>JAIOJX010000005.1:125863950-127095200 GCA_022376925.1 Tragulus kanchil | reverse complement strand
AAGAAATTGCGTGTGTGACAAAGGCAGCTGCCGAGTGTGGTGGTCCGTGTGAATAGAGGGAGGGGAGGCAATTAGGGGGCTGTGTGGTTGGGGCTTTTTACTTGTCAAACTGGAGCCTCATTGCTTTTGTTACCGCCGTGTAAAGGGAAATGGCAGGGTTTTGTTTTGGTATTAAGGGCCTTAAAGCTTACTGCCTGACACTTACACAGAAAGGCCGAATAAAGTCCAGAAAGAGGGGCTGCGGAGCAGTGTTTTAAAAAAAAGAAGAAAATTAGGAATCCTTCCTCTTTTTTTGTTATCCTGAAACCCTTCCAGCCTTTGTGATTTTTTGGTGGAAAGGGACATTGCAGGGGTGGGGCAGGGTATGAGGATTATTAACTTGTTTGGTGTAGTAATACATTGCTTAAAGACCTGCATTGGGTAAACAGCCCTGTGGGTTTTGCAGATAAACAGCTGGGCAGTCGCTTCTGTAAAGTAAAAGCATCTCCTGTATGTTAGGTGCCCCCCCCCGCCAGAAGAAACAGAATCTTTGCCACTGGTCTTGCTTCAAGCAAAACCCGGCCTGGGACCCCATGTGGCAGCTGGGGTGTTTTCTTACCTGCATGCAAATTGGAGTTGTGTGTTTGCTTTTGAAGAGGGTGAAAAGATTTCACAACTTGGGGTGGGGAAGGACCGGAAAGGCGCTCTGGGTGAGTTTTGTCCTCTGCAACTTTCTTCTGTCTTTAACCCGTGTTGGAGCAGACACCCTCCCACAGTCCCCTCCTTCATGGAAAAGCGGACGATTTCAGGCCTGTGATGTCTGTGTCTCTCAACTCCAATTAAGTTAAATCCACACACATGTACCCAGTCCTGGATCCTAGGAGAGCCCCAGGAAAAGTAAGTCGGATTGGGGGAACTCAGGGATTGCTTTCTCTCTTCTCTGTTCTCCCCCATCTCGCTCTCCTCTCTCTCTCATTCTGGGCAAAGCTTACAGAACTTACAGTCAAAAAGCGAGTGAGCATTCAGACTCCTGGAATGCCAGTGAACCCGGAAAGCTCCTCTTCTTCTGCTTCCAGAGAGGTCCATTGAAAACCTTACAGGCTCAGTTTCTCCCTCTGAAAGGAAAAGAGGGGTGTGTACGTGTGCAGGCAGCGCCCTACCAAGTGTCGCTCCCGTGTCACCGTGACAAGAAAATACACTTTCCTCCCCCACCCCACCATGGCAGCCCTCTCCCTGAGAAATTTGTTGTGAGGGATTTGACAATCTTGCAGATAAAGTGCCTGCCTCCTGCCTTCGGTTGATCATTTTCTCTCATGGCTGACCGTAATTTCTTAGCTACTCTTAGCGGTGGCTCTGGCCCCGCTGCCCAAGGTAACGGGTGAGGGAGGGGGGACTCTGCTTGGAGCCCGAGCTAGCTGGGGAAATGGGCCTCCCTCTTCGTTCACAGATTTTGCAGTGGTACAGGGTAGTAACTAGGAGGAATTTCTTTTCATTAAATTTTTAAAAATTTAATCTGCAACCAGTCGAACTAGATGATTTGGTTTCTTTTTGTTTGTTTTTGCTTTTTTGGTTTCCGAGGGATGTGTGTGGAAAGGGAAGAATTAACCAAATAACTGCAGGCATCGTCAGCGAGAACTTGGGAGCATTTCGCATATCCCAGGGCAGAAATTGAGAACCATCTCCCATCTTTCAAGATGCTTTTCTCCAGCTCTTTAAGTGAAAAGAAAGGGAGGGGAAGCTGGGAGGAAGAAGAAAAGTGAGAAAAGCAGTAAGGGAGGAGGAAAAAAAGCTGGCCCAGTCCCATCTTGAAGGTACAGAGAAAGTTTTTTTTTGAGGTGGAGAGAAAGAAAACCAAAGCTATTATGGACCCTAGGAATACCATCTTAGTGGGAATGGAAGATTTGAGTGGGAAGGGAGGCACGGTGGCCTCTGGGCTCACTCTCTTCCACCAGTTGGGCGGTTGGCACCTCAATTTGAATTGCTGGGTGAGTAGTGGGGTGTGCTCGTGTGTGCGTGCGTGTGTGTGTGTGTGTGTGTGTGTGTGTGTGTTCGTGTCCTTGCTTATAGTCTTGACCATTAAACCTTTGTGCTTTTTTTTTTCTTTTTGAAATTCAGATGGTGGGAAGGAAAAACAAGACAAGAAAAAAATGGTCACCTCAAACTGTGCTCTTTGACTATGTACTTTTCATAGTGGTTTTTTGGTAGAGGTGGGGGAAGGGTTAAAAAAAAAAAAAGATGGGGAGGAGAGAAAGCTTGACTTTCATCACAATCCTGATGGTACTATAGCAATGCAGACCTGGCTCCCCAAGTGCAGATGAGCTGGAATCTGGAAAAGGGTGGAGGGGTTTGGGATTTCTTCTAATAAATAATTTTTTTCCTTTTCACCCACTAGGGTGGGCTCCACTGGAAGAAAGAGAAGGGAAAATGACATGCCCTCATGGAGGAGCGTACTTTCGAAGCTTGAAACATTTTTGAGCAATAAGGCTTTTGCAGTAGCAGGGGTTGTGTAAACTGTGTATTTTGTTTTCGTATTTGATGCTAACTTTGTGTTGCTCTGTCTTTGGTGTATTTATTTTCAATCTCCAAATTTAGATGGTGCCGGCCTGTTAGGGCTCTAGCCTTGCTTGTGGTGTTGGTCTTTGTAAACGTAGTATAAAATGTATTTTGAAAACCTAAGCAAGAGACTGATGACCGCCTATTGTTCTGTTAATGATTAGGAAGAAAGCCCTCTTGCAGTACCAATTTGAGGCTTAGAATACTTGGTAATCTGTCCAACTCTCAGATCAAATCCTTTGCCAGAAGCTATAAAGGTATTCTCTTGAATTTGGAGGTGATTCCTTAATTGTCTTTATTATTGCCTTTTGTTATTATTTCTGGTTGTTGTTGAATGGCCAAAGAAACATTTACAGTGATGCATTAACTCTTAGATCTGATATTTGCATCTTACAGACTGTAAAAGTCCTTGTGTTTTCAAAATCATGAATGAGAATCCTATGTGTCATATTAAACTATCGAAGTGGTGGGTTGTCTCCTAGTTGAGCATGAAGGCGTGACAGATGTGTGTCTCGATTTCCCTTTCTGGTTCTGTGCACCTTTTCGGTTCAACGGACAGTGGTGCACACTGTCAAGAATCGTGGGGAGGAGAGTGAAGGCTGGCCCTCCCTGCGAATGTCTGAGTTGTATTGCCGCACATTTCCCGCCACGTCCAGATTCCTGAAGGGTTCCAGATCTTTGTTTACTCAAATTACTTGGGTTATTTCATAGCAGTCCTGCTGCTAAGGGAAAGGGAAGCCTCTGTTCTAGAGGGCTTATGGGAAGTTCCTTTGAAAGGGTAAATTCCTGACTCTGATGATAACAGGTATTGTCACAACAAGCTGCTGCCTTTGCATTTGCTGGAAGCCACAGAGCCTGCAACCTTAGATTTTTAAGGAAACCTCCCCTCCGTGGTTTGGGGATGGTGGGGGGCCTGGCTGAGCTTTGTCATGGAATTCTTATCCTTCTGCAATATTTTGGAATGTGATGAAATCCTGACATGCCCTCCAGATTACATACTTCTGCGCACATTGGAAGGCTTTTTTATTCAAGTGAACTTTGCCTGGGTCATTCCTTGTTACCTTAAACTTCCAACAGCTGCAGTCAGAGAAGGTGCAGCTTCTCGCCACAGTGTAGCTCCGTGTCCTTTTACATATATCATCTATGGAGGCTCTAGATGTCTGTTCAAGAATGCCCGGGCTTGGGGCACTAACAAGCTGAAACAGCAGAACGGCGCAGGGTTTTGCCTTGGCGTTCGTCTTCCCTTTAGTCTGTCCTTGCTGAATTCCTGTCAAATCCAAGGTTTGGCCATTTGTGTCTGTGGGGCCACGTGAAAATGTCCATCCCACCTCTCAGTTCAGCTCTTTGTTGTTTGAGAGAAATTTACCTGCACTCTGAAGGAAACTGTTTCCTGAGCTCCTACCAGACTCGTGTAAGAGACATGGCTTTCAAATACTGTCTAATGGGAACGTTAGGTACAGGGTGTTTAAGAAACAGGTAAGGCCTTTTGATATAGCTGGGCATTGTAAATAAATTAGGTTGTATCAGACTGTGTTCATTGCTTCTTTCTTGAAATCCCCAGAATGCAATAACCATTATGTCCTTAAAAAGTATTCTAAATCAAAATTGGTGATTTCCTTTCCATCCTATTTAGGAATCCCTAGATTTGGGGTGTTTGTGTCTTTAGGGGAGATGGTCTGGAAATCATTATTATTTTTTTTTTAACGTTGTTTTGAATTTGAGCTTTTGGATTTCTTCATTTGGAATAGGTCAGTTTTATGCCTGGCCCTGTTTTGAAAATCGACTCTCCTAGAAACAGCTGTACCCTCTTACCCAAGTCCCAAACATTCCCTGCAAACCCGGACACTTAACAAGATTGATTATGCTAACGCTAATCATTTAATGCCCAAGTAGTAGAAAAATATCTTGAGGGAGGGTGGAGGCTGCAAATTCCTGGGAAATTACTTCAGGGTGAAGGGGCTGGTCCTTCATCTCTGAGACCTGGTGGAGGATTAGGACAGTCAAAGGGCCTCCTTGCGCTGCCGTGCCCCCCCACCTCCCCCAGGATACTGGGGTGGGATGCTCCAGGGAGGCCGGAGACAGGAGGATAAGGCTGGGAACTCAGTGGTCAGGGGTGAGCCTGGACCAGGCAGGCCAAGGCACAGCACACAAGTGCTTTAAAGGTTAGTTGGGAGAAGCACAATGGGATGCTTTCTTTTTATTGGAGAATAAATGAGCGTGAGTGGAAATAAATTATGTTTAATGAACTTAACTGGAAGTAATTGTTCAAGAGCCTGTGAACACACGGCTTTGCTGGGTCGGGCCTTGGCTGCGATGTTCACAAAGCCAGGCAGCTGGAGCACATCTTTATTTTTCAAGGTTTAAATGTTGCCTTCAGGGGCCCACTCCCACCCGGACACCTCCAGCCTCCCTCCTCCTCGCCCCTCCAGGTCATTAAGAAAGGCTGAATTTGGCCCCTTAGACCCTTAATGCTCAGCAGCCTGGTATGTTACCTGCTACGTTGTTATTATTGTAAAAGGGGACTCCAAAAAAACACCCCACTCCAGAAAGGCCAAGGGCTTAGGATGGTTTGTGTTAGTTCTATGTATATGCATGTGTGTGTGAGAATTTGGATGAAAATTGGCCGCACATTTATCCTCTCCCTGCCTGTCCTGTTCAATCATTTCCCTGCACGAAGAATTTTAATGCCTCTGTGAATGCAGAAGGAGCTATGAGTCGGCAGAATTGCGTAGATGGCTGGGGGAATCTTCTCTCTCCCTCTTCTTGCTATCTAAATGGATCTGATTCCAGAGAAAGAAGTGGAAGGGGGAATGAAAAGTCAGCCACTGATAGTTCACACAACAAACAAACAGCATCCAGAGTTAACAGGCTCAGGCGCTGGTAGAAGCCATAACTTTGCAGCCTTGTGGGCGCCTGACTCAGGCCTGGTGGTGCCCAGGGGGCACGGGGAGCTCCAGTTGCAGGGTGGTGTTTCATTTCTGCATGTCACAAGCAGACCTCTTTTCTCTCAGCCACCTCCTTTCTCCAAGCAAAACTCAAACCCCACGCAGCTTTCTCCATTCCATCACTTCCAAGAGGCAGTGCTGTAGCCATCAGTAGAATGCTGACCTCAGGAAACAGTGCCCTCTCAGCTGGGGGCGAAGCCTTAGGCAGAGAGTTGCAGTGTCTGCCCACGAGCAGCCCCTGCACTGGCGGGTAGGGGGTGGGTGGGCTCGCTGGCTGGGCTGCCAAGAGCTGTGAGGGCATGGGGCACAGCAAAGGCGAGAGGCAGACCTTCGGGCCCCAGTGGAGGTCTGCCCAGCACCCTTCTCCTCTGTGCACGCACGTGGGAGGTGTACCGGTGAGGGTAGCGAGATGCTCAGCAGATAAGTCTGGCTGTGAGCGCAGGCCTGGTTCCAGGGCACTCCCTGACGTCATCATCCCAGCCCCGAAGCCGTTGCTCACTGTTGGTGCAGGGGGTTGTTGAGGCAGGAAGGTTACCGTTGCTGACCCATCTGCTCTGGTTCACAGCCTCCCAAAATAGACTTGTTGAAGCTGCCCTTCCTTATCCCAACCCCTCCTCCCCATCAGTGCTCCATGGCCCCAGTGCTGTGCAGTGTCTTTTAATGTTTTCCTAGTCGCCAGTTCCCCCTAGAAAGGCCAAGGGCTTAGGATTTGTGTTAGTTCTATGTATATGCATGTGTGTGTGAGAATTTGGATGAAAATTGGCCGCACATTTATCCTCTCCCTGCCTGTCCTGTTCAATCATTTCCCTGCACGAAGAATTTTAATGCCTCTGTGAATGCAGAAGGAGCTATGAGTCGGCAGAATTGCGTAGATGGCTGGGGGAATCTTCTCTCTCCCTCTTCTTGCTATCTAAATGGATCTGATTCCAGAGAAAGAAGTGGAAGGGGGAATGAAAAGTCAGCCACTGATAGTTCACACAACAAACAAACAGCATCCAGAGTTAACAGGCTCAGGCGCTGGTAGAAGCCATAACTTTGCAGCCTTGTGGGCGCCTGACTCAGGCCTGGTGGTGCCCAGGGGGCACGGGGAGCTCCAGTTGCAGGGTGGTGTTTCATTTCTGCATGTCACAAGCAGACCTCTTTTCTCTCAGCCACCTCCTTTCTCCAAGCAAAACTCAAACCCCACGCAGCTTTCTCCATTCCATCACTTCCAAGAGGCAGTGCTGTAGCCATCAGTAGAATGCTGACCTCAGGAAACAGTGCCCTCTCAGCTGGGGGCGAAGCCTTAGGCAGAGAGTTGCAGTGTCTGCCCACGAGCAGCCCCTGCACTGGCGGGTAGGGGGTGGGTGGGCTCGCTGGCTGGGCTGCCAAGAGCTGTGAGGGCATGGGGCACAGCAAAGGCGAGAGGCAGACCTTCGGGCCCCAGTGGAGGTCTGCCCAGCACCCTTCTCCTCTGTGCACGCACGTGGGAGGTGTACCGGTGAGGGTAGCGAGATGCTCAGCAGATAAGTCTGGCTGTGAGCGCAGGCCTGGTTCCAGGGCACTCCCTGACGTCATCATCCCAGCCCCGAAGCCGTTGCTCACTGTTGGTGCAGGGGGTTGTTGAGGCAGGAAGGTTACCGTTGCTGACCCATCTGCTCTGGTTCACAGCCTCCCAAAATAGACTTGTTGAAGCTGCCCTTCCTTATCCCAACCCCTCCTCCCCATCAGTGCTCCATGGCCCCAGTGCTGTGCAGTGTCTTTTAATGTTTTCCTAGTCGCCACTGGCCTCAGTACAGCCGCAGGAAGTGGCATCCGGGAAAAATGTATTAAGATGAGCCTTGAACCCATTTTTTTTTTTTTTTTTTAATTCATGTAAAGCGAGAGTGAACAGTATCCCTTCGCAGTGCCAATTTCAGACCCTGGGAAGGCCGGTCATCTAAGACCCTGAAGACCCTCTGTGTCCACCCTGGGGAAAGGAGAAGGCTGACAAATGCTCTTCTGTGCTGCTTTTGTTTTATTGTGCTGGGCTCGTAAAGGCACTTTCTGGCCCCATTTTTCTTGTGCAGAATGGGAGAGCCATAGGGGAGGATTGAAGAGGAGGGCCGCCCGCCCGAGAGGCCAGGGCCAGCAATGGCTCTATTTGTTTTCAGCGTCTGTTGATTAATAGGTTGCGGGGTGAATGGCGAGCTTTCATTCCCTTTGGGTTCCCCATAGTTGGGGAAGGTGGAGGGGCTGCGGTGAGCAGAGGGCTGGCAGGGGGATCTCCAAGGGTCTGACTCATGCCTTCACCTGCCGAGTTCCCAATCGTGAGCAGCATTTGGTGGGACGGGCGTGTGGGCGCCCAGCGATGAGGGTGGCATGGCCAAGTTGCAGAACACTGGGCTTAAGGGTTCTCCCGGGGTCAAAGGTCAGCCACAGGGGGCACACCGCCCACTCCCCCGACTGCAGTGGGCTGAGGACTTCGGGTGGAAAGGCTTTGTGCGCTTTGAGGACGATTAAAGGACCTTTCTTTCTAATTTAACCATTCAATGCTCAAAACCCAGAGAGCTTGAAGAACAGAACTGGAAAAGAAATGAGTCTCAGCCCTTCCTCCAGGTAGAAAACAGAAAGCCTCAGTGATTTAAGGTCAGATGAGGATTTTAGTTCCTTTTAAGTAAGTACGGTTTACGTCATTTAGTAAGTTTGAGTTTTTAGCTGACTTTTTCTTGTCTTCGGGACTGACCGTATCTGTCTATCCCCAGCATCCTGCTGGGCCTCAGTATGGCTGGACTCTGTATTTGAGAAAAAGAAACATCCCACTGCATGTTTCACACGCCTCCCTCCATAAGCAGCCACATGCTGTAAAAAAATATTCTGTGCTAAAAAATGCTTTGTGCTCCGCGGCAAGCGTGTGCCTGGCCGAGGCAGAGAGCAGCTAGTTGGGAGTTTGGGGGGCACTATGAGCTGAACTGGTCTAGATTCCAGAGTGTCCCCGTGTGATTTTGAAGCATCTGTATCCAGTGGGGAGGTCGGCCCAGGCTGAGCTTACTGGGTGTCACTCACGACCTCTGCCTGAAAGTGTGCCCCATCCAGGGTCCATCTCTGTAGATGCAGCAGTGGAAGGTGGAGTCGAGCAGTCCTGGGACCTGGGACCAGTCTCCTCATCTGCTGGGCGGAACTAATAATAAATGTAGCCACTTCATAGGTTTGTTGTGAGGACTGAATAGTCCGTTGCACTCACCGTCAGGCCTGCACTCTGTTAGATGGGGCAGCCGTGAGCTGTGCTGGCGTGGGCCGGAGAGCTCTCAGTCAGACGGCCGTCTAGGCCAGGGGTCCTGAGCGGCCCTCGGGGTGAGTTTCAGGCACGCTAGTGCTGGTGTGTATGGGCAACCATGGCCTCACCACCTGGACTTCCGTTTTATGAGTGTTTGCTTTTTCTTTGTGGCTCACGGATTTCTAGTGCTCTAAGGCTTAACTTCCAGTGACGTCAGCTCTCCAGGCAGCCTCCCATGCTTACCACTCTCTCAACCTTGAACTTTAGTCCACTGTCCCTGGAGGCAATGATTTTGTGCCCCTGGGTAGTTTTGGAGACATATTTAATATTTAGATAAAATGCTTACCGAAGAGGCACCTGGTTTTATGTTATAGTTGTTTGCCTTGGACACTGGGCTCTGTAAAAAGATGAAAGAGGAAGGAGATATGTATTTCAGCTTGTTTACCCCACCGGCGCTCCCAGCATACAGTGTGGCTTAACTTTAGATTCCCTGGATGCGTGTCTGTGTGTAGGCTATGCTTAGTCGTGTCTGACTCTTTGCAAGCCCCTGGACGGTAGCCCAGCAGCCCCTGTCCGTTTCTTGTCTTGGGACTGACCGTATCTGTCTATCCCCAGCATCCTGCTGGGCCTCAGTATGGCTGGACTCTGTATTTGAGAAAAAGAAACATCCCACTGCATGTTTCACACGCCTCCCTCCATAAGCAGCCACATGCTGTAAAAAAATATTCTGTGCTAAAAAATGCTTTGTGCTCCGCGGCAAGTGTGTGCCTGGCCGAGGCAGAGAGCAGCTAGTTGGGAGTTTGGGGGGCACTGTGAGCTGAACTGGTCTAGATTCCAGAGTGTCCCCGTGTGATTTTGAAGCATCTGTATCCAGTGGGGAGGTCGGCCCAGGCTGAGCTTACTGGGTGTCACTCACGACCTCTGCCTGAAAGTGTGCCCCATCCAGGGTCCATCTCTGTAGATGCAGCAGTGGAAGGTGGAGTCGAGCAGTCCTGGGACCTGGGACCAGTCTCCTCATCTGCTGGGCGGAACTAATAATAAATGTAGCCACTTCATAGGTTTGTTGTGAGGACTGAATAGTCCGTTGCACTCACCGTCAGGCCTGCACTCTGTTAGATGGGGCAGCCGTGAGCTGTGCTGGCGTGGGCCGGAGAGCTCTCAGTCAGGCGGCCGTCTAGGCCAGGGGTCCTGAGCGGCCCTCGGGGTGAGTTTCAGGCACGCTAGTGCTGGTGTGTATGGGCAACCATGGCCTCACCACCTGGACTTCCGTTTTATGAGTGTTTGCTTTTTCTTTGTGGCTCACGGATTTCTAGTGCTCTAAGGCTTAACTTCCAGTGACGTCAGCTCTCCAGGCAGCCTCCCATGCTTACCACTCTCT
Organism: Tragulus kanchil; assembly: GCA_022376925.1. Lineage (NCBI taxonomy): Eukaryota > Metazoa > Chordata > Mammalia > Artiodactyla > Tragulidae > Tragulus > Tragulus kanchil. The sequence goes on along the minus strand of JAIOJX010000005.1, from coordinate 127,085,110 downwards.
CAACCTTGAACTTTAGTCCACTGTCCCTGGAGGCAATGATTTTGTGCCCCTGGGTAGTTTTGGAGACATATTTAATATTTAGATAAAATGCTTACCGAAGAGGCACCTGGTTTTATGTTATAGTTGTTTGCCTTGGACACTGGGCTCTGTAAAAAGATGAAAGAGGAAGGAGATATGTATTTCAGCTTGTTTACCCCACCGGCGCTCCCAGCATACAGTGTGGCTTAACTTTAGATTCCCTGGATGCGTGTCTGTGTGTAGGCTATGCTTAGTCGTGTCTGACTCTTTGCAAGCCCCTGGACGGTAGCCCAGCAGGCTCCTCTGTCCGTGGAATTCTCCAGGCAAGAATACTGGGGCGGGTAGCCATTCCCTTCTCTAAGGGATCTTCCCAGTCCAGGGATTGAGCCTGCCTCAGGTCTCCTGTACTGGCAGGCGGGTTCTTTACCACTGCGCCCCCGGATGCGTTTCTGAAGGTGATCTGCCGTTTCCCACAAAAAGTACTTTTCACATCTGAATTTTCTTAGGGTTGTACAGTTTTGAACACAGTCTGTAAGCAGCGCTTCAGGAACTGAATATCAAGTCAGATTCATCCCCAAGGTCTTAAACTGAAAACAGTTCTTTCTGGTGATGATTTCATTATAGCAAGTATAACCCAATTCTCTTATGACCAAATGATTTGGAAAATCCACAGAAAACTTGTAACACTGGATTTTGCCTCTCTGCGCTATCTCTAACATATAGTGGTACTCTTAACACATTTAGTTCTGAAAAGTGTTTGCTGGGAAACAGCAGCTTTTCATTTTAAAAAAGGAAAATGATTTTCATTATGTGTATGTGTGTATGTATAGTCACCATGTACAAGCCAATGGGCTTCTTTTATATATATATATATATATATATATATATATATATAAAAGAAGCAGGAGCTGATCATGGAGAAGGGTGGGGGAGCTAAGGAACTTTTCCTATTTGCGTGATTGTTCCATCAGCTGCTACTTCAAGGCCTCCCCTGATTCTGGAAGGATCTTGGTCTTCTAGCTCTTCTTTATCTTTCAATTCTTCTATGACAGTGTTATTTATTATTAGTATCATCAAGTGATGGTTTTTCTTCAATGAGATAATGAACTGTATGTGTGGACTGCATATCACACTTTGGTTTTCTTTTTTTTTTTTTTGGCCACTTCTATTGGTGTTTCATTCATCTGTTTTCATCCATCTTTGTCTTTGGCCTGTGTGGGCCTCCCATTGCAGTGGCCTCTCTTGTCGCTCGGTAGTCGGACACACTGGTCCAGCCGCTCCGCGACACATGGGATCTTCCCAGGCCAGGGATTGAACCAGCGCCCCTTGCACTGCAAGGCGGTGTCCTTACCCACTGGACCACCGGGGAAGCCCTGTGTATCACACTTTTAAGAAAGGCGCGCACCTGAGGAAAGGTGGCCTCAGAGCATCCCTGGACTCTTGCCCCGCTCTGCACCTCTTGGACTTCACAGTAAGAAGTGGAGACTGTGACTGTGTTGCCCTCTGTGAGTTCAACTAGAGGAGACTGGAATGGTAGTGAACGTCACCTTCACTCCACCCTCAGCTTTAGCACTGGACTGTATTTTTTCATTTTTTCAAAGCTTCTTTGCCTTACATGTGTGGAGGGGCCAGGCACTGGGTTAATAATACACAGGTTCTGAGCACAATCACTTTAACAGCACATCTCTTAGGTAGACATAGTTCTCATCTGGAGTTTTCACAGAAACAAAGGCTTGCAAGAGGGTACACAGCTGGATTGAAGTAGAATTTAAACATGGGTCTTCCTGGCATTCTCTGATTTCGCTCTTAGCCACCATGTACAAGCCAATGGGCTCGAAAATAAATTTTTTTTAAAAGATACTGTTATGCAATAAGGTATTGGACTGGATGGTTTCTGAAGGCTTTCCCCCTCCCTGCTCTGTTCTGTGATGCTGAGTAGATTCCACTTAAGAGCCATGCTGTCTGAATGAAATCAATCTAGCAGACTGGCTATCTAGCCCTCTTTTCTTCCAGTGCTTGCTGTTGCAGTTGATGCGTGTGCTCACCACTCGCACAGGCTGAGCAATCCAGGGGACACTAGAGGTCTACCAAACGCTATCTTTGTCCTTCAGGGACTCAGTTATGGTGGGATCAGGAAAGGTGCATCGTGACCCCAGCAGTGGCCATAGTGTGTAGACAGAAAGGACTGTAGGATCTGAGGCTGGAGAGACGGGCATTTTCCAGAAGAACATCCTCCTGTCACACAAGTGATCCAGGCACTGGCAGGGTCAGTGGGAGTGGCAATTAATTACACCCTGGTTTCTGCACGTATGACGGCATCACCCTGCCTCATGTGGGAACCACCCAACCTGTAAAGACTGTATCGTTTCTAGGGAGCTGTCTGGTGTGCAATCACATCAGAAAAGCGCTCCATGACCAATAGCCCACTCCCTCTCCACCAGAAGTTAGGTTGCAGTTAAAACTTCAAACCTCTTCACTCCCTTCTGCCCCTCTACCCCTGCCATAGAGTTTTCACTGAACAGGAAACAACTAGTTGGCTTACAGACTCAGGTGTACACAATAATACGAGAGTGATGGTAGCCAGAACAGATGTCAGTTTCTGTTGGAATCGTCTTCTCATGCATGTATATAATAGGAAGAGGGAGAATGAATTTTTTTCTCACGCACCTGTGAGTTTCACCATTGCTGAACACTGTCTTCATCTTTCCATGAACAAGGAGAGAGAGGGTTTCCCTTGCATTTCTTGCCTGGAAGTCAAGCGTGGAATTTGTGCTTCTGAACTGCAAAACAGAACTGTGCCAGCCAGCCATCAGGCAGTTTCTCCCAAGCAATAGAAATCACAATACTAATAAACCACCATTCCTGTGCTTACTATGTGGGAGATTTTGTATTTAGTACTAAGATCTTTCCAAGAATTTCTTTCAGAACTAGGACCTGATCCATAATTAGAATTCAGGTGTTTGTGCTTGTCTGGAGCTTTGTATTTCTCTGGTCTCGGGGTCATGGCTGAACAGAATAGGCACCTGCAGCACTCTATAGGCAGATCCAAGATGCCTGGGTCCTGAGCCCAGGTCCTTACTGGGAGATTTCATAGTACCAGGGACCCGTGCTTGTGGTAAGCATTTTGAGAGGTGCTTGACTCAGCAGAACTGAGACATGGGGGTCTCACTGCCCTTCTTCCATCATGGACTTATACACCTGCTTCCTTCTGTTGCTTGTTGTGGTCTTGTTCCATCGTGACCCAGCAGTGGCCATAGTGTGTAGACAGAAAGGACTGTAGGATCTGAGGCTGGAGGCGGGCATTTACCAGAAGAACATCCTCCTGTCACACAAGTGATCCAGGCACTGGCAGGGTCAGTGGGAGTGGCAATTAATTACACCCTGGTTTCTGCACGTATGACGGCATCACCCTGCCTCATGTGGGAACCACCCAACCTGTAAAGACTGTATCGTTTCTAGGGAGCTGTCTGGTGTGCAATCACATCAGAAAAGCGCTCCATGACCAATAGCCCACTCCCTCTCCACCAGAAGTTAGGTTGCAGTTAAAACTTCAAACCTCTTCACTCCCTTCTGCCCCTCTACCCCTGCCATAGAGTTTTCACTGAACAGGAAACAACTAGTTGGCTTACAGACTCAGGTGTACACAATAATACGAGAGTGATGGTAGCCAGAACAGATGTCAGTTTCTGTTGGAATCGTCTTCTCATGCATGTATATAATAGGAAGAGGGAGAATGAATTTTTTTCTCACGCACCTGTGAGTTTCACCATTGCTGAACACTGTCTTCATCTTTCCATGAACAAGGAGAGAGAGGGTTTCCCTTGCATTTCTTGCCTGGAAGTCAAGCGTGGAATTTGTGCTTCTGAACTGCAAAACAGAACTGTGCCAGCCAGCCATCAGGCAGTTTCTCCCAAGCAATAGAAATCACAATACTAATAAACCACCATTCCTGTGCTTACTATGTGGGAGATTTTGTATTTAGTACTAAGATCTTTCCAAGAATTTCTTTCAGAACTAGGACCTGATCCATAATTAGAATTCAGGTGTTTGTGCTTGTCTGGAGCTTTGTATTTCTCTGGTCTCGGGGTCATGGCTGAACAGAATAGGCACCTGCAGCACTCTATAGGCAGATCCAAGATGCCTGGGTCCTGAGCCCAGGTCCTTACTGGGAGATTTCATAGTACCAGGGACCCGTGCTTGTGGTAAGCATTTTGAGAGGTGCTTGACTCAGCAGAACTGAGACATGGGGGTCTCACTGCCCTTCTTCCATCATGGACTTATACACCTGCTTCCTTCTGTTGCTTGTTGTGGTCTTGTTCCCTGAAAGTCCTTCAGCTCCTCAGCAACAGTCCCCCTTCCCCTGGGCTATCTTTAATTCTTCCCAGGGGTCCCACAGTTTTTTCCACTCTTACGCTAAACGGTCTGAGACAGGTCTGTGTTCTTTGATTTTAGCAGTCCTGTATCTTTCTAGATAGAAAGCTTTGGGCAGGCAGCAACTCATTTTCCTTTCTTCCTGATGGTCTCCCCTCCGTCTGATACGTGTGTGCATCTCAGATGGTCTTTTCCATCTCCACCCCAGCACACGGTGGGAGCTTATTTTTTAGCTAGTTTTCAAGTTGTCCTAAACAGAAATGGTTTCTAAAAGACTGCTCAGTGCATGTCCATGACACGCTGGCCCTGACCTTGGAATGGCTGCCCTTCACCCTGCTGACTTTGGTCACGCCCAGACCTTCATGACTGCTGATGAAGGAAGTATTGCTGGGCACTTCAAATTTCAGTGTTTTGATTGCAAATAATAATTCACAGTATAAGACATCTGTGAGCCACTAGCTACCATCTCTCTCCAGAAGTATCCAGTTTGTAGGAATCATTAAACCCAGCTTTTGGGCATGATGACTTCTTTTTCTGTATTTTTTTTTTTTCCAGGAGCATCTAGGAAGACCATATTTTTCTTTCCAAACATACCCATAGAAAAGTTAGAAGCACCTTTTAAAATGCCTTCTCCACAATTAACTGTGATTAGAAATACTCTGTCACACCCCTTCTTTACCATTAAAAAAAAAAGACAAGAAGAAAAACATAAAGAGAACTAACTGCTTTGTGGTCCCTGAACTCAAGAGGCGCTAGTGGGCAGTTTTGGAACCTTCCTTCTTTTCTTTTAATGCGATTCCTTTTCCTTGATGTTAATGCAAGTTGTGCCTTCCTAAAAGTAATAAAAGGGAATGAAGACACGTTCTAAAATGAAACTTGACTCTAATCCATTCATCATCTAATACTAGCCTCTTTATCTTCGCTGGTACCTAATCTGGTTAAATGTCCCTGTTGTAGGATTTTAGTGAAAATCCTCTATTGGGAATAGGTTTTCTAAGTAACTAGCCTCTTATCATGGACTTATACACCTGCTTCCTTCTGTTGCTTGTTGTGGTCTTGTTCCCTGAAAGTCCTTCAGCTCCTCAGCAACAGTCCCCCTTCCCCTGGGCTATCTTTAATTCTTCCCAGGGGTCCCACAGTTTTTTCCACTCTTACGCTAAACGGTCTGAGACAGGTCTGTGTTCTTTGATTTTAGCAGTCCTGTATCTTTCTAGATAGAAAGCTTTGGGCAGGCAGCAACTCATTTTCCTTTCTTCCTGATGGTCTCCCCTCCGTCTGATACGTGTGTGCATCTCAGATGGTCTTTTCCATCTCCACCCCAGCACACGGTGGGAGCTTATTTTTTAGCTAGTTTTCAAGTTGTCCTAAACAGAAATGGTTTCTAAAAGACTGCTCAGTGCATGTCCATGACACGCTGGCCCTGACCTTGGAATGGCTGCCCTTCACCCTGCTGACTTTGGTCACGCCCAGACCTTCATGACTGCTGATGAAGGAAGTATTGCTGGGCACTTCAAATTTCAGTGTTTTGATTGCAAATAATAATTCACAGTATAAGACATCTGTGAGCCACTAGCTACCATCTCTCTCCAGAAGTATCCAGTTTGTAGGAATCATTAAACCCAGCTTTTGGGCATGATGACTTCTTTTTCTGTATTTTTTTTTTTTCCAGGAGCATCTAGGAAGACCATATTTTTCTTTCCAAACATACCCATAGAAAAGTTAGAAGCACCTTTTAAAATGCCTTCTCCACAATTAACTGTGATTAGAAATACTCTGTCACACCCTTCTTTACCATTAAAAAAAAAGACAAGAAAAAAAACATAAAGAGAACTAACTGCTTTGTGGTCCCTGAACTCAAGAGGCGCTAGTGGGCAGTTTTGGAACCTTCCTTCTTTTCTTTTAATGCGATTCCTTTTCCTTGATGTTAATGCAAGTTGTGCCTTCCTAAAAGTAATAAAAGGGAATGAAGACACGTTCTAAAATGAAACTTGACTCTAATCCATTCATCATCTAATACTAGCCTCTTTATCTTCGCTGGTACCTAATCTGGTTAAATGTCCCTGTTGTAGGATTTTAGTGAAAATCCTCTATTGGGAATAGGGTTTTTTGCAATTGGATTACTCTCAGTAAATGGCCCAGTAGTTCGCTTGTTTCAGCTTAATTTTTTCTTTGTGATCTTGCTGGGCTAAGTTACAGCATCCCATAGTGGAGGAAGGGGGGATGGGATAGTTGAGAGTCGAGTGGGGCGAGGAGTGGAAAATAATTTGGACAGGTCTGATCATCACAACTAGAAAAATCTGTAAGATGCTTTTGTTTTTCCTCTCTCCTCTCCACCTATCACCACTTCAGAATGCCTGTATGTTGTTTTCCAAAGCTGCTTGTTTCTAAAATGCATACACACCCTTTATTAGTCCAATTCATCATCATCCAGTTAATTTGTTAGCATTCCCTGTGACTTCCTAATGAGATTCCTGATGAATCTGGGCTGCCGTAATCTGCATAAAATATGCAGGTGCTCGCCAGGCAGTTGAGGGCTTTCTGGTAAAGTTCACACTCCCAACCAGACCAGGGTGAGGCTTTTCATCCTTGCTGTCTGTAAAGGATTGTAGCTTACCCACTGGTTCTCAGGGGCCTGGCGGGGTTCAGAGCCTGGGGTGGTGGAAAGGGAGGCTGGATGGCTAGGATTAGGGCCCTGCCAGGTTTCTTGTAACAGAAGGTTTTCCTCCTGGTCCCCTGTGAAGCCTGCTTCTACCTCCTGAAGGTCCCTCCCATGAGGCCCTGAGGTAGGAGATACTGCCACCTGCAGAAACGCAGTAGGCCTGGGGGATTGAAGCCCCCACTTCCGATTTACCTGCCAATGGGAAAAGTGCAGACTCTTGGGCTCCGTGATGAGGTGGCGGTGGTGGTGGAGAAGCTATTTTTAAAGCCAGGCTCAATGTGGGGGTGAAGACCGAGGCACACCTACCCAGAGAGCTGAATCACCACTGTCTGTTATTTTAGTCCTGGATGGAGGCCAGGGGCGGCGGGCGGGGTAGACAGCACCGCAAAGAATCCAGGTGGGAGGGTGTGGTCTGGGCCGCCCGCAGGTCGGGCTCCTGGGCTGCGTGAGCCGGCGTGACCGTGTCCTCTGCTCTTTCTCTTCTCACAGTCGAACAAAGTGCCGGTTGTGCAGCACCCACACCATGTCCACCCTCTCACGCCTCTTATCACGTACAGCAATGAACACTTCACGCCGGGAAACCCACCTCCACACTTACCAGCTGACGTAGACCCCAAAACAGGTAGGCTGTGTGCAAAGAAGGTGTGCTGGTCCCAGGGCTTCAGAGGACCTGCTGGGGAGGGGTGGGGACTTGGGCGGGCGACAGCCGTGGAGGGCCCTCTGTTCCCCTCTCGGGTGTTGACGAGGAAGCTCTTTGGGGAAACCAGAGCCTGGTGAGGCAGTGGCTCTCTCCTCTTCTTAGGAGAAGTCCGTTCGTAGTGCTCAGGTCTCTCCAGAGCTCTCAGTATCCCCTGGGAACCTGGCTGTGAGACACTCGGGGGCTCTCAGGAGCCGTTTACACAACTCCAAGAGTCTCAGACAAACTCACAGGCAGGAATAGTTTTGGAGGCATCTCATGGACTCGTCTTCAGCTCCTTGGGACTATCAACACCCTGATATTGTGGTTCCATGAAGCTCCAGCCCCCTTGGTTGCTAAGGGACTATAGTCAGTTTACGAAGACATGGTGCAGCTTCAAGAGACTGTGTCACTGGGTTCTGCGTTCTTTTGCTGATTTATTTGGGGTCTTCCTCCCTTTCAGTATTCTGGCTATTTGTTCTCAAGCCCATTTTACAGATAGGAAAACCAAGTCCAGGATGGTTTTCCTCGTTGGCCACGGAACAGCCAATAGGGTCTCAGGCAGAAGATGCCACATGACTCCAGCTTTTATCCTTATCTCCTCCTTTCCATCCATGTGCTTTTTCCCGAAAGGGGAGAGAGGAAGGAAGGTGAGGTTATTTGTTGCTCCCCTGAAACAAGATTTAAAACAAGTTGGAGTGGTCTTGGGAGAACAGCTAAGGCCAGGGTGTACCTTCCAGCTAGGCAATGCGCTTCGTGGCACTGGTTTCTCTTCCCAGCTGGTTAATTAGCAGGATAGATTCAGAATGGCTATTCCGTGTCACTGTCGGAGGGAATTGTTGGGTGTCGAGCCGAGGTAGACTGCTCGTTCAAGCTGCCTTTGCTGCTCCTGAATGAAGCCACACATAAGCTGGTTTTCACCAGCCTCTGAGCCCACTTTGTGCTCGGAGTGGGGGACCAGGCCTGGCGCTTAGATGGCTGGAGGGGGCCGCCAGCGGCCCCAGGCTCCACGAGTGAATGGCAGTTTCAACATCTCATTTAAATAATGGTAGTACAGGGAATAGCTTTTAAATGGTTATCGTAAAACATATGATTAACGTCTGCGGACTGTTTACTTTTCCTCTGCGAACATTCTTTCAAGTGTGCGAGTGGCTTAGTGTAGGGTCCAAGCCCAGCTAATCTGTTTGGTTTTTGTAATAGAGAGAAAGCAATGTCTGCATGAAACTGTCACCCAGGGAGGCTTAATTTACAGATTAAAAGCTTCCTGAACGAATTTGAAAAATGAAATAGTTTTCATCTGCGAACACACAGCTCATTCCCTTCCGCACTGTTTTAATTCTGAGGAATTGTTCGTTTTGCTTGCCAGATGACCTGGCTGTGAGACACTCGGGGGCTCTCAGGAGCCGTTTACACAACTCCAAGAGTCTCAGACAAACTCACAGGCAGGAATAGTTTTGGAGGCATCTCATGGACTCGTCTTCAGCTCCTTGGGACTATCAACACCCTGATATTGTGGTTCCATGAAGCTCCAGCCCCCTTGGTTGCTAAGGGACTATAGTCAGTTTACGAAGACATGGTGCAGCTTCAAGAGACTGTGTCACTGGGTTCTGCGTTCTTTTGCTGATTTATTTGGGGTCTTCCTCCCTTTCAGTATTCTGGCTATTTGTTCTCAAGCCCATTTTACAGATAGGAAAACCAAGTCCAGGATGGTTTTCCTCGTTGCGTCACGGAACAGCCAATAGGGTCTCAGGCAGAAGATGCCACATGACTCCAGCTTTTATCCTTATCTCCTCCTTTCCATCCATGTGCTTTTTCCCGAAAGGGGAGAGAGGAAGGAAGGTGAGGTTATTTGTTGCTCCCCTGAAACAAGATTTAAAACAAGTTGGAGTGGTCTTGGGAGAACAGCTAAGGCCAGGGTGTACCTTCCAGCTAGGCAATGCGCTTCGTGGCACTGGTTTCTCTTCCCAGCTGGTTAATTAGCAGGATAGATTCAGAATGGCTATTCCGTGTCACTTCGTCGGAGGGAATTGTTGGGTGTCGAGCCGAGGTAGACTGCTCGTTCAAGCTGCCTTTGCTGCTCCTGAATGAAGCCACACATAAGCTGGTTTTCACCAGCCTCTGAGCCCACTTTGTGCTCGGAGTGGGGGACCAGGCCTGGCGCTTAGATGGCTGGAGGGGGCCGCCAGCGGCCCCAGGCTCCACGAGTGAATGGCAGTTTCAACATCTCATTTAAATAATGGTAGTACAGGGAATAGCTTTTAAATGGTTATCGTAAAACATATGATTAACGTCTGCGGACTGTTTACTTTTCCTCTGCGAACATTCTTTCAAGTGTGCGAGTGGCTTAGTGTAGGGTCCAAGCCCAGCTAATCTGTTTGGTTTTTGTAATAGAGAGAAAGCAATGTCTGCATGAAACTGTCACCCAGGGAGGCTTAATTTACAGATTAAAAGCTTCCTGAACGAATTTGAAAAAATGAAATAGTTTTCATCTGCGAACACACAGCTCATTCCCTTCCGCACTGTTTTAATTCTGAGGAATTGTTCGTTTTGCTTTCCACTTGAGCTGTGTAAGATCGGCTCCTCTGGGCCCAAACAGCTCCCAGCCCTCTTGATTTCTGAGCAATCAAGAATTTCTCGATTGCAGAATATGTTCCTATGGAATTAATGAGAACTCAGGCCTCAGCCCTGTGGTCCAGCGGTACCCAGTCTACAGTGGGTTAACTCATATAGGTGACTCAGTCCTCTTAAGACAGCCAGGTTCTAGAGCTGAGTGAACGGGGCCTCCCACAGTGCCTGGTCTGTTCAGTTCAGAGTCTTCTTTAGATGTGATGTCAGGATGTTGATTGAGTTTCTCCTACTGCTCATCATCAGGGCAGAGTTGGACCCATTTAAACAGAATTAACATTTTCGGAAGTTAATTTCTTTTTTAGAAAAAAAGGCAGGGGTAACCTTTCCAAAAGCCGCAACTCAGAAATTGTTAAAGGGCTTCTCTGGTGGCCCAGTGGGTGGGGACACCGCCTTGCAGTGCAAGGGGCGCCAGTTCAATCCCTGGCCTGGGAAGATCCCACGTGCCGCGGAGCGGCTGGACCGATGTGTCCGACTACCGATCCAGCGCTCTGGGGCGCATGCGCCCAGAGCCGGTGCTCCGCAACGAGAGAGGCCACTGCGATGGGAGGCTCACACAGGCCAGAGAACAAAGATGGAAATAAATGAATGACCAACAGAAGTGCCCCACCCCCCAAAAAGTATGTTAGAAACCAGAGGAGTAACTCTCATGCAGGTAAGTCATTAGAATTAAAAGGAGAGAAGGCACAAGTTGTTAGCACAAAAGGATTTGATACTACTTGATCCCCTACTATGTGCCAACGCCTTTAGATTTTTTTCCCCACTAAAATGCTCACACTGATCTCGTAAGGCAGAAATCCCCAGGCTGGCATTTTCTGAGTCTGTATGTGTTTAGCCTGGGTATGATCCCCAATCGGTCAAAATGAATCAACACTGATCTGCCCAGATTACAGAGGCGCTGGCTCCTTTATCCCTCCTCTGTACCCCTCACCCAGTGGTTTTCTTCTTTCCTTCCTATTGGCCTTCTCTTAATTTACAGATTAAAAGCTTCCTGAACGAATTTGAAAAAATGAAATAGTTTTCATCTGCGAACACACAGCTCATTCCCTTCCGCACTGTTTTAATTCTGAGGAATTGTTCGTTTTGCTTTCCACTTGAGCTGTGTAAGATCGGCTCCTCTGGGCCCAAACAGCTCCCAGCCCTCTTGATTTCTGAGCAATCAAGAATTTCTCGATTGCAGAATATGTTCCTATGGAATTAATGAGAACTCAGGCCTCAGCCCTGTGGTCCAGCGGTACCCAGTCTACAGTGGGTTAACTCATATAGGTGACTCAGTCCTCTTAAGACAGCCAGGTTCTAGAGCTGAGTGAACGGGGCCTCCCACAGTGCCTGGTCTGTTCAGTTCAGAGTCTTCTTTAGATGTGATGTCAGGATGTTGATTGAGTTTCTCCTACTGCTCATCATCAGGGCAGAGTTGGACCCATTTAAACAGAATTAACATTTTCGGAAGTTAATTTCTTTTTTAGAAAAAAAGGCAGGGTAACCTTTCCAAAAGCCGCAACTCAGAAATTGTTAAAGGGCTTCTCTGGTGGCCCAGTGGGTGGGGACACCGCCTTGCAGTGCAAGGGGCGCCAGTTCAATCCCTGGCCTGGGAAGATCCCACGTGCCGCGGAGCGGCTGGACCGATGTGTCCGACTACCGATCCAGCGCTCTGGGGCGCATGCGCCCAGAGCCGGTGCTCCGCAACGAGAGAGGCCACTGCGATGGGAGGCTCACACAGGCCAGAGAACAAAGATGGAAATAAATGAATGACCAACAGAAGTGCCCCACCCCCCAAAAAGTATGTTAGAAACCAGAGGAGTAACTCTCATGCAGGTAAGTCATTAGAATTAAAAGGAGAGAAGGCACAAGTTGTTAGCACAAAAGGATTTGATACTACTTGATCCCCTACTATGTGCCAACGCCTTTAGATTTTTTTTTTTTCCCCACTCAAATGATCACACTGATCTCGTAAGGCAGAAATACCCAGGCTGGCATTTTCTGAGTCTGTATGTGTTTAGCCTGGGTATGATCCATGTAGAAGGAAATAAACTTTTCAAACTGGGGCAGAAGGATCGTGAGATGAAACATACGGACAAGTCTGAAGATCAGACTGTGAAAAGCACCTCATGCCCAGATTACAGAGGCGCTGGCTCCCTTTATCCCTCCTCTGTACCCCTCACCCAGTGGTTTTCTCTTTCCTTCTCTCTGCCTTGAACCTAAATTGCGCCTTCTTCTCCCAGGAATCCCACGGCCTCCGCACCCTCCAGATATATCTCCGTATTACCCACTGTCGCCCGGCACTGTAGGACAAATCCCCCATCCGCTAGGATGGTTAGTACCACAGTAAGGAGTTCCATTTTTTAATTTCCTTTTTGTTTCTTACATGGGCATGCTTATTATTTATTATGCGTGTGTGTGTATGTGTTTAGAAGACGGGGAGGGGAGGGGGATCGTGGGTGAGGGGTTATGCGGAAGAGGCTTTCTGATCTGCCCATTGGAAAAGCAGGCAAGTCCGTATCCATTCAGCTGGACATTGTAAGAGAAAGGCAGTTGGCACTCCGCATCCTTAATCCCCAAAGGCTCCAGGTTCTTCTCTGTGAATAGGTACCTTTAAGGTGCTTTGGGAATTGCAGAAGACCAAGGACTTCTCTCCTATGAAGCTGACGTGCCTCTTTTGCTGGTGGCAGCCCATTAGATTAATGGAGTCCTGCCATTAGATTGAGGCTGCGGAGGAGTGTGTTACTTTTCAAATCCAGGAATGGGAGCGGGGAGTTACAACTCCGTTCCCTACCTCAGACATCACTCCCGAGATTGACAGCCACAGTGGAAATTTGCGTCTGTTGAGAAGCTCTCCATGTTCTACAACCAGCATCTCTGAGAGGCTTTGCATGTGGAGAGCCTCACCAAACTTTGGGGACAGGGAGTGGGGCAGCCAGAATCCTCACTCCTGTGTAGGGGACCTTCTTGAATGCCAGCCCTGGCAGTGCCCAGGTCATCAAAGTGCCTTTTACAGTTCATCTTCCTAACACCCAGCCTTGCTTTTATGGCACCACCCATTCGCCTTTCTTAGCTTAAAAATATGTATGTTCTAAAATCAGCGTAGAAAGGCTTTTTAATGTGTAAGCATAGTGTGCTTGTGTGTGTTTGTGCGCATGCATGTAATACGAGCTTTTGGATGGTATGCTTTTGTGTATCTATTTCTCCATGCTTATCAGTGATCTCTACTGTTTAAGAAACACAGGACAATTTGTTGAATCCTATCAGGAATATATCCTGGTAAAACTCTCAAGTTTGGGTCTTAGGGAAGATAACCTTTCATGGACTTAAAAGAAGATACAGTTTTGGAGTGATTCGCCCCCTCTCCCCAGTTCTACCCTGATTTCTCGAGCTGAGCATATTCTATACTTTCTTAAAAAAAATAAAAAAGCTTTTTATTATGCAGTAGCTGTACCAAATACCAACCCTGGGAGTAGTTTCTGTTTATTTTTTGTTCCTTAATTTTGTTAGAGAGGGCATATATGGACGGGAGTGTGTGTCCTATTTCTTCTTCAGTGGGTGGGGCATTCCTCACACTAGTCCTCAGTCCTCAGTTGCCCCATTCAGCTGATGGGGAGATATTTGAAGGCTAGATAAAAAGGAATAGCCAACTCAGACAACCCTCTGTCAGGAAAAGTTGTGTGTCTTTCATGAGGGTGCTATTTTGCATGTTGCTGTATTTTTTAATTATTGTAATGAGGTGTGATTGTCTATTGGTTACCCACAATTCTTCTTGGGGACTCTCCCCCCCGGTAACTCTTGTCAACACTTGTTAATTTGACAAAAGGCTACAAATTAAGCTCTGTTAATTTAATGTTTTCTCACCGAGATCTAAATACCGAAAGAGGCCCAAAGCGCAACTGAAGTCCTTTGATTCACTGTACTTTATTTTGGTATAAATTTACATTCATTATTGTTTTCCTTTGGATGTGTAGCCCTCAATTAGTGTGATGGCTCCATTAAAGCAAGCGAGACTTCGCCTTTAATTATTACAACAAAACACCTAGTTTCAGCTTGGGGAGAGGGTCTCTATTGACATAAGCAAAGGTTATAAAATTTAATTAGCCATTCCTATCAGATTTATGGCATTCAAATTGTTCTGTGTTTCTTCCCTTTGATCCTTCCTGTACAATCCCCAAGATTTTTGTTCTGATCAAATGAGAATAAAGCTTACTGGGCAGAGAGAACTTTTTCTTTCTCTTCTTTTCCTTTTCCCCACCCTACCCCCACGTGCACGCGCTCAATGTGTACCCCTCCTCTTCATAGGCAAGGTCAGCCCGTGTACCCCATCACGACAGGAGGATTCCGTCACCCGTACCCCACGGCTCTGACTGTCAATGCTTCCATGTCCAGGTGAGTGCCAAGACCCAGGCCGCAAGGCACTTCTCAGAAAGTTCTCTAGATGCCTCCAAACCATCCTGGCACGGCTGCTACATGTAGATCTAAGGGTGTAAGACCCATAGTGCATTAGGCTTTCCCCCTAGAAAGTACCTAAAACATTGCCCTGAACTTCCCAGGGAGGTGATGGCAGAATTTCAAGGTTGAGTTTCTGAGTCAGTACCTTTTTTATAAGAACTGAAGAAGGCAGGAAGAAGTAATTAGGGTGTGTCGAGCTTTTTCAAGTGTTATTTCTCTGTTGCCCTAAGCCAGGTAAGAAAGGATAGGGTACAGGTAAGTTTATTATCATACAAAGAAGAATATGAGGAAGGGTTATTGGTCTTGTCAGAGTTCCAGGCTCCTAAGCATCAACAACAGCAAAGAAAGAACTCTCTGCGCCCCCCTCTCCTCCGCGCACAACTCAGTCTAAAGTAGCAGTGTCCAATAGAAAGGGAAGGAAGGTGAGCCTTATATATAGGGTATATACACAGGGAATTTTAAGTTTCCTTGTAGCCGCATTTTTTAAATAGAGAAAAATAAACAAAGTTATTTTTAATGATAGATGTTATTCAACCTAATATAGTCAAAAATATTATCACTCTGACACATATTACTATGAAGCAATAATTAAAGAGTTTTGAGCTTTTTGCTTGCCTAGCTTTGAACTCTGACGTGTGTGGGCTTCCCGGGTGGCTCAGACAGTGAAGAACCCGCCGCAGTGTGGGAGACCTGGATCCGATCCGGGGGTCAGGAAGATCCCCTGGAGGATGGCAGCTCGCTCTAGTATTCCTGCCTGGAGAATCCCACGGACAGAGGAGCCTGGCGGGCTGCACTCCGTGGGGTCGCAAAGAGTTGGATACAACTGAGTGACTAAGCGCATTTCGCACTTAGACCCGTTTTCAGTTTGGCCTGGACACATTTCAGGCGCTCAGTGGTCACACGTGCCTGGTGGTGACCGCATTGGCCTGTGTGGCTCTAAATTTTTGCAGGTTTAGAAAAAAACATCATCATGTGTATGTTCACATACCTTTAACATATAAATGTGTATATAACACATACATACACACCACCCCCACATGCGTGTACCTAGGTCTTTCTAATCCCCGTGTTCTCCTTTTACCCCTTCTAATTAATTCTGACTAATTTTTCAGCGACTGCTAGTTTATTTACAAACTGGTTGGCAGCAGTATGTTTAAGTAGTCACTAATTGCTCCTAATGATAGTTTTATTTTCTGTTCATCTGATTTTCAGTCAAGTTAATTAAATCGGTGGAGGTTTAGACTTTCCTGATGGGCTGCAACAACTAATCCGTTTTTGAGGATGGCACGTAATTAAATTAGCATGCATTTGCATGGCAGTGATGCCATCTCCCAGCCTGCTTCCCTGGTCTCTGTAGCGAGCATGAGGACCCAAGACCAGAGGCAGAGTTTGAAAGAGAAGCCACGATGCTTCCTTTCCTACTTACAAAACAAGGATTTTGAGGGAGCGAAGAGTAAGAACCACTCTTAGGAAGCAGCACAAACTGTTGCATCTCTTAATGTTTGTAATTATGCCACAGGGATCATGCAACCATAAAGATCTGGTTCCCACATGTGATAAATCATGCCAGTTTCTAAATCCACACCAGTATTGGTTCAGTTTTTAGTTCAGTCGCTCAGTCCTGTCTGACTCTTTGCGACCCAATGGACTGCAGCACCCCAGGCTTCCCTGTCCTTCACCATCTCCTGGAGCTTGCTTAAACTCATGTCCATTGAGTCAGTGATGCCATCCAACCATCTCGTCCTCTGTATCAGTTAGGTGGACAAATGCTTGTGAGTCCTCTTCTTTACCAAGAAGAGGAGGGATCTTCTCATTACATAATGTCATCACAACCTCTCAAAGCCTGGGAACGAATCAAGAGCCTACCAAGAAGAGAACTGCATCTGAGCACCTTAGCATCCACAGCTCACCCTTCTCTGAACCGGCATTCCTCCAACGCCCGGATTGTTTCTTCGTGTTTGTTTCTTTGGCACGTTCCAGAGGTTAGAAGTGGTGCAGTAATCGTAGGATAGGGATTCAGGTTAAGCTTATCGATTGAATTATCATTAGGAGGTTAGCCGATAATTTCTATATGGGCAAGGGGTGGAAGAGAGGAAGGGAACGGTGGGAGGGAAGGTTAGGGGGCTCAAGGTGCAGGGGGGCGAGGCAGGCGATTCCCCAGGTAGGCCTTATGAAAGGTAGCTAGTTAAAAAGCGTATACAGCAAATTAAATACATTATTGTGGTAATGGGGCGACAGAAGTATGGGTCTATTATACTTATGGCAGTTATAGGGAATGTAGGCAGCTTGCCCTGTGCCAGAGCACCCTTTGATATTCATTCTCTTCAGCAGCGGGGCCAAGGCTTCTCAGAATTAAGTGATGGGTCATTATACTTTAAACACCATGGAGAAGCCTAGATTGGCAATTAAACAGCTCTCGCTGACACTCACTTGTGCCACCCTGTGACCCCCTTTAGATTGAGATGTTGGAGCTCCGGGCCCTCAGCCTGCTAAATTGGCGCAAGGCTCTTCTCCTGACGAGAGCGGGCTCTGAAATCTGCCGGCTTCAAAGGGAGAGAGATCATGTATAAACCATAATGTGGGTGCACCGTGGCTCACAAAAAATAAGGCAGGAAGAGATGAAATGTTACAAGTGCAAGGGGGGAAATGAGAGAATAATGACAAACCTAATGCAGCTCAAAGCAGGCTTGTTGCACAGGAAAATGCATCCCACTGCTTGTGCATAAAATCAAGGCCGGCAGATGACATCCAGTTAACAGAAACGCGTCAACAGTGAAGGAAAGTGCGAGTCGGGAAGGCGGAAGCCCCTGAGACAGCCAGAAACAAAAATTAGTTGTCCTTAACAAGTTAAGGTTCATCATTATATTCTGGCTTGGAGCCATGAAAGCAGACGGGGGGATATAATGAGCTGCTTAGAATTTTTAGGGTGTTTATTGCATTGCATGAAATAGTTGTCTGCAGAAAGGAATTTCTTACATTTCATGTAAGCACCTTAGCATCCACAGCTCACCCTTCTCTGAACCGGCATTCCTCCAACGCCCGGATTGTTTCTTCGTGTTTGTTTCTTTGGCACGTTCCAGAGGTTAGAAGTGGTGCAGTAATCGTAGGATAGGGATTCAGGTTAAGCTTATCGATTGAATTATCATTAGGAGGTTAGCCGATAATTTCTATATGGGCAAGGGGTGGAAGAGAGGAAGGGAACGGTGGGAGGGAAGGTTAGGGGGCTCAAGGAGTAGGGGTGCGAGGCAGGCGATTCCCCAGGTAGGCCTTATGAAAGGTAGCTAGTTAAAAAGCGTATACAGCAAATTAAATACATTATTGTGGTAATGGGGCGACAGAAGTATGGGTCTATTATACTTATGGCAGTTATAGGGAATGTAGGCAGCTTGCCCTGTGCCAGAGCACCCTTTGATATTCATTCTCTTCAGCAGCGGGGCCAAGGCTTCTCAGAATTAAGTGATGGGTCATTATACTTTAAACACCATGGAGAAGCCTAGATTGGCAATTAAACAGCTCTCGCTGACACTCACTTGTGCCACCCTGTGACCCCCTTTAGATTGAGATGTTGGAGCTCCGGGCCCTCAGCCTGCTAAATTGGCGCAAGGCTCTTCTCCTGACGAGAGCGGGCTCTGAAATCTGCCGGCTTCAAAGGGAGAGAGATCATGTATAAACCATAATGTGGGTGCACCGTGGCTCACAAAAAATAAGGCAGGAAGAGATGAAATGTTACAAGTGCAAGGGGGGAAATGAGAGAATAATGACAAACCTAATGCAGCTCAAAGCAGGCTTGTTGCACAGGAAAATGCATCCCACTGCTTGTGCATAAAATCAAGGCCGGCAGATGACATCCAGTTAACAGAAACGCGTCAACAGTGAAGGAAAGTGCGAGTCGGGAAGGCGGAAGCCCCTGAGACAGCCAGAAACAAAAATTAGTTGTCCTTAACAAGTTAAGGTTCATCATTATATTCTGGCTTGGAGCCATGAAAGCAGACGGGGGGATATAATGAGCTGCTTAGAATTTTTAGGGTGTTTATTGCATTGCATGAAATAGTTGTCTGCAGAAAGGAATTTCTTACATTTCATGTAAGAAATGTATAGCTTCTCTCCCACCCCCCCCACACAGAGTCCCTTTCTCTGGCATACATCTCTCAGGTATAGGCATGTGTGTGCAAGTATGTGAACTTGGAAGTATTTGGTGTTCATGGCTACACCAGAAATTTTTCCCCACCCTAGACTGTGGTTCAGACGGTGGTATCTCCCTGTGGTGTGTGGTGCACAGACACACACAGGCGCGCGTGCGCGCACACACAGAGTTTTGATGTTTCTCCCTCCTCCGCCTTATTTCCCTCTCTTGCTGTCTGGACACATATTCTCATTCAGCAGGAAGGGAACATATGTATTTGAAGAATGTCAGGCCTTTAAAATTTACAGTAAAAGCTGCCACTCCACCCACCGCTTCACCCAAGGGCTTCGAAGAACACATGTTCTTAACTTACGTTTTCTCAGAGGCCTTCAGATTCTGGGAAGGAACAGGGTGTAACTTGGAAGCCGAAGTGCCTCCCAAGGCTTTGCTTTTCATGTTTTGTGTGGGGGATGTATATGGAAGTTGTTTTTCTGTTTTCCTCTTTCTCTCATTTTCTCTCTCTTTCTCAGTTTTTCTCTTTTGTTTTCTTTTCTTTTTCTTGATACCTTAAAAGGACTCATATGATTCTCATTTAAAAAGCTCATGCTATTTTTCACCCAGCTTTGATACTGACTTAAGGCTACTGCAGGAGAGGGCCCCATCCAAGTAGGAATTGTGAGTCAAATGTCCACTGTGATTCTGGCTCCTCTTCAGAAATCTGCATTGGGGCTTCCCCGGCGGTCCAGTGGGTGAGGAGTCCACCTTACAGTGCATGGGGCACCGGTTTGATCCCTGGTATTGGAAGGATCCCGCATGCCACCGAGGGCCTGGACCAATTGCAGGCTCGTACACTGGAGCCCATGCGCCCAGAGCTGGTGCTCTGAGGCGAGGAGGGCCACTGCGATGGGAGGCCCACACAAGCTGAAGAATAAAGATGGATTAAAAAATAAATAAATAAAAAATCAATAAAAAAGAGGCCAAAATTTTTTAAAAATCTGCATTATTCATTGATAGTTCCTCTGTTGATCTATATGGAGTCATTTAGGACTTTAATTTTTCATCATACTTCTAATGAATATTTGCTGCATTCAATTAGTAACATGAAAACTACTTCCTTTTTTCAGTCCACATAGGAAAAGAACTTTGTAAATAAGTACAAGATTCCTGTGAATTGACTGTCACAACGAAGTCTCATTAGCACCTCCCTTGCCCAGTAGAATTAGCTTCCTTTCTGAAGGTGGTCCTTCCCTGTGTGGTACATGGGGTGGTTGTGGTTTGGATTTATTCTGAAAGCAACAGTTGCTTGATCCGCGTTCACCTTCGCCTGAACTTGTGTGCTCTTGCCAGAGCAGAACCTGGGGCCTGCCCTTTGGTTTTCTTTGGGGGAATCTCCCCTTATTATCCCTCACCCCACTTTTCTCTATAGTAATCTACGTTCCTTTAAGAGGATGGTACTTCTAACCCAGAATGAATTGTGACTCCAGACATACCAGAAATTGTAGGTTGGATCTCATTGTCAGTTTGCAGACGAACCAAGAGCATTTTAAAATTAGGTCTGAATGCCTTGGCTACTTTGCATGGTTGAGAAATGCCAATTCACCGCCTAACCCATATTTCTAAATAAATGTGCCTAGAAGTACAGTATTAGGGGAAAAACACAGATCTTTTCTTTATTAACAATTCTGATCATCATTTATTATAAGGCCTTTTAATGCATAGGCAGTATTTGAAATAAAAGTAACTTAGGAATTCTAGAATTTTAGACTGGCAAAGGTTAAACAAATCAGAATTCAAAGGTTCCTTTGTGGGGGGTATGTATGTAGAATGCTGTTTTGGGGGCTTCCTTGATACAAACTTATTTAAGACATCTGTGGTGTATGTGGGGCACCAGCAAGGGACGGTTCAGCTGTCCCCGCCATCTTTGGCGTCACTCTCTCCCAGTCTTGTCAGGGCGATGGGACCACAGAAGCAAAAGAGAGAGAGAAATTTTATTGCACTCCCATCAACAGAATGAGGCCTAATGAGGCACGTGTGCCATTGTCAAAAAGATGTGTGTGTACTTCAGCCACGTGAATATTTTATTTAGCTGTCAATATGCAGCAAAAGGTTTCACCTTTCATTCTAGCCCTGGTTAGGACTTTAAGAAATAGTCTTCTTAGATGCCACAAATTATGTCCCCCCAACCAGTGGACAGATCTCCATCCAGCAGGTCATCCAGGCCTACTTTTCCGCCCAAGCGTATGGGCTGAACTTGTCTTTTGCTAAAGATGTTAAAAATTGTAATGTCTCATGTCAGTAGCCATAATGAAGGGGAAGATTGGCTTTAATGACATTATGAGAATCATTATGTTTAATTTATCTCTAATTAATGCTGACAGGTTTCATGTGCCTTGGGTTGCTTTCATGTGAGTGTTACGTGCTGTTTCTTTTTCTTTTTTTTTTGACTTTGTGTACACGTCCCTCCCCATTCATTCATTTTGATTCTGACGATTTACACAGCTTTCTGTCTTCCAGGTTCCCTCCCCATATGGTCCCACCACATCACACTCTCCACACGACCGGCATTCCCCACCCGGCCATAGTCACGCCGACAGTCAAACAGGAATCCTCCCAGAGTGACGTCGGCTCACTCCACAGCGCGTAAGTGTGCCTCTTCGGATCACTGTCTCCTTCGCCGTGTGGTTAGCCAGTGGCTCCAGGGTGATGGCTCTGCCCAGGGTTGGTGAGACTCCAGGAGACACCCCAGCCTCACAGAGAGGAGGACCTGCGCCCACTGTCAGGGAGAGCACAACTCTTCCTTTGGGTCCTTTGATGGCCTGGGATTCGTGACCACTTCCACCTGCTAATGCAGGAGATGCAAGAGACGTGGGTTCCGTCCCTGGGTTGGAGAAGGAAATGCCAACCCACTCCAGTATTCTTGCATAGAGAAGCCCGTGGACAGAGGGGCCTGGGTTACATTCCAGGCGGTCACAGAGTCAGATGCAGCTGAGCACACACACACACAAACACACACCCATGCACACCCCCCATCCCTGATCCCACAGGATATGGTGGCTGGGATGGAGATGGTCACAGTCTGCTTTCCTCTCCGTCTGGGGAAAATTGTGCGTATGTGAACTTTGAGGAAGTGATGATAAAATCTCTCGTCCACCACCACCACGTGCCCCGCCACCCCAGGCTGTTTTTGTCCTGTTTTCCAGGATGGAGAAGACCCAAAGCAGAAGTTTGCTTCCCCTTCCAGATCGCTGAGGGTGTTGAGCAGGCAAGGAGGCAGGCTTTTTGCCACGGAGAAAGTTAACCTTGAGATTGTTTATTGGCTTGCATCTGTTTGTCTTGTTCCCATCTAGAAAGCATCAGGACTCCAAAAAGGAAGAAGAAAAGAAGAAGCCCCACATAAAGAAACCTCTTAATGCATTCATGTTGTATATGAAGGAAATGAGAGCAAAGGTCGTAGCTGAGTGCACGTTGAAAGAAAGTGCAGCCATCAACCAGATCTTGGGCCGGAGGGTAGGTAGCGTGCCTGCTGGGTGAACTGGACCAGAATAGCATGCGGTGGGTGGAATGGTACGTCCCTGTCCCCATTGGTTTGGAGCGTCCTTTCCTTTCCCACCACATCACACTCTCCACACGACCGGCATTCCCCACCCGGCCATAGTCACGCCGACAGTCAAACAGGAATCCTCCCAGAGTGACGTCGGCTCACTCCACAGCGCGTAAGTGTGCCTCTTCGGATCACTGTCTCCTTCGCCGTGTGGTTAGCCAGTGGCTCCAGGGTGATGGCTCTGCCCAGGGTTGGTGAGACTCCAGGAGACACCCCAGCCTCACAGAGAGGAGGACCTGCGCCCACTGTCAGGGAGAGCACAACTCTTCCTTTGGGTCCTTTGATGGCCTGGGATTCGTGACCACTTCCACCTGCTAATGCAGGAGATGCAAGAGACGTGGGTTCCGTCCCTGGGTTGGAGAAGGAAATGCCAACCCACTCCAGTATTCTTGCATAGAGAAGCCCGTGGACAGAGGGGCCTGGGTTACATTCCAGGCGGTCACAGAGTCAGATGCAGCTGAGCACACACACACACAAACACACACCCATGCACACCCCCCATCCCTGATCCCACAGGATATGGTGGCTGGGATGGAGATGGTCACAGTCTGCTTTCCTCTCCGTCTGGGGAAAATTGTGCGTATGTGAACTTTGAGGAAGTGATGATAAAATCTCTCGTCCACCACCACCACGTGCCCCGCCACCCCAGGCTGTTTTTGTCCTGTTTTCCAGGATGGAGAAGACCCAAAGCAGAAGTTTGCTTCCCCTTCCAGATCGCTGAGGGTGTTGAGCAGGCAAGGAGGCAGGCTTTTTGCCACGGAGAAAGTTAACCTTGAGATTGTTTATTGGCTTGCATCTGTTTGTCTTGTTCCCATCTAGAAAGCATCAGGACTCCAAAAAGGAAGAAGAAAAGAAGAAGCCCCACATAAAGAAACCTCTTAATGCATTCATGTTGTATATGAAGGAAATGAGAGCAAAGGTCGTAGCTGAGTGCACGTTGAAAGAAAGTGCAGCCATCAACCAGATCTTGGGCCGGAGGGTAGGTAGCGTGCCTGCTGGGTGAACTGGACCAGAATAGCATGCGGTGGGTGGAATGGTACGTCCCTGTCCCCATTGGTTTTTGGAGCGTCCTTTCCTTTCAACCACACTCTTGACACCTTCCGTGGTCTTTGTGGAGTCGGAACCAGTAACTCTGCCTTCAGAGGATGTTCCAAACAGCCACACCCTGGTCTTGTACACCTGCAGAGAGCAGAGACTAGAGCAGCATGGACCACAAGTCCGGTCCTGGCCCAAGACCTCCTGTTTGTGCCAGGCCCCTGCAGACCGTGGGCATCTGCAGACGACACCGTTTGTGATCGGAGTGGGGTCTGTCCCCCAGCCACAGAGTGGTCTGTGACGTGTCTGCATGTCTCTCTCCCCTCCCCATGTCCCCTCCAGTGGCACGCGCTGTCCAGAGAAGAGCAAGCAAAATACTACGAGCTGGCCCGGAAGGAGCGACAGCTTCACATGCAGCTCTACCCTGGCTGGTCCGCACGGGATAACTATGTAGGTGGCTCCTTTTTCTCAGGATCAGAGTCTGTAGAGATGTGGCAGGTATCCATCTAAACAAAGGGAACGCCACCTGCCAACTTGACTTGGCTTCTGTACCATTCAGTCTGCCCCGTCCTGGAACTGAGCCTCTTACCTGAGCACCAGATTGGAGG
Source organism: Tragulus kanchil (assembly GCA_022376925.1). Lineage (NCBI taxonomy): Eukaryota > Metazoa > Chordata > Mammalia > Artiodactyla > Tragulidae > Tragulus > Tragulus kanchil. The sequence continues at coordinate 127,060,960 of JAIOJX010000005.1, read as the reverse complement.
ATGCTGTTCTCAGTGTCCTGTAGGGCTCCGCCAGCATGGGATAGCTCTTCAGGGAGGAGGGAGAAGGCAGGTGTTCCAGCGTTCCAGCTCAGGGGACCCACGAGGACAGTTTAGGACTGTTCACACCTTCTTGCCCACATCGTTGAAGAGACATGGTTCTGTAGTACACCCGGCGAGGCATGCGTGCCTCTCAGCAGTGGTGCCAGGGGGAGAGAGAGCATTTACTTCGTCACAGCTGTTCAAGCAGGGCCTTCACCCTGAAGAGGGAGAGACGTGATCTTTGGCTTAGGATGTAGTACAGTAGAAGTTGGAAGCCTCGTTCATCTTGAGAGAGACATGCTGGGACTGTCCCTCACAGTAGCCAGTCGAAGCCATGCTTTGGCAGAATGGATGAAGCAACACACAGGAGAAGCACTGTGTGTGTGTGTGTGTGTGTGTGTGTGTGTGTGTGTCCCAGCTCTTGGTTGGCTCTGGGATTTGCCTGATCTCCTGTCCTGAGTTTAGAAAACGCTGTAAGTTGCTGTCTTTGCTTTTCACAGTGATTGTGACACTCTGGATTCTTCTCCTCCCTTAAACTGGCTCTCCTCTGTCCCACAAGACTCTTTCTTAGTCTGTACTTTGCCCAGAAACTCACGTTCTGGGCTCATTCTGCTCTAAAGGAATGAGATGTCTCTTATTTTGCCTCTTCATTCCATGGCATTTGGTTTCATGAAGCAACTTTTACCATCCACTCTTTGGAGGAACAACAAGACCTGTCTAAATGCTGGTAGCAGGCTTCTCGTTCCGTTTTTCAGTGGTGGTCCTGAGCTGCGTGTCACTCTTCTACCGTCAGCGCTCCGTGTCCTAGCGTTCCCTAGGTCATCACCCTTGGAGAGGAAGCTTTCTGTCAGTTGAGATCCATTCAGTTATTGCTGTTGGTGAGCTTACGGGATACAGAGTACTGGGGGGACTCAAGAGTGAAATCAGAGCTCTCAGAGCTTGCCAGAAAGTCACAGACCTCTGTGTGAGTGCATGGGTGCTGGGTGAAGGCTGTCTTCTGCTTGCAGCTGTTCCAAGGGTTATCACCCATCACTCATACACATGGGTTTGAACACTCATTCTGGCCCGGGGCCGTGTCGATGCAGGACCAAGACACCCATGTCTCTATCTGCACCACCACCCGTCTTGTAGGTCCCGTGCCCTCAGCTCATAGCAGTAAACCATCTTCCTCCTGGGGAGTCGAAACAGAAATCCCTGCTGATACTTCTTAATGGCACAGTGGCTCTGCTCAGAGCCCTTGTCACTCACAGATGGTCAGGTGTGGGGTCTTAACTGTCCGGGACCTTTCCATTTGTCCTCAGCAAGTGTGCGATGGGGAAGCCTTTCTTCTGAAGCTGAAAGGAAGAGGATAAGAAAGCTAATGCTCTCCCACAGGCTTGCTGCTCGCCCCACCTGACCTCGAGGTGGAGACTGCCAGCGGCAGGAAGGCTCTACAGCTTCCCCACATACATCCGTCTCGTTTTAGGACAGCTGCTCTCCTGGTTTCGGGTCAGAAGTTCTTAGAGTTCGTCCCCAGCTTCTCCCTGCTACAGACCCAGTTCTTTGAGGAATCTAGAATGGTACCCCAGAGAGGCATTCAGTGCCTCACTAGGTGTCCTGTCCCCAGTAGACACTCTCGGTCACAGAAGGTCCTTTGTGTACAGATGGGCAGGCATGCACTGGAGAAACTCACGTTCCCTGGGCTTTTTAAAGGAATGAGATGTCTCTTATTTTGCCTCTTCATTCCATGGCATTTGGTTTCATGAAGCAACTTTTACCATCCACTCTTTGGAGGAACAACAAGACCTGTCTAAATGCTGGTAGCAGGCTTCTCGTTCCGTTTTTCAGTGGTGGTCCTGAGCTGCGTGTCACTCTTCTACCGTCAGCGCTCCGTGTCCTAGCGTTCCCTAGGTCATCACCCTTGGAGAGGAAGCTTTCTGTCAGTTGAGATCCATTCAGTTATTGCTGTTGGTGAGCTTACGGGATACAGAGTACTGGGGGGACTCAAGAGTGAAATCAGAGCTCTCAGAGCTTGCCAGAAAGTCACAGACCTCTGTGTGAGTGCATGGGTGCTGGGTGAAGGCTGTCTTCTGCTTGCAGCTGTTCCAAGGGTTATCACCCATCACTCATACACATGGGTTTGAACACTCATTCTGGCCCGGGGCCGTGTCGATGCAGGACCAAGACACCCATGTCTCTATCTGCACCACCACCCGTCTTGTAGGTCCCGTGCCCTCAGCTCATAGCAGTAAACCATCTTCCTCCTGGGGAGTCGAAACAGAAATCCCTGCTGATACTTCTTAATGGCACAGTGGCTCTGCTCAGAGCCCTTGTCACTCACAGATGGTCAGGTGTGGGGTCTTAACTGTCCGGGACCTTTCCATTTGTCCTCAGCAAGTGTGCGATGGGGAAGCCTTTCTTCTGAAGCTGAAAGGAAGAGGATAAGAAAGCTAATGCTCTCCCACAGGCTTGCTGCTCGCCCCACCTGACCTCGAGGTGGAGACTGCCAGCGGCAGGAAGGCTCTACAGCTTCCCCACATACATCCGTCTCGTTTTAGGACAGCTGCTCTCCTGGTTTCGGGTCAGAAGTTCTTAGAGTTCGTCCCCAGCTTCTCCCTGCTACAGACCCAGTTCTTTGAGGAATCTAGAATGGTACCCCAGAGAGGCATTCAGTGCCTCACTAGGTGTCCTGTCCCCAGTAGACACTCTCGGTCACAGAAGGTCCTTTGTGTACAGATGGGCAGGCATGCACTGCCCGACTCCAGGGTGTGCCGTTCACCCTGTGGTCTGTGGTGCGTGGTACGCCCCTGGCGTTGTGTAGGGTGAAATCTCCACAAAGGTATAAGGCTGAGTTTGTGAGAGCTTCCAGATGATGCTGCCAGGAACTTTTCCTGGAGTCAGACAAGGTATTGCCCAAGGCTTTTTGCGAAGTGCTTTCTAGGTTTCAGAAGGTTCTCAAGACACTTGAAATGACTTTAGCTCAGTTTTACTTTGGGAGAAGCTTTGGTATAATAGAGGAACCCCTGGAAAGGTGTGAGTCAAAATTTAGAGGTGATATCTGGATTGGGGACTATAGGAGCTTTTGCCACTGATAAGAGGTACTTTCAGATTCCTTCATTAGCAGCTCACTACGCATGGGTTTGAATACACACAGAACTCCGTTTGTTCCCTCTTTCTTTCCTTCCTTCTTTCTTTCACTTCCTCCTTCTCAGTTAGTGGTTGGTGGAGCAAGAATTAAACTGCTCAACAGGATTTAATTGTAGGAGAAACTTTTTAGTATTTTTTATATTTTTACTGACTTGACATAGAAGTTTCTATAAATTACTCTAGCTATGGTCAAGTTCTGAAGGCTCTTCTGGAAAAAGCTTTCTGAGCTAATCACTTTTACCTGTTTCACTTCCCTAGCCCTGTGGTGATGGAAGCCTTTATACGCTACCTACCCTTGTTAAATAGAATCGAGTAAAATGGTCACCGTTGGGGTACTGGGCTTGGTACAGACTCTGGAACACAAGAGAAAACATTTTGGTCATAGAGGGATGTCTAACCCATGATATTGTAATAGGAGTCCCTTCCTTTCTTAGCTTTTCTCCACTAGGTCAGGGAGATCAATCCCAGGTCTGCATATCTTGAGTGGTTTCCACCCCACCCCCCACCCTTCCCACTGTATTTGAGGCCTCTTTTACATTTAAAGAGACAGTGGGTGGCCACCTCCCTTGAAACTCATCATCCCTCACTACATAGTGTGGATTTTTCGTATCCTCTTCCAATTAAAGCACCGTGCCTGTCCTCTAGAAGCATTTAGTCTAAACCATCATTTCACAGTCGTGAGCATCTCAGTTAGTGTATCCTACAGAGACAGCTTTCCAGGTGTAGTGGAATTTTCACTTGCTTTTCAGAATATATTGCAGGAGATCGGACATGGGTGAACCCTGTATTAGAGATGACTGGGAAATCCTTGGCTACCTGGATGCAGCACCGCCTAGAGTTGAACCATGTCTGTGCCTGCCTGAGGTTTTCTTTCAGGTTCCTAAATAAACGGCTCCTCCTGCCTGTTCCAGGATGGTCAGGTGGTACTTTGTTCCTGCCACAGGCAAGGCACAGACATGACGATGGGTCACAGGGGCTCCTGAGAAAACACACAATCTCCTTTCTTTTCTTCTCTTCTTCTTTTTTAAAAAACTATATGCCAAGTCACATAAAAGGTTTCTAGTGGAAACACTGAACTGAAAGCCTAGACAGATTTCCCAAACAGCCCAGCCTCCCCCTCCCCACTGGAGAGAGTTTCTCTAGAACTGTTGGCTCCCAGCCTTCAGGTAGATCTGAGACTTGGAGGTGTCCCTGCCTGGTCCTCCTCACAGGCCCTTATGGATTCTCAGGTTTCCTACCTATGGCTATTCTTTTCTCTTCTTGAGTTGATGTCAACACACCATGAGAACATTTAGGCAAAGGCTCTTTGGATAGTCTGAAACAAGTAGATGTGTAAGACTACCCGTTCCTTTTGCTTGTGACATTCCATTTATACCAGGCAGCTAACTCATGTGGATGGGACCAGAGCTAACAAGGTGAAGGGGAACTAGTTTCTGATCTGGAAGGAGGTGGTTAGCCCTGCAGAATTTATCCCGACTCCCGTTGTACACCCACAGCCGGGAGCAGACTGTCCAGAGAGCAGGAAGGAATGTCAGGTTGGAGGACATGAATGACTCCATGCAATGCCTCACCCGTGGTCCACTCAGGGCCTTCCTCAAAGGGCAAGGCAGGAAACAGGTAGGCAACACAGCCTAGTGGATAAGGGCTGTGGAGCCAGGATCACCAGGATCCCCTCAGCGGCATCATCTGATAGCTGTGGCATCTCAGAAAGTCGCGCGCATCCCTCTGTGCCTGAGTGATCTTATCCGTAAAGTCAGGATGGTGATCATGCCTGGTGTGAGGATAAATGGGGCGCTCGGCATAGCACACGTAGAACCATGTCTGGCTCTAAAGTGTGTGCTCAGTAAAGAGTCACCGTGATTAGCAGGAGTATCATAGTCGTTGCCCAAGTGGAAAATGGTGAGGTCCGAATGTTCTCCTTTATGGGTGTCCACTCAGCAGTTTGAGAAGGCGCTCAGATGGTTTCCAGTTTTGTTTCGCCCTTTTCCTCCCCTTCCGTCTTTAAAATCAAGGCCCGTGCTACAGCACTAAGAAAAGCCCCTACAGATGCTTTTATCTTCTGATCGGAGTGAGGATCTTTTGGCCTTAATAGATTTGCGTGGGGCAAGGGCCTCTCATGGCCATCTCAACACCATTCCTCTGTGCCTTAGCTCTTGGGCCACTTCCAACCTTGTCTCTCTATTCCTCTCCAGATCTTCCCATCCAGTACCCCTTTTCCCTTTTACGGAGGCATGGGGTCAGTTTTGCGTGTAGACACAGATGTATGGGAAAGGACGTCCTTCGTCTCCACCGCACTGACTCCATCTCTTCCGCTGGGCATGTGTTCCTCCAGGCGGAGCACAACTGAGGGACACTTGGACCAAAGGGAGCTGGGGGTTGGAAAGCAGTCAGGAATGGTGTGGATGGAGATGGCAGCCTGTGCCCCTCCTCCTGCCTCCTCCTTTCCAGGTGCGCCCAGGCACCGTCCTCCCATCTTCTTCCTGAAATAATGCCCTGTGTTTCATCTGTTCATCTAGGGGAAAAAGAAGAAGAGGAAAAGGGACAAGCAGCCCGGAGAGACCAATGGTAAGTTAGAATAAGCAGGCTAGAGGAAGGGAGCACTACTCTAAGGACCACTCCTTTATGTCAGGCTTCTATCTGGGGGCGGCAGGAGAAATTCAAGGCCAGGACGTTGTAGGGGGCGGGAACCCATCTTAGCCAGCCTTTTTGTTTATGCATTTTAATTAATTGCTCCATGACTGCCCTTTTAAAGCTAGTAACATTCATTGTTGCATGAAAAGCACATTGTAAGTCTAGTGGAATGTGTTTTTAAATAACTGCAGAGCCTGTAAGTGGAGAGCAGTAGGCATGCCTAGACGGGGATTTATACAGTCTGCTTATTTTGTATGTGTCTGAGTAAGGATGAGGAGGGGGCTAGGGGAGCAGAGAGGTGTGTGCGAGTGTTTGATGTTAACTGGGCTGTTCTTGAATGTTCTGATGCATGCCTTTACAGTGGTCTGTTGCACCCGATTTAAATTAAGGAGGTTTGTCATTCTCTAGAAGAAATTAGAAATACTGCATAGGCAATCTCAGAGGGCCCTTCGAGAAGGCCAGGCTTTTACAAACAACGACAAAAACATTGTGAAGGCTTTGTATAATTTGTTCTTTTTTTTCAGAACACAGCGAATGTTTCCTAAATCCTTGCCTTTCACTTCCTCCGATTACAGGTGCTAATGTCATTTTGAGTCATTAAACTAGTTGATAAACTGTTTTTTAATTTTTCTTGCCATTATAGTTTTATTAACATGAAAACACGTATGACCTTTGAACATTCTTTAAAATGACCATCTACATGATTTCGTATGTTTCGGTAGATTTTTTTTTTTTTTTTTTTTTTGCTTTTGTTGTTTTTTGTTATTTTTTTGAGTTTAATTTAACTTCTGCTTTGTTTATTTATTTTTCCCGTAACAGTTGTTTAAGCCATGATGACAGTGATTTAGAGTTGAACTAACTGTGCAAATTGAATATGCAGTATTTCTTTCAAAGAGACTGGTTAAAAAACAAAACACCACCAAAACCCACCGTCCTCCCATCTTCTTCCTGAAATAATGCCCTGTGTTTCATCTGTTCATCTAGGGAAAAGAAGAAAGGAAAAGGGACAAGCAGCCCGGAGAGACCAATGGTAAGTTAGAATAAGCAGGCTAGAGGAAGGGAGCACTACTCTAAGGACCACTCCTTTATGTCAGGCTTCTATCTGGGGGCGGCAGGAGAAATTCAAGGCCAGGACGTTGTAGGGGGCGGGAACCCATCTTAGCCAGCCTTTTTGTTTATGCATTTTAATTAATTGCTCCATGACTGCCCTTTTAAAGCTAGTAACATTCATTGTTGCATGAAAAGCACATTGTAAGTCTAGTGGAATGTGTTTTTAAATAACTGCAGAGCCTGTAAGTGGAGAGCAGTAGGCATGCCTAGACGGGGATTTATACAGTCTGCTTATTTTGTATGTGTCTGAGTAAGGATGAGGAGGGGGCTAGGGGAGCAGAGAGGGTGTGTGCGAGTGTTTGATGTTAACTGGGCTGTTCTTGAATGTTCTGATGCATGCCTTTACAGTGGTCTGTTGCACCCGATTTAAATTAAGGAGGTTTGTCATTCTCTAGAAGAAATTAGAAATACTGCATAGGCAATCTCAGAGGGCCCTTCGAGAAGGCCAGGCTTTTACAAACAACGACAAAAACATTGTGAAGGCTTTGTATAATTTGTTCTTTTTTTTCAGAACACAGCGAATGTTTCCTAAATCCTTGCCTTTCACTTCCTCCGATTACAGGTGCTAATGTCATTTTGAGTCATTAAACTAGTTGATAAACTGTTTTTTAATTTTTCTTGCCATTATAGTTTTATTAACATGAAAACACGTATGACCTTTGAACATTCTTTAAAATGACCATCTACATGATTTCGTATGTTTCGGTAGATTTTTTTTTTTTTTTTTTTTTGCTTTTGTTGTTTTTTGTTATTTTTTTGAGTTTAATTTAACTTCTGCTTTGTTTATTTATTTTTCCCGTAACAGTTGTTTAAGCCATGATGACAGTGATTTAGAGTTGAACTAACTGTGCAAATTGAATATGCAGTATTTCTTTCAAAGAGACTGGTTAAAAAACAAAACAAAACACCACCAAAACAAAATGGAAGGAATTCAGTAATAAACCTCCTTAATCTAATGGCATTTTTCATCGCTCCCACTAAGTTTTCTCACGCAAGCATGTACCCGCAGTATGATTATTTTTTTCCTTTGCTTTTTTTTATTTTAGTTTTTTTTCTTCCTTTTTTGCTTTTCTGCTCATAACTTGCAAATCCACTAGCATTTCACTAACTCTACCTGCTTTGATGCTGCTGTGAGTTTCTAACTCTTAACAGCTCATTCACACAGCCTATTGACCTTTATCTGTTCTTCTCTTAATATTAATGAAAGTAGATTTGACAAAAAGATGAACATTCCAAAAGCTGCAATATCCCAGTACCACCACCCCTTTTCTTTTCTTTCTTTCTGTTTCGTTTTTTTTTCTGTTTTTATTTGTTTTTTGTTTTTTTTTTTTTTCCTTTTGTAAAACTGTTGTACTCTGAGAAGAAAAGAGCATGTGAAAAACTTAATTCCCTCCTTTGCTTTATTTTCTTCTTTAAGAAAAACAAATTAAGAGAGAAAAAAAAAAAAAAGGCAGAACCCAAAGAGGAAAAACATTATTTCAAACTAGTTCTTGAGTAGCTGACTTCCCTTTATCGGTTCAAACGGATCGGAGAGACAGTCCTCAAAGAAGGGATACTGCAGCTTTATTTGCATCAGCTAATTTCACAAGTTGAATAAGAATGTGATTTTTTTTTTACCTTTTTTTTAATTAAAAAAAAGTTAAAAATCAAAAGTCAATATTTTGTAATTAGTAACCAGGTCATTGATTTATTCCCTTTTTTTATTTTTATTTTTTCTTATTTGTATCTTTCTCCCCCCCCCCCCCCCTTCCCTCTCTCCCTCCCTCTCTCTCTCTTTCCTCTTCTCTCCCTCTCTCTCTCCCACGTCCTCCTCCTCTGCTCGCTTCTCTCTTGAACTCATTCAGACCTGAGCGCTCCTAAGAAATGCCGAGCGCGCTTTGGCCTTGATCAACAGAATAACTGGTGCGGCCCTTGCAGGTGTGTATAGATTTCCCAGATTCGCTGTGCTGGTTTGCAGCTGGTCTATTCGGTCCTTTTCCCCCCACTTCTCCGGCCTGTTGCTTTGTAGCTCTGTGTGTGGATCTTAGGAGACAGGAGGGCGCGGGACACTGCTCTGTGAGAGACGTGCTTGTCCTCCTCGCTGCTGCTAGCCAAAATGCCACTGTAAAACAGCCTCATTTGTGCCTCCTCGGGTCAGCGACAGCAAACCCCAGCGTGCCCCCTCCCAGGGAACGTTGCCTGCCAACCCCTTCTTCCCAGCAGCCCGGGATGGGGGCTCAGAGACATCCATCGTAAGCCTGGCCTAGGTAGAAAACAAACAACGTCACCTTCTCCCCTCCTCTTCTCTCTCTGTTTTTATTTATTTTTTCCTTGTTGTTTTTTGGTTTCTGGTTGTTGTTTTTTCTTTTTGTGTTTTATCGTTTTATTTTATTATTTTTTTTTTCTTTTGACGCATAGAAGTCCTTTCCTTTCATGTCCTTGGTGAGGGAAGACAGTCAAGTAGAATTGAGGTGATAGCGAAGACAAGTCAGCCGTAGCCGAGATTTTTCCATCCAACTGAGCACGACCCACCATTGTGTTGTGTTTTTTTGTGTTTACCTTATGCTAACAGATGCAAATACTCCAAAGAAGTGTCGGGCACTGTTCGGGCTTGACCGACAGACTTTATGGTGCAAACCGTGCAGGTATATTCCCTACTGCGAGGCCTTTGGGAACAATCAAAACATTCTGTCCTTCTGGTACCTTAGTGCCTGAATATATCTGACCTCCTTCCCATCTACTTCCCCGCTGGCATCAATGACTAATGATCCTCATTCTTCAAAATTTTCTGCTAATGTTATGCTGTGTCCTCTCCCCACTTTGCTCTTTCTCTCTTTCCCCTGCTCTGACAAATAACATATCCCTGCTGGTAGGACCTAGACCCCAGCCCTCACAGACCAGGATGGGCACTTATCCTTTTGTTCCGAAAACCAGCATCCTGGGTCTGACCCGGCTCTGTCAGTGCTTCCGTGACATGTCTGCAGGACAGAGGGAAAGCCACCAAGTCCCGAGGTTTAAATGAGCTCAGACGGGCAGTGGTAGCTTTCCCGCGTACTTGGAGTTTAGATACTTGGAGAAGGGCTCTGGGGCAGGCTTCTTTTGGTTTTGTTTTGTGTTTCTGTTTGTTTTCTGTTTCAAAACCATCTCTCTGGACAGAGGAGCTCAGTTAGCTGGCATTGTTTTACAGTGCTGAAAAGAAGCGTGGCATTGAATGGCATGCACCAGCTACAGGGCTGCAAGCAGAAGGTTGTGCAGTCACGTACTGCGGTGCTGCTAGCTTGCAGAATGAAAAAAAAAGAAATATATATATATATATATCTCTATACATAGACAGAGAGAGCGCTGGTTCCACAGGGAATGAGAAGAGTCCAAATTAAACGCCTGTGTTCCACCTGCAGGTTCCATCCAGCCTATAATTTCAGGGAAGGTGTAGGTACTTCCTTCTTGGTGGAGGGATACCAGCTAGTTCCTGTCTCATTTCCTTTCCTTTAATGACCACCTTTGGTTAAATTTGTTGTTTCTTTGTTCTGATACAAGCAGTCTTTGAATTTGGAATATTATGATGGTAGGTATCTCAACATCCAAACACGCTTCCCTGTCTGTAGTGCCTCCCTTGTCGCGTGTTCCTCTGCTCCACGCCCTTGCCATGTGTTCCGTGTTTAGACACTAGCTCAGATGTGCATTCCATCACGTGCATGCCCACCAGTCTCCTGTGTCTCTCCCCTTCCCCCTACGCCTTACAAGAGACCGGTGAAGCACCTCGTGTTGACTAGACATTTAGGGGAGAGAGGGCCCAAATCTTTCTTGAGAGAGACCTCCCTCCCCAGGCCACCCTCTGCCCACTGAGTGAAGTTGGGGGGCTTTGGGTGCATGTCCAATAGGAGAGGGAACCCCCCCCCCACCCCGTCTGTGAGATGACAGTGTACCTGAAGGTGACAAATGACCTTGCCACTCAGTCCCGGGGTCTTATCGGTGCAAGAGAAAAGAGTTTCATGGTTGGTGGAGGTATTTTACTAGGGCCACCCTGGAAGACAGGCCCTTTGCTGACCCTGTATAGGCTGTGAATTTGTATCAGGCTTCATTTGTGCTGAGTAGGAAGATAATTAGCTGCAGAGTCCTACTCTGAGACATTTGCCATGGCAAAGGGTTAGCTTAGCACAGGGCCCACTTCTAAGGGAGCGTTCCTCATGCTATGTAGAAACATGCGACCAACACCATTGTGCACCTCTCGCAAGGTGGTTTGTTGCCTGGTTTGTGGACTTTATTTGTAGGAGGTGAGTGGTGGTTTACTGAATCCCTTTTGCTGCTTTGAAAGCAGTTAACTGCAAGTTCGACCTGGCGTTCTGGGGCTGAAAGTTATCATATCCAACATTGGTCAGTTAGTCCTTTCTGATACCCAGTTTCACCTCACTTAAAGCCAGAGTGTGAAATCCTCTTTTGTGACCTTCTTACAAAACAAAATAAAAGCAAACAACCCCAAGCCTTCTGAGCTGCTTCACAAACAGGGTTTTCTGCAGTGCAGCTCGAGGGCAGCTCTCAGTGTGCAGCAGGGCTATTCGGACGCTGAGCAGCCTTTCCTCTCTCCTCAGCACCGTCCACCCTCTCTCCTGCCTCAGCACCCTCACACATTCCCGAGGGCCATTTTTCCTCTGTTGGGGCTGTTGTTTCCTCCTCTAAAAGCTTTTGTGGATGCATTTCTGCTCCTTGAAGGGTGTAATTCCAAAACAGGGTCAGGAAGAACTCTTACTTTCCTTTCAGGATGAATCCGTAAGAAGCTAAAAGTGTATGTTTAAGGGCCACCTTGATGAGAGATGGAGCCTAGGTGGTGGGGATAAGAGCATGGGCTTTGTCCTTTCCCTCCACTTTTCCCTTGATTTGAGGGGATGGAGCCAGTAAAAGAATTTTTGGGGTAAGAGACCTCCCTCCCAGGCCCCCCTCTGCCCACTGAGTGAAGTTGGGGGGCTTTGGGTGCATGTCCAATAGGAGAGGGACCCCCCCCCCCACCCCGTCTGTGAGATGACAGTGTACCTGAAGGTGACAAATGACCTTGCCACTCAGTCCCGGGGTCTTATCGGTGCAAGAGAAAAGAGTTTCATGGTTGGTGGAGGTATTTTACTAGGGCCACCCTGGAAGACAGGCCCTTTGCTGACCCTGTATAGGCTGTGAATTTGTATCAGGCTTCATTTGTGCTGAGTAGGAAGATAATTAGCTGCAGAGTCCTACTCTGAGACATTTGCCATGGCAAAGGGTTAGCTTAGCACAGGGCCCACTTCTAAGGGAGCGTTCCTCATGCTATGTAGAAACATGCGACCAACACCATTGTGCACCTCTCGCAAGGTGGTTTGTTGCCTGGTTTGTGGACTTTATTTGTAGGAGGTGAGTGGTGGTTTACGAATCCCTTTTGCTGCTTTGAAAGCAGTTAACTGCAAGTTCGACCTGGCGTTCTGGGGGCTGAAAGTTATCATATCCAACATTGGTCAGTTAGTCCTTTCTGATACCCAGTTTCACCTCACTTAAAGCCAGAGTGTGAAATCCTCTTTTGTGACCTTCTTACAAAACAAAATAAAAGCAAACAACCCCAAGCCTTCTGAGCTGCTTCACAAACAGGGTTTTCTGCAGTGCAGCTCGAGGGCAGCTCTCAGTGTGCAGCAGGGCTATTCGGACGCTGAGCAGCCTTTCCTCTCTCCTCAGCACCGTCCACCCTCTCTCCTGCCTCAGCACCCTCACACATTCCCGAGGGCCATTTTTCCTCTGTTGGGGCTGTTGTTTCCTCCTCTAAAAGCTTTTGTGGATGCATTTCTGCTCCTTGAAGGGTGTAATTCCAAAACAGGGTCAGGAAGAACTCTTACTTTCCTTTCAGGATGAATCCGTAAGAAGCTAAAAGTGTATGTTTAAGGGGCCACCCCTTGATGAGAGATGGAGCCTAGGTGGTGGGGGATAAGAGCATGGGCTTTGTCCCTTTTTCCCTCCACTTTTCCTCTTGACTTTGCTAGGATCTGGCTTGATGCTCAATCAGTAATATAAGATGTGCTTTAAAAAAAAAATAACAGTAAAAGAATTTGCAAAACGAGGCATTTTCTGGCCTGCCCGAAATGCGTGGGTTGCGACTGCCCTCGGCTTGGCCACCTCTTAGAGGCAGTGGTCACCCTGTCATTCATAGTTCTTGTGTCCCGTGTTCAAATGCCCCCCTCGTCGCCAGGACGTGGGAACTTCATACCGTCAGGAGGGCAGGAGAGGGGAGAGGAGCATCAGAAATGTTCCCAGCCGATCAGGGCTCCTCGCTGTTTCACAGGGTTTCTAATTTTACTTGACATTTGAGGACATTTTAATAAGACTCTGTTTTGAGCCCACCAAGTTGCTTTTCCCCTCTTTTCACTCTGCCCTAATACAGCATGGAACACTGCTGGATGTCACACCCTTGTCTTGTTATTTTTTTCCCCTTTCTCTCTTTGTTCCTTTCCTTGTTCCTCTCTGTCATTTGTTCCTGTTGCGTTCTCAGTTTGGCTTATGCCCTCCCGCCCCCTCTTTTCTCCCATTTTTAAAATGCATGGGCATCTTAGTTTTTTGAGCATGTTTTGATCTGCAGGCTAAGGTGATTTAAAACTCTGACAGGCTTTAATTATTTATTTTGGGTTTCTGGGATGGAAGCAGAACCCACAGTCCGATTCAGTCTATCCCAGAGGAGGAAAAGGAACCTTGTTAAATGGAAGGTGAAGGTGGACTGCCCTTGCTTTCCTGTTGTTCCTTCCAACCCAGAACATGGATGGAGAGGCCCTGAAGTTACTGGCTGATGGGTCTTGGCCTCTGGGAGGCAGGAAGGACTGAGCATGTGCCCTTTCACCTCCTCCCCTTCCCTCCCGCCATCTCGCTGAGTCTGCACCCCACCCACTGAGGGGCATCATCAAACAGCTCTGGGGAACAGACCCAAGGAGGAACTCAAACACTCACTTCCTTTCAAAGGCTGGTGACATCTGACAGGAGTTGCCTTCAACCAGGCAGCATCTTGGTTGCTTCCCCATGACCGGAAGCCAGCCAGCACTTACACGCTTGTTTTTAGAGAGTGTTATCGGCCGCGATTCTGACGATGTTCTTAGAGCAGCACATTCCCTGTATCTGCGTTAATTTTACAGCGTGAGTGGGGTTGACCGCCAGGATCACCTGTTCCACCAAATATGATCCCATCAAACTGGGAGGAATAACAGTGAGCTGTGAAGTCACACGCTCAATGTCTTGATTTCCCCACCTCAGATGGGAAGCACAGAGGCTCTGAAATTCTCATTCCTGTTTCTTACACAAGCCGAAAACGGAGAGTGGAGACCTGGTTTTGGTCAGGGCAAGATTAGCCGTTCTGGTTTAGATGTTAATCCTGATGACCCCACTCAACATCCATGCGGTGACCCCCGGCCACTTCCTCTCTGTTGTCGCTCCCTTGTGCCTTGTCCACTGGCCCAGGCGTATGGAGCAGGGCCAGATGCCCCTCCAGCCCGTCCTCAGCGTCTCTCCTTCTAGCCTTCTCACTGTGGGGTGGGGAGGGGAAGACCCCAAATCTTAAAAAAAAAAAACAAAACTTTGAATCATAATTTAATCCACAACCTGCAGGCCATACAACCAGTTATTCTTGTTCCTTTGGATCATTTTCTGTTTTTCTTATTCTTCCCCTTCCCTCACCTTTGTTGATTCTCTTCTACCTGTGTTTTGGTGGTTTATTTTTTGTTTTTTTGTTTTTTTTTTTTTTTTAGTTTTGTTTTGTTTTTGAGTTTATTTGGTTTTCTTTTCGTTCCCCCCACCTCTCTTCTCAACTGATTCTGACCTCTCTTGATTTGGTGTGGTTCTTAACAGACAAGCCCAAAAGCTCTCTGGGCGCCAGCAGCCTTTGGTGGTGGTGGTGGTGGAGGTGGCGGTGGCGGTGGTGGGTTAAAACCTTTAAGTCTCCTGCTAGCACTGTCTTTAGCTCTGTGGGCTCAACAGTCAGCATTTCATGTTTCAGATGGATAGGAGGTGCCTGGGGAGGGAGCTCTGTCTTTCTCTTTTACACACACACACACACACACACACCATTGGAGGGTGGGGGTAGTAGTGGTGGAAATGAACAAGCTTTTGAGTTCCTCTCTGGACATAACCACTTTCTGGCAAATCAGTGTCACAGCTGTAGGTGGCGCCCATTAACCTGCTCGCTTAGATGTGGTCAGGGGTGGGGCTGGTGGGAGTTTAGCGGGGGCAGGGGAAGCAGGTAGGTAGGGAGTTCTGTGCTCAGACACTTCAGTTGCCAGAGCAGGCTTACTTAGCTCAGTGAGCCGGGCACCCCAGCGTGACTTTAAATGTCCCCTGGCCACTGGACGTGTCTCCGCGGGGCAGGGTTAGGTGACGTCATCTTGGCTCTGAGCAGTAGATAACTCTCTCCTTGGCATCTTTGCCCTTTATTCACAGATAACTCTCTTCCCCCTGTTTCTAGGAGAAAAAAAAAGTGCGTTCGCTACATACAAGGTGAAGGCAGCTGCCTCAGTCCACCCTCTTCAGATGGAAGCTTACTAGACTCGCCTCCTTCCTCCCCCCACCTGCTAGGCTCCCCTCCCCAAGACGCCAAGTCACAGACTGAGCAGACCCAGCCTCTCTCGCTGTCCCTGAAGCCCGACCCCCTGGCCCACCTGTCCATGATGCCTCCGCCGCCCGCCCTCCTGCTTGCCGAGGCCGCCCACGGCAAGGCCCCCGCCCTCTGTGCCAACGGGGCCCTGGACCTGCCTCCCGCCGCTCTGCAGCCTCCTGCCATCCCCCCCTCACCTCTGGCACAGCCCTCGACGTCTTCCTTACATTCCCACGGCTCTCTGGCCGGGACCCAGCCCCAGCCACTGTCCCTCGTCACCAAGTCTTTAGAATAGCTTTACCCTCCTCAGCCCTGGTTGCTTTGTGGAGTGTTTCATTTTTGCTTTTCTTTATTTCCCTCCCGCCCCCTTCTGCCAGGTTTTTTGTTTTTGTCCTCTTTCCGTTTGTGCCACGTGGCTACATTAGTTAATGTTTATCGAGTTCATTGGTCAATATTTGACCCATTCTTATTTCAATTTCTCCTTTTAAATATGTAGATGAGAGAAGAACCTCATGATTCTACCAAAATTTTTATCAACAGCTGTTTAAAGTCTTTGTAGCGTTTAAAAAATATATATATATACATAACTGTTATGTAGTTCGGATAGCTTAGTTTTAAAAGACTGATTAAAAAACAAAAAGGAAAAAAAAAAGAAGCAATTTTGAAGCAGCCCTCCAAAAGGAGTTGGTTCTGTATTATTTGTATTAAATACGAGCTTGCGAACCAATCATTTTACATCTGGTTTTTAAACCATAAGGGCACAAGGAATGCAGTGCCATTTACTTTTTTTTTCCTGTGTGAAACAACTTTTATTGTGATGTTACTTGTTATTGTTTAAATGTACAGAAACAAAGGGTTAAAATGTGTTAATATACCTTGTTCCATGGTGTTGTTCTTTTGGGGGGAGGGGGTTGCTATTCAACAATTAATGGAATCACAACGCTGTTGGACCAGTAGTATTTATTGCTTTAGAGATTGCTCGTCGAACCTGTACGTTGTCTTTTAAAAAATGTTTTCCTTTTTCTTGAAACTGTATAAAGTTTTTTTCCCCTTAGCATAAGCATCTTATATATAACAACTCATTTGTACAAGGTTTTTAAGTTTATATATAAAATGTGTATATATATATTTTTTGTTTCCCTTTTGGACTTTTTTTTTTTTTTTCCTGCCGTATGAAACCCAGATGCCGCCAAATGGACATTAATAGTTGCATTAAAGGATCAGTAGCATTAACAAAAGTTGCTTTAAAAGCCATTATGTAAAACAAGACTTGAACGTTAGTGAGGGAATCGTAGCAACGCTGTGCAAGCAGCAGAGGGAATTGTCCGGTTTCCCCTGAGGACGTGGACGGACCGTGTGCAAAACTTTATGTGCCAAAATTCTCAGTGACTTTAGCTTTCTCCCTCTTTTTGATGCTGTAATTTTCGTTCATCATGTTTTGCTGTGATGTTACATAGGTAGATTTGTATGTAGTTTTAATGTCACCTATAACAAGATGTGTTTGGTAGCAGATTGTCCAGAAAGCATTTTAAATGAAGAGGTATAAACCCTTAAGGGCCAAAAATTCTGAAAAAGATTTAAACTCTATGTAGATGAGAGAAGAACCTCATGATTCTACCAAAATTTTTATCAACAGCTGTTTAAAGTCTTTGTAGCGTTTAAAAAATATATATATATACATAACTGTTATGTAGTTCGGATAGCTTAGTTTTAAAAGACTGATTAAAAAACAAAAAGGAAAAAAAAAAGAAGCAATTTTGAAGCAGCCCTCCAAAAGGAGTTGGTTCTGTATTATTTGTATTAAATACGAGCTTGCGAACCAATCATTTTACATCTGGTTTTTAAACCATAAGGGCACAAGGAATGCAGTGCCATTTACTTTTTTTTTCCTGTGTGAAACAACTTTTATTGTGATGTTACTTGTTATTGTTTAAATGTACAGAAACAAAGGGTTAAAATGTGTTAATATACCTTGTTCCATGGTGTTGTTCTTTTGGGGGGAGGGGGTTGCTATTCAACAATTAATGGAATCACAACGCTGTTGGACCAGTAGTATTTATTGCTTTAGAGATTGCTCGTCGAACCTGTACGTTGTCTTTTAAAAAATGTTTTCCTTTTTCTTGAAACTGTATAAAGTTTTTTTCCCCTTAGCATAAGCATCTTATATATAACAACTCATTTGTAAAAGGGTTTTTTAAGTTTATATATAAAATGTGTATATATATATTTTTGTTTCCTTTTGGACTTTTTTTTTTTTCCTGCCGTATGAAACCCAGATGCCGCCAAATGGACATTAATAGTTGCATTAAAGGATCAGTAGCATTAACAAAAGTTGCTTTAAAAGCCATTATGTAAAACAAGACTTGAACGTTAGTGAGGGAATCGTAGCAACGCTGTGCAAGCAGCAGAGGGAATTGTCCGGTTTCCCCTGAGGACGTGGACGGACCGTGTGCAAAACTTTATGTGCCAAAATTCTCAGTGACTTTAGCTTTCTCCCTCTTTTTGATGCTGTAATTTTCGTTCATCATGTTTTGCTGTGATGTTACATAGGTAGATTTGTATGTAGTTTTAATGTCACCTATAACAAGATGTGTTTGGTAGCAGATTGTCCAGAAAGCATTTTAAATGAAGAGGTATAAACCCTTAAGGGCCAAAAATTCTGTATATTAGATTACTCTTAAAGGAAAAACCAGCTGCCGCTTTTATGTACCCTTATGACATACAAGTAGGTAGCAACCTTTAAAAATAAAAAAGCCTAGGCATGTTGATGTTACACAATGCTGTATAAAGCCGAAACCTGTTCATCCAGTGCCATTGTAGTTGACATGAAGCAATTGTAAAACTGTCTCCGATTTTTCTCTGGTTTATTAAAATGCTAACTATAACATTTTTTTGTGAATACTTTGAATGTTTCCTAACAATTGTGATGTTACTGTTCCGTTTTATGCTCTTATTCCAATTTCATTTTTAATGGTTTGGAAGCCATTTTTGTAATGAATAAATGTTCATGCTGTACAGTACTTGTAGCATGCCGTTCTGGATTAATAAAAGCAACTTAGTATGTGCTGATAAGGCTGCTCACTTGTTTCTGTAATTTGGGTTTTTATCTCAGGAAATTGGACCTGCCTTCTGCAAGAGAAATGTGTTCCCAAGCTGGAGCGTGAGACCCCGTGGTTGGTGCGGGTGATGGGTCATGATTCGATTCCAGCAAGGGTCCCTGAACTGTTTTGATTTCCCCTTCCTCTCATTCTCCATGCCTGTTGGACATGGTCTGTGTTCCTGGTTAGTTTATCTCTCAAAGCAGATGTCGCTCTTAGACTCTCATTCCCGTATATCTGAGTTGGCCCTCTCAAGAGTATCAAGCAGAAATGATTTAATTCTTACTCATGAGCCTTCATTCGGGGAGGGGGGAATTTAAGAAAGCGCATCATTACATTAAGGATCGTTGATGTGAAAGTATCCTTATTTCTTTGTAAGAATTACACGCAAGGAGAGATGCCAGAGTGAGCAATCATTAAGCAAGAAGGTGTTTAGGAAAATGGATTCAGGTGTTTCTATAACAGGTTGGCAGGGACGACTCTTGCTGTCCCTGAGACGCAGGTTCAGGGCTCTGCCCTGCCAGCATGCAAGTTCATCCCCATCGCCAACCAGGGCCACAATAAAGATCCTCCTAAGGCTTCCCTTGCATTCACTCCTCACGTTGGCTAGGATGGCCAGTTGGATGGGTGGCTGCCTATATGGTTCCGTTTATCTGGACAACCTCACCTTCAAAGGATGTGATTTCACTGGACGCAGAAGCAGTCTGTGTCAGCACCCTTGTTACTTACGGATATGTGGTATTGTCATCAAGATCTTTGAAGCTCCTTGGAAGCTCTGCTTTGCTCAGGTTGGTTTTTGTTCTGTAATATCTTTATATTTTGTCTTTGTTTGCTTTGTATTCCTGGGAAGAAGTGATTCTGGTTGTCCTTCCCCATTTTGTTTTCCATGCGGGGACCAGAGCAACCTTTGGGAAACATTTCTGTCATTTGACAATACCTTGTTTTTCGTGGCAGTGTGCCAGGCCACTGATGAGCATCTTCGTGTTTCATCCTAACGCTACCCTGCCCCCAGAGCCTCTGCTTTATTTTCTAACACTGGGTTTAGGAACTCAGAGTGTGTGTCTTTGTCCAAGACCACACAGCCAGTAAGGTGGTAGAGCGGGGATTTAAATTCATCCCTGACTCCAAACGCATGTTCTTAATACCAAGTTATACCTCCTTGCATAATAAAGATGATTCTTCTCCTAAACAATGAGCAATGAGATGGTCGTTTGGAAGGTTTCCTTGTTTGCTCCACCCCTCCTCCCCAGCACATACTCAGTTTGCCATCAAGGTATGCTCTTCTGCTTTCAAAGATGCAGTTGCTGCCTGGTTGGAAGATCTGGTGTGCTCCTGCAGCCTCATTCCTCCTCCTCCTCCTCCAGCTCTCCTTGTAGACGGCAGTGATGCTGTCTGTCCTCTATGTGATCTTCCAGCTTCCTGTTTTTCCGTCCCTCCAGCCCTCCGTCCCTGCTGTCCTGTCCATGGAGATGGCCGTGTTAGGCCACTAATAGCACCACTCAGTCTCATGGACGTTTTGAGCTGGATAATTCTTTATTGTGGGGAACTGTCTGATGCATTGTAGAGTGTTAGCATCCATGGCCTCTACCCACTAGGTGCCAGGTGCACCCTACTTCCTGGCAGTCATGACAATCTGAAATGTCTTCAGACATTGCAAAGTGCCCCCTCAGGGACAAGTTCACAGCCATCTGAGACCCATGGTTCTAGAGCACCCCTCAGGAGGAGAGGAGCTTTGGTGTTCACTGCTGTATTCTAGGGTTCTGACGGAGCATGTGGTACACAGTGGGTGTTCTATACATGTTCGCTGGGGGAAGGAATGAAGGGAATTGGCCAACTCCACACCTGCATTGCAGGAAGCAAGAGAACGGAAGGTGTCCATAATGCTTCCAAATGTGTTTCTAGAACTTTCAGGTTCTCTGTTATTTCCTTAATCCTTTCAGCCGTGCTTGGATCTGACACATGGCCCTTGTTATAAAGGCCAAAACAAAGCAAAACAAAACCTACCAGGAGGGAGTAGGAGTTGTTTCTCCATCATCAGCCCTGCCTGAGTACAGACCTCTTCCTAAAATTCAAAATACAGATCACCCAGCCACGTACTTCCTGACCTACAACACTCAAGCTTTGAAGATCTTCTTTTTACCCCAGTATGAAGCTTCCTTTCCCCTCAAGCTTATCTAGTGGAGGCCAAGTTCTTGCCCTTCATCTTTCCTCTTGACATCAGTTTGATTTCTTCCTACCTATGGTGTTTAGTTTCAAACTGAACTCCCTGCTATTTCATCCATGAAAAGGATCTGTGACTTTTTGTTACTGAAAGCCCCTAAGACAACATCCAGGAGTCCAGGACTCAATCCTGGAGCTATATCATTCCTGACCTCTGTTGGGACCTGGCCAAAGAAGTTTGCATGGTAGGAGAGTGTATTAGTTACCTGTGGCTGCTATAACAAATGAACACAAACTTCGTGGCTGAGCTCTGAAGGCCAGAAGCTTTCTCCAGATGTTCTGGAGCCTCTTTCGGCTTCTGGCGACTGCCTACAGTCTTGGGTGTTCTTTGTCTTTTAGCCATGTCCTCAGATCTCTGCCTCCATCTTCTCATCGCTGCCTCCTCTGCATCTGTCCAAAAGTCCTCCTGCCTCTCTCTTACACGGATACCTTTGATTGTATTTGTGCCCCCTGGATGATCCTGGATAAGCCGCTTCTCTTGGCCCTTAACTTACTCACACTTCTGCCATGTAACATCACAAAGGTTCTAGGATTGAGATGTGGACATATATTGTAGGGGGCTACCTACTTCAGCCCACTACAGAGACACTCGGCAATTCTGGGACAGTTGGCAGAGTCCTCACATAGAATCCTCCAGAATGGGCAGTTGTTCCATCTTTGGTGGTGGTTTTGGACAATCCCGTGCCGAGAGGGATTATTGTCATAGAAAATGTTCCATTTCAGTTAATTAAAGATGCACTTTTTATTCTGATGATGTAGGTGCCTAGAGTCAGTCTTTTGTCTGGATCCAGGGTTTGAGGAGAGGAAGCACATGGAGGCAGTGGCATGAACCTGAACTTGGAGCATCCTCCATCTGACTCCCTCATTTTGGGCCCTTGTATAAACCAAAACCCTACCAGGAGGGAGTAGGAGTTGTTTCTCCATCATCAGCCCTGCCTGAGTACAGACCTCTTCCTAAAATTCAAAATACAGATCACCCAGCCAGACTTCCTGACCTACAACACTCAAGCTTTGAAGATCTTCTTTTTACCCCAGTATGAAGCTTCCTTTCCCCTCAAGCTTATCTAGTGGAGGCCAAGTTCTTGCCCTTCATCTTTCCTCTTGACATCAGTTTGATTTCTTCCTACCTATGGTGTTTAGTTTCAAACTGAACTCCCTGCTATTTCATCCATGAAAAGGATCTGTGACTTTTTGTTACTGAAAGCCCCTAAGACAACATCCAGGAGTCCAGGACTCAATCCTGGAGCTATATCATTCCTGACCTCTGTTGGGACCTGGCCAAAGAAGTTTGCATGGTAGGAGAGTGTATTAGTTACCTGTGGCTGCTATAACAAATGAACACAAACTTCGTGGCTGAGCTCTGAAGGCCAGAAGCTTTCTCCAGATGTTCTGGAGCCTCTTTCGGCTTCTGGCGACTGCCTACAGTCTTGGGTGTTCTTTGTCTTTTAGCCATGTCCTCAGATCTCTGCCTCCATCTTCTCATCGCTGCCTCCTCTGCATCTGTCCAAAAGTCCTCCTGCCTCTCTCTTACACGGATACCTTTGATTGTATTTGTGCCCCCTGGATGATCCTGGATAAGCCGCTTCTCTCTTGGCCCTTAACTTAATCACACTTCTGCCATGTAACATAACAAAGGTTCTAGGATTGAGATGTGGACATATATTGTAGGGGGCTACCTACTTCAGCCCACTACAGAGACACTCGGCAATTCTGGGACAGTTGGCAGAGTCCTCACATAGAATCCTCCAGAATGGGCAGTTGTTCCATCTTTGGTGGTGGTTTTGGACAATCCCGTGCCGAGAGGGATTATTGTCATAGAAAATGTTCCATTTCAGTTAATTAAAGATGCACTTTTTATTCTGATGATGTAGGTGCCTAGAGTCAGTCTTTTGTCTGGATCCAGGGTTTGAGGAGAGGAAGCACATGGAGGCAGTGGCATGAACCTGAACTTGGAGCATCCTCCATCTGACTCCCTCACTGTGTGTCTTTGGGCAACGGCTTCATCCCTCTGAGCCTGTGTCTTCAGCTAACACCCAGTGGCAATATGTCATTTTGTCAATATGCTAAGTGTCATTTTGATAGATTTATGAGAGCTAGAATGCAGAGCACCTGGAATAGTAGATCATAGTGTTTATTATTATCACAAAAGCAGAAGCCCGGTCATAATTGTTTCCCTTATTGCTCCTTGGAATTCAGCTAGTCTGGGTCCAGGCTAGAGAATTATAGAGATCTGGATGTGGAAGACACGTCCTTATTGTATAATTGAGGAACTATGGGCTGAGATAATGTGACTGTCCACAGCCATTCACTTTACCTGGGATGTCATGGTCCCAGGAATAGTTCTTCTACCTTTGGGGAGCCACAGCTCTGGCTGGCATGCTTTTTGTGACATGAAAGTATGTTTTTAATTAGCGCCCTTTGGAAAGAAACCAAGGAATAGCCTAAAAGTCTCTTATGCCTCAAGGCAAGAACCAGAAACCAGAGCTGGGAATCACTAAAAATCAAGGCTAGAGGTTGGATTCTCTAGAGGGTCCCTCTTCTGGGGTTGACATCGTCATCTCCCATTTCAGATCTGGTCCAGCATTCCCAGATGTGTGGCAGTGGCAGAGGCCTGCATGAACCCTGTTACGGGTCTCATGGGCAACTGTGGTGAATTCTGGGTCTTGCAGATTAATGGGATCTGTAAGCACACTGATTCATTGATTCACTCATTCAACAATTATTCTTGAGCACCATTTCACACCAAACACTGGCAGAGAGGTCTGGGTAAAGCCAGCTTGGTCTCTGTTTTTCCCTCTGAGCTCAGTCCTGCAGTATCTAAACAGGAGAGAGTCTTTAAAAAACAGGGCCATCAGCATTCCTGAGGCCTGGACAAGCTGCTCACCTGGAAAGTGGCTTCATGGAAAATAATGACCAGAGGATGTGCTAAAAACTCTACCCATGTTTCTAATTTAATCCTGATGGGAATAGAGATTGCTTGTGTATTCATTTTACAAGTGTAGAAATTTTGAGGCTTATTGAGGGTAAATGACTTTCTCCAAGGCACATATCTGAACCTTTTCACCTTAACTGCATATTCAAAGGCCTTACCTTCAAATACAGCCAAAGTCTGAGGTACAAGGGATTAGGATGTCAACATACAAATTTGGTGGGGATTACAATTTTGCCCGGGGCTTCCCAGGTGACTTGGTGGTAAAGAATCTGCCAGCCAATGCAGGAGATGCCAGAGACATGGGTTTGATCCCTGGATTGGGAAGTTCCCCTGGAGGAGGAAATGGCACTTGACTCCACTATTCTTGCTGGGATGATCCCATGGGCAGAGGACACTGGCAGGTTAGTTCTTGGGGTTGCAAAGAGTCACACACACACTCAAGCATACATGCAATTTAGCCTATAACAAAGGTTTTAAAGTTTTATGTATAGAGGTTTTGCGTGTCTTTCATTCAACTTATCCCTAGATATTTCTTGTTTTTGAAATGAGCATAGGTGGTATTTAAAATTTTTTATGTTCCATTTGATTGTTGCTAGTATATCGAATTATACTTGACTTTTTTATATTGACCTTTCAACTAATAGCCTTCTAAATTCACTTACGAATTCTAATAGGTTAGCTATAGCTTTTTTGGATGTTTCTATCCACACAATTGTATTATCGTCATCTCCCATTTCAGATCTGGTCCAGCATTCCCAGATGTGTGGCAGTGGCAGAGGCCTGCATGAACCCTGTTACGGGTCTCATGGGCAACTGTGGTGAATTCTGGGTCTTGCAGATTAATGGGATCTGTAAGCACACTGATTCATTGATTCACTCATTCAACAATTATTCTTGAGCACCATTTCACACCAAACACTGGCAGAGAGGTCTGGGTAAAGCCAGCTTGGTCTCTGTTTTTCCCTCTGAGCTCAGTCCTGCAGTATCTAAACAGGAGAGAGTCTTTAAAAAACAGGGCCATCAGCATTCCTGAGGCCTGGACAAGCTGCTCACCTGGAAAGTGGCTTCATGGAAAATAATGACCAGAGGATGTGCTAAAAACTCTACCCATGTTTCTAATTTAATCCTGATGGGAATAGAGATTGCTTGTGTATTCATTTTACAAGTGTAGAAATTTTGAGGCTTATTGAGGGTAAATGACTTTCTCCAAGGCACATATCTGAACCTTTTCACCTTAACTGCATATTCAAAGGCCTTACCTTCAAATACAGCCAAAGTCTGAGGTACAAGGGATTAGGATGTCAACATACAAATTTGGTGGGGATTACAATTTTGCCCGGGGCTTCCCAGGTGACTTGGTGGTAAAGAATCTGCCAGCCAATGCAGGAGATGCCAGAGACATGGGTTTGATCCCTGGATTGGGAAGTTCCCCTGGAGGAGGAAATGGCACTTGACTCCACTATTCTTGCTGGGATGATCCCATGGGCAGAGGACACTGGCAGGTTAGTTCTTGGGGTTGCAAAGAGTCACACACACACTCAAGCATACATGCAATTTAGCCTATAACAAAGGTTTTAAAGTTTTATGTATAGAGGTTTTGCGTGTCTTTCATTCAACTTATCCCTAGATATTTCTTGTTTTTGAAATGAGCATAGGTGGTATTTAAAATTTTTTATGTTCCATTTGATTGTTGCTAGTATATCGAATTATACTTGACTTTTTTATATTGACCTTTCAACTAATAGCCTTCTAAATTCACTTACGAATTCTAATAGGTTAGCTATAGCTTTTTTGGATGTTTCTATCCACACAATTGTATTATCTGCAAATACTGATAATGCTATTTCTTCCCTTCCAATCTTTATACGCCCTCTTCTGCTGCTTTTTTTTCTTCATTACACTGGCAAGGGTCTCCAGTAGAACACTGAATAGGAGTGGTGATACTGGACTTTTGTGCCTTTTTTCTGCACTCAGGGAAAAACATTCACTATTTCACCATTAAGTACATACAGTGTAAGCTGTTCTTGTAGAGAGTTGTTGTTTAGTCCTGAGTTGTGTATAAGTCTTTGCAAATGCGAGGACTGTAGCTTACCACGCTCCTTTGTCCATGGGATTTCCAAGCAAGAATACTGGAGAGGGTTACCATTTCCTTCTCCAGGAAATCTTCCTGACCCAGAAATTGAAACTTTCTCTTGCACTGGCAGGCAGATTCTACCACTGAGCCCCGAGGAAAGCTTGCTTTTGTATACACGTGTTTTTGTTTTTAGTTTTCATTTGTTAAGAGTGTTTATCACAGACTCAATTAAAGGGTAAAAAGGCAAGCCAGAGGGAGGAGACAATATTTGTAACACATTTATCTGATGAAGGACTGATCCAGGAGTATAAACAGTTCCTAAAAATCAAGAGGAAAGACGGCTTAAGCAATTGAAAGCGGGCAAAAGCCAAAACCAAGCCAAACAAAAAGGAGGCTAGTTGATTCACAAAAATAAGGATATTCCAATAGCATAAGTTTACCTTTAGTGAATGATCTGAGCAGCTTCATTAGGTGGCTTCCCCAAAAAAGGGCCAATAGAAATTCTTGGACCTTAGCTGGGATGATCCCATGGGCAGAGGACACTGGCAGGTTAGTTCTTGGGGTTGCAAAGAGTCACACACACACTCAAGCATACATGCAATTTAGCCTATAACAAAGGTTTTAAAGTTTTATGTATAGAGGTTTTTGTCTTTCATTCAACTTATCCCTAGATATTTCTTGTTTTTGAAATGAGCATAGGTGGTATTTAAAATTTTTTATGTTCCATTTGATTGTTGCTAGTATATCGAATTATACTTGACTTTTTTATATTGACCTTTCAACTAATAGCCTTCTAAATTCACTTACGAATTCTAATAGGTTAGCTATAGCTTTTTTGGATGTTTCTATCCACACAATTGTATTATCTGCAAATACTGATAATGCTATTTCTTCCCTTCCAATCTTTATACGCCCTCTTCTGCTGCTTTTTTTTCTTCATTACACTGGCAAGGGTCTCCAGTAGAACACTGAATAGGAGTGGTGATACTGGACTTTTGTGCCTTTTTTCTGCACTCAGGGAAAAACATTCACTATTTCACCATTAAGTACATACAGTGTAAGCTGTTCTTGTAGAGAGTTGTTGTTTAGTCCTGAGTTGTGTATAAGTCTTTGCAAATGCGAGGACTGTAGCTTACCACGCTCCTTTGTCCATGGGATTTCCAAGCAAGAATACTGGAGAGGGTTACCATTTCCTTCTCCAGGAAATCTTCCTGACCCAGAAATTGAAACTTTCTCTTGCACTGGCAGGCAGATTCTACCACTGAGCCCCGAGGAAAGCTTGCTTTTGTATACACGTGTTTTTGTTTTTAGTTTTCATTTGTTAAGAGTGTTTATCACAGACTCAATTAAAGGGTAAAAAGGCAAGCCAGAGGGAGGAGACAATATTTGTAACACATTTATCTGATGAAGGACTGATCCAGGAGTATAAACAGTTCCTAAAAATCAAGAGGAAAGACGGCTTAAGCAATTGAAAGCGGGCAAAAGCCAAAACCAAGCCAAACAAAAAGGAGGCTAGTTGATTCACAAAAATAAGGATATTCCAATAGCATAAGTTTACCTTTAGTGAATGATCTGAGCAGCTTCATTAGGTGGCTGAAAACTGGACACACACACTGTCCATCAATCGTAGAATGGATAAATTGTGGTTGTCATACAATGTGTAGTTTTTATCCAGTGCCCTCACAATTCCTCTGGACCTTTCCCATAGATGATACGTGCTCCATTCCACCGGAATGCTGGAGGTGATATTGGGCAGGTGAGGAAGACAAAAGGCCTCTCAGTTATTTGTCTTGCCCGGAGCAGGTAAAACTAAGATCACCATGTGGTCTACAGCCTAGGGCCTGAGGGGCGAGCTAGCACAGCTGTAGTCATGAAAAAAAAATTTGAAAAAAATTTAATGCCCACTGTTCACTTGGAGTGTGGAATTATGAAGAATTCAGGTTAAGCAATGTTAACTTCCTCTGGATTCTAAAGGTAGTAGTGGCTACTACTTAAAACAAGCTATGCAGTGCCCATCCCTCACCCACATCCCTGTTAGCTTTATGAGACCAAGAGTGGGAGGGAAATTCACAGTGAAAAAAATGTGGATGGAGTGGAGCTACTGGAATGGCCCCTAAGGATAAATAATATACTTAAGCATTAAATTCCTATTAATAACTTTTCAGATAACATCCTGCTAGAAACCACTCTTGGTGTCTGTATTTGCTTTTCAGGGTGCAAGGGTTGAGGGGAGGGTGGAAAGGGGAAATCATGGGCTTATTATGAAATTAGATCCTACCCTTGGCATAAAGGTGCAGAGGGGGCTCCTGTTCGGAGCTCCATCCTACTCAGGGAAGCAGAATTCCCAGAGGGAGCTGCGGAGACATGTACGTTCATCCTTCTGGGTAGGAATTCCAGGAAGGCCTTGTAAAGCAAGAGCAGCTGCTCTGAACAGAGTCCGACTGCCTCGTTTCCAAGAGCTGGGAAGAAGGACCAGAGGAAACTGGAGCCCGGAGAAGGGGCCCCCAGCGTGTCTTGCCTGAAGCCACACCGCTGGGTGCTGGCAGGTTCTAGGCTCGATGCCAGAAGTCCTCACAATCTAGACCAGGGATCTTTCCAGTGACTATCCCAGTCTTGAATCCTCTGCCGACTGGCTTTGAGGATGGAGGATTTGCATCCTCTTGCCTACTCTGAGATTTATTCCCATTTTTGGGTGAGTGTCCAGGTTTGCAGACTCCAGAGTGACAGAGGACTGGCGCATACCGTTTGCAGGATCTCAGAAGCCACCAGTTAGCAGGCACCCCGGATGTGCCGGCACCACACTAGGCTCCTGGGCATATGGCACGGCATGCGTTATTTTATTTGTTATTCACCCAGATACTACGATGAGGGTCTTCTTGTTTCCATTGTCAAGGAGCTCAGCAAAACATTCACCGTCAGTCAGCTGGAAAGTGCCAGAGCCAGCGATTAGCCAATTCTCCTTGGTTACCTTGCAAATGAGAATGTTAAAGAGAAACTGAGTCCCAACATTTCTCTGAGGTTTAGGAAAAGCTGTTAGGAATAGGCTGGACTGGGACATCTGTCCACTTGGGAGAAATGGACCTGCCCGATGGGGAACCGCATGTCTGTGGCTGCTCTGCCCTAGGGTTAGTGTGGTGTGTCATGGGAGGTACTAAGCGGGCCTGACTCTGGGATTAAGAGGACCTGGATGCTTCTCCTCTTGGTTCCAGGAGCTATGATTTCACCTTGTGCTATTTACTGGCTGTGATGAGCAGTGGGACGAGCCCCAGGTGGTAGATCCCAGAAGCCAGGTGCACTATGGATGTCTGAAGTTACCAGGGCCCGGCATTTGGAGGCTCTTGAATGCTTCCCACTAAGGTGATACTGGGAAGTCTTCTGGGTGACTCAAGGCTGGTTGCTGGGCGTCTGAGGAGGGCTCGACCTTGGGAGCAGACAGTCTGGCCTCTGCAGACAGCCGCTGTTCTCCCAGGAAGGGGCTGGGCCACCAAGCCACATCCTCCTGCCTGGTCATCCCCTCTGCCCCACCTCCACCTTATATAATGGCACATTATACAACATTGCAAAGCAGGTGGTATTTTTAAAGACAGCAAGTGAGCATTTTTTTGGCCTAAATTTGGGAATGAAACAGATGGATTTTTAAGACTGGGCTTTTCCTATGAATAGTAACCCTTGTTCTCCTCTGCTTTTAAACACCAGTTTCAAGACCACCTCTAGCAACCAATCAGCACTCTATTTAATTATAACAAAATTCTTAGCTCTGTCTGCTGCTGCTCGGACAAGTGGGGGGCACTGGATCAATTTCTGGAGCCAGGCAGACTTGCCAACAACAATTTTCCTTTTCCCAGAGGGCCTCGGAGGCCGGCAGCAGGTTCCAAGCCCTTCCTCTCCTGCCCGCTCGGAGTGGGCTCCCTGACAGCGAGTTTGAAAAGGGTTACAGAGAGGCAGATAAATGCCGGGCTTGTTGCCTTCCTGACAGCGCCGACCCCCGCGCCAGTGAGCTCATGCCCGCCTCATTACGCGCGGTGCCAGATTTTTTCCATTAACAGGTAATTGAGTAGAAACTAAAATAAGCGAAGTTTGTTCATCCCTTGGATTTTCTTGCCGAGGTTTGAAAGAAAAACACTTTAGCTTCGTTAGAGGAGGAGTGTCCTTGAAAACGTATTTATGTTTTCCAAGTGATTTGTCGCTTGGTAGGTGTAATGAGCCCGTTACCCCGGCCTCTCCCTTCTTGTTTTTACTCTTTAAGGGCCATAGTATTTAGAGAATAGGAGCTGGTTTTCTGTGCCCCTGGTTTTCTGACACCCTGTTTTAAGAGTGGATGGCGAAGGATGTTCTGGTCACGGTAGAGAGCTGATTTTTCTCCTCTCTCACGAGTGCACTCGCACGGTGCGCATGCGTACACACCCTGGAACGCACCCAGGGAAGCTTGCTGATCGAGCCCATGGCCTCAGCCTGCAACCTACAGCGCCCAGCTGGCAGGTGCCCCGAGGTCGACTGGCCCCGCTCCCAGGGTCCAGGCTGGCCCCGCTCCCAGGGTCCAGGCTGGCCCCGCCCGTAGCGTCTCTAGGCCGACCCCGCTGGGTAGATAGCTTCCGGTGGCTGAGGGGTGTTCAGAAGTAGAGCCAGCTTTGGTCGCGTTTTCTCTCTGCAGCTCTATTTATGCGTGCCCAACCCAGGTTCTAATTTCACAATTTGCTATTGCAGGAACAGATGGTGTGTGAGCCCTGAGGTCTCCAGTCTTCCTGTTTCCCATCTCGTTGGGCTGCTATCTCAGCTGGTCTGTTTTCAGCTTCTCAAAGATTTCTCATCACTGCCCAGCCCCAAGTTCTCCATTAGGGCTGGAGCTTCAGAAGAGATGTGTGTGTATGTGTATATCCAGAGAAAGAGAGTGGAGGCCTCCACACGTAGGAGCCTCCATTTTACCTGGAGCATCAGAGAATCATGGCTTTATTTAACCATCATGAACCCTTTGAGATTCTGGTAAGTGCTAATAACCATTACTGCTCCCCTCCCTCAAATGTGTATACTTGATTACAAACAAAAGGCTGCATCTGTTTTCAGTAGTTCATGAGCCCCTGTGGCCTTTGGGATACAAATTGCTACAGCAGTCAGGCAGGGCCAGTGAATCAGTATCATTAAAACCAATTTTTTTTTCTAGGATTGTTCATTGCTCTTCAACCTGACATAGGGGTCTTTGTGAAGGAAAGACAGCTCCAGAACCTTTCAGATGAACAAACTTAGCTGACAAGTGTCTGTTTATTTGGTGTTCTGCCAAATAACAGTAATAACCAGAGCTCACATTTTTACATCCCTGTTCTGTGCCAGTGCAGTGTGTCGTCCTAACGGGATGGTGTCGATTGGGTCTCTGCCTCCCAGAGCTAACAGGAGAGGCTGGGGAGACAGACAATTAATCATCA
This sequence comes from Tragulus kanchil, assembly GCA_022376925.1. NCBI lineage: Eukaryota > Metazoa > Chordata > Mammalia > Artiodactyla > Tragulidae > Tragulus > Tragulus kanchil. Next base: position 127,029,753 of record JAIOJX010000005.1, on the reverse strand, counting down.
AGTAAACAAAAGGGCCCCTTGAGATTTCACTCAGTGCCACAGGGAAATAAACCGATGACATGCTGAGTAAGAGCCTCCAGACTTTGAAGGGGCCCCTCAGGGAAGTGCTGTGTCATCTGAGGCCTGAAAGTTGAGAGGGGTTTTTCTAGTCTGTCTCACTCTTGGTGCCTGACTCCTTGCATCCCCCAGCCTCCCAAAACTCTCCTAGCAGTTCCATTTCACAGATGAGCACACTGAGGCCCAGAGGGACCTGCCTGGGCCATGGGAGTGAGGGAATCAGAACTGGAGCCAGACCTCTCAGATCCCCAAGTCTGTGTTCTTCCTTTATTTTTTAAAAAATAACTATTGAAGTGTAGTTTCAATATCAGAAAACTCATCCATCTTAAGTGTACAATTCAGCGACTTTGAGGAAATTTACAGAGTTGGGCTGCTATCTCAGCTGGTCTGTTTTCAGCTTCTCAAAGATTTCTCATCACTGCCCAGCCCCAAGTTCTCCATTAGGGCTGGAGCTTCAGAAGAGATGTGTGTGTATGTGTATATCCAGAGAAAGAGAGTGGAGGCCTCCACACGTAGGAGCCTCCATTTTACCTGGAGCATCAGAGAATCATGGCTTTATTTAACCATCATGAACCCTTTGAGATTCTGGTAAGTGCTAATAACCATTACTGCTCCCCTCCCTCAAATGTGTATACTTGATTACAAACAAAAGGCTGCATCTGTTTTCAGTAGTTCATGAGCCCCTGTGGCCTTTGGGATACAAATTGCTACAGCAGTCAGGCAGGGCCAGTGAATCAGTATCATTAAAACCAATTTTTTTTTCTAGGATTGTTCATTGCTCTTCAACCTGACATAGGGGTCTTTGTGAAGGAAAGACAGCTCCAGAACCTTTCAGATGAACAAACTTAGCTGACAAGTGTCTGTTTATTTGGTGTTCTGCCAAATAACAGTAATAACCAGAGCTCACATTTTTACATCCCTGTTCTGTGCCAGTGCAGTGTGTCGTCCTAACGGGATGGTGTCGATTGGGTCTCTGCCTCCCAGAGCTAACAGGAGAGGCTGGGGAGACAGACAATTAATCATCAAGTAAACAAAAGGGCCCCTTGAGATTTCACTCAGTGCCACAGGGAAATAAACCGATGACATGCTGAGTAAGAGCCTCCAGACTTTGAAGGGGCCCCTCAGGGAAGTGCTGTGTCATCTGAGGCCTGAAAGTTGAGAGGGGTTTTTCTAGTCTGTCTCACTCTTGGTGCCTGACTCCTTGCATCCCCCAGCCTCCCAAAACTCTCCTAGCAGTTCCATTTCACAGATGAGCACACTGAGGCCCAGAGGGACCTGCCTGGGCCATGGGAGTGAGGGAATCAGAACTGGAGCCAGACCTCTCAGATCCCCAAGTCTGTGTTCTTCCTTTATTTTTTAAAAAATAACTATTGAAGTGTAGTTTCAATATCAGAAAACTCATCCATCTTAAGTGTACAATTCAGCGACTTTGAGGAAATTTACAGAGTTGTGCAACCATCACCACAATTCAATTTTAGAACATTCTCATCACCCCAGAAATGTCCCTCTTGCTCATTTGCAGTCACACCCTGTTCCCACGCCCTACTCTGGGCAACTGCTCATCGGCTTTCTCTCTCTGTAGATTTGCCTTTTCTTCACATTTCCTATACATGGAGTCACACGTTAGATGGTCTTTTGTGTCTGGCTTTTTCTGCATCTCAACCTTTCTTTCATCATCATCCACACCTTCCTCAGGCAGAAAAATTATATTTAGTTAAACTTCTCCCCAAAGACAGAAATTAAATGCTAAGGAATATGATTTTGTCAGATAGAGTTGAACTTTGGAAAACCACAAACTATTGTAATAGCCAAGAAATTTTTGCCCCCAACTTTCTACCCTTTCATCTGGTGAAAAATGTAAGATTTGGTGTAATATGTATATGTATATTTTATGTTATTTTTTGGGTCATACCAGGTGGCATGTGAAACCTTAGTTTTCCCAACCAAGGATTGAATCTACTTTCCCAGCACTGGAAGCATTGAGTCTTAACCTCTTGGATGCCAGGGAAGCCCCAGCATAATGTTGAGGTCCATCCATGTTGCTTTCCCCTTGACTGTTGTGTTATATTCCATTGTGTGGACTTGCTGCGTTTTGTTTATCCATTCAGTAGTTAATACGCTTTGGCTATCAACGTCCTTTTCCTTAAACACCATACTGAATGCCTGCTCCCCATTTGAGGAAGAGCCCTTGAGATTTCACTCAGTGCCACAGGGAAATAAACCGATGACATGCTGAGTAAGAGCCTCCAGACTTTGAAGGCCCCTCAGGGAAGTGCTGTGTCATCTGAGGCCTGAAAGTTGAGAGGGGTTTTTCTAGTCTGTCTCACTCTTGGTGCCTGACTCCTTGCATCCCCCAGCCTCCCAAAACTCTCCTAGCAGTTCCATTTCACAGATGAGCACACTGAGGCCCAGAGGGACCTGCCTGGGCCATGGGAGTGAGGGAATCAGAACTGGAGCCAGACCTCTCAGATCCCCAAGTCTGTGTTCTTCCTTTATTTTTTAAAAAATAACTATTGAAGTGTAGTTTCAATATCAGAAAACTCATCCATCTTAAGTGTACAATTCAGCGACTTTGAGGAAATTTACAGAGTTGTGCAACCATCACCACAATTCAATTTTAGAACATTCTCATCACCCCAGAAATGTCCCTCTTGCTCATTTGCAGTCACACCCTGTTCCCACGCCCTACTCTGGGCAACTGCTCATCGGCTTTCTCTCTCTGTAGATTTGCCTTTTCTTCACATTTCCTATACATGGAGTCACACGTTAGATGGTCTTTTGTGTCTGGCTTTTTCTGCATCTCAACCTTTCTTTCATCATCATCCACACCTTCCTCAGGCAGAAAAATTATATTTAGTTAAACTTCTCCCCAAAGACAGAAATTAAATGCTAAGGAATATGACTTTGTCAGGTAGAGTTGAGCTTTGGAAAACCAGAAACTATTGTAATAGCCAAGAAATTTTTGCCTCCAGTTTTCTATCCTTTCATCTGGTAGAGAACATAAGATTTGGTGTAATATTTATATATGTATTTTATGTTATTTTGGGGGTCATACCAGGTGGCATGTGAAACCTTAGTTTTCCCAACCAAGGATTGAATCTACTTTCCCAGCACTGGAAGCATTGAGTCTTAACCTCTTGGATGCCAGGGAAGCCCCAGCATAATGTTGAGGTCCATCCATGTTGCTTTCCCCTTGACTGTTGTGTTATATTCCATTGTGTGGACTTGCTGCGTTTTGTTTATCCATTCAGTAGTTAATACGCTTTGGCTATCAACGTCCTTTTCCTTAAACACCATACTGAATCCCTCCGCCTGCTCCCCATTTGAGGAAGAGCCCTTGGGAAGCTCAGTGCTGGTTTTGGGAGGATGAAATCACTCTCATTCTCTCAGTATTCCCGTCCATAGACTAGATGCAAAAATCTTTAGGGGCTGTCATGACAGCAATCTACTTCCCACCGCCGGGTAGATGGCAACAGCTCAGTGTACATCAGTGACCCTCATCCTCCTCCCCCTCATCCTTTCCACGGGGAAAGGTGACCCCTTTGAAATCTCCCCTGCAGCTCTCCTTCTAGCTCCAGCTTCCATCTGCATCTCCACAAATTATGTAATGTCTGACATGATTATTTTCTCCTTTTTCTCTGGTGTTATTCAGGTCAAACCCAACATTGTTCTTTAACAGGAATCTCAAGTATTTCTTTCCTCCTGGCTCTTGTCTTCTGGTCTCAGCAGCTGACACATTTCCAAGGACCAATTGATTTCATCTGCTTCTATGAAAGAAACAAGGCCTCCTGCAGGGCAGTGGTGGAGGGTTGTGCATACAGGTGGTGCCATAAAGTGAGCACTGGACTGCGAGTCCAGAGGCCGCGCGTCAGGCCAGCCTGGCCGCCCAGGCCCAACCCCAAGGGGATTAACTTCTCCTTCTGCAAAAGATGGCCTCACTACACAGGCTGACCTCAAAGGATCATAAAGAACAAATCAGAAACTGACTTTGAGAGCGCCTTGTAGGTGGTGAGGCCCTTGGGAGAACAAAAAGACAATGTATATCCCCATGGCTGTGGGTGGGGCCTGTTGAGTGTTTATATATATATATATATATATATATATATATGTATATATACATATTTATATAGGGACTTCTCTGGTGGCTCAGTGGTAAACAATCCACCAGCACTGCACGAGATCTAAGTTTGATCCCTGAGTTGGGAAAATCCCCTGGAGAAGGGCATGGCAGCCTACTCCAGTATTCTTGCCTGGAGAAAGCAATGGACAGAAGAGCCAGGTGGGCGACAGTCCATGGGGTCGCAGAGTCAGACATGACTGAGCGACTGAGCAGCAGCAGCAGCGCCTCACCCTACAGGAGTGCTGTTCAGTCGCAAAGTTATGTCTGTCTGTTCGCTCTAAGCCTTGTTTCCTTGGCCGTCAAGGGGAACTAAAACACTGCCTGTTTCCGGGAGGCTCAGTGCGATGGAAATTCTTGGGCTCGCGTTGGGGACTTGGGGTCTGTTCTGTGAACGCTGGTTGTTAATACTGCTGCTGTTGCCCTGTATTCTCTGGGACAGGAGAGAGAAGGACCCTAACAAAGTGCAGCCTTCTCGATGAGAAGATGGTGGCCAGCACTGATGTATTTTTGGAAGGACACCAGACTCAGATTTGCATGGTGCTCCCAAGACCTGGGAATCCTGCTGTGGAATTGTTCAGAGTGGCTCTCAAGGGCTTTCAGTCTCTGCAGACCCCTATTTGAGTGCAGACACCTCACGGGAGGGCTGACAACTTCAGCCCCCTCGTTTGAGGTCCAGAGAGAGTCCCCAGCACAGGTAGGCTCAAAGGCAGGTGATAGCCCTGGAGTCTGAAACTTGGCCTTTGTGTTCCTGAGCCCAGAAGACAAGTCCACTTTTTTGGCCTCAAATTATCCTGATTAAAGAGAGACCTTGGAAAAGATTCTTTGTAAGAGGTCTTGGTGTTGGAAATGATTTATTTTCCTAATGGGATTTTTTTTTTTTTTTTTTGAGTAAGAAATAGAAGAGAGGGAAGGATGGGTGAAGGCTTGAGTACAGGGTCAGTAAACTCAGAAGCACTTGTAGTTTCATACAGTCTGTTTTCAAAGCTGCTCGCCATCTCTTGTCCCTCTTGTTTCAGAGGGAAAGTGACTGAATCTATTGACCACAGGGCTGGGCCAGACCACCCTGACCCCTAACCAGTACACTGATAAATGTTGAGCAACTAGTACTTCAAGAGGAGAAGCCCTAATTTGTAGCATTTTCCATTTTCTATGTAAATAAAATATTCGACCATGGCCAGTTTCAGTCTATCCATGTGACTCTACATGGAGTTACAAAAAAATGTCCAGAAACATACCATTACCCCATATTCCTACGATGACTTCCCTGATGGCTCAGATGGTAAAGAATTCACCTTCAGTGCAAGAGACCTGGGTTCCATCCCTGGGTTGGAAAGATCCCCTAGAGAAGGGAATGACAATGCACTCCAGTATTCTTGCCTTGAGAAGCCCATGAACAGAGGAGCCTGGCAGGCTGCAGCCCGAGGGGTAGCACAGAGTCACTCACGACTGAGCGACTAACACTTTCATAGGTATAATAAACATACATCCCACAAGAGCACAGATAATTAAGATAAGTGACACTTTGAATGTTGATCACCTTTCCTGTTAATATATTTTACCTGGTTGTAAGTTTCCACAATGTAATTTAAAAAAACTGACTCTTGGCACACAGAGGGACGGGCATAGGAAGTGTGCAAGCTAAGGAGAGAAGCCTCGGGAGAAACTAACCCTTTTGGCATCTTGACCTTGGACTTCGGCCTTCAGAATTGTGAAAAAATATATTTGTGTTAAATGGAAAAAAAAGAAAAAAATTGGCTGGCAAAACTATTGGAAATCAGCTCTCCCAAGCAGTATGAGCTAGATTTAGCATAGTACTGCCTTCATCCCCACGGCCAAGAGAAGCCCACGGAATGTTCTTCAGGCCAGCTTTGAAGCCTTCCCCTGGCGGGTCTCTGAAGCCTCCACACTGCAGGGCCTGCCACCAGTCCTCGAGTCCTGAGCAAAATGGGAAGTCGCCGGTTTGCAAGCGTATCCTTTGTCATGCACCAGGTCCTCCAAGCTGAGTTTGTCTTGTCTGAGGCTGGACTGCTTCAGAAAGAGGATTCAGTGATACCCAATTTTCAGCCTGTTGGATACTTGAGAACATTCGAGCGGCTCTCACAAAGGGAGATCCCTATAAAGGGAAAAGTGCTCAGAAGTCCAGAGAAATCAGTATGGGGAATTCCACTCTCCTTCAGGGATACTGAAGAGAAGTTCCAGAGGTCACATCTGTTCTCTTGACTTCCTGTCAAAGGAGTGGGGCGCTAGGGGTACCCTCCTCCCCGAACAAGAAGCCAGGTCAGGGCCGAGGCCCTCTGCAGGCAGGAGACCTATTGCTCCAGGGCCTTAAGCGGGACCTGGTCAGAGAGAGCCGGCTGGCAGGGAGCCGTTCCTTTCAGAGCACTGCCCCCTGGGGCTCCCCTGGGCTCTGGCTACGCCAGGGGCCACACCAGAGCATTATCCGGGAAGAAAGCCATCTGGGCTGAAAGAGCAGCATTGGCTTTCAGGAGGAGCTGCTCTGCTGCCCAATGCCAGCCTGGCTCCTGGCCCTGGGCCATTGTGGAAGGACAAAGCTAACACACACAACAATCCCACGACAATCTCCCCTAAGCCCTTTCTTTTTTCTTGTTGTTATTATTACCTTTCAAACACTGCAGCTTCTTGGGCTCGTTATCTCTGGTGAGGCCTTTGGCCAAAGTTCCTGGGGGCCACCTCTCCCTCCTCAGCACCCCCTCACCCTCAGAGGCCCAGCCTCACTGCTGTCTCTTTGACAAAATACATAAAACCGATACTGATCGGTTAACATACATGACATCTTTAAACTTTAATCCCTTTTCCCTCTCTCGACGCGGCGGGCCGGCCTCTGTTGAGGTGCCCGTGCATTGTTCCTTGTCAAAGCCTTCTTGAGTGGGGTTCCCACTGAGTCACTTTTGTGTGAGTCAAATCAAGATGATAGGTAGCGGAGAAGAAAAAGCCGAGAAGAGAAGGTTAGCCCCTCATTTTCGACTTTAAGAAAAATCTGCCAGCGGGGGCCAGCTGGAGTGGGTAACGCACATGAAAGACCCAGTCCAGGCTGGGTCACCTGTGTCACCCGAGGAGTTTTTCAGGGAGAAGCACACAAAACACGCATTGTCGTGGTCGCACAGAGAGACATAAATTTAGGAACATGTTCGCCCTTCGCCTGAACATCGTTAGCTCTGATAATGAACAATGAGCCCGAATGAAACCTCCTGGATTCGAGGTAGAGCTTGACACAGGCTCATTCTCTATCAAGAGTGGTCTCTCTCTTCTTCCTCCTCGCAGCTCCCCCTGAGGCCAAATGACCCTCTGGGGCTCTTGGCTGTCCTCCCTCACCCATGCTTGGTGGAACTGGGGACAGGTCAGGTGTCCGTCAGGAGGAAGACGGACCTCTGTGGCTTGACTGGCTCTCCCACGTTGGAGAAAACCCTTTGGGAAAAGCTTTTTAGACCTTAGTACTACTGACACATGGACAAGAGAGTCACCTGCATTTCTTCCTTTGCAAATGGCCATGGAAAGAAAGTTGAGATGGGGCCACCCGGGCTCAATCCTGGCCCTAAGGGGGCAACAGAGGATGAGATATTTGGATGGCATCACCGACTTAATGGACATGAGTTTGAGCAAATTCCGGGAGATAGTCAAGGACAGGGAAGCCTGTGGTGCTGCAGTCCGTGAGATCACAAAGACTTGGATGTGACTCAGTGACTGAACAACAGCTACTTCTTTTAGTTGTGGGACCCTGGTAAATGACTGGTTCTACGTGCCTGATTGTCCCGTCCTTGAATGAGATAATACTACTCAAGGCTTAGGAGCAGGATCAGATGTCTCTAAAGTGTGTGGTGCATCGTCCGTCCGCAGCGAGTGTTCCCTGTTATCATCATTGCTGATGGAATGAATCAATCCACTGAGGCAAAAGAAAGCAGTTGGGGGCCTTCCCTGGTGGTCCAGTGGTTAACACTGTGCCTTCCAATGCAGGGGGTGCGGGTTCCATCTCTGGCTGGGGAGCTAAGATCCCACGTAGCTCAGAGCATCATGGCCCAAAAAAATCAAAACATGAAACAGAAGCAAGATGGTAACAAATTCAGTAAAGATTTTTTTTAAATGGTCCACATTAAAAAAATCTTAAACAAAAAGAAAGAGAAAGAGTTGAATTATATCATGAAGATCTAAAACTCTAGGTTTTATGATTCTCTTTTAATCTCCCTATTTCCTCTAAAGGTGTGTAAAATTATCCGCTGTTCACGGATAAGGAAATTGGGGCCTGGAAGGAGACATATCTAAGCTGACACAGCACATAGTGACCAATAAAGGAAGGTGACCAGGTCCTTCACCTATGGGGTACACCTCTGCACAGTTCTTAAGCATATCAGAATTAGTTACCTGTCACATGACAATATTTTCAGATAACTCAAAACCTTGGTAGCAAGAAGGATGGAAAAAAATGATGTGTAGATAACCTTTCATTAATTTTTTTTCAAAGCCAACTCCCCAGAACCTACTATTCTCTAAGTATCCTGGTGCAACCAGGTCTCTTGATCAAGCAGACTTGGACCAGATGATCTCCAGCTTAGTGTGGAAAAAGCTGGGTTTAAATCTCAATGGTGGGGCTTCCCTGGTGGTCCAGTGGGTAAGGACACTGCCTTGCAGTGCAAGGGGCGCTGGTTCGATCCCTGGCCTGGGAGGATCCCACATGCCGCAGAGCAACTGGACCGATGTGTCCAACTACCGAGCTGGAGCTCTGGAGTGCATGTGCCCAGAGCCAGTGCTCTGCAGCAAGGGAGGTCACTGTGATGGGAGGCCCAAAGGGGCCAAAGAACAAAGATGGATGAAAATAGATAAATGAAAGACTAATAGAAGTGGCCCACCACCCTCCTCCCTCCCTAATCTGCCCCCCACCCCCCCAAAAAAATCTCAATGATGTCACTTCCTGACTGGTTGCTTTTGGACAAGTTACTTGACTTCCTTGATTTTTTTCCATAAAAAAAAATCAAGATTTAATTTGCATTTAGTAATCCTCCTTTTAGTGTGCAATTCTGCTGGTTTTGACAGACATATAGAATTGGGCAACGTCCCCCACAATCCAGATATATGGAGACTGTTTTCAGACCCTTCAAAAATTCCCCTATGCTTCTGTATATGCACCCCCTCGACCACCATTCCGCCAGCCCCTGGCAGCCACTGATCTGTTTCCTGTCCCTATAGTTTTTCCTTTGTGAGAAGGTCAAATATTGATCAATGGAGTCATATAGTATGTGACCATTTGATTCTAGTTTTCTTTCACTTAGCATAATACATTTGACATTCATCCATATTTTTCCTGTGTTAACAGTCTGTTTCTTTTTTTTTTCTGCACTGCAAGGTGATGTCCTTACCTACTGGACCACCAGGGAAGCCCCTATTTCTTTTTGTTTCTGAGTAATATTCTGTGGTATTGAAGAACTAATTAATTTTATCCATGTCTCTGTTGAAGGGCTCTTGGGTTGCTTCCAGTTTAAGTGATTGTGAATAGAGCTGCTATAAACATTTACGTACAGATTTTATTTCACATGGATAAATACCGAGGACCTAGCTTGCTGGGTCATATGGTTCGTGTGTGTTTAACTTTATAGGAAACCACCAAGGTGTTTTCCACAGTGTCTGTACCGTGTTATCTTGTCACCAACAGTGTGTGAGAGTCCTAGTTCTGCGTCCTTGCCAGGGGTTGATTCATCAGTTTTAAAGACATTTTTTGGGGGGAAGGGGGCGGGTTGGAGGGCGGGGAGCTGGCGGGCTACTTCTATTGGTCTTTCATTTCTCTATTTTCATCCATCTTTGTTCTTTGGCCCGTGTGGGCCTCCCATCACAGTGACCTCTGTTGTCGCAGAGCACTGGCTCTGGGCGCATGTACTCCAGAGCTCAGGCTCGGTAATTGGATGCATTGGTCCAGCCGCTCCGTGGCACGTGGGATCTTACCAGGCCAGGGATTGAACTGGCGCCCCTTGCACTGCAAGACGGTGTCCTTACCCACTGGACCACCAGGGAAGCCCTTAAAGACATTTGAATTGGTGTGTGAACCTTGGTTTCTCATTCTAAGGTGGAGACCAGTGGGACCTCTGTGGTGTTCTTGTGTATGTCATTTGACATGGTCTGTGTAAAGCACTTAGCACTGTGCCTGGCAGGTAAGGGGCAGGGCATGTTGCCAAAAGAGAGCTGCATTGTTTACTATTCTGTCCAAGTGCAGCATTAGTGTACATAATGGACATTGGACATTATGCTTCTGGAGGCCCCTTCCCTGCATGAGAGCATCCGTCTGTCTTGGTCCAGATTGCTGCAGGGCTCTGTGAAGAGACCACTTTGTGTTTCTCTTAAAATCAGGCTCTGTTTTGGTCTCCCTGGCTCTCTGCAAAGGGACCAGGCTGCAGCTGCTGGCACCAGGCCAGGCCAGTCCCTGGGAGCTCTGAGGCCAGGCTCTGGTGAGTAGGCCATCCGGGCAGCCCTCCTACCACCATGAGAGGCCTGGGGGTTTTTCTTGGCCCTCTCCCACCCCTGCTGCCGTCCATTCCTTGCCTACTTGTTCTGCCAGCACTGAGTCCCCGGCTGGGGGCACAGGGCACTGTACACTCGGCTCCCTATTAAACATAGATTACCAAAACAACAAAAAAAAGGCAAACGGGTATACGAATTGGTCTCTTGGGGATTTGACCTTGGAGGTATCACACAGGGAAACAAACTGTACAAACACGCCTTTAAAAACCCGGCTGAGCCCTGGCCTACTCACAGTGGTCACCAGTGGAGGCCAGAGAGAGGGTCATGCCTTCCCCCCCTGACAGCAGCCCCAGAGAGCAGCGTTCATGTGCCGGGCAGCTCTGATATTCAGCAGCAGCCTCAGTTGCCAGGGCTTTGGGCAATCTGGCAGCAGGCCTAGAGATATGACACAACAGGCTTCACTAATCCAGGCAGCGAACCTAAAGAAGTGTGGGATGGCCTCTGGGCATCAGGAGGCCTGCTCAGGCGTTAGGCAGCATGCCTGAGTCGTGCACGTGGTGGGCTTAAAGATAATGGTAACGAGCCTGTGGGCCTCAGGCCGTGGACCTAGGGAAACCAGGCGGTGAGCTCAGAGAAGTCTAAGTGTCAAGAATAAGGAAACAGGCCCAAAGTGGGGTCCATGACACTGCTCATAGGACACTTTTGTGCCAATGAGAAAAAATCTACCTCTCTGGGCAAATGCAAGTGGAGCCCAGAGGGTCCTCCTTTGATGAGCAGAGCACCCCAGTGACTAGACCCGTCATGGATAACCCACATGGCAGCCCTGGTCCTGAGGCCTTTATATGCCTCTGGCACTCTTCTGGATCTTTCTCAGTGGTTTCTTATGGCCCCCAGATGTACCCCACCTCTGAGTTATGCTCTGAGTAGACAGACTCCTTGCATCCCTGGGATTGTCTCCAGACACCCCAGCTCTTTAGTCTGTTGTAGGGAAAGGCCCACCAAGAAGATAGCCTGACGCCTCATCAGAGCAAAGCGCAGACTTGGAGAGCCTGGTGCGGGCAGGTGGAGAAGGAGCCTGAAGTCGCGTTGGCTCAGGGAGGGCTGTCAGCAACACATCGCCATTTCTAGGCTCCTCCTTGGTCCAGGGAGGAATAGGGAGTGGCAAGCTCAGGCCCTGTCAAACAGGCATTTAGTGCCAGGATGTTGAAGGAAATGAGGAGGGACGGCCCTTTGGCATTGGCCGGTGGCATGAGTGTGGTGTCATGGAGAATGGCTGAGCTGGGGGCCCGAAAGGTACCTTTCTAGGACAGGGGACAGATTAGGAAAATTGAGGGTGGCTGGGAAGCAGGATTACAAACTTGAGTCTCTCTTACTTTGGTTTTTGGGTGCCACACTGCCTTGATTTTCCTCCTACCTCTCTGGCTGTCTCTTCTTGATCTCTTTGCTGGCTGGCTCCTCCTCTTTGTGGACCTCCAGTGCTGGAATGTCCAGAGCTTGAGCCAGCCTCCATCCTCTGACTGTACCCTCTCTCTCTTCAGGTCACCTCATCCAGACCCATAATGTTAAATGTCACCTGAAGCAGATGATCCCCAAATCTCTGAGCCTGATCTCTCTCAGGCTTTTGTGTGGTCAGCTGCTAAGTCACACTTCCCTTTAGATATGTACCCCAAACTAACAGGGCTTAGTGAATCTTGATCTTGAGGCCCTTCCTCCTCCACTCTCCTCTCCTCATTCATAGTACAGGGCACTCCCATCCATCCCATTGCTCCATCCATTCCTATATATCCATTCTATGTGTACTTTCTATCCCACCTTCTGAACATGAGAAAATCTGAATAATTATACCTTCCAACACAGGCCATCTTAACACAACCCAGCATTGCTCTTTTTTTAAAGATTTATTTGGCTGCACCCCATCTTAGCCACAGCACGTGGAATCTTTAGTTGTAGCATGCAGGCTCTTAGTGGCATCATGTGGGATTGATTTCTCTGACAAGAGATCAAACCAGGCTGCCTGCATTTGGGAGTGTGGGGTCTTAGCCAGTGGATCCCCAGGGAAGTCCCAAGTCAGCTGTAGGGTTGAGGTAAGAGCTAGCTCTTTGCCTCGAGTCCTTCAGCTGCGCTACAACCTCCTTTCTGCTGAAATGTGTCTCCTTGGGTAGACTCTTTGCCTTCACCCAGGGAGTGTGCTCCAGAGGTCCTAAAAGCCTGACCCAGCCCTGTCCATGGAGCCTCCTGCTGTGTTTCTTCTGCTCCAAAAACTTTCTCCCTACTATTGGTGCCATCAGTGGCTCTGGGTCAAACTGACGGCTTGTGTTCTGATTAAAGTGTTTGGAGAGTCAAGCGTAGTTGAACTACATGGCTGGCAATGGACTTGCCTATGACTACGATCCTGATTCCCTGAGATGATGCCGGACTATTGAGGGGACCCAGAGGGTCTTGTTCACGTTCAGAGGGTTTCATTAGTCCTGGAGGAAGTAGCTGCCATCCTTCCAGAGTCCCTGGCGAAGGGAATTATATTCAGGCTCAGTGAAAGTGTTAGTCATGTCTGAGTCTTTTAGGCTCCATGGACTCAGCCCAGCAGATTCCTCTGTCCATGGAATTCTCTAGGTGAGAGTACTGGAGTGGGTTGACATTTCCTCTCACCCTTCAATGATAGTTTGGCTGGGTATAAAAATGCATGGTTAAAAAAAAAAAAATGCATGACTAAAAGACTTGCAAAGATATTTCTCCATCATCTTCCTGATGTCTAATGTGCTGATGAAAAATATGATACCCATTCAATTTTGCTTCCTCTGTAGGCAGTCTTTTGAAATATGTAGCTTCCCTCACCCTTTCCTCATTCTTTATTTTTGATGTTCTGAAATTTTCTATTTGCCAATGTATGATTTTCCTATTCATTTTCCTCATAGTCAGAAATCTTGTATACTTCAATTTTGGAATATTCTCCCGTATTGTTTGTTTGATACTGTTTTGCTTAATTTTCTCTCTTTTAGGAATTCCTTTTAGTCTAATGTTGTAAGTAGATGTTTCATTTAAGTGTTATCTTGTCTGTCATATTTACAATGAAAAAATTAGAGAATGTTTGCTTTGCTTCCTGCCATATTTCTTCATTTCTAGCCCCTGGTCTTTTCACTGATATTTGAACTCTAACAATCAATATTTTGGATTTCCAAAAGCTTTGATTTTTCCTTTTCTTGTGTTTTTGTTTAAAGTGCCCTTTGAAGTACTAGTTACAGGCTGTAGGGGTGAAATGTGTCTCCTTGGGTAGACTTTTGCCTACCCAGTCCAGGTCCTAAAAGCCTGACCCAGCCCTGTCCATGGAGCCTCCTTGTGTTTCTTCTGCTCCAAAAACTTTCTCCCTACTATTGGTGCCATCAGTGGCTCTGGGTCAAACTGACGGCTTGTGTTCTGATTAAAGTGTTTGGAGAGTCAAGCGTAGTTGAACTACATGGCTGGCAATGGACTTGCCTATGACTACGATCCTGATTCCCTGAGATGATGCCGGACTATTGAGGGGACCCAGAGGGTCTTGTTCACGTTCAGAGGGTTTCATTAGTCCTGGAGGAAGTAGCTGCCATCCTTCCAGAGTCCCTGGCGAAGGGAATTATATTCAGGCTCAGTGAAAGTGTTAGTCATGTCTGAGTCTTTTAGGCTCCATGGACTCAGCCCAGCAGATTCCTCTGTCCATGGAATTCTCTAGGTGAGAGTACTGGAGTGGGTTGACATTTCCTCTCACCCTTCAATGATAGTTTGGCTGGGTATAAAAATGCATGGTTAAAAAAAAAAAAAATGCATGACTAAAAGACTTGCAAAGATATTTCTCCATCATCTTCCTGATGTCTAATGTGCTGATGAAAAATATGATACCCATTCAATTTTGCTTCCTCTGTAGGCAGTCTTTTGAAATATGTAGCTTCCCTCACCCTTTCCTCATTCTTTATTTTTGATGTTCTGAAATTTTCTATTTGCCAATGTATGATTTTCCTATTCATTTTCCTCATAGTCAGAAATCTTGTATACTTCAATTTTGGAATATTCTCCCGTATTGTTTGTTTGATACTGTTTTGCTTAATTTTCTCTCTTTTAGGAATTCCTTTTAGTCTAATGTTGTAAGTAGATGTTTCATTTAAGTGTTATCTTGTCTGTCATATTTACAATGAAAAAATTAGAGAATGTTTGCTTTGCTTCCTGCCATATTTCTTCATTTCTAGCCCCTGGTCTTTTCACTGATATTTGAACTCTAACAATCAATATTTTGGATTTCCAAAAGCTTTGATTTTTCCTTTTCTTGTGTTTTTGTTTAAAGTGCCCTTTTGAAGTACTAGTTACAGGCTGTAGGGGTGAGAGCAGTGTCCTCATCTCAGGGCCACACCCTCTTTCTCTTTTAGTCCTACAGCCCTTCTAACAATGTTGAACCACTGAAATATTTGTATTAAATCTCGCTTGATTTGAACTTAACAGTTATTTCTGCTTTCCTAGTTGAACACTGAGAGATGCAGATACCATTTACAGTATCAATAGAGTCTATCTATCATCTATCTAAACATAAATACTATTGGAAAAATCTAAGCAAGAATAGAAGTTTATGGAGAAAATGTGTTAGTCAGAGATATTAAAGAAGGTTTAAATGAATAATTTTGGCTTAATATTACACAAACGACATTCTTTCCCAAGTTAACCTGTATGCTCAATACAACTAGAATGAAAATGCCAACAGGCTCCCCTCTCTGCTCCCCAAGGAACTTGACAAGCTTATTCTAATGTTTATATGTCTAAAACAAAGGCCAAGTGTAGCCTGAAGAAGAAGCATAAGGTAGGATAATTTGCTTGACCAGACATTAACCCATCCTATAAACTCATAAGAATTAAGATAGTATTAATGTAGAAATAGACAAATTGGCCAAAGGACAAGGGAGAGAGCATAGAAAATGCCCATGTGTGTGTGGAAACTTCACATACCATTAAAAATTGATACCATTAAAAATTGCTTGAGAAATGATGGACTTAATAAATAGTTCTAGGACTATCAAATGTGTACAATAGAAAAAAGAAATTGATCTTCTATCGTAAGTACACACACACACACACACACACACACAATGAATCTTGACTTGCTTTCACTTTTCCTCCCCATTTCCTTATGTTCTCACATGAATTATCATTTGAGATCTTTCCAAGTAATACATTTATGCATCAGAATTATTTGTATTTAACTATAGAGTAAAACTGTCATGAATTCTTCATCTATGCCTTGTGTATTATTAAAAAGTGATTCTTCTAGTAAATATAAGTGTAGTAAATAAAGTTTATGATTTTCTGACTATCAGAAACTATTTATTTTGTTCTCCCACTTGAAGGTAATTTGAGTGGATATAAGATTTTAGATAAAGAATTATTTTCTCAGACATTAAAAGATATTTCTTGACTTTTTTTTTCTTTCAGCATATTACTGAGAAGTCTGGTTCTAATTTTAGTCCTGTTGTTTTGTACATAAACTATTTTTTTCTGCCTGAAAATTTTATAGGATTTTTTCACTTTATACTCAGTTTTATAAAGTTTCTCATGATATATTTAGTTTAAAGTCATCTTGTTTTTCTAGGAACTTTTGGGCCCCTTCAGTGTAAATGATCATCTCTATGAAGTTTTTCTACTAAAATAATTTATTTCTTTTGCTCTATTTCCTGCATTCTTTCCATCTGGAAATCCTACTAGATGAAATTTGGAGCAACTGAATTTTGACTCCACATCTCAACTTTTTTTCCCCATATTTTGTATTTATTGTTGTTTTAAGTTGTATTCTGCCCAAGTTAACCTGTATGCTCAATACAACTAGAATGAAAATGCCAACAGGCTCCCCTCTCTGCTCCCCAAGGAACTTGACAAGCTTATTCTAATGTTTATATGTCTAAAACAAAGGCCAAGTGTAGCCTGAAGAAGAAGCATAAGGTAGGATAATTTGCTTGACCAGACATTAACCCATCCTATAAACTCATAAGAATTAAGATAGTATTAATGTAGAAATAGACAAATTGGCCAAAGGACAAGGGAGAGAGCATAGAAAATGCCCATGTGTGTGTGGAAACTTCACATACCATTAAAAATTGATACCATTAAAAATTGCTTGAGAAATGATGGACTTAATAAATAGTTCTAGGACTATCAAATGTGTACAATAGAAAAAAGAAATTGATCTTCTATCGTAAGTACACACACACACACACACACACACACAATGAATCTTGACTTGCTTTCACTTTTCCTCCCCATTTCCTTATGTTCTCACATGAATTATCATTTGAGATCTTTCCAAGTAATACATTTATGCATCAGAATTATTTGTATTTAACTATAGAGTAAAACTGTCATGAATTCTTCATCTATGCCTTGTGTATTATTAAAAAGTGATTCTTCTAGTAAATATAAGTGTAGTAAATAAAGTTTATGATTTTCTGACTATCAGAAACTATTTATTTTGTTCTCCCACTTGAAGGTAATTTGAGTGGATATAAGATTTTAGATAAAGAATTATTTTCTCAGACATTAAAAGATATTTCTTGACTTTTTTTTTCTTTCAGCATATTACTGAGAAGTCTGGTTCTAATTTTAGTCCTGTTGTTTTGTACATAAACTATTTTTTTCTGCCTGAAAATTTTATAGGATTTTTTCACTTTATACTCAGTTTTATAAAGTTTCTCATGATATATTTAGTTTAAAGTCATCTTGTTTTTCTAGGAACTTTTGGGCCCCTTCAGTGTAAATGATCATCTCTATGAAGTTTTTCTACTAAAATAATTTATTTCTTTTGCTCTATTTCCTGCATTCTTTCCATCTGGAAATCCTACTAGATGAAATTTGGAGCAACTGAATTTTGACTCCACATCTCAACTTTTTTTCCCCATATTTTGTATTTATTGTTGTTTTAAGTTGTATTCTGCCCAAATGCTTCCTCTCCATTTCCTACGATTAAATTTCTCGTCAGCCATTTCATGCTTTTTGCCAGCCCACCTACTAGTTATTTTTGCGTCCATAATTTTAATTTTCAAGGTTTCTATTTGATTCTTTTTTGCAGACCTTAATTATACAAATTCCAGAATCTTTTTCTATTGCCTGAATAAAGTGTACCTTAGTGTTAGTTTTTGTGTTTGAGACTGACACCTGTCAAATGATCTGTCAGTTGTCAATTGTCTCTTTTCCTTTATGTTCAGCAGGCTCTGCATCTCTGCGTGTTTTTTCAAATGTGACTTGGAAGTGGGATTTGGGAGGCCCCAATGCTAATGCTTTATCTTTTGAAATACAGAAGGTATACTATAAACTTGAATTGTGTCTTTTACACAAAACTTAGAAGACTTTAAATGTAGATATGTGAACCTCTACTGTCCAAAGGGAGTCGAGAAATTATGTGTTTTGAAAAATACCCCAAAATACTGATTTTTTTTTCCCATATTGGGAAATGGCACAGAAATGAAGTTTCCAGAGACTAGGAGAGACAACAATCAGGATGGACATCCAAGAAAAAAGCAGTGACCTTTGGCCAAGGGTCTTTCTTATTTAGGACCATGGCATGCTATAATACCTCATTTGTATATGATATTGAATTTCCCAAGCCAGGAATGTAGCATAATGGGACATTGCTGAGCATAGGTAACAAGGCCCCGAGAACCTGACTGTATGCCGCTTCCTACCCTAGCCTCATCTGTGTTTCCCAAGACCTAAGAAACAATGGAAATGACATGGGTGCTATAGTTGAACATCACAAATTGTGGTCCTGCCAGAATATCATTAGTTCTCTTGGCCCAGTTTCCCAGGACCTACTTTAGGCCCAATTTCTGAGCTCAGATATTCTGCTGGGACTACAGACCCTGAAGAGTATGAAAAGAACATAGGCAGTGTTAGGAGCGTGAAAAGCCATTCACCACATTGATGCTTCTCTCTTGTAATGCAGTCTTTCCCCCAGGATAGCATCTAATTGCTACTTGAACGAACTCACTGTCTTTACCTCAGCAGCCTTGCCCAGTAGGCCATAGCAAACATTTATTATTCTTTGAGTGACAAAGCTCTTCCCATCTGTCTCTCCTGAATTTGTTTTTTTTGAACTTCCGCTTCTGCTGCCACTCCTGTCATCGAGACAATATCAAAAGTAGCAACATGCATTGATATTATCCACTCTGCTAAAG
Organism: Tragulus kanchil; assembly: GCA_022376925.1. Classification (NCBI taxonomy): domain Eukaryota; kingdom Metazoa; phylum Chordata; class Mammalia; order Artiodactyla; family Tragulidae; genus Tragulus; species Tragulus kanchil. The sequence continues at coordinate 127,010,937 of JAIOJX010000005.1, read as the reverse complement.
ATCTTGTATACGTCAGTGATTCCCCTTTCAGTGTCTTTTTTGATGTTGGAAAGATGGAGGATTTTTTTTAACCTTTCAGTAACTTGTACAATTTTCTCAGGAAATCAGCATGAGGGAAAATATTTGCTAACATCTGACTTCCCTTCAACCAAACCCACCTGCTCTGGAAAAACTGCCGGAGAAACACATTTCCAGAAGATTCTTTTTTGGAGACCAAATGGTTGTCTTATTTCCTTTATGATTTCTTGATATGCACAGAGGAAAGGAAGGAAAATGTTACATGTTTATTTTGATGAGTCAAAGAAGCAGTTGAGGCATTAGGAAGGGAACCTTGAAAAATAACGTTTCCACCTGAAAGGGACAGTTGGAGTTTATATGGAGTAACTATAATAGGTCAGGCCTGTACTAAACTATCTCATACACTCACAGTAACCCCACAAGGCTGGTCTTATCATCATTTTCCTTTTATGGGTGAGGAGTAAAGGCCACAAAATAGAAGTATTAATAATAGTGGCTACCATTTTTTGATCATTCAAAACATGCCAGGTGTCTGCTTCACTCTGGTCATGTAGATCTTGCCTACTCCTTGCAACTGCTCATGGGTTGGCACCTTACAGTACCCAGGGCTGTCTGGATCTGATGTCCCATGCTGCCATTTTCCTGTCTGATTGCTCTGATAATTAGTAAGTCCTTTTAAGCACTTTTTTCATTGCCTGGTCTCCATTGACTTCCTAAATCCTTCTTCCTTTTCAGAATAGGCTAAGCTGAACTTTTAATTTCAGAAGGCCTTGTTTTCCATGGTCTCACCTAAGTCAGAGCCATGGGTCAAATTTCAACTCAAGCTCTAAGCAAACCTGTATTTCCAGGTCTGACCTAGCTCAGATATTCTGCTGGGACTACAGACCCTGAAGAGTATGAAAAGAACATAGGCAGTGTTAGGAGCGTGAAAAGCCATTCACCACATTGATGCTTCTCTCTTGTAATGCAGTCTTTCCCCCAGGATAGCATCTAATTGCTACTTGAACGAACTCACTGTCTTTACCTCAGCAGCCTTGCCCAGTAGGCCATAGCAAACATTTATTATTCTTTGAGTGACAAAGCTCTTCCCATCTGTCTCTCCTGAATTTGTTTTTTTTGAACTTCCGCTTCTGCTGCCACTCCTGTCATCGAGACAATATCAAAAGTAGCAACATGCATTGATATTATCCACTCTGCTAAAGATCTTGTATACGTCAGTGATTCCCCTTTCAGTGTCTTTTTTGATGTTGGAAAGATGGAGGATTTTTTTTTTAACCTTTCAGTAACTTGTACAATTTTCTCAGGAAATCAGCATGAGGGAAAATATTTGCTAACATCTGACTTCCCTTCAACCAAACCCACCTGCTCTGGAAAAACTGCCGGAGAAACACATTTCCAGAAGATTCTTTTTTGGAGACCAAATGGTTGTCTTATTTCCTTTATGATTTCTTGATATGCACAGAGGAAAGGAAGGAAAATGTTACATGTTTATTTTGATGAGTCAAAGAAGCAGTTGAGGCATTAGGAAGGGAACCTTGAAAAATAACGTTTCCACCTGAAAGGGACAGTTGGAGTTTATATGGAGTAACTATAATAGGTCAGGCCTGTACTAAACTATCTCATACACTCACAGTAACCCCACAAGGCTGGTCTTATCATCATTTTCCTTTTATGGGTGAGGAGTAAAGGCCACAAAATAGAAGTATTAATAATAGTGGCTACCATTTTTTGATCATTCAAAACATGCCAGGTGTCTGCTTCACTCTGGTCATGTAGATCTTGCCTACTCCTTGCAACTGCTCATGGGTTGGCACCTTACAGTACCCAGGGCTGTCTGGATCTGATGTCCCATGCTGCCATTTTCCTGTCTGATTGCTCTGATAATTAGTAAGTCCTTTTAAGCACTTTTTTCATTGCCTGGTCTCCATTGACTTCCTAAATCCTTCTTCCTTTTCAGAATAGGCTAAGCTGAACTTTTAATTTCAGAAGGCCTTGTTTTCCATGGTCTCACCTAAGTCAGAGACATTGGTCAAATATCAACTCCAAGCTCTAAGTGTTTTTTTAAAAAACAAAAGTTACCCAGGATGGCTACATCCCCATGTCAAAGCAAGGTGCATGATTTTACTGGCTAGTTAGAATCTTCCTTCTTCCCTGGCTCAGTGATTGGTTTAGGGTGAGCATGTGGCCCAAAGTTAATTAGAGTCTTCCCTGGACTGCTCTGTAGAGCCAACAGGGGACTATACTCCTATTTCCCTATTTTTCTTTCCTTTTGTTTTTTGAAGTTGGGTGAATATGGACACGGGAGCTGCCATCTTCCTTGTCACCCAGAGAAAGCCTGTCTGCAGATTAAAAGCAGTATGGAGAAAAGCAGAGTTGAAAGATTGGGGAAAGAAATAAAAAGATTTAGCAGTATCTTCTAAGATTTTAAATCCAAAGGCAATTTACCCATGGACCTTCTAGTTGTAATAACAAATAAATATTTCTTCAGATTTCCCTGGTAGTCCAGTGGCTAAGACTCTGCACCCCCAATGCAGGGGGTCTGAGTCCAGTCCCTGGTCAGGGAACTAAATCCTGCATGCTTCAACTAAGAATTGGTGCAGCCAATACATTTCAAAAAATACTTCTTATTTAAGTCATTTGAGTAGGCTTACTGCCACTTGCAACCAGTGATGCGATAGGAAAAAGATAGAGGAAGAAGGAGAGAGAGAGACAGAGGAAGAAGGAGAGAGACAAAGAAGGAGAGAGAGACAGAGGAAGAAGGAGAGAGAGAGACAGAGGAAGAAGGAGAGAGAGAGACAGAGGAAGAAGGAGAGAGAGAGACAGAGATGGAGGAAGAAGGAGAGAGAGAGAGAAGAGACTTAGCTGTTTGTATTTGCCATTACTATGGTGTAAATGTTCCCATTGCGGCAGCTTTTAAGCTACTGAGGTTTAACAAGCAGCTTGCAAATTTCTGAGTATCTAACAAATGACTTTTGTGAGCTTGTACCAGGACACTACGGCTTGTGACTAAAAGAGTCCCATCTAATTTGCTTTCCCACGAGGTTATTGAGCTGAGACAAGTGGTAACCAGGGCCCTTGTCTGGCTTGTTTCTGCTCTTCAGCATCCCGGAAAGTTCTCGTGTCTCCACAAGTATTCCTTGACGGGGAGGGGAAAAAGACTTGGTGACACCAACTGGCAAACTTTAAATTCAAGGAATGAAAACTGCGACTATGTTTTTCAAAGCGCCTCCTTCTTGAGGAGCACCTACTGATCCAGAGTCTGCCCCTAGAGCCTGCGTTTGTAGCACACTGCAGTCAATGGGTATGCACTGTCCTGGGAGTGCCACCCTTCTCCCTCTGGTTTGGTGCGTGTGCTAGGGGGACAAGGAGGGCTGAGATGTGGCTTGAATGGGGCTCTTGAAAGAGCCCTGGGGCATTTTAATAGCACAGTGACCTCCGCCTCCTGTGAAACTCAGAATTCCCAGGGGAAAAAGGCCAGGAGGTGGAGAGGAGAAGGTGGTGGACCTTTCGTAGGTTAAATCATATATTTTCTCCTCTCATCCTCTATCCTCATCCTCTGCCTCTGCTTCTTTGTGTTTTCCTCCTGGTTTGCTTTTCTTTAACTTCCTTGAGACTCGGTTTCCACATCTATGAAATGGGGATTGTAAGACTTAGCCCAAAAGGCAATGGGGAGGAAACCACCATACCCAATGCCTAGCACCTGGTAGATGAATAGTGCTTGCCAGTTTCATCTTGTCCTCCCTTTCTCGTCTCAGCCTTCTCTTGATTACTGTCTGTCCCCTCAAGTTGCTGTCAGCAGTCCAGTGTCCCTTTGAGCTGGATGGACAGCTTTGAAATCATTTCCAGGTTTCCAGGGGATGCATTTTCTGTGTTGATATTTGTGGATGCTGCACTTGCTTTTAAAAATAACGACATCATTGTATTGACCTGTTTCCTGAGGATGTTTCCTTGGGCTCCACAGATGGTGAGGAAGGGGAACTGATGCTGACAGGGGGACTGGTCTGCAAGCCCACTCCCCTTAGCCGTGCAATCCCACTTCCACCAGGCCAGTGACTCACCCTGTATTAATTGCACTGCAATTATCCTGGGGAGTCTGAGTTTCCTCTTGATGACTCCTGTCTGGTTTCCTTTTGACCTGAACAGCTGTCTAATAGAGATGGCGTTTGCGATTTCTTAGTTAATGTGGTTCATTATTTTCCAGTGCTGCCTTCTGCCTTCAGTGGCTGGAGGATTTTTTGAGTCTGACTTGGAGACTTTCATGAGTTGCATCTACAGTCAGGGCTTGGTGCTGCCTGCATTGTCTGTGGGAGAAATCGCATTTGCAAATCAGAGGCAGTTCACAGAGCGCATCGCTGTGTTGCTTCTGGAGGTAGTGTTTTCATCTTCCGTGCATCTCTCCCCAGTCACCTCCACGTGCCTCGGTTGAGGAGGAAAGAGTCCCTCTGTCCCAGACCTCAGCGAGCGCCGTGTAGACGGAGCGGGAGGCAGGAATCTGTCTGCGCCTTAGCTGTGCTAATTATCTGCAGAGGGTGGCGCGACCAGGCAGTGTCTGTTCTCCCAACATCTTGCCTCACGCTGGGTCATACCGCAGAGACCAAGACGTCTGGAGTCCTAGAAGCTTCTGATGTCAAATGTCTTTAGGAAATTACAAAAATCAAACTAACTCACCTAAAACTTTCCATTCCCCTCAAAACTCAGCACAACCTTGGGTGGCTTCAGGAAGTTTCTGCAGATAACTCTCATCCTTTACACGCTGAGGCCAAATCTAGCCCTGAGCCTGTCATTTCTTATTCTCTAACTACTTCCCAGAGTCAAGCAGCCAGTTTTTATTGAAAATCGAACATCTTTAACTCTCTGGCAGAAAAGGGAGGACATTTGGGAGGGTTCGAATTTTTGATATTTGTCTGCACTTGCTTTTAAAAGATTGCTGTCAGCAGTCCAGTGTCCCTTTGAGCTGGATGGACAGCTTTGAAATCATTTCCAGGTTTCCAGGGGATGCATTTTCTGTGTTGATATTTGTGGATGCTGCACTTGCTTTTAAAAATAACGACATCATTGTATTGACCTGTTTCCTGAGGATGTTTCCTTGGGCTCCACAGATGGTGAGGAAGGGGAACTGATGCTGACAGGGGGACTGGTCTGCAAGCCCACTCCCCTTAGCCGTGCAATCCCACTTCCACCAGGCCAGTGACTCACCCTGTATTAATTGCACTGCAATTATCCTGGGGAGTCTGAGTTTCCTCTTGATGACTCCTGTCTGGTTTCCTTTTGACCTGAACAGCTGTCTAATAGAGATGGCGTTTGCGATTTCTTAGTTAATGTGGTTCATTATTTTCCAGTGCTGCCTTCTGCCTTCAGTGGCTGGAGGATTTTTTGAGTCTGACTTGGAGACTTTCATGAGTTGCATCTACAGTCAGGGCTTGGTGCTGCCTGCATTGTCTGTGGGAGAAATCGCATTTGCAAATCAGAGGCAGTTCACAGAGCGCATCGCTGTGTTGCTTCTGGAGGTAGTGTTTTCATCTTCCGTGCATCTCTCCCCAGTCACCTCCACGTGCCTCGGTTGAGGAGGAAAGAGTCCCTCTGTCCCAGACCTCAGCGAGCGCCGTGTAGACGGAGCGGGAGGCAGGAATCTGTCTGCGCCTTAGCTGTGCTAATTATCTGCAGAGGGTGGCGCGACCAGGCAGTGTCTGTTCTCCCAACATCTTGCCTCACGCTGGGTCATACCGCAGAGACCAAGACGTCTGGAGTCCTAGAAGCTTCTGATGTCAAATGTCTTTAGGAAATTACAAAAATCAAACTAACTCACCTAAAACTTTCCATTCCCCTCAAAACTCAGCACAACCTTGGGTGGCTTCAGGAAGTTTCTGCAGATAACTCTCATCCTTTACACGCTGAGGCCAAATCTAGCCCTGAGCCTGTCATTTCTTATTCTCTAACTACTTCCCAGAGTCAAGCAGCCAGTTTTTATTGAAAATCGAACATCTTTAACTCTCTGGCAGAAAAGGGAGGTCATTTAGGAGGAGGGGCGAATTCTCTGTAATCTTGAGGTTCATTGTCACCAGCTGGAATGAGAGTTGATCTGGACGTAATGGGGAAAGGAGGCTTCTTGGGCAGGAGGGCAAAGAGGGCAGTAGAGGACCCCAGATGCTGTGGACTGAGAGGGACATCTAGCAATGTCTGGGGGAGGTCACATATTTCCACATGACCGCCAAGGCAGTGAGAGGCGACGAAAGGGAAAAGAGTGAACGAAGAGGGCAGAGAGTTGAAGGAGAGCAGCAGCAGTCAGAGGCAATTATGAGCACTCTCAGGGGATTCAATGTAATGATGAAGGAACAAGAAACAGATCGTCCCACAGCAGAGGAAGAAGTCATGGAGGCAAGGAGAGATGCAGGACTGTGCATTGATAGGAACATGGATAGACTTGTGCACCTAGGTGACCCTTGAAGATGCCGACTTCCACCACTTCGACTGCTCTGTGAAGGCCTCAAAGGTGATCGTAGAACAGAGGTCAGAACCAGCAGCCTCTAAGAGTATCTTTGGGCCATTCTCATAGAGTTAAATTCTCAGTCACCCAGGAGACTCCTGAGACACAGAACAATCCATTTCCCAACAAAGATGACCAGTCCAGGCTTTACCTTTGGGGTCAGGATTCCTGTCCTCGAGGACACATGATGTTGGAGAGATGAGCACTAATAAGAATCTATGATGACTGATTAGTGAGCATCATTGAAGGCCTACTACATGTTCATCTTGTGTAGGATGCTGTATTGACATCGTCAGTGGTTTATATCCAACTTCAGAGGTGCCTGTTGAGTCAACTATGGGGATTCAGGAAAGGAAGTCATTATGGCTGGACAGTCTGAGGATTTCCTTAAGGGGATGAGACTTGAGTGGGATTTAAAGGGTGAAGAGGGCTCAGCAAAGGCTGGGCACACTTGTGGGTTGGTCTGTGGTAGCTTTTAGATCATTCTTCCATAGATTTGTTCTCTTCAAAAGGAGGGAATGTGTCCCACTCTCCCCGAGTGTTTGTGTCACTCTCTGGCAGTTAATTTCTATCGGTTCCTCCTACAGACATCAGAGAATTGTGCTTCTCTGACTTGGTGCAGGAAAAAGAAAGAAATGGTGGGGGCTGCAGACGTGTTCCTGGTGGCCAGGCAGCAGGAGACCCGAAGAGAATATCCTTGCTGCTGAGGCTCTTTGACGCCTCAGAGTTTTGGATTGAGGTCCAAGTTGAGGACAGCTCTTGGAAAAGTCACTGACTAGAGATCACTGTGAGATTCCAGGCCATGTTGGTCTCAATTTATTAGTATCTGACAGACACTTCCTAGCTCAGGGACCCGGAGGCAAAGTTTAAGTGATGACTGTACATCTATTACTTAGGTTTCCAAGAATGAAGATGTTCTTTTCTTCCAGGGACAAGCACTCATGAGGAAACCCTGAACGCCGTCTTTGTATTCCAAGGTCAATACTGCCAAGTGTCTCTTGAACTTACTAATAAGAAGAGACCAGAGGTGAGCCTGAGCTGGCTTCCATTTCTTTTTTGAAGAAATGAATAGATAAAGGGTATTTGAGCTACTTCTTTTCAAACCAGTTCCCTGCAGAACTACAAGAAAGGAAGATGTGTTAAGATGTCCAGGATGGCTGCTGTAGACGTGTAGACAATCCAGCTACTGACTCTTTTAGTCGCATAGACGGAGTGTGGGCAGTTCAAGTAGAGAGTGCTTGTGGAGGCCAAGCTGTGTGCCTGGGCTGAGAAAGGAGGCAGGCATGATGCAGAGCTTGAAAAAAGAAACTGGAAAGTGTTAGTCGCTTAGTCATGTCCATCTCTTTGTGACTGCATGGACTGTAGCCCACCAGGCTCCTCTGTCCTTGGAATTCTCTAGGCAAGAATACTGGAGTGGGTAGCTATTCCCTTCTCTAGAGGATCCTCCTGACCCAGGGACTGAGCCTAGGTCTCCTTCATTGCAGGCAGATTCTTTACCATCTGAGCCACCAGGGATCAGTATAAAGTAGAACAGGCCATGTGCCATGGGCAAAGGCTCTGATGAAGGAAAACTTACATCTATCTGGCATAGAGCAGTGGTCAGTCTGGGGATGTGGCCTGCCATCCAGAAAGTCTTTGAGGACAGAATAACACTTGGGATGACACTTGAGCTACGGTAGGTTTCTTTTTGTTCACTGTTTTATAGCTAATGAATGATTATTTATGGTATTTTTAAATGACACCAATACATATTCATATAGAAAACTGTCAAAAATATAAAGGAGAAAATGACATATTTCTAATTCCAGCACTTAGAAGCAGGCGTAACATCTTGCTGTCTTTCTTGTGGACTTTTGTCTTTGTGTGTCGTAAAAGTTCAATTTTGGATTGGGGTATCTTGACAGACAACTTTCCCTTTAAAGTCTCAGGGACCCGGAGGCAAAGTTTAAGTGATGACTGTACATCTATTACTTAGGTTTCCAAGAATGAAGATGTTCTTTTCTTCCAGGGACAAGCACTCATGAGGAAACCCTGAACGCCGTCTTTGTATTCCAAGGTCAATACTGCCAAGTGTCTCTTGAACTTACTAATAAGAAGAGACCAGAGGTGAGCCTGAGCTGGCTTCCATTTCTTTTTTGAAGAAATGAATAGATAAAGGGTATTTGAGCTACTTCTTTTCAAACCAGTTCCCTGCAGAACTACAAGAAAGGAAGATGTGTTAAGATGTCCAGGATGGCTGCTGTAGACGTGTAGACAATCCAGCTACTGACTCTTTTAGTCGCATAGACGGAGTGTGGGCAGTTCAAGTAGAGAGTGCTTGTGGAGGCCAAGCTGTGTGCCTGGGCTGAGAAAGGAGGCAGGCATGATGCAGAGCTTGAAAAAAGAAACTGGAAAGTGTTAGTCGCTTAGTCATGTCCATCTCTTTGTGACTGCATGGACTGTAGCCCACCAGGCTCCTCTGTCCTTGGAATTCTCTAGGCAAGAATACTGGAGTGGGTAGCTATTCCCTTCTCTAGAGGATCCTCCTGACCCAGGGACTGAGCCTAGGTCTCCTTCATTGCAGGCAGATTCTTTACCATCTGAGCCACCAGGGATCAGTATAAAGTAGAACAGGCCATGTGCCATGGGCAAAGGCTCTGATGAAGGAAAACTTACATCTATCTGGCATAGAGCAGTGGTCAGTCTGGGGATGTGGCCTGCCATCCAGAAAGTCTTTGAGGACAGAATAACACTTGGGATGACACTTGAGCTACGGTAGGTTTCTTTTTGTTCACTGTTTTATAGCTAATGAATGATTATTTATGGTATTTTTAAATGACACCAATACATATTCATATAGAAAACTGTCAAAAATATAAAGGAGAAAAATGACATATTTCTAATTCCAGCACTTAGAAGAAAACAGACGTAACATCTTGCTGTCTTTCTTGTGGACTTTTGTCTTTGTGTGTCTATATGTATACACATCTGTGTGTTCACACACACTTACGCAAACACACACTCAGTTCACAAAATTGGGCTGGTACTGAATAAATACTTTTGAGGTCTACTTACTTAACAGAATAATACATTTTCCCCTATCATTAAACATTCTTTGAAACTATGATTTATAAAGTTTGCTTGTCCAATCATTTATTTAGCCATTTCAGCCCAGTTAGGCAATCTGTTTGCTTCCATTTTCTCACAATCACAAGTCATGTTGCTGTATCTTCTTACCCCTCAATCAAATAGAAAGGCTTAATAAGCAGAGGTTGGGGTGAGGGTGTGCAGTGAGTGAGGCAGGAGGAGAATCAACATGGGCAAGTGGGCGGAGAAGGAAAGCACCAAAGTGCGTGTGTGTGGAGCATGACGTGTGTTTAGCTGGAGTGTGGGTGAATCGAGGGGCATGGTGAGCACTGAGGCTGAACAGGCAGGCTGCGACGTGACTGGCAGACACCAACAGATGGGGTGATGGCAAACCACAGCTGGCTTCTGAACAGGTGGAAAACAGAATCAGAGAAATGTTCATGGCAGTTAATCTGAAGGAGGCATGAGGTTGGAGTAGAGGAAGAAAAAGAAGAAACTGGCGTTTGGGATATGGAAGGAGGGCAGGGGCAGCTGGAAAGAAAAGGAAAGGGCAGTTTGAGGCTACAAGTCTGAGACTCAGAATCTGGTTGGGGGACTTCCCTGGTGGTCCAGTGGTTAAGGCTTCACCTTGTAATGCAGGGAATGCGGGTTTGATCCCTGGTCAGGGAGCTAAAATCCAATATACCTCATGGCCAAAAAACCAAAACATAAAACAGAAATAGTATTATAACAAATTCAATAAAGACTTTAACAATGGCCGACATAAAAAAAAAAATTCTTAAAAAAACCCAACAAACGAAGAAACTGATTGGAAATATGTCCAATGAAGACTGAGGCATCATTTGGCTTCTGATCGTGAGGTTTCCTAACTGGGAAAATGCAGAAAGCATACATTTAAGAAAACTGTCAAATATAAAGGAGAAATGACATATTTCTAATTCCAGCACTTAGAAGAAAACAGACGTAACATCTTGCTGTCTTTCTTGTGGACTTTTGTCTTTGTGTGTCTATATGTATACACATCTGTGTGTTCACACACACTTACGCAAACACACACTCAGTTCACAAAATTGGGCTGGTACTGAATAAATACTTTTGAGGTCTACTTACTTAACAGAATAATACATTTTCCCCTATCATTAAACATTCTTTGAAACTATGATTTATAAAGTTTGCTTGTCCAATCATTTATTTAGCCATTTCAGCCCAGTTAGGCAATCTGTTTGCTTCCATTTTCTCACAATCACAAGTCATGTTGCTGTATCTTCTTACCCCTCAATCAAATAGAAAGGCTTAATAAGCAGAGGTTGGGGTGAGGGTGTGCAGTGAGTGAGGCAGGAGGAGAATCAACATGGGCAAGTGGGCGGAGAAGGAAAGCACCAAAGTGCGTGTGTGTGGAGCATGACGTGTGTTTAGCTGGAGTGTGGGTGAATCGAGGGGCATGGTGAGCACTGAGGCTGAACAGGCAGGCTGCGACGTGACTGGCAGACACCAACAGATGGGGTGATGGCAAACCACAGCTGGCTTCTGAACAGGTGGAAAACAGAATCAGAGAAATGTTCATGGCAGTTAATCTGAAGGAGGCATGAGGTTGGAGTAGAGGAAGAAAAAGAAGAAACTGGCGTTTGGGATATGGAAGGAGGGCAGGGGCAGCTGGAAAGAAAAGGAAAGGGCAGTTTGAGGCTACAAGTCTGAGACTCAGAATCTGGTTGGGGGACTTCCCTGGTGGTCCAGTGGTTAAGGCTTCACCTTGTAATGCAGGGAATGCGGGTTTGATCCCTGGTCAGGGAGCTAAAATCCAATATACCTCATGGCCAAAAAACCAAAACATAAAACAGAAATAGTATTATAACAAATTCAATAAAGACTTTAACAATGGCCGACATAAAAAAAAAAATTCTTAAAAAAACCCAACAAACGAAGAAACTGATTGGAAATATGTCCAATGAAGACTGAGGCATCATTTGGCTTCTGATCGTGAGGTTTCCTAACTGGGAAAATGCAGAAAGCATAAAGAAAGGAAGGCCTGGCAGGTGGAGTGACTTGTCCAAATCTGGGGCCTCCTTAGAGGTTAAGCCAGGCCAGCAAACAGATGCTCTGTCTTCCCCTGTCAGAACAGCCTTACCATGGCGGGTGTTGAACATCCGGTGTTCAATGTGAGGCATGGTGGTTCCTGGAGCCCAGGCCTGAGGCAGGTCAGCCTGAGGTGAATGTCTGTCAGCTGTGGTCTTGGCTCTCGTCTACTTGTTGGGACATGAATTGGGCACTGTCCATAGATTAGGTAACAGGGGTAAAAAAAAAAAAAAAAAAACAAAAAAAACAGATCAAACTTCTTATTTAATTCTTCAAACTTAGTTCTTTACTAGGCTGGATTGAGTGAGCAGAGTGGTAAAGAGAAAAACAGGCAAAAAGACCTGTTTGTTGTTTCAAATGATGGGCCAAAGTGTTGTCTACTGGTGTGGAAAGCCCTCTTTGGGACCCCAGCCAGAGCCGGTCCCAGATCCTTGGCAGCACCTCCCCTCAAAGCATGCTGGGTAACCAGAGCACATGGGGCCATCCTGGAAAGTGGCAAATAATTCGTTCCATTGGGTGGACCGCCTGTCACGGATGTATACAGATTTCCTTTTTATCTCACGTGAAAATTGTGGTTCCCCACCCGTGATTAGTTTTGCCATATCAAATAGCTTTCTTTCAACAGCTTCAAAAATCAAGACCAATGTATAATAACAAAAATAAAAATAAGAAAAAAACCAAGCCCTCACCTGGTTTCTCCATCTTTTCACTGCTGCTTTGGAAATTGAGAGCCGTGCGTGGGATATTGACGGCTAACAACCATGAAAATAAAAAATGATTTTTGATCTCAAGGCCTAATATTATTCATATTTTTTCATAGCCTCAAACAATGTCTTCAGATAATTCAGGTAAAGGCAAGCCAGAAACAAAACAACATCATAAAGGCATTATTACATACAGACACTTTCAGCTACGCTGCCGCCTCTCAGTGTCTTTGAACCCTGTGTGATGAGAGAGCTCTTTCGCACTCCAGGGAATTCTCCTGGAGCTGTTTTTACTTCAACAGAGGGGAGCGAAACAAAATTCTCTGGCTTTAGAGATGCATTCGGCGCTGGCTCCACCGAGTTTGATCCCTTCCTCCGTGTTTATCATCCACTGGGACTCCATTTGGGAGGCCTTGGGAGGGGCAGTGACATTCCCAGGTGCGCCCTCCACCTGCAGCTCAGCGGCCTTAACCTTGGGGCCTGGAGGTTTGGGCCAGCCCTCTGAGTGGGCGGGGGTTACGGAGCTGAGAACGAGAAAGCTTTCATCAAGAAGAATTTGGCTGCAGAGCCTCTTCCAGCCCTAGTCCCTCCCAGAATAACACTGGCCAGCCTCATCAAATTAGACCAGAGCTTGGGACTGGGATGTGCTTAAAAAGGACAGAGGAATCAGAGAGAGGGCAAGGGGAAATTTCTCTCTTGGGAAGCCTCGCACTCTTTATTCAAACTGTCTGTTCTCTGGTTTGAAAGTGCCAAATAGTGTCTCAGCCATGGAATGCATTTTCCCTTCTCTTCTGCCCACTTGTGTTTCACTATTAGTGGTCTTTACCCAGGATAGGCTCTTCAGTGTCCTAGCTTTAAGTTCAAGCTTCCTTTTCTTAAGGTAGACCTCCCAGCAGCCAAGACCCGAGGGGTCTCCTCTTCTCCCCTTCCATAGCATCAGCGACCCTGGCACTCACTTGGTACCAACTGTATACTTCCTACAATTCCCCACCCGTGATTAGTTTTGCCATATCAAATGCTTTCTTTCAACAGCTTCAAAAATCAAGACCAATGTATAATAACAAAAATAAAAATAAGAAAAAAACCAAGCCCTCACCTGGTTTCTCCATCTTTTCACTGCTGCTTTGGAAATTGAGAGCCGTGCGTGGGATATTGACGGCTAACAACCATGAAAATAAAAAATGATTTTTGATCTCAAGGCCTAATATTATTCATATTTTTCATAGCCTCAAACAATGTCTTCAGATAATTCAGGTAAAGGCAAGCCAGAAACAAAACAACATCATAAAGGCATTATTACATACAGACACTTTCAGCTACGCTGCCGCCTCTCAGTGTCTTTGAACCCTGTGTGATGAGAGAGCTCTTTCGCACTCCAGGGAATTCTCCTGGAGCTGTTTTTACTTCAACAGAGGGGAGCGAAACAAAATTCTCTGGCTTTAGAGATGCATTCGGCGCTGGCTCCACCGAGTTTGATCCCTTCCTCCGTGTTTATCATCCACTGGGACTCCATTTGGGAGGCCTTGGGAGGGGCAGTGACATTCCCAGGTGCGCCCTCCACCTGCAGCTCAGCGGCCTTAACCTTGGGGCCTGGAGGTTTGGGCCAGCCCTCTGAGTGGGCGGGGGTTACGGAGCTGAGAACGAGAAAGCTTTCATCAAGAAGAATTTGGCTGCAGAGCCTCTTCCAGCCCTAGTCCCTCCCAGAATAACACTGGCCAGCCTCATCAAATTAGACCAGAGCTTGGGACTGGGATGTGCTTAAAAAGGACAGAGGAATCAGAGAGAGGGCAAGGGAATTGCTCTCTTGGGAAGCCTCGCACTCTTTATTCAAACTGTCTGTTCTCTGGTTTGAAAGTGCCAAATAGTGTCTCAGCCATGGAATGCATTTTCCCTTCTCTTCTGCCCACTTGTGTTTCACTATTAGTGGTCTTTACCCAGGATAGGCTCTTCAGTGTCCTAGCTTTAAGTTCAAGCTTCCTTTTCTTAAGGTAGACCTCCCAGCAGCCAAGACCCGAGGGGTCTCCTCTTCTCCCCTTCCATAGCATCAGCGACCCTGGCACTCACTTGGTACCAACTGTATACTTCCTACAATTGTTAGATCTGGTTGGCAGGAGGGCCATACATCTGAATCTTCCAGTAGATGGCCCGTTGCAAATGCTCACTTCACTCCCTCTTTTCTTCTTATTTTCCAGCAGCATCTAACAGTGCCTTGTTGGGGGTGGACAGGTTGTTAATATTTGCAGAGCCTCTGAACCTTCTTTTTCTGTTCCACCAAGAAAGCAAGAACTCAACTCAATGGTGTGAGTTGATGTAGGCAGTCACAGGTAGGGAGTTCTAAGAGTTTTGACACCCTCTAGTGTTACAGGCATTTCTAGAAGGCTGTAGACTTACCCGGACATGATTCTTCTAGCTGATATACTTTTCAGAGTCCAGCTCAGTGCCACCTCCGCTGGGAAGACTCCCATCTTGTCTTGTACTCAAACTAACAGCTCTGCTCTGAGCTCCTTCGATCTGTGCCATTCAACAGGCAGGCAGTCTGCCATGTTGTAATCTAGTTTTGCTCACCAGTCTCACTTTCATTAATAAGCCTCGGGGAGATGAAGGCTGATTCCTGCATGATCTTCACACATTCATTCCATCATTATTCTTTGTGGAGTGGACATGGGTTTATCGTGTCATGTGCTGGTAAAAACAGTGTGTTTAATGAACTGACCTGATGTGCTTTAGTCTCTGAGAAGCCCACTGAGGTTTCATGAGAAGGGAAAACTGTACTTACCCGGAAAATGTCTACAAACCCCTGAAAAGCCAGAGAGACAGTCTTGGCTGTCTTCTCCTCTATCCTCTCCTCCCTACTGTGTTTTTCCTGCACCACTGACCAGGTACTTGCTGGCTTTGCTCCTGGGCAGCATATTTCCCTGGCTTCAAGGTGGCTCAAATGGTAAAGAATCCACCTACCAATGCAGGAGACACTGGAAACATGGGTTCAATCCCAGGGTCAGGAAGATCTCCTAGAGAAGGAAATGGTAAGCCACTCCAGTATTCTTGCCTGGGAAATTCCATGGACAGAGGAGCCTGGCAGGCTAAAATCAATGGGGTTGCAGAAAAGTCAGACACTACCTAGGCACTAAACAACAACAACAATATATTCCCAGCCCTGGATTCAATGTGCGTTGAGTCAGAACAATTCCTTACTGGAATATGATTTCAGTTCTAAAGAGGTTAATTCATCCTTTTTTCAGGCTATGTACTCATTTAAACCAAAATTACCCAACTTCTAGCCTTCTTAATAGCAATTACATCCCATGGAAGCAACTACGGAGCTTCATGTATTGGTAATGGCCTTTCTTTCTATAGTTTTCCTCAGGGATGAAGTTGAATGGGGAAATTAGTCACATTAAGCTGGAAAAAATAGTGAACAAAATACATATTTTATATTTTTTTAAAATACCCTCCTGCTACCAATTATAGACTTTATTAGGAACAGGTATTTTCACAATATGGGGCTTGTCTTTATATTAAACAGAGCAAACCCAAATGAATAGTTACTTAAGAGGATCTTTTAAATAAATACTCAAGTCCATTTTAATATCTAATAATAGTGGCTGCCTAAAGTATTCAGATTTTAGCATAACCAGCAGGAAAACTGTTTGATGTTTTAATTATGTCCCTGAAAATGCTGAATGGGTTATATAAAGCAATTTGAAGAAAATAAAAAAAGAGGGTTTTTTTATTATTCGTGTTTTGGGAGAAAAGACATTTTCCACATCCCATTAAAAACCTTTCTGCATAGTAAAAAAAATACTATCTGCTGGTAAACGAGGCCAAAGAAGCAAAGAATTTGCATCTGTTGTAAGTGTTCTCATTTGGGGGGGAAATCTGGAAAAAAAAAAAGAAGACCTCAGAGGAACTGTGTTCTAAGAAGGGGAGTGATGTAAATTGAGCATGCCTTGAAAGAAAGAAAGGAGGAAAATCTTTTAATTACATTTAAAATTAGCCAGAACCTTGTGCTTGTCCCAGAGAGATTCCTGGGAGGATTGGAAGGTTTCTGATGAATGGGCTGCCCCGGCCATGGGTGATGTAATCACTTCAAACTCCACCTGGAGGTCTGGCCCGGAGAAGAGGCAGTGGGGACATCCCCGGGCTAGATCCTGCTGGCCCCAGGTCACTCTTCTGGGCAGGAATCAGGAAAGCTGTCTCCGGTGGGAGGGAAGCAGTGAGAAGGGGAGAAGTTTCCAAGGAAAGGAACCAGATGTACAAGCCGCAGCGATGGTTGTGGGGCTTGCTGTGGGTGGACACATGAATGCAGGGAGGGGAGGCTGAATGGGGGCTTAACGCTTTCCTGTCTTGCGAGGTGGAGGCCTGGTCTGAGGGGACCTGGCTTTTAGACATTAGAGCTTTCTTCCCAATGTTTTCCTAATGAAAACCTTAGGAAAATAATTCTTCATGAGGAAAAATGGACCCTTACCCTGCCTCAGCTGCCCCATGAAAGTCTAGGCAGATCTCTCAAATGAACGTGCATTCCCCTGGGGAGTGTGTGTGTGTGTGTGTCTGTGTGCGTGTGCGCTCAGTCACTTTAGTCCTGTCTGACTCTTTGTGACCCCATGGACTATAGCCTACCAGGCTCCTCTGTCCAGTGGGATTCTCCAGGCAAGAATGCTGGAGAGGATTGCCATTTCCTCCTCCGGAGGATCTTCTGACCTAGGGATTGAATCTGCATCTCCTAAGACTCCTGCATTGGCAGGTGGATTCTTTACCATTTGAGCCACCTGAGAAGCCCAGGAGATTCTAAAAATCTCCTATTATTCTAAATAAACATCTGTCCAAGCTGCATTCCACACCAAACAACCAGAATCTTACTGGTGGAGTCCAAGTGTCGATAAAAAAAAAAAAACACTGGGCTTCCCCTGGTGGTCCAGTGGGTAAAGACACCGCCTTGCAGCGCAAGGGGCGCCGGTTCGATCCCTGGCTTGGGAAGATCCCACGTGCCAAGGAGTGGCTGGATTGATGTGTCCAATCACCGAGCCAGAGCTCTGGCGCACGTGCGCCCAAAGCCAGTGCTCTGCGATGACAGTGGCCACCGCGATGGGAGGCCCACAGGAGCCAAAGAACAAAGATGAATGAAAATAGAGAAATGAAAGACCAATAGAAGTGGCCCGCCCATCCCCCTCCCTCCCCACCCCACCCTCTAAAAGATAAATAAATTAAAAAAAAAAAAAACCTCCCCAGGTGATGGGCAGGCAAGTTAGGAAACCAGTCTCATCATGGCTCTAATTTGGAAACCATGTGGGTGGCTTATAAAATGCAGATTCTGCTCCAGCAGGTCTGGGGTGGGGCCTGCAATCCTGCCTTTCCCAACGAGCTCTCCGGTGGTTCTGCTCTGCTGGATGGACTGTATATTGAGTAGGAAGACTAAATGAGTGTGTGGTTCTCTTCAGAACAGGGCGTTTGAATGCAGTGGTCTATATTTTTAGTGCAGATGAATCCTGGGCCACATTTTATTCCATTTGCATGGATATTATTCAATTGAGCAGGCTTGTTATTAGTACCAAGAAATGCCTCTCTACTTGTTCTTAAAGACGTTAGTTTTTCCATGGTGTGCAATAATTTCCGTAGTTTTTCCAGCACTTCCATGTTTGAAGTATTTGTTTTGTTGGCTTGTTGCCTTGTTTTTGGTTGTGCTGTTATTCTGAAACAGTCTGGATTTGTCTCATTTATTTATCAACAAATATTGATAGTCCCTACTATGTGTAGATACTGTATTGGGAGGATGACTAGCTGAATCAGAGTCGGTCCTGAGGTCACTGTCTAGCAGCACATGTCCTTTTATATAATATAGACGTGCTGCTGATAAGCTCAACTGCACATATGGCCTATGGAGTCATTTTCACCTTTCCACAGAGATCTGAAATGGTTACCCTGTCAACTCCCCTTAACATTTATCTGTTGAACCATGCATACCCCAGAGATGATGGTAAATAACCAACAACGTCATCTTTCCTAGCATATGCCTGATGCTGTACGAGATTTCTAGAATGCCATCTCTTTTAAATATTACTGCAAGGTGGATATTATTATGCCCATTTCACAGAGGCAGGGTAGCAGGGTGAAGTAAATTAAAGTCAGGTAGCCAGTAAGTTATCAGTATTTAAACACCATCATGCCATTATAACATTCTTTTCTCACTAAACGAAGCTCTCTTCAACGCAGATGGCAAGATGGTAAATGCTAGAAGGCACTTCAGAAAGAACTGTTGGCCCTCCCTCCCACCCCACCCTCTAAAAGATAAATTAAAAAAAAACCTCCCCAGGTGATGGGCAGGCAAGTTAGGAAACCAGTCTCATCATGGCTCTAATTTGGAAACCATGTGGGTGGCTTATAAAATGCAGATTCTGCTCCAGCAGGTCTGGGGTGGGGCCTGCAATCCTGCCTTTCCCAACGAGCTCTCCGGTGGTTCTGCTCTGCTGGATGGACTGTATATTGAGTAGGAAGACTAAATGAGTGTGTGGTTCTCTTCAGAACAGGGCGTTTGAATGCAGTGGTCTATATTTTTAGTGCAGATGAATCCTGGGCCACATTTTATTCCATTTGCATGGATATTATTCAATTGAGCAGGCTTGTTATTAGTACCAAGAAATGCCTCTCTACTTGTTCTTAAAGACGTTAGTTTTTCCATGGTGTGCAATAATTTCCGTAGTTTTTCCAGCACTTCCATGTTTGAAGTATTTGTTTTGTTGGCTTGTTGCCTTGTTTTTGGTTGTGCTGTTATTCTGAAACAGTCTGGATTTGTCTCATTTATTTATCAACAAATATTGATAGTCCCTACTATGTGTAGATACTGTATTGGGAGGATGACTAGCTGAATCAGAGTCGGTCCTGAGGTCACTGTCTAGCAGCACATGTCCTTTTATATAATATAGACGTGCTGCTGATAAGCTCAACTGCACATATGGCCTATGGAGTCATTTTCACCTTTCCACAGAGATCTGAAATGGTTACCCTGTCAACTCCCCTTAACATTTATCTGTTGAACCATGCATACCCCAGAGATGATGGTAAATAACCAACAACGTCATCTTTCCTAGCATATGCCTGATGCTGTACGAGATTTCTAGAATGCCATCTCTTTTAAATATTACTGCAAGGTGGATATTATTATGCCCATTTCACAGAGGCAGGGTAGCAGGGTGAAGTAAATTAAAGTCAGGTAGCCAGTAAGTTATCAGTATTTAAACACCATCATGCCATTATAACATTCTTTTCTCACTAAACGAAGCTCTCTTCCCGCAGAGAACAGTTGCAGATGGCAAGATGGTAAATGCTAGAAGGCACTTCAGAAAGAACTGTTGGAACCAACACTCCTTTTTGCTGATGAGCTCATATTTGAAATATTTGTCGAATGAACCAGCCGATGCATGAGTGAATTAAAGAAAACCAATAGTTAAACTTGAGAAGACATCACTCTTTCTGGCCCCTCAGTCTGGTGAGCTTTCTAGATCATGAAAATTCCAAGAGCAAATGATTTCTTTTCTTTCAATAGTAGTTGTTGTTATTATGTAATTGTCACAAGTCATGTGCCCACCATGGTACCTTCTATGTGCCCAGCAGTGGACCAATCATGTTATATGCAGTACTAACTTTTTTTTTTAAATCTTGGTCTCCTTTATTGGTCTTTCATGTATTTATTTTCATCCATCTTTGTTCTTTGGCCTGTGTGGGCCTCCCATCACAGTGGCCTCTCTCGTTGCAGAGCACTGGCTCTGGGTGCGTGCACCCCAGAGCTCTGGCTTGGTAGTTGAACACATTGGTCCAGCCGCTCGGCAGCACATGGGATCTTCCCAGGCCAGGGATCGAACTGGTACCCCTTGCACTGCAAGGCGGTGTCCTTACCCACTGGACCACCAGGGAAGCCCATATGCAGCACTAAATTTAACCTTTAGTAGAATCTTTCTAGTGGGTGGCCTTAGTGATGAAGAACTCGTCTGCCAATGCAGGAAACACAAGAAACACAGGTTTGATCCTTGTGGGAAGATCCCCTGGAGGAGGAAATGCTACCCATTCCAGTATTTTTGCCTAGAGAATTCCACAGACAGAGGAGCCTTGTGGGCTACAGTCCATAGAGTTGCAAAGAGTCGGACACAACTGAGCACACACACAGCACATAATGTTTCTAGATTAAAAAAAAGTCAGGTTCACATAGGGTTAACTAGCTCAGTGGCCTAGCTAGTAAGTGGGAGAGTGGAGGCTCCAGCCCAGGTCTTGGATTCTAAAACAAAGCTCTTTCTGCTGAATCACCATTCAAACCACAACTTCGCTAGTGACCCCCAAAGACTTTCCCCTCTAAGGCACTTGGATTTTGTAGAGGATGCTTCTGAGGTCCTCTTGCACACCCCCTCTCAACCCCCAGTGAGGTCACCTGCACACAATTTCCAAGTTATTGGCTTTGTGGCTCTCTTGGCCTAAGGCCTTGTCTGACCTCCTGACTGCTAGACCAGATCACAGGGTGAGCAGGAAGTGCCAGAGGGTGAATGCCCCAGGGGGACCCTCAAACACTGACGGATGCAAATTGGTGAATAATACCCCAACTTCCTTGCCCCTCTGACAGAACATTCCATCTGCTGCATCTGCTGTGAGATGGAGCCCTGTCTCCTGCAAAACTATCCTCTTTGCTAATACAACCTTGATTGGTTTCATTCCCCCACTCACCCTTAGAGGACTTTCTTGCCTCATCTCTCAAACTGCTTATATCCAAATATTATCCTCAGGGTCTACTTTTTTTTTTTTTTTTTTAATTTTTGACCTCATTTATTGGTTCTTTATTTATTCATTTTCATCCATCTTTATTCTTTGGCCTGTGTGGGCCTCCCATTGCAGTGGCCTATCTTGTTGCAGGAGCACGCGCTCCAGAGTGCTGGCTCATCCAGCCGTTCTGCAGCATGTGGGATCTTCCCAGGCCAGGGATTGATCCGGTGGCCCTTACACTGCAAGACAGACTCTTTACCCACTGGACCATCAGGGAAAGCCCCAGGGTCTACTTTTAGAAAAATCCAAGTTAAGAAAGGAATCACCTTTTCAATGTCCAGATGTTAGGGAGTCTGACCATAGCGACGGTGGTCCAAGAATCAAAAAATGGTTGCAATTGAATATCTTTTTTTTTTTTAATTATTTATTTATTTGGCTCCACTGGGTCTTCGTTGTGGCATGTGGGATCTAGTTCCCTGACCAGGGATTGAACCCAGGCCCCTTGCATTGGGAACACAGAGTCTTAACCACTGGACCACCAGGGACGTCCCTGAATGTCTTTTTTAATGGAAAAAAGATATTCCTTTCTTCCCTTTGCTTTTCCACAGGGAAGACTGGCCCATAAACAGTGGAAACGAATGTCTCACCCATTTGAAAGAGTGAGTGGATTTTCCAGGGTCATCTCCAGCCGTGGCTTCTGCTGACATGGAGTTCCCTAGAGAGTTCTGGCAAGCTTACCTTCTAGCCTCTAGCCTCTGTTCCTGGCACCAACCAGGGGTCGTGGATTTCAGGGTCAAAGTAGGCAGTGAGGCAGTGCACCTGAAGCCCTGAAGTGGGGAGTGGTGTTTTAGTCAGTCTGACGTTTGTCAGACTGTTTATGTCATGTCTGACTCTTGTGACTGTATGGAATGTAGCCTGCCAGGCTCTTCTGTCCCTGGGATTCTCCAGGCAAGAGTACTGGAGTGAGTAGCCATTTCCTTCTCCAGGGGATCTTCCTGAGCCAGGAATTGAAGCTGAGTCTTGTGAATTGCAGGTAGATTCTTTACCAACTGAGATGGAGATGCTCATTTGGAAGATCCAAGCATGAAGACTTCTCTTGCCCTCCAGAGGGAGCAGAGAAAACACTGTGCTAATTGGGGTTAGAAGATGAGGCGCAGCAGCACAAAGAAGAAAGAGTAATGAACAGGGAGTTGGTAAATCAGGTTTGAAAGACTAACTCTACCATTATTCTTTTAGTCAAACCATAATTATTGCGTGTCTACCGTATGCAGGCTGGTGCGTGCATGCTAAGTTGCTTCTGTCGTATCCATCTCTTTGCAGCCCCATGGACTGTAGCCCGCCAGGCTCCTCTGTCCATGGGATTCTCCAGGCAAGAATACTGGAGTGGGGTGCCATTTCCTCCTCCAGGGGATCCTCCCGACTCAGGGATCAAACCTAAGCCTCCTGCTGCTCCTGCACAGCAGGCAGATAATTTACCACTGAGCCATCAGGGAAGCCCCCATATGCAGACTGGAGTGATATTCAAATTATTTAGCCATTATTATCTGAGTGCTGTGCCAGAAGTTACTCCTTTAATCACTGGACTATGGAGAGGTCTGAAAGGTCCAGGGGAGGGGATATGGCTAGAATACCACGGGGCCCACAGGAGGTTTAGGGTAGTAGTTAATTACTACTGGATACAGAAACATTTCAGTGTTTTCACCACTGTCCTGGTTATATCACTGAATATATGCCTAGTATCTGGCACTATGCTAGGAGCTGGGTTACAACAGTGAAACTAAGCAGACTTCATCCTTATTGGTGTTCATCACACTGATGAGCATATGGTTATGAACTGGGAGAAATAGTCTAAAGGAAAGAAACTTTGCTATGAAATCGTCAAGCATCAGAGGCTCCACCCCATGAGGGATCAGAGAAGCTTTCCCTGAGGAAGGGCACCCGCTAAACCCTGAAGGACAATTAAATTAGGAGTGGAACAAGAGCTTTCCAGAGAGGAACGGCATTCTTGCAAAAGCCATGGGGCAGAAGGGCACACTGTGTATTTGAAGGACAGGAAGAAGGTCAGTCGGTGTGGCTTAACGGGAGAGTTGGCTCAAGGCGTGGTTCAGAGATACCCCTGAGGGGCAGGCTGAGCAGTTTTGCTGTCAAGATTGCAGGTAGATTCTTTACCAACTGAGATGGAGATGCTCATTTGGAAGATCCAAGCATGAAGACTTCTCTTGCCCTCCAGAGGGAGCAGAGAAAACACTGTGCTAATTGGGGTTAGAAGATGAGCAGCAGCACAAAGAAGAAAGAGTAATGAACAGGGAGTTGGTAAATCAGGTTTGAAAGACTAACTCTACCATTATTCTTTTAGTCAAACCATAATTATTGCGTGTCTACCGTATGCAGGCTGGTGCGTGCATGCTAAGTTGCTTCTGTCGTATCCATCTCTTTGCAGCCCCATGGACTGTAGCCCGCCAGGCTCCTCTGTCCATGGGATTCTCCAGGCAAGAATACTGGAGTGGGGTGCCATTTCCTCCTCCCGGGGATCCTCCCGACTCAGGGATCAAACCTAAGCCTCCTGCTGCTCCTGCACAGCAGGCAGATAATTTACCACTGAGCCATCAGGGAAGCCCCCATATGCAGACTGGAGTGATATTCAAATTATTTAGCCATTATTATCTGAGTGCTGTGCCAGAAGTTACTCCTTTAATCACTGGACTATGGAGAGGTCTGAAAGGTCCAGGGGAGGGGATATGGCTAGAATACCACGGGGCCCACAGGAGGTTTAGGGTAGTAGTTAATTACTACTGGATACAGAAACATTTCAGTGTTTTCACCACTGTCCTGGTTATATCACTGAATATATGCCTAGTATCTGGCACTATGCTAGGAGCTGGGTTACAACAGTGAAACTAAGCAGACTTCATCCTTATTGGTGTTCATCACACTGATGAGCATATGGTTATGAACTGGGAGAAATAGTCTAAAGGAAAGAAACTTTGCTATGAAATCGTCAAGCATCAGAGGCTCCACCCCATGAGGGATCAGAGAAGCTTTCCCTGAGGAAGGGCACCCGCTAAACCCTGAAGGACAATTAAATTAGGAGTGGAACAAGAGCTTTCCAGAGAGGGAACGGCATTCTTGCAAAAGCCATGGGGCAGAAGGGCACACTGTGTATTTGAAGGACAGGAAGAAGGTCAGTCGGTGTGGCTTAACGGGAGAGTTGGCTCAAGGCGTGGTTCAGAGATACCCCTGAGGGGCAGGCTGAGCAGGCTTTGTAGCTGTCAAGATTGGGAGTTTTTCTCTAGGGCTACTGACGGATTTAAATAAGGAGGTCAACGTGATCAAATCTGATTTTGAAATGATTGCTTTAGCTGCAGTCTTGAGAATGACTGGGCCAGGTGTCAAGGGTGGATGTTTGAGAAGAGTTAGGAATTCAGCAAGGGGTAGGGACAGCCTGCTCTAGGCTAGAGGCAGAGGGAATGGAGACGACAAGCTGGTGGCGACGGGCTGGCGTTGGGGAGTGGGTATTGATGGGGTATCTTTGGGGGTGTTTCCTCAGTATCTGGTTCCTTTATCTGGAGGGATAGAGTGTGGTGCCCTTCACTGGGATTGAAACTCAGAGTAGAATGAGCTCTGTGGCCTGGGGAGTCTCATCGGCTTTCAGGGCTCAGTTGCCTCATTTGTGTAAAGAGGGGTGGGGTATATCATCTCCAAAGACCATTATGCAATGCCCCATTGGTGGCACTCACAGACAAGGACAAATGATGCAGTGAAGCTATGGTCCTTTTCAAAAGGGACTCCTGAGCTGCGGTTTCTAGGTCATGGTTACCTAAAATATTAAAATATAAAACCCTCTAGGTCTCCCTGTCCTGCCTCATCCCCAGAACCAGACCTATTAGAGATAGGATTCTTCTGTGATGCTCTTTCATTTTTTTCCTGCAGTGAGCTCCACCTACCTCAGGGCAAAGGGGCGGAATTACACAGCTTGACATGAGCTGATGACGTAACCTCGAAGAGTTGCTTGCCCTCTCTGGTTCTCAGAGTTCTTTCTTTTTTTTTCTCTCCTAAGATTTTTTTTTTTTTTTGGATGTGGGAAATTTAAAAAAAAATCTTTATTGAATTTGTTACAGTATTGCTTCTCTTTTATCTTTTGTTTTTTTGGCTGAGAGGCATTTGGGATCTTAGCTCCCTGACCAGGGATCAGATCCACACTCCCTGAGCTAGTTGCAAGGTGAAGTCTTAAACCACTGGACCGCCAAGGAAGTCCCCATGGTTCTCAGAATTCTTGTTTACAAAAAGAGAGTTTTGGATCTGGTGGACCCCGAGGTCTTTTTCTGTGCTTGGCTTCTACATTTCTTTCACCTTATTATCCCATCACAGTGCTCACTTGAGCCTTCTAGTGAGTTTATAAACTTCTAGGAAAGGCTGGACCATTTTGCCTGGCAGGCTGAGAATCTCCTAGGATGCCTTGCTGCCCGAGAGGGGAGGCCTGCACAAGGTCTGGGTCAGAGATTTTGTTTGCGGGAAGGGGTCCAGGGAGTAACATTCACTAGATTTGTGCTACTGGTTCTTTGAGGATCTGAGAATGTGAAGGGGAGGGCAGAGTCAGGTGTGGGCTCCCAGGAAACCAGGTATCCTTTGCCTTCATGGGGGGAGGAACATTCTCCCCAAAGCCTTGTTTCTTTACCAGTGCCTCAGAAGAAGGCTCTGGGATGTGCTGTGGCAGTGCCTTGGGGGTGGGGGGTAGGGGCTTTCCCCTTCTTCCTTTTATGTTATTTAGTGTACAATCCATTAGCATTACTTTTTCTTGAGCATCCAAGATGCTACAGCCTATCACTCAAGTCATTCACGTGTTGTTTATGCCTTTCTTTGGAAGACAATTGTGTCTTCAGTCAAAGACCTCTTGACAAGAGAAAATGGGAACCCTGGATGGAATAATGCAGCCAAGTAGCTTGCTGTACACCTGCAGAATGCGACTCTGTGCACCATTACGTCCCAAATTGTTGTGCTGAAAGATCTCTCTTGGTTAGAGCTCTTTAGGCCCCAGCATTTAACCTTGGGGCTCAACAGAATCCATCCCCTCTACTCATCTTACCTTAGCAGTTCTTTCCTGAGCGGCCTTCATTTTGTGTAATTATGTCAGTGCAGTCTGGATTCCGCACACGTGTCCTTCGTGGCCTTGCAGGACGCAACGGCTCCTTTGGACTTCCTCTGCTCTGGGAACTCGCTATAAGTCATTTACTGATGCTAATAGTTTGGGTTTCTTCAGAAGCTACATCCCCCAAATGAAACAGAGAGGTTTCAAATGAAGGGTCTTTATGTACCAAAAATCTTCCAAAAGCATTAAGGTTGAAGATGGTGGCTCCCTGGTGGTCCAGGGTTAAAACAGATCCACACTCCTGAGCTAGTTGCAAGGTGAAGTCTTAAACCACTGGACCGCCAAGGAAGTCCCCATGGTTCTCAGAATTCTTGTTTACAAAAAGAGAGTTTTGGATCTGGTGGACCCCGAGGTCTTTTTCTGTGCTTGGCTTCTACATTTCTTTCACCTTATTATCCCATCACAGTGCTCACTTGAGCCTTCTAGTGAGTTTATAAACTTCTAGGAAAGGCTGGACCATTTTGCCTGGCAGGCTGAGAATCTCCTAGGATGCCTTGCTGCCCGAGAGGGGAGGCCTGCACAAGGTCTGGGTCAGAGATTTTGTTTGCGGGAAGGGGTCCAGGGAGTAACATTCACTAGATTTGTGCTACTGGTTCTTTGAGGATCTGAGAATGTGAAGGGGAGGGCAGAGTCAGGTGTGGGCTCCCAGGAAACCAGGTATCCTTTGCCTTCATGGGGGGAGGAACATTCTCCCCAAAGCCTTGTTTCTTTACCAGTGCCTCAGAAGAAGGCTCTGGGATGTGCTGTGGCAGTGCCTTGGGGGTGGGGGGTAGGGGCTTTCCCCTTCTTCCTTTTATGTTATTTAGTGTACAATCCATTAGCATTACTTTTTCTTGAGCATCCAAGATGCTACAGCCTATCACTCAAGTCATTCACGTGTTGTTTATGCCTTTCTTTGGAAGACAATTGTGTCTTCAGTCAAAGACCTCTTGACAAGAGAAAATGGGAACCCTGGATGGAATAATGCAGCCAAGTAGCTTGCTGTACACCTGCAGAATGCGACTCTGTGCACCATTACGTCCCAAATTGTTGTGCTGAAAGATCTCTCTTGGTTAGAGCTCTTTAGGCCCCAGCATTTAACCTTGGGGCTCAACAGAATCCATCCCCTCTACTCATCTTACCTTAGCAGTTCTTTCCTGAGCGGCCTTCATTTTGTGTAATTATGTCAGTGCAGTCTGGATTCCGCACACGTGTCCTTCGTGGCCTTGCAGGACGCAACGGCTCCTTTGGACTTCCTCTGCTCTGGGAACTCGCTATAAGTCATTTACTGATGCTAATAGTTTGGGTTTCTTCAGAAGCTACATCCCCCAAATGAAACAGAGAGGTTTCAAATGAAGGGTCTTTATGTACCAAAAAATCTTAACCAACAAGAAGGCATTAAGGTTGAAGATGGTGGCTTCCCTGGTGGTCCAGGGGTTAAAAATCTGCCTGTCAGCACAGGGGACCCGGGTTCGATCCCTGGTCAGGGAAGATTGCACAGGGCATAGGGCCACTAACAATTTAAAAAGTGGTGCACCACAACTACTCAGACATGAACCACAACTGCTGAGTCTGAGTGCTGTAACTACTGGAGTCCATGGACCTAGAACCTGTGCTTCACCACAAGAAAAACCACTGCAGTGAGAAACCTGCACACTGCAATTAGAGAGTAGTCTCTCTTCTCTGCAACTAGGGAAAGCGCATGTGCAGAAACAAAGACCCAGCACCGCCAAAAACAAATAAATAAACAATGATAAAAGGTAAATGTATGTGTGTGTGTGTGTGTGTGTGTGTGTATAAATTGACCATGGGTCATGGTCTTATTCCAAGGGGCCTGTGTCAGTAAATGTGCCAGGGAGAGGTTAGAAAAAGTTGAAGGCTCTGCTGACGTGGTGACGATGAGCCTTGGGGCTTCTCAACCGGTGAGGGTAGCTTTAAGACATTTTTTTAAATTATGGAAAATCTCAAACACACAAAAAGAGACAGATCATTGCTGGTGGGAATGTAAAAGGATATCACTGTATTATGAAATAGTTTGCAATTTTGTAAATGGTTAAACAGAGTTCCCATAGCACCCAACAATTCCTCTCCTAGGCACATACCCAAGAGACATAAAAGCATATGTCTACACTAAAACTTGTATGCGAACGTTCACAGCAGCACTATTCACAGCAGTCCCAAAGTGGAAATAACCTAAATGGCCATCCACTTATGAACAGATAAATAAAATGTGGTCTCTCCATACAAGGGAATGCTATTAAGCCATAAGAAGAAATGAAGTACTGATACAGGCTGCAACATAGATAAGCCAGTCCCAAGGGATACCATATGGTAGGATTCCATTTATGTAAAATGTCCAGAATAGGCAAATCCATACAGGCAGGAAGGAGATTAGTGGTTGCCTTGAGCTAGGGGTGGGATTGGGGTGGAATTGGGGAATTATGGCTAGGGGTGCTAGGTTTCTATATGAGCTAAAGAAAATATTTTAAGATTGACTCTGGTGTTGGAGGCACAATTACAGAAGTCAATAAATTGAACTTACATAGGGACTAAGCATCAACCTGGCGGGGGTGGGAAATGGGAAAAGGGAGGGAGGGCTCTGGTGGGAGGGGTCAGGGATATACCTATGACTGTTTGGGGATTATGTATACCTATAAACAAGAAAACTCTGAAAAATGTATAATAACTTTGCTGTACACCTAAAGCTAATGCAACATTGTAAAACAAATATACTCCAATTTAAAAAAAAAAGTCAATAAATTATACTCTTTAAATAGATGAATTGTATAGTATGAAAATAAAACTTCAATGAAACTTTTGAGAAAAGAAAGAAAAAAAGACTAGTATAGTGGAGCCTGAGAACCACCTCCCAACTTCAGCCATTAACAATTTAGAGCCAATCTTGTATAATCTGGCATTTTCACCCTTAGCCTCTCAGACATTAATAACATTTCATCTATAGTAGGCCATCAATGAATATCATTTCAGTATGTACCTCTACAGCATAATGGCACTTAAAGATATATAACAGCAAGATCATCTTCACATCTGAAAATTTAACAGTCATTTCTTAATGCCATCAAATATACAATATTCACGTTTCTGAAAAGGGAAAGGGAAAGTGTCAGACACTCAGTCGTGTCCAACTCTTTGCAACCCCATGGACTGTAGCCCACCAGGCTCCTCTGTCCATGGGATTCTCCAGGTAAAAATACTGGAGTGAGTAGCCATGCCCTTTTCAGGGGATCTTTGTGACCCAGGGATCCAACCCCGGTCTCCTGCACTGCAGGCAGATTCTTTACCATCTAAGCCACCAGGGAAGTCTTATCTTACATTTTTTACAGATGTTCATGATTCAAATTAAGGCTGCACATTGCAAATGATTAAAATGTTTTAAAGTGTTTTATTTATTTATTTCTTTTAATCATTTGTTATTTATTTGACTGTGCCAGGTCTTAGTGGGTTCCTAGCATGTGGGATATAGTTCTCTGACCAGGGCTCAAATCCAGGCCCCCTGTATGGGTAGGGTGGAGTTTTAGCCACAGGACCACTAGGAAGTCCCTATTTTTAAGTGTTTAAGATCTATAAGCACTCCCTTTCCCCACCCCCATCTGTCATTTTTGTCCCCTTGGAAGTCATCTATGAAAGAAATCCAAGTCTTTGTCCTGCGGGGTTTCCAATCTGGACTTCGCTGATGGCATCCCTGTGGTTATAGTTTAAGGTGTTCCTCTGTCCTCTGGGGCTACTTGTGAATTGACAGTGCCATCTGTGGCCTTGATCACATTCCTAAGGGTGTTGAGTCCTTCACCAAGAGGCGCAGGTTTTAAATGCTAGAATAAAGGGTTAGAGATAGACTTAGCCTCATCAAATACGTCCATGTCTGATCTACCTTTGGAATTTTGTATCATGGGTCACATGAAAGGGTTTCATTTGTAGACTGATTTTCAATGTGTTTTTCTCCCTCAGAGCTTCCTCTGTCATGCTGAGTCAAGGAGATGGATAGGGATATGGCTGGGTGCCTGGTAGTCGATGGCCTTCTTTGTGGTACTTGGGGAGCTGGAGAGATGGAAGATGTGTGCCCAGAAGACCTAGTTGGGGATTTTTGCCAGCTTCCCTGGGAAAGCTCTACTTTGGCAATGAACTGAGTTGAAAGAAGACATTTTCTTTTATTGGAAGCCAGCATTTGAAACTATATATTTAGGGAATTTTCCCTTTAGGAGTCTTGGAGGGGAACAGACGTGGGAAAGAGTAGTGCCCACTTTCTCAGTACTCATGGCAGCTAAGTAGAGAGCACATGACCTGGTTTTAGTCAATCAGACTCACCTGTCTGAGGAAAATCCATTGGCAACTGGGTGCTGTGACCAAGCAACAGCCGCTTCCTCGCCCTGCTCTCCGTCTCCTGGGAGGCTGTCTTCCGCTCCAGCTGCGCCTTGGCTCAGAGCTGGTTCTGTCTTAGGGGACCCCAGTTTGGCACAAGCCATGGAGACACCAAAATTTTATGATGAGGCAGACAGTGCTGGGACAAGGCCCTTGCTCACCCTCTTAGCAAGTATGACTTTTATCCTATCAGCCATAGAAGGCCATGGGAAGGTTTGAAGTAGGAGGGACATTTTGCCATCAAATATGTATCTAAAGAACACCACTGAGGGGCTTCCCTGGTGACTCAATGGTAAAGAATCCGCCTGCCAATGCAGGAGACACGGGAAGATCCCACATACCATGGGGCAAGATGCCCATGCTCGAGATCCTAGGAACTGCAACTACAGAAGCCCATACACCCTAGACCCTGTGCTCTGCAACAAAAGAAGCCATGGCAAAGAGATGCCCGTGCAACCACAACTGGAGAAGAGCTCTCTCAGCAAGATCCAGGGAAGCCAGCTCCAGGGTTGAGGGAGAACTAGCCATAGTCCTACTGCCTGGCTAAGGGGCATCCCTCACCTTGTGTGCCTCTGGTCAGTCTCACCGACTCTTTGTGACCCCATAGACTGTATCCCACCAGGCTCCTCTGTCCATTGGATTTCCCAGACAAGAATACTGGAGTGCCTCTACTTCTTTGGGAATCTTTCCAACCAGGGATCAAACCTGTGTTTCCTGCGGTTCCTAAGCCCAAGGGGACGTCAGTGGGCACTGTAATCACCTCCCAAATGGCCCCTCCTGAAGTGCTCAATCTCATCTCCTCCCTGGAAAAAGCACTGGCCAGAGCAAATCTGAAAGAGAGGAAGGCCACTGGAAACGACTTTGGGCTGAAGATCCCCATAGGAAGCCATCAGCCCATCAAATCACCTTCCTTTAGCTCAGGCGTGAGTTGAAAGAAGACATTTTCTTTTATTGGAAGCCAGCATTTGAAACTATATATTTAGAATTTTCCTTTAGGAGTCTTGGAGGAACAGGCGTGGGAAGAGTAGTGCCCACTTTCTCAGTACTCATGGCAGCTAAGTAGAGAGCACATGACCTGGTTTTAGTCAATCAGACTCACCTGTCTGAGGAAAATCCATTGGCAACTGGGTGCTGTGACCAAGCAACAGCCGCTTCCTCGCCCTGCTCTCCGTCTCCTGGGAGGCTGTCTTCCGCTCCAGCTGCGCCTTGGCTCAGAGCTGGTTCTGTCTTAGGGGACCCCAGTTTGGCACAAGCCATGGAGACACCAAAATTTTATGATGAGGCAGACAGTGCTGGGACAAGGCCCTTGCTCACCCTCTTAGCAAGTATGACTTTTATCCTATCAGCCATAGAAGGCCATGGGAAGGTTTGAAGTAGGAGGGACATTTTGCCATCAAATATGTATCTAAAGAACACCACTGAGGGGCTTCCCTGGTGACTCAATGGTAAAGAATCCGCCTGCCAATGCAGGAGACACGGGAAGATCCCACATACCATGGGGCAAGATGCCCATGCTCGAGATCCTAGGAACTGCAACTACAGAAGCCCATACACCCTAGACCCTGTGCTCTGCAACAAAAGAAGCCATGGCAAAGAGATGCCCGTGCAACCACAACTGGAGAAGAGCTCTCTCAGCAAGATCCAGGGAAGCCAGCTCCAGGGTTGAGGGAGAACTAGCCATAGTCCTACTGCCTGGCTAAGGGGCATCCCTCACCTTGTGTGCCTCTGGTCAGTCTCACCGACTCTTTGTGACCCCATAGACTGTATCCCACCAGGCTCCTCTGTCCATTGGATTTCCCAGACAAGAATACTGGAGTGCCTCTACTTCTCTAGGGAATCTTTCCAACCAGGGATCAAACCTGTGTTTCCTGCGGTTCCTAAGCCCAAGGGGACGTCAGTGGGCACTGTAATCACCTCCCAAATGGCCCCTCCTGAAGTGCTCAATCTCATCTCCTCCCTGGAAAAAGCACTGGCCAGAGCAAATCTGAAAGAGAGGAAGGCCACTGGAAACGACTTTGGGCTGAAGATCCCCATAGGAAGCCATCAGCCCATCAAATCACCTTCCTCTTCAGCTCAGGCTTTGATCTCTCCCGAAATCCAGGTCAAAGCCAGGCCTCAGGCTTCTTTCCCAGAAAGCTGTGGCCAGTGCACCTTTGTCCACATCCCCTAGGCCTCTGGACAGCATCGGGGACCCCGTGCTCCTGCAGTGTGGTGGGGAGCAGCCCACTGGAACACGGGCTGAGCAATTAAGAAACCGCATTTTTCTCCTCCTGGTTTCCCTAATTGTTATTTTAGTCCCTGCTTTCAAACCGTCTCGGGTGTTCATTTCATCTTGCCCCAGCCCGGTGCGCCCGGCAGAAAAAGCCAGCTTGCTCTGTGGGGGGCAATTTTCCCAGCGTGTCCGGCGACAATTCCAACACGACTGCTTTGTACATATAATTATAAAACCAGGGGCCACCAAAGTGCACCTATAGAGCAGAGTCTTGAGTGTTCCTGGTTCTGTTTTAATTATTAAGCCTTAAAGCAAAAATGAGGTTTCAAAGAAAACTTTCTGTTCAGTCCTCAATAGAGTTAAAGGAGGAACATTTTAAGCTGATGAGCTGACACTTGTAGAAGCAAATATATTAAATAAATCATGATTCGTTTTGGGGGCAAAGTCTGACTTACATCAACTCTGGAAAAAATGGATCTTAATGAGTGACAGTTGGGTGTTTTCTGTCACTTCCTGAGGTAATGGCCGCAAGCTGACATTGCTCAGTGGGTGTCTCATACTTCTGAACAGAAGTTTTTTGGAGTGAGATAGACAAGGTAGAAATCCCAAGGTGACTGGGAGGAATGTCTAATGAGTGGAAAGACATATTTACTGGCAGTCTGTATTATGGCAGTTTAGACTTGATTGTAACAAATATAGTTGATGAAGAATACTGGAGTGCCTCACTCTTTAAGGGATCAAACCTGTGTTTCCTGCGGTTCCTAAGCCCAAGGGGACGTCAGTGGGCACTGTAATCACCTCCCAAATGGCCCCTCCTGAAGTGCTCAATCTCATCTCCTCCTGGAAAAAGCACTGGCCAGAGCAAATCTGAAAGAGAGGAAGGCCACTGGAAACGACTTTGGGCTGAAGATCCCCATAGGAAGCCATCAGCCCATCAAATCACCTTCCTCTTCAGCTCAGGCTTTGATCTCTCCCGAAATCCAGGTCAAAGCCAGGCCTCAGGCTTCTTTCCCAGAAAGCTGTGGCCAGTGCACCTTTGTCCACATCCCCTAGGCCTCTGGACAGCATCGGGGACCCCGTGCTCCTGCAGTGTGGTGGGGAGCAGCCCACTGGAACACGGGCTGAGCAATTAAGAAACCGCATTTTTCTCCTCCTGGTTTCCCTAATTGTTATTTTAGTCCCTGCTTTCAAACCGTCTCGGGTGTTCATTTCATCTTGCCCCAGCCCGGTGCGCCCGGCAGAAAAAGCCAGCTTGCTCTGTGGGGGGCAATTTTCCCAGCGTGTCCGGCGACAATTCCAACACGACTGCTTTGTACATATAATTATAAAACCAGGGGCCACCAAAGTGCACCTATAGAGCAGAGTCTTGAGTGTTCCTGGTTCTGTTTTAATTATTAAGCCTTAAAGCAAAAATGAGGTTTCAAAGAAAACTTTCTGTTCAGTCCTCAATAGAGTTAAAGGAGGAACATTTTAAGCTGATGAGCTGACACTTGTAGAAGCAAATATATTAAATAAATCATGATTCGTTTTGGGGGCAAAGTCTGACTTACATCAACTCTGGAAAAAATGGATCTTAATGAGTGACAGTTGGGTGTTTTCTGTCACTTCCTGAGGTAATGGCCGCAAGCTGACATTGCTCAGTGGGTGTCTCATACTTCTGAACAGAAGTTTTTTGGAGTGAGATAGACAAGGTAGAAATCCCAAGGTGACTGGGAGGAATGTCTAATGAGTGGAAAGACATATTTACTGGCAGTCTGTATGTAAGCTGTGACAGTTGACAGGACTTGATTGTAACAAATATAGTTGATGAAGAAAAGGCTGACAGACCGGGAGAGGGGGCCGTGGTGGGGGAGAGCAAGTCAAAAGCCATGCCTCGGCTGAACCCTGTTAATGGTAAGTTGGATACAAAGCTCAGAGTCATGAAAGGGAGCCAGGATCTTGCACTGATGTCTAAACACAGAAATGTGTCGAGCTGGCAGGAGGTGGTAATAGGTTTGGATATGTTGACCTTTTTGCCCATAACTTTAGAAGCTCGTGTTTCTGGTAATATCTGAGGCCAGAAGATGACCCCAGCTCTAGGGACAGATCTAAGCTCTCTGACTTTGGGACCCAGTATACCCGTGTCTCGGGCTTAGGTGGGGTTTGGAGGTGTTATTTATGGATGCCTCACCTGGGCAGCTGCCGTGACCAAGAGCCACTGGGCTCTGGCCATTTTACCCCAGGGGGCACCAGTGAGGATCCCATGGGGGTGGCAGGGAGCTCGAGCCATAACACACTGCACAATCACCCGTTTTGTGGCCCCTTACCCCCTTCATTCTGCTACTCCCACCCTCTTCTGCTCAGTTTTCCCTCTGCACCCCACCTCCGCCTCTCCCTGGCACAAAGGGAGTGATTGGCCTCGAAAAGGCAGAGCTGACTGGCATATTAAATGATGACACTTTGTAACTGACTGGTCAGGACTTCAACAATCGGCTTGCCAATGAGCTCTGCACTTCTTCCCCCAGGCAAATGTCACACTGAAACTAAACAGGATCTTTTTTCATCCTACATGCTGTTTTCTATGCCACATATTATTTTGGAGTTGAAAATAGGCTAACTCTTTAAAATGCACAGAGCCTGCTGTACTTTCATCGTGGGCTTATTTTGGAGGAGGAGAGGCTGGCTGGGGAGGGATGGGGGTGTAGTAGGTAGAGTGAGTTGAGTGAGGATAAGGGTTTGGCCAACATCGTGACCTAGAGTTTTTATTGAATGAATGAATAAGCGAAGGTACAAATTAGAAAGTTTTAAAGACTGCAAAGTGGACGGAGGCGATTAGAGCAAAAGAGACTAATGATCCATGCACCTCCTGCGTCAAGACAGGAAGTTGATTTGTCATAATCATTTTGTTGTTGTTGTTTTGATTGACTGGGGCACGATTGCTTATCTCCATGTTGATTTTGTGTTTGCGTTGTGATTTGGGAAATGGAGTCCATATCTGTGGATCCCTCAGATCCAAGTAAAGTGTCAGTTCCCTGACTTATATTGCCCCAATTAAATGGAAACTTCTTTCTAATAATTTTGGCTAATGTGGCCCACTTTCTCGAGATTGGTTCTTGTTAACTTGATCCACTGCCTTGGGAGGAGAGCTTGGGTAAGACAAAGCTGAATGGAGTCCTTTCCAGGCTGTGAGATGGGACCTTGCTCCATGTCAGTGACACATCGAGCTCAGCTCAGTGGGTTAGGACTTTCCATATAGACTAACAACCCCTGACCATGTCCCCACTTGGTTCCGTCAAGAGAGATGGGGGACTTATGACTCATCCAGAAGCTAGGGCTTCTTATTAATGGGACAGCAATTTTTAGAGTGAGATTTGGGGAATGGAGGAGGTGGGGGACTGAGTGAAGAGAAATTTCTAGCTCAAGAAACAGGATCTGGTTTGCGATGGTCTGAGACGAGCAGTTGCATTTGGGGAAGAGATGAGATGCAACCATTCCTCTCCTCTACTCCAGAGACAAAAGTCTATCATTTTTTTATTTTTACTTTTTCTTGAGCAAGTTACTATTTCTTTATGAGCTTCAGCACTCTACTCTGTAGAAATCATTAGTCTGGATAACCTTGGATGTCTCTTCTACTCCCACCCATTTGAATTTCATGGCCCACGAGCACAGGTTTCAGGGTCTTCTGCCAGAAGGATATTTTACTTCCATTAGTAACATCCTCAAGGCCATCTAATCAGCCTGGGGCTCTCAAACCCTAACATCGGACCCAAAAGAATTTAGGGGAGAGCAGCCTACAATATCCACCCAAAGCTGAGACTTCCTGGTTTTGGCTCCACAGAGCTCATGTCCACCCATAGATGAGCTTCCAGTGTGGATAGCTGGTGCCCTGCAGCCTAGAGTTTTATTGAGGGGTTACAAATTAGAAAGTTTTAAAGACTGCAAAGTGGACGGAGGCGATTAGAGCAAAAGAGACTAATGATCCATGCACCTCCTGCGTCAAGACAGGAAGTTGATTTGTCATAATCATTTTGTTGTTGTTGTTTTGATTGACTGGGGCACGATTGCTTATCTCCATGTTGATTTTGTGTTTGCGTTGTGATTTGGGAAATGGAGTCCATATCTGTGGATCCCTCAGATCCAAGTAAAGTGTCAGTTCCCTGACTTATATTGCCCCAATTAAATGGAAACTTCTTTCTAATAATTTTGGCTAATGTGGCCCACTTTCTCGAGATTGGTTCTTGTTAACTTGATCCACTGCCTTGGGAGGAGAGCTTGGGTAAGACAAAGCTGAATGGAGTCCTTTCCAGGCTGTGAGATGGGACCTTGCTCCATGTCAGTGACACATCGAGCTCAGCTCAGTGGGTTAGGACTTTCCATATAGACTAACAACCCCTGACCATGTCCCCACTTGGTTCCGTCAAGAGAGATGGGGGACTTATGACTCATCCAGAAGCTAGGGCTTCTTATTAATGGGACAGCAATTTTTAGAGTGAGATTTGGGGAATGGAGGAGGTGGGGGACTGAGTGAAGAGAAATTTCTAGCTCAAGAAACAGGATCTGGTTTGCGATGGTCTGAGACGAGCAGTTGCATTTGGGGAAGAGATGAGATGCAACCATTCCTCTCCTCTACTCCAGAGACAAAAGTCTATCATTTTTTTATTTTTACTTTTTCTTGAGCAAGTTACTATTTCTTTATGAGCTTCAGCACTCTACTCTGTAGAAATCATTAGTCTGGATAACCTTGGATGTCTCTTCTACTCCCACCCATTTGAATTTCATGGCCCACGAGCACAGGTTTCAGGGTCTTCTGCCAGAAGGATATTTTACTTCCATTAGTAACATCCTCAAGGCCATCTAATCAGCCTGGGGCTCTCAAACCCTAACATCGGACCCAAAAGAATTTAGGGGAGAGCAGCCTACAATATCCACCCAAAGCTGAGACTTCCTGGTTTTGGCTCCACAGAGCTCATGTCCACCCATAGATGAGCTTCCAGTGTGGATAGCTGGTGCCCTGCAGGCCTGGGAGGCTCCTGGTAAGAAGCACCCAAGGGGCTGTCTCCACGAATGGGCGTGACCCACTTTGCTCCACACCACAACGGTACTCACCTCGCAAGCAGAGGGGAGGGTCAGGACAGATGTAGTTAGTCCTACCTTTCCTAGGAAGAACTTTTCTCAAGTCTTCCCTGGCTCAGTGAGTTTTCTCTTCTCTCCAACAATTGTTTTCACGTACAGACCTCACCTTCCAAACCCACTGCTCAGGAGCCCCAGTGCCGGGGAAGAGCCGTGGAGCTGACACCGAGGTGCTTTGGTTCTGGCCCCTCCTTGGCTGATACAGGGAGGCCTCGGAGATTTCTGTCTCAGCTTTGTCCTGGGTAAAATGAGGAATATGGACAAATCCCAGAGCTGCTTCTTCTTTTTTTTTAAATTAGGGTATAGTTACTCATGTTGTACAATGAAGACAATCAGTTGTATGTATACATGTAGCTTCTTCCTTTTGGACATGCCCCTGTATATCACCCAAGAGCACAGAGCTGAGATTTCTGTTGTGCAGCAGTTTCCCACTCGCTGTTTCTCCCACGGCAGTGCAGATGCCCCAGTCCCAGTCTCCCAGTTCATCCTCTCTCCCTCTCCCATGTCCACGTCTGTTCTCTACATCTGCATCTCTGTACTGTGCTTTACTAATAACCTTTAAAAAGTGACTTTCTACAGCCTCTCAGAGGAGGGACCCTCCAGTCTGAGCTTCGACCTGTGCCCCGTGCTGACAGCGTCCTGCGACCTGGAAGCCCATTGCCAAGACAGAAGGAGAGAAGGCTCTGGTGCCTGAATCTCAGTCTGTCTGCTTTGTTTGTGTATCTGCGCTCCTTGGGGTGGGGAGGGGGTTTATTCGTTCCTCACACGTGTGAGCACTGGACGTGTGCCCTGCCACATGCACGCACACACACACATACCTACACACCCACACACATGCCGTCCCCCACTTTTCTTGTGGAAGGGTGAGGAGGAGGCATGGAGCAGGAGGAAAAAAAAGAAAAAGTGACTTTCTATCCTCAAATAGAATCCTCTCTAGAATGTCTATCTATCTGTCTATCTATCTATGTACACACATACGCACAAATATATCAGACAAAATTGCAGGGCTCTGACTGAATGGAGGAGGGACCTCGTCAACCTCCCTGGCCCAGGGCAGCTGCTCCAAGTCCTCTCTCCAGGGTCCCCCAGCTCACAGGGAGGGGAAGCACAATGTGTCTAGACTTCAGCCAAGGTTCCTCGGGTCCTCTCCTGGGTCACACCTAATTTCCCCTTATAGTCTGTCCTGACTCATTCTGAGGAGAGAGAGGAAGGCCCATCTTTCTGAACTCACAGGATCAGCGTTTAGAGCTGTCTTTCTTTCCCATCTGTTGAGAAGTCCACAATGGGCTGTAGAGCAGAGGGTTTTTCCATTTCTTTGGTTATTGGCTGAGAAGAGAATCAGATTTCTGCTTTAATCCCCGCTTAGCACATTCTAGCTATCCTAGCTACACAAAGTTGTCCCCTGACCTTGAGATGTGTGAAGCAGGGAAGGCACCTGCTGGATTAGCCCTTCACTTGACAGCCCTTTGTCTTCTCCAGGGAGAGTGGATGGAGAGCGAAAGCAAGCATCCAAGGCTGCACCCGAAGCCTCTTGTCTTCATAGAACCCTCCACACTGGAGAACAGCGTCCCTTGATCTGGAAAGCAGAGGTGTTACCTCCAGCACAATTCATCCAGGGCAACGTGGAGGGGATGGCAGAAGTCAAAGGAGGAATTCCAGACAATGATGCGCTTCTCTATACAGATGATCTGAACTCTCTTTAGAAGCCTTGATAGCTATGGTTATGGGAGCAAGGCATCTCTGAAACTGAGGTGTGATGCGGCTCCTTCCACCCTGAGCAGAGTGGCTCTGGCATGTGGCTTTAATCATAACCCTAAGAGCTCACCCTTACCGAATGCTTAAGGAGGAGCCATGCCCTGTGCCAAGCACTTGACAAGGTTTGTCTCACTTCATACTCAGAGTAACCGTATGAGATGCATTTCTCATCATCCTTGATTTATAGATGAGGAAACTAAGACCCAAGAAAGCCAAGAAAAATTGTCCATGATCACACAGATACTAAAGGGTAGAGCCAGCCTAGGCTTCTGCAACCCCCGGTAATCCCATTTCTGGTCCTTTCTCAACTGCTGTGCCTTTGGCACAAACACAGGCCAAGAAGATGGGTGCTAATGGATTCCTGTCCTCCTCAGACACTCGTTAGCTGCACAACCCTGGGCACAATAATTCCTGCCCTGTGGAATTGTTCAAAGAACCTGTGAGACATGGAAAGTGCCTGTAAGGGCTCCTCAGCCATTCCATAATAAGCGAGCTGGACATTTAGCCTGCTGACTGTGCATCAGGCTTGTCCCAGCTCTTCCACGTACATCGAAAGCTCACAAGGGCTCCATGAATTATTTTGTGCCCCATTCTCACTGATGACAAAAATGAAGCACAGAGAGGTTAGGGAAATTCCCTGAGATCACACAGCCAGCAGCAGAAAGTAGATGCGACGTCGAGCAGTCTGACTCCAGCCCCTATTGTGTTCTTCTTTGATGTTATGGAATTAGCTCCACACACATTTACGTAATGTTTATTATGTGTCTAGCACTGTCCTGGGCACTGAGGCTACAGTGGTAAGCAGAAAATCAGATGTGGTTTCTACTCTCTAGGAACTTATATTCCAGATGAAATAGTCAAATGTGTGTAAATACATAATGAATGTGGAATTGCAACCATAGAAAGAGTTACAGAAAACAAGAGTATGGTGCTCTAAGAACCTGGGATACGAGACTTGACCCAGCTGGGGAAAGCAAGGAGGACTTCCTGGAGGAAGTGACAATTCACCTGAGATCCAGGGGGTGAGTAGGAGTGCGGTAAGTAGTGGGCAGTGTCAACGGTGGGGATTGGAAGCATTCATGCAGAGAGAACAGCATGTGCGAGGCTCCTGGCAGGAAGAAGCATGAGAAGGTGTGAGGAGCATGGTGGAAGGCTATGTAATTTGCAAGACCCCTTGTAAAAGAACACTATGGATCCCTTGATAAAAATTTAAGAATTTCAAAATCTCGAGAAAAAGAACCTTCTGCACGTGGGGCCTGATGGGAGTGCAGGTGTCACAGGCCCATGAAACCAGCCCTGTCTGGACAGAGGAATCTGAGGAGGTAGTCAGGGCAGATCCTAGAGTCCTCAAGGCCAGGTTCAGGATTTTGCCTTGCTGGATCTGTATCTGCAGGGTGACTCAGCTGGGTGGAGAAGCGTCTGGAGGGGAGCCAAATGGGTGGCTCTTAGCAAGGGGTAAGGGCCAGGCAACCTGGGGAGGCCTGGAGCCTTCAGAGCCGAGGCGGGTTCTCCGCCTCCCCCGACCTGGCCTGGTTTCTTTTCCAAGAGAAAGAGAGAGGGACACCCACCCCCTTGATGACCGGAATGCGTGGGCAAAGATCTGAGCCGTGGAGCCTTTTCATGGTCCATTGTGTGGGCCTCTTACAAAGGCTCTGCGACTTTCCCCCTGACCTCCCAGAGGCTGGTGGATGTGCCTGACTCCCTCCCGTGTCCAAAGCCAGGGGGTGGGGGCCCATTGTGTGGGGGAGTTTTTGAAGAGCTTTTTAAAAGGGAGACCCCAGTGCCGAGGACATTGAGAGCTGAATCCCTGCGCCTCCCCTGCCTTCGTGTTCAGTTCAATGCAAAATGGCTGCCCCTGTATATGTATATATATCCCCAAATAAAGTCAGACCAGCCAGAACTGTCTCTGCACTGAGCCCCAGAGAACTTTTGTGAACACCAAACTCAATGGCTCTGCTCCAACCTGGTGTGTTGTATGCAGACAGGCATTTTACTGTAACGATGATAATAGCTCAGTTGGTTCGGCAAGCTGAATCCACGCCTGGATTCAGCTTCAAACGCAAGGATCAGGGGC
This sequence comes from Tragulus kanchil, assembly GCA_022376925.1. Lineage (NCBI taxonomy): Eukaryota > Metazoa > Chordata > Mammalia > Artiodactyla > Tragulidae > Tragulus > Tragulus kanchil. The sequence goes on along the minus strand of JAIOJX010000005.1, from coordinate 126,969,201 downwards.
AAATTAGCACCGACATAAAATTTTGGATCTTATACAAAGTGCCAGGTTGGGAGAAGAGATGCATAATTGTTCCCGCAGCCAAGGGTCAAGGTTAATACTCTGGGCCTTGGCTGCCTGCGTCCGGGGCTCTGCTCCCCCACACGGCACACGGCAAAGACCGCCAGGCGCACGGAAGCTCATTAGATTTTCTGTCTTCCTAGAGCTCCCCTGGAACACCCATCCTGCCTTTGACGGCTGAGGAGAAGGACCAGCCACCGAGCCCCGGGTGTCAGGGACCCATCCTTCCTTTGCTGATGTTCTTCTCACTCTGAGCAAAGTCCCAGCCTGTGCCCAGGGGTCTCTGGCTCCGGATGGCCAGAGACTGTGGTATCTCCAGGGACCTCTCCGTTAAGGTTAATTACACAGACGACAAAGCATTGGTGCCTCCTCTCCAGGATGGTTGGCAAACTTGACTAGACTCAAAATGAACCTCTTTGATTCCATCTGCAAAATTAGATCAGATTTGATAAAGTAAAGATGTACCCTTTGAAGTATTCCCTATCAACATAAGTGCTAAGAACACTTGAGTGAAGGAATTTGAGCAGTTTTGAAAGCAGCAGCATAGAAACTTCAATGAGGATTGCAGCTAAGGGCATGCCCAGAAGGCACGGGACTAACTGCGTCTATCCTGCAGGCAATAAGCAATTGCTAAAGATTCTAGATTTCTCAAAGTTCAGAGTTCAACCCTCAGAAACTTTGTTGAACTCATGATAGGCTGGGCTCTGTGGTTTACATTCTGTTTTCAGAGGCTCTCAGAATCCCCGGCTGTTTTCTGTTTCTGTGCCGCCTCCACACGGCCAGGAACAAGGTGTTTTTTCTGGCTTTTTTTTTAACCTTTAGCTTCCACACTGAGCAGGGATGCATTAAACCCTCAGCTGCTTTCCTGGGTATGGCCCCTCCAGAGCTACAGGGCAGAACATCAGCAGGTGAAAAGTGACTGTCCAAATGAAAAGCAAAAGATCTGTGTTGAAGCCCAGCTCTGTCACCACCTTGCTGTGTGACCTTGATGGGGTCCTTCAGTGTGTCCAAGTCCCAGCTTCTTACTCTGGCTTCCACTCCAGCTACCAGTTATCACGTCCACAGAGTCCTTTTTATGTGCCAAGAATACCTATTTCTCGATTGCCCTACACCCAAACCCCATGCTTGAGTCATACTAGGTGCTGGGGAGAAGATGCTGAATTACTCGCTTTATGGTCCTTCCTGGCCTGTTTGTGCTTAATTGCTCAGTCATGTCCGACTCTTTGTGACCCCATGGACTGTGGCTCGCCAGGCTCCTCTGTCCACGGGGATTTTCCAGGCAAGAACACTGGAGTGGGTGGCCACGCTCTCCTCCAGGGGATCTTCTCTACCCTGGAAATGAACTCGGGTCTCCCACGTTACGGGCAGATTCTTTACTGTCTGAGCCACCAGTCTAGTGGGGCACAGAGAAGCTCGCACTCATGCTTTAATATAAAGTGCCAGGTGGGCCCAGAGGGATATGTACCAAGTGCCGTGGGAGCTCAGAGGAGGGAGCAATTCATTCTGTCAAGGGTCATCTAGGGAACGCTCAGAAGTGAGACGACAGGACTGGAGCTGATGAGCTAGGGAACTAGAAAGCATTTTGCAATTTGTAGGGCGTTGGAAGAGGTAAGCTCTTTTGTATTCTGATTGCAGGTAGCACAAAACAGCTTGCAATCTGGATTCTTTTCTCTTGGTTTGGAGTGGATTGATGGTAATTTGGGAAGCTCTAGCTTCAGAAGAACAAAGTGATCCAGTGAGGGTTAAATCCAGTAACCACTGTTGAGGGGACATTTGTTTTTTAAAAATGAAAGTGTGTGTGGGAGAGGCCAGTGAGAGGGACCTCAGACTGAAGTGCTGCCATCTGGGCAGCCTAATACCAAGGGTCAGGCCTGCGAGCTGTGTCCCTGAGGCCTCACCTGTGGTGAGGTGAGCTGGAGGTCCAGGTGTTGGCTCCTGTGGTTCGGAAACACAGGAATGCCCAACAAGTACACTTTCCCTCTGTCTTCCATATTCTGTTGAATAAGAATAGGAGGACTAGGCATCCTTGCCTTGTTTGTGATCTTGGGGTGTTCAGTCTTTCACCATTAAATATCATGTTGGTGTGTAAGTATTTTATAGATGCTCTTTACCAAGTCAAGAAGTTTCCCTCTCTTTCTAGTTGGCTGAGAAAATGTTTTTTCATCACAAATGAATATTGGATTTTGTCAAATGCCTTTTACTGCATCAGTTGAAATGATCAGATGATTTTTTATTCCTTAGCTTGTAGCTATAGTAGATTACATTGATTTTCAAGTGTTGAACCAGCTTTGCATGCCTGGAATAAATCCCACTTAGTCATGGTATACAATTCTTTTTATAAACTACTGGGTACAATTTACAAATATTTTGTTGTGGATTTTTGTGTTTAAGTTCATGAGGGATATTTGGACTGTCTTTATCTGGTTTTGGTATCAGGATAATAATAACCTTGTAAAATGAGTTAGGAAACATCCCATCTTCTTCTATTTTCTGGAAGAGATTCTGTAAAAGGATGAGATGGTGAGATAGCATCAATGGACATGAGTTTGAGAAAATTCCGGGGAAGCCTGGCATGCTGTAGTTCATGGGGCCACAAAAAGTTGGACATGACCTAGCGGCTGAATGATAACAACACTACCCTTTTACAGAGAAGTTATGATTTTATGATGTTCTATACCCTACTAAGAGGTGCCTTTTGGTTAGCATGTAGGGAGGATGGCTTTGACTGCATTCTGAAGCCAGGGCACCATAGCTCAGGTTCCTGACCACTCCAGGGGTTGTTCTCGTCTAACCCGCCTTAATACAAGTGTTCCTTCATTGTGCACCCTCTTCATGGTCATCAGTCCTCCTCTTTGCCTTGGCTCCTTCAGTGCATCTGGCACGTTGTCCCGGACGTGAGGTCACGGAGTGGCATGTGCTGCCTAATCAAGCAGCTCCACCACTTTCCTTGCTCCCTGTCTCTCCCTTCCCCCCTCATCCCTCTCTTTTTTGCTCAGGTACTGAGTAGAAGGGAGTGTGAGTTTAGCCCACGCCTCAGCACGGGGCAAGACATCACCCTTGGTCCATGCACGGCACTCCCTTCCTTTCCAGGCTTTATCGCCATACCTCCATGGAGGTACGCGTGTTGACGCATTTGATGCTGTGTCTGTTTCCTTGTCATTGCTGTACCGGTCATGTGCTGCTGTAACAAACGACTACACCTGGCGTGGCTTAAAACAACACAGATTTACTATCTTACAGCCCTGGAGGTCAGAATCCCAAAGGGTCTCACTAAGCTAGAATCATTTGTTATCGGGGTCGTGCTCATTTGGGAGACTGTAGGGAAGCATCTGTTCTCTTGCCTTTTCTAGTTTCTAGAAGCCACCTGTGTTCTTGGGACCTCAGCCCCTCTTTTCATCTGCAAAGTTACACATGTCTCGTCTAGTCTTTCTCACTGTAGAGCTCTCACACTCGTGCTCCTGCTCTCTCTTTCACTTACTGGGCCCCTAGTGATGAAAAAGGGGGCACCTGAATAATCCAGGATAGCTGCGCATCTCAAAGTCAGCAGATTAACAACCTTAATGCCCTCTTGCCTTACAACATGCCACATTACATGGCGGAGTCACAGGTTTGCGGATTTGGATGTGGATATCATTGGGGGTCATTATACACACAAGACATGTATTTTAGGTTAGGTACATGTGTACCACTGCAAAATAATATGATGTTATTTTGAATGTGTAAGGGTTCCTTGTTTAAATGAATGGACTTGGGCTACAGATTGTTCTGATTCTCTAAGGTTTGCTCCACCACTATGTTTTCAAGTTCTACCCATGTTTGTATATAGAGAATACATAACCCTAACTTCTACAATGTAGCCACTTAACCAGGGTTGTTCTCCCGTCTAACCCGCCTTAATACAAGTGTTCCTTCATTGTGCACCCTCTTCATGGTCATCAGTCCTCCTCTTTGCCTTGGCTCCTTCAGTGCATCTGGCACGTTGTCCCGGACGTGAGGTCACGGAGTGGCATGTGCTGCCTAATCAAGCAGCTCCACCACTTTCCTTGCTCCCTGTCTCTCCCTTCCCCCCTCATCCCTCTCTTTTTTGCTCAGGTACTGAGTAGAAGGGAGTGTGAGTTTAGCCCACGCCTCAGCACGGGGCAAGACATCACCCTTGGTCCATGCACGGCACTCCCTTCCTTTCCAGGCTTTATCGCCATACCTCCATGGAGGTACGCGTGTTGACGCATTTGATGCTGTGTCTGTTTCCTTGTCATTGCTGTACCGGTCATGTGCTGCTGTAACAAACGACTACACCTGGCGTGGCTTAAAACAACACAGATTTACTATCTTACAGCCCTGGAGGTCAGAATCCCAAAGGGTCTCACTAAGCTAGAATCATTTGTTATCGGGGTCGTGCTCATTTGGGAGACTGTAGGGAAGCATCTGTTCTCTTGCCTTTTCTAGTTTCTAGAAGCCACCTGTGTTCTTGGGACCTCAGCCCCTCTTTTCATCTGCAAAGTTACACATGTCTCGTCTAGTCTTTCTCACTGTAGAGCTCTCACACTCGTGCTCCTGCTCTCTCTTTCACTTACGGGGCCCCCTAGTGATGAAAAAGGGGGCACCTGAATAATCCAGGATAGCTGCGCATCTCAAAGTCAGCAGATTAACAACCTTAATGCCCTCTTGCCTTACAACATGCCACATTACATGGCGGAGTCACAGGTTTGCGGATTTGGATGTGGATATCATTGGGGGTCATTATACACACAAGACATGTATTTTAGGTTAGGTACATGTGTACCACTGCAAAATAATATGATGTTATTTTGAATGTGTAAGGGTTCCTTGTTTAAATGAATGGACTTGGGCTACAGATTGTTCTGATTCTCTAAGGTTTGCTCCACCACTATGTTTTCAAGTTCTACCCATGTTTGTATATAGAGAGAATACATAACCCCTAACTTCTACAATGTATTTCATGATAGACATCCTCTATAATTTCCTTACTCATTTCCAAGTGATAGACATTGAGATTGCTTCCAACTCCCCACTGTTATTGACAATATACCCCATGTCCATCGCCATATTGAGCTGGTTGCATTTTCTTACTTAATTTTCATTAGGTAATGTTAGAGTGCTCCCCACAATGGCTGCCCTTGTCCACACACCCATCAGCCTATTTCCCTAAGCACCTCAGGCCTTTTTTTTGGCTGCCAGCTCCATGATTTCCCAGCCAAAAAGCAGCCATAAAGGGGACAGAAAGCAATATTAACTCATCACCTGCTACATGACCTACTAGATGATGCTGAACTGGATACTTTATGTGCTTTATCCCTTTTCATCCAAGGATAATCTGATGTGGTTGATATTATCTAAACTATTCTAGACATGGAAAACTAAGGCTAAGAAAGATGACATTCTTAACCCAAGGTCTCATGTTTAGCGAGTGCCTGGTCCAAAATTTTAATCCAAGCTGAACCAAGTGTCCACAGTCAGTGTTCCCATCCTGCCCTGGGCACGCCTCACTCGATCTGCACAATGACTCTAGGTTAAATTCTCAATCATGGGTTTTGGAGCCAGAATGTAATTCAAACTCTGGTTCCATCACTTATTAGCTACATGATTTGGGGGAAGGAACCTAATTTCTTCAAGTCTCTGTTTTCTCATATGGAGATGGGATTATGTCTGTCCTATCAGGTTTGTAAACCATTTAACAGTGCATAGTACATAGAAAGGGTACATAAATGGTAGGTATTACTGGGGTATCATACCCCTGCTGTCCCCTCTACCCCAGACACTGAGCTTCTCACAGGTAAAGATATTCGTTCATTCATCTGTGTACCAACTTCATAGCAACACATGCAGTATTGATAGATGACTGGTAAATAGCTTACCGTGGATGGTGTCAGATTCTTGATCGCCAAAGGTGAAGAATTCACATTGGGATCAAAAGTCATCTATCAGAAAAAGCTGCGTGTGTTCAGTTTTATTTGGAGGGACGCGGGTCCCAGGAACACAAGAGGGTGGGCAACGCATTGAGGCGAGTGCTGCAAAAGTGGAGATTCGGGGTAGGGGGGCCTTGGCGGGAAATTTGGATTGTGGGCCCCCAAGGGGGGGGGGTGGTGGAAGGAGAGGTCAGGAGTTGGGGGTGGGGAGGAGGCAGGCATTTCTTTACAAGCAACTTACTATTTCGCTTGCAACTTGCTTTTGGGCCTGCCACCTCCTTCCTTTCTTAAAAATAATAAAAAGTGCAAAGAAAAAAAAAAAAAGTCATCTATCAGTATCTGTCAGCAATAACTGTTTGTTGAACCACTCAGCTCCAAAGCTCATTCCTACTAGGGCTGGAGATTTCTACAGCCCTTGGTTGAAGGACCTTGGCACTTCAGGATGCTTATCAGGGTAAGGGGAGAAGAAGGTTCCCGACCTCCATGTCTGTAGGGGTCTTTTCTGGACCTTTCTGCTCCCTTCTTCATAATATCTCTTGCTCCTGGTCCCCACCGCTCTCTCCTGTCCGTTCCATCTCTCACATCTCTCTTTTGCTTCCCTTGGGGGAACCCACATGCCATTCCCTGTTGTGTTTCCCCCCTTGCTGGTGAGGTGCACATGGCTGTCAGTGCTGCATTTCCTTCTCTCAAGGAGGGGAGCTCTGCACACCTCGTGGCTTGCCTATCAATTAGGCAGTTCTGCACCTGTGTGATTTTCTTGAGCGCTTAATAAAACTTGGGTGATTAGAGAACCTCAGGCAGCACTTTCTTAAATAGTCATTAAACAATCATTACAGATGGAACCAGCTCCAAGCGGCCGCTGAGAGGGAATGTGGCTCCTAACAACATAATCCTTTTTCAAGTCAGAACGAATGTGCAATCAAAGCACAAAAGGGAACAATTTCAAAGTTCTGAGCCTTCTCAGGCAAAACTGTAATACATCAACCAGCCTACGCTGGTGTCTAAAATGTTCAATGGGAATTGACACGTGGTGTAGTCTCCAAAGTAATTCACACCTAAGCCAGGTTTTGTTTTTCCTATCTCTCTTTTTAGGGGTGTGGTCGCATCCCCTGGAGTAGGAAATGGCAACTGCTTCAGTATTCTTTTTTTTTTGGCCATTTCCATTGGTCTTTCATTTATTTATTTTCATCCATCTTTGTTCTTTGGCCTGTGTGGGCCTCCCATTGCAGTGGCCTCTCGTTGCAGAGCACCAGCTCTGGGCACATGCGCTCCAGAGCTCCGGCTTGGTAGTTGGACACATAGGTCCGGCTGCTCCATGGCACATTGGATCTTCCCAGGCCAGGGATCGAACTGGCACCCCTTGCACTGCAAGGCAGTGTCCTTACCCACTGAACCACCAGGGAAGCCCTGCTTCAGTATTCTTGTCTGAAGAGAAGGACAGAGGAGCCTGGTGGACTATAGTTCATGGGGTCTCAAAGAGTCAGACACGACTGAGTGACTGAGTATAGCTCAGCCCACAGCCTTTCATGTTTGGGCACTGCTGCCTATCTTAGCAAAGTTGGAGAAGTTGTAATTGAGACGGGTTATAACTTGATATTACAAGTAAGTCCTCAGGAGGCTTTCTCAAGGCTGCTGTGGTTCACAGGCTAAATTCAACATTTAAATGCTGTGTGACCTTGGGGGAAGTTACCTAATCATTCTGAGCCCCAGTTTATGCATTGTTAAAAGGTAGAGGATAACAGTGCCTGCTGTATAAAAGCTGTATAAAAGTTTTGCAAAAATTTATTAAGTGTTGATGGAATTTCGAATACCTGTAATTTAATATGGGTGCTCCCGGAGGGAAAATTGGATCATTTAACTGGAAGGCTTCTCTGCTCATAGATAACAACTCCTTCATGTTCCACTAGTTATCAGACTTTAGGGTACACCCTTATCAAAGGAGCTTGTTTACAATGCAGATCCCTGGAGCCTACCAGAAGCTATTCTGATTCTGATTCTGATTCTGATTCTGATAGGATTGGGGCCCAGAAGCCTGTGATTGTAACAAGCAGTTGGGTGATTCTGATGCAGATGATTCAAAGGCTACCCTTTAAAAAAGTATGGATTAGTGACATTTAAAAGACACCACAGGGAGACCTATATATCTTCAGGTGAATGATTCCATCAGATTGCTTTCCAATGCTTATAAGCAGCTGTTCTCAGGGCAGCAGCATTTTTGATAGCTTGGGATGAGAGAAGCATGGTTTTCGTCACTAAGCATACCTGGAGAGGGTAAGTTCTAGATGCTTCATCTAGAGAGTCAGAGCCATCAGAAGTCCCGGAAGGAATGATGGTGAAGGTGGAGGTTGTGGGAGACAAAGCATGGCTAAATCCCCAGGATTCTTTTTGCAGCAAGAGACCACCTTTAATGCTGCTGAAGACCTTTTTTGAGTCCATTTGGTTGGCAATGGCTCTTTGAGATCAATGATAACACTCTCTAATTTTGTTTCACGGCTTTGCAGGCATATATAAGTGACTTAAGCAGAGATACCAGTCTGTTTTTTGTGTGTGTAGTCTGTCTTCCTATGGGCAACCCTTTTCAGGACTGGGGCTATAATTCCCAGAATCTCAGCCCACAGCCTTTCATGTTTGGGCACTGCTGCCTATCTTAGCAAAGTTGGAGAAGTTGTAATTGAGACGGGTTATAACTTGATATTACAAGTAAGTCCTCAGGAGGCTTTCTCAAGGCTGCTGTGGTTCACAGGCTAAATTCAACATTTAAATGCTGTGTGACCTTGGGGGAAGTTACCTAATCATTCTGAGCCCCAGTTTATGCATTGTTAAAAGGTAGAGGATAACAGTGCCTGCTGTATAAAAGCTGTATAAAAGTTTTGCAAAAATTTATTAAGTGTTGATGGAATTTCGAATACCTGTAATTTAATATGGGTGCTCCCGGAGGGAAAATTGGATCATTTAACTGGAAGGCTTCTCTGCTCATAGATAACAACTCCTTCATGTTCCACTAGTTATCAGACTTTAGGGTACACCCTTATCAAAGGAGCTTGTTTACAATGCAGATCCCTGGAGCCTACCAGAAGCTATTCTGATTCTGATTCTGATTCTGATTCTGATAGGATTGGGGCCCAGAAGCCTGTGATTGTAACAAGCAGTTGGGTGATTCTGATGCAGATGATTCAAAGGCTACCCTTTAAAAAAGTATGGATTAGTGACATTTAAAAGACACCACAGGAGACCTATATATCTTCAGGTGAATGATTCCATCAGATTGCTTTCCAATGCTTATAAGCAGCTGTTCTCAGGGCAGCAGCATTTTTGATAGCTTGGGATGAGAGAAGCATGGTTTTCGTCACTAAGCATACCTGGAGAGGGTAAGTTCTAGATGCTTCATCTAGAGAGTCAGAGCCATCAGAAGTCCCGGAAGGAATGATGGTGAAGGTGGAGGTTGTGGGAGACAAAGCATGGCTAAATCCCCAGGATTCTTTTTGCAGCAAGAGACCACCTTTAATGCTGCTGAAGACCTTTTTTGAGTCCATTTGGTTGGCAATGGCTCTTTGAGATCAATGATAACACTCTCTAATTTTGTTTCACGGCTTTGCAGGCATATATAAGTGACTTAAGCAGAGATACCAGTCTGTTTTTTGTGTGTGTAGTCTGTCTTCCTATGGGCAACCCTTTTTCAGGACTGGGGCTATAATTCCCAGAATCTGTCTGGTTTCAGATGTCCTTTACTATGGAGAAGCTATTTGCCGCTTCCCTGGTGACTCAGTGGTTAAAAAAAAAAAAATTCACTTGCAAATGCATGAGACTGGGTTTGATCCTTGGGTTGGGAAGATCCCCTGGAGAAGGGAATGGCAACCCACTCCAGTGTTCTTGCTTGGGATGTCCCACGCACAGAGGAGCCTTGTGGGCTAGAGTCCATGAGGTCACAAAAGGGTTGGATATGATTTAGCGATTAAACAGCAGAAAGTGAGGCAGTTTACAGGCTTGCTCTGCCTTGGTGGATCCAGCGAGAGGCTCTACAGGAGGCAAGTGACGGCAGAGGAGTGGGCAGGGAAGCCGCAAGACTGTAAATTTCAGGATGATATCTGTTCCAAACATCTGATGGGCAGATCCATGTATTTTTCTCACAAGTGAAGAAAATGAAGACTTCCATTTTCCCTAGAAAATTACACACTACCAATGTGTATGTGATAAGATTAAGTTCATGTGTTGGATGAGTTTAGTTAAATCAGGGTATTGATTGGACCAGATCTGATCCTTGAAAAGAATTTTGAGAGCTGAAAGTAGAGCTGAGAGAATCAGAATATATTAATATATATATAATAACAAGAAAAGTTACTATTTACTCCATTATCCCTCTACTTCATAGGTGAAATAATGGATTTCATTTCTTTAAAAATTTTATTTCTGAGTATAAAGCAATATATATATTCATTGTGGAAAAATTTGAGTATAGCTTTCAAATATATGTCCTAATCAACACACACACACAGATTTATTGTTTTACAAAATTTAAATGATACTGGAGAAGTTTTTCTGTGGCCTGACTTCCTTTTTAACTTATATTAGGAAATTACTCATTTTAAATTTTAATCCCCTATTTTTAGTGGCTCTCTTGCAATGCATCACTATTTTTAAAAGTGAATTCCTATTATTAGGGTTTAAGTTATTTTCATTTTTCATTCTATATAGAATTGCTATCATGAAAATTCATATATGTAGATCTTTGTACACATTTCTGATTATTTCCTTGGGGTAAAATTCTTAGAATTGCTAAGTCAAAGTGTCTGCTCAATTGTAAGGTCTTTGGTACGTATTTGTCAAATTGCTATTCAGGAAGGTCATTTCAATTTTCATTTCCAGCAACAGTCTAGGAGGGCAACCCATTCCCCAGCTTCCTGTCACCACCACTATTGATTTCTTTTAAAATATCTTGAACTTCTTTAGACAACTCATGTAGTCAACTTATCATTCCCACCCAATCTCCAAATGGTTGTCAGCTGTAGTTTGGATGAAATTATGCATGATGCCAGTTTTCTGAGAGGTGGACATGACAGCTTTATGTGGAAGCTACTAATCTTCTTGACCTGGTAGAATAAGCACTTAGAATCATCTGCCCCCTCCCTGGTGAAGAATTAGAACACATCCGTCATCTCCTAATCCCCCCTGGACACATCAGATTAAGCCATCCCTAACTGGGGTGCAAAATTCTTTATTTGCAGAGGGGTGAACATGCACACAGATAGTCCCTCAAATAACTTTCCCATTTCTAAACACAGGGACAGATGCTCAGATGGGTTTCAGATAGGATCAAGGAGAGTCTGACAAGAGTTGTATGATTTGTTTATCTTCACCCAAGCTCCTCTGTTTCCCAAAGTCCAGATTTTGGAATTTGCTTGGAAAAGGGATATCTGTGGCACCACATGGTCCACCAGCCTTCCCAGATAGATCAACAGTAAAGAACCCGCCCACAATGCAGGAGACGTGAGTTCGATTCCTGGGTTGGTAAGATCCCCTGGAGGAGGAAATGGCAACCCACTCCAGTATTCTTGCCTGGACAATCCCATGGAGAGAGAACCCTGGCGGGCTACAGTCCATAAGGCCGCAAAGAGTCAGACACCACTGAGGATGCAGGCATGCATGATCCCCCTAGAGTGCCCACATGGAAGCCTGCCCACTCTGAACTGATGAGTCTTGGGTACTGTGGTAACCTCGGCACCAATGGGCTGTGAAAGGGATTAACCTCAAAACATGCTTTCCCCTCGTCCTCAGAAACCAACGCCGACTCTGGTAAATTTCTGCTTCCGCCCGTTTTACAGAAAGTTAGCCCAACCTGGCCTTGCTGTCCTAAAGCTAAGAGCGGCAGATTAACACAGCAGTGGTCCACCTTCCCCTCTGGTTTTGGATGCATGAAAGCAAACAAGCATCCAAGTCTCCTACTTGAATATATTCCGGATGCCCTGGTTGTTCAGGGTGGTAGCCTGGAAATTCAAATCTGCACCTGTGGCTCAGCAGGGGAGCGAGGAATGAGACTGGGGGCGGGCGTTGAGAGCAAGTTCTCAAATACAGGAAACGGAAATTGCTTCAAGTCAGGAAGCAGGCGCAGGAGACTTCAGTGGGGAGCCAAGAGGCCTGTGTGCTAACCTTAGCCCTGCCCCGGACCTGTGCTGTGTGATTATGCATGATGCCAGTTTTCTGAGAGGTGGACATGACAGCTTTATGTGGAAGCTACTAATCTTCTTGACCTGGTAGAATAAGCACTTAGAATCATCTGCCCCCTCCCTGGTGAAGAATTAGAACACATCCGTCATCTCCTAATCCCCCCTGGACACATCAGATTAAGCCATCCCTAACTGGGGTGCAAAATTCTTTATTTGCAGAGGGGTGAACATGCACACAGATAGTCCCTCAAATAACTTTCCCATTTCTAAACACAGGGACAGATGCTCAGATGGGTTTCAGATAGGATCAAGGAGAGTCTGACAAGAGTTGTATGATTTGTTTATCTTCACCCAAGCTCCTCTGTTTCCCAAAGTCCAGATTTTGGAATTTGCTTGGAAAAGGGATATCTGTGGCACCACATGGTCCACCAGCCTTCCCAGATAGATCAACAGTAAAGAACCCGCCCACAATGCAGGAGACGTGAGTTCGATTCCTGGGTTGGTAAGATCCCCTGGAGGAGGAAATGGCAACCCACTCCAGTATTCTTGCCTGGACAATCCCATGGAGAGAGAACCCTGGCGGGCTACAGTCCATAAGGCCGCAAAGAGTCAGACACCACTGAGGATGCAGGCATGCATGATCCCCCTAGAGTGCCCACATGGAAGCCTGCCCACTCTGAACTGATGAGTCTTGGGTACTGTGGTAACCTCGGCACCAATGGGCTGTGAAAGGGGATTAACACTCAAAACATGCTTTCCCCTCGTCCTCAGAAACCAACGCCGACTCTGGTAAATTTCTGCTTCCGCCCGTTTTACAGAAAGTTAGCCCAACCTGGCCTTGCTGTCCTAAAGCTAAGAGCGGCAGATTAACACAGCAGTGGTCCACCTTCCCCTCTGGTTTTGGATGCATGAAAGCAAACAAGCATCCAAGTCTCCTACTTGAATATATTCCGGATGCCCTGGTTGTTCAGGGTGGTAGCCTGGAAATTCAAATCTGCACCTGTGGCTCAGCAGGGGAGCGAGGAATGAGACTGGGGGCGGGCGTTGAGAGCAAGTTCTCAAATACAGGAAACGGAAATTGCTTCAAGTCAGGAAGCAGGCGCAGGAGACTTCAGTGGGGAGCCAAGAGGCCTGTGTGCTAACCTTAGCCCTGCCCCGGACCGGAGGTGGGAGGAAATGCTGTGTGACCTCAGGTAAGTCTGTGACCCTAGGCGCTTCATTGTCCTCAGTGGTCAGCTGAAGACTTTGTTGGTCAAGCTAAAGACCCTTACACCTTTGACTGTCTAAGGATGAAAAAAAGGGAGGAGGGAAGATTAGGCCAGGAGAAAAGGAGAGCTTCAGGACAGTGCTCCCCTGAAGGAACACACCCAGGAAGATCATTCAGTAACTGCCCTGTGGGGACACTGCTTCCTCAAGCACACCAAAGGGACAGTTGGTCACAGAGGAATTGAGTCCTGAAAAACGGGGCCCACCTCCAGCTACACTCCAAACACACAGAACTAGATTAAACCAGGAAATAAGGGCCAGATAATCCAACTGTGTTTGCTCCTAGTGACGCTTCTTTGATGGCCTTTTGGGAAATATGAAATTCTCACACAGATTTTAAAGGCCCTGCCTGCTGCTGCAGCCTACCAGTGGGTGCGGGGTGTGGTGGCCAGGAAATAAGGTCCTTAGGGAAGTGGGGAGAGGGGGAGCCCAAGCCCAAGAGTCTTACTAACTCCTTTCGTGCTTTCATCCAAGGGCACCCTTAAATCATCTCCCTGTCTCATGTCTCAGGATTCAGCTGGGGCAGGACCTGTCCTCCAAGCCATGGGCTTGATTAAAGGATTTCAGCCTTCCATTTGGGGTCCTGCCCGTCTCTTAGGCTTTTCCTATTTTGTTATAACAACCTTTTGAATGTGTCTTATTTATTTTTCCCATCCATCCCAAAAAACGGTGAGGTAACCGGGCCAAGATAATTGCTGAACACCTGCAAGACTCAGGCCTGGTGCTGTGAGCACAGAAGAGCCCGGGTGAGGCTCACCATCAGCTGGCCTTCCCGCCCCCGCCTCCTAGACACCTGCAGAGGCCTGTCACTTGGGACGGGAGGGTCTATTAGGGCGCTTGTAATTGAGATGGGGTGAGGGAGTTTATGACGGCTCTGGAGTGGGAGAGAGGGAGCCGGCTTAGATGACAGGAAACCATCTCCTCCAGCTCTGTGGAGCAGATTGAGAAAGCGGCCTGGGTAGTAACGGGGTTAGCTTATCCCTGATAGTAAGAAGGGAAGGAGAGGCCGTCATCATAATCACGACTAATGGATTCCAGATGGAGAAATTGAATTGTTCTCATTAGCATGGTTGTGCACACACACACACACTTGCACACACACGCGCGCACACATCCAGAGAGACCCATTCCACCCACATCCCTGACTTGGAGAAGCGCTGTCAGATAAGAATAGCCCACGCTGTGAAGGTAGATGGAGAGCCTTGTCAATTATTTCTTCCCCATTCTCCCCCTTCCACAACATCCGTGCATACGTAATGGTTTCATTAACCTCAGGACTCCTGCAGATGAGTTGAAAACCCAGCTTACACGGCCAATTAGTCGGCAAGTGCGTTCCACACGTAGTATGGAAGTACCTTTCTCTTCCCCTTAAATACTGCCTGACTTTTCGGCTGTATTTCATAAGTGTTAATGTAATGTTGCTGAAAGGAAATATGGCCAAGGCAGGAAACTTTCCCCCCATTCTCTGGGATGCAGCTGTTCGTTTGGTTTTGGTTGTTAATTCAAAACACTCCCAGGTGCCTATTTCATATTATCTCTTGTTTAGAGCAGAATAAAATGAAACTGTCAAAACCTTTCTCCCTCGCTCGGTCCTTGGCTCAATAGCCCTGTAAAGAGACCAGTGCGAGGTAGCGACTGCTCACACTCGCCTTTCCTCGGTGAGGTGTGAGGGCCTTCCAGGTGAGGCCGCAACTGCTACCAACCTGCCACCAACCTGCCTGCCCTCATCAAGGTCTTGTTGGAGACCTGCTCCCAACTCCCTTCCTGCCCAGGGGCCTCTGCTCCTGGCCTTGCTCTCTAGGAGCACCGTTTCCACTCCATTGCCAAGTCTCTCGCAAAGCCTTTTGTCTGAAACTTTCTTGCACTCCGGTTTTCCGGTATGAGCATGTAGTAGTTGCTCAATAAGCCTTAGCCACTATTACTATTTCTGCTTCATGAGTTATTTGGTGCTCATGAAATATTGAATAGAGTGAGCACTCTCTGGTGGCATTTCCTATGATTTGCATATATCCCAGTATGTTATTTATAATCATGCACTTGCTTTTTATATAAAGAAGCCTCCCCTACCATGGACACTTTTCTTCTCTGCTGTCTGCCCTTGGTCACTCTGTCCTTGTTCCAGAAATGGGCACTGAGCAAGGCTGGGAACCAGAGGAGCGTAGGGCAGGCGGATTCTGAGGGTCCTCCCTGGGAAAAGAGTGCGTGGCTTTTAGGAGCTAAGCATGTTCAGTGATTTTTTTGGTTTTACATCCAAAGTGACCTCCCATTCCTAGCAGCACAGGGAGAAGAGCTCCTTTGGCTGACTTTATTGTCATAACTGGAATTTTGGGGACTGGGTCAGGTGGGTCCAGGGACACTGGAGGGCTGACACACCCTCTTAGTGAGAAATCGTCTCTTCCTGACTCAACAACTGTCTTGCCCCCAGCCCCTGGTCCACCTGGAGCCTCCAATTGTGGAGATCCTCACATGTCCCTAGCAGGGCTCTGGCAGACCTTGGTCTGCTCTTGAAACAGAAAGGAGGTAGGCTCAGGCTCCCTCCTTGGGAAAGGCCACACCAAAGGAATCCGGCTTCCATGTTCCATACAAGCCCTCCGTTCTCTCTCTCTCACTCTTCTCTGAAGTCACTGCCCTCCTTTCTGTGACACATGGCGAACAGGAGGAGACCGAGGGCTGATGTGGCCGCAACCATGCTCTGTAAATGAGGGAAATTGCTGGAAAATGGAGTTTCAATACATGGCAACCTGGAAATGCTAAGTGAGACGACCCTTGGTGGTGATTGTTGTCAGGCCCCTAAGACTGACATCTGTACTGTTTCTTAAACTGTTCAGAGACAAGGAGCATCTGTTCTCTGGAGAAGGAGGCCTCATGTCCTGTTTATAGAGGTGTGTTTTGTATTTTGAGCCACTTTTTCTGTATCCTGAGGCCTGACTGATTTTAGGTGCAGCCTCACATCTTGGTCTGAGACCCTGTGGAAAGTTGGAGGGACTTACAGAAACAATTCAGACCCGAAACCCCTAGTTTTTAGGGACTTGACCTTCCATCTGTTGACAATCAAATACTGAACCTATTAAGAGTGGTAGGTCCCCAAGCTGGAAGGAAGGAAGAAATTTCCCAGAGTCTCTGGAGACAAAGGACCTTTTGACTACACCTGTGGGTGAAGGGTGGCCAGCTGAGGTCACATGAAGCTGAGGATCAGATGAGCGGGAGAGCAGCTGGGAGGCTGGAGGCCAGGGGTCCTCCTCGTTGAGTTCTGATTTGCCAAGTAAGGGGGAGAGAGGTGGAGCACATGACAGAGAGTGATTAGCCATGAGAGACTCCAGAATTCAGATGAGGGGCCTCTCACCTCCCTGTGCCCTGAGCCTGTGCTTTTCCACAGTCTGTGCCTCCTGCAGCCAAGGTTAAGCTCCTCAAAAGCAGGGACTGTGTCTCCATCTTCTTTGCATGATTGTATGACCTGGGCAAAAGCAAATGTTCATGGAAGAGATTAGTAGAGAAACCTAGAAAGGGGGCTGTTTAAAGTGGAACTCACTCTTCTGGCACCTTGGTATGAATCAGCAGAGTCACCCCTGGAAGGCAGACTCTACCTGATGGGCACATGGCTTGACAGGGAGAGTCCCCTCTCTCTTGGCTGAGTGTGCTCGGACAAGGCACGTTATGAACAAGGACCACATTGGTCATCGCTAGATTTAGAAACTGGGGCTGATGTCCCAGGCACCCCCCTTTAGGACATCCTGGTCTGTTCCAAGGTGGTGGGTGATGGTCTCTTGGGGAAGCAGGAGATGACCAGAGGGCAGTGTGTGGGTAGGTTCTCCCAGCACGCTTGTTCAGCCTCCTCTTCTTGGGCTTCCTCTCTATCCTTTCCCTTTACACTGTCCTCTTAGGAAGCCTGGTCCCCATCAGCCTCTCTTTGATGTCTCTAGCTAGAGAGCTCAAATAGGCTTTTGGTTTACACAGACCTGGGTTGCAATAGTGGTTCACCCTTACCCACTGTGAGCCCCTGGGGAGATGTTTTAATGTCACCGAGGCAAAGTTGCTGCCTCAGCCACACAGTGGAGATGTGGTGTGGTTCTATGAAGGCTGTGTCTGTGAGACCCAGCACAGTGTTAGGCACAGAAGTCCTCCCTGAAATCTTGATGAGTCTGCACCAGAGGAGACGGTGATCTCTGAAACTCACTGTGAGGGGTTCCTGCATGACCACTTCTGTAGACTTTATTTCTCTGGGTGGCCTTTATAGCAGTCCTTCTGGAACAAAATCCTTAGTATGTTTCCTGAGGGCATGAGTCATTTGCCCCATATGGATGTCTCTGGTGGGTGGCAGGGTGCTCCCCAAAGTTCACTAGCTCCTGAAACCAGATGTGGCCACAGGAGTGGCTAGAACCAGCTGATCCTATTGAGGTTGGGTCCCTTCCCATAGGCCTTGGCCCACCAGTCCAGGGATCTTTTCATTATGGTAGGAAGACTAGAGTTAGCTGATTTCATGAAAGGGAGCAAGTTGAAATTTCAGTTCAGTTCAGCTACTCAGTCATGTCTGTCTCTTTTCAACCCCATGGTCTGCAGCACACCAGGCTTCCCTGTCCTTCACCATCTCCTGGAGCTTGCTCAAACTCATGTCCATTGACTCATGCCACTTTGAAATTTACAATGAAGATACTGGTTCTAAATGAAGAAAACCTCAACTCATAGTTGTGCTGCATTTAGTAGGTCCTTAGGAAGCACGGAGTCCTTCTCACTTGGCCTTGCACATGAGAAAATGGGATTGAGGGATTATGAACAAGGACCACATTGGTCATCGCTAGATTTAGAAACTGGGGCTGATGTCCCAGGCACCCCCCTTTAGGACATCCTGGTCTGTTCCAAGGTGGTGGGTGATGGTCTCTTGGGGAAGCAGGAGATGACCAGAGGGCAGTGTGTGGGTAGGTTCTCCCAGCACGCTTGTTCAGCCTCCTCTTCTTGGGCTTCCTCTCTATCCTTTCCCTTTACACTGTCCTCTTAGGAAGCCTGGTCCCCATCAGCCTCTCTTTGATGTCTCTAGCTAGAGAGCTCAAATAGGCTTTTGGTTTACACAGACCTGGGTTGCAATAGTGGTTCACCCTTACCCACTGTGAGCCCCTGGGGAGATGTTTTAATGTCACCGAGGCAAAGTTGCTGCCTCAGCCACACAGTGGAGATGTGGTGTGGTTCTATGAAGGCTGTGTCTGTGAGACCCAGCACAGTGTTAGGCACAGAAGTCCTCCCTGAAATCTTGATGAGTCTGCACCAGAGGAGACGGTGATCTCTGAAACTCACTGTGAGGGGTTCCTGCATGACCACTTCTGTAGACTTTATTTCTCTGGGTGGCCTTTATAGCAGTCCTTCTGGAACAAAATCCTTAGTATGTTTCCTGAGGGCATGAGTCATTTGCCCCATATGGATGTCTCTGGTGGGTGGCAGGGTGCTCCCCAAAGTTCACTAGCTCCTGAAACCAGATGTGGCCACAGGAGTGGCTAGAACCAGCTGATCCTATTGAGGTTGGGTCCCTTCCCATAGGCCTTGGCCCACCAGTCCAGGGATCTTTTCATTATGGTAGGAAGACTAGAGTTAGCTGATTTCATGAAAGGGAGCAAGTTGAAATTTCAGTTCAGTTCAGCTACTCAGTCATGTCTGTCTCTTTTCAACCCCATGGTCTGCAGCACACCAGGCTTCCCTGTCCTTCACCATCTCCTGGAGCTTGCTCAAACTCATGTCCATTGACTCATGCCACTTTGAAATTTACAATGAAGATACTGGTTCTAAATGAAGAAAACCTCAACTCATAGTTGTGCTGCATTTAGTAGGTCCTTAGGAAGCACGGAGTCCTTCTCACTTGGCCTTGCACATGAGAAAATGGGATTGAGGGATTATGGAGCTTGTTCAAAACCCAGTATACTTTCTGTTACATCCCAGGACCACCCTTAACTGTGAGGTTAACTCTAAACTTGCCCAAATAAAGGATTGTATTATGGAATTGTTGGAGCTTCCATAGCAACCCATGTCTGAGATTCCTGAGGGAATGCTGGAAGACCCTGCCCAACCCACCCTCATGTCCACAGTTATCTCCCCTCATTCCCCCTGCTTCTTGATCATCTCCAGTCTTCTCATGCAAAGGCACCACCTTCATTCTTGTTTTTAGGTACTTGCTCAAGAAAATACAGAGCCGGGACCTTGGGAACAAAGGGACTCAGTGTTGACTGGAGGCCCACCATGTGATGGACATCATGCTGGGTTCCTCATATGCATGAGTGTTCTCCTCTACCTCCCACAACAACCACAAGGTCATTTGAGAATTGTGACAGATGGTTATTGAATGAATAATGAATAATTGAATGAATATTGGCTGACTAACTGTTAATTGAACTTCTTCCTTTTTAGTTATCTGCATATGGTGCATATCTTTTGCATCACTCTGAGGAATCCTGTTCTTTGGCCACTTCTCTGTTTTCTTATCCCTATGGTGCCCATTCAGAATGATCCCTAACTGTGAGGATCCACTGAAAGAACTGCATTCACTTCTCAGTTTACTGAAAGGAAGTCAAGAATCCAAAGCTCAGAGTATAAAGAATAAGATTTTGTGAATTTCTCAACTTGAGTCCCAAACCCTAGTGCATAAACAATAATCTGTGTATTTATATTCTTTGCTTTTCAGAGAGACTGTGTGACAGGGAATGTGCGATTCTTGTTCCTTCTTCATGGGAGTCACATTCTGTCAAGGGTGCAAATGGAAAATAGTTCTATACTCCAGCGACAAAGCAGAATAACAGGCCATGTCTGGGTAAGGATTTGTTTCTATTTCTCTTTTTGACTGGTTCTTTGTATGATTTATCCCAGGCACTGAGTGGCCCTTCCTGTTTCAGTTTATTCAGCTGTAAAATGGGGCTGTACTCTCTGCTTAGTTGGCTTCCAGGCTAGGAGTTTTAAGGGAACTGGCCTTGTTTCAGCTAACCTTGGATGGTGCCCTGGGAATGTGTGCAGGGGAGAAAGGTGAGTTGATAAGACTTCAGTGCTCCTCTTCTCTGATACCAGCTTCATACCTAATCTTCCTCTTCTTGACTCAGCATCTCAGGGAGCATACTAGGGATTTCATTCTAGAAGGTTCCCCGAAGAGGCCCACCTCAAGACATGGATGTGCCATGACCATTTCTCCACTTGCAAGACAGAAACAAGGACAACCCCTAGCCTACTTCCCTTACCTATGGCTGTAGAAAGTGAAATGAGTTGGTAGGTAGGAAAGTGTTTTGATTAAGATAAAATCTTACTCATACCAAGTTAATTATAATGACTATAGTATCCGTTGCTTGTTCTGTTACAGTTTCTTTCATTTGTGAGTCACTTGAAAATGAAAGTTTTGTGGTTCTATTTATCTGGTTTACATTTTGTGATTTGTTTCTCAATTTGGCATGGGCAGATGGTTCAGGAGCATCCAACTATTTTGAACTCATATTGTTATTATTTGCCAAAGCCCTAGTCTCTGGCAGTTTGAAATGTTGGTCCAAGTTCACCTACAGCGAGAGTATTTAGTGACATCAGAGGGAAGACAAGCTTTTCATCAAGGTGGGCCTGGGGCACAGGAAGGAAAGGGAGACAAAAGAGGAGGAAGAAAGTGCCAAGTAGCGTAGCTTGTCCATGGAGTCAGGCCAGGGATGAATTAACCATGACATGCTGGAAAAAACCAAACAAACAAAAAAACCCTACACCAAACAAAAGGGCCTGGCTTTCATTTTACAGTCAATCAAACGGCAAAGCAACATTAGGCCTCGTTATGATGAGAAACCCAAATATGTCATCTGGTCAGGGCTGCAACGAGTCAAGGGGAAGAGGCAGTGTAAGACCAGGCTTGTCCGTGACCATATGGCTTGAAGTGATCAGCACAGCCTAGGACCCTGGGGAGAGAGAATCCAGGGATGAGTGGGAAAGTACACGCAGGGTCCCGTGCTCCTTGCGGTGTAAACAGCCGGGACATCTGGGCACCTCATGTTTTTGTAAGTGGGGAAGAAATAAGGCCTCTGAAAGATGAGCTAAGCCTGGAGAGTGAGTTGGAAGAAGCAGCAGATGATGAAAATGTTTAGATAGTTCAGCGCCTCCTTCAGCAAGAGAAACAGGGCTGGATGGCTCAGATCTCTCCGTAGATGTGCGGTTTGCATTCTTTCAAAGGCAGTGTGTTCTGGCTCCATTTGGGGCTCTGGCCATGGCAGGGCTGAGTGGCAGGTGTGGTGGTAACAGCAGTAGCCACGTGTGGGGTCTGTGGATGCTTGGGGGAACATTTGACCAAGGTAGACAAGGGGATGGGGGTTATTGTTTCTGGCTGCTGGGCACACATGCTTTCTTCTGCTCTCTCTTTGGAAACAAACTGCCTTCTGTGCCGCTGAGTCTGCATCAGCTCTAATACTGCCGTTTCCTGGCCATGTGATTGCTTAAGGAATTAGCATATGGCCCAAGGCTGGTCAGTTGGAGTCCTTCCCTGAGACTAGCCTATGGATCCTGGGAGAAGGAAACCCGTCCTCTTTCTGGTAGGATAACTAAGCTCTGATGCTGTAGTTTTGGAGTTTTTGAAGTATCTTTCCTACTTTGCGGAGAAATCCTGTTAACTGAAGGAATGAACTGATCAACATACAGAGAGGAGCAGAGCTAAGAAATGGCAAAGAGCCCAGTGACAGATCTCATTTAAGCCTCTGGCTCCAGTCAGGCCAGACGAACCTTTACATTCCCAGTTAAATGAACCAGAACATTCATTTTGTGTATGTAAGCTAATGTGAGTTGGGTTTCTGTCACCTGAACCTGGATAGTCTGGAGGATGGTGGGCTCAGGGATGAAGGCAAGGCTGAGCAAATATGAAGTCAAAATGACAAAGAAAAGAAAGCAAAGAGGAGGAAGCATAATCTGACAGCCCTCTTTAGGGAGGTGGGGACTTGTTTTGGTTTTCTGAGGCTACTGGAAGCCTCATTTCTAAGAAATAACACTGATTATAAAAGGCAGATCTCTTCTGGTTGGGGAATCAGCCCCATGGCTCTTGGACGGTGAGTATCCACATACATTCATATCCCATCTTCTGCTTCCACCAGGTCACTCCTGGGTCAACCAAAATAGACCCTTTAGTAGTATCATTTCAAGTCCTAGAAGGTGATGCTGTTAAATTGCTAAACTCAGTACGCCAGCAAATTTGGAAAACTCAGCAGTGGCCACAGGACTGGAAAAGATGAGTTTTCATTCCAATCCCAAAGAGGGAACATCAAAGAATGATCAAATTACTGCACAATTGCATTCATTTCACATGCTAGCAAGGCAATCTTCAAAATCCTTCAAACTAGGTTTCAACAGTATGAACTGAGAACTTCCAGATGTACAAGCTGGATTTAGAAAAGGCAGAGGAACAAAAGACCAAATTGTCAACATCCTTTGGATCATATAAAAAGCAAGAGATGGGGCTTCCCTGTTGGTGCAGTGGGTAAGTACACCGCCTTGCAGAATACTGCCGTTTCCTGGCCATGTGATTGCTTAAGGAATTAGCATATGGCCCAAGGCTGGTCAGTTGGAGTCCTTCCCTGAGACTAGCCTATGGATCCTGGGAGAAGGAAACCCGTCCTCTTTCTGGTAGGATAACTAAGCTCTGATGCTGTAGTTTTGGAGTTTTTGAAGTATCTTTCCTACTTTGCGGAGAAATCCTGTTAACTGAAGGAATGAACTGATCAACATACAGAGAGGAGCAGAGCTAAGAAATGGCAAAGAGCCCAGTGACAGATCTCATTTAAGCCTCTGGCTCCAGTCAGGCCAGACGAACCTTTACATTCCCAGTTAAATGAACCAGAACATTCATTTTGTGTATGTAAGCTAATGTGAGTTGGGTTTCTGTCACCTGAACCTGGATAGTCTGGAGGATGGTGGGCTCAGGGATGAAGGCAAGGCTGAGCAAATATGAAGTCAAAATGACAAAGAAAAGAAAGCAAAGAGGAGGAAGCATAATCTGACAGCCCTCTTTAGGGAGGTGGGGACTTGTTTTGGTTTTCTGAGGCTACTGGAAGCCTCATTTCTAAGAAATAACACTGATTATAAAAGGCAGATCTCTTCTGGTTGGGGAATCAGCCCCATGGCTCTTGGACGGTGAGTATCCACATACATTCATATCCCATCTTCTGCTTCCACCAGGTCACTCCTGGGTCAACCAAAATAGACCCTTTAGTAGTATCATTTCAAGTCCTAGAAGGTGATGCTGTTAAATTGCTAAACTCAGTACGCCAGCAAATTTGGAAAACTCAGCAGTGGCCACAGGACTGGAAAAGATGAGTTTTCATTCCAATCCCAAAGAGGGGAACATCAAAGAATGTTCAAATTACTGCACAATTGCATTCATTTCACATGCTAGCAAGGCAATCTTCAAAATCCTTCAAACTAGGTTTCAACAGTATGAACTGAGAACTTCCAGATGTACAAGCTGGATTTAGAAAAGGCAGAGGAACAAAAGACCAAATTGTCAACATCCTTTGGATCATATAAAAAGCAAGAGATGGGGCTTCCCTGTTGGTGCAGTGGGTAAGTACACCGCCTTGCAGTGCAGGGGCGCCGGTTTGATCCCTGGCCTGGGAAGATCCCACGTGCTGCGAAGCGGCTGGACCGATGTGTCCAATTGCCGAGCCTGAGCTCTGGAGTACATGCACCCAGAGCCAGTGCTCTGCGACAACAGAGGCCACCGCGATGGGAGGCCTACACGGGCCAAAGGACAAAGAAATGAAAGACCAATAGAAGTGGCTCACCCGCCCCCCTCCCTCCTCAATCTGCTCCCCACCCCACAAAAAAGATAAATGTTAAAAAAAAAAAAAGAAAGAGAATTCCAGAAAAACATCTACTTCTGCTTCATTGACTATACTAAAGTCTTTGACTGTGTGGATAACAACAAACTCTGGAAAATTCTTAAAGAGCTGGGAATATCAGACCACCTTACTTGCCTGAGAAACATTTATGGAGGTCAAGAAGCAACAGTTAGAACCTTACATAGAACAACAGACTGTACACCTATGTTCCTAGCAACATTATTCACAGTAGTTAAAAAGTGGAAGCAACCCAAGTGTCCATCCACAGAAGAATGGATACACATTGTGTGTCCAGACAGCCCTCCATGTCAACCAACTAATATTTTATGCATCAAAAGTATTTTTAAAAATTTCAGAAAGTGGGCTTCCCTGGTGGTCCAGTGAGTAGAGAGTCTGCTTTGCAGTGAAGGGGCACTGGTTCCATCCCTGGCCCCGGAAGATCCCATGTGCCGAGGAACAGCTGGACTGGCGTGTCCAATTATGAGCCAGTGCTCTAGAGCACATGCACCCAGGGCCAGTGCTCTGCAAGGAGAGAGGTCACTGTGATGGGAGGCTCACACATGCCAGAAAAAAAAGAGAATAAAGATGGCTGAAAAATAAACAATGACTTAGAGGCAAAAAAAAAAAAAAAATTAAAAATTAAAAATTCCAGAAAGTTCCAAGGAGCAAAAATGGAATTTTTCACACTCCTGTGACTACTTATATAGGATTTGCATTGCATTTACATCTATGTAGCATTTACATTGTGCTGTGTATTGTAAGTAATCTGGAGGTGATTTACATTATATGGGAGAAAGTACATAGGTTATATACAAATACTATGCAATTTTTATAAAAGACTTCATCATCTTTGGATTTTGGTATCTCTGGGGGTCCTTGGATCAATCCCAACAGACAGATAGATAGATAGGTAGATACATAGATATTTAGATGATTAAAAAGGAAGGAAATGTAGACATATGTGGCAACAAAGATGAGTCTTGAAGACACAATGCTAAGTGAAGTAAGCCAGCCACGAAAGAATAAATACTGTATGATTCCATTCATATGAGGTATTTAGAGTAATTCAATTCATAGAGAGAAAAGCAGAATGAGAGTTGCCAGTTCTTGGGGGAGGGACATGGTGGCATTATGGTTTGACAGGTACAGTTTTTTTTTTTTAACTTTTATTTTACTTTTACCGAGTTTTGTTGTTTATAGATATGTATGTTCCCAGATTAGTCATATGTACATCCCCCCCATTCCACCCCTCCAGACCATCACACAGCACCCCTGCAGGATCCCCTTTTCTCATAGAGCAATGATTATAGCTATTTTCTTCACATATGATAGTACAGGCCTTCGTGCTACTTCTTTTATGCCTCCCACCCACTGTTCCTTCCCTACAATGTCCATATGTCCACTGCCCATGTGACAGGTACAGTTTTAGTTTTCCAAGATGAAAAAAAGTTCTGTGATGGATGGTGGTACTGGCTGGAAAACTATGTGAATGTACTTAATGCCACCAAACTATACACTTAAAAGTGGCTAAAATGGTACATTTTATGTTACATTTATTTTTCACAATTTTATTTATTTATTTATTTTTGAAGCCTTGGGCATTTTTTTAAAAAAACATTTACTTATTTATTTTGGGGGGAGTGGGGTGGGGAGGGAGCAGGGAGAGGGCGGGCAGGCCACTTCTATCAGTCTTTCATTTATCTATCTTCATCCATCTTTGTTCTTTGGCCAGTGTGGGCCTCCCATCGCAGTGGCCTCTGTTGTTGCAGAGCACTGGCTCTGGGCGCATGCACTCCAGAGCTCCGGCTAGGTAATTGGACACATCAGTCTAGCTGCTTTGTGGCACGTGGGATCTTCCCAGGCCAGGGATCGAACTGGTGCCCCTTGCACTGCAAGGCGGTGTCCTTACCCACTGGACCACCAGGGAAGCCCTATTTATTTTATTGAAGTATAGTTGATTTTTATGTTTCAAGTGTATAGCAAAGTGATTCACTATATATATATATATATATATATATATATACACACACACACACATATATACATATATATTCTTTTTCAGATTCTTTTCCACTATAGTCATTATATTATATTGAATAGAGTTCCCTATGCAATACAGTAGGACCTTGTTGCTGATCTATTTTATCTATAGTAGAAGTGTGTATCTGTTAATGCCCAACTCCTAATTTATCCCTTCCTTCCCGTTCCCACTTTGGTAACCATAAGTTTGTTTTCTGTATCTATTACCACACTTTTAAAAAGGAAGTTAGAATCATGTATAGTAAAAATGCATTTTCGTTTTACCAAAAAGATAGGAATTTGGTATACATGTGTTGAGGGGAGGGAAAAGGATGACCATATACCGAACTGTTTCCAGTGTTTTTTTGTCTGTGGGGTTTAGAGGCACTGGAGGGGTCAAGTTACTTTAGGGATTTTAGTACAATCTAAATTATTATGATGATCAAATATTTTCTTGCCACTTCAACGAGTAATATTAAATGATAACCATTTGCTTTATACTTTTATGCTTTCAAGGTACCTTTGTGGAATGTGTAATGGTGAAGCCATTTTTTTTTTATTTGATGGTGCAGCCATTTTGTGGGATAGTTTGGCAGTTCTTCAAAGGGTTAAATGTAGAGTTATCACATAATCCAACAGTGTCACTCCTAGTTACATATTAGAAACACTCAAAACCTTGTATGTATATGCACATAACAGCATGATTCTTGATAGTTCGAAGTGGAAGCAATCCAAATGTCCATCAACTGATGAATGGATAAACCAGTGGTACATCCACAAAGTAGAATATTATTCAGCAATAAAATAGGAAATGCTGATACATGCTACAAAGTGCAAACATGCTACATGGAAGAAACCTGACCCCCAAGACCACATTTCTATAAAATGTTCAGAATAGATCAGGACTGGAGGAGACAGCCCAAGGGTATGAGCTTTACAGAAGGTAGGGAGAAGGCCTAGGCCCCTGCTGTCCAGTGGCCACCTCTCTCTGCCTCTTCTTCTGCTTCTGCCTAGTCCTCTCCACGTGGTTTGCTCCTGGAAGCTCCAGATTCTTTCCTGTTTGTTACAAGGAGCTGTACACTTGAGATGTGGACACTTGACTATATGTAAGTAAAGCCTCAGTAATAAGTAACAGGAAAAAAGCTGTTAGCTGGGCTCCTCCCAGCTCCTTTCCATAGAAGCTCTTTAGACTCAGGTACACAGCAGAACCAGGGCCTTCTTTTCAGAAGGAATTTCTTTGGTATTATAAAGAGCACATTTCCTCCCTGATGACTCAGATGGTAAAGAATCTGCCTGCAATGTGGGAGGCCCAGGTTTGATCTGCTGATCTGGGAGATGAGAGAACCTGGCTACCCACTCCAGTATTCTTGCCTGGAGAATTTCATGGACAGAGGAGCCGAACGGGGGTTACAGTCCATGGGGTCACAAAGAGTTGGACATGACTGAGCAACTAACATTTTGCTTTTCACTGCCCTCCATTATCCCAGACATCAGCCAGGGTGGGCACACCCCATGCGTCTCTGAGCTCTAGTCCACTCACAAGGATGCAGAAAGTACTCTGCCTTAGTTCCAGCCCCTGCTTGCTGTTGGGGCTGCTTCCACGGATGTGGAGCCATCTGTCTACGGATGCGGCCTCAATGATGGTCTCTTCCAAACGCGCTGACAGGAAAGTTCCAACACAGGCTCTGTGACACTCTTGCTTTCTCCAATCTCAAGGAGCCTGCCTTTAAAATTCATTACGGCAGTTTGCACTCAGCGTTTCCTCTTGTCCATGCTTTTCTTTAGGCATGCGCACCCACCCCTTCACTTCCTCCATTTGTCATCTCTGTCAGAAAACAGGCTCTGATTGTTTCAGGCCCAAAGCTTCAGGCAGAGTTGTTCCAGCCAGGCCCCATTACTGGGCTAATTAACTGCCTGGCGACAAGCATTCCAAGGTGTTCCCTGGGAAGGGCTGGCCTGCTCCCCAAAGACGCTGCTCTCTCCGGCCCGCTCCGGGGGCAATGCCCCAGCACCCCAAGCCAGGTCCTTCTTCCTGGTCTAAACTGTTTCCCCTTGTCTCTTGATGAGTGTGAAAAAATTTCTTATCACGGAGCCTCAATGGCAGGCAGATTAATGAACGTGAACCCAACCCAGAGGCCCACCTACCAAAAATGTCTGCATGAACCGTCCCCATAGTGGGCTGCACAAGGGACAATCCCAGGGAACAAATGCAGAGCCACGCTTTCAAGTCCTCAGAAGTGACTGCAGCTCCTCTCTGAGCTGGAGTTCCACTGCAGAAACAGTCTTCCCCTGCTAGCTCTTCCTTTGACCCCATCCAACCACTCTTATGCACCCCCTTCAAGCATCTACCCCCATGTCCCTCAGTAGCCACCTCTGAGGCTCCCTGATGCTTTGAGAAATAAAGAAGCAGTCCCAGCCAGTGGCCCATGCCATAAATGCCCAGAGACTAGCGGGGCCCCCACTAAGGCTCAGGCAAGGGCAATGACTGAGGGAGTTCTTGTTAGTAGCGTGCTTCTGGGACCCCCAACGCTCTGCACCATGCTCTGTGATAAAGCTGCAGGGCCAGCGCAGAACTCGCTTGGTTGTTTATGAGAGCCGGTTTCTTCTCTTCCCTTCAGAGGCGTTCTTAACACACTCCTCACAATGGGAAATAGAGGAGCTTGGGTGGGTCTTGAGGATGTTAGCTTTGGAAACACCCAGAACAAGCAGTCTGTTGAAAAAATTCTCAGGAACAGGGGTCTCGTGGTGCCCAGCTAGAGGTCCAGGGAGACAGGTGTTCCCTTAAGAGGTGCTGCCAGCTCTGGGGGTTCCCTGGAGGGCTTTGCAGCCACGATTGTGGTATCAGTGACAGAATCTGGTCATGTGACTCACACAGCTTCGTGGAGTGGAATTGTTGCTCCCCACTTATGGGGTGTAGGGGCTTCCCTGGTGGCTCACATGGTAAAGAATCTACTTGCAATGCAGGAGACCTGAGTTTGAACCTTGAGTAGGAAAGATCCTCTGGAGAAGGAAATGGCTACATGGCTCCAGTATTCTTGCCTGGAAATCTCATGGACAGAGGAGTTTGGTGTCACAAAGAAACAGTCTATGGGGTCACAAAGAATCAGATGTAACTGAGCAACTAACATTTTCTCTTTCATTTATGGGGCGACCTCCTCTCCCCTCAAGATTATTTCCTACATGGAGTTCGGATGCATTGGCTTCCTCACTGGCAGGATTCCCAGCTTATTGGGATGGGCATTGGCCAATCCAGGTATCATTGACTTGGGTGGAGTATTGCCCATGGTTGAGCCATGGACAAGTCCTGTGTTGTTGGGCCACATGTCAGTCTGTGATTAAACTCAACGGAGCTTTCCCATTTGTGTATCTTAACCAGAATGTATGCTCTTTTGTTGTGAATTTCTTCAGCATTTCCTTGATAACTATTGAAGTTGAATTCCTTTGCTTATGTTTTTGGCCTTTGGTGTATCCTTGTATTTTTTAAGTAACCATTCAAGTGTTTTGCCCATTTTTCTATTGGGTTTTCAGTCTTCTGCTTATTGAAGAGTAGGAGTTACTTTCATATTCTGATTATCACTTTTTTGTTGGATGTATGTTGATGGGGAAAAGAAACCCCTTTAAAGCCCTTCACCCAGATAGCTTGAGAAACAAGACCATGAAGATTAACTTTGTGGTCCTATATTCATGACAATATATTTCAGATTTCTTTCCAAAGGTCAGAAAGAGGAGTTAGGAATTTACACCTGATATCCTCACTCAGGAGTAATAAACTTGCAAGAATAAGATGCCCAATTCAAGCTAGTTCAAGTAAGAAAAGGAATATATCAACTCTGAACTGCAACAGATTCAGGTGTGGCTTGATCCAGATGTTCAAGGGCATCTCCGCTCTCCCCACCTCTCATCTCTTTTCCTGTGTTCTCTGTGTTGGCTTTGTTTTCTGGCAGGCTCTCTCTGCTGGACAGAACCAGACTTACATGATTCTTGTCTCAACTTGAGAGATACCCTCTGTCTGCCAGCATTTATATAAATTCCCTTAAAGGACTTTAATGGGCCATGCTTTTGTTACAAGGCTACTTAAGAGACCAGTTTGAGTTCTAGACCTCCCTATAAGCAGGGAGTGCAGAATCTTGAGCCTGAGATTCCTGTCAGCAAATGCATGGACTAAAGGAAGGTCAGTAGCCAAAGGGAGGGGATGTGATTTGGAATTACAAGTAAAAGGTATCCACTCTTTCAACCAGGAGGGCAAAGGGTGGAAAGCTTTCAGGTAAGGCTTAGTGGTGTGTATGTGGTGGCAGAGGAAGAGAGAGGTGTAAAATGATTGTTGCTGTGTTGGAAAAAGATGTTTCAGGTATTAATGGGTGGTAGGGAGCAGTAACTGACTAGAGGCAAGGAGAAATATTGGCTAACTATACTTTTAGGTATATGGTCCTTTCTTGAGGATTATCTAATTCATTTATTCATCCAACAAATATTTGTTGAATACTAATCCTTTTGCCAAACTTTCCTACACAATTAGTACTGTGATACATGAAACAGATGTAATCTCTGACTTCACAGAGCTAAGAGTTTAGCTATATAACCTTCTTAAAAGTGTTCTTTTCTGAAAAAGATAATACAGTCTTGTTCTTATAACAGGATACTGAGCAGAAACCAGTGAGTTGGACCATGTTAAGAATTCAGAGGTTAGCAGCTTTTGTCATGAATAATACTTTCCCCCAGAGACCAAGGATGAGGTAATTCCTGCTAATAGGCATGGAATTTATCTCTGAGCTTCCTGGCAGCTAAGGCAAAAAGGCAAATCTGTTTAATGACCTCACTCTTACTGCTGCCAGTTCTTTTTGGAAAGACAAACCTTTTCTTGGGTCCAAGTACTTGGAGGAATTTATTAAATGGGCCCATATATATAAAATATATTGGGTAACATCATAAAATCATTATCTTCTAACCTGAAAAAATGACCAGGGGCCCCATACAAGTATTTCAGACAGCAGCATTTCATGCCTGGCCCCCTCAAACTTCTCCCCAGATCATCTTCAAACAACATAGAATTGGAATGACATCACATTTCTGGGGAGGAAATGCTTTTAGGAAAGCCTATTCTAGCTTCTTCAAATAGAGGTTTAGTTTTGCTTTTTGTTGTTTCTATATCCTGGTCTAGATACCTGTGGTTCCACTTGCTTATCTGCATGATCTGGAATCCTGATTATTTACTGACACACCTATTCTCCTCATCTTCCCTTCTCACTAGATTTCAGTTAGTTAAGGCAGGTCCCATACCTTTAAATGTCTATGTCTCCAGTATCTATCATCTCTATATCTGAGGAAAAGAGTGCCTGCTGTGAGAATAGGAAGGAGGGAGGAAGTAAGGGACAGAGGAAGGAAAAAAGGAAGGAAAAGAGGGAGGAAGGAAGGAAAAAGTGAGAAGGAAAAGGGGAGAGGAAAAAGTGTCTCTCCAAGGATGGGAAGGAGGGAAACCAATCCCAAATCTAAGCTGGAAGAGGCAAATTTGGTCTAATCAAGTGTAGACAGTGTGTAATGAAAAAGAACTCATGGGGGCTTCCCTGGTGGTCCAGTGGGTAAGGTCACTGCCTTGCAGTGCAAGGGGCGCCGGTTCAATCCCTGGCCTGGGAGGATCCCACGTGCCGCAGAGCGGCTGGACTGATGTGTCCAATTACCAAGTTGGAGCCCTGGAGCGAGAGAGGTCACACAACGGGAGGCTCACACAGGCCAAAGAACAAAGATGGATAAAATAGATAAATAAAAAACCTAGAAGTAACCCCTCCCCCCAAAAAAATTTAAAAAAAAAAAAAAAACTCATGAGAAGACCATTCAGAATGTGTGATGAGTGAATGAGAAGAATAAATGAAAGTTTGCTTTGTTTTAAGAAGACCTTAAGAACTTCTGAGTTACTTGGAGCCAGACTAACCATGACTCTTAAAGAGCACAAGAAGATACTGTGGGTAAAAATGGGACTTTCTCATTTTCATCAGAATTGATTGATGGATGTCTCCACTGGGTGTTTTTTTTTTTTTTTTGAACACGCTAAATTCTTAAAATAAATCAATGCCCGGGGGTTGCTGCTCAGGGACAGGGATGGCCAGGCCTGTGGGCACGGCTGTGTCCTTCTTGTCACCAGGCCTGAACTCCATCCTCCAGGATGGGGCAATTTACACTGTGGTTTCATGTACAACCAGAGCCACCGAATGTCCCAGGCATGCTCTGGCTTTGCTAGCCCTACCTCCCATCGTGTCAAAGACATTAAAAGCACCCACGTTATAGCAAAATTTACTTTTTGCTGTGAAAAAAGCTTCAAAGGATTTTTATGACTTTTCTTTGGAAATGGTATGGATCCAAGTAACTCATTTATTTTGTAATTAGTCATGGTTTCTCAGGTTTCACAGCTAATTGTGCACAGCAAAGCAAGAAAACCTAACCTCAAATTGCAACCAAATGCTGTAAAATTTGAATGCATACGAAATTTAACAAGTAATGACATTCGTATATATTAATTAAGCATTGGCTTGTTTTTAGTTTGCACTTTGCATTTAGCATTTTGAAACCAAAGATTTCGGATCTCAAACATCTTTGTGAGGCTTTGCCAAGAGTGCAGGCCCCAGGCACAGTGCCTAGAACACCCATGGTCTCACATATGAAGGGCTGGACAAATGTCTCTTAAGATGTCAGGGATCTAACGTGGAGCGAAGGCCATAGACCTTATGCTTTGAATTCAGGTTTCACTAATGCCTTCCCATCAATCAGTTCAGGGCCTCATTAATAAGGCATAGTAAGTTGTATAGCCACAGTTGTGTTCTGGACGAGCTCTGGGTTGGGGATGGCAGACTTTACATTACAGACCTGAGTTCACATCCTGGCTGTGCTCCACATAACTGCACAGCATCAAAGAGTCATTCTGATTCTCAGGGACTTAGTTTCCTCATCTGTGGAATGGGGCCAACACTATCAATCCATCATCATTCTTGGGGTCGAGTTTCAAATGATATAATCTACAGGAAAAAAGTTTATTCAAAAACGCCTTGCTGCTTCAGACAGTTGTTCTTATCCTTGCCTATACTTTAGAATCACCCTGGAGGCTTTTAACAAGTGCTGAAGCCCAAGTTCCACCTGAGACCAATTAAATCAGAATCGTTGGGAAGTGAGAGCAATGGGAGTTTTATAAAGGCAACCCCTTCTGGTGATGGCTAATGTGGAGGATAGAGGTGCCCAGAGAGGATGGCTGTGTCCATGGCTGGGAGTGGCGAGCAGGTCAGTGGCACCTTCCAGGTTTCTGCAGCAGCAAAAGTTGTGTCTAAGTGGATTCATCCTGTTGCATGACTTTGGCTTGT
Organism: Tragulus kanchil; assembly: GCA_022376925.1. NCBI lineage: Eukaryota > Metazoa > Chordata > Mammalia > Artiodactyla > Tragulidae > Tragulus > Tragulus kanchil. The sequence goes on along the minus strand of JAIOJX010000005.1, from coordinate 126,935,611 downwards.
TCTGGCTGCCCAGCCTCTTGGCAGTTGGTTCTTTGAACTTGGCAGAGACTCTCCAAGCTCATGAATACTCGTGCTTTCTTGGCACACAGCCAGGCTTTGCTTCCCAGACTTGAGTTACATGGGGCCATGTGAGTGCATTTGGGTCAATGGATGTGAGCAGGAGGTAACCTGTGTTGTTTTCTCTTGTCCTTATGCGGTGGATCTGTTACCCAGGGCTGTCATAACAAATTACTGGATGTGGTGGCAAAGACAATGAAATGTATTTTCTCATGGTTTCAGAGGCCAGAGATATGAAGTCAAAGTGTTGGAGGGATTGGTTCCTTCTCGGGGATTTGAGAAAGAACCCATTCTCTTTTCTGGCTTCTAGTGTCTTCAGAAAACCTTGGCCTTCTTTGGCTTGTACATGTATCATCCAGTCTCTGCCTGTCTTTATGCAGCTTCCACCTGTCTTTATGTATCTCTGGGTCTTAACTCTTCCTCTTTTCTATTGTAAGGACACTGATCATCATCTTGAAATCCAAGATGATTTCATCCAAAGACCCTTAACTTCATTAGATCTGCAAATCTGTATTACCAAATAACATCACACACCAAGGCACCAGGGGTTAGGACTTGGGCTATTTTTTTTTTGCAAGGTGGGGATGGAGAAACTATTCAACCCGCTACACCCAAAAGTAAAACAGAACTAACCAATAATCCCTTAGTTGTCATCTTCTGATGCTCTCTCTTCTCCTAGGTGCTGGCTGTATAGAGAGTACTACGAGGTCTTAGAGGATGGCAGAACCACAGGATGGGAGGGTCTGGGGCCCTGTATGACTAATGACCTTTAGCGCACAGGAGAAATCTTCATGTACTGAGTCCCTGTGATTGTGAGTCATCTCTTACAGCAGTTAGCTCATCCTCACTAACACATCAACCTTTGACATCCTTCTAATAGGTTTATCTTCTGCCCAAACCAGCCTATTGAAACTAAACGTCTATGATTAAGAAAAATGATCATTTCTTTGGCTGTGTCAGGTCTTGGTTACAGCACTAGGGATCTTCATAGTGTCATGTAGGATCTTTCGTTGGGGTGCAGGAACTCTCTAGCTGTGGAGTGCGGCTCCAGAGCATTCAGGCTTCAGTAGATGTGGCTCACTGGCTTAGTTTCTCCACAGCATGTGGGATCTAAGTTCCCTCGTCAGGGATTGAACCTGTGTCCCCTGCATTGCAAGACTGATTTTTAACCTTTGGATCATCAGGAGATGCCCATAAGCTTCTATAATTTGAAACCAAGAATCTATGCTATGATTCCATATAAGTCCATACTCTCCCAACTGCCTCTCCTACACCCTTCAGTAACTGGAGGCTGCTCACCACAAACACAGGAAAGAATCTCAGAGACCTTCTATTTCACACTGATAGACATCCTACTCCCAACCTTTTACTCTCATTTCAGTGATGAGGAAATGGAGCCTCAGAGTGAAGGTTAGGTAGTGAATGAAGGACTCCATCTTACAGCCTGTATTAGTTTTCTAGTGCTGTTGAAGTAGGGCTTCCCAGGTGGCACTAGTGGTAAAGAACCTGTGTGCTGGTGCAGGAGACACAAGAGGCGTGGATTCAGTCGCTGGGTCAGGAAGATCCCCTGAAGGAGGGCATGGCAACTGTCATAGGAGGGCATATGCTGTCATAGGTCTTATTGCACTTGGCTCTTACCAGTATTCTTACCTGGAGAATCCCACAGACAGAGAGGAGCCTGGTGGGCTACAGTCTGTGGGGTCACAAAGAGTCGAACACGACTGAAGTGGCTTAGCACACATGCACTCTGTCGTAATAAAGTACCACAAACATGATGACTTAAAACAACAGAAATTTGTTGACAGCTCTGGAGACCAGAAGTCTGAAATCTAGATGTTGGCAGGACCATGCTCCCTTGGAAGGCTCTGAAGGAGAGTCCTTCCTATCCTCTTCCAGCTGCTGGGAGTTCCAGGAGTTCCTTGACTAATGGAGACTGATAGTTTCGTCTTCACAGGGCTGGTCTTCTCCACTGCATTTCTCCTCTTTGTATTTTCTCTTCTTCTAAAGACACTTGTCATTGGATTTAAGGCCCACTCCAGGATGATCTCATCTTAAGATCCTTAACTTAATTATGTTTGCAAAGACTCCTTTTCCAAATTAAGTCATGTTTGCTGGTACTGGGAGTTACGGCTTGGGCACATTTTCTGGAGCCACAATTCAACCCATGACACACCCAGAACCTCTGACTTTGAGGCAGATGCCCCTCTACCATCATCTCTTTCAACTCTGTGCATGTGTGTTCAGTCGTGTATGACTCTTTATGACCCCATGGAGTTTTTAACCTTTGGATACATCCTCTCGAAACCAAGAATCTATGCTATGATTCCATATAAGTCCATACTCTCCCAACTGCCTCTCCTACACCCTTCAGTAACTGGAGGCTGCTCACCACAAACACAGGAAAGAATCTCAGAGACCTTCTATTTCACACTGATAGACATCCTACTCCCAACCTTTTACTCTCATTTCAGTGATGAGGAAATGGAGCCTCAGAGTGAAGGTTAGGTAGTGAATGAAGGACTCCATCTTACAGCCTGTATTAGTTTTCTAGTGCTGTTGAAGTAGGGCTTCCCAGGTGGCACTAGTGGTAAAGAACCTGTGTGCTGGTGCAGGAGACACAAGAGGCGTGGATTCAGTCGCTGGGTCAGGAAGATCCCCTGAAGGAGGGCATGGCAACTGTCATAGGAGGGCATATGCTGTCATAGGTCTTATTGCACTTGGCTCTTACCAGTATTCTTACCTGGAGAATCCCACAGACAGAGAGGAGCCTGGTGGGCTACAGTCTGTGGGGTCACAAAGAGTCGAACACGACTGAAGTGGCTTAGCACACATGCACTCTGTCGTAATAAAGTACCACAAACATGATGACTTAAAACAACAGAAATTTGTTGACAGCTCTGGAGACCAGAAGTCTGAAATCTAGATGTTGGCAGGACCATGCTCCCTTGGAAGGCTCTGAAGGAGAGTCCTTCCTATCCTCTTCCAGCTGCTGGGAGTTCCAGGAGTTCCTTGACTAATGGAGACTGATAGTTTCGTCTTCACAGGGCTGGTCTTCTCCACTGCATTTCTCCTCTTTGTATTTTCTCTTCTTCTAAAGACACTTGTCATTGGATTTAAGGCCCACTCCAGGATGATCTCATCTTAAGATCCTTAACTTAATTATGTTTGCAAAGACTCCTTTTCCAAATTAAGTCATGTTTGCTGGTACTGGGAGTTACGGCTTGGGCACATTTTCTGGAGCCACAATTCAACCCATGACACACCCAGAACCTCTGACTTTGAGGCAGATGCCCCTCTACCATCATCTCTTTCAACTCTGTGCATGTGTGTTCAGTCGTGTATGACTCTTTATGACCCCATGGACTGTGGTCTACCAGGTTCCTTTGTCTACGGAATTTTTCAGGCTAGAATACCGGAGTGGGTTGCTGTTTCCTACTCCAGGGAATCTTCCCAACCCAGGGATCGAATCCGGGTTTTCTGCATTGGAAGGTGAACTCTGTACCACTGTGCTACCTGGGAACCCCTCATCTCTTTAACACTTATTCTAATCTCTTGCTTCTCATCCAGGCAGTAACCTTTCATGGTGAGGACAATATGAAAGGTTGGCATTCAGTTCGGTTAAGTTCAGTTGCTTAGTCGTCTCTGACTCTTTGTGACCCCATGGACTGCAGCACACCAGGCTTCCCTGTCCTTCACAATCTCCTAGAGCTTGTTCAAACTCATGTCCATTGACTTAGGGATGCTATCCAACCATCTCATCCTTTATCATCCCCTTCTCCTTTTGCCTTCTATTTTCCCAACATCAAGGTCTTTTCCAATGAGTCGTTTCTTTGCATCAGATGGCCAAAGTACTGGAGCTTCAGCTTCAGCATCATTACTTCCAATGAATGATTTCCCTTAGGATTGACTGGATCTCCTTGCAGTCCAAGGGACTCTCAAAAGTCTTCTCCAATACCACAGTTTAAGGGTATCAATTGTTTGGCACTCAGCCTTCTTTATGGTCCAGCTCTCACATCCATACATGACTACTGGGAAAACCATAGCTTTGACTATATGGACTTTTGTCAGCAAAATGATGTCTCTGCTTTTGAATACACTGTCTAGCTTTGTCATAGTTTTTGTTCCAGCTGGAGTAGATATTAATATTCCCAGAGAGATAGAGGGAGAATTTATTTTATAGCCCACACCACAGTTTGGTGCCTGGCTTACAAGAAGTACACATTCCTATTAAGAATGAATGAGCCTTGCATTTACTGGGCTCCTGCCATGCTTGCTGGTGCTGTCATAGGTCTTAGTCCACTTGGTTATCAATACCACCAGCAGGTTGGTTGCTGCTGTCACCGTTTTTCCAAACGAGAAAATCAGGAATGAAATAGTTTGCCCAGCAGAGCTTGTCAGAAATTTGAGTGTCAGTTTACTTGGGCAGTGATTCCAGAAAGAACTGGAAAGGGATTAGATAAGTGAGATGGGGTGGGCAGGAAGGAAGTCAGTGCAAGGTGTGCTAATGGGCAAGTTATGGCTGTAGGCACTCGAGACTGAATTCGGCTAGGGTTCCCAGAGACAGCGTAGAGCATGGAAGGATGAAGAAGCTGTACTAATTATTCATCAGACCCTATCTGATATCTGTCTAAGGCTGTTTCCCAAAGCATTAACTCCCTGGCTCTTTCCAACCTGATTAGCTAACAGGTAGAACAAGCGCTGGTGGCCAGAGAAGTCTTCAGACAGAGTTGCAGGAACTTGTGATGGAACACTTTGATGCCAAGGGAAATGGATGGGGACTGGGTGGGGAACCAGTGGGGAAGGGCAGGACCCTGATGCTGTTTGCCTCCAAAGTCATTGCTCCTTACTCTGTGGTCCCCAGTGCCTGGCTCAACCACGGGGACAGGTTTGTGGTCTAATACCCTCACCACCGCCTGTCCTACATCAGTTCACACTGAAATTCTGTACTATTTGCAAGACTTTCTGAAGCTTAAAGGCTTTGAGATCAAGTTAGGAAGATTCTTCCCTTGGATGCTTCTGCCGTATGTATTTCTATGTGATGGGTTCTGTGTGACCCAGTGACATGCATCATACTTGAAATATTTCCACTGCTGACAAAATAAATCAGCTCTCCTTGCCGTAGCGCTCAGCTTATTAGGGGAAAATGGAAAAAGGGCATTAAATATTAATGCTGCATATTTTCCTCTCCCTTGGCACCTTCTATGCAGCTGATCGCTGCCCAGCCAAGAGCAGCCTTCTTTTCCTCCTATGATGATAGGGGACAGAAGGGACCTTGGACAAGGCAGTGAGGGACAGGAGTGTCAAATAGGGATCCTACTGGCTTTCTAGGTCCCTGTTTGGGAGCACTTGTGTCTCTATCAGGGGCCAAGCACCAGAGCTCCCTTGAACTCCATCTGCAGTGGCAGCCTTGCCCCTCTGCTAGTGTGGTTTGGAAGCATTCACAGTTGGGAGAGAGTACAGTTTTTTGAAGAAAAGATGGTTTCCACGGAGGCAGCTTGGGAGATATGAACCTCAGAGAAATAGTTGCTAAGTCCTGAGCTCACAGGCACAAGAGACCACTGACTTTGCCTCTGGGTTTGTTCATTTTCAGCAAACATTCAATAAAGGCACACTTGCCTGTTATCCCACACTACTGAGGAGATGGTGCAAAGGCCGATTTCAGGCCTTGCAAAGAAATTATCAGACCCTATCTGATATCTGTCTAAGGCTGTTTCCCAAAGCATTAACTCCCTGGCTCTTTCCAACCTGATTAGCTAACAGGTAGAACAAGCGCTGGTGGCCAGAGAAGTCTTCAGACAGAGTTGCAGGAACTTGTGATGGAACACTTTGATGCCAAGGGAAATGGATGGGGACTGGGTGGGGAACCAGTGGGGAAGGGCAGGACCCTGATGCTGTTTGCCTCCAAAGTCATTGCTCCTTACTCTGTGGTCCCCAGTGCCTGGCTCAACCACGGGGACAGGTTTGTGGTCTAATACCCTCACCACCGCCTGTCCTACATCAGTTCACACTGAAATTCTGTACTATTTGCAAGACTTTCTGAAGCTTAAAGGCTTTGAGATCAAGTTAGGAAGATTCTTCCCTTGGATGCTTCTGCCGTATGTATTTCTATGTGATGGGTTCTGTGTGACCCAGTGACATGCATCATACTTGAAATATTTCCACTGCTGACAAAATAAATCAGCTCTCCTTGCCGTAGCGCTCAGCTTATTAGGGGAAAATGGAAAAAGGGCATTAAATATTAATGCTGCATATTTTCCTCTCCCTTGGCACCTTCTATGCAGCTGATCGCTGCCCAGCCAAGAGCAGCCTTCTTTTTCCTCCTATGATGATAGGGGACAGAAGGGACCTTGGACAAGGCAGTGAGGGACAGGAGTGTCAAATAGGGATCCTACTGGCTTTCTAGGTCCCTGTTTGGGAGCACTTGTGTCTCTATCAGGGGCCAAGCACCAGAGCTCCCTTGAACTCCATCTGCAGTGGCAGCCTTGCCCCTCTGCTAGTGTGGTTTGGAAGCATTCACAGTTGGGAGAGAGTACAGTTTTTTGAAGAAAAGATGGTTTCCACGGAGGCAGCTTGGGAGATATGAACCTCAGAGAAATAGTTGCTAAGTCCTGAGCTCACAGGCACAAGAGACCACTGACTTTGCCTCTGGGTTTGTTCATTTTCAGCAAACATTCAATAAAGGCACACTTGCCTGTTATCCCACACTACTGAGGAGATGGTGCAAAGGCCGATTTCAGGCCTTGCAAAGAAATTCTCCCTGAAATATTGGTGTTTCATTTGACTAATTTGTGGAAACCTCTGCACAAAAATCAGAAATTAATCCCTAAGAGAAATTCCCTTTTAGAATGCTGGAAAGATGGATTTCTTAGGGTTTTTTTTTTCCCCGATTAATTTTTCATTACACAAGTAAAGCATTAATCCAATTTTGTAAAAATTAAATCATTACGCAGGAGGCTAGAGCAGCTTTCTCGCTCCCCTCCTGGGTCCAGATGCGCGTTCACCACCTCAGAAGTGAGTGCTGGCAGGATCACAGAAAATGATGCCGGGAAGGGGAGCTGAGGTTCCTATGTTTGTTTTTGATGCTTCTTCCCCCAAAACGCAGCTATGGTTTTCAGGTGAAGTCTGCTGTGATTTGTTCTTGTGACTGCTCTCTTTTATCCCCAGATGTCCTCCTTCCTCTGCTCACATCATCTGCACACAGGCTCAACAAGTGTCTTCCCATGACCGTTTTAATTCTCTGTGTCTGAGCTCAGGCAATCTTGAGAGCCCTATGTCCTAGGGCATCAGGTCAAGCCTCTCTTTCAACACTGGTCCCAGTCTCTCCCTCTCTGTCCCCTCTTGTCTCCCTGCCCCAGTCCACCCTGCTCTGATCCTCTGGGGCAGCTTAAACCCACCCTGTGGGGCTAGCCCTTTGCTTATGTGGTTCCCTTTTCCCTTCTTCCCACTAGATCACCCTCTTGTTTCAAGAGTCAACATCCTATGTGAAGCATTCAGTCTGCTGGCACCCTGGGTCTTTCATCTTAGGACTCGTCTCTGATTAGGACTGGAACTTTGGGAATAAAATTTCTCCTGGAGTTGTATTGGTTCCTCTTTTTGCCCCAGTCACAGGGATTCTTTGGGGCCAGTGTCTGTGCCTCCATTGGCCATCATCAGAGCTGTTGTTGGGACCTGGCACTGGCCAGTCTTTGTCCCTGGTGCTTCGCATTGGCCACTTTCTTTGTCCCTTTCCTGTTTACAGCTGAGGACCTGGGACCAAGAGAGCTTGTGTCCCTTGTCAAAAGTTCCAGAGCAGATACAGGTCAGAGGTGAGATTCAAACCCAGGCCTTGCAAAGAAATTCTCCCTGAAATATTGGTGTTTCATTTGACTAATTTGTGGAAACCTCTGCACAAAAATCAGAAATTAATCCCTAAGAGAAATTCCCTTTTAGAATGCTGGAAAGATGGATTTCTTAGGGTTTTTTTTTTCCCCGATTAATTTTTCATTACACAAGTAAAGCATTAATCCAATTTTGTAAAAATTAAATCATTACGCAGGAGGCTAGAGCAGCTTTCTCGCTCCCCTCCTGGGTCCAGATGCGCGTTCACCACCTCAGAAGTGAGTGCTGGCAGGATCACAGAAAATGATGCCGGGAAGGGGAGCTGAGGTTCCTATGTTTGTTTTTGATGCTTCTTCCCCCAAAACGCAGCTATGGTTTTCAGGTGAAGTCTGCTGTGATTTGTTCTTGTGACTGCTCTCTTTTATCCCCAGATGTCCTCCTTCCTCTGCTCACATCATCTGCACACAGGCTCAACAAGTGTCTTCCCATGACCGTTTTAATTCTCTGTGTCTGAGCTCAGGCAATCTTGAGAGCCCTATGTCCTAGGGCATCAGGTCAAGCCTCTCTTTCAACACTGGTCCCAGTCTCTCCCTCTCTGTCCCCTCTTGTCTCCCTGCCCCAGTCCACCCTGCTCTGATCCTCTGGGGCAGCTTAAACCCACCCTGTGGGGCTAGCCCTTTGCTTATGTGGTTCCCTTTTCCCTTCTTCCCACTAGATCACCCTCTTGTTTCAAGAGTCAACATCCTATGTGAAGCATTCAGTCTGCTGGCACCCTGGGTCTTTCATCTTAGGACTCGTCTCTGATTAGGACTGGAACTTTGGGAATAAAATTTCTCCTGGAGTTGTATTGGTTCCTCTTTTTGCCCCAGTCACAGGGATTCTTTGGGGCCAGTGTCTGTGCCTCCATTGGCCATCATCAGAGCTGTTGTTGGGACCTGGCACTGGCCAGTCTTTGTCCCTGGTGCTTCGCATTGGCCACTTTCTTTGTCCCTTTCCTGTTTACAGCTGAGGACCTGGGACCAAGAGAGCTTGTGTCCCTTGTCAAAAGTTCCAGAGCAGATACAGGTCAGAGGTGAGATTCAAACCCAGGGCCAGCTGCCAAGTGCTTGAATGATAAGCACCAATGTGTAGAGTGCACCTTCCCTAATTTTTCTTAGGCAGTGGCCTCCTCTAAGAAACCCTGTATGTAGGTGACTCCCTTTACCTGACCTTTACCCTGAGTGCAGGGAGAACTATGATCTGGGATCTGGAGGGGGATGGGGAGGCAGCCTCTTAGGCGGGCATGGGCCTCCAGGGACCCTAGTGGAGCCTGCAGCCATTTAGGTTAAATGAGCATCCAAAGGCCAGCACAGCGGAGAGATCATGGGAAGACATTATCCATGGTTGTTTACAAGCGAGAGTGAAGAAGTCCTTAGTGACTTTCTTGAGGAGAGAAGACACATCCCTTGAGGGAAAATTAGGCAAATCATGTGCCTGTTAGGGCCACATGGTCCCAAGTCCTCATCGGGGAGATTAACTCGTCACCGACTTGGCTGTCACTGTGTTCTTTTCGTGGCCTCCTGGGTTTCGGCATCACTGCAGCTGCAGGAAGCCACAGATGTACCTGTCCTCTCGCTCCATCACTGCCATCGGGCCGATAGGGATGCATCGAGGGCCGTTCACTGGCTGTCACATGGGCTGTTCCCACGAAGGATAATAATAACCGTCCCTTTTCCTGTACTGCCAAAGACCCCTCACCTTCAGAGCCCAGACGCGCCCCTCTCCCAAGCTGCTGTCTGTCATATCTGCCTCTCCTGGTCAGAATGAAGTGCTGTGACAGGCGTGAGATTCCCAGGTTCAAGAGGATTCACAGCTGGTACTTGAAAATACAGTTCAGTGGTCCAGTAAGAGAGTAAAACGCTCTTGCAAGGGTCTTGCTGAAGGACCTCTTGATGTGCTCATGTATTGGATAAGTCTCCTAGACAGGGTTGAGATCACTTCCTCAAAATCTTATTGTGGAACCCTTTTTAGAACAGAACATCTGTTTCCAGAGAGTGGTCATCAGCGATTTTAACCCAGGAGCCCCAGCCTTTCTTTGTCCCTTTCCTGTTTACAGCTGAGGACCTGGGACCAAGAGAGCTTGTGTCCCTTGTCAAAAGTTCCAGAGCAGATACAGGTCAGAGGTGAGATTCAAACCCAGGGCCAGCTGCCAAGTGCTTGAATGATAAGCACCAATGTGTAGAGTGCACCTTCCCTAATTTTTCTTAGGCAGTGGCCTCCTCTAAGAAACCCTGTATGTAGGTGACTCCCTTTACCTGACCTTTACCCTGAGTGCAGGGAGAACTATGATCTGGGATCTGGAGGGGGATGGGGAGGCAGCCTCTTAGGCGGGCATGGGCCTCCAGGGACCCTAGTGGAGCCTGCAGCCATTTAGGTTAAATGAGCATCCAAAGGCCAGCACAGCGGAGAGATCATGGGAAGACATTATCCATGGTTGTTTACAAGCGAGAGTGAAGAAGTCCTTAGTGACTTTCTTGAGGAGAGAAGACACATCCCTTGAGGGAAAATTAGGCAAATCATGTGCCTGTTAGGGCCACATGGTCCCAAGTCCTCATCGGGGAGATTAACTCGTCACCGACTTGGCTGTCACTGTGTTCTTTTCGTGGCCTCCTGGGTTTCGGCATCACTGCAGCTGCAGGAAGCCACAGATGTACCTGTCCTCTCGCTCCATCACTGCCATCGGGCCGATAGGGATGCATCGAGGGCCGTTCACTGGCTGTCACATGGGCTGTTCCCACGAAGGATAATAATAACCGTCCCTTTTCCTGTACTGCCAAAGACCCCTCACCTTCAGAGCCCAGACGCGCCCCTCTCCCAAGCTGCTGTCTGTCATATCTGCCTCTCCTGGTCAGAATGAAGTGCTGTGACAGAGCGTGAGATTCCCAGGTTCCAAGAGGATTCACAGCTGGTACTTGAAAATACAGTTCAGTGGTCCAGTAAGAGAGTAAAACGCTCTTGCAAGGGTCTTGCTGAAGGACCTCTTGATGTGCTCATGTATTGGATAAGTCTCCTAGACAGGGTTGAGATCACTTCCTCAAAATCTTATTGTGGAACCCTTTTTAGAACAGAACATCTGTTTCCAGAGAGTGGTGGTCTATTCCTCACACTGGATCCACTGGAGTGGAGGAAAAATAAGAACCCTAGAGTACAGGAGACCTGAGTGAGGACATCTTCCTCCTCAGGCTGCTGCAGGTCCCTGGTTTTATGGGCCTTGGCTACCCCATGTCAAAGCACAGGGGCTAGGGACATCTACTAGGAATTGTTGAGAAGCTTAGGTGAGCTGTGGTCCTTGGTGCCCACTTGGGAGCATGCTCAACCTTGGGCTCTCTTGCCTCTCACCAAACCTCAGTGTTATACCTCTGACACACTGGGAGCTTCTGATGGCTGAAGTGCTACTTTTACATATATATATATATAGCTACTTTTATATGCACTTCCCCTTCCCCATAAGGTTGTGAGCTACATGAGAGTGAAAATGAAAGTTGCTCAGTCACATCTGACTCTTTGTGACCCCATGGACGAGCCATGGAATTCTCCAGGGAAGAATACTGTAATGGGTAGCCTACCCCTTCTCCAGGGGATCTTCCTGACCCAGGAACTGAACCTGGGCCTCCTGAATTGCAGGCACATTCTTTTTTTTTTTTTTTAAAGATTTATTTATTTATTTACTTTGGGCGGGGGTCGGGTTGGGGAGGGAGGGGAGCAGGCGGGCCACTTCTATTGGTCTTTCATTTCTCTATTTTCATTCGTCTTCATTCTTTGGCTCCTGTGGGCCTCCCATCGCTGTCGCATCTGTCGCTGCAGAGCGCCAGCTCTGGGCGCATGCGCTCCAGAGCTCTGGCTCGGTGATTGGACACATCGGTCCAGCCGCTCCGCGGCACGTGGGATCTTCCCAGGCCAGGGATGGAACTGGCACCCCTTGCACTGCAAGGCAGTGTCCTTACCCACTGGACCACCAGGGAAGCCCTGCAGGCACATTCTTTACCGGCTGAGCTACAAGGGAAGCAGAGACTGTATCTTGGCTCTTTTCTTTTTCTTTTTAAACTTTTTTGTATTTAGACTATAGTCAGTTAACAATGTTGTGAGTGTTTCAGGTGGACAGCATGTATCTTGGGTCGGTTACTCCCTTTCTGTCTCAGCAAGCTGCCTGACTCACAGAAGCTGCTGACACACGGTCATTGCGTTATGTGGTTTATCATTTTCAAGGGGGCATTCCTCACACTGGATCCACTGGAGTGGAGGAAAATAAGAACCCTAGAGTACAGGAGACCTGAGTGAGGACATCTTCCTCCTCAGGCTGCTGCAGGTCCCTGGTTTTATGGGCCTTGGCTACCCCATGTCAAAGCACAGGGGCTAGGGACATCTACTAGGAATTGTTGAGAAGCTTAGGTGAGCTGTGGTCCTTGGTGCCCACTTGGGAGCATGCTCAACCTTGGGCTCTCTTGCCTCTCACCAAACCTCAGTGTTATACCTCTGACACACTGGGAGCTTCTGATGGCTGAAGTGCTACTTTTACATATATATATATATAGCTACTTTTATATGCACTTCCCCTTCCCCATAAGGTTGTGAGCTACATGAGAGTGAAAATGAAAGTTGCTCAGTCACATCTGACTCTTTGTGACCCCATGGACGAGCCATGGAATTCTCCAGGGAAGAATACTGTAATGGGTAGCCTACCCCTTCTCCAGGGGATCTTCCTGACCCAGGAACTGAACCTGGGCCTCCTGAATTGCAGGCACATTCTTTTTTTTTTTTTTTAAAGATTTATTTATTTATTTACTTTGGGCGGGGGTCGGGTTGGGGAGGGAGGGGAGCAGGCGGGCCACTTCTATTGGTCTTTCATTTCTCTATTTTCATTCGTCTTCATTCTTTGGCTCCTGTGGGCCTCCCATCGCTGTCGCATCTGTCGCTGCAGAGCGCCAGCTCTGGGCGCATGCGCTCCAGAGCTCTGGCTCGGTGATTGGACACATCGGTCCAGCCGCTCCGCGGCACGTGGGATCTTCCCAGGCCAGGGATGGAACTGGCACCCCTTGCACTGCAAGGCAGTGTCCTTACCCACTGGACCACCAGGGAAGCCCTGCAGGCACATTCTTTACCGGCTGAGCTACAAGGGAAGCAGAGACTGTATCTTGGCTCTTTTCTTTTTCTTTTTAAACTTTTTTGTATTTAGACTATAGTCAGTTAACAATGTTGTGAGTGTTTCAGGTGGACAGCATGTATCTTGGGTCGGTTACTCCCTTTCTGTCTCAGCAAGCTGCCTGACTCACAGAAGCTGCTGACACACGGTCATTGCATTCATACTGAATGTTGCCACTTTTTTCGTTATGTGGTTTCACAAGTCTATGGATCTCTTGCACAATCTTCACAGTGGAGTGGAGCCAATATAGGAAATAATTGACCCAAGGAGGAATGAGTGGGTTCTCTTTTACTTTTAAATTCACTGGAAGTACACTGTGCATAAATTTTAAACACTTTTTTTTCTGTAAAAATAAGAGCTACTTGTTGTAGAAAGCTAATAAAATATGGAAAAGAAAAAAAAAAAAAAAAAAAGATTATCCACAATCCCAACCACAGTGAATATTTTGATATCTATCAAGCCACTGACTTTGTATGTGCATGCGTGTGAATATATTATATATATAAACAAAATGGATCATGTTGTATGTTATAACCTGCTTAGTTCACTTAACAATATATTATTGGCATAGGTTGATGTTATTAAATATTCTTCTGTATAATTTTAAATGGTTGCCACATATCCTTCTATGTGGGCATAACATGATTTATTTAATTAACCTCATTTTGGTTGTTTTCATTCTTTTATATTATAAATAATGAAAAAAATAAACATCCATATAGCAGTTCCTATAAAAATGCCAATGGAATTTCCCACAGAAATAGAATAAAATAGTTATAAAATTTGCATAGAAATGAATAGTCAAAACAACCTTGAGAAAGAAAAACAAAGTTGGAGGCATCATGCACCCTGATTTTAAACTATATTGCAAAGCTACAGTAATCAAAACCATATGGTACTAGCACAGAAACAGACACAAAAGTCACTGGCACAGAATAGAGAGCACAGAAATAAACCTGTACGCATATGGTCAGTTAATCTATGATAAACAAGGCAAGAATATATAATGGGAAAAAGACATCATCTTCAATAAATATTGTTGAGTAAACTGGACAGCTAAATACAATAGAATCAAACCACCTCATTTAAAAAAATAAACTCAAAAAGGATTAACAATTAAATCTGTGACTTTAAACCTTAAAGCTCTTAGAAGAAACACAGGCTGTATGCTCTTTGACGTTGGTATTAGCAATACACTTTTGGATCTGTCTCTTGGGTCAGTTACTCCTTTCTGTCTAAATGCTGTGCTTGACACACGGTCATTGCATTCATACTGAATGTTGCCACTTTTTTCGTTATGTGGTTTCACAAGTCTATGGATCTCTTGCACAATCTTCACAGTGGAGTGGAGCCAATATAGGAAATAATTGACCCAAGGAGGAATGAGTGGGTTCTCTTTTACTTTTAAATTCACTGGAAGTACACTGTGCATAAATTTTAAACACTTTTTTTTCTGTAAAAATAAGAGCTACTTGTTGTAGAAAGCTAATAAAATATGGAAAAGCAAAAAAAAAAAAAAAAAAAGATTATCCACAATCCCAACCACAGTGAATATTTTGATATCTATCAAGCCACTGACTTTGTATGTGCATGCGTGTGAATATATTATATATATAAACAAAAATGGATCATGTTGTATGTTATAACCTGCTTAGTTCACTTAACAATATATTATTGGCATAGGTTGATGTTATTAAATATTCTTCTGTATAATTTTAAATGGTTGCCACATATCCTTCTATGTGGGCATAACATGATTTATTTAATTAACCTCATTTTGGTTGTTTTCATTCTTTTATATTATAAATAATGAAAAAAATAAACATCCATATAGCAGTTCCTATAAAAATGCCAATGGAATTTCCCACAGAAATAGAATAAAATAGTTATAAAATTTGCATAGAAATGAATAGTCAAAACAACCTTGAGAAAGAAAAACAAAGTTGGAGGCATCATGCACCCTGATTTTAAACTATATTGCAAAGCTACAGTAATCAAAACCATATGGTACTAGCACAGAAACAGACACAAAAGTCACTGGCACAGAATAGAGAGCACAGAAATAAACCTGTACGCATATGGTCAGTTAATCTATGATAAACAAGGCAAGAATATATAATGGGAAAAAGACATCATCTTCAATAAATATTGTTGAGTAAACTGGACAGCTAAATACAATAGAATCAAACCACCTCATTTAAAAAAATAAACTCAAAAAGGATTAACAATTAAATCTGTGACTTTAAACCTTAAAGCTCTTAGAAGAAACACAGGCTGTATGCTCTTTGACGTTGGTATTAGCAATACACTTTTGGATCTGTCTCTTCAGGCAAGGGTGATAAAACCAAGAGTAACCTAATAAGACTACATCAAACTAAAAAACATTTGCATAGCAAAAAAGCAACTTAATAAATGGTAAAGGATATATCTGATAAGGGGTATATATCTAAAATCTGTTCAAAAAATGGGCAAAGGACCTGAATGGACATTTTTCTATAAAAGCCATGAGATGGCAAATAGACACATGGCAAATGCTCAACATTACTAATCATCAGGGCACTGCAAATCAAAACCACAATGAAGTATTACCTCACACCTGTCAGAATGGCTATTATTTTAAAAAGACAATATATAACAAGTGTTGGTGAAGATGTGGAGAAAAGGGAACCCGTGTGCGCTCTTGATGGAAATGTAAATTGTTGTAGCAACCCATGGAACAAAGTATAGAGGTTCCTCTAAACAATTAAAACTAGAACCAGCTGACTTCCCTGGTGATCCAGAGGTTAAGACTCTGAGCTTCCACTGTAGGGGCTGCACAGGTTTAATCCCTGGTCCAGGAAATTCTGCATGCTCCACTGTGTAGCCAAAAAGAAAATAAACAAAACAAAACAAGTCTTCTTTGGGCTTCCCCAGTAGTCCAGTGGTTAAGAATCTGCTTGCCAATGCAGGGAACCTGGGTTCAGTCCTTAGTCTAGGATGATTTAATATGCCTTGGAGCAACTAAACCCATCCAACATGACTAATGAGCCTGTGTGCCTAGAGCCTATGCTCTGCAACAAGAGAAGACACTGCAGTGAGAAGCCTGCACACCACAAAGAGCAGCTCCTTTTCTCGACAGCTTGAGAGAAAAAACCCATGGGCAGCGATGAAGACCCAGCCCCAGCACAGCCAAAAATAAATAAATAAAACTGAACAAGTAAGTAAGTAATAAAAACTTTCTTTTTAGAAAAATAGGACTACCATATGATCCAGCAATTCCACTCTGGGTGTTTACCAAAGAAGACAAAAATACTAATTTGAAAAGGTATATGCACCCCTGTGTTCATTGTGGCATTATTCACAATACTTGAGATATGGAATCAACATAAATGACCGTTGATAGACAAATGGATAAAGAAGATGTGGTATGTTTGTCTATACACACACGTGCACACATATGGGCGTGTGCACTCAGACAATGGAATACTACCTAGGCATAAAGGATGAGATCTGGTCATTTGTGATATCATGGATGGGCCCAGAGGGCATCAGGCTAGGTGGAATAAATCAGAGAAAAAGACAAATACTATCTGATTTCACTTATATCCATGAGATGGCAAATAGACACATGGCAAATGCTCAACATTACTAATCATCAGGGCACTGCAAATCAAAACCACAATGAAGTATTACCTCACACCTGTCAGAATGGCTATTATTTTAAAAAGACAATATATAACAAGTGTTGGTGAAGATGTGGAGAAAAGGGAACCCGTGTGCGCTCTTGATGGAAATGTAAATTGTTGTAGCAACCCATGGAACAAAGTATAGAGGTTCCTCTAAACAATTAAAACTAGAACCAGCTGACTTCCCTGGTGATCCAGAGGTTAAGACTCTGAGCTTCCACTGTAGGGGCTGCACAGGTTTAATCCCTGGTCCAGGAAATTCTGCATGCTCCACTGTGTAGCCAAAAAGAAAATAAACAAAACAAAACAAGTCTTCTTTGGGCTTCCCCAGTAGTCCAGTGGTTAAGAATCTGCTTGCCAATGCAGGGAACCTGGGTTCAGTCCTTAGTCTAGGATGATTTAATATGCCTTGGAGCAACTAAACCCATCCAACATGACTAATGAGCCTGTGTGCCTAGAGCCTATGCTCTGCAACAAGAGAAGACACTGCAGTGAGAAGCCTGCACACCACAAAGAGCAGCTCCTTTTCTCGACAGCTTGAGAGAAAAAACCCATGGGCAGCGATGAAGACCCAGCCCCAGCACAGCCAAAAATAAATAAATAAAACTGAACAAGTAAGTAAGTAATAAAAACTTTCTTTTTAGAAAAATAGGACTACCATATGATCCAGCAATTCCACTCTGGGTGTTTACCAAAGAAGACAAAAATACTAATTTGAAAAGGTATATGCACCCCTGTGTTCATTGTGGCATTATTCACAATACTTGAGATATGGAATCAACATAAATGACCGTTGATAGACAAATGGATAAAGAAGATGTGGTATGTTTGTCTATACACACACGTGCACACATATGGGCGTGTGCACTCAGACAATGGAATACTACCTAGGCATAAAGGATGAGATCTGGTCATTTGTGATATCATGGATGGGCCCAGAGGGCATCAGGCTAGGTGGAATAAATCAGAGAAAAAGACAAATACTATCTGATTTCACTTATATGCAGAATATAAAAAATAAAACAAGAAAAGAAAACAGAAGAAACAGATGCATAGATACAGAGATTAAACTGGCAGTCGTCACAGAGAGTCAAGGTGAAGCACTGGGGAAACAGGTGAAAGGGAATTAAGAGATACACACTTTCAGTTACAGAATAAGTCAAAGGGATGCAATGCACAGCATAGGGAATTTAGTTAACAATATTGTTGAAACTCTGTGGTGACAGATGGTTACTAGACTTATTGCCATGGTGATTAATTCACAATGTATAAATGTTGAATCACTATGTAATACACCTCAAACTAATATAATACTGTGTGTCTACTATACTTCAACTTCTTAGAAAAGAATCTGAAAAAGAATTTTTAAAAGCAGGGCTATTTTGTCTCAGTTACCTATCCCAGCATCTCTTCCCTTTTTTTTTTTTTTTATTAAAAATGTTTTTAAATTTGTTTATTACTTATTTTTATTTTGCTTTTACAGAGTTTTGTTGTTTACAGATATGCATAATTCCAGATCATTCGTAGGCATATCCCCGACCACTCCCTGTTGTGCCCCCCCTCAGTGTCCCCATCCCACCCCTCCAGGCCGTCACATAGTCTCCACGTAAGATCCCTTAGTCCCACAAGGCATTGACAATAGTTATCTCTTTTACATAAGGTAGTACAGGTTTGCATGTTACTCCTCCCATACCTCACACCCCCACTTCCCTCCTTTCTTTTCAGTGATGGTATTGCCTGCACTCTCTTTTCCTTCTGTTTTGTTTCTATTCTGGCCTCTGGTTGAGAAATCAGCACTCAGGATTGAAATGAGCACTTACTGGCTGAGGGTCTCCCCTGTCCACATACCATTTTCATCTATAATCTGTGCATATGAAACATCTGTCGATGTCACATTATTGCGTCGGGGGCAATAATATCCTAGTTCAAAAACTCGTGTAAACTTTTATCCAAAGACATTCAACGACTTTTAAAACAATCATTAACCTCCCCCCTTGCAAAATCTGAACTTATAATAAAACTTTTGCCTTCAAAACAGAAATGTCGGTTTAAACTCACTCTTTCACTCCCTGCCCTCCCCACCTCACCCCAAACCCCAGCATAAGTCTTTACATGTAGATAATTTCAGAGGATTCAAATTTAACAGGAAAAAGAGAGTCCTGTACCTCCTGGCCAGAGAGTGTGTCCAGAAGGTTTGAGGGTGTATCAGCCTCACCTTTCAAATCGTGGATCATCCTCCAACATAGTTAACTGCAATCAATTTTTGAGTTTTGGAATCTGGATTTCTTCCCTTACTTCCTAAGAGAAACAAGAAACAGAAAGCCAGCACGCACACACATATTCCAGGAGAGCTGGCGCTTCTCACTGTGAGCCATTTATCGTGATCCAGAAGATTTACTCAGAGGCATAATTAATTGGAACTTATTTCAGTGGAAGTTATTTCCCTTCATCTCATTACAGAAACAAAAGAAGATTATAGGTCAGGGGATCCATGAGGTTTCAAGAGAGCAGACTGATGAATGAAGTTGGAAGGAGCTGACACTCGGTCAGAGATGGTTAACATCCAGAAATTCTTACAAAGTAACAGCAATTTTCTTTTCCATTACCCTAGTCCCAGATCATTCGTAGGCATATCCCGACCACTCCCTGTTGTGCCCCCTCAGTGTCCCCATCCCACCCCTCCAGGCCGTCACATAGTCTCCACGTAAGATCCCTTAGTCCCACAAGGCATTGACAATAGTTATCTCTTTTACATAAGGTAGTACAGGTTTGCATGTTACTCCTCCCATACCTCACACCCCCACTTCCCTCCTTTCTTTTCAGTGATGGTATTGCCTGCACTCTCTTTTCCTTCTGTTTTGTTTCTATTCTGGCCTCTGGTTGAGAAATCAGCACTCAGGATTGAAATGAGCACTTACTGGCTGAGGGTCTCCCCTGTCCACATACCATTTTCATCTATAATCTGTGCATATGAAACATCTGTCGATGTCACATTATTGCGTCGGGGGCAATAATATCCTAGTTCAAAAACTCGTGTAAACTTTTATCCAAAGACATTCAACGACTTTTAAAACAATCATTAACCTCCCCCCTTGCAAAATCTGAACTTATAATAAAACTTTTGCCTTCAAAACAGAAATGTCGGTTTAAACTCACTCTTTCACTCCCTGCCCTCTCCCCACCTCACCCCAAACCCCAGCATAAGTCTTTACATGTAGATAATTTCAGAGGATTCAAATTTAACAGGAAAAAGAGAGTCCTGTACCTCCTGGCCAGAGAGTGTGTCCAGAAGGTTTGAGGGTGTATCAGCCTCACCTTTCAAATCGTGGATCATCCTCCAACATAGTTAACTGCAATCAATTTTTGAGTTTTGGAATCTGGATTTCTTCCCTTACTTCCTAAGAGAAACAAGAAACAGAAAGCCAGCACACACATATTCCAGGAGAGCTGGCGCTTCTCACTGTGAGCCATTTATCGTGATCCAGAAGATTTACTCAGAGGCATAATTAATTGGAACTTATTTCAGTGGAAGTTATTTCCCTTCATCTCATTACAGAAACAAAAGAAGATTATAGGTCAGGGGATCCATGAGGTTTCAAGAGAGCAGACTGATGAATGAAGTTGGAAGGAGCTGACACTCGGTCAGAGATGGTTAACATCCAGAAATTCTTACAAAGTAACAGCAATTCTTTTCCATTAATCCTGCCTTTCCTCTTTGATCTTGAATGGTACCATGGCTGCAAGTTAAGTGCAGAGTTACCCTGGCATTAAAGGCCCCCAAAGACCTTGTCTTGGAGACGCGTTCTTTGAGAACTTAGAAGATTAAAAATAACAGCAATAATAAAAACAAACAAATACACAAAAGAGAAAAAAATATGAACAAGCAGAGACTCCGGTGGAGAGATTTTTAAGCTATTATATGGTAAATCTGCCACCTGCACTCTTTAGGAAAACCACATCTGTGTGAACAGGGAAATGGATGAGGTTGGGTCTGGAAAATGAGTCAGTCGCCTCTTTCTGTAAAATGAAATAATTAAAGAGAGAATTGGGAGAAGATACACTGGGTAGACACTTAAAGGATTTTTTTTTTAAGCAAATGACCTACTCTTCTTTTCTTTTATCCTCTTTTCGTTTTTCCCATGCTTCTGCGAGTCTCTCAGAACTCCAGCAAGGAAGCAGCATTTGTGGCGACCATTAAGAGATGCCCAAACGGAAAAGGGGCTCAGGGGACCCGTCCTCTCAGTTTGTAGCCTCTTCTGACCCAACGGACTGAGCCCCAAATCTTTTACCATTCTTTCAACTCTGGAAGTGGCTCGAGGCCATTAAACAGTCCTTTAATTCTGGAAATGGGGGGAGAGGGGTGAATGTGGCTGGAGAGAGAGGTTGTTATCACCCAGCACGGCTGGTGGTCAGGCTTCATGCTCAAAACTGTCCAATTAAAGAAATAAAAATGTAAGCTCTGTCGGGGAAAAATGCAAATAAGGTGGCTTTGGGTTAAGATTTTGAGTGGTTTGGTGGTTAAAATTATGCTCTTGTTTATGGGGGAAATGGACTTAAAAAAATAAAATTCTATATTCAGTTGCATAAATTAGGCAACCATCTATTATGTAATTGAGTAACAACATAATCCATCATAATGGTGAAGCAGGCCAAAGCCAGTGCAAATTTAGGGGACTTTTTCATTTTTCCTGCTTTTGCTTTTAGAAAAGCAACAGTTTGGGGGAGTTAAGTCTCTCTTTTTCCTTTCAGAGGGTGATATCTAACAGTGCTTTCTTGCCAGTTTGAATTCTTAGGAGGCTGCAGAGGCTTGGGTGTGACCAGCAGTGGTGTGTGTGTGTGTGTGTACACCCTGGCATATGCTTGCACCCAGGGACATCCTAAAGGCTATATATAGTGGGCGCTATGGTGTGCCCTTGGATTAGAACAGGAATACTTACTCACTCAGCTGCAGGTGCTGCTAGGCTGCTGCGGGCTTATAGTCAGGAGCGGCCTTTACCAAAGGGAGCTGCTCATTCAACTGTATGCCCAGTTCCTATAGCATCCTGAGTTTAATGACTGGCCCATGTGAGGGTCTAGTAGTTCCTCCCTGGGTCAGGAATAGCCCCTGGTGGAGGGCATGACAACCCACTCCAGTATTCTTGCCTGGAGAATCCCATGGACAGAGAAGCCTGGCAGTCTACCGTCCATAGAGTCACAAAGGGTCAGACTTAAAGGTTTTTTTTTAAGCAAATGACCTACTCTTCTTTTCTTTTATCCTCTTTCGTTTCCCATGCTTCTGCGAGTCTCTCAGAACTCCAGCAAGGAAGCAGCATTTGTGGCGACCATTAAGAGATGCCCAAACGGAAAAGGGGCTCAGGGGACCCGTCCTCTCAGTTTGTAGCCTCTTCTGACCCAACGGACTGAGCCCCAAATCTTTTACCATTCTTTCAACTCTGGAAGTGGCTCGAGGCCATTAAACAGTCCTTTAATTCTGGAAATGGGGGGAGAGGGGTGAATGTGGCTGGAGAGAGAGGTTGTTATCACCCAGCACGGCTGGTGGTCAGGCTTCATGCTCAAAACTGTCCAATTAAAGAAATAAAAATGTAAGCTCTGTCGGGGAAAAATGCAAATAAGGTGGCTTTGGGTTAAGATTTTGAGTGGTTTGGTGGTTAAAATTATGCTCTTGTTTATGGGGGAAATGGACTTAAAAAAATAAAATTCTATATTCAGTTGCATAAATTAGGCAACCATCTATTATGTAATTGAGTAACAACATAATCCATCATAATGGTGAAGCAGGCCAAAGCCAGTGCAAATTTAGGGGACTTTTTCATTTTTCCTGCTTTTGCTTTTAGAAAAGCAACAGTTTGGGGGAGTTAAGTCTCTCTTTTCCTTTCAGAGGGTGATATCTAACAGTGCTTTCTTGCCAGTTTGAATTCTTAGGAGGCTGCAGAGGCTTGGGTGTGACCAGCAGTGGTGTGTGTGTGTGTGTGTACACCCTGGCATATGCTTGCACCCAGGGACATCCTAAAGGCTATATATAGTGGGCGCTATGGTGTGCCCTTGGATTAGAACAGGAATACTTACTCACTCAGCTGCAGGTGCTGCTAGGCTGCTGCGGGCTTATAGTCAGGAGCGGCCTTTACCAAAGGGAGCTGCTCATTCAACTGTATGCCCAGTTCCTATAGCATCCTGAGTTTAATGACTGGCCCATGTGAGGGTCTAGTAGTTCCTCCCTGGGTCAGGAATAGCCCCTGGTGGAGGGCATGACAACCCACTCCAGTATTCTTGCCTGGAGAATCCCATGGACAGAGAAGCCTGGCAGTCTACCGTCCATAGAGTCACAAAGGGTCAGACATGATTGAAGTGACTGAGCATGCATTTATTTGTTTGTTCGGGCTTAACTGCAGCATACGGGATCTTTAGTTGCAGCCTGTCAGATCCGGCTCCCCAACCAGAGATTGAACCTGCACCCCTTGCACTGGGAGCATGGAGTCCTAGGCACTGGCCCACCAAGGAAGTCCCACTTAGCCTCCTCTGATGCAGTTTTCGAATCTGTATATAACTGTATCATAGAGTTGTTTGTGAAGAGGAAATGGAGAAATTTAGGCAGTGGCCAGGGCTTACTTTATGGTCTACTAAGTGCCAGCTTTTGTGAGTGACCGAATGGAGTGGATCCCCGGTTCTGTTACCAACCCAGTGACTTCAGGTGAAATAGTTAATAACTCTCTGAGCCAAAGCGTGTTTATCTGTAGAATGCAGTGATACCATCTGATTTTATGTGGTGATTTGGGGGCTAATAAGAATGTATACAAAAGGTCTGGTGCTAACAGGGGCTCAGCTATTAATATTCATGTTGTTATTTTGAGGAAGTTTACCATTTGACTGAGGGCCGCAGATAAGTTGCAGCGGAACAATGGGCTGATGGAGAAGTTAAGCGGACCACTAGGTACAGAGAGTCTCAGACAGAACAGTCCCGCTTTCTCGCTGAGGGTGGGAATTTTCCCCAGTGGCTTCGCTGCCAAGTTATTAGTTTTCTAGCAGGGAAATAATACAGGGAACTTGGCCACCTTAGGCTGGAGTCTCACTGTTTTCTGGGAATCACCTGATGTCAGGATTTGCAACCTGAGTGGCTGGTCCAGAACAAGGAGCTCTGCCAGGCCACAGACAAAGGCCCCTTTGGTCCCTGAGCTGGCATGAGCGGCTGCCTTGGCCAGATGTCCGCTGAGGGGCTTTCAGGAGTCATGTGACTGTCCCTGCTTAGATCT
This sequence comes from Tragulus kanchil, assembly GCA_022376925.1. NCBI lineage: Eukaryota > Metazoa > Chordata > Mammalia > Artiodactyla > Tragulidae > Tragulus > Tragulus kanchil. Next base: position 126,911,645 of record JAIOJX010000005.1, on the reverse strand, counting down.
TCAGATAGAGACTTGGGCCTTTTCTGAGCATTGCTTCCTATGCACAACTTTGTGAGGATATAAAAAAAAGGTATTTTTTACTACGAAGATGCAAGGGCAGGTCTACTTAATACTAAAGACGTCTGCTTTATCCTAAGGGAGGTGGCAGTTGTTGCCACAGGAAGAGCTCTGGGCTGGGGGTCCACCAGCCAGCCTCCGCCCTCTCTGGTGACTTGGCCCAGGGATCACTGGTCGCGGGGAAAAGAAGCTTCTTCAACTTCGTTCAAATAAGAAACAGCGGCCTTATTGTAAGCTCCTAGGACCCTGCTGTCGGAAGTTCAGCCTGACCTCGCAGCAAATGGGAAGTCACCACCCCTCCGGGGCACCCCAGGAAGCCTGTTTCCACGGCAGCACAAACACTAGCTCGGGGATGACACTCCCTGCCGGGGCTACTTTCCGCTCCTCCTCCTGTCGCCTGCAGATGGCTTTGGCTGACCTTGGCAGTGATTCCAGACTGGTCATTCGTGACTTTTCACTGGTCACTGACACAGTTGGGACCAATGATCCCTGCTTAAATACCGAGAAAAGAAAAATTGATTGGCTCAGTTTAAATAAGTGGTGATCCTGGAATGTGGACGTGGGCAGGCTCTTCAGTCAGGGGATGGAGCAAAGTAATCGTGGACATTTGAAGACAACTGATTCAACTTTCTAGGTCATATTGTCTTCAGGGGTAGAATAATAATTATTATTATAGTGTCAGCCATTGTCGTTGTTGCTTAGTTGCTACTAACTCTTGTCCAACTCTTTTGGGACCCCATGGACTCTATCCCGCTAGGCTCCTCTGTTTACGATACTCCCCAGGCAACAATACTGGAATGGGATTCCTTCTGCAGGGTATCTTCCCAACCCAGGGACTGAACCGGCAGTCTCCTCCACTGGCTGGCAGATTCTTTACCACTGAAGCCATGAGGGAAGCTCTATATTAGCCACTGAGTGTCAGATTGAATTATTTAATCTATGGAACCCAACTGACCACCCCGCTTCCCTTCCACTCCTATACCCTTTCAGTCATCTGTGGCCATGTAACAACAATACAGCCCCACATCTCACAGGATATAGGAAGTTTGAAGGAAGCTGCCTTCTCTAGGGTATTTCTGGGACCCCTGAGGAATATGTGTATATTCTACAAGTCAACCCAGGTGGTGGCTGGTCATCCCTACCAGCCTCCTGGCTCTACATTATTGCTTCCTTTAGCTCCTATTTTCCAGAATGTTGATACATACCTTTGATTATCCCTAACATGGATGTGAGCTTTTTCTTTCAGTCTCCAAAGCTCAGCTAAGACAAGATGGAAATGGTATAACTGCGCTTTCCAGCTATATTGAGTTATAATTGACAAATAAAAATTTTATACATTTAAGTTGTACAATGGGATTTAAGAAAAGGAAATGATGTGACTTTACTGAATGTCTCAGGGCAACCGAATTTTAACAAAAAGATGAAGTGGCCTTGCATAGCTGCCACTGGGCCTTCATGAAGCTGGAGAACCCAAAAGGTACTCTGAGAACATTGCTGCCAAGGAGTTCAGGCCACTCTCGGAGAGAAGAGCTGCATCTCTCCCAGTCCCAAGGCCACCTCCTCCCCTTCCCTACGATTCAGTCCAATTGCAGAAAGCCTGACCTGGGGAACCTCTGCTCCCCTTGGGGGAAACACCCACCCCACCTGTCAGGTTGCCCTTTGACCCACTCCCAATCACTGCAGACCTTTCTGGCTTCATCAAGTCTGCTTCCTCAGCTTAAACAGTCCCTCTGGGGCAACTCAACTGCCTCGGCCCAGAAATGGGGCCAGACCTACACCTCCCCTCCTCATGGGGCTAGGTCTTGGCACTGGATCACTTGTGAGCTCACTTTTGGTCAAAACAACAAACTCATCTCCCAAGAGTATACAATGATTTTTTTTCAGACATTGGACAGTGAAGTTCCAAGTTTTATATAAAAGAATTTTTTATTTTAGGATTCATCTGGAGAGTCTCCAATTGACATTTGCAAATGGTATATGCAAATATAGGACCAAAATGACTCGGTGATGTGGCCTCTCCTTAAACAAAGGGAATGTCTGTTCCAAAGACAAATTTATTTTTTTTTTCCTCTCATAAACTACAGAGACTGTCTGAAATTCCCCAAATGGCTGCTTTCCAGTCTCAAATATTTAAAGCCCCAGTCTCTTCCAGGTGCCTTGTTCTAATAAATTATCTCCTTTGATCCTCCCAACATCTTTAGGAGGGAAAGTATGGTTTATTTTGTTTTACAAATAAGGAAACTGAGGCTCAGAGCTGGGTGACAGTTATCCTACAGGTGGCAGCTGGCAAGGTGGAATCCAAATCCAGCTTGGACCTTTGTCTCACAGCATTCTTGTCCCATGACCCTTTCTGGAATCTCATGATTCCGAGGTCCTAAAGATACTCTGATCCTGGCCTGTGGGAAGGCAGCTGTGTCTCCCAAGACTCGACCCCAAACAACACTGGGAATTGCCTTGTTTGCTGGGCTCAGTGCAAAATAGAAACATGAGCCTTTATTCAGAAGTTATTAAGCATATAAAACTGAGATAATAGAGTGTGAAACCAGGCACAGATCCTTGGGAGTTCTAGGCCCTGTGCAGGTAGTGGGCCTGTGAACTGGCAGCCTGGACAAGCCACCTTGCTCCTGGGAGAATCATGGGCTGCAGGGTGACCTAGTGCTGGAGGAAACTGGGCTGTTTTCCAGCAAGCTTGCTCTCCCTGCTCCCCTGTACCATGGCATGATTGTCAAAGGAAGCAGGAGACCCAAGGGTTGTACGTACCAGATAATTTTTGTAGTTTAACAGCTTTTATTCCTCCCCTATTGTTGTTGTTTTGAATAATCTGTGTGGCTTTTGAAGAAGTTACATGAACCGATTTGAGCCTTATTAAGATATGAAAAAAATCACAGGCCAAGGGGGCCTGGTGGATGAAAGTGGAGCTTTCATTTGATGCTGCAGGCGACAGGAGCAGAGGAGCCTGGTGCTGTGCGCTTAACAGAGGCGGGGTTGGGGGTTGTGTGGGACAGAGGCAACGTGGAGGGGCGGCTGCAGAGCTGTGGGGAACAGTGCTCCAGTTCCACACAGCAGAATGACAATCCAATATTAAAGCCCAGGTGGGAAGTGAGAAGGAAATAGAGCAAAATAAACCTTCAACTCTACTGCAACTGGAACAGGGGGAAGCCGAGAGAGGAAATGGCTAGTCGGTATTGCAAGTGCGTAGCAACCTCTGATGGATGATGAGACCCCACAGTTGTTTTCCCCAAGAACAGAGGCATTTGGGCACTTGGCTGAATCCCCTCAAGAGAAGGGGCTTATCTCAATTTTGGAAGCCTACTTCTTTGTTGACTTTGTGACTCTTATCTGGGTCCCTGAGCATCCTGTATGTAGTCTGGGGGCCAACCTTGGGAACTCAGTGGCTTATAGTCAGGTGTGGTCCCGGCCCCCCTGGAATTCTTACTCTGGAAGGGGAGCTGGAAGAATGATCAGTGGGTGGACAGGCCAGGAAAGTGTTGGGGAAGTCCAAAGGAGGTGGGGGACTTACCTAGAAAAGGCCTCTCCCCAAGAAAGTCACGTTCATACAGAAATCTGAAGAATGAGTAGAATTTATTGAAGTGTTGGGGATGATGGGGGTGATAGGGGAATCCAGCTTAAAGGAAACCATGTTAAAAGGCCAGGAAGTAAGAAGGAAGGTGTTGCCTTTGAGAGATGAACATTGACTGCTAGGAGAGACCTTTCTATCCGTCCATGCTGCTTGAGTGGCCACTGCCTGTTGAGTGCTGGAGAGCCACCCCGTGCACTTGACTGTGCCGTTCTCCACCACTTGCTTTTCCCATTGTGGACCCTTTCCTACTTCCCTCTTTTCCTGCCTCTTCCATCTCATACATTGATTGGCTCTCTCCCTTCAGTGTATTCCATGTATTAATATTAGCTGAATGCAAGTTCAGCTGTTGTTTCAAAGATCCAAATAACGTTGGCTTAAGCAAGAAAGATAGGAGTTAATCTCACTTTCATGAGATTGCCCAAGAATAAGCTGTTGGTTATTGAGATGGTGTCACAGAGGAGCTTTCATTTGATGCTGCAGGCGACAGGAGCAGAGGAGCCTGGTGCTGTGCGCTTAACAGAGGCGGGGTTGGGGGTTGTGTGGGACAGAGGCAACGTGGAGGGGCGGCTGCAGAGCTGTGGGGAACAGTGCTCCAGTTCCACACAGCAGAATGACAATCCAATATTAAAGCCCAGGTGGGAAGTGAGAAGGAAATAGAGCAAAATAAACCTTCAACTCTACTGCAACTGGAACAGGGGGAAGCCGAGAGAGGAAATGGCTAGTCGGTATTGCAAGTGCGTAGCAACCTCTGATGGATGATGAGACCCCACAGTTGTTTTCCCCAAGAACAGAGGCATTTGGGCACTTGGCTGAATCCCCTCAAGAGAAGGGGCTTATCTCAATTTTGGAAGCCTACTTCTTTGTTGACTTTGTGACTCTTATCTGGGTCCCTGAGCATCCTGTATGTAGTCTGGGGGCCAACCTTGGGAACTCAGTGGCTTATAGTCAGGTGTGGTCCCGGCCCCCCTGGAATTCTTACTCTGGAAGGGGAGCTGGAAGAATGATCAGTGGGTGGACAGGCCAGGAAAGTGTTGGGGAAGTCCAAAGGAGGTGGGGGACTTACCTAGAAAAGGCCTCTCCCCAAGAAAGTCACGTTCATACAGAAATCTGAAGAATGAGTAGAATTTATTGAAGTGTTGGGGATGATGGGGGTGATAGGGGAATCCAGCTTAAAGGAAACCATGTTAAAAGGCCAGGAAGTAAGAAGGAAGGTGTTGCCTTTGAGAGATGAACATTGACTGCTAGGAGAGACCTTTCTATCCGTCCATGCTGCTTGAGTGGCCACTGCCTGTTGAGTGCTGGAGAGCCACCCCGTGCACTTGACTGTGCCGTTCTCCACCACTTGCTTTTCCCATTGTGGACCCTTTCCTACTTCCCTCTTTTCCTGCCTCTTCCATCTCATACATTGATTGGCTCTCTCCCTTCAGTGTATTCCATGTATTAATATTAGCTGAATGCAAGTTCAGCTGTTGTTTCAAAGATCCAAATAACGTTGGCTTAAGCAAGAAAGATAGGAGTTAATCTCACTTTCATGAGATTGCCCAAGAATAAGCTGTTGGTTATTGAGATGGTGTCACAGAGGTGAGGACCCAGAATCTCTTGTTCTTTCACTGTCCCCGAGGCACTGTTCTTGAGCACATGCTCCACAGTGACTCTAGCGTGTCAACTTTCCATGAAGCAAGACAGAAAGAGACAGAGGAACACACTGTCCTTTCTTAAAAGGCTGTGGCATGGAAATGGCACACATCCTTTCTGCTCACATCCCATTGGCCAGAGCTTGATCAAGTGACCACACCTAGATTCAGGGAAGTCTGAGAAGTGTAGTCCAGCTGGTGCTCATGCTCAGTGAAAGCTCAGAAGTAAATGGATTTCAGACAACCAGCAGCTTCTATCCTGTTCCATTTCTGGTTTGCCCTCTTGGAGATCTGTCTTCACAGACAATATGGCAGTAATGGCTCTCCTATTTGGTTCAGCCCTGGGCTCCCCATTGCTTATGTAGATGCTAGAAAGGCAACGCTGAAAAGCAAAATATATTTGCACTCAGCTAAAACTTACAAAACACAAGCAAGGGGAAAAACATTTATGGGGTGTTTTAGGTCAGTAATAATTTCTCTTTTAAGGACAGGGCAAGGGAGGTCTACTCACCTTATTTAAAAGAGCTTTTGTTGGTTAGAGTTAATGCTGGGTTAGTCCCCTTTTGGGCCTTAAAAGCTCTCCATTGAGAAGAGATCATGAAGCCATGGACTTGCCTGTAAGCCCTTAATCAAGGCTCAGACTGAATTCCTCAGATTGTTCCGTTGAAGGGCAAGGAAGGAAAAAAGTGACAGGTTTACAAGGAGAACTGGCAGGTGGTGAATGCACCCCCCAGGAGTCTTTAGGAACATGAGAGGTGGGCCATCCCTGAGCAAATGGCTTCAACCTGGCAGATGATCCAGATAATCCAATAAAACACTTCCTGTTTTTGTGACTAATCTGACTGTCATACTCCATTTCCAGGAGCTCAAACCATCAAAAAGTGACTCTGAGCCTTAAAGTTCACTTTCTGGTTTGTGCAGGATTAAATTTTCATCTCAGCCCTATCTCTAAGCCGTCTACTTATATTTTCGATAATAAAAGATTCTTTACCATCTGAGCCTCCAGGAAAACGCCAGTAAAAGACTAAGTAAGAAGAAATTAAGACAGGAGCAAGATCATTTCATCTACTCCAGATCTCAGTGTTTGTAATTTTGAGTTTAGCTTCTGTTTTGTATTATAATACATATCTCACAATTCTCTGCCCTCCTGCTCACACTGGATAACGTGAAAGTTATTTGTGTACATGTCTACCTCTTATGCCAGGTGAGAGGTTTTGAGGAACAAGTGTTCATCATCCTAGTATATGTGGCCTTCCCAATATCTGGGTTGGCATCTGACACATGGTAAATATTGAATCAGTGGTTGTTGAATTGCTGACCTCATTCAGATAAAACAAGGTTTACTGTGACTCTTTTTTAGTTAGTCGATTTTGCCACTGGCGACAGCATAAGTTACCAGAATGCCATATTTCTATCATATTTGCATGTTTTCTAGCTGTGAACCATCTTCCTCCTCCTTCCACCTTCCCTCTAAGAGTCTATTGCAGTCTTTTAAAAAAAGAAAGGCGCGGGCTTCCCTGGTGGTCCAGTGGGTAAGGACACTGCCTTGCAGTGTAAGGGGCGCTGGTTCGATCCCTGGCCTGGGAAAATCCCATGTGCCATGGAGCAGCTGGACCGATGTGTCCAATTACTGAGCCAGGGCTCTGGAGCGCATGTGCCCAGAGCCGGTGCTCTGCAACAACAGAAGCCACTGTGATGGGAGGCCCACAGGAGCCAAAGAACAAAGACGGATGAAAACAGAGAAATGAAAGACCAATAAAAGTGGCCCGCACCGTGCCCCCGCCCCCCTAAAGAAAGGCATGCTTATCAGAGACTGAAAGAATCTGTGTATCATAAAAATTTATGAGATGGGAAAATCATTCCATAATTTCTTATCAACTAAATATAAAGTTGGGCTTCCCTGAGCAAATGGCTTCAACCTGGCAGATGATCCAGATAATCCAATAAAACACTTCCTGTTTTGTGACTAATCTGACTGTCATACTCCATTTCCAGGAGCTCAAACCATCAAAAAGTGACTCTGAGCCTTAAAGTTCACTTTCTGGTTTGTGCAGGATTAAATTTTCATCTCAGCCCTATCTCTAAGCCGTCTACTTATATTTTCGATAATAAAAGATTCTTTACCATCTGAGCCTCCAGGAAAACGCCAGTAAAAGACTAAGTAAGAAGAAATTAAGACAGGAGCAAGATCATTTCATCTACTCCAGATCTCAGTGTTTGTAATTTTGAGTTTAGCTTCTGTTTTGTATTATAATACATATCTCACAATTCTCTGCCCTCCTGCTCACACTGGATAACGTGAAAGTTATTTGTGTACATGTCTACCTCTTATGCCAGGTGAGAGGTTTTGAGGAACAAGTGTTCATCATCCTAGTATATGTGGCCTTCCCAATATCTGGGTTGGCATCTGACACATGGTAAATATTGAATCAGTGGTTGTTGAATTGCTGACCTCATTCAGATAAAACAAGGTTTACTGTGACTCTTTTTTAGTTAGTCGATTTTGCCACTGGCGACAGCATAAGTTACCAGAATGCCATATTTCTATCATATTTGCATGTTTTCTAGCTGTGAACCATCTTCCTCCTCCTTCCACCTTCCCTCTAAGAGTCTATTGCAGTCTTTTAAAAAAAGAAAGGCGCGGGCTTCCCTGGTGGTCCAGTGGGTAAGGACACTGCCTTGCAGTGTAAGGCGCTGGTTCGATCCCTGGCCTGGGAAGATCCCATGTGCCATGGAGCAGCTGGACCGATGTGTCCAATTACTGAGCCAGGGCTCTGGAGCGCATGTGCCCAGAGCCGGTGCTCTGCAACAACAGAAGCCACTGTGATGGGAGGCCCACAGGAGCCAAAGAACAAAGACGGATGAAAACAGAGAAATGAAAGACCAATAAAAGTGGCCCGCACCGTGCCCCCGCCCCCCTAAAGAAAGGCATGCTTATCAGAGACTGAAAGAATCTGTGTATCATAAAAATTTATGAGATGGGAAAATCATTCCATAATTTCTTATCAACTAAATATAAAGTTGGGCTTCCCTGCTGGCTCAGTGGTAAAACATCAGTCCATCAATGCAGGAGACAAGGGTTTGATCCCTGGATCAGGAGGATCCCCTGAAGAAGAAAATGGCAACGCACTCCAGTATTCTTGCCTGGAAAATTCCATGTGTCTTGTAGAATTGTTTTCTTAGGATATACATCCAGTATTGGGATTGCTGGGTCATATGGTAGATTTATTCCTAAGTTTTTTTTTAAGGAATCTGCATACTGTTCTTCATAATGACTGTATCAGTTTATATTCCCTCCAACAATGCAGGAAAGTTCTGTTTTCTCTATATCCCCTCCAGCATTTATTGTTTGTAGATTTTTTTGATGATGACCATTCTGACTGGTGAGAGGTGATACATCATCCAAAAAGAAAGAAAGTGACATATCTTGCTGTTCCTATAGAAAATAAGTTTCTCTCAGTGTGCTCATAATCCTAAAAAAGCTCTTTGCCTCCTTAATTTCAAGACATTTGCAGTCACACCAGCTTCCTTGTTTAGAACAAAACAAGGAGCTCTGTTCAGATAAGATATGTAGCAAAGGACAGAGGCCAGAACACAAAGTAGCTATTTATGTAGCACATGTGTATTTAGGTAGACTTCTTTTTTGGGCTTCCTTGGTGCCTCAGTGGTAAAGAACCCTCTTGCCAATATAGCAGATGCAGGTTGGATTCCTGGGTTGGGAAGATCCTTGGAGGAGGAAATGGCAACCCACTCCAGTGTTCTTGCCTGAGAGATCCCCTGAACAGAGGGGCCTGGTGGGCTACAGTCCATGAAGTCACAAAAGAGTTGGGCATGATTTTGTGACTAAACAACAGTAAGACTTCTTCCTAGGACTTGATTTTCCAGATTTTCAGAAAGACCCTATGTTGGGACCTCAGCTTCTTATATCATCAATTGTCCAATGCATCCATGTATCCCTCTCCTTGAAGTCCTTGTGCCTGGAGAAACTTTCACTTGCCCTGCAGGCCTGGAGGCCCAGCTCCATCAGTCAGGCTAGGAATGGGGACGTCTTGTGCAACCCATACCCTGCCCCTCCCAGCTTCACCTGTACACAGAGCAGGGCCACATTTCCAAGCCAGACTTGCTCCTGGTCTCATCTGGGTCAAGCCAACTGCTGGGAACTTGGCTTTGCAGTTTTTAAGCTTTGGTTCGGATAACCCAGGTTCCAGGCGGGCTCTGCTGCATGCATTTAGGCAAGTCACTTCTCTCTTCTCCTCACTTTCCTCAACTGTCCAGTGAAAGTAAATCTTTCCATCTAATATTGAAGTCTAGACTATCCTAAACTTTATACATTATAAATGATGGGAAGGCTTCATGCAAATGCAAGGTTCTGTTATAATGATCTCATAATGATACTTTAATTGTGGTTAATTATTATAATTATTTAAGCATCTTCCATTTGTGTGTATGTGTGCTAAATCACGTCAATCATGTCTGACTCCTGCAACCCTGTGAACTGTAGCCCATCAGGCTTCTCTGTCCTTGGGATTCTCCAAGCAAGAAAACTGGAGTGGGTTGCCTTGCTCTCCTCTGAGAGGAGCTCTTCTGAGAGGAGCTCTTTTCCAAAGATTAAGCCTTGTTTAGAACAAAACAAGGAGCTCTGTTCAGATAAGATATGTAGCAAAGGACAGAGGCCAGAACACAAAGTAGCTATTTATGTAGCACATGTGTATTTAGGTAGACTTCTTTTTTGGGCTTCCTTGGTGCCTCAGTGGTAAAGAACCCTCTTGCCAATATAGCAGATGCAGGTTGGATTCCTGGGTTGGGAAGATCCTTGGAGGAGGAAATGGCAACCCACTCCAGTGTTCTTGCCTGAGAGATCCCCTGAACAGAGGGGCCTGGTGGGCTACAGTCCATGAAGTCACAAAAGAGTTGGGCATGATTTTGTGACTAAACAACAGTAAGACTTCTTCCTAGGACTTGATTTTCCAGATTTTCAGAAAGACCCTATGTTGGGACCTCAGCTTCTTATATCATCAATTGTCCAATGCATCCATGTATCCCTCTCCTTGAAGTCCTTGTGCCTGGAGAAACTTTCACTTGCCCTGCAGGCCTGGAGGCCCAGCTCCATCAGTCAGGCTAGGAATGGGGACGTCTTGTGCAACCCATACCCTGCCCCTCCCAGCTTCACCTGTACACAGAGCAGGGCCACATTTCCAAGCCAGACTTGCTCCTGGTCTCATCTGGGTCAAGCCAACTGCTGGGAACTTGGCTTTGCAGTTTTTAAGCTTTGGTTCGGATAACCCAGGTTCCAGGCGGGCTCTGCTGCATGCATTTAGGCAAGTCACTTCTCTCTTCTCCTCACTTTCCTCAACTGTCCAGTGAAAGTAAATCTTTCCATCTAATATTGAAGTCTAGACTATCCTAAACTTTATACATTATAAATGATGGGAAGGCTTCATGCAAATGCAAGGTTCTGTTATAATGATCTCATAATGATACTTTAATTGTGGTTAATTATTATAATTATTTAAGCATCTTCCATTTGTGTGTATGTGTGCTAAATCACGTCAATCATGTCTGACTCCTGCAACCCTGTGAACTGTAGCCCATCAGGCTTCTCTGTCCTTGGGATTCTCCAAGCAAGAAAACTGGAGTGGGTTGCCTTGCTCTCCTCTGAGAGGAGCTCTTCCTGACCCAGGTATTGAACCCATGTCTCTTATGTCTCCTGCATTGGCAAGTGAGTTGTTTACCACTGAACCACCTGGGAAGCCCAGGTCTTTGTGTCTTCTTTTATAAAAATGAGGTTATTGATAGACTCTATCTCCGACCCATAAGGTACTTCTCATGTTAGGTTTTCTTATTTCACTTTTGGTTGCCACTATTCTTTTTTTAAACTTCTGGCTGTGCCACGTGGCATGTGGGATCTTAGTTCCCTGACCGGAAGTTGAAACTGTGTCCCCTGCAATGGAAACACAGAGTCTTAATCACTACACTTCTAGGGGAGTCCTGGTTGCTACTATTTATATTAAGAGCTTCTTGGACTCTAAAAGAAGGTAGCATTTCAGAAGTGGACCAGTGCAGTCTTCTGAGTGATAATCCAGTATTATTATTGAGAGGACAGACTCTGGAAGTTTCCACCTGAGTTCAAATGCTCACTCTATTACATATTAGCTGTATAGTCTTAGTCAAGATACTTAGCCTCTCTGAGGCCCTATTTCCCAATTTGTGGGGTGGAGGTTATCATAATAGCAACTTTTAGAGTCATACTGAGAATTCAGGGAGTCAGTGTGTGTAAAACACGTAAAGCAATGCCTGACTCATAGTAAGTACTATTAGGACATTGCTGTAATTATTCTGAAAGTGATTGTATGGGGTTGATTAGCCTCCCTCAGGAATTTACAACCTTCTCAGAAGCTTTTTTTTTTAAAAAAAAATGTGGGAGGGTGGTCTATTGGTCTCTCTTCTCCTCACTTTCCTCAACTGTCCAGTGAAAGTAAATCTTTCCATCTAATATTGAAGTCTAGACTATCCTAAACTTTATACATTATAAATGATGGGAAGGCTTCATGCAAATGCAAGGTTCTGTTATAATGATCTCATAATGATACTTTAATTGTGGTTAATTATTATAATTATTTAAGCATCTTCCATTTGTGTGTATGTGTGCTAAATCACGTCAATCATGTCTGACTCCTGCAACCCTGTGAACTGTAGCCCATCAGGCTTCTCTGTCCTTGGGATTCTCCAAGCAAGAAAACTGGAGTGGGTTGCCTTGCTCTCCTCTGAGAGGAGCTCTTCCTGACCCAGGTATTGAACCCATGTCTCTTATGTCTCCTGCATTGGCAAGTGAGTTGTTTACCACTGAACCACCTGGGAAGCCCAGGTCTTTGTGTCTTCTTTTATAAAAATGAGGTTATTGATAGACTCTATCTCCGACCCATAAGGTACTTCTCATGTTAGGTTTTCTTATTTCACTTTTGGTTGCCACTATTCTTTTTTTAAACTTCTGGCTGTGCCACGTGGCATGTGGGATCTTAGTTCCCTGACCGGAAGTTGAAACTGTGTCCCCTGCAATGGAAACACAGAGTCTTAATCACTACACTTCTAGGGGAGTCCTGGTTGCTACTATTTATATTAAGAGCTTCTTGGACTCTAAAAGAAGGTAGCATTTCAGAAGTGGACCAGTGCAGTCTTCTGAGTGATAATCCAGTATTATTATTGAGAGGACAGACTCTGGAAGTTTCCACCTGAGTTCAAATGCTCACTCTATTACATATTAGCTGTATAGTCTTAGTCAAGATACTTAGCCTCTCTGAGGCCCTATTTCCCAATTTGTGGGGTGGAGGTTATCATAATAGCAACTTTTAGAGTCATACTGAGAATTCAGGGAGTCAGTGTGTGTAAAACACGTAAAGCAATGCCTGACTCATAGTAAGTACTATTAGGACATTGCTGTAATTATTCTGAAAGTGATTGTATGGGGTTGATTAGCCTCCCTCAGGAATTTACAACCTTCTCAGAAGCTCAGAATGTGATCTTATTTGGGAATAAGGTTGCTGTAGATATAATTAGATAAGATGACATAGTGGAGCAGGGTGGCTCGCTTATCCACTGCGAACAGTGGAAAAGAGGTAAGGCACAGAGTCAGACACATGCAGAGGGAAGGGATGTGGAGATACAAGGGGAGAACAGAGTGAGATGATAGAGTCAGAGAGTGTCCTGACGCAGCTGCAGGCCAAGTACAGCTGGCAACAGCCAGGAGCCCAGAAGAGGCAAGAGAGGATTAGCCCCTGACCTCTTCAAAGAGCGAATGACCATGATTTCGGACTTGTGGCCTCCAGAACTAGAATGGTACATTTTGCTGTTTGAAGTCAACTGGTTTGGGATAATATGTTACAGCAACTGTAGAAACGAAGGCAGTGATCCTGTTGGAGAGGTTGAATGGATCGCTTTGCATCAGTTAAGGAACACAGGGGAAATAGGTGGTCCATTCCAACGGGTGGTGGGATGTGGAAAAGTTAATGAAGATGTCATTGACAACCGTTGCCATAGTGGGCTGGGAAACCCACAGGGATGAGGCCGCGCCCAGAGATGGCAACCGCAGGAAGCCATGCCTCCCACAGGCCCACAGGGGCTGAGGAAGAAGCTGTAGCTGGGCTCTGGAGAGGGTTGTATGACAGGGCTGCCTGGTCCAGACCAAGCCTGGCAGAAAAGAAAGCCACCGGCTAACAATTCACAGCCTGGTGGGGAGGGAGGTGGAGGCATAAACACAAGCAACGCCCTCTCCTCACACCCTCCAAGCTCCTAGGACCCTCAGTCAAACCTGAGGAAGCCGAGGGCAACAGGGTGGGGCATGGAACAGGGTGGGGGAGGAAAGAGGCTGTCTGGGGGCAAACAGAACCTATAAAGTATAGATTTTGTTCCAGGGTCAGAGTCAGGACTTGAACCAGGGTCTTGGGACCCAGATGCCGCACTCTTTTCGGTCTTAAAGGCAAGTGCCCACTGGCCCATCTCCGTGAGTTACTCAGGTTCCTGCATTTCTCCTCCTCTGCGGTTCACTTGCCTCATCCCTGAGGGGGTTCCGGGAAGAAGGGGGTCTACGCAGGTATCCAGTCTGGTCTCTGACCCCTCTTCTCATCCTCTCTCTGCCTCCGCTTGCTGACGGAGTGGCGCTCTCAGCATCCAGCCTCTGACCATCTCCCCAGCTCTGCACAGCAAGTGGGGCAGACTGGGGCCCCCGGGGCGGGGGCTTTTCTTTTTTCTCTCTTGTTTGCGTTCATTCCGAAGCCATAAGAGAGTTGTGGAGAGAAAGAGCTGAGAAAATCAGAGGCTGAGAGTCTGTTGTGAAAGGAGTCTATGGAGACAATGCAGTGAGTGCTTAGCGAGGCCTCAATGCGGGGCTTAAGGCTCTGAGCCCTCCCGGAGGCCTTTGTGTGCCTCTCTATTGACTGCTCCTAAGCCCTCAATGGGCCCCCATTATACTCAGAAGAAACCCAAACCCCCCACCCAGGCCCGCAAGGCTCCAGGGCCTGTCTTGTACCACTCACCTCCTGCTCCTCCCCCCTCGCCTCGCCTTCCTTCAGCCCCTCACACCACACCACACCCGTGTCTCTTCCAGACCTTTCCACCTGCTGGATCTGCTGCTGGGGATGCACCTTCCTCTCCCCTGTGTGGCTCCTGGGGCGGCTTCAGGTCTCACAGGAAATGTCACCTCCTTAGAGAAGCCTTTCTTGGCCTAAACTAGATCCCCTTTTCCCCCAGACCACCAGATTTCTCTCTTGGACCTCTGCACTGATTTCTCTCCCACTAGGCTAGATGTGCAGCTGACTGGCCTTGTTCACTGCTCTGCCCACAGAGCCCAGCAAAGAGCTGGCAGCAGAATATGTTTGCTGGATCGCAAAGTGGAGACATTTCTTCTTTAAGCCTCTACCATTTAGATTTGACTTCTGTTTGGATTTCTGCTTCTACATACAAACAACATACAAAAGCATCTCTGGACATGGACTTGGGGGCTGCACGCTCTGTCTTTTGTCAGCAGATGTGGTGGTTTTTCCTCTGTGGGTTCTTCTATATGCACCCTCTTTGACTTACAATGAGGTTTAATCCTGATAAACCATCATAGGCTAGGAATATTCAGTCATAAATGGGTTTAATACAGTAAGCCTACTCTACAGAATGTCAGGGCTCAGCCTCCCTGGTCTTAAATGTGCTCAGAACACGTACATGAGCCTGCAGTTGGGCAAAATCATTTAACACAGGGACTATTTTATAATAGCATGTTGAATAGCTGATGTAATTTACAAAACTGTGAATGGAGAACTGGAATGGTTGTCTGGGTGCAGAGTGGCTTTAGGTGTATCAGCTGCTTATCCTTGTGATCGTGTAGCTGAGTGGGAGCAGTGGCTTCTGCCTAGCAGCACAAGAGAGTCAAGGTCAAAACTCAAAATCGGAAGTACGGTTCTACTAAATGCATATCACTTTCATGTCATTGTAAAGTTAAAAATTGTAAGTCCAACCACGACAAGCTGAGTAACCACTGTAGCAGACTTCTCCGATAGCTTAGCGGTAAAGAATCTGCCTGCAATGCAGGCAATGCAGGTTCCATCCTTGGGTTGGGAAGATCCCCTCCAGAAAGAAATGGCAACCACTCCAGTATTCTTTCCTGGGAAATTCCACAGACATAGGAACCTGGCAGATTAGAATTCATGGGGTCGCAAAGAGTCAAACACGACTTAGCAGCTAAACAACAACAACAAGAGACAAAGCCCCTGATGCAACTCTTCTTCACTCATAAGTATACCTTTCCTTTCTTCTTTCTTTCTCTCTCTCTTTGTTCTCCCTCCACCCATTTGATTTCTTAAGACTCAACATCTCCATTAGGATTTGTACAATCTGTTACTTAGCCCCCAGGCAGTTCAGAATCTAAAACGGCCAGGTTATGGTCCATCTTGCAGTTTAGCTGTGCATAAAAGAGAAATACTCCTGTCCTCAATGAAGTGCGGCTATTGTAATCTTGTGTAAAAGAAAGAATTGCTGCTGTTCACACAGGCCCAGTTTTTTGTATGCAATTCATTCAGTGTAATGTTTAGCATACAAGACTCCTTTAACTCTCCTAGCTCAGGATCCAGTCAGTTTTACAAGTTAAGCCAAATTTCCTTCTTTTCCCATAAGTGCCTTTTCTTATTCTTGGATAAAAACAATAAACCATGAAATATCTCTATTGAAAAATGATATGACCAAGCATTCACTGAGATTTTAGGGGTTAAAGTGTGGTTTGAGGCTTAAAGCCCCATTAAGGTACTATTGGATTATGATGAAATCCTTTTGAATGTGAACTTTACTGCATTTTGACTTAGCAATGTAATCCAGCTCCAGGTCGTCAACATACAGACGCCAAATACTGCTTTTAGAACACATTAGTGCTGATGAAGGCAGCAGCTTGGTATGGCAGCTTGAAAATATAGTTCTTTCAGTCTCTACTTTCAGGAACCTGGAAAGAGAGTCATTTCCTCACTTGGCTCTGGGAGAAAAGAGTAACCTATTATCGACTTGGGAGTGGCTTCTGCCTAGCAGCACAAGAGAGTCAAGGTCAAAACTCAAAATCGGAAGTACGGTTCTACTAAATGCATATCACTTTCATGTCATTGTAAAGTTAAAAATTGTAAGTCCAACCACGACAAGCTGAGTAACCACTGTAGCAGACTTCTCCGATAGCTTAGCGGTAAAGAATCTGCCTGCAATGCAGGCAATGCAGGTTCCATCCTTGGGTTGGGAAGATCCCCTCCAGAAAGAAATGGCAACCACTCCAGTATTCTTTCCTGGGAAATTCCACAGACATAGGAACCTGGCAGATTAGAATTCATGGGGTCGCAAAGAGTCAAACACGACTTAGCAGCTAAACAACAACAACAAGAGACAAAGCCCCTGATGCAACTCTTCTTCACTCATAAGTATACCTTTCCTTTCTTCTTTCTTTCTCTCTCTCTTTGTTCTCCCTCCACCCATTTGATTTCTTAAGACTCAACATCTCCATTAGGATTTGTACAATCTGTTACTTAGCCCCCAGGCAGTTCAGAATCTAAAACGGCCAGGTTATGGTCCATCTTGCAGTTTAGCTGTGCATAAAAGAGAAATACTCCTGTCCTCAATGAAGTGCGGCTATTGTAATCTTGTGTAAAAGAAAGAATTGCTGCTGTTCACACAGGCCCAGTTTTTTGTATGCAATTCATTCAGTGTAATGTTTAGCATACAAGACTCCTTTAACTCTCCTAGCTCAGGATCCAGTCAGTTTTACAAGTTAAGCCAAATTTCCTTCTTTTCCCATAAGTGCCTTTTCTTATTCTTGGATAAAAACAATAAACCATGAAATATCTCTATTGAAAAATGATATGACCAAGCATTCACTGAGATTTTAGGGGTTAAAGTGTGGTTTGAGGCTTAAAGCCCCATTAAGGTACTATTGGATTATGATGAAATCCTTTTGAATGTGAACTTTACTGCATTTTGACTTAGCAATGTAATCCAGCTCCAGGTCGTCAACATACAGACGCCAAATACTGCTTTTAGAACACATTAGTGCTGATGAAGGCAGCAGCTTGGTATGGCAGCTTGAAAATATAGTTCTTTCAGTCTCTACTTTCAGGAACCTGGAAAGAGAGTCATTTCCTCACTTGGCACTGGGAGAAAAGAGTAACCTAATTATCGACTTGGGAGTGTTATGGAATTAATATATGACACAGGTAAATTATACGTGAGTTTTCTTAGGACTCCACACTCTTGATTTTGAGATACACACCATAAGGTTTTGAGCTAGCAGAGACTCTGTGTTATTAAGTATTCACATTTTACAGATGTGGAAACCCGGGCTCCCAAAGAAAGTGACTTGTCAAAGGTCACCCATTTGGGAACGCCCTGCTCAAACTGGTGAAACTAGAGTTCAGTGAGTGTGATGTTTAGTACTTCAGAAAGAAAGTTTTAGCCCAGGAGATTTGTTTTTTTTTTTCAGCAGTGAAGGACCGAGTTATGATGAGCTGAGAGAGATGTAGACTCTGGAGTTGCACAATTGTAGGTTCAATGTTCAGCTCCTTCATTTATGTGTGTGCGTGTGCTTGTGTGTGCTTAGTCACGTCTGACTCTTTGTGACCCCATGGGCTGTAACCCACCAGGTCCCTCTGCCCATATGATTTTCCAGACAGAAATACTGGAGTGAGTTGCCATTTCCTCCTCCAGGGGATCTTCTGGGCTCAGGGATCGAACCTGCATCTCCTGCAAGTTTCTTGCTTTGCAAGTGGATTCTTGACCACGTTTACTTACAGACCTAGGTAATTAAGAAGACCCCTAATCTTTCTAGACCTTAATTTCCTCATCTGTAAAGTGGAAATGATGGGAATGACAATAACAGCTGCTTCGTGGGTAGTGATGATGACTCAGTGAAACAGATTAGTCGAGCTTACCTTCGTGTGTGGCAAGGGACGAGATAAAGTTGTGGAGTCACTGACAGTGGACTTCTCAGTCACATCTCAACTAATTCAGAGTTCATAAATAGAGCCAAGAGTCTCAGAGAGAAATTAATGCTCTGTCTTGTCATGTGTCGCCATTTGTCTCTGTGTTGAATTTTTAGAGGTTAAAAGAAGACATGCAAGTTGAAACCCTCCCAAAAGCAGCTCTCAACTGAGGCAAGATTGATGTTCATAATGGCCAGATGGGCATGTCATAAGAATTAAAGCATTTCTGAATATAAATGACTGGCACACAGAAAGCAACCAACAAAAGTCTGTTGAATTAACTTACATGAAACGAGGAAGCAGGGAGGTCTTGCCACCAGATTTAACAGAACCCAGGAAACAGACCCTCTATTTAAACGTTCTAATCCCATGCAGCAGGGCTGGCAAATACCACTTTCATATTCTTTGCCCAGAGCAGACATTACTAATCCATCCTAGCACTCTTATTCCCCAATATGATATATATTTGTTAAATTTTGGCCTCTTTTATTGGTCCTTTATTTATTTATTTTCATCCATCTTAATTCTTTAGCCCGTGTGGGCCTCCCATTGCAGTGACCTCTCTCCTTGCAGAGCACCGGCTCTGGGCGCATGTGCTCCAGACCGCTGGCTCATAATTGGACACACCGGTCCAGCTGCTCTGCGGCATGTGGGATCTTCCTATGCCAAGGATCCAACTGGTGCCCCTTGCACTACAAGGTGCACTCTTTACCCACTGAACCAACAGGGAAGCCACCGATACATTTATTTCTATGTGTGACTCTCCCACAATGTGATGGGCTATTGGAGACTGCTGACTGAGTTCAGTCTCTTCTTTATTTCCCACAAATCTCACAGAATAGATGCTTATGGTCTGCAGAATGGAGGAGCTGAGGAGGAGTTTAAGAGGTTGCCCAAGGTCACATAGGAAGTTTACCACTAGCTAAGTTTGACAGAGATTGAGAAATAGACACACGAGGAGGCCGATGGGGATGAAAACACAGTCGTTTTTCCCTTCGTAGAAAGGTTGGAAGATGTGACCTGAGTCCCGTGGCAAATGAGCAACACGGAGCTTGACAAATAGTGAAACCCAGAGGGATACAGGCTTACTCTAGCAAACACAGGCAAACTTAAACTCCGAAGCACACCTCCACTTAGCGGCCCCCCAGGAGAAGAGGCTGGTAGTTAAGCTCAGGGAATGGAAGGACAGAGTTAAAGGGGAACACATGCAGGTGGATCTCCAACAGAAGTGGGAAGCTGTGAAGCCACGCATGCTCCATCTTTCTCCCCTCCCCCAATAGTCGAGTAGCTCTTCCTTCCCTGGAGCAGAGGAGATAGGGAAGGAGGCTAGAAATGGTACCTGATGCTGATGGGTTTCCCTCCAAACACGAGGAGGATGACAGTGTTCCCCTAATAGGCCCTGGACAATAGGCGAAATACTACCTGAAGGATTTCGCATGTTACAGGGGCAAGGGGTTGGGGCAGGGTAAGTGGTTCCACATCTTAGCTCCTTTGCTTACACTTACTTGTCGGAACTTCTTATAAAAGGATTTCAAATGCACGCTACTACTTGGAAGGAAATTGAGCTTCCACTGTGACTGGTCTACTCAGAGTTTCATCTTCAGTTTTCGCTCCACTTCATCATCTACAAAGTTAAAGTGCATTTTTGCAGAGTCGGCCCTGGCGAGCTTGAGGACGTAACCAGCCGCAGAGCCGATATTGACTTGAGCTGCACGGGCACAGCAGGATCAAGGCGCACGGTTCAGCCCGCTCTGCACCTTCTGGGGCCGCCTCGGCCACCCCCTTGCACTACAAGGTGCACTCTTTACCCACTGAACCAACAGGGAAGCCACCGATACATTTATTTCTATGTGTGACTCTCCCACAATGTGATGGGCTATTGGAGACTGCTGACTGAGTTCAGTCTCTTCTTTATTTCCCACAAATCTCACAGAATAGATGCTTATGGTCTGCAGAATGGAGGAGCTGAGGAGGAGTTTAAGAGGTTGCCCAAGGTCACATAGGAAGTTTACCACTAGCTAAGTTTGACAGAGATTGAGAAATAGACACACGAGGAGGCCGATGGGGATGAAAACACAGTCGTTTTTCCCTTCGTAGAAAGGTTGGAAGATGTGACCTGAGTCCCGTGGCAAATGAGCAACACGGAGCTTGACAAATAGTGAAACCCAGAGGGATACAGGCTTACTCTAGCAAACACAGGCAAACTTAAACTCCGAAGCACACCTCCACTTAGCGGCCCCCCAGGAGAAGAGGCTGGTAGTTAAGCTCAGGGAATGGAAGGACAGAGTTAAAGGGGAACACATGCAGGTGGATCTCCAACAGAAGTGGGAAGCTGTGAAGCCACGCATGCTCCATCTTTCTCCCCTCCCCCAATAGTCGAGTAGCTCTTCCTTCCCTGGAGCAGAGGAGATAGGGAAGGAGGCTAGAAATGGTACCTGATGCTGATGGGTTTCCCTCCAAACACGAGGAGGATGACAGTGTTCCCCTAATAGGCCCTGGACAATAGGCGAAATACTACCTGAAGGATTTCGCATGTTACAGGGGCAAGGGGTTGGGGCAGGGTAAGTGGTTCCACATCTTAGCTCCTTTGCTTACACTTACTTGTCGGAACTTCTTATAAAAGGATTTCAAATGCACGCTACTACTTGGAAGGAAATTGAGCTTCCACTGTGACTGGTCTACTCAGAGTTTCATCTTCAGTTTTCGCTCCACTTCATCATCTACAAAGGTAAAGTGCATTTTTGCAGAGTCGGCCCCTGGCGAGCTTGAGGACGTAACCAGCCGCAGAGCCGATATTGACTTGAGCTGCACGGGCACAGCAGGATCAAGGCGCACGGTTCAGCCCGCTCTGCACCTTCTGGGGCCGCCTCGGCCCTGAGCCGCCGGCTGCAGGGGTCACTGGGTCGGATTGTTCTCCATGCCACAGTGCTGTCACAGCCGTCGTCTACAGCATGGGCAGCAGTATTAACACAGTAGTGAGAAGCCGCACAGCATTAAAGAGGGACACAGCTTCTTCTCTAGCTGGGCCTTTGGGAAGAACCTCTTCCGGACTTTCTTTCTTTGGCGAATCGTGTTCTTCACTGGCACCTGCAAGCCACTCAGCTGCTTTTAAACTGAGAAATAACAGGGAAGGTGATTCCCTGAACTATAATATCTGTCTCTGGGAAGCCTGTTGCATGTGGGGGTAACTGTGCGTGTGAACTCAGAGGTTGCTGGCTGACTGATTCCCCATCTCACCTACCAAGGCCAACAGCATAGTCGGTAGCAAGAACCACAGCTAGTCAGGAGCAAGTCAAAAAGTGTAATTGCCATTGGTAAGGAGTCTTGTGGTTGAAGCCTGTGGTAGATGGGCATCTTGAGGTTCCATGTTTGAGTGCTGACACACTTTCAGGAGAGCTGTGTAGGGCAGATGAGCTCAGAGTTGCTTCATGGCAATTAAAAGTTATCTTGTTCCCAGCCTGCAAGCTCGTTGATGGGTTTGTTTTACTGGAACCCTGAACCCCAAATCCCAGGCACGTGGTTAGTTTTAAAAGATGCAGGATTCTCATTCTGGGTCTCTTCCCCTTGCATTGGGATTAACCAAGCTCTAGGCTTCTTCATCATTTCATCTTCCCAGTGTTTTCCAGAGGAAAACATCAGGCTAGACCCTGATTTGCTCTAGGCATCCAGACTCATCATAATACCTAGTGCCACTGAATTCTTCTGTTAAAGCTGGAAGGTTCTCACCCCTGACTATGATTGCATGTATATTTAAAACTCACAGCAGCTCCTTCATTGCTGTCTGTTTTCATTTTGCCTTTCTGTCCGCCAGGTCACCCATGAAAATGTTTTTCAAAAAAAAAAAAAGTGAAGAGAGGGAAATTTAATCACTGACATCTGCCACTCAGTCTCACTTAGCATCCTTGTCCTCTGGATACTTCTGGATAGAACTTAAGACTCTTTGTTATCACTGGTTTTGACTTTCATTCCTTTCTGGGTGGCAGGGAGGGGACGGTAATAAGAGAGAAGTTAGACAATTCAGCAAGTCCGTCAAAAGTTTCACTTCCCATGAGTGGTGATAACTACTTTCATTTTTCACTTGGTATATATATATAGAAAAAAAACAAGGTAATTACTAAGGTAAAATATATTGATGACAAGACTGTATGACTTGGCTAAAGTCAAGAAAAACCCTGAGACTAGAATTATCTATTTATTAGTAAAATGAAATTGAATTAATAATTATGCTTTTGTACCATCTTCTCCTAAAAGACATCATCCTGACAAATCAAGTCTGGAATAACCTTTAATTTCATAGCTGAGGACACATGAATTCTATTTTTGCAACAGGGCTATTGTTAGACATTCAAAGGCTGACTCCTCAACGTTAGCAGAAGTCATACCCTGGGAAAAGAAGAGAAAGTTGGTATTGTTTTTTAAGTTGTGACAGTAATTCACATTATGCAAAATGCTCAACAGGCAATGGCAATTATCAATAAGTGAACAGCAAATCTCTAGGAAATCTGGGCATTATTATGATTTTTTAAATTTTATTTTATTTTTACAGAGTTTTGTTTACAGATATGTATAATCCCAGATTAGTCATATGTATATCTATATCCCTGGCCCCTCCCTCCTCCACCCCTCCCAGTCCCGCCATCCCACCCCTCCAGGATCGCTATTCCCACAGCACAATGACAATAACTATCTTTTTCACATATGATGGTATAGGTTTTCATGTTACTCCCTCTATGGGAAAAATCTAGACCCTGATTTGCTCTAGGCATCCAGACTCATCATAATACCTAGTGCCACTGAATTCTTCTGTTAAAGCTGGAAGGTTCTCACCCCTGACTATGATTGCATGTATATTTAAAACTCACAGCAGCTCCTTCATTGCTGTCTGTTTTCATTTTGCCTTTCTGTCCGCCAGGTCACCCATGAAAATGTTTTTCAAAAAAAAAAAAAGTGAAGAGAGGGAAATTTAATCACTGACATCTGCCACTCAGTCTCACTTAGCATCCTTGTCCTCTGGATACTTCTGGATAGAACTTAAGACTCTTTGTTATCACTGGTTTTGACTTTCATTCCTTTCTGGGTGGCAGGGAGGGGACGGTAATAAGAGAGAAGTTAGACAATTCAGCAAGTCCGTCAAAAGTTTCACTTCCCATGAGTGGTGATAACTACTTTCATTTTTCACTTGGTATATATATATAGAAAAAAAACAAGGTAATTACTAAGGTAAAATATATTGATGACAAGACTGTATGACTTGGCTAAAGTCAAGAAAAACCCTGAGACTAGAATTATCTATTTATTAGTAAAATGAAATTGAATTAATAATTATGCTTTTGTACCATCTTCTCCTAAAAGACATCATCCTGACAAATCAAGTCTGGAATAACCTTTAATTTCATAGCTGAGGACACATGAATTCTATTTTTGCAACAGGGCTATTGTTAGACATTCAAAGGCTGACTCCTCAACGTTAGCAGAAGTCATACCCTGGGAAAAGAAGAGAAAGTTGGTATTGTTTTTTAAGTTGTGACAGTAATTCACATTATGCAAAATGCTCAACAGGCAATGGCAATTATCAATAAGTGAACAGCAAATCTCTAGGAAATCTGGGCATTATTATGATTTTTTAAATTTTATTTTATTTTTACAGAGTTTTGTTTACAGATATGTATAATCCCAGATTAGTCATATGTATATCTATATCCCTGGCCCCTCCCTCCTCCACCCCCCTCCCAGTCCCGCCATCCCACCCCTCCAGGATCCCCTATTCCCACAGCACAATGACAATAACTATCTTTTTCACATATGATGGTATAGGTTTTCATGTTACTCCCTCTATGTATTATTTTGAAGGCTTATAGTGCTTTCTTTTTTTTTCGTTGACCAACATATCTATTTCTTGTGGATGCAAATTTTCAGGTCACCATTAGAGTTTCCATATGCATATGTGATTGCCTTTGACAAAAGTCATTGAACATCCTTTTTTTGGGTTCTCCAGGTTGTTATGTGACACCTTATTAGGGTTCTTGCCAATCCAATCATTTCTCTAGCCATAGCGGGATTCCAGTGTCTCCCTGCTTTTTCTCTGGGTTGACATTTCCAGGTATCAAGAGTTGCTCTTTGGGCTTCCCTGGTGGTCTAGTGGGTAAAGAGTCCCCCTTGCAGTGCAAGGGACACCAGTGCAATCCTTGGCCCGGGAAGATCCCACTTGCCATGGAATGGCTGGACCGGCGTGTCCAATTGCTAGCCAGTGCTCTGGAGCACACATGCCCAGAGCCGATACTGTGTAACAAGAGAGGCCACTGTGATGGGAGGCCCACACAGACCAAAGAATAAAGATGTATGAAAATAAACGGATAAAAAATCAGTAAGAGGGCTTCTTTGGTGGTCCAGTGGTAAGGACACCGCCTTGCAGTGCAAGGGGCGCTGGTTCGATCCCTGGCCTGGGAAGATCCCACGTGCTGTGGAACTGCGGGACTGATGTGTCCAATCACCGAGCTGGAGCTCTGGAGAGCATGCGCCCAGAGCCGGTGCTCTGAGATAACAGTGGCCACTGCGATGCGAGGCCCAAACGGGCCAAAGAACAAAGATGGATGAAAATAGATAAATGAAAGACCAATAGACCAATAGAAAGACCAATAGAAGTGAAAGACCCCGCCCTCCTTCCTCCCCACCCCACCTCCCCTTCCCCCGAAAAAAGAAGAAGAAGCTTTATGAGATAAGTCAGAGAAAGACAGATCCTCTGTGTTATCACTTATATGTGGAATCTAAAATATAAAACCCACGAATATGTATATAACAAAGCAGAAACAAACTCACAGAGCTCAAACTAGTGTTCACCAGGAGGAGAGGGAAGAGAGGAGCAGCACAATAGGTGCATAGGATTAAGAGATACAAATTGCTATGTAAAAATGACAAGCAACAATGACAGATGGTACAGCACAGGGGAATTTAGTCATTATGTTGTGGTTAATTCACATGGAGCATAATCTATAAAAATGTTGAATTACTGTATTTCACACCTGAAACTAATATATTATAAGTCAACTATACATCAGTTTAAAAAAAAAAACCAACAAGACAAAACCTGAAGCAAAGGGCAAGCACTATAGGTGGCTTTAGGCCAGTCTCTTGGTGAAAGACCCTGTGGACATCACTGGAAAGATGATGCAGGAGGTACTGTATCACACACAGAGCTCTGTTCAATGTCATTGGCAGCGTGGATGGGAGGGGAGTCTGGGGGAGAATGGATACATGTATATGTATGCCTGAGTCCCTTCATTGGTCACCTGAAACTATCATAACTGTGTTCATTGACTACCCTAACTGAAAACTAAAAGTTTAAATCATGTTGGAAAAAAAAAAAAAAAAAGAAACAAACTTTGGAAATCTGAGCACTTCCAGGAGGCATGAAGCCTACCGACCCCATTTTCCTCATAAGAAGTAAAGAGAGAGTGTTTGGGAAGCACAGCAAGAAAATAGCAGAGCCGAGACCGGAACCCTAGTTGGCAGGACCCTGGACCTGACCTCGCGCCTGTGCTCAGTTCTGTGTCTGTGGCTAGCATCCAACTGGGCCAGTTCTGTACGGCTGAGACCCAGGGCTGAGAAGCCAGTCGGGGGGCATTCTTCCTCAGGCTTCTAAGTGTGAAGTGAAAGAAGAAACACAAAGAACAGAGAGAGAGAAACAAGAGAATCCCACTGCCTCACACAGTTCCTAATCCCCAGGAAGAATTAGAAACAGCCTGCTTCTGACACTCGAGGCAGAATTGTGGAGAAGCTGTGGAGATTGCTTGGAGATACCATTGCAAGGTTTTTTATTCTGTAAGATGAGGAGCAGCCTGCCTCCTCAGCCTGCCTGTCTGAACTCTGGGCTCGTGGAAATGCCTAAGGAAGAGGGAAGCTTTTAGAGTGAAGCGCAGTCTTTGGAAAACATAAAAATGAGTAGCAGGCCAGTGCAGGGGCCTTGGTGTTGCTCGCCTTCACATGAGAGGTCGTCCTTGCTTGCTGGCTGCAATAGCAGATTGTCTTTTCCAGTCAGCTCCTTGCACTTTGTTTTAAAGGTTTAAAAATAGAATAAGAAGGTCTTGTAGAGTTGTGATGTGGCATGGCTCTGTCTTGTACACACGCACTTTGCAAAGAAAAGCTGCCTGCCTTGAGTTGTGTCTGACCAGGCAATATCAGGGCTTGCAGTGAGCCTCAGATGCCCTCTGGATACCGTTCACATGCTGATGTGTGACATCCATTTTCAAGGTGCCCTCTGGGAAAGATGATGCAGGAGGTACTGTATCACACACAGAGCTCTGTTCAATGTCATTGGCAGCGTGGATGGGAGGGGAGTCTGGGGGAGAATGGATACATGTATATGTATGCCTGAGTCCCTTCATTGGTCACCTGAAACTATCATAACTGTGTTCATTGACTACCCTAACTGAAAACTAAAAGTTTAAATCATGTTGGAAAAAAAAAAAAAAAAAGAAACAAACTTTGGAAATCTGAGCACTTCCAGGAGGCATGAAGCCTACCGACCCCATTTTCCTCATAAGAAGTAAAGAGAGAGTGTTTGGGAAGCACAGCAAGAAAATAGCAGAGCCGAGACCGGAACCCTAGTTGGCAGGACCCTGGACCTGACCTCGCGCCTGTGCTCAGTTCTGTGTCTGTGGCTAGCATCCAACTGGGCCAGTTCTGTACGGCTGAGACCCAGGGCTGAGAAGCCAGTCGGGGGGCATTCTTCCTCAGGCTTCTAAGTGTGAAGTGAAAGAAGAAACACAAAGAACAGAGAGAGAGAAACAAGAGAATCCCACTGCCTCACACAGTTCCTAATCCCCAGGAAGAATTAGAAACAGCCTGCTTCTGACACTCGAGGCAGAATTGTGGAGAAGCTGTGGAGATTGCTTGGAGATACCATTGCAAGGTTTTTTATTCTGTAAGATGAGGAGCAGCCTGCCTCCTCAGCCTGCCTGTCTGAACTCTGGGCTCGTGGAAATGCCTAAGGAAGAGGGAAGCTTTTAGAGTGAAGCGCAGTCTTTGGAAAACATAAAAATGAGTAGCAGGCCAGTGCAGGGGCCTTGGTGTTGCTCGCCTTCACATGAGAGGTCGTCCTTGCTTGCTGGCTGCAATAGCAGATTGTCTTTTCCAGTCAGCTCCTTGCACTTTGTTTTAAAGGTTTAAAAATAGAATAAGAAGGTCTTGTAGAGTTGTGATGTGGCATGGCTCTGTCTTGTACACACGCACTTTGCAAAAGAAAAGCTGCCTGCCTTGAGTTGTGTCTGACCAGGCAATATCAGGGCTTGCAGTGAGCCTCAGATGCCCTCTGGATACCGTTCACATGCTGATGTGTGACATCCAAGGTGCCTCTGGGCCTTGCTGAACACCTTGCAGTCTCTCAGTGTCACCTCTCCTCGCTTGCCCAGCTCCTAAGTGCCCAGCTTGAGTCACAATGCCCTCCTGGCTGACTCACGCAGGCCTTCTTCCTGACGGGCTCTTGGCAGAGATGCCTGCCCTCCTGCCGGATTCAGTGGCTTAACTCTTACTTATTCGTCACAACTCAACTTAGGGTTGCCTCCCCTGGAAGGCATTTCTAACAAAGCCCTCCCTCCCTGCAGGGATGAAAGGGACAGGGAAAATCCAGAAATTCTCAACCTTGCAGAGTTAAAGGATGTATCTCCAGCCAGCGAGATACTTTCAAATTAAGACACAACTCCAGGACAAAGAACAAAGTGACAGCCTGGCCGTCATGCCTTTGTTACGACCTCTGATGGCTAAATGTTTCCCTTTCAAGTCCTTTCGTTGGCACACATATTTCGTGTTAAAGGGTCCTAAGAGTGTGTACTCAGTCGTGTCTGACTCATTGCAGTCCTAATGACTGCAGCTGGCTGGTGTCCTCTGGACCTGGGATTTTCCCAGTAAGAATACTGGTGTGGGGGTTGCTATTTCCATCTTCAGAGGATCTTCCTGACCCAGGGATCAAACCTGCATCTCTTGTGTCTCTTCTTTACCATTGATCCACTATGGTAGCCCCCAAAGAGTCCTGAGATAGTCCCACAAATGCCTAATAAGTTCAAAGCACCTGTAATTAAGTCTAAAGCAAGAAGCAAGTCTGAAAAATGATTGTGAGTCTGCTACTGGCCCACGGAGCTTCCTGGAATCAAACTGGTTAAGCAAACAAAAAACACCTGATAGAGTGTCAAAGTGAGCTATATGTCCCAAAGTGCCACCAGCCTGCACTAAAAGAGACAGTGATTTTTCCAGATAAAAAACACCTTTTGGACCTCTACGGTTTATGGACTAAAAGCTGCTCAGCCCCCAA
Organism: Tragulus kanchil; assembly: GCA_022376925.1. Classification (NCBI taxonomy): domain Eukaryota; kingdom Metazoa; phylum Chordata; class Mammalia; order Artiodactyla; family Tragulidae; genus Tragulus; species Tragulus kanchil. Next base: position 126,883,085 of record JAIOJX010000005.1, on the reverse strand, counting down.
GATGGGCATATCCTCCAATAGAGGATAATGGAAGAGGAAGGACTTCCCAGAGAGCATGGTGAGGAACCATGGAGAGCAGTAGCGTGGTCAGCTGCTCTCAGAAACATACTCAAAGTCTAACACACACAGAGGGATACATGAGAGAGAGAGAGAGAGAGAGAGAGAGAGAGAATGAGTCAGAGAGAGAGAGAATTGACTGATGCAGTTGTTTAAATTAATAACTCCCACATGTGCAGGTTAGACCAGCAGGCTAGAGACCCAGGAAAGAGTTGCCACTCAAGTCCAAAGCTGGTCTGCTAGCAGAGTTCCGTCTTGCTTTGGCGAGGTCCTTCTTTGCTCTGTTAAAGCCTTCAACTGCTGGGGTGAGGCCCACCCATGTTATGAAGAGTAATCTGTTTTACTCAAAGTCTAATGATTGAAATATCCATCTCATCCAGAAACACTTTCACAGACACATCCAGAATATGTGTTCAATGAAATATTTGGGCACCTTGGGTCAACCAAGTTGTCACAACAAATTAACCGTCACAGCTACTCACTGACTGTGTTTCCTATTTTTCCCTTTCCAACTGGGAGTGTGTATTGTAGCTGTTTTATTTTGGTTGTGTGTGTAGGTGAGGGGGTGTCAATAATTTGTCTTTTAGTTCTTAGGTCTCCAAAGTAAGAAGAGCCACATCTAAATCTGATATAGGTCATGAGGTCCTTGACTTTTAAGCTTGACCGAGGCTGTTGGACTGTTTTAGGGAGCAGAGGTAGGAAAGTAAATATTTGTGACCAAGAGGGTAGACCCCGCCCCACATCCTGTAGATCCACTAGGGTTTTTTTTAGCCCCCAAAGAGTCCTGAGATAGTCCCACAAATGCCTAATAAGTTCAAAGCACCTATTAAGTCTAAAGCAAGAAGCAAGTCTGAAAAATGATTGTGAGTCTGCTACTGGCCCACGGAGCTTCCTGGAATCAAACTGGTTAAGCAAACAAAAAACACCTGATAGAGTGTCAAAGTGAGCTATATGTCCCAAAGTGCCACCAGCCTGCACTAAAAGAGACAGTGATTTTTCCAGATAAAAAACACCTTTTGGACCTCTACGGTTTATGGACTAAAAGCTGCTCAGCCCCCAAGATGGGCATATCCTCCAATAGAGGATAATGGAAGAGGAAGGACTTCCCAGAGAGCATGGTGAGGAACCATGGAGAGCAGTAGCGTGGTCAGCTGCTCTCAGAAACATACTCAAAGTCTAACACACACAGAGGGATACATGAGAGAGAGAGAGAGAGAGAGAGAGAGAGAGAGAATGAGTCAGAGAGAGAGAGAATTGACTGATGCAGTTGTTTAAATTAATAACTCCCACATGTGCAGGTTAGACCAGCAGGCTAGAGACCCAGGAAAGAGTTGCCACTCAAGTCCAAAGCTGGTCTGCTAGCAGAGTTCCGTCTTGCTTTGGCGAGGTCCTTCTTTGCTCTGTTAAAGCCTTCAACTGCTGGGGTGAGGCCCACCCATGTTATGAAGAGTAATCTGTTTTACTCAAAGTCTAATGATTGAAATATCCATCTCATCCAGAAACACTTTCACAGACACATCCAGAATATGTGTTCAATGAAATATTTGGGCACCTTGGGTCAACCAAGTTGTCACAACAAATTAACCGTCACAGCTACTCACTGACTGTGTTTCCTATTTTTCCCTTTCCAACTGGGAGTGTGTATTGTAGCTGTTTTATTTTGGTTGTGTGTGTAGGTGAGGGGGTGTCAATAATTTGTCTTTTAGTTCTTAGGTCTCCAAAGTAAGAAGAGCCACATCTAAATCTGATATAGGTCATGAGGTCCTTGACTTTTAAGCTTGACCGAGGCTGTTGGACTGTTTTAGGGAGCAGAGGTAGGAAAGTAAATATTTGTGACCAAGAGGGTAGACTGTAGTAGATTGGATGATGATACTGAACTGTATCCACTCTCTCCGCCTCTCCACATCCTGTATCCCTGTCTCGTGGTCCTTGGTCAGGGTCATTTGGCTTGCACTGATCAATGAATATGAGCGGAAGTGATAGTGTTCTGATTCTGAGCAGAGACCTTAAAAGGCATCACATGCTTCCACTGTCTGAGTTTTTGCTCACTAACATGAGGGCCTGAGGCTCTTTCCACCAAGGTGGTTGAATGAGAAGACCTAAGTTGCTCAGCTAAAACTAATGGCAGCAAAGCCCAAAAGAGCTCAGCAGAGCCGCAGCTAATCCACAGCACTCAGTGTCCCTGAGCAAGGAATACGTGTCATTTGAGCCACTGAGATGCTGAGGATGTTTGTTACTGCAGCAAAAGCTGACACATACACTTGACGTAACTCACAAATTTGTATAATTCCGATCATGGGAATATGTCGTCCTTTCCAAATGGGAAGGTTTTAAGTTAGAATTATGCTGATACTATCCTGGTTCCTCATCCTATTTGGTCTTTATTCAAAGGTCAAAGATATTTTAAAGGCCTTTTATAGGCTTAAAATACATTCTTGTTATGGAATTTTGGACAACTCTGTAAACTCTGGGAATTTAACATGGATGACTCAAAGATTTCAGTGTCAAAGGAGTAAAGATAGTCCATGGCTATCAAGCTATGAAAGACTCCCCAAGCAACATCTTGAATTGAGCCACCCTGGTGTCAAAACATCAGGTGACTCAGGATGACCTTCTTAGCGAAGTCTTTGCTTCCTCTTGGGCTTCCTTATTCCACTTTCAGCTGGTGTTTGGGCTTCACAAAATGGAAAAGAATTTGAGGTTTCTCTTTAACTGTGTCAACAAATTCCAAAGGACTCCTTCAATTAAAATAAAATTTGAGAAAATAGAACCCTAGCCTAAATCACTCAGTAACTTTTGTTTTCTGAAAATGATAGAATGCCTTCCATCTCATTCATTTTTTCCTATTCTTTCCTCCAACTCTTTGCTTAGTTTGGACTGGGAAACTAAGCTAGTTATTTTCAGTTCTGATTCTGAGGCCCAATTCCTCCATAATTGAGTTTAAGTTTCCAGCTCTGTGGGAGGATATAAAATTATTTTTGCTATTATAACGTGGGTTGAGCTTTTTAAAAATGAGAACATGCATTCTAAGCAATAAAAGACTCAAATTCACAAATGAAGTGACCTTGCACAAACAATCCTGATGCTGGATCTTACACAATCCATCTGGATATTTTAAGAGCAGGGCATACCAGTGAGTGTTCATGTAAAAGGTTAGAGAACTAGGTTAAAGAGAAAAAATGGTATCCTTCTCATCAATGTGACTCATCTACACCCCCCACCCCCTGGGATTAGAAAAATGACTCAGACTTTTAAGTAGGTGACAATACTTCTACAAAAATATGACCTAGCGTTTTTCATCAGGGCTCCTCAGTTGGCTGGTTGTCAGTGTTTTGATTCTCTTGTGCCCCTGAGGAATTTGGGGTATTTTGGGCTTTTTCACAGAAGGGACCAAAGGATCCTGCTGACAGTTCACAAGAAACCTTATGAAGGGCTGGTTTCCAACCTTCACACTCACAAAAGCTGTGGTCAAAAGAGTTGAAGGAAACTTCTGGTTAGACTACTAGGAGAAATTGATAGGTGAAAGACGATGGTAGGTTACCATGAACAGGTGTTGGATTCTTGTTATGGAATTTTGGACAACTCTGTAAACTCTGGGAATTTAACATGGATGACTCAAAGATTTCAGTGTCAAAGGAGTAAAGATAGTCCATGGCTATCAAGCTATGAAAGACTCCCCAAGCAACATCTTGAATTGAGCCACCCTGGTGTCAAAACATCAGGTGACTCAGGATGACCTTCTTAGCGAAGTCTTTGCTTCCTCTTGGGCTTCCTTATTCCACTTTCAGCTGGTGTTTGGGCTTCACAAAATGGAAAAGAATTTGAGGTTTCTCTTTAACTGTGTCAACAAATTCCAAAGGACTCCTTCAATTAAAATAAAATTTGAGAAAATAGAACCCTAGCCTAAATCACTCAGTAACTTTTGTTTTCTGAAAATGATAGAATGCCTTCCATCTCATTCATTTTTTCCTATTCTTTCCTCCAACTCTTTGCTTAGTTTGGACTGGGAAACTAAGCTAGTTATTTTCAGTTCTGATTCTGAGGCCCAATTCCTCCATAATTGAGTTTAAGTTTCCAGCTCTGTGGGAGGATATAAAATTATTTTTGCTATTATAACGTGGGTTGAGCTTTTTAAAAATGAGAACATGCATTCTAAGCAATAAAAGACTCAAATTCACAAATGAAGTGACCTTGCACAAACAATCCTGATGCTGGATCTTACACAATCCATCTGGATATTTTAAGAGCAGGGCATACCAGTGAGTGTTCATGTAAAAGGTTAGAGAACTAGGTTAAAGAGAAAAAATGGTATCCTTCTCATCAATGTGACTCATCTACACCCCCCACCCCCTGGGATTAGAAAAATGACTCAGACTTTTAAGTAGGTGACAATACTTCTACAAAAATATGACCTAGCGTTTTTCATCAGGGCTCCTCAGTTGGCTGGTTGTCAGTGTTTTGATTCTCTTGTGCCCCTGAGGAATTTGGGGTATTTTGGGCTTTTTCACAGAAGGGACCAAAGGATCCTGCTGACAGTTCACAAGAAACCTTATGAAGGGCTGGTTTCCAACCTTCACACTCACAAAAGCTGTGGTCAAAAGAGTTGAAGGAAACTTCTGGTTAGACTACTAGGAGAAATTGATAGGTGAAAGACGATGGTAGGTTACCATGAACAGGTGTTGGATTCTTAATCTCCAGTGGAGAAGAATTCACATTGCTATCAAAAGACTTGGCAATGGTCACTCAGAGCTTTGTGCAGTAAAAAGTTTATTAAAGTAAGAAAGGATAGAGAAAAGCTTCCAGCATAGACACTGGAAGGGGGATAGAACAGTATCCCCTTTTGCCAATTTAAGCATGACAATCTGTATCTTCCAATCAGTTACCAAAACAATAAATCAAAAGAACATCTTAAGTTTGTAAAGGCCCTGGAGGCCCACACCCACAACTTTAACATGAGATTAGCCAGGACAATCTCCAGGCCTCAGGGCTAGGTGAGACATTCTAATGTAAATGCACAGATTAACATAAGACTAGAAGTTTTTGGTTTCAACACTGAAGATCTTTGCCTTTAGTTCTCCTTGTCCTTCCTCTTCTCCTTCTTGTCCTTGGAACGGGCTGGCCTCTTTGCCAAGTCGGCCTATGTACCCCTTTCAAAATCAAGCCCCAAGGTCATATTTATAAGCCTGCTTGAAACAGACCTCATGTAGATCCAGATTCAATGTCCACCTTGAGCTGAGGCTGGCTCCAGGAGCCCAGCCAGATTCCCAGACCCTGTGGCCATGCCCTTTGCCTCGGTTCCTTCTATCTGGAAACTGGAGGCATTCGTTTGCAGAAAGGGGCCACCAGGAGGCTGAGATTTCATATCAACTCGCCCAGGCCAGCTTGGGTCACTTGAGGCTGATTTCTTTGGGGTTTGGTATCCTTCTCATCAATGTGACTCATCTACACCCCCCACCCCCTGGGATTAGAAAAATGACTCAGACTTTTAAGTAGGTGACAATACTTCTACAAAAATATGACCTAGCGTTTTTCATCAGGGCTCCTCAGTTGGCTGGTTGTCAGTGTTTTGATTCTCTTGTGCCCCTGAGGAATTTGGGGTATTTTGGGCTTTTTCACAGAAGGGACCAAAGGATCCTGCTGACAGTTCACAAGAAACCTTATGAAGGGCTGGTTTCCAACCTTCACACTCACAAAAGCTGTGGTCAAAAGAGTTGAAGGAAACTTCTGGTTAGACTACTAGGAGAAATTGATAGGTGAAAGACGATGGTAGGTTACCATGAACAGGTGTTGGATTCTTAATCTCCAGTGGAGAAGAATTCACATTGCTATCAAAAGACTTGGCAATGGTCACTCAGAGCTTTGTGCAGTAAAAAGTTTATTAAAGTAAGAAAGGATAGAGAAAAGCTTCCAGCATAGACACTGGAAGGGGGATAGAACAGTATCCCCTTTTGCCAATTTAAGCATGACAATCTGTATCTTCCAATCAGTTACCAAAACAATAAATCAAAAGAACATCTTAAGTTTGTAAAGGCCCTGGAGGCCCACACCCACAACTTTAACATGAGATTAGCCAGGACAATCTCCAGGCCTCAGGGCTAGGTGAGACATTCTAATGTAAATGCACAGATTAACATAAGACTAGAAGTTTTTGGTTTCAACACTGAAGATCTTTGCCTTTAGTTCTCCTTGTCCTTCCTCTTCTCCTTCTTGTCCTTGGAACGGGCTGGCCTCTTTGCCAAGTCGGCCTATGTACCCCTTTCAAAATCAAGCCCCAAGGTCATATTTATAAGCCTGCTTGAAACAGACCTCATGTAGATCCAGATTCAATGTCCACCTTGAGCTGAGGCTGGCTCCAGGAGCCCAGCCAGATTCCCAGACCCTGTGGCCATGCCCTTTGCCTCGGTTCCTTCTATCTGGAAACTGGAGGCATTCGTTTGCAGAAAGGGGCCACCAGGAGGCTGAGATTTCATATCAACTCGCCCAGGCCAGCTTGGGTCACTTGAGGCTGATTTCTTTGGGGTTTATGTTTTTCATCAGCTGAATGGGGATGATCCTATCAGCCTCCTTTGCTGGGTTACAGTCACAAACAGTAGGATCATGTGCTTGGAGCCCTTGGAATGATAGGAACACAAAGGCACTCTCAGAATTTCAGCTGTTATGTTATTGATGAGAGTCCCTGCTGTTAGGCATGCTGATGGCTTTCAGGCAATTTCTGTGTCTGCATCAGTGTGCTCAGAGGGCTTACAGGTAGAAGAAAACCACACAGGGATCGGATGTGGTGCACACATACATTCCCACAGTATGTTTCCTGAAAAGAATGATTTGCCACATGCTCCAGGTGGCATGCTCCACACTCCAGGCCCTGCTTGAGGCTTTGGAGCATCCTCAGTTCCTGCCATGGGCTCTTTTTCCTCCTCTTGAATGCTGTAGACCCAATTCTTGGGTTCTTCCTGTTTTTCTCTCACTTTGAGCACAGCCCTTCCATCTATCCGATGATGAATCCCAGCTCCCTCTCTCACTGGCCAAGTGTAAAGAAAGTGCCTCCCAAGTCAAACTACACCATGTCTCCTTTCGCTGAACCCTGGTGGGGCAGTCAGGAGAAGCACAATTTCTAATCCAAAGACCTCAAGGAATAATCTCTGCAGAAAGGCTTTGTAAAGGGTCAGCGAAGGGATCAGTCAAGGCACACTACCAACACTAAAGGGCTTCCTTGATGGCTCAGTGGTTAACAACCCACCTGCCAATGCAGGAAATGTGGATATGATCCCTGAGTCAGGAAGTAGCCCTAGAGAAGGAAAGGGCAACCCACTCCAGTATCCCTGCCTAGAAAATCCTATGGATAGAAGAGCCCAGTGGCTCCAGTCCATGGGGTCACAAAGAGTCAGACCCAACTGAAGTGACTGAACAATAGCAACAGCAGCAACCAGCACTACATCTTTATAGGCATGCTCTTTGCTCCTGTATCACATTAAGCCTGCTTGAAACAGACCTCATGTAGATCCAGATTCAATGTCATTCGGTTCAGGAGCCCAGCCAGATTCCCAGACCCTGTGGCCATGCCCTTTGCCTCGGTTCCTTCTATCTGGAAACTGGAGGCATTCGTTTGCAGAAAGGGGCCACCAGGAGGCTGAGATTTCATATCAACTCGCCCAGGCCAGCTTGGGTCACTTGAGGCTGATTTCTTTGGGGTTTATGTTTTTCATCAGCTGAATGGGGATGATCCTATCAGCCTCCTTTGCTGGGTTACAGTCACAAACAGTAGGATCATGTGCTTGGAGCCCTTGGAATGATAGGAACACAAAGGCACTCTCAGAATTTCAGCTGTTATGTTATTGATGAGAGTCCCTGCTGTTAGGCATGCTGATGGCTTTCAGGCAATTTCTGTGTCTGCATCAGTGTGCTCAGAGGGCTTACAGGTAGAAGAAAACCACACAGGGATCGGATGTGGTGCACACATACATTCCCACAGTATGTTTCCTGAAAAGAATGATTTGCCACATGCTCCAGGTGGCATGCTCCACACTCCAGGCCCTGCTTGAGGCTTTGGAGCATCCTCAGTTCCTGCCATGGGCTCTTTTTCCTCCTCTTGAATGCTGTAGACCCAATTCTTGGGTTCTTCCTGTTTCTCTCTCACTTTGAGCACAGCCCTTCCATCTATCCGAGGATGAATCCCAGCTCCCTCTCTCACTGGCCAAGTGTAAAGAAAGTGCCTCCCAAGTCAAACTACACCATGTCTCCTTTCGCTGAACCCTGGTGGGGCAGTCAGGAGAAGCACAATTTCTAATCCAAAGACCTCAAGGAATAATCTCTGCAGAAAGGCTTTGTAAAGGGTCAGCGAAGGGATCAGTCAAGGCACACTACCAACACTAAAGGGCTTCCTTGATGGCTCAGTGGTTAACAACCCACCTGCCAATGCAGGAAATGTGGATATGATCCCTGAGTCAGGAAGTAGCCCTAGAGAAGGAAAGGGCAACCCACTCCAGTATCCCTGCCTAGAAAATCCTATGGATAGAAGAGCCCAGTGGCTCCAGTCCATGGGGTCACAAAGAGTCAGACCCAACTGAAGTGACTGAACAATAGCAACAGCAGCAACCAGCACTACATCTTTATAGGCATGCTCTTTGCTCCTGTATCACACCCCATCCTTTCTCCATTGGCTTCTCTCTGTCCAGTTCTCTCTCTCACCACTGCTCATTCCTCAACTCTATTATCTGAAACAATTTTATTCCCTTGAGGCATCTCCTATCTACATATCTACCTTTTACCTAAAGCAATGACATCAACAAAGGTCTTGCTGATGGTTCGTTGGCAGGGAAGGGGCCCTGAGGGTTGGGCATGTTGGGAGAAAGTCCTTTGATTTGACTGATCAGGAACAACTCTTTTTCACCTCTGCTCCCACACCTGCCTCCCAATGGTGGAGGAACTTCATGGCAATGTGAGCCTATTTTCTGCTCTCTGGGTCAGAACACAAATGATGAGCCCTGAGATGAGAGTTTGACATGAAAAGGGCTTGGTATGTGGTCCCAAGACCATCACCTGCATCCTCCACCTTCCCATATTCTGTTCTGGACTCGGCCACTCTTTAAACCAGGGAACATTGTGCTTGGCACCCAAAATAAGATACAGGTGCAGTTCCTCTTGGTCAGTCAGAGCAAAACTCCACACTAATTACACTTGACATTGGTGATATTTTCCAACTGGACCCAGCTTAGAATTTGTGAAGCATTTTTATAGACATAATTTCGTTGATCCTCTGACAGCTCTGTGAGGTAGTCACATTTCTTAATCATTCAACAAATACTGGCTGAAAGCTCTGTATAGGGTGACTGAGGGAGTTCCCAGGACGTGGAGTTTTTACTTTTAAAACTAAGACTGTCTCAGGCAAACTGGGATGGGTTGACCACCCTTCTGCCATTTTATGCCTCGGACCTGCCCCACCCTCCACCCTAAGATGAATAGGATAGAAACAGTCCCAGCACATGTGGCGCCTAAATGCTGGTGATTTCATGCATTTGATTGTCTGTTGCATATTGACTGTGCTGTTGCAATTCCAAGTTCAGGAACTGTTAAGGTCTTGTCTGCATTCTTTAGATTTCTTGATTCAGACCAGTGGCTCCAGTCCATGGGGTCACAAAGAGTCAGACCCAACTGAAGTGACTGAACAATAGCAACAGCAGCAACCAGCACTACATCTTTATAGGCATGCTCTTTGCTCCTGTATCACACCCCATCCTTTCTCCATTGGCTTCTCTCTGTCCAGTTCTCTCTCTCACCACTGCTCATTCCTCAACTCTATTATCTGAAACAATTTTATTCCCTTGAGGCATCTCCTATCTACATATCTACCTTTTACCTAAAGCAATGACATCAACAAAGGTCTTGCTGATGGTTCGTTGGCAGGGAAGGGGCCCTGAGGGTTGGGCATGTTGGGAGAAAGTCCTTTGATTTGACTGATCAGGAACAACTCTTTTTCACCTCTGCTCCCACACCTGCCTCCCAATGGTGGAGGAACTTCATGGCAATGTGAGCCTATTTTCTGCTCTCTGGGTCAGAACACAAATGATGAGCCCTGAGATGAGAGTTTGACATGAAAAGGGCTTGGTATGTGGTCCCAAGACCATCACCTGCATCCTCCACCTTCCCATATTCTGTTCTGGACTCGGCCACTCTTTAAACCAGGGAACATTGTGCTTGGCACCCAAAATAAGATACAGGTGCAGTTCCTCTTGGTCAGTCAGAGCAAAACTCCACACTAATTACACTTGACATTGGTGATATTTTCCAACTGGACCCAGCTTAGAATTTGTGAAGCATTTTTATAGACATAATTTCGTTGATCCTCTGACAGCTCTGTGAGGTAGTCACATTTCTTAATCATTCAACAAATACTGGCTGAAAGCTCTGTATAGGGTGACTGAGGGAGTTCCCAGGACGTGGAGTTTTTACTTTTAAAACTAAGACTGTCTCAGGCAAACTGGGATGGGTTGACCACCCTTCTGCCATTTTATGCCTCGGACCTGCCCCACCCTCCACCCTAAGATGAATAGGATAGAAACAGTCCCAGCACATGTGGCGCCTAAATGCTGGTGATTTCATGCATTTGATTGTCTGTTGCATATTGACTGTGCTGTTGCAATTCCAAGTTCAGGAACTGTTAAGGTCTTGTCTGCATTCTTTAGATTTCTGATTCGTTTCATTAGGCTCAGAGCTAAGTCCCTGCATAAGGAAAGATCAAATGGTGAATTAGATATTGTCTGGTTTTTGAAGAGCTGGTGGTCTGGTGTTCCTTGGGGCAGAGGGGCATTAGGAAAATGATGACCTGCTGTGGTCTTGGGTTGAGTCTTTGCAGTACCCCACTTCACTCCCACCTTTTTTTTTTTTTCTTTTGATTCATCTGCTACCTCCTGCCTACCTCCCACCTACCTCCCATGCATGCTCCACCTCCTTGTCTGCCATTTCCTCTTCTCACTCTGACCTCTCTTCCATGTCTATAATTATTACCTCTATTCAGAAACATTCATTAAACTTGTGGTTAAAAGAACTAGATTAATTGAATGTCAATTATGTATAAGGGCTTCCCCGGTGTCTCCATGGTACAGAACTCTCCTGCCAATATGGAGACATGGGTTAGATCCCTGGGCTGGGAAGATTGCCCTGGAGGAGGAAAGGGTAACCCACTCTACTATTCTTGCCTGGAGAATCCCATGAACAGAGGAGCCTGGCGTGTTACAGTCCACAGAGTCACAAAAGTTTGACATGAGTTAGTGACTCAACAACAACATCAACAACTTATGTACATTCAGTAAGAAACACTCTGATCGCAAATAGGCCTCCTAGGAAAATTCCCCCTGTAGGGGATATTATGTTGACCAAAGAGATAAAAGTTTCTATCCAGTTGTTTAAGAATGCTTTTCTGAATTGTATACAGGGTAAACTAAAAGGTCCTCTGACAGCTCTGTGAGGTAGTCACATTTCTTAATCATTCAACAAATACTGGCTGAAAGCTCTGTATAGGGTGACTGAGGGAGTTCCCAGGACGTGGAGTTTTTACTTTTAAAACTAAGACTGTCTCAGGCAAACTGGGATGGGTTGACCACCCTTCTGCCATTTTATGCCTCGGACCTGCCCCACCCTCCACCCTAAGATGAATAGGATAGAAACAGTCCCAGCACATGTGGCGCCTAAATGCTGGTGATTTCATGCATTTGATTGTCTGTTGCATATTGACTGTGCTGTTGCAATTCCAAGTTCAGGAACTGTTAAGGTCTTGTCTGCATTCTTTAGATTTCTGATTCGTTTCATTAGGCTCAGAGCTAAGTCCCTGCATAAGGAAAGATCAAATGGTGAATTAGATATTGTCTGGTTTTTGAAGAGCTGGTGGTCTGGTGTTCCTTGGGGCAGAGGGGCATTAGGAAAATGATGACCTGCTGTGGTCTTGGGTTGAGTCTTTGCAGTACCCCACTTCACTCCCACCTTTTTTTTTTTTTCTTTTGATTCATCTGCTACCTCCTGCCTACCTCCCACCTACCTCCCATGCATGCTCCACCTCCTTGTCTGCCATTTCCTCTTCTCACTCTGACCTCTCTTCCATGTCTATAATTATTACCTCTATTCAGAAACATTCATTAAACTTGTGGTTAAAAGAACTAGATTAATTGAATGTCAATTATGTATAAGGGCTTCCCCGGTGTCTCCATGGTACAGAACTCTCCTGCCAATATGGAGACATGGGTTAGATCCCTGGGCTGGGAAGATTGCCCTGGAGGAGGAAAGGGTAACCCACTCTACTATTCTTGCCTGGAGAATCCCATGAACAGAGGAGCCTGGCGTGTTACAGTCCACAGAGTCACAAAAGTTTGACATGAGTTAGTGACTCAACAACAACATCAACAACTTATGTACATTCAGTAAGAAACACTCTGATCGCAAATAGGCCTCCTAGGAAAATTCCCCCTGTAGGGGATATTATGTTGACCAAAGAGATAAAAGTTTCTATCCAGTTGTCAAGAATGCTTTTCTTGAATGTCTAATTGCTTTTCTGGGCCAGATGATCTTAGGATGAGTTTGGGCAACAGGAGCCAGATTCCACTGTGTCACAAGGCTCTCTCTAAAAGTCAGCCCCTTTTCCTATACATTTCAGAACAACCAGGAACCTTGCTAATCGAATAGTGTCCCATTATGTGACCAGAGCATGCATTTCCAGGAAGGACAAAGTAATTCGATTTGTGTTGAAATGTCAGCCCAAGCTGCAGATACTCATTTTGTATGAGCTGTAGCATTTTCTTTGGCTGTTGTCAATGGTGTGGTTGCTTAACTTTAAAAGCTATCTGAGGCATTTGGCGTGGATTTCATCTGCTCAAAGAAGCATGACTCTCAGCTCATTGTTTTTCTCAGGAGTCATGCTTTCTGGTTTTCTCTTGCATAGTTGGATGGGTGTTTTGAAGAGTGGATTGATCACTCCCTAAAGTATGTGAAAAGCCTCATAGAAGGAATGATCTTTGTCACCCTTCACTTAGGGTGTGGTGGTTGTCGTCCATAAAAAAAACTGGGTCCAGCTGTTTTGGCTTTTCATTCATTCATTCTTCCATAAACATCAATGGAGCACTTACTGTGTGCCAGGCCATCCTTCTGAATGCTGGGAAGACAGCAGGGAACAAACCATTCTGAGGAGGTGACATTTGAGCGGAGATCCAAGTGATATGAAGGTGCCAGAGAGGCAAGGATCTGGGTGCAGAATGTTCCAGGGAGAGGGAACAGCAAGCACAAGCCCCTAAGGAGAGAAAGAGCTTGATTGTTTGAGGACGGAAGAGAAGGACAGTGTGGCTGGAACACAGTAAGCATGGGGGCACATAGAATGTAGTGATGAGGTCCAGAGAGACAGACAGGAACTAGATGACTTGGGGATTTTATTTTAAGGACAATGACAAAGCACTAAAGATGTCCAAATAGAATGAAGAGCCTGACCTGATTTTTAAAGGATGACTCTGGTTACCTTACGGGAGAATGGGTTGTAGGGCAATAAAGGTAGATTAATCAAGAGAAATATTGTAAAAGTCTAGGTGAGAAATGATGGGGGTTTGGACTAGGGCAGTGGCAGTAGAACAGGAGACAAGTTGAAAGACACAAGATATATTTGGGAGGTAGCACTTGTTGATGGATTAGATTTGGGAAGTGTGGCTAGGAGAAGGGGTATGAGAAAAATCAAGAGTGAATCTCAGGCTTTCAGCTTGAATAAAGCGGTGAATGGCACCGCCATCCACAGAGATTCAGGGGACCTGGTGTGTGGATCATGCCTCTGGGCACTGCTGCCACCTTTGTATGTCGCTTTGCCTGGACCAATGGTATGTGATCATTTTTCTTCATGTTCCATCAGTGTGGGAACAAAATTCCAGTGAACTACAAAGAGCTGCAGATACTCATTTTGTATGAGCTGTAGCATTTTCTTTGGCTGTGTCAATGGTGTGGTTGCTTAACTTTAAAAGCTATCTGAGGCATTTGGCGTGGATTTCATCTGCTCAAAGAAGCATGACTCTCAGCTCATTGTTTTCTCAGGAGTCATGCTTTCTGGTTTGCTCTTGCATAGTTGGATGGGTGTTTTGAAGAGTGGATTGATCACTCCCTAAAGTATGTGAAAAGCCTCATAGAAGGAATGATCTTTGTCACCCTTCACTTAGGGTGTGGTGGTTGTCGTCCATAAAAAAAACTGGGTCCAGCTGTTTTGGCTTTTCATTCATTCATTCTTCCATAAACATCAATGGAGCACTTACTGTGTGCCAGGCCATCCTTCTGAATGCTGGGAAGACAGCAGGGAACAAACCATTCTGAGGAGGTGACATTTGAGCGGAGATCCAAGTGATATGAAGGTGCCAGAGAGGCAAGGATCTGGGTGCAGAATGTTCCAGGGAGAGGGAACAGCAAGCACAAGCCCCTAAGGAGAGAAAGAGCTTGATTGTTTGAGGACGGAAGAGAAGGACAGTGTGGCTGGAACACAGTAAGCATGGGGGCACATAGAATGTAGTGATGAGGTCCAGAGAGACAGACAGGAACTAGATGACTTGGGGATTTTATTTTAAGGACAATGACAAAGCACTAAAGATGTCCAAATAGAATGAAGAGCCTGACCTGATTTTTAAAGGATGACTCTGGTTACCTTACGGGAGAATGGGTTGTAGGGCAATAAAGGTAGATTAATCAAGAGAAATATTGTAAAAGTCTAGGTGAGAAATGATGGGGGTTTGGACTAGGGCAGTGGCAGTAGAACAGGAGACAAGTTGAAAGACACAAGATATATTTGGGAGGTAGCACTTGTTGATGGATTAGATTTGGGAAGTGTGGCTAGGAGAAGGGGTATGAGAAAAATCAAGAGTGAATCTCAGGCTTTCAGCTTGAATAAAGCGGTGAATGGCACCGCCATCCACAGAGATTCAGGGGACCTGGTGTGTGGATCATGCCTCTGGGCACTGCTGCCACCTTTGTATGTCGCTTTGCCTGGACCAATGGTATGTGATCATTTTTCTTCATGTTCCATCAGTGTGGGAACAAAATTCCAGTGAACTACAAAGAGTGAATGTGGACTGAAAAATGACTTTCTAGGAAGAAAGTAAGACCAAGAAAGAGAAAAAAGTATAATGAATATATACCATGTACAGAATAAACAGGAATTTACCCAAGATGCATTTTTGAAGCACTGTTTTACTTTTACCATCACTGACAATAAAAACAGTGATAATCAGTCTTTGTTGCTGTTCAGTCATTAAGTCATGTCTGACTCTTTGCGACTGCATGGACGGCATGCCAGGCTTCTCTGTCCTTCACTATCTCCCAGAGTTTGCTCAAACTCATGTCCATTGAGTTGATGATGCTATCCAACCATCTCATCCTCTGTTGTCCCTTCTGCTCCTGCCCTCATTCTTTCCCAGCATCAGAGTCTTTCCCAGTGAGTCAGCTGTTTGCATCAGGTGACTAAAGTTTTGGAGCTTCAGCTTCAGTGACATTCTTTTTTTTAAAAATATTTATTTATTTATTTATTTATTTATTTTGGGGAGGCGGGTTGGGGAGGGAGGGGGATGGGCGGGCCACTTCTATTGGTCTTTCATTTCTCCATTTTCATCTGTCTTTGTTCTTTGGCTCCTGTGGGCCTCCCATCGCGGTGGCCTCTGTTGTCGCAGAGCACTGGCTCTGGGTGCATGCACTCCAGAGCTCTGTCTCGGTGATTGGACACATTGGTCCAGCCGCTCCGCGGCACGTGGGATCTTCCCAGGCCAGGGATCGAACCGGCGCCCCTTGCACTGCAAGGCGGTGTCCTTACCCACTGGACCACCAGGGAAGCCCCAGTGACAGTCTTTCTAATGAATATTCAGGGTTGATTTCCTTTAGGATTGACTAGTTTGATCTCCTTGCTGTCTAAAGGACTCTCAAGAATCTTCTCCAGCACCACAATTGGAAAGCATCAATTCTTTAGCACACAGCTTTCTTTATGGTCCGACTCTCACATCTGTACATGACTACCGCAAAAACCATAGCTTTGACCCTACAGACCTTTGTTGGCGAATTGTGTCTCTGCTTTTTAATACACTGTCTAGGTTTGTCAT
Source organism: Tragulus kanchil (assembly GCA_022376925.1). Taxonomy (NCBI): domain Eukaryota; kingdom Metazoa; phylum Chordata; class Mammalia; order Artiodactyla; family Tragulidae; genus Tragulus; species Tragulus kanchil. Next base: position 126,866,937 of record JAIOJX010000005.1, on the reverse strand, counting down.
AGCTTTTCTTCAAAGGAACAAGCATCTATTAATTTCATAGCTGCAGTCACCATCTGCAGTGAGTTTGGAGCTCAAGAAAATATAACCTGTCACTGATTTTTCCCCATTTATTTGCCATTAATCAATCTTTAGCAGTTGCCAAGCATCCAGTGTGATTCTAAGTGCTTTACATATATCTGTCTATCTATATATATGCTTTACATCTATCTATCTACCTATCTATAGATATGGAGATTTTACTGTACTTTCAGATGGACATATTGAAGAGCAAAGTAGCAGCTCAAAGTCACATAGAAGGAAGTGGCAGAGCCTGGATTTAAATCCAGGCCCCTTGACTCTTAGCCTGTTCTAAGCACCTTCATGTCCCTTTCAAACACTGGCTGAGATCTCAGCCCCTAGTCAGGGCTAGGCTAAGAGTCATCACAGAGCCGGATCGGCATCCGACCAGAGGCAGTCAGGGGCATCTCCACCATGTTGACCATCTACAGGGGTGCTTATGCACAGTCTATCACAGGCAGAGCATACTATTGTGTGGCAAGGTCAAGGAAAATTCACCACAAATGGAGGTTGCTAGGAAAGCCTTTTGCTGGAAATGAGGTTGTATCTCTCATCTCAGCGGAGAATTTGGAAATGTTTGAAGGCATTTGTGCTTGACCAGTGCCTGACATCCAGCATGTGGGGCAGGGGTAGGGAGTGGGATGGTGGTGGTGGAGGGAGCTGGAATGCTAAAGCTTCTGGCCTGTAGAGATCAACTGTCCCACCCGGAATGCCGAGAGCACCATTGAGACCTTGGACTGTTGAACTCTAGATATCAAGTGGGAGGCATTTCTCATCTTAACAGAGGCCAGAAAATATTAATGATTGTTGACTGTGCTTACCACCCAATTCCTGATTTAGCATTTGGAGTGAAGATTCACCTTCAGAGATTTTGTAAAAATCTTGGACAAACCAACGTAAATTTGAGGTGTCTGGTGAGGCTAAGGTGTTTTTCCTTTTCCTCCACTATTTTTTTTTTTTTTTGCCCAGTAAAATGAGTATTTCACTGGGAAGCTACAGCAGGCATAGCTGGTATAACAATCCACTTGAGATCCCTTAATGAAGAATATTTGATTATATGAGGAAACTAGAATCTGTTTGTTTTTGGTTCACTTAATTTGATGTTTTAATGATGCTGCTAGTTATTTGAAATATTTGATTTCAATATACCCTTTATTCATTGTGCTTGTACCCTGAGGCACACTGGCAAAAAGTGACATGTTTAAAAGTCTGCCTTCAAATAATAAATTTCCAGTGAAAGCCAGAAGCAGAAAAGTTTTACATTAGGAATGCTTTAGAATATGTTTTTAAAGACAGATTGGGTTCTGGAGAAAAGCACAAGGGAATTTTCAAAAATAATTTAACTTAATTTTTATATTATTAAAAAATATATTAAAAAACAACTAGAAACAGAGTAATGTTGTGGGTCAGATAAATGGAGACATGGGGCTTTAATTCCAATTGTTGGGAGGTAGAAAGTTAACAAATAGTATCTTTAAAGGTGATGGCAGGACTGTTTTTTTTTTTTTTTTTTTTTAATTCTTTATTTTGAAGGTTTTACAGAGTTTTGTTGTTCACAGACATGTATGTTCCCAGATCAGTCACATTCATATCCCTGGTCCCCACCCCCTCAGCTCCCCCCATCCCACCCCTCCGGACCATCGCCCCATGCCATTGTGAGCACTCCTATTCGCTTAGCACAATGACAATAGCTATCTTTTCCACACATGACAGTATAGGTTTCCATGTGACTCCCTCCATGCCTCCCCCTCCCTATTTCTTTCCCACAATGTCCCTATGTCTATGCTCTGTCTGTTTTTCCATGAGTTCCCTGTGTGTGTTATCAAGACTGTCCTACTAGATTCCATGTATGTGTGTTAGTATACTGTATTTGTCTTTCTCTTTTTGACTTACTTCACTTTTTATGATAGGTTCTAGAGCCAGCCACCTCATTAGGACTGAGTCTTCTGCATTTCTTTTAACAGTTGAGTAGTATTCCATTGTATATATGTACCAGAGCTTCTGGATCCATTCATTCGTCAATGGACATCTAGGTTGCTTCCAAGTTCTGGCTATTGTATAGAGAGCTACAATGAACATTGGGGTACAGGTGCTTCTTTCAGTTTTGATTTCATCAGGATATAAGCCTAATAGTGGGATTGCTGGGTCATAGGGTGCTTCTATTTTTAGTTTTTTAAGAAATCTCCATACTGTCTTCCATAGAGGCTGTATCAATTTACATTCCTACCAGCAATGCAAGAGGGTTCCCTTTTTTCCGCACCCTCTCCAGCATTTATTGTCTGCAGATTTTTTGAAGATGGCCATTCTGACGGGTGTGAGGTGATATCTCATTGTAGTTTTAATTTGCATTTCTCTAATAATAAGCGAGGTTGAGCATCATTTCATGTGCTTTTGGGCCATCTGTATGTCCTCTTTGGAGAGGCATCTCTTTAGATCTTTTTCCCATTTTTTGATTGAGTTGTTCGTTTTTCCTGTGCTGAGTTGTCTGAGTTGCTTGTAGATTTTGGAGATTAATTCTTTGTCCGTTGTTTCATTTGCTATGATTTTCTCCCACTCTGTGGGGTGTATGTTCAGCTTTTTTGGAATTTCTTTTGCTGTACAAAAGCTTTTAAGTTTCATGAGGTCCCACATGTTCATTTTTCTTTTCAGTTCTGCTATTTTAGTAGGTGAGTCAGAGAAGACCTTGCTTTGATTTATGTCCTTGAGGGTTTTGCCTATATTCTCCTCTAAGAGTTTGATGGTTTCTGATCTTACATTTAGGTCTTTAATCCATTTTGAGTTGATCTTAATGTATGGTGTCAGGGAATGTTCCAACTTCATTTTTTTGCATGTAGCTGTCCAATTTTCCCAGCACCACTTGTTGAAGAGGCTGTCTTTGTCCCATTTTATAGTTTCTCCTTTGTCAAAAATAAGGTACCTATGGGTGTGTGCGTTTATCTCTGGGTTCTCAATCTTGTTCCATTGGTCTATAGTTCTGTTTTTGTGCCAGTACCATACTGTCTTGATGACTGTTGCTTTGTAGTAGAGTCTGAAGTTAGGGAGGCTGATTCCTCCAGCTCCGTTTTTCTTTCTCAGGATTGCTTTGGCTATTCGAGGTCTTTTGTGTTTCCATATGAACTGTGTTATTCTTTGGTCTAGTTTTGTGAAAAATGTCAATGGTAGTTGAATAGGTATTGCATTGAATCTGTAGATGATATTTGGTAGTATGGTCATTTTCACAATATTGATTCTTCCGACCCAGGAACATGGAATATCTCTCCATCTGTTTAAGTCTTCTCTAATGTCTCTCATGAGTGTCTTGTAATTTTCTGTGTACAATTCTTTTGTTTCTTTGGGTAGGTTTATTCCTAGATATTTGATTCGTTTGGTTGCAGTGGTGAAGGGGATTGCCTCTTTGATTTCGTTTTCTGATTTTTCATTGTTTGTGTATAGGAATGCCAGTGATTTCTGTGTGTTGACTTTATATCCTGCGACTTTACTGAATTTGTTGATTAGCTCTAGTAGCTTTGTAATAGTGTCTTTGGGATTTTCTATGTATAATATCATGTCATCTGCAAAAAGAGAGAGCTTGACTTCTTCCTTTCCAATCTGGATTCCTTTGATGTCTTTCTCTTCTCTTATTGCTGTTGCTAGAACTTCCAGGACTATGTTGAATAGTAGTGGTGAAAGTGGACACCCCTGTCTTGTTCCTGATCTTAGAGGGAATGCTTTCAGTTTTTCACCGTTGAGGATAATGTTCGCTGTGGGCTTCTCATATATGGCTTTTATTATGTTGAGATAGGTTCCTTCTATATCCATTCTCTGAAGAGTTTTTTTTATCATAAATGGATGTTGTACTTTGTTGAAGGATTTTTCTGCATCTATTGAGATGATCATGTGATTTTTGTCTCTCAATTTGTTGACATGGTGTATCACATTGATTGATTTGCAGATATTGAAGAATCCTTGCATGCCTGGGATGAACCCGACTTGATCATGATGTATGAGTTTTTTGATGTGTCGTTGAATTCTGTTTGCTAGGGTTGCTTTGTAGTATAGTCTGAAGTTAGGGAGGCTGATTCCTCCAGCTCCGTTCTTCTTTCTCAGGATTGCTTTGGCTATTCGAGGTCTTTTGTGTTTCGATATGAACTGTGTTATTCTTTGGTCTAGTTTTGTGAAAAATGTCAATGGTATTTGAATAGGTATTGCCTTGAATTTGTAGATGATATTTGGTAGTATGGTCATTTTCACAATATTGATTTCTTCCGACCCAGGAGCATGAACTATATCTCCATCTGTTGAAGTCTTCTCTAATGTCTCTCATGAGTGTCTTGTAATTTTCTGTGTACAATTCTTTTGTTTCTTTGGGTAGGTTTATTCCTAGATATTTGATTCGTTTGGTTGCAGTGGTGAAGGGGATTGCCTCTTTGATTTCGTTTTCTGATTTTTCATTGTTTGTGTATAGGAATGCCAGTGATTTCTGTGTGTTGACTTTATATCCTGCGACTTTACTGAATTTGTTGATTAGCTCTAGTAGCTTTGTAATAGTGTCTTTGGGATTTTCTATGTATAATATCATGTCATCTGCAAAAAGAGAGAGCTTGACTTCTTCCTTTCCAATCTGGATTCCTTTGATGTCTTTCTCTTCTCTTATTGCTGTTGCTAGAACTTCCAGGACTATGTTGAATAGTAGTGGTGAAAGTGGACACCCCTGTCTTGTTCCTGATCTTAGAGGGAATGCTTTCAGTTTTTCACCGTTGAGGATAATGTTCGCTGTGGGCTTCTCATATATGGCTTTTATTATGTTGAGATAGGTTCCTTCTATATCCATTCTCTGAAGAGTTTTTTTTATCATAAATGGATGTTGTACTTTGTTGAAGGATTTTTCTGCATCTATTGAGATGATCATGTGATTTTTGTCTCTCAATTTGTTGACATGGTGTATCACATTGATTGATTTGCAGATATTGAAGAATCCTTGCATGCCTGGGATGAACCCGACTTGATCATGATGTATGAGTTTTTTGATGTGTCGTTGAATTCTGTTTGCTAGGATTTTGTTGAGGATCTTGGCATCTAAGTTCATCAGAGAAATTGGTCTGTAATTTTCCTTTTTTGTGTTGTCTTTGCCTGGTTTGGGTATCAGGGTGATGGTGGCCTCGTAGAATGTGTTTGGAAGTGTTCCTTCTTGTGCAATTTTTTGGAAGAGTTTTAGAAGGACAGGCATTAGCTCTTCTTTAAATGTTTGGTAGAATTCGGCTGTGAAGCCATCTGGCCCTGGGCTTTTATTTTTGGGTAGATTTTTAATCACAAATTTGATTTCTGAACTTGTGATTGGGTTGTTCAAAGTTTCTGCTTCTTCTTGGCTCAGTCTTGGGAGATTAATCCTCTCCAAGAAACTGTCCATTTCTTCCAAGTTGTCCAGTTTGTTGTCATATAGTTGCTCATAATAGTCTCTTAGAATCCTTTGGATTTCTGCATTCTCTGTTGTAATCTCTCCTTTTTCATTTTTGATTTTGTGGATCTGGTTCTTCTCTCTCTTTTCCTTGATGAGTCTGGCCAGTGGCTTATCAATTTTGTTTACCTTTTCAAAGAACCAGCTTTTTGTTTTATTTATCCGTACTATAGTTTCTTTCATTTCTTTCTCATTTATTTCTGCTCTAGTCTTTATGATTTCTCTTCTTCTGCTGGCTTTGGGGTGTTTTTGTTCTTCTTTCTCCAATTGTTTTAAGTGGAGGGTTAGGTCATCTGCTTCATACTTTCCTAGTTTCTTGAGGTAGGCTTTCAGTTTTTCACCGTTGAGGATAATGTTCGCTGTGGGCTTCTCATATATGGCTTTTATTATGTTGAGATAGGTTCCTTCTATATCCATTCTCTGAAGAGTTTTTTTTATCATAAATGGATGTTGTACTTTGTTGAAGGATTTTTCTGCATCTATTGAGATGATCATGTGATTTTTGTCTCTCAATTTGTTGACATGGTGTATCACATTGATTGATTTGCAGATATTGAAGAATCCTTGCATGCCTGGGATGAACCCGACTTGATCATGATGTATGAGTTTTTTGATGTGTCGTTGAATTCTGTTTGCTAGGATTTTGTTGAGGATCTTGGCATCTAAGTTCATCAGAGAAATTGGTCTGTAATTTTCCTTTTTTGTGTTGTCTTTGCCTGGTTTGGGTATCAGGGTGATGGTGGCCTCGTAGAATGTGTTTGGAAGTGTTCCTTCTTGTGCAATTTTTTGGAAGAGTTTTAGAAGGACAGGCATTAGCTCTTCTTTAAATGTTTGGTAGAATTCGGCTGTGAAGCCATCTGGCCCTGGGCTTTTATTTTTGGGTAGATTTTTAATCACAAATTTGATTTCTGAACTTGTGATTGGGTTGTTCAAAGTTTCTGCTTCTTCTTGGCTCAGTCTTGGGAGATTAATCCTCTCCAAGAAACTGTCCATTTCTTCCAAGTTGTCCAGTTTGTTGTCATATAGTTGCTCATAATAGTCTCTTAGAATCCTTTGGATTTCTGCATTATCTGTTGTAATCTCTCCTTGTCCATTTTTGATTTTGTGGATCTGGTTCTTCTCTCTTTTTTTCTTGATGAGTCTGGCCAGTGGCTTGTCAAATTTGTTTACCTTTTCAAAGAACCAGCTTTTTGTTTTATTTATTCGAACTATAGTTTCTTTCATTTCTTTTTCATTTATTTCTGCTCTAGTCTTTATGATTTCTCTTCTTCTGCTGGCTTTGGGGTGTTTTTGTTCTTCTTTCTCCAATTGTTTTAAGTGGAGGGTTAGGTCATCTGCTTCATACTTTCCTAGTTTCTTGAGGTAGGCTTGTATTGCTATAAATTTCCCTCTTAGAACTGCTTTTGTGGTATCCCATAGGTTTTGCATGGTCGTGTGTTCATTATCATTTTCTTCTAGGAATTTTTAAATTTCTTGTTTGATTTCCTCAGTGATCAGTTGGTTTTTTAGGTATGTGTTGTTTAATCTCCATGTGTTTGTTTTTAGTGGTTTTTTTTCTGTAGTTGATCTCTAGTCTCATTGCATTGTGGTCCGAGAAGATGGTTGATATAATTTCAGTTTTCTTGAATTGACTGAGGTTAGATTTGTGGCCCAAGATGTGGTCTATCTTGGAGAATGTTCTGTGAGCACTTGAGAAGAAAGTGTATTCTTCTGCTTTTGGATGGAACGTCCTAAAGATATCAATGAGGCCCATCTTTTCTAGTGTGGCATTTAAGGCTTGTGTTTCTTTATTAATTTTCTGTTTGGATGATCTGTCCATTGGTTTGAGAGGAGTATTAAAGTCTCCTACTATTACTGTGTTATTATTGATTTCTTCTTTTATGTCTGAAAGTATCTGTCTTATGTATTGAGGTGCCCCTTTGTTGGGTGTGTAGATATCCATGACTGTTATGTCTTCCTCTTGGATAGATCCCTTAATCATGATGTAGTGACCTGCCTTGTCTCTTAGAATCTTCTTTACTTTAAAATCTATTTTGTCTGATATGAGGATTGCTACTGCAGCTTTCTTTTGATTTCCATTTGCATGGAATATCTTTTTCCAGTCGCTCACTTTCAGTCTATGAGTGTCACTAGGTCTGAAGTGGGTCTCTTGTAAACAAAGGCATATATAGCCTTAGAATCCTTTGGATTTCTGCATCTTTTTCCTTTTCATTTTTGATTTTGTGGATCTGGTTCTTCTCTCTTTTTTTCTTGATGAGTCTGGCCAGTGGCTTGTCAAATTTGTTTACCTTTTCAAAGAACCAGCTTTTTGTTTTATTTATTCGAACTATAGTTTCTTTCATTTCTTTCTCATTTATTTCTGCTCTAGTCTTTATGATTTCTCTTCTTCTGCTGGCTTTGGGGTGTTTTTGTTCTTCTTTCTCCAATTGTTTTAAGTGGAGGGTTAGGTCATCTGCTTCATACTTTCCTAGTTTCTTGAGGTAGGCTTGTATTGCTATAAATTTCCCTCTTAGAACTGCTTTTGTGGTATCCCATAGGTTTTGCATGGTCGTGTGTTCATTATCATTTTCTTCTAGGAATTTTTAAATTTCTTGTTTGATTTCCTCAGTGATCAGTTGGTTTTTTAGGTATGTGTTGTTTAATCTCCATGTGTTTGTTTTTAGTGGTTTTTTTTCTGTAGTTGATCTCTAGTCTCATTGCATTGTGGTCCGAGAAGATGGTTGATATAATTTCAGTTTTCTTGAATTGACTGAGGTTAGATTTGTGGCCCAAGATGTGGTCTATCTTGGAGAATGTTCTGTGAGCACTTGAGAAGAAAGTGTATTCTTCTGCTTTTGGATGGAACGTCCTAAAGATATCAATGAGGCCCATCTTTTCTAGTGTGGCATTTAAGGCTTGTGTTTCTTTATTAATTTTCTGTTTGGATGATCTGTCCATTGGTTTGAGAGGAGTATTAAAGTCTCCTACTATTACTGTGTTATTATTGATTTCTTCTTTTATGTCTGAAAGTATCTGTCTTATGTATTGAGGTGCCCCTTTGTTGGGTGTGTAGATATCCATGACTGTTATGTCTTCCTCTTGGATAGATCCCTTAATCATGATGTAGTGACCTGCCTTGTCTCTTAGAATCTTCTTTACTTTAAAATCTATTTTGTCTGATATGAGGATTGCTACTGCAGCTTTCTTTTGATTTCCATTTGCATGGAATATCTTTTTCCAGTCGCTCACTTTCAGTCTATGAGTGTCACTAGGTCTGAAGTGGGTCTCTTGTAAACAGCATATATATGGGTCATGTTTCTGGATCCATTCAGCCAGCCTGTGTTGTTTGGTTGGAGCATTTAATCCATTTACATTCAAAGTAATTATTGATACAAATGTTCCTATTGTCATCTTCTTAGAAGTTTGGGATTTGATTTGTAGGACTTCTCCTACTCTTGTATTTATTGGCTATATCAGGCCCTTTAACATTTGTTGTAGGGCTGGTTTTGTGGTACAGAATTCTTTTAGTTTCTGTTTGTCTGTGAATCTTTTGACTTCACCATCAATTCTGAATGAGATTCTTGCTGGGTAGAGAATTCTTGGTTGGAGGTTATTCTCTTTTAGCCGTTTAAATGTGTCTTGCCATTCTCTTCTGGCCTGCAGGGTTTCTGTTGAAAGATCCGCAGTTAGACGTATGGGGTTTCCTTTATATGTTATTTGTTGTTTGCTTCTAGCTGCTTTTAGTAATCTGTCCTTATATTTAGTCTGTGTTAGTTTGATTAGAATGTGCCTTGGTGTGTTTCTTCTGGGGTTTATCCTGTATGGAACTCTTTGTGCTTCTTGGACTTGGTTGACTCTTTCCTTTCCCATGCTGGGGAAGTTTTCAACTATAACCTCTTCAAGAATTTTTTCGTAGCCTTTCTTCCCCTCTTCTTCCTCTGGAACTCCTATAATTCTAATGTTGGTGCGTTTGATATTGTCCCATAGGTCTCTAATATTCTCATCAGTTCTTCTAATTCTTTGGGCTTTGTTCTGTTCTTCAGCACTTATTTCCACCATTCTGTCTTCCAGCTCACTTATCTGTTCTTCTGCCTCCGATACTCTACTGTTGAGACCTTCTATAGTATTTTTGAGTTCAGCAATTGAGTTGGTGGTCTCTATTTGCTTATTTTTCATTTCTTGCATGTCTCTTCTCAATGCACTAATTTCCTCTAATATTCTGTTTTTGGTGTTTTGCATCCTCATTAGTGTATCTTTTCTGAATTCTCTTTCAGATAATTTGTCTATTTCCTCCTCTGTCATTTGAAACTCTGTTTCTCTAGCTTGGTCCTTCATTTGCATGGAATATCTTTTTCCAGTCGCTCACTTTCAGTCTATGAGTGTCACTAGGTCTGAAGTGGGTCTCTTGTAAACAGCATATATATGGGTCATGTTTCTGGATCCATTCAGCCAGCCTGTGTTGTTTGGTTGGAGCATTTAATCCATTTACATTCAAAGTAATTATTGATACAAATGTTCCTATTGTCATCTTCTTAGAAGTTTGGGATTTGATTTGTAGGACTTCTCCTACTCTTGTATTTATTGGCTATATCAGGCCCTTTAACATTTGTTGTAGGGCTGGTTTTGTGGTACAGAATTCTTTTAGTTTCTGTTTGTCTGTGAATCTTTTGACTTCACCATCAATTCTGAATGAGATTCTTGCTGGGTAGAGAATTCTTGGTTGGAGGTTATTCTCTTTAGCCGTTTAAATGTGTCTTGCCATTCTCTTCTGGCCTGCAGGGTTTCTGTTGAAAGATCCGCAGTTAGACGTATGGGGTTTCCTTTATATGTTATTTGTTGTTTGCTTCTAGCTGCTTTTAGTAATCTGTCCTTATATTTAGTCTGTGTTAGTTTGATTAGAATGTGCCTTGGTGTGTTTCTTCTGGGGTTTATCCTGTATGGAACTCTTTGTGCTTCTTGGACTTGGTTGACTCTTTCCTTTCCCATGCTGGGGAAGTTTTCAACTATAACCTCTTCAAGAATTTTTTCGTAGCCTTTCTTCCCCTCTTCTTCCTCTGGAACTCCTATAATTCTAATGTTGGTGCGTTTGATATTGTCCCATAGGTCTCTAATATTCTCATCAGTTCTTCTAATTCTTTGGGCTTTGTTCTGTTCTTCAGCACTTATTTCCACCATTCTGTCTTCCAGCTCACTTATCTGTTCTTCTGCCTCCGATACTCTACTGTTGAGACCTTCTATAGTATTTTTGAGTTCAGCAATTGAGTTGGTGGTCTCTATTTGCTTATTTTTCATTTCTTGCATGTCTCTTCTCAATGCACTAATTTCCTCTAATATTCTGTTTTTGGTGTTTTGCATCCTCATTAGTGTATCTTTTCTGAATTCTCTTTCAGATAATTTGTCTATTTCCTCCTCTGTCATTTGAAACTCTGTTTCTCTAGCTTGGTCCTTCATTTGTGCAGTGTTTCTCTGTCATTTCATTATTAGGTTAGTTTTTTGTTTCTTTGTGTGTTTCTGTGTGTATGGCGTTCTTTTTCCCACCAGGCTTCTTGATTGAATTCTCCCTTCGAGTTTCTGTCCTTCTAGAAGGGTTCAATGGTTTGTGTCTTGGGTGGTGTTAGGTCTTGTTTATAGGTGAATAATCTCTAGTGTTGTATGTTCTTTGACAGTGTGGGGTCTTGGAACCAGGGCTTCCACTCCGAGGATCCTTGGTTTGATGATTGGTCAGGGGGTGTAGGCTCTATGTCTGGTTTGCTATGGTGTTCCGTGATATTAGTTCAAATACTAGTATCTGAAGAACAGGAGGTGTATCCCTGATGGGTGACAGTCATAAAATCATGCAGATGTTTTCTAACATAGTCATAAGATATACATACATACACAGCAATAACCACATCTAACCAGTCTTACAGAGATAAAGCATAGGAAATTTTTCTGGCAAACAACGCAATCCAAGATGATACTTGCCCGTTAAGCTCTGAATTAATTAAAATAGTGCCCGGAAAAATAGATCTGGGGCAAGGTCCTGGCTTGGACTATTTCATTGAAAGCAATTTTTAGCTAAGACATATGTTGGGGGTGAGGAGGAGAGTGTATGGGTAATGAGAAGGAATAGATTCGTCTTGGAAGGATTTTATAGGGTTACGTAGCCAATATTAGTGTGTTGTATTGTTTAGTGCAGCTGGAAGAGAATACTGGAGATAGGAAGGTAGGAAATATTTATCTAGAGGATAGTGGTAGATAGGAGAAAGTTTTACATTTAGAACATAGAGGAAGGAAGCAGCGGCAAAGAGGAAAGAAAATTAGAAGTTTCCAAGAATTAAAATTAAAAAAAAATAAAAAATAAAAAATAAGAAAATAAAAATTAAAAAGGGAAGAAAAAATAAGGAGAGACAAAAAAAAAAAAAAAAAAAAACAAAAAACCAAAAACCAAAACCTGACCAATAAATCAAATAAACAGAACCGTCCACAACAAATAAACAAACAAAAAAAGCTAAATACTGTCCCTGGTTTTTATCCTCTCATCTGTCTGGTGGAAGCCAATCTGCTCTTGATGGTGTTGTCTTGATGATGTAGCCTTTCCCTTACGGCACCAGTTGCTATGCTTTGTTTTCAGCAAAATAATGGCTTTGCTACAACCTCAGGTACTGGCCGGGGCAGCGGGCTGATCCCAGACCGTCGGGCAGGGGGCCGCGGCATGCGCAATCCCGTGTTGGGTGGGGGCGCCACGGCTCTGCAGCGCACCCGCCGGTAGCCTCCACTACCTGCCCTTCTCCCGGCTTCCTCCGCTGCAGGTGTAGCTATGGGGGTGCACGGGCTCCTCCGCCACTGGTGCGTGCGCACTGCCAGTTACGCGTCCAAGTCCCAAAGGCAGGCACAAGCTTTCCCGTCCGGCTCGAGCCCGGTCCCTGGTCAGCAATCCGTGGGTGACTTCCCCTCTCCATTCAGCAAGCCCCCACTAGGAGTGTTTGAACTTACCCGGTGCCAGGCGGAAAGTCGCGATTTTCGCCGGCCATGTGGTGTGATTTTCGCACTGGGCGCTCCCTTCCGGCTCCAGGTCTCTAGGCAGCACTCCGCGGGGAACTTTCCAATTGCCTTGGGCCCGACCCTGCTCCAGTATCCTATCTTCGCAGTGTCTTAATTTCTGGCAGCGATCCGGGCGGATTCTTGGAATTTTCGCGCTGAGCGCTGCCCTCTCTCCCCTGACGCTCCACTCAGGCCTCCTTTTAGGGCACTTGGCTGGCGCGCTCTCCATCGGTCCGGTCCGGCGTGGGGGTTAGGATTGAGGGTTCTCAGATCAGTAGCTCTGGGAAAGTTCTGGCTGTTCACTCTTCTACTCTCGCGGACCTAAGGAGTTCTTCTGTCGTTTAGTGGCTGGTTTGTTGGTGGTGTTTCATTTCTTAATTAGTTCTAGTGATTCTGTTGGGAAGCTGGTGAAATCTTCCCCTCATTCCTCCGCCATCTTGGCTCCGCCCCCAGGACTGGTTTTATCCCTCTTCTTCCTACTTATATTTCAAAGCAATTGGGATCATCTGTATATTTGATCATCTCTTTATATGCTTGCAATTCTGAATTGCAAGCTCTCTAAGCAAGGACCTTACCCATTCCTCCTCTCAGAATTGTAGCACTCTGGCAGAATTTGGCATATAACATCTGTGCTCAGTCAGTCAGTTGTGTCTGACCCTTTGTGACCCTTTAGACAGTAGCCCACCAGGGTTCTCTGTCCATGGGATTTTTTTCAGGCAAGTGTTCTAGAGTGGGTTGTCATTTTCTCCTCCAGGGAATCTTCTCCACCTGGGGATTCAACCGACATCTCCTGTATTGCAGGCAGATTCTTCACCTGCTGAGACATCAGGGAAGCCCTTAGTGCATAATAATTTCTCAATAAACATGTGCTCTCTGTGGTAGCCAGAATAATAAAATGTCCAAGGTCTAATCCCTAGAACCTGTGATTCTTATGACACGCCAAGGGGACTTACTTGTTTCAGATGAAATTAGCTTTGCTAATTAGCTGACTTCAAACTAGGGAGACTTCCTGGATTATCTGAATGGCCTCTGATCAGCTGGCCAGTGGTTTTGAACTTACCGGTGCCAGGCGGAAAGTCGCGATTCCCGGCTGGGTTTCGCACTGGGCGCCCTTCCGGCTCCAGGTCTCTAGGCAGCACTGCGGGAACTTTCCAATGCTTGGGCCCGACCCTGCTCCAGTATCCTGTCTTCTCAGTGTTTCAATTTCTGCCAGCGATCTGGGCGGATTCTTGGAATTCTCACGCTGAGTGCTGCCCTCTCTCCCCTGAAGCTCCATTCAGGCCTCCTTTTAGGGCACTTGCTGGCGCGCTCTCCATCGGTCCGGTCCGGCGTGGGGGTTAGGATCGAGGGTTCTCAGATCAGTAGCTCTGGGAAAGTTCTGGCTGTTCACTCTTCTACTCTCGCGGACCTAAGGAGTTCTTCTGTCGTTTAGTGGCTGGTTTGTTGGTGGTGTTTCATTTCTTAATTAGTTCTAGTGATTCTGTTGGGAAGCTGGTGAAATCTTCCCCTCATTCCTCCGCCATCTTGGCTCCGCCCCCAGGACTGGTTTTATCCCTCTTCTTCCTACTTATATTTCAAAGCAATTGGGATCATCTGTATATTTGATCATCTCTTTATATGCTTGCAATTCTGAATTGCAAGCTCTCTAAGCAAGGACCTTACCCATTCCTCCTCTCAGAATTGTAGCACTCTGGCAGAATTTGGCATATAACATCTGTGCTCAGTCAGTCAGTTGTGTCTGACCCTTTGTGACCCTTTAGACAGTAGCCCACCAGGGTTCTCTGTCCATGGGATTTTTTTCAGGCAAGTGTTCTAGAGTGGGTTGTCATTTTCTCCTCCAGGGAATCTTCTCCACCTGGGGATTCAACCGACATCTCCTGTATTGCAGGCAGATTCTTCACCTGCTGAGACATCAGGGAAGCCCTTAGTGCATAATAATTTCTCAATAAACATGTGCTCTGTGTGGTAGCCAGAATAATAAAAATGTCCAAGGTCTAATCCCTAGAACCTGTGATTCTTATGACACGGCCAAGGGGACTTACTTGTTTCAGATGAAATTAGCTTTGCTAATTAGCTGACTTCAAACTAGGGAGACTTCCTGGATTATCTGAATGGCCTCTGTGTGATCATAGGTGTCTTCCAGTGTAGAAGATGGGGGCAGAGAAGAGGGTCCTCTCTTTTGCTAAAACTTACATGATCTCAGTTTAATTTGTATTAGAAAGGATGATTATTTGGCTTTGCCATGTGAAAAGGACTCAATCTTCCTCTGCTGGCTTTGGAGACAAAGGAAAAGGGTCCCAGCCCAACGAATAGGGACCCCTAGCAGCCAGTAAAGGCAAGGGAATGCATTCCCCCTTAGAACTTCCAGAAGGAACAGAGTACTGCCTACATCTTGATTTTAACCCTGTGAGACATATAGAACTTCTAACCTATAGAATCATAAGATGATAAATTTGTGTTGTTTTGAGTGACTAAGACTGTGGTGAACTCACACATTAGCAGTAGACATGTATGCCCCTCATATATGAAGCTCAGTGTAATAACCATTTTCTGAAAGGTCTACCATTTATCTCCAGGTTCTATCAATGCCCTTTCCTATATCAGGGCCTTTGCTCCTGCCATCCTGTCTGCATGGAATGCTTCTTTTTAATCTCCTTGTTTAGCTGTCTCTTCCACACTAGGAAAAGTCTCTCAGTCTCTGAAACTTCTTGTTGGAACCATTTATACCAACCATGATATTTTAAAAATGTATATAATTAAGTTTTTAAAAATATTAAATGTTTTTGCCTTGTAATATGTAGGTACAGAGAACTACATGAAGAGTGTAGCTTCAAGGATTATCATAAGGTGGCAACACTGCTCATCTCAAGAAATAGGATGTTGCTGGTCTACCCCAATGCTCTGCAAGGGGTGCCTCCTGCATCTATGTTCATCTCTCCCTCGTTTTATTATCTTCCTCCTTCTTTGCTTGATTATTTCAGTGTGCATCCTAGAATCTTGTTTAGTTTTGTTTCATTTTTGATATATGTTTTAAGTTTTTATTTATCCCGGAAGCCCTTAGTGCATAATAATTTCTCAATAAACATGTGCTCTGTGTGGTAGCCAGAATAATAAATGTCCAAGGTCTAATCCCTAGAACCTGTGATTCTTATGACACGGCCAAGGGGACTTACTTGTTTCAGATGAAATTAGCTTTGCTAATTAGCTGACTTCAAACTAGGGAGACTTCCTGGATTATCTGAATGGCCTCTGTGTGATCATAGGTGTCTTCCAGTGTAGAAGATGGGGGCAGAGAAGAGGGTCCTCTCTTTTGCTAAAACTTACATGATCTCAGTTTAATTTGTATTAGAAAGGATGATTATTTGGCTTTGCCATGTGAAAAGGACTCAATCTTCCTCTGCTGGCTTTGGAGACAAAGGAAAAGGGTCCCAGCCCAACGAATAGGGACCCCTAGCAGCCAGTAAAGGCAAGGGAATGCATTCCCCCTTAGAACTTCCAGAAGGAACAGAGTACTGCCTACATCTTGATTTTAACCCTGTGAGACATATAGAACTTCTAACCTATAGAATCATAAGATGATAAATTTGTGTTGTTTTGAGTGACTAAGACTGTGGTGAACTCACACATTAGCAGTAGACATGTATGCCCCTCATATATGAAGCTCAGTGTAATAACCATTTTCTGAAAGGTCTACCATTTATCTCCAGGTTCTATCAATGCCCTTTCCTATATCAGGGCCTTTGCTCCTGCCATCCTGTCTGCATGGAATGCTTCTTTTTAATCTCCTTGTTTAGCTGTCTCTTCCACACTAGGAAAAGTCTCTCAGTCTCTGAAACTTCTTGTTGGAACCATTTATACCAACCATGATATTTTAAAAATGTATATAATTAAGTTTTTAAAAATATTAAATGTTTTTGCCTTGTAATATGTAGGTACAGAGAACTACATGAAGAGTGTAGCTTCAAGGATTATCATAAGGTGGCAACACTGCTCATCTCAAGAAATAGGATGTTGCTGGTCTACCCCAATGCTCTGCAAGGGGTGCCTCCTGCATCTATGTTCATCTCTCCCTCGTTTTATTATCTTCCTCCTTCTTTGCTTGATTATTTCAGTGTGCATCCTAGAATCTTGTTTAGTTTTGTTTCATTTTTGATATATGTTTTAAGTTTTTATTTATCTAATGGGTTCCTCCCCATCTCATTTTTACTCTTGCAATTTATTTGTGAACAAACTCTGACTCATTGAAAAAGACCCTGATTCTGGGAAAGAGGGAGGACAAGAGAAGGGAGCAATCTAGGATGAGATGGTTAGATAGTATGATTGACTCAATGGACATGAGTTTGAGCAAACTTTGGGAGATAGTGAAGTGCAGGGAAGCCTGGTGTGCTGCAGTCCATGAGGCTGGAAAGAGTTGGATACAACTTGGTGACTGAAAACAACAAACTCTGTTCTGTGGAGTTTCTCACAGTCTAGATTTTGTTGACTGCATTCCCTTGGTGTAACTGAACATGTTCCTCTATCCTCTGAATCTTCTATAAATTGAGAATTATTTCTTCAGGCTTGATTGGATTGAAGTTCAATATTTTTCCCTTTTTCGTATTACAAGACTTTTTCATAGGAAGTGATGTCTTCTTCCCTCAAGAGCCATATAATATCTTGTTGTCTCTCTCTTTGATGTTAATGGTCTTTGATGCTCAACATCTAGATCCATTCATTTCTTGTAAGGGTTGCAAAATGATGACATTGTAATTTTTTTGTTCATTAACTATATGTCTAAAAGCTAAACTTGCCCTTCATTTCTATTTAGTTATCCAAAGCTACAGGTTTTTTTTTTTTTTTTTGGCCACCTCTATTGGTCTTTCATTTATGTATTTTCATCTGTCTTTGTTCTTTGGCTTCTGTGGGCCTCCCATTGCAAGTGGCCTCTGTTGCTGCAGAGCACTGGCTCTGGGTGTATGTGCTCCAGAGCTCCAGCTAGTAGTTGGACATATCCGTCCAGCCACTCTGCAGCATGCAGGATCTTCCCAGGCCAGAGATCAAATTGGCGCCCCTTGCACTGCAAGGTGGTGTCCTTACCCACTGGACTACCAGGGAAGCCCCAAAGCTACAGTTTTTATTGGAAGGACAGGAGGAATGTGTGACACATCCTTTTTAATTGCCAAATTAATGATTTGGCTCCTTAACATTCCTGTAATTAATTGTTTAGTGTCTTTCTCTCCTCTAACATGTACCCTCAAAATCTTGTGAGAGCAAGACCTGGATCGCTGTCAGTCACTGTGGAACCCCAGTCATATACAGGAAATAAAGAACAGGAAATATGGGCCTTTGACATAGTCAACATTTGCTAGTTATTTACTGAATGAATGGAGGAGTTAATGGAGTAACTTTTCCCTTCCTGTCTCTTCCATTTCACTGCCCCTCAATTTATCTTAAATTCTCCTTTCATTCCATGCAACTAAACCATGGGTCAAAATGATTTGGATCAAAACCCTGAAATTAGTGAGGAAATACCCTCTGGGGCACCAAAATGAACCGCTCTACAGTGGCTCTGAAACAAAAATTACTGATTTAGAGGACTGAATCTGGATACTTTGTAAGAGACCCAAATGGGTTTTTAAACAGCATCTACTTGATTCTTTTGCTTGTCTTCTAAGCCATGATACCTTAGGGGGCTTCCTAACAAGATTCCTAAGAGGTAGCATTTTATGGCTAAGAATTAACTCATAATAGAGTCTGCCTTTTAAATGATTCAAAGTGATTCTATGTTGAATACTCAATTTGACCTTGAAAATGCCCCTCTGAGGGGCCTTGCCGATGAGGTACACAGGGAGGGGCAAGATTATCGTTCCCTACTTAAAATAGGCCTAGGAAGGTAAAGAGGCACACTAGCGTCTCCTGGGGGAATAAAACACAGCTAAATATTTGTCCACACAGTGGGTTAGGTTCTATGTAGCTGTAGAATTTGGAGCAGAAATGGACCTCAGAGCTCATGTAATGACACCAACTGTATCAGTTATGTACCGTCACAATAATGCTGTATGACAAACAGTCATGAACTTCAGTGGCACGGGATAACAAACATTCAGTGCTCTCCCCTGTCCGGAGTCAGCAGCACTGTTGGCCTTGGTTGGATACTCACTCACATATCTGGGGATTGGTGGTTGTCAGCTGACCGAGGCTGACTGTGGCTGGGGACATCAGGGTGACTCAGCTTTGCTCCATATGTCTTTCATCCCCTAGAACAATAGTTAGAGGATAAGCAGAAATACCAAAAACTCACTGAGAACCAACACCTCCACCTCTGCTGCACAAGTCACAGGACCAGCCTGGATTCTAGGAATGGGGAAGTAGACTCTTAGGTCAGAGGCACTGTAAAAGTCACCTGATGAAGAATATGGATTTTGGGATGCGTAAATTGAAACAGGGATCAGATATGTGAAGAACTGAAGGTTTTAATGCAATCAAGTTTTTCCGGTAGTCATGTATAGATGTGACAGTTGGACAGTAAAGAAGGCTGAGTGCTGATGAATTGATGCTTTTGAACTGTGGTGCTGGAAAAGACTCTTGGGAATCCGTTGGACTGCAAGGAGATCAAACCAGTCAATCCTAAAGAAAATCAATCCTGAATAGTCATTGGAAAAGCTGTCACTGAAGCTGAAGTTCCGAGACTTTGGCCACTTGATGCAAACAGCTAACTCATTGGAAAGACTCTGGTGCTGGGAAAGATGGAAGGCAAAAGAAGGGGGTAGTAGAGGGTGAGTTGGTTAGATAGCATCACTGAGTCAATGAACATGAGTTTGAGCAAACTCCAGGAGGTAGTGAAGAACAGGAAAACTGGGCATGCTGTAGTCCATGGGTTTAAAAAGAATGGGACATGACTTAGCGACTGGGAACAACAGCAAAATGAACAATGCATCAGTGAACTGCCATACTGTCTCATTTTACAGAAGAGTAGACTGAGTTTTCTGGGAGCACCAAACACTTGCCCAATGTCCATCAGAAGATTGTGGACTAGAGCCTGAGATTCTTGCCTACTATATATTGGTCTTTTCTTTGACTTCACAGACTCCCATTAAAGGATTTGATGAGAATTGGCACTCATTTGGGCATTCAGCAAGTAATTATTGATGTGCCTCATAGTTGCATGAGGAGCAATCAGAGCTTATCAAGGAGTATGTCGAGGAGTCACCTCCTGAGCTCCAAGTGTGTACTTTTCTCAAGCTCACAGGTGTGCAGTGTATGGAGCCAAATGAATGGCTGGAGCCAAATCTTCTATGCTGGCCACTTGCCTTCATCACATTCCAAGTGGGAAATGCTGCTCTCTGGCAAGATTGGGACCCGTGAAATTAGGGACAAGAAAAGAAAAGGCTTCCATTCTGTTCCTCCTCTTGATCTTTAACCTTGTGGTATTCTGTGCTCTCTTCAAACACCACCCTCCGCCTTTCCAAAATAGCTCTTAGAAAAGGTCAAGAGAATACCTGTCATGTATACCTGAGTGTGAATTTTAGTCAAAGCATCACTTCTCCCATTCATCCAAAGGCTTGCTTCTGGATTATAGGCAGGTGGAGAACCAGGTTCCCACCTGTCCTTCCTTGGTATCTTAGAAGGCTGGCCCCTGGGAGGTGGCCGGTTCCACTGGGGCGGGAGACTACCCCTGATGTGTAGAGTAACATCCCTCATTTTTTCTGCTGTGAACTGAAAGATCATCTCCATGTCTCCAGAATGATTCCCCTTCCCTATCATCCGACAGGTGACTTTAGCAAAAGTGGGTTTGGGTGCCAGAGTTTCCCTCTGACTCCAGGGGAAAATAACACAGTCATTTTGGGGGTCTGTTTTGTCTCAGAGGGAAACAACTTACTAATTAGGGTAAGAGTCTTTACAAAAATATGTTTTCGATTCCACTGATGGTCAGTTACAAGCGATAACACTGTTAAATGTAGTGCCTAATAAATCTGGAAAAGCTACCCAATAAATGTAAGTAATAACAATGATTAACAATAAATTAAATGCAGAGAACCAGGAATGTACCACATTATTTTTAACTAGGTTGGGCCATCGGGTTCTGATTATTCAGTTTGTCCTGTGCACCTGGAGTTTATTAGACTGTAATACAAACTAAACGGTCCCTTGGAGAGGCCACTGAAAGGACTTAGTATAAAACAATATACAAGTTTAATAGTGGTAACTGACCTTGCTTTCTTTTACAAAAACATATCTTTGTAACTCGAGCCCCAAGGAAATGTAATGCTTTTTACCTAATCCTGATTGTTAATTTTCCTTTCACTTAATTTAGAAGGTTTCGTTTGTTTCAGGAGATAGGAAGATACAATTTATACTCAATAATTCTTCCTGCTCTGGAAAGGGATCCAAAAAGGCCAAATATTTCTTCCCTTTTGCCGTGTCTATTACAAGAAGAGGGGAAAACCGGCAAGCAGTACCCTCGCTATTAATGGCAGCTGGTTAAAACCCACAGTTTAAAATAGCCAAATGAAATGGGCCCATGTGTTTATAATCAAGGTGTATTTGACTAATTTTTCCCTAAATCTTTAAATATTACTCATTCTCAAATGCCAGAAAATTGGGCTCTTTGTCAGTGGAGGAAGGGAAGGCAATGCCAGGCTCTCTGATGGAGGAACTTTTCTCTAATTTCCTTCAATGCTTATCTTCCAGATGCTATCGAATGGGACTACTGTATTTCAATGACAGAATCCTCCAATTTGAGAGCATCTCTGTGGGTAGATAGATGCCTTTCTCAGGCTGAAAGTTTTTCTAATACATCCTTAATGTTAAAGGAGAAGGATGTTTTTACTGCCCCTCTAACTGGGGTTTTTCCCCAATTCCAAAAATCCTTAATGTTAACTTGAGGTGCTTTCCTCTGACTCCAGGGGAAAATAACACAGTCATTTTGGGGGTCTGTTTTGTCTCAGAGGGAAACAACTTACTAATTAGGGTAAGAGTCTTTACAAAAATATGTTTTCGATTCCACTGATGGTCAGTTACAAGCGATAACACTGTTAAATGTAGTGCCTAATAAATCTGGAAAAGCTACCCAATAAATGTAAGTAATAACAATGATTAACAATAAATTAAATGCAGAGAACCAGGAATGTACCACATTATTTTTAACTAGGTTGGGCCATCGGGTTCTGATTATTCAGTTTGTCCTGTGCACCTGGAGTTTATTAGACTGTAATACAAACTAAACGGTCCCTTGGAGAGGCCACTGAAAGGACTTAGTATAAAACAATATACAAGTTTAATAGTGGTAACTGACCTTGCTTTCTTTTACAAAAACATATCTTTGTAACTCGAGCCCCAAGGAAATGTAATGCTTTTTACCTAATCCTGATTGTTAATTTTCCTTTCACTTAATTTAGAAGGTTTCGTTTGTTTCAGGAGATAGGAAGATACAATTTATACTCAATAATTCTTCCTGCTCTGGAAAGGGATCCAAAAAGGCCAAATATTTCTTCCCTTTTGCCGTGTCTATTACAAGAAGAGGGGAAAACCGGCAAGCAGTACCCTCGCTATTAATGGCAGCTGGTTAAAACCCACAGTTTAAAATAGCCAAATGAAATGGGCCCATGTGTTTATAATCAAGGTGTATTTGACTAATTTTTCCCTAAATCTTTAAATATTACTCATTCTCAAATGCCAGAAAATTGGGCTCTTTGTCAGTGGAGGAAGGGAAGGCAATGCCAGGCTCTCTGATGGAGGAACTTTTCTCTAATTTCCTTCAATGCTTATCTTCCAGATGCTATCGAATGGGACTACTGTATTTCAATGACAGAATCCTCCAATTTGAGAGCATCTCTGTGGGTAGATAGATGCCTTTCTCAGGCTGAAAGTTTTTCTAATACATCCTTAATGTTAAAGGAGAAGGATGTTTTTACTGCCCCTCTAACTGGGGTTTCTATTCCACACTCAAGTGCCCAAACTGAACACATCTGCAACAGAAAGAATCTTAACTAGACTCAATCCCCATAAATGTCTGAAACTTGAGGTGCCCCCAGCAAACATGAGGTCTGGCAAATATAGTCCATAAAACCTGCCTTAAAACAATTAAGTGAAATGGTCACCAGGGAGGGCAAGAATGGTATTACCCAAGGGCATCGACAGAACCCAACACTATTTTTTTTAGCTCACTAATCAATAGGGTCGGCCTCAGGCCTCTAGCACCCCTTCAGTGGAGTCCCAGATCTCACATCTCACTGGCTAACAGTCAGCCTTCATTTTATAATCAAAACCATTTTTGTTCAGAAGCTGGTCTTTATCTCAACAAGACTGAGACAGTTCAGCTTACATTCACAAGAAGAATTCTGCACCAAAGGGAGGTGGGCTTGACTTTCTAATCAGAAGGCTCAGGTCAAGAGAAAGGTGGATTGATTTCTCCACCTGTGTTCCCAAGGAGTCTCGTGTAACTCAGCCTGGCTCTCCCCTTGGCTGCATGGGGAGGGAGGGGAGTGGGGAGGGAGAGGAGTGGGGAGGGAGGCAAGAGAGATGGAGTTTCTAGAAGCTGTAGGAATCTCCTTGGAAGAACATGACTTATTATTCCAGGATGGAACTGAGGCGTGGGTATAGTTGCTCAGGATGACCTCTACCCCCTCCTAAACTGCAAATAAAATGAGACCTGCTCTTGTCTTGGGGTTGCTTGGATGCCAGCCCTATGTGGATGCTGACATGTATTTCCCCACTTAATCGGCAAAGACACTGGGACGCCTGTGTTGTTAACCCTTCCACTCGATGTCACAGTGGCTCCCCGTGAGCTTCTCTACCCTGTTGTAGAGCCAGCAAAGGGACAGCCAGTTGGGGTGCCTGTGAAAAAACACCGCCCAGCAAGTTGACTGATGGCCGTCGCTGGACCCACCTTGGAGGCTGTGCTGCAGCTATACTTTCTGTGGGCTGCTACCAGACAACAGCTGAGGGCGAGCTCCCTCAGGGGCCCCTTTCCGAGAGATCTGTGGTTCTTCCCACAGGCACCTCTGCTTCAAGGAGTCCCTATCAGCCTGGCCAAGCTCTCGTATGCCGCTGAGACACTTCCCACCCAGTCTTTCCTCTCAGCCTCTTTTCCTCCCTCTCTCCCTCTCTTCCTTCCTTCCTCCACAGGGGTCAGGCTGGCATTGTAGTCTGAAGGTTCCCCCATTCTCCACATAGACATTGCCCCCAATAAATCCCTCTCATGACTAGTCCTGTCTTGGAGTTTGTTTCTCAAAGGATCCAAAATTGTACACCAGTCAGTATAGCAAGAGTCATCACCATAAGCAGTCGTGGGCCCAGGACTTAATTTTTCCTTGGTTCTGGGTGTTAAAACAGCTTTGCTGGCGGCCCGAGAGTCTAAGAAGGAAGCAGTGATTCTCTTTCTCGGTAGTTTCTCTACGGGGTGATTGTACCCGGATCCCTGACTTTGACTTGCCTGGCCTTCTTGGCACCTGTGGTCATTTGCCCTGCCCCCTTCCTCTCTGCTGCTCTGAAGTCTGCTTTTGGCCCAGGTCTTGTCATCGCTGTTTGTCCAAATGGGGCCCCCTTCGCTTATGTTACATGGACTGCTAGCCACACTCTGGTTCTGTATTTCTCGAGCTTCATGCTGTCCCTCTCAGGACAGACCCTCTCCTTTGTACCCCCAAGTCTAACGAGCATCTCTTCCACCTGTCTCAGAGTTGGAGATGGCCACACAGTCCTGAGCACTGACATGGACAGGACTGGGAGCCACACAGAACAGGTTCAAACCACAGCTCTGTAACTTAACTGTTGTGTGATTTTGGTAAATTATTTAACCTCTCTGAGCTTCTGTCCCTTGTTTATATCAATAAAATAAGACCAATAGTACTGATTTGTACAGTTCTTGTAAGGATTCAATGAGATAGTTAATGCAAGGCACTTAGCTCATGAAAGTAAAAGTGTTAGTTGGTCAGGCGCGTCCGACTCTTTCAGATCCCATGGACTTTAGCCCACCAGGCTCCTCTGTCCTTGGAATTTTCTAGGCAAGCATACCGGAGAGGATAACCATTCTCTAGGGGATCTTCTTGACCCAGGCAATGAATTCAAGTCTCACGCACTGCAGGCAGATTCTCTGCCATCTGGGCCGCCAGGGAAGCCCAAAGCCTAGTACATATCCATGCCTAATAAACCGTAGCTATTTCTCGTCGATGGAACTAGTATAGAACTACCTTATTATTATCCAACCAGTTTCTCTAGGGGTCAAAGGTTGGAGTCCAGATCACAACGTTCACTAGCTTGATTTTCTTCGAAAACAAATCTGAGGGGTTGCTTACTAAATGGAATGTTGACAAGGATCTTCATATTTTGAATCAAAACTTCTTCCCTGGGGTTTGGTGGTTTAAGGGGTGAACTTTGTTTAAGTCCTGGGGAAACCATGGCAGTTTGAATGTAACCTTTAGTTTCCACTACTGTGGAACTCCTCTCAAAGACTGACTCTGGAGGCAGGAAGGGACTGCGCTTTTAACAGCTCGTTTCCAGGAAGAACTGGAAACATCTTTGCAGTCCTCTGAAGAAAACCCAAGTGGCCTTCTCAGGCCCTTCTCTCCCTCGCTTTTTGGAGACGAAAGCCAGGTCCTTTAAAAATAAGAATGTTTATTAAATAGAGTCTCTTTCACTCACCAGATTTTGTGAGGAGTTCTCTTATTCCTTGAGAAATATGCTAAGCTTCTCAGGCAGAGAAGGTGCATGCTTGCAGAAAAAGACAGAACATTCTTCAGACTTGGCTGTTCCTCCGAGTTTCTCAGACACGGTACAGTTTCATGGTGTAACCATTATTTCATGGATCTTACAGCCAATAAAATAATCACAGAGAGATGATTCGGCCTCGATTCTTAAGTCAGTAAAGCCTTTATGCCATCAGCGCTGGAGGAAACACACTCCGAGTTTCATTTTGAGTGACGTTGGACGGGAACTGGGTCCTGGTCTTGGAGGCTAGTTATCTAGCTGTTCTTTCATCATGCATCCAGAAAGTCAGTCACAAGTTTCTCCAGCTCATCTGTGCATTCTTGAGCCTGCCTTTAACGTTTTATTTCTAATTCCCCTGACGGCCTCAGTGAAAGTTCCCGGCAGAGATTGATTGCAGGGCATGACCCAAATTTGTAACTGGCCACAAAACGCTGTAAAACAAAGTTCACCGAATACCTTCCAGCTGATTGTAAGTAATTTTCGAAAAAGATCTGGATATATTTTTCTTCTCCTTTTTTTTCCACATAAAATATCTGAAAAGAAGGGCTTTTTGCCAAACTCTGAGTTCTGTAACATCATCTGTAAAGCATGCGACACAACAAAATGGATTGCACGGAACTGCCGGTGGCGGCGGCAGCTCTGCCTTGCTGTTTGACTTTTGTTTGCTGAGGTATCGCTATTAATAGAGAATAGGAGCAGGGAGTAAGTGTGATGACATGGGAGACTGGAGACCTGGGTTCTAGAAGGTCTTGGAAGATGTCTTATTCTCCCTCTGAGGCATTTTTCTTATTTGCAAGCTGCAAAAGAGCATTTGTCAAGCTACATCTTTGCAGAACCCTTCAATTCGTTCCTCAAAATGGGTTTGCTGTTGTTGTTCAGTTGATAAGTCATGTCAGCCCTCCAGACTCCTCTGTCTGTGGGATTCTCCAGGCAAGAATCTGGCAGTGTGGGTTGCCATGCCATCCTCCAGGGGATCTTCCCCGGCCAGGAATCAAACCCATATCTCTTACATCTCCTGCATTGGCAGGCAGGTTCTTTACCATTAGCGCCCCCTGGGATAAGAGAGGGCTTTCTCAAATCTGCAAAGTATCATTAAATTACTTGAAAGGAGCTTCTCCACTTCCAGCTTTCACCCCCACATTTCTCTTAAGCTCTAACACCCCTAAGTGCTACAAACGTGCAAACATTGAAAGTGCTAATAAATTAAAGAGATTCAGAAGCATGATCTTGAAGAAAGTGTTCACTTTACCATGGTGTCCTGAATACATGTAGTTTAATTATCATCAGTGAGACAGTTCTTGTTCACACTATGGAATGAAATATATCACAATGTATTTGCTAAAGGATTCAGGTGCATCTGGGTCTATTGGGAGGCTGTGGGCAGTTTCCACCCAAGATCTGTTTTACGAGGTATTGTGGACTCCTTGGCTACATCTCCTGCATCTCCTGCTTGTCCTAAGAGACAGAGAGTGGGAGGCAAGATTCGGAGCCAGTGGGTCAGTGCTAGAGAATGGGTAGTAGATTTCTCTCATCTAGACAGTCTTTTCATTCCACCTCCAAAATCTTATCCATATCTTTCAGGCATGAGGGCTCTGTGGACAATAACACAGAAAAAGGCACCAATCACCCAGGACCTCAATGGCATTGATGCTGGGGGGTTTTACAACCTCAGGAGAATGGGTCATGGGCACCATTGGCATTTACCCCTTGCATCGGCAGGATTGCTACAGACTCTGGTTATCCTTAGTAGGCAGCGACTCTGCCCACTCAGTCAATTTCATCAGGATCTGAGATAACAACACAAGGCTGGGAACATCCGAATTCACTCGGTTGACATCTCTAGAAACAAGCAAAGCTGACATTACAGGGCATTGGAAGGGCAGCCTCGAGGGGGAAAGTGAACTGACCTGCTGAGATGTGGCCTGGGCCAGGGCATAGAGAAGTAGCTACCCTATCCTGTGGACAAGAAGGAACCCTTGAAAACTTTATAAAGAGAGGCGCTTGGTCAAAATTGGTCTTCCAGTTGATGTTTTGGTTGAGATAGACAAGTTAAACAGAGTATCAGTGAAGGTTAGAGGAAGGGAGACTAATTGGGAGGCTGTTCAGAATCATCTAGTTCAGAGATTCATACTGGAAACCCAGCAAGGCTGAGGTCTAGAGAAGCCATCTGAAAACTTGAGCAGGCACTATGTCCAGTTGAAGGGGGAATTGTAAAATTTTCAGATTGGAAAAAATATACTATTTTGCTTCTAATACTAATAATCAGGACATATGCACTGCATAAAATCAGATGAACAAAAACAAAGAGTTGAAGGAAGCATATAGCTATTATGGCAGCCCAATGATTCTCCGTCCTCCCAAAGTGTCTATATCCTAGTCCCCAGAGCTTGTGAATATTTGTCTTGGACTCTGCAAATATGATTAGGTTAAAGATTTTGAGTGGTGAGGTTATCTGGTATTGTTTGGTGGGTTGACTATAATCACAAAGATCGCTGTTAGATGAAGGCAGGATGGTCAGGGTCAGAGAAGGCAATGTGACAAAGAAAGCAGGGGGAGAGAAGAGGAGTATATGATGAGAAAGCAGAGGTCAGAGTGAGGTGGGGCTGTGAACTAAAGAATGCAGGTGGCCCCTAGAAGCTAGAAAAAGCAAAGGGAAAGAATTACCTCCCCTAGAGCTTCCAGAAGGAGCCTTTGAATTTACCCCAGTGAAACTGTGTTCAGACATCTGACTTCTAGAACTGTAAGATAATAAATTTGTGTTGTTTAAAGCCATTAAGGTGGTAGTAATTTTTACAGCAGTCACTGAAAACTAATACATGCATCTACCCACCATAAAGTCACCAATATAATTTAGTATATATGTGCACATGCTTCCCAATCTTTATACACACACAAACACGCATATATGTATTTTTAATTTTTGAAATCTACTTTTTGCCATCAACTATCTCCACCTTTCCATTTTAGTAGATTTTGTTCTCTTCTAAAAGCCAGACCACATTTTAATTCTTCCAATGGACCCCCAAATGTCCATTACAGCTGCTTGTCCAAACCACTGTAGATATCAGTATTGTACATTGCACTTAGTTCCTATGGGTTTCAAATCTCTTGTCATCTAGGATCTCCCTTTTCTATGGTGCCGACTTGTTGAAGAGGTCAGGTCAGAAGTCCTGTAGAATGTGCCACCATCTAGAGTCGTCTGGTTGCCTCCTTGTGGTGGTGTTTAGCTCGTCCCTCTAATCTCTGTTTTTCTCATAAACTAGATGTTCTATTTGAAGGCTTGATAAATTAATGCACTTTGGGCTGAGATACAACATAAGTGATGCTGTGTGTTCATTGTTATGTCACAATTTCTGAGCAGGCACTATGTCCAGTTGAAGGGGGAATTGTAAAATTTTCAGATTGGAAAAAATATACTATTTTGCTTCTAATACTAATAATCAGGACATATGCACTGCATAAAATCAGATGAACAAAAACAAAGAGTTGAAGGAAGCATATAGCTATTATGGCAGCCCAATGATTCTCCGTCCTCCCAAAGTGTCTATATCCTAGTCCCCAGAGCTTGTGAATATTTGTCTTGGACTCTGCAAATATGATTAGGTTAAAGATTTTGAGTGGTGAGGTTATCTGGTATTGTTTGGTGGGTTGACTATAATCACAAAGATCGCTGTTAGATGAAGGCAGGATGGTCAGGGTCAGAGAAGGCAATGTGACAAAGAAAGCAGGGGGAGAGAAGAGAGGAGTATATGATGAGAAAGCAGAGGTCAGAGTGAGGTGGGGCTGTGAACTAAAGAATGCAGGTGGCCCCTAGAAGCTAGAAAAAGCAAAGGGAAAGAATTACCTCCCCTAGAGCTTCCAGAAGGAGCCTTTGAATTTACCCCAGTGAAACTGTGTTCAGACATCTGACTTCTAGAACTGTAAGATAATAAATTTGTGTTGTTTAAAGCCATTAAGGTGGTAGTAATTTTTACAGCAGTCACTGAAAACTAATACATGCATCTACCCACCATAAAGTCACCAATATAATTTAGTATATATGTGCACATGCTTCCCAATCTTTATACACACACAAACACGCATATATGTATTTTTAATTTTTGAAATCTACTTTTTGCCATCAACTATCTCCACCTTTCCATTTTAGTAGATTTTGTTCTCTTCTAAAAGCCAGACCACATTTTAATTCTTCCAATGGACCCCCAAATGTCCATTACAGCTGCTTGTCCAAACCACTGTAGATATCAGTATTGTACATTGCACTTAGTTCCTATGGGTTTCAAATCTCTTGTCATCTAGGATCTCCCTTTTCTATGGTGCCGACTTGTTGAAGAGGTCAGGTCAGAAGTCCTGTAGAATGTGCCACCATCTAGAGTCGTCTGGTTGCCTCCTTGTGGTGGTGTTTAGCTCGTCCCTCTAATCTCTGTTTTTCTCATAAACTAGATGTTCTATTTGAAGGCTTGATAAATTAATGCACTTTGGGCTGAGATACAACATAAGTGATGCTGTGTGTTCATTGTTATGTCACAATTTCTAGCTAATCTACCAGATTATTGGCTTTTTCTAAGGACTATTCCTAGGACCAGACCACCTGGTGCTATGGGAGGTTTCAGAAGAATGTGTGATTCACTCTAAGTCTGTGGATCTAGTTTCTATTAAGGAATACTACTTCCAGAAACCACTTAATTTTAAAGCAACTCATTTGCCATCCTAAAAGGAGCAGAGCCCCAACTCAACTCCAAAGGAGGGCAAACCACAGGAAATACAAACTTGCAGACCACATTTAAACTCATAAATTACTGGGAACAAATTTGAAGAAAACAAGCAGGTTCAATTTCAACAGACCTTTCCCAGCTAGGTATCCCAAATGCTGACTTGTTTAGGCATCATTAAAATACATGGCACCCAATATGTTTACCCATAGTCATCAGTATTGCTGAGCAAGTCATTCATCAGCTTGTCAATGCAAACAGATTTCTATATACAAGTGACTCTCTAAAGTCCAGAGAACTTTTAAGGAGGAGCTTATTGTACCATATTAATATTGTAACATATCAGAAAAATGAAAATTACCTAAAGCCTTGTTTGAGGAGAATATCCCCACTGAAATCAAATGAAGACAGCAATACTTTCTGCTCACACTACTGTTTCTATTTTAAAATATTATTATTATTATTATCACTGCAATAATAAAAGCGTCATGAAAAGTTTATAGACAAGATTTCTTTAGGCGAAGATTCTGAAATTGGCTTAATCTCTTGGCCCAATGTTGAACTATTGCATTTTGAGTGCATGTGTACGTGTGTTAGCATGTGTGTGTGTGTGTGTGTGTGTGTGTGTGTGTGTGTGTGTATTTTCCATGCATCCTATCCAAACATTTCTCTCACATAATTAAATGTCTTGATGACATCACAGAAACTGAGCCAACCTTAGGTTTATTTCACTTTCAGGAGATTATACACTCTAATTCCAGCTTTCCAAAATCTGACAAAATCTGAGATGCTCTCAACAGGAACAGAGCATTTCAAGAGTTATTGTCATGGGTAATGAGGCATGTTTTGTGTGCAGTCTGCTTGCTTGCTCTGTTTCCTCAACCCTAAACCCTAAAATTTAGATGGGTCCTAGTGAGAGACTTAGAGCATAAAAAAGCATGCTCTTGGCAAAATCCAGAAAATAATAATGTTCTGTATTTTACTATTTGGGAAAAGATACTGAAAGGGAAATTTTGGAAATTAATGCTATGAGCAGAATAAAACTCAATGGAGAATGCTAGATATATTTTTTAAAAGAAACTTTCCAAAAGATACTGGGAGACAATGTATTCTTCAAATTACTGCACTGGTCTTTAGCATAAATTAAGGATGGAGTGGGTCTATGAATGAACATCGCTTCCTTAATGAGAAGGCCAGATGTCTGCATGGAGGAAATGTAAAGAAAGCTAAACCCTTGTAAAATTTTATATATTATCCCTTTCACCAAAATATGAAAAACAGATTAGAAGGGGGAAGGAAAAGTTCTTCTATAAATAAATTTGAAGAAACACTGGACCAAAAGGAGACACTTGTTTAAATACATTGTCCAAGGAAGAAAAATCGTCAAATAAACAAGAAATCTCCACTTTTGACGGAGCAGCAAAAACATTCCATATCTCTAGGCTCTAAAGCACAATTGTTTTCACCCTACCCTTGGAGACTACCATCTGTTGGCTCAGCAGTAAAGGATCTGCCTGCAATGCAGGAGACTTGCAGATGTGGGTTCAGTCCCTGGGACAGCAAGATCCCCTGGAGAAGGAAATGACAGCCCGCTCCAGTATTCTTGCCTGGTAAATCCCATGGACAGAGAAGTGTGGCAGGCTACAGTCCATGGGGCTGAAAAAGAGTCAGACACGACTTGAATACTAAACAATGACGTACTCTTGGAGAATGCCTTTATGTACCCATTCTTCATTAGCACTCATGCTAGGGATAAGAAACAAGATGAGCTGTATCTTTTGAAGATGTGGTGACATAAAGACATTTTTTATTACGAGTCTATTTCAATCTATGGGACTTCTCAGGTGGCTCTGTGGTAAAGAATCTCCCTGCAATGCAGAAGATGCAGGTTTGATCCCTGGGTCGGGAAGATCCCCTTGAGAAGGAAATGGCAACCCACTCCCATAGTCTTGCCTGGAGAATTCCACACAACTTAGCAATTAAACAACAATATTGAACTCTATAGGTTTGTGTGTGGCCTAGATCCTCACATTGTTTATTGCTGTCCTTAACTTGCTCACCTCCCCCATCCTCAATTTCTTCTTTCTCTGCATCTTGGATTCTTGCAACTCTCAAATCAAAACAATTTGCCATCTGCAGAGTTGTCATTGAACTATGGGAGAAAAACGCACCCATGAACTAGAGGTCCCATCAGAAACCTTGCTGACCATCTGAGCCTGCACAGCAAGTGCTTGCTGCACCCAGCAATGAGGACTGTAACTGCAGGAAGAGAGAGAACACATCAAATTCATGATTGGTGGCATTAAAAATTGTGGCTCTCTTGTTCTTGGGAACAAAACAAAACAACATAGCAATAAAGACATGTTATTTCCCTTGGATTCAAAGATGTTCTTAATGGCCACCAAGGGATTTGAAACCTGAAACATTGGGTGGGAAAGTTGTCAGGATGGAGCCGAGAGAAGGCACAATCTGAACATCTTGCACTTTGAGGTTACTCGTTTACAAGTTGTATTATCTCAGGCAAGCCATTTAACCACTTGGAACTTCTGTCTCCTCATGGGTCGATGGAGATGATGTGTCTGTCTCTTTAAGCCAGCCCTTGTGTGGAGTGCTGTTTGGGACCTGGAGAATCTTCTAGAACCTTTTCCACCTATCTTTTGCTTGTTTCTCACTGCCTTCTGCATTGGTCCTACCCATATTCAATTTGGAAGTCTTGACTTTGTGACCCCTTTCTGGGCCCTTTGGAAAGATGTCAGCTGGGCATCTGCACATTGGTCCTCCGTTTTCTCCTTCAACTCTGTTTGGCTTGCATACTGAGTCTCAGCATCTCCAATTACATTGGGTTGAAACTCTCCGCTCAGCTGGCACTAGCACCTTCTTTTCACCCCACTCTGCTACTTGGCAAATTCCCGCCCTCTGGGAAGATAGCTTAGTAACATTAGCTGACATTTACTGGGCCCTTACCAGGCACTTTATTCATCTCATAAAGTCCCATAAGGCAGAGATGGTTATCCTCTGCATTTTAAGTTGATGAAACTGTGACAGAAAAGTTAACTAACTTCCCAAGGTCACAGAGCTCACAGAGGACAAAGCTGGGATTTCAAGGTCAACAGATAACAAATCAAAACCAATTTTGCTGTCCTTAACTTGCTCACCTCCCCCATCCTCAATTTCTTCTTTCTCTGCATCTTGGATTCTTGCAACTCTCAAATCAAAACAATTTGCCATCTGCAGAGTTGTCATTGAACTATGGGAGAAAAACGCACCCATGAACTAGAGGTCCCATCAGAAACCTTGCTGACCATCTGAGCCTGCACAGCAAGTGCTTGCTGCACCCAGCAATGAGGACTGTAACTGCAGGAAGAGAGAGAACACATCAAATTCATGATTGGTGGCATTAAAAATTGTGGCTCTCTTGTTCTTGGGAACAAAACAAAACAACATAGCAATAAAGACATGTTATTTCCCTTGGATTCAAAGATGTTCTTAATGGCCACCAAGGGATTTGAAACCTGAAACATTGGGTGGGAAAGTTGTCAGGATGGAGCCGAGAGAGAAGGCACAATCTGAACATCTTGCACTTTGAGGTTACTCGTTTACAAGTTGTATTATCTCAGGCAAGCCATTTAACCACTTGGAACTTCTGTCTCCTCATGGGTCGATGGAGATGATGTGTCTGTCTCTTTAAGCCAGCCCTTGTGTGGAGTGCTGTTTGGGACCTGGAGAATCTTCTAGAACCTTTTCCACCTATCTTTTGCTTGTTTCTCACTGCCTTCTGCATTGGTCCTACCCATATTCAATTTGGAAGTCTTGACTTTGTGACCCCTTTCTGGGCCCTTTGGAAAGATGTCAGCTGGGCATCTGCACATTGGTCCTCCGTTTTCTCCTTCAACTCTGTTTGGCTTGCATACTGAGTCTCAGCATCTCCAATTACATTGGGTTGAAACTCTCCGCTCAGCTGGCACTAGCAC
This sequence comes from Tragulus kanchil, assembly GCA_022376925.1. Lineage (NCBI taxonomy): Eukaryota > Metazoa > Chordata > Mammalia > Artiodactyla > Tragulidae > Tragulus > Tragulus kanchil. The sequence continues at coordinate 126,833,077 of JAIOJX010000005.1, read as the reverse complement.
CTTCTTTTCACCCCACTCTGCTACTTGGCAAATTCCCGCCCTCTGGGAAGATAGCTTAGTAACATTAGCTGACATTTACTGGGCCCTTACCAGGCACTTTATTCATCTCATAAAGTCCCATAAGGCAGAGATGGTTATCCTCTGCATTTTAAGTTGATGAAACTGTGACAGAAAAGTTAACTAACTTCCCAAGGTCACAGAGCTCACAGAGGACAAAGCTGGGATTTTAACATAGGTCAAAGGTCAGCAAGTTTCTGGAAAGGTCAGGTATTGAGACATGGCCTCTATCATGGCTACTCGGCAATGCCGTTGTACAAAAACAGCGACAAGCACAATATAAACACACCAGCAGGGCTGTATCCCAGTAAAACTTTATTGACATCGAAATGTGAATTTCATAGCATTTTCATGTGTCACACAATACTATATTTTTCTATTTGTTGAACCCTTGAAAATTACAAGCACCATTCTTAGCCCACAAGCCACACAAAATCTGGAAGAGGGCTAGACTTGGACCACAGGCTGTAGTTTGCAGACCCCTGACATATACTAGCATTTCTAGAGCTCATGTCTTTCACCAGCACAGGATGCTGCCTGTCAATAGTACCATTCTGAATCCCATTTCACAGATGAGGAAACTGAAGTCATGCAAAGCTGGGAGGGAGGGAGTTCTAGGAGCCCAGGAAGCCCATACTCACGCCTGGGCTTCACCTCTAAGTTATGAGACAAGGAGACAATGTGTTGCCTTGTCCACTTTGTGGCACAAATGTGAAGCTCAATGAGATAATGTACCTGGCATACACAAAAAAACACATTTAAGTCTTCTTTTTAATATGTGGGTGCTCTTCTAAACTGTACAACATGAACAAGTGAGGCTAAGCTACCTGCTAAAACCAGTCTCCTGAAGGGGACATATTAATATTTTCCTTCATTTTACAAGTATTTATCTATACTAGACTCTTGAAGATGTCAGCTGGGCATCTGCACATTGGTCCTCCGTTTTCTCCTTCAACTCTGTTTGGCTTGCATACTGAGTCTCAGCATCTCCAATTACATTGGGTTGAAACTCTCCGCTCAGCTGGCACTAGCACCTTCTTTTCACCCCACTCTGCTACTTGGCAAATTCCCGCCCTCTGGGAAGATAGCTTAGTAACATTAGCTGACATTTACTGGGCCCTTACCAGGCACTTTATTCATCTCATAAAGTCCCATAAGGCAGAGATGGTTATCCTCTGCATTTTAAGTTGATGAAACTGTGACAGAAAAGTTAACTAACTTCCCAAGGTCACAGAGCTCACAGAGGACAAAGCTGGGATTTTAACATAGGTCAAAGGTCAGCAAGTTTCTGGAAAGGTCAGGTATTGAGACATGGCCTCTATCATGGCTACTCGGCAATGCCGTTGTACAAAAACAGCGACAAGCACAATATAAACACACCAGCAGGGCTGTATCCCAGTAAAACTTTATTGACATCGAAATGTGAATTTCATAGCATTTTCATGTGTCACACAATACTATATTTTTTTCTATTTGTTGAACCCTTGAAAATTACAAGCACCATTCTTAGCCCACAAGCCACACAAAATCTGGAAGAGGGCTAGACTTGGACCACAGGCTGTAGTTTGCAGACCCCTGACATATACTAGCATTTCTAGAGCTCATGTCTTTCACCAGCACAGGATGCTGCCTGTCAATAGTACCATTCTGAATCCCATTTCACAGATGAGGAAACTGAAGTCATGCAAAGCTGGGAGGGAGGGAGTTCTAGGAGCCCAGGAAGCCCATACTCACGCCTGGGCTTCACCTCTAAGTTATGAGACAAGGAGACAATGTGTTGCCTTGTCCACTTTGTGGCACAAATGTGAAGCTCAATGAGATAATGTACCTGGCATACACAAAAAAACACATTTAAGTCTTCTTTTTAATATGTGGGTGCTCTTCTAAACTGTACAACATGAACAAATGAGGCTAAGCTACCTGCTAAAAACCAGTCTCCTGAAGGGGACATATTAATATTTTCCCTTCATTTTACAAGTATTTATCTACTGCCTCACTTGTGCTACGTACTCTGGTACTTGAAGATGGAAGCGATGGGTGATTGTACTTAGTTTAGTGGGGAAAGATAGACATGTGCACAAGAAATCGGGATCCAGAGGGTTAACTGCTACCAGGAATGGAGTGCAGGTGATTAAACCACAGCCATGTCCTGCGGGTGAGGGAGTGCAAAGGAAGGTGCACTGAGATTTGCCATGCAGGTTGGGGGCTTTGAGGTAAAGTGAGAAGAGACTTCCAGGCTGAGAGAACAGCACAGACAGTGATGTATGGAAAGTCAGGTTGGCCGTCCTGTAAAGGAGCCGTAGTGAGTGGCAGAAATGAGGCAGGGAGGAAGATAGGGCCAACTGGATAAGGGCTTTATAGCCTCTGCCAAAGTCCTGGACTTCAAGACTTGGCTCTTTAAAATGTGAGTGCACAGAGCCATAGGATATACATGAGGCAACTCTCCAGGGTATCATTTGAACTCAAAGAATTTTAGGGGAAAATGATTGTTTCTAAATGGGAAGAACATTTCTAGATGGTGAATATATAGAGTTGAATTAAAAACCCATATTCAGTTTCAAAACAAAGCATGAGATTTCAAGAAATCTAGGGTAGACTGCTTTGGACTACAATTCACATCTCTATAAGATTTTTATTAGAGGGGATGAGATGGGAGGTTTTGAGAGGCAAGCAGTGGAGAGTGGGCAGAAAGTTGGTAAACAGTACAGTGACATTATTGAATTTGTCTCTATAGAAGGGTAATGCAATGACAGCAAAGAGGAGAGATGGGAAGGAAGATATTAGAGGTCTAGAGATAGGATGCAGTGTCTAGGGCAGGGGAAGGTGGGACTGAATAGCTTCGAACAGAGGAGGGGTAGTGGACTTCCCTGGCCCTGCAGTGGTTAAGACTCTGAACTTCCACTGCAAGATGAAGGTGAGCAGGGAGGAAGGTGTTCCATCCCTGATCATGGAACTAAGGTCCAGCATGGAGCACAGGGCAGCTAAAACTTTAAATACATAAATTTAAGAGCAAATCTTAAAAATAAAAAGAACAGAGGGTTTTGGAAAGCCTATCATGTACTCTGAACGATATTAATATTTTCTTCATTTTACAAGTATTTATCTACTGCCTCACTTGTGCTACGTACTCTGGTACTTGAAGATGGAAGCGATGGGTGATTGTACTTAGTTTAGTGGGGAAAGATAGACATGTGCACAAGAAATCGGGATCCAGAGGGTTAACTGCTACCAGGAATGGAGTGCAGGTGATTAAACCACAGCCATGTCCTGCGGGTGAGGGAGTGCAAAGGAAGGTGCACTGAGATTTGCCATGCAGGTTGGGGGCTTTGAGGTAAAGTGAGAAGAGACTTCCAGGCTGAGAGAACAGCACAGACAGTGATGTATGGAAAGTCAGGTTGGCCGTCCTGTAAAGGAGCCGTAGTGAGTGGCAGAAATGAGGCAGGGAGGAAGATAGGGCCAACTGGATAAGGGCTTTATAGCCTCTGCCAAAGTCCTGGACTTCAAGACTTGGCTCTTTAAAATGTGAGTGCACAGAGCCATAGGATATACATGAGGCAACTCTCCAGGGTATCATTTGAACTCAAAGAATTTTAGGGGAAAATGATTGTTTCTAAATGGGAAGAACATTTCTAGATGGTGAATATATAGAGTTGAATTAAAAACCCATATTCAGTTTCAAAACAAAGCATGAGATTTCGAAGAAATCTAGGGTAGACTGCTTTGGACTACAATTCACATCTCTATAAGATTTTTATTAGAGGGGATGAGATGGGAGGTTTTGAGAGGCAAGCAGTGGAGAGTGGGCAGAAAGTTGGTAAACAGTACAGTGACATTATTGAATTTGTCTCTATAGAAGGGTAATGCAATGACAGCAAAGAGGAGAGATGGGAAGGAAGATATTAGAGGTCTAGAGATAGGATGCAGTGTCTAGGGCAGGGGAAGGTGGGACTGAATAGCTTCGAACAGAGGAGGGGTAGTGGACTTCCCTGGCCCTGCAGTGGTTAAGACTCTGAACTTCCACTGCAAGATGAAGGTGAGCAGGGAGGAAGGTGTTCCATCCCTGATCATGGAACTAAGGTCCAGCATGGAGCACAGGGCAGCTAAAACTTTAAATACATAAATTTAAGAGCAAATCTTAAAAATAAAAAGAACAGAGGGGTTTTGATGTCATTAAAGGCACATCCTCATTCCACGGAGAAGCAATAGAAAGAGAAATGAGCACTAGCTTTGGAGTCAAAGGCACAATATTGGAAGCTCTGATTTTTGTCTAGCTGTGTGATCTTGGGCAAAGCACTCGGTCTCTCTGAATTTCTCTTTTTTCATCTCCCAAAGAAGCAGAACCATTCCTGTCTTGCCTGCCTCCAAGGGTCTTGTTTCGGACTGTCTAAGATAATGTCAGTAAGAGCTCTTTGTTGAGGGCTTGAACGTGAGTCGAGAGTTTCAAGGGAACAAAAGGCCAGAGTTCTTTCTGCTTGGTGACCTCTCCAAGAAAAGGCAATTGCTGTCTTTCCCCCCTTCTTCAGTTGTTGGAGCTGCGGATCAATTGCAACCAGGCTCGACACAAAAAGGTAGTCATACATGATCAGCAAAATGGTCCAAATGATGTCATCCATCAAGACGGACATTGCAATTTGCCAACTATTTTCTCATAAATCAAATCGTGGTCCCTCAAGGAAGAGGGGCAGGGCTGGAGGAGCCAGCATGGCAGTGCTTATCGGGAGACCAGACGCAGGGAATCCAGGGAAGAGCTCCCTTAAGGATACAGTAATTATTTTCACTCCATGGGAAACCAAGAGGGGCACGATGGGAGGGAGAGCTGGAGAGTGTCTGCCTCACTTCATTACAACTCCCCAGGCAAGGGACACAACATATGCTTTTCATTGGGAAGCCAATAATTTTGAATCGTGGGACAGGTGAAAACTTAAATGACATTTGCAAACCTTGATTTATTTCTCTGCTTAACTCCGGAACATGCTTTAGACTCAGCTCTATAAGTTTCCATAGATTAGTGGTCAATGTCAAGAATTTTCAATGACATATTCAAGCGTTTCCTGTCCCTATCAGTTAATTAAATATTTGCAGGACTAATCTCTTCTTATTGCCATGGTTTCCCTTCTTTCGCCCACGGGTTGGGAAAACAACGAGAGATGAAGTATGTGCTTTATTGAAAACAAAATAACAAAAATAAAAAAGAATACGTTTTCCCCCACGTGCTATTTTACTTGCTGGAAATCTCATTAAAAGTTATTTATGAGCTGTTAGGGATCCCATAAGGATTACACCTAATTCGGTCTGTAAAGCTTTCGAGTTTCTTTTACGTGAAGGACCTCTTTTCCCATTATTCTACTTTGGTTTGCACCCAAATAAATACTGGAGATCAACTTCTTGTCAGAAGAGGGCTCTGTGGCCCTGAACCTCACCAGTGCCCCTCATGGGACCCAGGCAGAGTTTGTAACTTCTTCCTCCCCTTTCTGCTGGACCCACTCTGCTATGACCAGGGTAATCGACTGGAGGTAAACCTGTGGCAATTGATAAATTGTTATTTGTGCTGTTATGTACATTGTAGTCAGGGTGACAGAGCTGTAGGTTTCATTGATATTCTTGCGGTTTGTAGGCTCTGCAACTAATCACAGTTAGTCCTAATCCACTAACCCATTCTCTTTGGCTCCTCCTCCCTCAATTCTCTTAAAAAAGCAAACCGAATTTAATCGAATGAGTAATTCCCCAGTCCTTTTATAAGACCTACATGCTCATTATTTTGCTGTTTCTCAGGCATATGAATCTCAGTTCACCAAAAACTGAAATTCTCATCTAGACATTTTTTTTGTCCTTCTATCCTGGTGGCTCAAACAGTAAAGAATCTGCCTGTAATGCAGAAGAGCTGGGTTTGATCCCTGGGTCAGGAAGATCCTCTGGAGAAGGGACTGGCTACCCACTCCAGTATTCTTGCCTAGAAAATTCCATGGACAGAGGAGCCTGGCGGGCTACATACAGTCTATGGGGTCACAAAGGATTTTGAATCGTGGGACAGGTGAAAACTTAAATGACATTTGCAAACCTTGATTTATTTCTCTGCTTAACTCCGGAACATGCTTTAGACTCAGCTCTATAAGTTTCCATAGATTAGTGGTCAATGTCAAGAATTTTCAATGACATATTCAAGCGTTTCCTGTCCCTATCAGTTAATTAAATATTTGCAGGACTAATCTCTTCTTATTGCCATGGTTTCCCTTCTTTCGCTTACGGGTTGGGAAAACAACGAGAGATGAAGTATGTGCTTTATTGAAAACAAAATAACAAAAATAAAAAAGAATACGTTTTCCCCCACGTGCTATTTTACTTGCTGGAAATCTCATTAAAAGTTATTTATGAGCTGTTAGGGATCCCATAAGGATTACACCTAATTCGGTCTGTAAAGCTTTCGAGTTTCTTTTACGTGAAGGACCTCTTTTCCCATTATTCTACTTTGGTTTGCACCCAAATAAATACTGGAGATCAACTTCTTGTCAGAAGAGGGCTCTGTGGCCCTGAACCTCACCAGTGCCCCTCATGGGACCCAGGCAGAGTTTGTAACTTCTTCCTCCCCTTTCTGCTGGACCCACTCTGCTATGACCAGGGTAATCGACTGGAGGTAAACCTGTGGCAATTGATAAATTGTTATTTGTGCTGTTATGTACATTGTAGTCAGGGTGACAGAGCTGTAGGTTTCATTGATATTCTTGCGGTTTGTAGGCTCTGCAACTAATCACAGTTAGTCCTAATCCACTAACCCATTCTCTTTGGCTCCTCCTCCCTCAATTCTCTTAAAAAAGCAAACCGAATTTAATCGAATGAGTAATTCCCCAGTCCTTTTATAAGACCTACATGCTCATTATTTTGCTGTTTCTCAGGCATATGAATCTCAGTTCACCAAAAACTGAAATTCTCATCTAGACATTTTTTTTGTCCTTCTATCCTGGTGGCTCAAACAGTAAAGAATCTGCCTGTAATGCAGAAGAGCTGGGTTTGATCCCTGGGTCAGGAAGATCCTCTGGAGAAGGGACTGGCTACCCACTCCAGTATTCTTGCCTAGAAAATTCCAAGGACAGAGGAGCCTGGTGGGCTACATACAGTCTATGGGGTCACAAAGGATTGGACACAACTGAGTGATTAACACTTTCACTTTCAGTAGACCCTTTACTAAAACCTCCCAAATAAAGATGCATTTAATTTCCAAAGACTCTTCCTTGTGTTCACATTTCTAAGACACAGAGAAGAATGTAGTCATTCAAGTAGCTAAATATTCAAAATGGAATTTTGTTAGGTAGGGAATTGACATAAAAATTTAGTAGCATTAGCAGCCTTGCTACCATACCCATCAGATGTACAGTATACTCATGTTTAAGTGTTACTAAACATGAGTGTTACTACAATCTTTTCTATTAAAAGTCTGGCAATGGATGCCTTATTTCTTCTAGGTGTCTCCATACTCACCATACACCAGCTCATTTCTCTAGTAGAACCAACAGGCATGAATAATCCTAAATCCATGCTTAACTCTCCAGCTAGATTGTGTATAAGTCTGGAATGTCATTCTGGCCGCCATGAAAATAGCCAACAGTGTCTTCACTTAAATATCTTTCCCTCTTGGATCTCAAAGCATTTCCAGCTACACAGTACTGAAACCCTAGCCGATCCTTCTCATCTGGGCAAGAGTTGGTTCTCCCAGAAGCAGCCCAACAATAAGGCGATGACTACATTTTTTAGAAGAGAGTGTCTTTCTCCTTCATCCTGACCATCTGGTGGACGTGAACTTTCTATATTGTTTTGTAGAATTTTATATGAAAGATCAGTTTTATTTTTTATTAGTCTTTTTCCGTTTTATTTTTTAATGATCATTGGAATACCCTGAATACGTTGTAAGCCCCCAAATGAGAAATGTCTCTCAGGCTAGACTAGGGAAAACCAGATGGGTTGTTTGATTGTTTCTCTAGCACAGTGGTTCTCAACCCTGACTGTGTCTAAGCAGACAGACTGACTCTGTCTTCTCCCATGCCCAATGTTGTTCTTTTTGTCTTTAAGAATCCTAGGGAATGAGAAAAATACGCTTTTGTGATGCTATGGTAAGATGCTTCCAGTCTTTAGTGTCTGCCCTTGCTGTAATTAGGAACAGAATAAACCTATAGGGCTCTGACTTACTTCTAATTCCAAACATGGCCTCACCCATATTTAGTGAGTTAAATTACTTGTTATGGGTTGAATTGTGTCCACCTAAAAGAGATGTTGAGGGGGCTTCCCCTGGTGGTCCAGTGGGTAAGGACACCGCCTTGCAGTGCAGGGGGCGCCAGTTCGATCCCTGGCCTGGGAGGATCCCACATGCTGCAAAGCAGCTGGACTGATGTGTCCAATTGCCGAGCCAGAGCTCTGGAGCGCATGTGCCCAGAGCCAGCGCTCTGCAACGACAGACGCCACCACGATGTGAGGCCCACAGGAGCCAAAGAACAAAGATGGATGAAAATAGAGAAATGAAAAGACCAATGGAAGTGGCCCGCCCGCTCCCCTCCTTCCTCAACCCGACCCCGCCCTTATTTCTTCTAGGTGTCTCCATACTCACCATACACCAGCTCATTTCTCTAGTAGAACCAACAGGCATGAATAATCCTAAATCCATGCTTAACTCTCCAGCTAGATTGTGTATAAGTCTGGAATGTCATTCTGGCCGCCATGAAAATAGCCAACAGTGTCTTCACTTAAATATCTTTCCCTCTTGGATCTCAAAGCATTTCCAGCTACACAGTACTGAAACCCTAGCCGATCCTTCTCATCTGGGCAAGAGTTGGTTCTCCCAGAAGCAGCCCAACAATAAGGCGATGACTACATTTTTTAGAAGAGAGTGTCTTTCTCCTTCATCCTGACCATCTGGTGGACGTGAACTTTCTATATTGTTTTGTAGAATTTTATATGAAAGATCAGTTTTATTTTTTATTAGTCTTTTTCCGTTTTATTTTTTAATGATCATTGGAATACCCTGAATACGTTGTAAGCCCCCAAATGAGAAATGTCTCTCAGGCTAGACTAGGGAAAACCAGATGGGTTGTTTGATTGTTTCTCTAGCACAGTGGTTCTCAACCCTGACTGTGTCTAAGCAGACAGACTGACTCTGTCTTCTCCCATGCCCAATGTTGTTCTTTTTGTCTTTAAGAATCCTAGGGAATGAGAAAAATACGCTTTTGTGATGCTATGGTAAGATGCTTCCAGTCTTTAGTGTCTGCCCTTGCTGTAATTAGGAACAGAATAAACCTATAGGGCTCTGACTTACTTCTAATTCCAAACATGGCCTCACCCATATTTAGTGAGTTAAATTACTTGTTATGGGTTGAATTGTGTCCACCTAAAAGAGATGTTGAGGGGGCTTCCCCTGGTGGTCCAGTGGGTAAGGACACCGCCTTGCAGTGCAGGGGGCGCCAGTTCGATCCCTGGCCTGGGAGGATCCCACATGCTGCAAAGCAGCTGGACTGATGTGTCCAATTGCCGAGCCAGAGCTCTGGAGCGCATGTGCCCAGAGCCAGCGCTCTGCAACGACAGACGCCACCACGATGTGAGGCCCACAGGAGCCAAAGAACAAAGATGGATGAAAATAGAGAAATGAAAAGACCAATGGAAGTGGCCCGCCCGCTCCCCTCCTTCCTCAACCCGACCCCCGCCCAAAAATAAATAAATAGATCTTTAAAACAAACAAAAAAAGAGATGTTGAGGTCCTAACCCTGAGTACTTGTGACTATGACTTTATTTGGAAATAGTCTTCATAGTTGGTCAAGTTAAGGTGAGGTCATAAGGGTGAGCCCTCATCTAATTGTGCCCTTGTAGAAAGAGTCAACTGGACATAGAAACATACACATACATAGGAGAAAACCATGTGAAGATGATGGCAGAGATAAGGGTGCTGCTTCTAAAGTCAAGGATTGCCAAAGATTGCCAGCAAAGCACCAGAAGCTGGTCAAGAAGTCATGGACAGATTCACCCTCAGGATGCTCAGAAGGCACCAACCCTGGTAACACCTTGATCTTGGACTTGTAGTCCAGGACTCTGAGACAATAACTTCTTGTTGTTGAAGCCACCCAGTTTATGATACACTGTTGTGGCAGCCCTAGGACACTAATGCACACAGCAAATCAACCTTAACACAATTTTAAACTTCAGGCAGATGTTTACTAAGACCAGAATTCAGCCTTGACCCCACGTAATCCATAATACCAGGGTGTCTGATTAGCTCTAATAGTCTGTAATGTGGGAATTACAAACACATTTTTCCTGGGGCTTCTAGGAGGAGGTGACATCATTGTATTTGAGATTTGGAAAAGTCTTCTTTCTGACAAGAGTCAAGAGAAGCAGGGACTGCTCTGGTGGTCCAGTGGTTAAGACTGCTTCCAATGCAAGGGACACATGTTCAATCTCTGATTGAGGAACTAAGAGCCCACATGCCCTGTGGTGTGGTCCAGAAAATTGAAAAAAAAAAAGTCAGTTTTATATTAAAAAAGAAAAAGAATGCAGGGAAGCAAAATCTAGAAACAAAGACATTCCAAAGAAGTGAGGGGCTACCTCAGTAATGAGTTGGGGTGTCTGATAGAAGGCAAGTAGAAACAGCCTCTGTGTGCATGTACCTGTATGCATGCATGCGTCTTTGGGGTGGGAAGTTGGGCCAAATTGACAATAATCAAAATAATAGTGAACATCCATAGAAAGTGTTCTCCAAATGAAGCACTGTGCCGAATATAATTCAATCCTAGCGTTGAGTCAATGGATCCCAGAGGCTGTTGTTATTTCCATTTTACAGAAGAGAAAAATGAAGCTCCAAGACTCATTAGATCCCCACAGTTGGAATCTGCATGTTTCTCAAGACAGGACATTGCAAACTAGTCTATATTATGGGGCAGGGACATGGATGCAGATGGAGAGATGATCGTGGTTTAGAGGCAAATGCATGTCTTTGTTGGATGGGGGCTGGCACAGCCCTGGAGGTCCCATCCATGTGTGTGTGAGTATGAGGCTGTCCACCTCACCCCAGCTGTTTCCTGTCACAGTCCCCCTTCTGGGCATTACTGATAAGCCAGGGAGACCCATGCAGAGCAAGGGGTGCTGTCGGATCAGTACAGTTTTGTTCTTTGATTCCACTATTGCAGAGAACAGAGGAGGGAAGGAAACGTGAAAAGCTCCAGCATATGAGTAGCATTTGCAATGTAATCTGTGTTCAGAGCCAAGTTACTGTACACACTCTGGGGAGAATTACAAATAAATGACGAAACGTTTTGAAACATGGCTTATACCTAATTAATCATGGAACTTAAGGAACAAAGAATGCATTTCTTCAAAGTTTTCAGCATTTTCTCTATTAAGTGGGAAGGGTTGGGGAGGAGAGGGGAAATCTCCATGCCCTGTAATGGATACACCATGCAATTCAATGGGGGAGAGAAGCTCTTAATCTCCTTTGGCCTCCCGCAACCCCTGAATCCTTACATCTTTCATACTTTATGCTGAGTATTTTCCTATTAAAGGAAACTGAAGGTTTCCAGATCATGGGATATCCCTCTGCTTTGTCTCTTGATCCCTCAGCCCAAGCAATACTGGTTTTGAGATTATAAAATCATCAGGCATATCTTAAGTAACCATGAAATTGTGCCCTGAGATTCCTGGGTCCCTTTCTTATGCCGCCACCACCCAAAGACACCTGAGGGCATATTCTGCTTTGAAGGCAAAGCCCTGAGACCCAAGTCATTGCCACATCTATGCTCTCCCCATGCTTTTAACCTCTGGACCTCAACGTCTCTGTTTGTAAGACGAATGCAGAGAGTAATCAATAGTTCTAGTTTACTTCGACTGTTAAGTAAAATAATGCCACAAAAACACTTAGCCTAGTGCCTAGAACATGACTCCTCTATGATACAGTGTGCAACTGAACCTTCCAGATATTTTCTTTCAGTCTCTCCCTAAGCATGGACTTGGCTGAGTCACCATTTTGCTTGGCCAGCCAAGGTGCTTCTTTAAAGTTCTGTGGCATAAGTGACAGATCAGAAAGTCAACAATGACTTTGCCCTGGTTAGCCAGTGTTCAAAGCTGCTACAGAAAGCAGCAGTTCTACTCTTTCCTATGGAGTTTTTCCACAGTCACCCCTTGAGCTTGTACAGGCACAACGTAATGGGAATTGAAGAGGTGTGTTCATTGTGAATATTGTCACTTGGCCTCTAAGTGGCTTTAGACAAGTCAATCAGTCTGCTTGGATGCAGTACCTCCACTGCCACCGTCCCTTTATTGAAAAGACAGCCAAAAAATGTAATACATTAAAGTGGTTATGAGTAAAGCCTGAAGCCTGGACTCCCATCTCTTCTAGTTCCATGCAGAGAACGAGAATGAAGGAAATTCTTGGCTAAGAATTTCCAAGAGCCATACTGAGCATCTTCTATGGTGTCTCAATGTATTCTCTCTTCCCTTTCTTGAGCAGAGCAGCCATGGCTATGTCACCTGGGGCTGACCATTCAGAGGTAAAACCTGGAACTTTGGAGGAAGCCAAAAAGAGGCTCATGGAGAAGTCTGATGCAGGATGGTGGCCCCAAGTGGCCATGGGGTAAAAAGTCTTTACCTTTCAAAAATTTTTGAATTTTTTTGTGATTTCAGAACTGAAGGTTTCCAGATCATGGGATATCCCTCTGCTTTGTCTCTTGATCCCTCAGCCCAAGCAATACTGGTTTTGAGATTATAAAATCATCAGGCATATCTTAAGTAACCATGAAATTGTGCCCTGAGATTCCTGGGTCCCTTTCTTATGCCGCCACCACCCAAAGACACCTGAGGGCATATTCTGCTTTGAAGGCAAAGCCCTGAGACCCAAGTCATTGCCACATCTATGCTCTCCCCATGCTTTTAACCTCTGGACCTCAACGTCTCTGTTTGTAAGACGAATGCAGAGAGTAATCAATAGTTCTAGTTTACTTCGACTGTTAAGTAAAATAATGCCACAAAAACACTTAGCCTAGTGCCTAGAACATGACTCCTCTATGATACAGTGTGCAACTGAACCTTCCAGATATTTTCTTTCAGTCTCTCCCTAAGCATGGACTTGGCTGAGTCACCATTTTGCTTGGCCAGCCAAGGTGCTTCTTTAAAGTTCTGTGGCATAAGTGACAGATCAGAAAGTCAACAATGACTTTGCCCTGGTTAGCCAGTGTTCAAAGCTGCTACAGAAAGCAGCAGTTCTACTCTTTCCTATGGAGTTTTTCCACAGTCACCCCTTGAGCTTGTACAGGCACAACGTAATGGGAATTGAAGAGGTGTGTTCATTGTGAATATTGTCACTTGGCCTCTAAGTGGCTTTAGACAAGTCAATCAGTCTGCTTGGATGCAGTACCTCCACTGCCACCGTCCCTTTATTGAAAAGACAGCCAAAAAATGTAATACATTAAAGTGGTTATGAGTAAAGCCTGAAGCCTGGACTCCCATCTCTTCTAGTTCCATGCAGAGAACGAGAATGAAGGAAATTCTTGGCTAAGAATTTCCAAGAGCCATACTGAGCATCTTCTATGGTGTCTCAATGTATTCTCTCTTCCCTTTCTTGAGCAGAGCAGCCATGGCTATGTCACCTGGGGCTGACCATTCAGAGGTAAAACCTGGAACTTTGGAGGAAGCCAAAAAGAGGCTCATGGAGAAGTCTGATGCAGGATGGTGGCCCCAAGTGGCCAGGGGTGGTGATGCCAGAGTCAGCATCATAACCAGACAAGGCCTTTGGCATGACCACCCACATTCCCACCATCTCCTCTTCCTCAAATCAAGGAGGGGGCTAACCACTCTTCAGTCACCCGACTTCCAACAGCTTCCCTGGAGACAGACCCGCGTAAGACATCTTATGCTTGACCTCACTCTAGTGTGTCTGCAGAGCATCTGTCTGGCCAGAAGTTGATCATCTTGGTGCTTTTCCACTGATGTTTTAGAAGCCGATTATCAATGATCCTGGATAACAGAGGCAGTCTGAACTTCATTGTCCCTTCTCCAGCATTGGATACTGAAGGCCTCGGTCAGTGATACTGTGTATAAAACATGAAGCAGTGAATTAAATGCAACTTGATGGTACATGTTGTACCTTAATGAAAACAAAGGCTCAGAAACACGATTTGTGGACGTGTTACTCAATAAAGTGTTAGTGGAGGAGCTCATAAAGCTGCCAGAGGGATTTAACCATTGCTGGAGCAAGAGGGAGATGCTGTTCAGTGGGGCTGGACACAGGGCGAGGTCTCTCAGCTTCATCACAGATGCTGGAGGTTTTTTATTTAAAACACATGGCAAAAAAGACACTTGAGTTTGGCACCAAAATGTCTTGCGGTAAAGAAAAAAAATTAGAAATATCCAAAAGTGCTTAAAAGAAATCTGGAGGGAAAAAAACCAGATGTGAAGGAATGAAGACAGGATGACACAGGGTGCCATGGTAGCCCGTTTAAAACGATGGCGGAGGAAAAGAACACTTTTCTATGGCAGCTGATAGACACGAGCAATTGAACAGTTCATACCCTCTCTGTTGTCCCTGTCACGAGATTTGTAGGTCGTTCTCAGTCAGTCACTGGGGCGAAAAGGGGACAGGTCATGACCTGCTGATTTACCAAAGTATGATCAACTCACACAAATTATAGGCGTAAGAGAGTCCTGACAACTTCAATATGATGCGCAAGGAACGCAATTATTTGTGACATGTGAAACCAGTGTGAGACCATAATTCTGTCGCTGCGTGACAAGGCATTATTAGCCGGGGCAGGCAACGGCTTGAACCAGGAGCAGCTGGAGAAGAGGCGGGAGAGGGAGCGAGAGAGAGAGAGAGAGAGAGAGAGAGAGAGAGTGAGAGCTCCACAGGGGAGGCCCATGATCGGCTCTCTCTCCCAGGACTGCTGGGAACAGCTGGGACCCCTTTGTGGAATGTGGACCTGCTCAGAGGACACATCACCTGGCCACTTTCTGGTCCTTGGAGGATGAAGAAGAATTTGGTGGAAAGGATGGAAGGGGAGGCACACCCTTGGTCCGCTGTGCACAGCCAACATGTTTTCTTTGACATCAAACATGATGTGTTTCAAACTGCGATGGTGTTTCCAGTGGGAAATGAGGTGGGGGTCAGGCTGCTGGGCAGAAACCTTTGCTCCTCACACTTCCTTCCCACCCAGTCCTCCCTGGAACTTGCAATGATGGAGACACATGCTCCTTTCCCCCTGAGCCTCTGTGGACTCTGTAGGGATTCAGCTCAAGGCAGGGATTTAACCATTGCTGGAGCAAGAGGGAGATGCTGTTCAGTGGGGCTGGACACAGGGCGAGGTCTCTCAGCTTCATCACAGATGCTGGAGGTTTTTTATTTAAAACACATGGCAAAAAAGACACTTGAGTTTGGCACCAAAATGTCTTGCGGTAAAGAAAAAAAATTAGAAATATCCAAAAGTGCTTAAAAGAAATCTGGAGGGAAAAAAACCAGATGTGAAGGAATGAAGACAGGATGACACAGGGTGCCATGGTAGCCCGTTTAAAACGATGGCGGAGGAAAAGAACACTTTTCTATGGCAGCTGATAGACACGAGCAATTGAACAGTTCATACCCTCTCTGTTGTCCCTGTCACGAGATTTGTAGGTCGTTCTCAGTCAGTCACTGGGGCGAAAGGGCACAGGTCATGACCTGCTGATTTACCAAAGTATGATCAACTCACACAAATTATAGGCGTAAGAGAGTCCTGACAACTTCAATATGATGCGCAAGGAACGCAATTATTTGTGACATGTGAAACCAGTGTGAGACCATAATTCTGTCGCTGCGTGACAAGGCATTATTAGCCGGGGCAGGCAACGGCTTGAACCAGGAGCAGCTGGAGAAGAGGCGGGGAGAGGGAGCGAGAGAGAGAGAGAGAGAGAGAGAGAGAGAGAGTGAGAGCTCCACAGGAGAGGCCCATGATCGGCTCTCTCTCCCAGGACTGCTGGGAACAGCTGGGACCCCTTTGTGGAATGTGGACCTGCTCAGAGGACACATCACCTGGCCACTTTCTGGTCCTTGGAGGATGAAGAAGAATTTGGTGGAAAGGATGGAAGGGGAGGCACACCCTTGGTCCGCGGCTGTGCACAGCCAACATGTTTTCTTTGACATCAAACATGATGTGTTTCAAACTGCGATGGTGTTTCCAGTGGGAAATGAGGTGGGGGGTCAGGCTGCTGGGCAGAAACCTTTGCTCCTCACACTTCCTTCCCACCCAGTCCTCCCTGGAACTTGCAATGATGGAGACACAGTCCAGGCCTCCGGCGTTTCTGCAGCTCTGTGAATCCCACTGCCTGAGCCTCTGTGGACTCTGTAGGGATTCAGCTCAAGGCAGGTATAGGTGTTTCCCTTCTGAGGATGCTATGGAGGTGTGGCCCAGGGGTGTGTGGCAGAAGGGTGATTGGACCCCAGCAAGGGTTCCTCAGGGGCACATGGCAGATGTGTTACATGACAGGTGGGTCACATGACAGGAGAGTCTCCAACTAACGTATTCATGAAGCAGGAAGTGGGACTGTGCTCTGCTCAGCTCCTGTAGAGGGTAGCTGCCTCTTAGCCCAGTGATCATAGCTCCACTGCTGATGGTGAGTGGTCATGACATGTGTTCATGTGTGTGCATGCGTGCTAAGTCACTTCAGTCATATCTGACTCTTAGCAACGCTATGAACTCTAGTCCATCAGTTTCCTCTGTCCATGGGATTCTCCAGGCAAGAATACTGGAGTGGATTGCCATGCCCTCCTCCAGGGGATCTTCCTCACCCAGGGATCTAATCCTTGTCTCTTATGTCTCCTGCTTTGGTAGTCAGGTTCTTGACTATAGCACACCTGGGATGCCCATGTGTTCATATAGTCAGTCAATGAATATATCATGACTACCTTCTTGGTGTCAACACTGCCCAAGGCAGAGAGAATCTGAATGGGAAACGCCTGCATCTTCCCCAGATAGCTCTCAGATAGCAAGGATAGACAGATGAAAATGAAATCATTTAAACACACTACTGGAACAGGGCAAGCTCTAGGAATTATGGGTGTACTGGGGAAGGCTAGCTTCCTGGGATTGTTCAGATGTCTGTTCAAGCTTCCAATGCAGTGGGGTCCACTCTGACTGCACCATCCAAAACAAGTCCTCTATCTTGGGCACACCTTCCACCTTGCTATCCTGTCCCGTCCTGTCTCAAGTCAGGAACTGGGGGCACACCAGCTAAGGATCATCACCAGCACACAAGCAAATGCAGAGCAGCTGGGTTAACAACTCGTTCCAACAGGAATCAGTACTTGACTGAAGATCACTTATTTGTGCATATCCACTGTTCCTCCTCTTACAACATAAGCTCCAGGAAGGTGGGAACTTTCACCTCAGTATTTGTCTCCAGTGGTCTTGAACAGTGAGCACAAAGTACTTGACCAGCCAATGTGTTCTGAGTTCCTCAATGCCAAGCACCATTGCAGGTGTTCTTGGTTGTTTTTTTTGTTTGTTTGTTTTAAGGATTTTTTAAAAAATAATTTACTTATTTATTTATGGCTGTGCTGGGTCTTCATTGCTTCAAGGACTTTTTTAAATTGCGGTGCACAGGCTTCTCATTCTGGTGGCTTCTCTTGTTGTGGAACATGGACTCTAACTGAATACGCTCCATAGTTGCAGCTTGCAGGCTCTAGAGCACATGCTTCAGTAGTTGTGGCCCACACATTGGCTTAGTTGCTCTGTGGCATGTGGGATATTCCTGGACCAGGGATTGAACCTGTGTCTTTCCAGTAACAGGCAGATTCTTTAACCACTGAACCTCCATGAAAGCCTTAGCTGTTAGCCTGTTTAATCTTCTCAACCCCCTAGTGAGGTAAGCTTGTTTATTACCTCTTACTTCACATCACATCGTCTTAGAATGCAATGACTAAAAATGACAGAATTTGTTTATTCTTTTTCACAGTTCCGTGCCTTGCCTGAGGCTCAGCTGGGCCACTTCTGCTGGTCTTGCTTAGAGTTTAGCATTTTTCTGGGAGCTTGGTTGTGGCTTGATCATTCAAGATGGACACTCCTCTTCCAGGTTATCTAATCACTCGCCAGTCTAGCTTGGACTTCCCAATAGCTTGGGGTCTGGGATTCCAGGAGAAAAGAAGAGAAGCTTAAGGCCTGGGCTCAGAAATTCCAGGTGATCACTTCCTTCCCATTCTCTTGGCTTAAGCAAATGCCAAGGTCAGTCTGTCCTCAAGGAGAGGGACCTAGAAGTTTCTTCTTGATCTAAGGAGGGGCATGCACCTGTGCAGGGTAGGGGGATTATGTTTGGAGACCACCTACTACAGTATTACTAGCCTGATTTCTAGTGGTGGAAACTGGGGCTTAGAGGAATAGAAACATATGTCTCAAAGTGGCAAACCTAGGATGTCCGCCTGGAACGCTGGCTCCACTTCCAATGGTCTTTGCTTACTAGAGATTCTTCTTAGTAGCCCCTCTTGAGCCTTGTGGGGCAGGGCTGGTATCATCTGTGACTGCCCCTTACTCTTCTCAGCAGAGTAGCCTGAGTTTAGGAGAGTGGATGGAAAATTCTAGATCTGGAAATTCATCCAGCCCCTACAGTTCAGTGCCCTTGAGCAGATTTCTGAACCATTTGCAATGTCTCTTCCCTATTTGTGAAACAGATCAGTACTGGTGACTATGATACGGGATTGTGGGAGATTAGCTGGGACTCTGTATGTGAGGTACACCATCCAATCTGCAGTATCTGTCAAGCTAGCATTTAAGATCTAGCAAAAAAAAAATTAAGATCTAGCTAGCAAAAATCTAAGTTACCAACAGAAGGCTAGGGAGAAACAAACAAATATCCCCTGAGGGCCACTTTGTCCCATTCTTGACTCACTGGATTAGTTAAGACTCTTTGGGCTATTAGAGGTGACATGTCCACCTGTTAAGCCTGTTTAATCTTCTCAACCCCTAGTGAGGTAAGCTTGTTTATTACCTCTTACTTCACATCACATCGTCTTAGAATGCAATGACTAAAAATGACAGAATTTGTTTATTCTTTTTCACAGTTCCGTGCCTTGCCTGAGGCTCAGCTGGGCCACTTCTGCTGGTCTTGCTTAGAGTTTAGCATTTTTCTGGGAGCTTGGTTGTGGCTTGATCATTCAAGATGGACACTCCTCTTCCAGGTTATCTAATCACCGCCAGTCTAGCTTGGACTTCCCAATAGCTTGGGGTCTGGGATTCCAGGAGAAAAGAAGAGAAGCTTAAGGCCTGGGCTCAGAAATTCCAGGTGATCACTTCCTTCCCATTCTCTTGGCTTAAGCAAATGCCAAGGTCAGTCTGTCCTCAAGGAGAGGGACCTAGAAGTTTCTTCTTGATCTAAGGAGGGGCATGCACCTGTGCAGGGTAGGGGGATTATGTTTGGAGACCACCTACTACAGTATTACTAGCCTGATTTCTAGTGGTGGAAACTGGGGCTTAGAGGAATAGAAACATATGTCTCAAAGTGGCAAACCTAGGATGTCCGCCTGGAACGCTGGCTCCACTTCCAATGGTCTTTGCTTACTAGAGATTCTTCTTAGTAGCCCCTCTTGAGCCTTGTGGGGCAGGGCTGGTATCATCTGTGACTGCCCCTTACTCTTCTCAGCAGAGTAGCCTGAGTTTAGGAGAGTGGATGGAAAATTCTAGATCTGGAAATTCATCCAGCCCCTACAGTTCAGTGCCCTTGAGCAGATTTCTGAACCATTTGCAATGTCTCTTCCCTATTTGTGAAACAGATCAGTACTGGTGACTATGATACGGGATTGTGGGAGATTAGCTGGGACTCTGTATGTGAGGTACACCATCCAATCTGCAGTATCTGTCAAGCTAGCATTTAAGATCTAGCAAAAAAAAAATTAAGATCTAGCTAGCAAAAATCTAAGTTACCAACAGAAGGCTAGGGAGAAACAAACAAATATCCCCTGAGGGCCACTTTGTCCCATTCTTGACTCACTGGATTAGTTAAGACTCTTTGGGCTATTAGAGGTGACATGTCCACATGGATTCCAAGAAACTTAAAGCAAGAAGGGGGATTTATGGTCAGGCCCTGCTGGATTCAGGAGCGTACTCAGCACTGTCAGAAATCACTATCTCCGTACTCAGACCTGCTTCTCCAAGTGGTGTTTTCCTCGTCTATGGTCAGCTTCCTTCCTGGGCAGTCTTTCATTTGCTTCTAGATAGTTCTATGACTCCAGGAGTCAGGCTCTTTCCCCTCCTTTTCCTTATTTTAAAATTCTCAAGGTTTAGAACAGGTTTAGATTGCGCCTGTGTGTGACATGACCCATCCAAGTGCCAGAGAGTGGAAGCTGGTTGTCTAGTGGGGGCTGGCCTCTGTGGCCCAGGGCTAGGAATTCTGGGATCACTAGTTGTGCGGATTGAGGAATAGTTCTGCAGAGAAAGTGGGGCTTTAGAACAAGTTCTCATGAAGGACAGTTCCGAGCTCTAGATTTACAAACACCTCCGGGAAAAAAAAAAAACAAAAAAACTTTTGTCAATATGAATGCTGCCCTTGTGTTGCTTGTGGCTTGGGCGGGGGGCATTTTTCTATCGATTATTCCTTTGTGCCCTACTTGCTATGTTTATTTGTGGATATTTATTTTCCTACCAGTATTAGGAAATGCTTGAAATAAGTGTAGAGCCATGAACCAAAGTCCTAATTTAACACCTAAATGTCACAACATGTATTCCACAGCCCCTGGATTAACCAGAAGTCAAACCAAAATTCTAGATCTGGAAATTCATCCAGCCCCTACAGTTCAGTGCCCTTGAGCAGATTTCTGAACCATTTGCAATGTCTCTTCCCTATTTGTGAAACAGATCAGTACTGGTGACTATGATACGGGATTGTGGGAGATTAGCTGGGACTCTGTATGTGAGGTACACCATCCAATCTGCAGTATCTGTCAAGCTAGCATTTAAGATCTAGCAAAAAAAAAATTAAGATCTAGCTAGCAAAAATCTAAGTTACCAACAGAAGGCTAGGGAGAAACAAACAAATATCCCCTGAGGGCCACTTTGTCCCATTCTTGACTCACTGGATTAGTTAAGACTCTTTGGGCTATTAGAGGTGACATGTCCACATGGATTCCAAGAAACTTAAAGCAAGAAGGGGGATTTATGGTCAGGCCCTGCTGGATTCAGGAGCGTACTCAGCACTGTCAGAAATCACTATCTCCGTACTCAGACCTGCTTCTCCAAGTGGTGTTTTCCTCGTCTATGGTCAGCTTCCTTCCTGGGCAGTCTTTCATTTGCTTCTAGATAGTTCTATGACTCCAGGAGTCAGGCTCTTTCCCCTCCTTTTCCTTATTTTAAAATTCTCAAGGTTTAGAACAGGTTTAGATTGCGCCTGTGTGTGACATGACCCATCCAAGTGCCAGAGAGTGGAAGCTGGTTGTCTAGTGGGGGCTGGCCTCTGTGGCCCAGGGCTAGGAATTCTGGGATCACTAGTTGTGCGGATTGAGGAATAGTTCTGCAGAGAAAGTGGGGCTTTAGAACAAGTTCTCATGAAGGACAGTTCCGAGCTCTAGATTTACAAACACCTCCGGGAAAAAAAAAAAACAAAAAAACTTTTGTCAATATGAATGCTGCCCTTGTGTTGCTTGTGGCTTGGGCGGGGGGCATTTTTCTATCGATTATTCCTTTGTGCCCTACTTGCTATGTTTATTTGTGGATATTTATTTTCCTACCAGTATTAGGAAATGCTTGAAATAAGTGTAGAGCCATGAACCAAAGTCCTAATTTAACACCTAAATGTCACAACATGTATTCCACAGCCCCTGGATTAACCAGAAGTCACTTTGTAAACCAAAATTTGTGAAAAAGATTATATTCTTTTTTATTTGTCCCCGAAAGTTTCCATTGTATACCCCAAAAAAAAAAAAAGAAAAAACCCTGAGACAGTGTTCCTTTTGGGGAGAAGAAGTTTCTACTTTGAGTCTAAACCAAATAAAGTAATATTTAAGGAAACATTAAATAAATTATTTATCATGTTGGTCAACGTTTGGGGGAATATAGCTTAGATAAACACATTTTTAAGGTCAGCCACGTTAAGGGCTGGGTTTTATGAAAACAGCCTCTGAGGCGCTTTAATAAATCTAAAAGAAAAAAAACCCAAGTACTTGTTTTCATTACTGAATCATTTGCTATTGATGAATAATGGTCATTCAAGAGGAAAACTTAACCAGGAGGCCCTGATATCCACGCTGGGAAACTCACATATTATGAAAAATCTACATTGATGGCAAGCACTATCGGCCATGCTTGGACTTCTGTCAAAGCAGTCTAGTCCTTTGGTTGCATTTTAAATCAGATAAATGGACAGAGCTGGCTGATTTGGGTCATAAAATTGTCAAATAAAGATAAATTCATCCCTACTCAATGGGAAACCTCAGAGTAGACTTAGAATATATGTAAGTACAAAATAATGTGTTTCTATTCCCTTAAAATAAACGGTGACCAGATTCATCAAGTGCCTTTAATTCACCTCCTGGAAGACCTCCTGGGTCTTCCATCTTTTCAGATTGCAGCTCAAAGCATCTTTGGGGCTCATTTCTACTTCTAAATGGCATTCCGTAGCCAAAGGAAGGCTGGGGATGGAGAAGAAAGCATGTTTGGATTCTAAGAAATGGCAGCGGAAGAAGTGAGAGCCCTAATGAAGAAGAGGGTGCGGAGACTGCCAACAGGAGGCAGGAGGAAAGGAGGACCATGGGAGGAAGAAGAGGGAGCAGAGATGAGAAATGCAGAAAATGTACTTTCGCTGGGTAGAGACCAGCTCAGAGGCACTGCTCATTGTGACTCTGGTTTCATTTTTGCGTGTTTCCTCATTTGTCTGCAACCTGAAGGACTCTCAAGACCTCTTCTGATCTGTATAAGGAGTGAACATTTCTGGATGTGCCCTGAGCCCCGCCTTGGTCTTGAAAAAAAAGCTGGAGCCAGGAAATGAGCCTGGAGGTTCTGCGTCTTGTCTCTTCCAAGGGTGGAACCTGCAGCAGAATATTTCATGGCTTCAAAAAAGAAGATACTTTCTTTTTATAAGCAGGAAGCCATGTCACTGAGGAGCTGGAGGAGTTGAGGTTGTATTACCATAAAGTGCCTCAGGGCTTGAAAGTTCAGGGGAAGAGAGCCGGACTAACCACATCTGGGGCTTGAGGTTTTATTGAACTGGTAATAAAAATAATCTTTGCGAAATATTTTGAAAATATTTGATAAACACAGACTGAAGCTGCTGCCTAGATGCATGAGGGTAAAAATAGCCCTGAATTCAGAGTAGCAACCTGCTGGCCATCAGCCAGTCCTTGGGTGAGGCACCAAATAGAATAATGGGAAAAGCCAGCTTTAGAGCGAGGCAGAACTGAGCCCAAATCCTAGCTCTGCCACTTTGTTAATGGTATAACCATGAGTGTGTTACACCCATCTGGGCCTCAGTGGTTCCATCCATAAAATGGAAATGAGTGCTCCTCCAGTGAGCAGCCACAAGGATCAAGCAAAGTAAGTTGTACGGAAATACTGTTATCTTAGATTGTCAAAATGGCTATTTCCCTTCCTACATCTGATTCCTTGTGACATCCCATTGAGGTAGAGTGGATTTCTCCACCTCTCATATCTTGGTTAGCCATGTCTCTTGGAAAAAATGTGAAACAGGCAAAGACTTGAAAATTGCTTGCCTATTGGTTTCTCTCTTGTTGCGCTTGGATCCATGAATGTGGTACGTAAGTGAGGCTGAACTAACCTAGTGGAGGATGAGTGTCCACATGGGCAACCAGTAGACTAGCCCTGCCAGGCTAGTAAGAGAAGATTTACTAGCCAGATCATCCAGCAACCGGTCTTCCTTTCAGGTGCCTCCTGATGCAGGGCAGTGACGGGTCACAGAGATCAACTGAGCCAGCTCAGATCAGAAGAGTACTCAGACAGTTCCCCATATTGTGAGCTAAATAAATGATAGTTGTTTTAAAAGCTCATTAATATAGGTGGTATCCACCTATTATTGCTTATCAATTGGATCAATTAGTCATTTAAATTGCTTGGTTTTGTTCAAAATGATTTCTGTCTATAGAGACAGACTGTGACATAGCAGTCTTTCTGGTAGCAATTTTGTATAGTCATATGATTTAGGATTAAGTGTCAAAGACAAGAAGATTTAAGACATCAATAAAACTTTTTCTGAAATATCTTAAAATCTTTCCTCTCGTCATTTAAAGGGCTTGAAAGTTCAGGGAAGAGAGCCGGACTAACCACATCTGGGGCTTGAGGTTTTATTGAACTGGTAATAAAAATAATCTTTGCGAAATATTTTGAAAATATTTGATAAACACAGACTGAAGCTGCTGCCTAGATGCATGAGGGTAAAAATAGCCCTGAATTCAGAGTAGCAACCTGCTGGCCATCAGCCAGTCCTTGGGTGAGGCACCAAATAGAATAATGGGAAAAGCCAGCTTTAGAGCGAGGCAGAACTGAGCCCAAATCCTAGCTCTGCCACTTTGTTAATGGTATAACCATGAGTGTGTTACACCCATCTGGGCCTCAGTGGTTCCATCCATAAAATGGAAATGAGTGCTCCTCCAGTGAGCAGCCACAAGGATCAAGCAAAGTAAGTTGTACGGAAATACTGTTATCTTAGATTGTCAAAATGGCTATTTCCCTTCCTACATCTGATTCCTTGTGACATCCCATTGAGGTAGAGTGGATTTCTCCACCTCTCATATCTTGGTTAGCCATGTCTCTTGGAAAAAATGTGAAACAGGCAAAGACTTGAAAATTGCTTGCCTATTGGTTTCTCTCTTGTTGCGCTTGGATCCATGAATGTGGTACGTAAGTGAGGCTGAACTAACCTAGTGGAGGATGAGTGTCCACATGGGCAACCAGTAGACTAGCCCTGCCAGGCTAGTAAGAGAAGATTTACTAGCCAGATCATCCAGCAACCGGTCTTCCTTTCAGGTGCCTCCTGATGCAGGGCAGTGACGGGTCACAGAGATCAACTGAGCCAGCTCAGATCAGAAGAGTACTCAGACAGTTCCCCATATTGTGAGCTAAATAAATGATAGTTGTTTTAAAAGCTCATTAATATAGGTGGTATCCACCTATTATTGCTTATCAATTGGATCAATTAGTCATTTAAATTGCTTGGTTTTGTTCAAAATGATTTCTGTCTATAGAGACAGACTGTGACATAGCAGTCTTTCTGGTAGCAATTTTGTATAGTCATATGATTTAGGATTAAGTGTCAAAGACAAGAAGATTTAAGACATCAATAAAACTTTTTCTGAAATATCTTAAAATCTTTCCTCTCGTCATATTTTAAAAGTTTGATGTCAGCATTCTTTAAACCAGAATAATGTACAAAGCAAACACCAAACACTGAAGTTCACTGAGGAGTTTCGAGTGTAAGTTTGGTCAAAACAGAAAGTTCCTCTTAAACAATTCTGAAGCTCTTAACCCAGGGAACCAACTGGAACCAGAAGAAATGAAATGGAACTAAAAGGGATGAAACCGGATAAAAGGGAGGTCAGTGCCTTGGAACCCATCCTCATTCTTTGGTGGGAGGGATGGGCTTTGCCAACCACCCAACTGTAAAGGAGATAAAAGAATTTATGGACCAAAGCAAAATGAAGAATTATCCAGATAAATTTAGGCCAACAGAGCCCTCTCACCTGAATTAACAATTGAACTGTAGCCAAAGTGGGTCTGATGGCCTCTGTTATCTAGACAGCTGTCTCATTCTTCCGTTTTCCTTGGAATTTGTGTGCTCTTTTGCATTCCAATGGCCTTTTATTGTCTACATTTTTTATCCAGGTTGTTGCTCTCTGAGGTTTTGATGGTGAGAAGCATGGTTACATTTTGGAAGCAAAATTTTGACTTGAAGTCTCCAAAGCATTTGTTCATTCAACAAATACTATTCAATTATTGGGTGCCAGAGACAGGTCTAGGCATTGAGGCTGCAACAGTGATTTGGAGACGAGATACCTCGGCTTGCAGCTTAGGTTTAGGGAGGAAAAGGATGCATCACCAGATAGTACACTATCATGTGAGAAGCACTGTGATTGGGGAAGTACAGGACATTCTTCGAGAATCAGGTGCCCAACTCAGACTTGAGTGAAGTGGTCAGGAAGTACATCACAGAGGAAGCGGTGCCCAAGATAAAAGATAAAGAACAAGCATTAAGTAGTGTGAAGAAGTGCAGGAAAACATGTTATAAATGAGAGAGTAGTGTGGGACTAAATACTCAGCACAGCTGAATACTTGCATTAGCACCAAGTAATGTGTGAGTGTGTAACCCTACAGACTGTAGCCTGCTAGGCTCCTCTGTCCATAGGATTGTCCAGGCAAAAATACCGGAGTGGGTTGCCATTTCCTTTTCCAGGGGATCTTCCCAACCCATGGATCGAACCCAGGTCTCCTGCTTTGTTGGCAGATTCTTTACCAACTGAGCCATCAGGGAAACCTGAAGGAAATGATGGTGAACACTAAAACCATGGCCAAAGCCTGGCCATGACCCACCTTCCCAGGTCTGCCCCAGATTTGTGGCTGATTTAAGGTGGTGAGTGATACTGGTTCATGCTTTTAACAGCTGCGTCTGTGTGGTCAGGGAATATGTGAGTGGAAATGGGTTGACTGGTCAGCTAGTGCTGCGAATGGAGGTCTACCCAAGACAGGTGTATGTCCCTCAAGGTTAAGTCAGACTCTAGAGTATCTTCTTTCTACTTCCAACCAATTGAGACATAAGAGGAAGGTTGAAAAAAGAAAAAAAAAAAAGAGAGAAGAGGGTGGAGCCCAGAATCCCAGATCCTGTTGTGAGAAGAGTTTTAAATTCTAAGTGTTTTAAACTTTAGCAATCCTTGTTTTAAAAAATATATAGGCTGTTGACCAGGAGTACAAGTTCAAAGTATGAGCTACATACAAAAACCCCAAGACTCCTGGGGACTTCCCTGGTTGTCAGGTGGTTAAGAATCTACTCTTCAATGTAGGGGGCACAGGTTCGATCCCTAGTCAGAGAACAAAGATCGAACATGTTGTGGAGCGACTAGGCCCTTAGGCCAAAACTACTGAGACCATGTGCTCTGAAGCCTACATGCCACAAGAGAGAACCCCATGAATTCCAGCAAAGATCCTGGAAGCCTCAACTATGACCTGCCATACCCCCAAATAAATAAATATGTTTTTTAAATAAGAATTTTTACAAGCAGAAAAGTAAATAAAAAGACTCCCGTATTGTCTAGTACTGTGTACCCCACCCCACTTAGATGGGAACAATTACAGAGTGATCTCCATCTAAACAAAGAATGAGCCAGATGAGAGGGCAGGGAACTCAATACTGCATCCCCTCATCTTTTACAGCATAAAACTGATTATTTTTCACTGTTCAGGTCAAGATTAGCACCTAATGTGTGAGTGTGTAACCCTACAGACTGTAGCCTGCTAGGCTCCTCTGTCCATAGGATTGTCCAGGCAAAAATACCGGAGTGGGTTGCCATTTCCTTTTCCAGGGGATCTTCCCAACCCATGGATCGAACCCAGGTCTCCTGCTTTGTTGGCAGATTCTTTACCAACTGAGCCATCAGGGAAACCTGAAGGAAATGATGGTGAACACTAAAACCATGGCCAAAGCCTGGCCATGACCCACCTTCCCAGGTCTGCCCCAGATTTGTGGCTGATTTAAGGTGGTGAGTGATACTGGTTCATGCTTTTAACAGCTGCGTCTGTGTGGTCAGGGAATATGTGAGTGGAAATGGGTTGACTGGTCAGCTAGTGCTGCGAATGGAGGTCTACCCAAGACAGGTGTATGTCCCTCAAGGTTAAGTCAGACTCTAGAGTATCTTCTTTCTACTTCCAACCAATTGAGACATAAGAGGAAGGTTGAAAAAAGAAAAAAAAAAAAGAGAGAAGAGGGTGGAGCCCAGAATCCCAGATCCTGTTGTGAGAAGAGTTTTAAATTCTAAGTGTTTTAAACTTTAGCAATCCTTGTTTTAAAAAATATATAGGCTGTTGACCAGGAGTACAAGTTCAAAGTATGAGCTACATACAAAAACCCCAAGACTCCTGGGGACTTCCCTGGTTGTCAGGTGGTTAAGAATCTACTCTTCAATGTAGGGGGCACAGGTTCGATCCCTAGTCAGAGAACAAAGATCGAACATGTTGTGGAGCGACTAGGCCCTTAGGCCAAAACTACTGAGACCATGTGCTCTGAAGCCTACATGCCACAAGAGAGAACCCCATGAATTCCAGCAAAGATCCTGGAAGCCTCAACTATGACCTGCCATACCCCCAAATAAATAAATATGTTTTTTAAATAAGAATTTTTACAAGCAGAAAAGTAAATAAAAAGACTCCCGTATTGTCTAGTACTGTGTACCCCACCCCACTTAGATGGGAACAATTACAGAGTGATCTCCATCTAAACAAAGAATGAGCCAGATGAGAGGGCAGGGAACTCAATACTGCATCCCCTCATCTTTTACAGCATAAAACTGATTATTTTTCACTGTTCAGGTCAAGAGAGCTTTCCCCTTGGGTTTACTTTAAAATTAAATGCACCTAGGCTTCCCTGGTAGCTCAGTGGTAAAGAATCCACCTGCCAATGCAAGATACTTGGGTTTGATCCCTGGGTCAGGAAGATCCCCTGGAGAAGAAAATGACAACCCACTCCAGTATTCTTGTCTGCAAAATCCCATGGACAGAGGAGCCTAGCAGGCTACAGTTCATGGGGGTTACAAGGAATCAGATGTGACTAAGTGATGAAGCAACAATATTTGTCTTTGCCCATTTTCCCTTCACAAAACTTGCTTTATAACTGCTGTAATCAGAAAGGTACACTGGAGTTTGGAGCGAGGTGAGATTTTACATTTTGGAAAGAGTTCCAACATGTTTAGAAACTACTGACAAGAAAACAACTCTTTCTACCCAGAATATGCAAAGCTATGCCAGGGAAGCTTTGAATAGAATAGAAATCATGGAAGGACCATGGAAGAAAATATGGAAGGACCAGTGAGATAAAAACAAGGGCAGCAATTAATATTCGAAAAAAAGTTGGAAGAAACGCCACTGAAAATGTTTGTCTCTGGTAGGTTTCAAGCTCAAGGATTAAAATCTCCAAGTTGGGAGAGCAAGTTTTGGTTTTCCAGCAAGTACGTCTAGGGGCAATAATTTTCAGGGAAAGGTAGCTTGTAACACTGAACATAGTATTAATGTAGCAGGTTGCTTGCCCAAACTTACTTTATTTTCATTTGCATTATTGGTTTGAAAATTCCCCTGGGTTCATGATCCATATCATGTTGGCGCATGTCCCCGTAGAAACTGAAATGCTGAGCCTGCATTTTACTCTGACTGTTCTGGGCAGATCTTGACTTGGGAGAGACCCAAAGAAATTTAGGTTGCTACAGGAACAGTGATAAAACACTCAGCCTCTTTCCTCAATAGATTGTTTCCCCTAGAGAGATATCTAGGGGGCTGGATTCTTTTCAGTTGAAACTCAAGCGCATCAGTGGTTATATAAGAGCTTCTCTGATATGTACATGTGTGGATATGTATCCAATTCCTGTATATGTGTATCCAGATAGGTTTTTTTTTTTTTTTTACAAGAGAATTGCAATGGAAAATCATTCATAATCATATACAAATTTGGATAATGGCCAATGAGGTGCCTCTAATGCTGATAGCCAGATCTATCGGTATGATGTTTTTTTCAACCACACTTAACAACTGTGACTTATTTCTATCCCAGTAAATAAAAGTGAATGATTTGGCATGCCTTTACAGGAGGAAACCAAGATCTGCCTTGAGCCATAAATTAGATGACGGAAGACAAAACTAGGACTCTCAGCTCTGTGACCTTCCTCTGACTCTGAATATCCTGTACTGGGAAAGAAAAGGGCATCTGTGTGATCTCCTAGGGAAAGATTTCAATTGGTATAAGCTGATCAAGTTTACCGCCCGCAGCAAGGCTGGAAACAGACAAGAGAAATCTCCTTCCCAATCTCCGCTCCAGCCCAGAAGGGGGCCTCAGAGCCTCTGCAATGTGGCCTTCATGCATGGCTTCCTAGCGAGACAGGGACAATGGTGACCACTGGCCCCCTCTGGGCAGAACTAAACTCTAGCCCATTCCCCACCGTGGGAGACATTTCTTTCCTGGTTGCTTACAGCACCTTGAGTTCCTTATAGAGCCTCCTTCCCACATGAGACATTTTGGGAAGTCTTGGCAAAGATTTAAGTCAGGGTGCTCATTTCCCATATGGAAGCTGAGAGGGTGAGCTCTGTCCTCTAGCTGCCTAGGTGGAAGGATGATCAGATTATCCCTCCTGGTGCTTTGAATGGAAGTTTTCCCAGCAGCTACAGCCTACTGTGCCTCCAGGGTCCTACTTCCTAGACCTCTGGAGGCAGGAGACTGCCGTAGAAACTGAAATGCTGAGCCTGCATTTTACTCTGACTGTTCTGGGCAGATCTTGACTTGGGAGAGACCCAAAGAAATTTAGGTTGCTACAGGAACAGTGATAAAACACTCAGCCTCTTTCCTCAATAGATTGTTTCCCCTAGAGAGATATCTAGGGGGCTGGATTCTTTTCAGTTGAAACTCAAGCGCATCAGTGGTTATATAAGAGCTTCTCTGATATGTACATGTGTGGATATGTATCCAATTCCTGTATATGTGTATCCAGATAGGTTTTTTTTTTTTTTTTACAAGAGAATTGCAATGGAAAATCATTCATAATCATATACAAATTTGGATAATGGCCAATGAGGTGCCTCTAATGCTGATAGCCAGATCTATCGGTATGATGTTTTTTTCAACCACACTTAACAACTGTGACTTATTTCTATCCCAGTAAATAAAAGTGAATGATTTGGCATGCCTTTACAGGAGGAAACCAAGATCTGCCTTGAGCCATAAATTAGATGACGGAAGACAAAACTAGGACTCTCAGCTCTGTGACCTTCCTCTGACTCTGAATATCCTGTACTGGGAAAGAAAAGGGCATCTGTGTGATCTCCTAGGGAAAGATTTCAATTGGTATAAGCTGATCAAGTTTACCGCCCGCAGCAAGGCTGGAAACAGACAAGAGAAATCTCCTTCCCAATCTCCGCTCCAGCCCAGAAGGGGGCCTCAGAGCCTCTGCAATGTGGCCTTCATGCATGGCTTCCTAGCGAGACAGGGACAATGGTGACCACTGGCCCCCTCTGGGCAGAACTAAACTCTAGCCCATTCCCCACCGTGGGAGACATTTCTTTCCTGGTTGCTTACAGCACCTTGAGTTCCTTATAGAGCCTCCTTCCCACATGAGACATTTTGGGAAGTCTTGGCAAAGATTTAAGTCAGGGTGCTCATTTCCCATATGGAAGCTGAGAGGGTGAGCTCTGTCCTCTAGCTGCCTAGGTGGAAGGATGATCAGATTATCCCTCCTGGTGCTTTGAATGGAAGTTTTCCCAGCAGCTACAGCCTACTGTGCCTCCAGGGTCCTACTTCCTAGACCTCTGGAGGCAGGAGACTGCCTGGGCAGTGGAGAGCACTCCCTGCTTTGCCAGATTTCCCGGCCTATTCAGAAAAAGAGCTAAGCGTGAGTTTTCTGAATGACTTTGATTTCCTGGTGGCTGTCTGTCTTCATGGAGGTCAACAGTGGTGTTGGAAGCTGGAGAGTATGGGAGACTTTCTGGATGGTAGGCATGGCCTGAAGAAAGGCCTGGAGGTAGGAAAGCAGTGAGTCTTGTTTGGGGTACAATATATGTATAGGAGGGCTTCCCTGGTGAATCAGATGGTAAAAGTCTGCCTGCAATGTGAAAGACCTGGGTTCAATCCCTGTGTCAGGAAGGTCCCCTGGAGAAGGGAATGGCTACCCACTCCAGTATTCTTGCCTGGAGAATTCCATGGACAGAGAAGCCTGGTGGGCTACTGTGCATGGGGTCGCAAAGAGTCAGACATGACTAAGTGACTAACACTATCACTATTTTCATTTTTTGCTACATGTATAGGACTGTGCAGGAAGCTAAAGCTGAGGCACCAGATTGGCATTGGTCTTCAGAAGGGCCTGAATGGAAAGAAGGCAGGAGACAAAGGGCATGTCCATGGTCAGCTTTGTCAGATTCTGCTCCACTCCTTTGCTGAACTCTGACAACCAACTTGGAACTCTGTGGATGACCATAGCATTTCTGGAAGAGTGGACTAGATCTTCCATTTCCATTTCTCCAATGGGAGGCCAGGAAAAACCCTGCATTTCCTGCCAAGTTCCACCATATGAGTCACCTGATGAGCTTTTTTTTTTTTTTTCCCATTAAGATTATATTGTCTCTTCTCTTCCTCCAATTCCCAAAGCTTATGACCAAGTCCTGAAAATTCTACTCTCCAAATAGCTCTGATAATTGTCACCTCTCCCTAAGTCATAAGCCGAATCAGCCCTCATTGTATGCTTCCTGGCACAGTATCCTCAGCATCTGACTGACCTTTAGCTGCAGGGGAACTGCTCCTTCTATAGTATCCTCACGTTCCAGCCACCACAACCCACCAGAGGGATCTGTCTCGAGCTCAGTCCCATGACACAATAGATATCTTTCATGACTGACCACTGCCTTTGGACATATCTAGCCTCATGCATTTGGCACAGAAAGCCCACTGATGTCCTGGTCTGCGGTCACACCTGCTTCCCTCCTCTTTCCTCCACAAATCTCTTTCACATCGAGTGCTCAGTGTCTTTACTATTTCACACTTCCATGGCTTTGTACAAGCTCTTCTTTCTACTTGTAATGCCCACTTTTACCCATAGGTTCCACTTAAGCACTCTTTCTCACTTTTCTGGATTCTGCTTAAATAGGGTGAACATGGTGCTTGGCGTATAATAATTACCCTTTGAGACTTTGTTGAATGTGAATCTCAGCAAAACCTTTCTTCCTGACCCTTGGCCCCAGCTACTCCTTTCTTTGGATTCCTATAATTTTGTGTGTGTCTATGTCTCCATTGTAGCATTTCTTGTACTGAGTTGCAATCTCTAATGCTCTCATTAAATGGTAGACTTCTGGAAATTTAGTGTGTGTGTGTGTGTGTGTGTGTGTGTGTGTGTGCGCGCTTCCCCACTACCCTGCACCTATTCCTCCTTCCTAATAGCATTTCCTTCTGAGAATTCTCACGTGCTCTGCAGAGTCTGTAGGCATTTTCTCTTGCTACCCGGGGTGATCAAGGGGTTCTATGACCTAAGTTTGGTTAACGACCCCTGACCGTACAGTGATGATGAAAGAAAGGGCTGGAGCTCCTTTCAGTGACAATACCCAATACCCAGGGGAGACCTTACCATAGAGACCTTATGATCATTCCTATCTGTCCCTAGCTGGTTTCTGTGGTTTCCTTTTCCATCCCTGGGTACCTCAAATTTTTTCTTGCAGATTCACATTTTTGTTAAGTTTATACACATTAGTTTCTGTTGCCTGAAACAAAAATAAATCTTAACAGATACAAGAAAATGAAGGGAGAGCTAGGGTATATTTTCAGAGATTCTGTATCTCTTCTATTGCTGGTGGTAGGAATAAGGGAAGAAAGGTCTTTTCTTTCTTGTACCAGAGATAGAAAGCCACTGAAAGCACATCAAGGAAATAGGAGGAACTAGTTGGAAAAATGGAGTTCCCTGGTAGCTCAGTGGTAAAGAATCCACCTGCAATGCAGGAGCCTCAGGAGACATGGGTTCAATCCCTGGGTTAAGAAGATCCCCTGGAGGAGGGCATGGCAACCCACTCCAGTAATCTTGCCTGGAGAATCCCATGGACAGAGGAACCTGGCGGGGGGCTACAGTCCATAGGTCACAAAGAGCTGGGCTGAAATGACTTAGCACACAAGCATATGACTGGAAAAATACCATCTTTATGGGAACGCAGGAAAAGTGGAGCTATCAGGTGTGAACTAGGAAAGGCCCCCTGCATATGTTCTGTTCTATGATCTATGGGACTATCGTAACTTCAGCTGGCATAGATACCCATACAGCACTGCTGTCTGTCCTGCACAAATGCCCTCAGCACTTATCACTTCCAGGTGGACAACAGTCCATGTTTTAACTGCCAGCAGCTGTGACTCTGTTAGGGGGCTCAGGCCAGAAGTCCCAGGGAGCCTACAGCTCTGGCGGTAGTCCTCAAGCAATAACTGACAGGAACTAGAGGATAACCCCCTAGCTACCCTCTTGGCCAAGAGAAATCCAAAGCCTATGTTCCACCCTGGCTCTTGGGAGTCCCCCGCCAAGGAGGAACTCCATTTGCTCACTGTGGAAACGTGCTTGGCTCTGTTGTTCCCTTTCCTCCTCTCTTTACTTGTTTCCCTGACCAGTATTTTCTGGGACCACCTCCCAAAGAAACTCTAGGGTCTACTTCTTGAGGAATGCATTAAAGCAGCCCATAGCGGCCCCAGTCCAGAGTTTCCATGACTTTTCAGTGCCAGGATCCACAGTTCGCCAGCACCTTCATTCTGACTCACTTTGTCCAAATTCCAAAGAGAGAGAGAGAGTGGCTTTGTTTTTTGGTGAGAGATAAACTCATCTTTTTAGGTCAGGCTGCATTCAAGAAGTAGCCAGTATGTCCATGGATGGCAATCCCAGGCCAGTTGATCATCTCTCTCCAAGAGGGGAGAGTTAAAAGGTTGGCTGGTTAGACCACAGAGCTGAGGGCAAGAGAACCTTGAGTCTCAACTGGAGCCATTTGCCTTTCAAGCAACTATCACCCAGGTGATTGCACAGGAAAATCAACACAAAAGTGTTTATTGGACATCAAATAATTATTTCCAAACAATTCTTTGATAGCTTAAGCACAAAAGATTCAGAAACATGAATTTAATTTTCCATTGAAATACACACTTGAATTTGAAAATTAATAGAATATGTGCTCAGGAAGGGACTTTTCCAACTTTCTCTTGTCCAACCATACTATTTGGAAAATAACTCAAGAAGTTTTCATAGCTCAGGCACCTTTCTACTCCCTCCATCTCTTTGCTTTAACTATTTCCTCACAAAGAGTTAATTCATAAGAGTGACATTTATCAAAGATTGCAAGTCAGCGCGTATGTGTGTCATGTAGTGTTGGGGGGTGGGTGTGATCCTATGCAAAGTGAATCATTTTAGGGAGACCTGAGGTCATCAGTGCTGTGATGACCGACACCTAGTGTTCATCCCCCAGGTGTCAAGCATACTGTGTTTGCTCCCCAGAGAGCACCCCCAGGTAAATGCTGTCACCATTCCTCATTTATAGATCAGAAAATGAGATTTAGGGTCGAAGGGCTTTTTCTCCATTCATAAACTGCTAGTAAGTGACTGAGCCAATTTGAATCTTCTCCTTCTGTCTTCAGGATCTACTAAGTGATCCTACTCTCTCTGAATTCCTATTGTTGTCCAATTGCTCATGTCTGACTCTTTGCTACCTCATGGACTGCAGCATGCCAGGCTTCCCTGTTCTTCACTATCTCTGGGATTTTGCTCAAACTCATGTCCATTGAGCCAACGATGCCCTCCAACCATCTTGTCTGCTATTGTCCCTTTCTTCTCCTGCCCTCAATCTTTCCCAGCATCAGGGTCTTTTCCAATGAGTCAGCTTTTCAACTTGATGGATGTAAATCACTGTCTTGAGAGAGAGGGATGTGCTTTGTCTTTATCCAGGAAGCCAGGGAGAGAAGGAGACCGCTGAGTTGGCTGTTGTCCTCCACTCAGAGCTGTATCCCCCCAGAGACATCATCATTGTCAAGGTTCTTCTGGCTGCTCACACTACCCTAAATCCAACATGGAGAGTTTCAATAAAGACACAAGAGTTTCTCATGCAACCCAAGGAAGGAAATGGCATGCAGCCCCAGAACCAGAAAGGCATCAGATGGGGTACTCTTTCTGACTTTCCTGGTCCATGCTTGCTAGGTGCCTGTCCTAATTTCCAAACAATTCTTTGATAGCTTAAGCACAAAAGATTCAGAAACATGAATTTAATTTTCCATTGAAATACACACTTGAATTTGAAAATTAATAGAATATGTGCTCAGGAAGGGACTTTTCCAACTTTCTCTTGTCCAACCATACTATTTGGAAAATAACTCAAGAAGTTTTCATAGCTCAGGCACCTTTCTACTCCCTCCATCTCTTTGCTTTAACTATTTCCTCACAAAGAGTTAATTCATAAGAGTGACATTTATCAAAGATTGCAAGTCAGCGCGTATGTGTGTCATGTAGTGTTGGGGGGTGGGTGTGATCCTATGCAAAGTGAATCATTTTAGGGAGACCTGAGGTCATCAGTGCTGTGATGACCGACACCTAGTGTTCATCCCCCAGGTGTCAAGCATACTGTGTTTGCTCCCCAGAGAGCACCCCCAGGTAAATGCTGTCACCATTCCTCATTTATAGATCAGAAAATGAGATTTAGGGTCGAAGGGCTTTTTCTCCATTCATAAACTGCTAGTAAGTGACTGAGCCAATTTGAATCTTCTCCTTCTGTCTTCAGGATCTACTAAGTGATCCTACTCTCTCTGAATTCCTATTGTTGTCCAATTGCTCATGTCTGACTCTTTGCTACCTCATGGACTGCAGCATGCCAGGCTTCCCTGTTCTTCACTATCTCTGGGATTTTGCTCAAACTCATGTCCATTGAGCCAACGATGCCCTCCAACCATCTTGTCTGCTATTGTCCCTTTCTTCTCCTGCCCTCAATCTTTCCCAGCATCAGGGTCTTTTCCAATGAGTCAGCTTTTCAACTTGATGGATGTAAATCACTGTCTTGAGAGAGAGGGATGTGCTTTGTCTTTATCCAGGAAGCCAGGGAGAGAAGGAGACCGCTGAGTTGGCTGTTGTCCTCCACTCAGAGCTGTATCCCCCCAGAGACATCATCATTGTCAAGGTTCTTCTGGCTGCTCACACTACCCTAAATCCAACATGGAGAGTTTCAATAAAGACACAAGAGTTTCTCATGCAACCCAAGGAAGGAAATGGCATGCAGCCCCAGAACCAGAAAGGCATCAGATACCAGGGCCGCTACTCTTTCTGACTTTCCCTGGTCCATGCTTGCTAGGTGCCTGTCCCTGCTTGGGGATTCTGCAGACGGTTACCTGCCTCTTGACAAACTTGTTCTTAGTGGCAGAGAACGACCACTGCACAGTTCCCCAAAAGAGTTCAGTTTGAAAGGCTAATAACAATCAATCACTGTATCCTGATTCCAAATTCTTGGGAGAGGAAATAAAATTGATCCAACTTGAATTTTCTATAAATTCTTGCTCCCATTCACCACAGCCGGGCAGTCTGGGTCCCCCTTATGAACACAGTTACGTAGATCAGCTCCTGTGGGTGGAAGGGAGAGGTGTGGTCTGGAAACAGACCCCAAGGTTCTGACACTTTGCAAAATACAGCAGAGATTCTTAGTTGTTTGCCAATATCATGCTTCTCTTTCTTGCATGGCAATAGAACCCTTTAATGTTCTGCTGGACAGTTGGTCTTCCAAAATAAAGACAGTATTTCCCAGTTTCCCTTACGTCTAGGTAAGCCACATGACTTAGTTCCAGTCCATGGGATGTAAATAGAAGTGTGTGTACAAGTTCCAGAGAGGGGTCTTTATAGGGAGGAGTAATATTACCTGCCTCCCTTTATGCATGCAGATGAAGAGAAGCAGCAGCCATTCCAGACCAGCTGAAGCCATGTGTAGTAGATGGCAGAGCAAAAATACTGATGGAGGAGGCTGAGACCCTGTTGACTGTAGGTAGTTGCTCCAGCCTGAACTGCAAGGACCCACTCCCCAGTGACAGAGAAATACATGTGTATCTTGTTCAGGCCATTGTTATTGTGGATTTTCCATCATTCTCAGCCAAACATAGTTCTTTACACTGGAGAGCATTAAAAGAAGCAATCCTGGGAGTGGGGGTGATCCCTTGTCCCAATTTATAGTTAAAGTGCACGTGCGTGTACTGCCGTGTGTGCACGTGTACATATGCACAGTCGCCATAGAAGAAGGATAGAGAGAATGTTTCTTTGGCCGGCATTGCCCCTTTCTCACCTCTGCAACTGAGGGATTATTTGGGGAGATATTCAAAATCTTTAGGGAAAATTTCCTGCTAATGGACAGATTCTTTTTCCTCCTAATGATAGGCGAGCTTCTAGAGAGCACCGAGGCCTTTGTTCTTTGTTTTCAAGGAGACAAACTGTTATTTCTTTTCTCTGAAGATGCATCTTGTATGGGTGAAATATCACGAATAATTAGGCCAAATAGCAATGCAAGTCCCACTAGAAATAATGCATCCATTATTTCATTTTATCCTCATTGTTAGAGCTGCTGCCAGATTTAAGCTGGTATAAAGATAGCTGTGGGTATTCCCTGCCTGAGAACTCTAATCCTGCTCTTTATGGAATATTTACCATTTCTCATTTGATTCTTCCTCTCTTGATTCATTGTTTCACAATTAAAATGTTCTGAAGCTATTTTGATCTCACATAAAATCTCTGTAGTTCTGCAGATGCCTTGCTTCCCTATGTCTTGGGGAAACATCTGAGGGAGGGGTTCAAAAGCAAATGTGTTGTGAAAACTTGATGCTTTTAGAGAGGCTTCTTACAGAGTCAC
Organism: Tragulus kanchil; assembly: GCA_022376925.1. NCBI lineage: Eukaryota > Metazoa > Chordata > Mammalia > Artiodactyla > Tragulidae > Tragulus > Tragulus kanchil. Next base: position 126,794,477 of record JAIOJX010000005.1, on the reverse strand, counting down.
CTGATGGTTGGAGTGAGGTAAGGAAGCCACTCAGACACCCAAGACTGAGGACAAGCAAGAGAACCATCTGGACCGGTGTCTCTTTCCACAAGCTGACAGGTGGAGTTACATGAGAAAGGTGGAGGGATCTGTTCAGCAACTGCCCCTCCTCCTCAACAAATATTTTTTGACGGATTGAAAGAAATGCATGAAATTTAAAAAATGAGTATTGCCCATGCACAACAAGATATTGATTAATTCTCGCGAAGGCAATAACATCAAAGGTATATGAAATGCATCCGAAGTTTATGCCTCAGTTCTGAACCCTGAGTTGTTGCTTCTAAGGAAATTATTGTGATGTCATCAGCCAATAACAGAGTAATACATGACTTTCTACTGTGCACCCAGCACTTGACAGATGTCATGGTTCCCGTAGAAACAGAAGATGCATTTTCTGCCCTGATAGGGGACCCTGTAGCCTAGTCTCAACAAGCAAGTAATATAATAAGAGAATATTTGATATGTCTGTAAATGATAAGAATGACTCCACCAGCCAGGACATTCATTACCAAATGGTGAGGAATCAACTAAAAGTAACATCAGGAAGCAGAGATGAGAGGCATGGTTAAGAGCTTCTTAGAGGTATTAGATCTCATACCAGGTCATATGGGAAGAATTCATATGAGTATCACAGATACGATATAATATAATACAATACATACAATATAGAGGATAGCTTTCTGAAGTCAGATGGACCAGGGATCAATCCTAACTCCTCTACACATCTGCTGTGCCTGAAACCTTGACTCAACTTTTCTCCTAAACCCCAGAGTCCTCATATAGAAAACAAGGGTAATAATAACAACAGAATCTACATCACAGGATTTTGTGTGGATTAAATAAAAGAAAACACATAAGGTACTTATAGTAATGCTACTGGATCTTAGCTCTTGTCATGTAGTAATGATGTAATAACAAGCCTTAAGCTAAAGTGAAGTGAAGTGGAAGTCCCTCAGTCATGTCCAACTCTTCGCAACCCCAAGGGCAACCCATGGAATTCTCCAGGCAAGAATACTGGAGTGGGTAGCTCATCCCTTCCCCAGGGGATCTTCTCAACGTAAGAATTGAACCATGATCTCCTGCATTGCAAGGGGACTCTTTACCAGCTGAGATACCAGGGAAGCCCCCACCTTTAGCTAAAGGTTGCAGCAAATACACATTCTATTTATTGAGTATCAACTTTGGGGCTAGGCCCTGGGAATACAGTGATGAGTGGAAAAGGAAGAAGGATCTGCTCTCACTGGGCTTACGGCGTAAAAGATGAGACACACATCAATCAGCGATGACACTAATGGATTCATAAGCATAAACAGAGAGAATACTTTAAAGGAAAGAGACAGTGTTGTGAGAGCGACAGCCAAGGAACCTGACCAAAAGTTGGGGGTGGGGGAGTCCAGGAAGGCTTCCCAGGCAAAGTGAAGATTGAGCTAACATCTGAAGAATGAGAAGAGTTTTCAAGGGAAAAGAAGAAGAGAGCAAGTTGCAAAAGCAGAAAGACAGGCAGGAAGAAGACAGGTGAGAAGGAGAGGCACAGTCCCGGGAGGCGGCAGACAACAGAAGAAGAGTTAAAACTGGGCCAGGTAATGGGGTAGTGAGGTGTCCAAGGGATAGTCAGACAGGGGGACTTAAAGTTCAAACGATAGTCAGAAGGAGGCTTGAAGCAGGAGATGGGATTGGCAGGAAGGAAGTATCCAGATCACACTGGTCATTAGAAACCACATTAAGGATGTTGACCTTTTTTATAGATATAATTTTTATTTATTTATTTTTGACTGTGCTGGGTCTTCATTGCAGCACAGGCTTTTCTCTACTTGCAGCAAGGGAGGGAGGCTACTCTCTAGTTGCAGTGTGCAGACTTCTCATTGTGGTGGCTTCTCTTGCTGTGGAGCACAGGCTCTAGGGCATGTGGGCTCAATAGTTGCAGTTGCAGAGCTCTAAAGCACAAGCTCAATAGCTGTGGGGCATGGGCTTAGCAGCTCCTTAGCATGTGAGATCTTCCCAGATCAGAGATCCAACTTGTATCTCCTGCATTGGAAGGCAGATTCTTCACCACTGAGCCATCAGAGAAGCCCTGGGAATGTCAATCTTCAAGCTTGAGTAGGGCACGACACATCTGACAGGAGTTTCAAGAAGATCGTCTGGAGGCATCTCTCAAAGGTCGTCTGGAGGCATCTCTCAAAGGTCATCTGGAGGCATCTCTCAAAGGTTGTCCTACCTCCTTCTCCAAGCACATCATCTGCACCACTTACCTGGAGGCAAATCACAGTGGATTCTGTGGAAGCTGCTTCTCCTGCTTTTGTTTGGTTTTCCCACAGAGCTCATAAACTCTTGGAGGGCAGAAACATGAGCTCCAAGTGTTATACTGACTCACACATAGTCTTAAAACCAGTAGGTGCTTCAGTGAAACATGTCTGAGGGTAAAGCTAGTGGTTAAGAACCTGCCTGCCATTTCAGGAACCTCAGAAGGTGCAGGTTCAATCCCTGGGTCAGGAACATCCCCTGGAGGAGGGCATGGCAACCCATTCCAGTATTCTTGCCTGGAGAATCTCATGGGAAGAGAAGCCTGGCAAACTACAGTCCATGGGGTTGCACAGAGTCGGACATGACTGAAGCAACTTCACACTCGTGCTCTGAGGATAAGGCAAACCCCAATACAGGGCAGTCTCCTTGTTCAAAGAGAAAACCAACCCTACTATACAAAATTTTATGTAACAGTAAGATGTTTACTTTTATACTTTTTTGATCAATTTATTTGCCTAGGTGGCATATTACATAAAATAGGGTATTTAGAAATATAATATTTCCCAATCTTTAAAAAAATCTTTAGGCCAAGGAATAATCGTATTCAGATTCTTCCTATGCACCTAGCCATTTGTCTTCATCATCACCAAAGCTGTTTTGAATCGCAGAACCTAGTTCTCCATCGCACATTGCCTTCACTTCAAATTGTTTAAAAGAGGACACTTCAAATCCATATACGATGCTGTGACTGAAAATTTTATTTTAATCCCCACGAGGTTTTCTCATTTGTTCTCTGGGTGGATGTTCATGATCCCTACAAGGTCACCACTTACAATATGTTTTTTTTCTTTTTTTGGTAAAGGGAACCTTGAAATATTTGCTTAAAATACTTTAAGTATCTTTTAATGATGAAGTCATATCTTCAAAAATAACTCCCAAACCTGTGTTATACATTCTGGCCATTCTTTCTTACCGTGGTGTTATCAGATGCCATCTCTAGGCCTCCTCCATCATCATCATGATCATCATCATTGGTTGAGATCCTTTGGGGCTAATGGCTTCCCCAAAACACTTACTGTCAAAAAAAAATTTTTTTCCCCACCATATCACAAGACATTTGGGATCTTCATTCCCTAACCAGGGATGGACCCTGAGCTCCCTGTAGTGGAAACACAGAGTCTTAACCACTGAACCACCAGAGAACTCGCTCAATGCTTCCTTGATGTTCAGAATAAAAGTCACTAAGAAAACATCAGGAATAAGAAACTTGTAAGGACTTACATTCCATAGAATGGGGCCTGCCATTTCAGGAACCTCAGAAGGTGCAGGTTCAGTCCCTGGGTTGGGAAGATCCCCTGGAGGAGGGCATGGCAACCCATTCCAGTATTCTTGCCTGGAGAATCTCATGGGAAGAGAAGCCTGGCAAACTACAGTCCATGGGGTTGCACAGAGTCGGACATGACTGAAGCAACTTCACACTCGTGCTCTGAGGATAAGGCAAACCCCAATACAGGGCAGTCTCCTTGTTCAAAGAGAAAACCAACCCTACTATACAAAATTTTATGTAACAGTAAGATGTTTACTTTTATACTTTTTTGATCAATTTATTTGCCTAGGTGGCATATTACATAAAATAGGGTATTTAGAAATATAATATTTCCCAATCTTTAAAAAAATCTTTAGGCCAAGGAATAATCGTATTCAGATTCTTCCTATGCACCTAGCCATTTGTCTTCATCATCACCAAAGCTGTTTTGAATCGCAGAACCTAGTTCTCCATCGCACATTGCCTTCACTTCAAATTGTTTAAAAGAGGACACTTCAAATCCATATACGATGCTGTGACTGAAAATTTTATTTTAATCCCCACGAGGTTTTCTCATTTGTTCTCTGGGTGGATGTTCATGATCCCTACAAGGTCACCACTTACAATATGTTTTGTTTCTTTTTTTGGTAAAGGGAACCTTGAAATATTTGCTTAAAATACTTTAAGTATCTTTTAATGATGAAGTCATATCTTCAAAAATAACTCCCAAACCTGTGTTATACATTCTGGCCATTCTTTCTTACCGTGGTGTTATCAGATGCCATCTCTAGGCCTCCTCCATCATCATCATGATCATCATCATTGGTTGAGATCCTTTGGGGCTAATGGCTTCCCCAAAACACTTACTGTCAAAAAAAAATTTTTTTCCCCACCATATCACAAGACATTTGGGATCTTCATTCCCTAACCAGGGATGGACCCTGAGCTCCCTGTAGTGGAAACACAGAGTCTTAACCACTGAACCACCAGAGAACTCGCCCCCAATGCTTCCTTGATGTTCAGAATAAAAGTCACTAAGAAAACATCAGGAATAAGAAACTTGTAAGGACTTACATTCCATAGAATAGTTTAGGGAGAAATACTTTGCCTTACAGTCAGCCTTGTAGAGTAATTACATGCCAAAAGAAGACACCTGCTTACTTTACCTTGTGGTCATGGCCCAAAGGGACACAGAACAGCGTGGAAACTTTTGTTGAAAGAAGTATAACTTTTAAGAATACATTTCATTTGGCTTACTGCCAAATGGTTCTCAAATGGGGGCCATTTTTGCAGCCCAGGAGATATCTGGAAGTGTCTGGAGACATTCTCAGTTGTCACAACTAGGGCAAGGGGACCACTGGCATGTAGAAGTCAGGGAGTATTGGTCCATGGTCCTAGGTCAAGTGGGCTGTATTAGGCTTACCTGAGGAAGATTTCAGGGTCTCGCCCTTGAAACCACTGTGTGTCTCTCCAGTTTAAGTTGTTGCTTAGCCAATCAAGAGACCAGTTTTAGTCACAAGTTAACACAACACCCTTCTTGGCTGTGCTTAGAAGCTAGTAGGATATTGTGAGGGCCAACCAGTCACTGGACAGTGTGTCAGGAGCCTTTCATGTATGATGGATTCCTGAAAGTTCAACAACCCATTACAATAGATATTCTCGTGCTAATTTTCACACAGAAGAAAACTGAGGTGCAGAGAGGTCAAGTAACTGGCAGTGATAGAACTGGTATAGACTTCAACCTCACTGACTTAGAGAACCCACACCCTTGAAACCACCCCAGGCTTCCTGGATATTGATGGGTTATGAGCTCACTGGATTGTTTCCAACAGCTCTCCGATAGACAATGCCATTGCCTTGTGCAATGACTCCTCTCAAAACCCCTCACGAATTTTTGGTCATTAGAGTTTCAATCTTCTATGATCCAAGTTTTGCCTGACAGCAGGGTTTAAGGTACAATGTGAGAAGAAAAAGTGAGGGAGCTTAGGGGAAGACAGATCATGATCACTCAATCAACCTCCTCTAAAAGGTGAGCCAAGGAGTCCACCCTATAAATCCCTCTGCGGGCATCATTTCACTGTTTGCCATTTTGGTTGCTATTCAATGACAGTCAACAAGTCAGGGCTGTTCGGCCAGCACCTAGAACTAGCTGGGGAATAGTCAACTAGTCATTTAAAGCATCCTAGTCCTCCTAGACTTCTTGAAGTCCCAAGAAATGTATCCTCATACCATAAAAAATGATGTAGTGCTGAACCTCTGGTCCCTCCTTTGCCCTCCGTGTCATAAATGAACACACACCTGTAGTGTTAAGGTTGGCATACTCCATGGGGAGCCGCTTCCAGCTGCAGGCATCGTTGCCTGCGTCCAACCAAGCAGGTTTGTGTGAGCTTCCAGCCAGCCTGTCCTCTATGGTGAATGGGGGAGCAGAGAGGTCGACCTATCATCAGACTTGAGGTAGTCCCCTTTTCATGTCAACATGGGTCTCAGACAATTTGAACACACTTTTAGGAAAACCTACCTCTCCATTTCCACAGTGATCCTGATGGATACTGATGTTTTTATGATTATTAATAAAATCTCCGAGACAGAATTTTATGGGCACAGAGAGACTCTAAAAAGCCATACTTTGCCTTAGAAGATTGTATATGTTAAGGATGATGGCGACAATTTTTCATAAAAATGTTTAAGTGGCCGGGGTATGGAAGACAGCATTTTAAGGATCGGCCGTTGTTCCTTTTGAGGTTGAACCTGCTTCCTGCGAAGGCTTTCATGCAATGTGCTTCCTGGAGGCAGGCACCGTGTCCCACTCCTCCCAGGAAGCGAGGGCCACAAGATTGCCCCAGTAATGGTTTCTGTTTACTTTTGAGGCCAGGTGACTCTGGGAAAATGCAACATTGTTCACTATCCTCTGGCTTGTTTCTATATCAAGCTTTCCTTTCTCTGCTCTCTGCTTGGCTCTCTCTCTCCCCTTTGGTCAACATTATCTTTGGGGTTTCATGGATATGTTCACCCAAACTGTGTAAAATCAGAGTGACTTACAAAGAAACCCCCACTCCTTTTGACCCTCCAAACGAGAATGGGTTCCCAGAACGATGCAAACATCCACACAGCCTGGATGAACAGAAAGGGCAGAGCAGCCTTTGCACCTATAAATCCTCTCGGGCATCATTTCACTGTTTGCCATTTTGGTTGCTATTCAATGACAGTCAACAAGTCAGGGCTGTTCGGCCAGCACCTAGAACTAGCTGGGGAATAGTCAACTAGTCATTTAAAGCATCCTAGTCCTCCTAGACTTCTTGAAGTCCCAAGAAATGTATCCTCATACCATAAAAAATGATGTAGTGCTGAACCTCTGGTCCCTCCTTTGCCCTCCGTGTCATAAATGAACACACACCTGTAGTGTTAAGGTTGGCATACTCCATGGGGAGCCGCTTCCAGCTGCAGGCATCGTTGCCTGCGTCCAACCAAGCAGGTTTGTGTGAGCTTCCAGCCAGCCTGTCCTCTATGGTGAATGGGGGAGCAGAGAGGTCGACCTATCATCAGACTTGAGGTAGTCCCCTTTTCATGTCAACATGGGTCTCAGACAATTTGAACACACTTTTAGGAAAACCTACCTCTCCATTTCCACAGTGATCCTGATGGATACTGATGTTTTTATGATTATTAATAAAATCTCCGAGACAGAATTTTATGGGCACAGAGAGACTCTAAAAGCCATACTTTGCCTTAGAAGATTGTATATGTTAAGGATGATGGCGACAATTTTTCATAAAAATGTTTAAGGGGCCCGGGTATGGAAGACAGCATTTTAAGGATCGGCCGTTGTTCCTTTTGAGGTTGAACCTGCTTCCTCGAAGGCTTTCATGCAATGTGCTTCCTGGAGGCAGGCACCGTGTCCCACTCCTCCCAGGAAGCGAGGGCCACAAGATTGCCCCAGTAATGGTTTCTGTTTACTTTTGAGGCCAGGTGACTCTGGGAAAATGCAACATTGTTCACTATCCTCTGGCTTGTTTCTATATCAAGCTTTCCTTTCTCTGCTCTCTGCTTGGCTCTCTCTCTCCCCTTTGGTCAACATTATCTTTGGGGTTTCATGGATATGTTCACCCAAACTGTGTAAAATCAGAGTGACTTACAAAGAAACCCCCACTCCTTTTGACCCTCCAAACGAGAATGGGTTAAAAAGGAGGCAAACACAAGGAACATGATGAGCAAACATCCACACAGCCTGGATGAACAGAAAGGGCAGAGCACCTGGCATCTGGTTGAAAGTCAGCTTCATAATTCATGCAGAAGAAAATTCCTCTGCCCAGCCCAGGAAAATGTAGCTTTGCTCAATGAAAGAAAAACCTGGCACTGTTTCCATGTGCTGTCTTTGCTGAAGTCAGGAGAGGAGCTAGAAGCAAGCCTGACTACAACCTGAGAATTCTCCACCAAATCAAGGTCTCCACCCTTCCCCTCAGCTCCCGGCTTTCAAACTCCTATCAACCCTATATTTAAAACGACAGTTGTGTAAAAGTCATCCCCAGCATGTAATGGCAGCCTGGTTAATGAATGGTGTACCTTCAAACATAGGAACTGAATGAATAAGTGAGCTAATTTTGATGAGGAAGAGATGCGAAGCAACCAGGCTACCGGGTCTTTTGCCGGTAGTTCCACATTGACTGTGCTTTTGTTTGGATTCTGGGTTAATTTTAGAAACTGTAAAACACAGCATGCCAAATTGGTTGACTGAAATAGTGCTGCTTCCCTGAGGCTGACAACCTGTTGTCTCTTGCCAGAGGTTGTCCAGTGTTTGCTCAGTTGTAGGTGGAAGTTTCATGGGGAACTGAGGTAACTGGGAGCTTTGAGTCTTGCAGTTCTGCCTGGTGTCAGCCTGGCTCTCCCTCCATTCGTGCATTCATGCTTCTATTCATTGTTGATTGACTCTATTCTCCTTGCCAATGTAGAACTGAACTCTATTTTGATCTGGAACATTGCCTTCTTAGCCAGTTATATAGAATGTTCTCCCTAAAGACCTGTCAAGGAAGCTGGTTGTTTCAAATCTACAAGTTCCTGAAGGGAAGTTGAATTTTTTTAATGGAACATTTAGAGCAAACTAAATTCAGTTATTAGGTTTTAAAATGAATGTATCAAAAAAAAGGAAGGAAGGAAGGGAGGAAGGAAGGAAAAGATGTAAAGAAGAAAGAAGGAAGAGAGGGAAAAAGGGACCAAGGGAAGGAGGGTGGGAAGAAAAAGAATGAAGAAAGGAAGAGAGGTCGTTTGATTTGTGATTTTTAGTTTAGACAAATTCTGAAGAAACACTTACCCTTTCTTTAAATAAATAAATAAATACTGACTGCTAAGTTACATTGTGGAATTTTACATCATATGATAAAGTGATACTTAATGGGGCCATAAACAATAAAGATAAACATTTTTGTTCTCATGGGACTTTTATTTAAAAGTAGGAAAGATGGTTTTAACAGAGCATGATATAATAGCAAATACACTAGCTAGCTTATCATAACATTATAAACATTATTTTGTGAATCACATTTACAAAAGTCGCTGAGCATGGCTGTATTTGTCAGTTTTTGCTGTCACCATCGCTAAAAGAAACCACTCACTAGCAACAGACTCAGCACTAAGCAATATTTAATGGGAACTGAAACAAGCCTCTATTTTCAGGGGAGCTTTTGCCCCAGAGAAAAGTCCCCTCAGAATGTCAGGGAGATACTTCAGAAAAACATTCAGATTTACCTCTAGCAAAGCAAGCAAGCCAGGGGGAAAAAAAGAAAAGAAAGGAGGAGAAAAATCCTCACCCAAGACCCCTATGGCCAGTGGGAAAGACTTGGAGAGGCTCATAATTTGGGCTTTTAGCTGTTTTGCTGGGTTGTTGTATTTGATTTTATCCAAGAGCAATTCTGGGTTTTAAGGCATCCTTCCTTGTTGCAAAATACATAGAAATTCAGACATTCAGGGAGAACTAGACTTTGGTTTCCTTCTTTATTAGAACGTATCTGGTGGGAACCTTGCATGGGGCTTCTCTGTGGCTTTTAGGGATAGTACAATGAAATCTCTATTTTGATCTGGAACATTGCCTTCTTAGCCAGTTATATAGAATGTTCTCCCTAAAGACCTGTCAAGGAAGCTGGTTGTTTCAAATCTACAAGTTCCTGAAGGGAAGTTGAATTTTTTTAATGGAACATTTAGAGCAAACTAAATTCAGTTATTAGGTTTTAAAATGAATGTATCAAAAAAAAGGAAGGAAGGAAGGGAGGAAGGAAGGAAAAGATGTAAAGAAGAAAGAAGGAAGAGAGGGAAAAAGGGACCAAGGGAAGGAGGGTGGGAAGAAAAAGAATGAAGAAAGGAAGAGAGGTCGTTTGATTTGTGATTTTTAGTTTAGACAAATTCTGAAGAAACACTTACCCTTTCTTTAAATAAATAAATAAATACTGACTGCTAAGTTACATTGTGGAATTTTACATCATATGATAAAGTGATACTTAATGGGGCCATAAACAATAAAGATAAACATTTTTGTTCTCATGGGACTTTTATTTAAAAGTAGGAAAGATGGTTTTAACAGAGCATGATATAATAGCAAATACACTAGCTAGCTTATCATAACATTATAAACATTATTTTGTGAATCACATTTACAAAAGTCGTCGCTGAGCATGGCTGTATTTGTCAGTTTTTGCTGTCACCATCGCTAAAAGAAACCACTCACTAGCAACAGACTCAGCACTAAGCAATATTTAATGGGAACTGAAACAAGCCTCTATTTTCAGGGGAGCTTTTGCCCCAGAGAAAAGTCCCCTCAGAATGTCAGGGAGATACTTCAGAAAAACATTCAGATTTACCTCTAGCAAAGCAAGCAAGCCAGGGGGAAAAAAAGAAAAGAAAGGAGGAGAAAAATCCTCACCCAAGACCCCTATGGCCAGTGGGAAAGACTTGGAGAGGCTCATAATTTGGGCTTTTAGCTGTTTTGCTGGGTTGTTGTATTTGATTTTATCCAAGAGCAATTCTGGGTTTTAAGGCATCCTTCCTTGTTGCAAAATACATAGAAATTCAGACATTCAGGGAGAACTAGACTTTGGTTTCCTTCTTTATTAGAACGTATCTGGTGGGAACCTTGCATGGGGCTTCTCTGTGGCTGTGTTTAGAAATACAGCACAGCTCTTCCTTTCTCCTTCATGAGCATTTTTCAAGGCTCTACTATCAGGCCATCAGATACGAGAAAGAGGCAGGGTGGGGATTTACTATGGTGGGTTAAATAGATTTCGAATCCAGGGGCATTGTTCTATTCCAATTCTTCTCTCTTTCTTTTTCCTCCCAGTTCATGGACTTCTCAAAGAAAGACTTTCCCAAAGTAGCTGGCAGCTTATAGTGCGATACCATAAAGCGAGGAGAAAGTTTTGTTGAGGCTTTCTTTGTCCTGCTTTTTCCCCACTTCAAGAATCGTAGACCCCATGGAAATCCTTGGAGTACACTTGGTGAGTGTGGACCATTGTAAATGAAACACGAATCAAAAGCATCATTCCACCAGCTCCTTTAGGTTCTTAAGCAGAAGAATGTTCTGATCACTGAAACCATTTCAGGGCCCGAAATTAGAAAGTAATAAAAAATATCACACTCTCCCTGGTGGGTAGTACATTTAATTGGTTCCCCAGCAGGAGACCAGCCCGAAGTCAGAAACGCTTACTCTCTAGATCTCTGCTTTGGAAGGACTGCCTGCAAATATGACCAAAGAAGTCAGCAAACGGGGGAGCAAAAGGAAACCAGGAAACCGGAGCCAAATGCAGAAACAAATAGAGGCCAGAAAGAATAAAGAAAAAATGCACTAAGTCCCAGATTTCCTTAAACACAAACATTTGGGCGTCCCCACACCAGACAAGATTGCACATTTATGCATTGAGATACTTCAGAAAAACATTCAGATTTACCTCTAGCAAAGCAAGCAAGCCAGGGGGAAAAAAAGAAAAGAAAGGAGGAGAAAAATCCTCACCCAAGACCCCTATGGCCAGTGGGAAAGACTTGGAGAGGCTCATAATTTGGGCTTTTAGCTGTTTTGCTGGGTTGTTGTATTTGATTTTATCCAAGAGCAATTCTGGGTTTTAAGGCATCCTTCCTTGTTGCAAAATACATAGAAATTCAGACATTCAGGGAGAACTAGACTTTGGTTTCCTTCTTTATTAGAACGTATCTGGTGGGAACCTTGCATGGGGCTTCTCTGTGGCTGTGTTTAGAAATACAGCACAGCTCTTCCTTTCTCCTTCATGAGCATTTTTCAAGGCTCTACTATCAGGCCATCAGATACGAGAAAGAGGCAGGGTGGGGATTTACTATGGTGGGTTAAATAGATTTCGAATCCAGGGGCATTGTTCTATTCCAATTCTTCTCTCTTTCTTTTTCCTCCCAGTTCATGGACTTCTCAAAGAAAGACTTTCCCAAAGTAGCTGGCAGCTTATAGTGCGATACCATAAAGCGAGGAGAAAGTTTTGTTGAGGCTTTCTTTGTCCTGCTTTTTCCCCACTTCAAGAATCGTAGACCCCATGGAAATCCTTGGAGTACACTTGGTGAGTGTGGACCATTGTAAATGAAACACGAATCAAAAGCATCATTCCACCAGCTCCTTTAGGTTCTTAAGCAGAAGAATGTTCTGATCACTGAAACCATTTCAGGGCCCGAAATTAGAAAGTAATAAAAAATATCACACTCTCCCTGGTGGGTAGTACATTTAATTGGTTCCCCAGCAGGAGACCAGCCCGAAGTCAGAAACGCTTACTCTCTAGATCTCTGCTTTGGAAGGACTGCCTGCAAATATGACCAAAGAAGTCAGCAAACGGGGGAGCAAAAGGAAACCAGGAAACCGGAGCCAAATGCAGAAACAAATAGAGGCCAGAAAGAATAAAGAAAAAATGCACTAAGTCCCAGATTTCCTTAAACACAAACATTTGGGCGTCCCCACACCAGACAAGATTGCACATTTATGCATTGAGATCAGCTTGGAGCAACATCCTTGTTTAGGACCAAAGTTCTTCATGGGGATTAAATTCTCACTGCAGGACCTTTTTCGGGAGAAAAAGAACCATGCTGACAGAATCCTGACTGTTTTTAAAAGACTGACCAGAGCCTTGGGTCGCAGCTCGCTCCTGGCCAAAGCACAGCTTTCGTGGCCAGTCCGTTAAACCTGCCCTCAGAGTTTGGATGCTAAGGAGTAGCGACTTGGCATTATCCGGGACTGCTCGGCCCACAGAGCCTGATGCTCTGCTGCCACCTTCTGTCCCAGCCATCACGCCAGGAGGCTGTTAAACTGGAAAACCCGGTGACTGTCCCCTCTGCCTCAGAGAGACCGGCCCTGGGTACTCTGCATGTTCCCCAGACACGAATGATCCCTCATGTCTACCTGGAGCCTCAAGGCTTCAGGTCTGGCCCTTGGAAATGACCTCATCCAGAGAGAACATCCGCTTGATCACTTCCCTCCCTCCCTCTACGATCTCCACGTTGTCATGCGTAGAGGGGTCTGGAAAACGAAGTTGAAAGCAAAGATAGGGCTTTTTGTTTTCAAACATCAGCACGCTCTTGTCTAAATCATTGCCAAAGACAAATGGGATGAAGTGGAGGAAAGGAAAAGTGAGATTGAATAGCAGGAAAAAAGCCTTGACAGCAAGATCTATTGCCCCGTTGAGAGGCGTCCCCAGGGACGAGCTATTGGTAGAGATATTTAAAACTTGAGTGGACAAAACATTAGACCGTTCACTGCAGGGAATGATTCGACAGCAGCTCCTGGGATCTGACCCTCGGGAGCACAGAGGTCCTTCCCAACTGTAATTTTTTATGATTTCTCAATTGACTTCCCTTTCTGTAAAAAAGTATTCAGTTGCTGCCGAGGAATCCAACTGCTCTAACATTAGATTTGAGGTGAGGATGGTTTCAGTGTACTTTCATTTTTGTGCAACATGAAAAATACCCCTACACTCACTCTCTTTGAGCCAAAGGAAAGCAAAAATTCAGGTGATTAAGCCTATAAATACGTATTTTAGGCAAGGGATGAAGGAATCGGCCCTTAACAACCGGCCAAGACACGATCACAGCAGCTGTAGCTTCGCTGTACAGCTTTTAGCAAATGCTCACCCCTCCCAACTCTCCAGTTTTGTTTTGTTTGTCTCGTTGGTCAGGATAGTGATATCTGATCCCAGTCGGGAACATTTGGGAAAGACCATGAGGTGGAAGAAATGGTTTAGCCTTGCCTCTCACTGCTAACCATTCCATTGTGTGTATTTTATACTTCTCAGCTTGCAGGCTTGCACTAGGGGAGACAAAAGGGAGGAGCGAGGTGGGCTGCCTTGTTGTGGGCTGCTTGCAGTCTCTTCCTCTTTAGGGTGACTTGGTTCAGCCACCCAACCAGTAACGATGAGGCTCCCATTAGTTGCCCAGTGCTGACAGCTGGGAGCTGGTATGTCAAAGAGGAGGTGAACAAAGGGAAGAAAAGCAATGGCGTCCTTGGGGTAAGTCTCTCTGTGGCTTGCGACTGTTCTTAGACTAAGTTGAACATCCCACATTCTGCAAAGCATCCCACAGTCTGGCCCCGCCCTGCTTCTTTGATTTCATCTTAGCCTTTCCTCTGGGTCAACGTCTCATTTCATTGGTGAGCTCTGTTCCCTGTCCTTGCAGTGCACTCTTGAGTGCTCTGCCCAACACTCAACAAGTCTTCCTCCCACCCCTTTCACCTAGTTAATGTTTCTCATCTCTTAGTTCTCAGCTGTAAGGCCATTTGCACAGAGGAGCCTTCTTAGACCTCTTGGCCCATGCCAGGTATCTAGAGTGTATGCTCTTTTGGCTCTGCCCCGTCTCCATCAGAGCTCACGACAATAAGGACAGCTAAAGAATCCAGGACTGGGTTTCCCCTGGTGGTCCAGTGGGTAAGGACACTGCCTTGCAGTGCAAGGAGTGCCAGTTCGATCCCTGGCCTGGGAAGATCCCACGTGCTGCGGGGCAGCTGGACTGATGTGTCCGATTACTGAGCCGGAGCTCTGGGGCGCATGCGCCCAGAGCCGGAGCTCTGCGACAACGGAGGCCACCACGATGGGAGGCCCACACAGGCCAAAGAACAAAGATGGATGAAAATAGAGAAATGAAAGACCAATAGAAGTGGCTCTCCCATCTCCCACCCTCCCCACCCCACCCCCCAAAAGATAAATAAATGTAAAAAAAAAAAAAGAAGAATCCAGGACTGGCAGGTGTGCGTAGGGGGGAGGGTATCACTGCCCATCTTCCCCACCAAAGCAAGCGCCAGTAGCAGGCACTTCGCCCACTTTGCCTCTGTTAAGGATCTTGGCACCTCAGAGCTTCTCCCACAGCCTTGTTGATAGAGCCGCTGTTGAACAGGTGAACAAATGAAAGGCTGCATTAATGAAGTGCTAGAACACTGGTGTCACAAAGTGCTGTTGAATCACAGAATAGAGAATGAATTCCACCTGGAATGGCTGCCTAGAGGAACTTACAGTGGATCTCAGTGCTTTTTACTCTCCTGTTTTATTGAGATGAAATACAGCATTGTTCAAAGTGTACAGCAGAGTGACTTGCTTACATATATTGCGACTCAATGACCCCAGTAAGTTTAGTTAGCATCTATTGTCTCATACATACAAAGAAAGATAATGGAAAAAAATGGTTGCCTTTTTAAAAAATTCTGTGATGAGAATTTTTAGGATTCATCCTTTTAATACCTTGCCTGTGTGTTAAGTCACCGAGTTAGGTCCGACTCTTTGTGACCCCATGGACTGGAGGCTGCCAGGCTCCTCTGTCCATGGATTCTCTGGGCAAGAATAGTGGAATGGGCTGCCGTGCCCTGCTCCAGAGGATCTTCCCCACCCAGGGACTGAACCTGTGTCTCTTCCATCTCTTGCATTGGCAAGCAGGTTCTTTAGGACTATCACCACCTGGGAAACCTCTTAATACCTTGAATGTCATTTTAAGGAAAAACTTTAGAGTTTCCATTTTGAGAAGGGCCTAAGGCCAGTTCCTACAGAGTGTACACTCTAGCCAGTCTGGGAAAAGGCCACCTTTTAATTTCTTATTACAAAATAATGCCTATTGGTGGTAAGACATTCAAACACTACTGAATAGACAAATACTAAAAATTACCATCATTACTTTCTATCTGCACATGCTCCAGGCTTAATTATGAGTCACACTCGGTGTTCCTTTCTTCCTGTCCAGAATTATTCTTAACATCTTCCTCCTTCCCTGTATGAAATTATTTTAAATAAAGTTTTATTCCAACAAAAAAAGAATGTATCTTCATCATCCCAGGGAGAGCCTGATTCCTTCTTTCACTTAATTAGCATCTTGGGCAAGCCTCGAGGAGTTTGTAGCCCACTGCTTATTTCCTAGGAGCTGTGGAAGGTGCCTTGAAAGAGATTTTTACATTGTTGCAATAAAGCCGGTCTGGCTCCAATGTTTCATCTCTAATAAAGAGTGATTTGGGTCTGGAAAGAACCTTTCATAGGTACTGCCACTAGTGGGTTCCATTACAAACATGACTGCAAGACAAGATGTATCAGGATATCTGAATAGATTGCATTTACTTTACGTCATTCCCAAGTTCAGGGATTTGGCATATGCTGAGTGTCTGGCATTGGGCTGAGTGCTTTACCTGTATTGTTTCATCAGATCCTCATGGGAACTGTGCATAGTGGGTCCTATTATTATCATTCCCGTTTTGCAGAGGAAGAAGTTGAAAGTGAGAGAATTTATGAATCTTTCCCTAAGGTCAGCAAAACAAGCATCTGGGACTTAAACTAGACAACCTGGGACTACAGCCTGCACGATTCCACTAGGCAACTTTGCTATTTGCTAAATCTAAAAATAGGAGACATGGACTTGGAAGGCCTAATCCTAGTTCTTGTTGTTGTTTTAATCACTAAGTCATGTCTGACTCTTTTGTGACTCCATGGACTATAGATAGCTCACAAGACTCCTCTGTCCATAGAATTTCCTAATTAAGAATACTTGAGTGGTTTGCCATTTCCTTCTCCAGGGGATCTTCCTGACCCAGGGATCAAACCCACATCTCTTGCTTGGCAGGCAGATTTTTTATACCACTGAGCCACCTGGGGAGGAGGTCAAACTAGTCAATCCTAAAGGAACATAACCCTGAATGTTCACTGGAAGCATTGTTGCTGAAGCTAACGCTCCAATACTTTGGCCACCTGATGTGAAGAGCTGACTCTTGGAAAAGATCCCGATACTGGGAAAGATCCAAGGCAAAAGGAGAAGGGGACATCACAGGATGATGTGATTAGATAGCATCAGTGACTCAATGGACATGAGTCTGAGCAAACTGCAGGAGATAGTGAACTCAGGGAAGCCTGGTGTGCTACAGTCCATGGGCCTGCAAAGAGTCAGACACGTCTTAGCAACAGAACATAAACAACAGAGCTCTTTGCGTGGTAAAGGGAATCATTTGTGGAGGTATTTTGTCAACTCTAGCACATTCTAGTATCTTCATGAATGCCTCTTAGCTGATTTCATGCCTTCAAGACAGTTAAAGTTGGCTGAGAATAATGCTGAATGAGAGGAATCGCTCACATCAAAGTTGGGAGTGGGCAGGAATAAGAGTTGGCCTTCCTGCAAGCTATGCATTCCATCTCGTCCCCATCCCCAATCTCCCACTGTTCAGGGATTTGGCATATGCTGAGTGTCTGGCATTGGGCTGAGTGCTTTACCTGTATTGTTTCATCAGATCCTCATGGGAACTGTGCATAGTGGGTCCTATTATTATCATTCCCGTTTTGCAGAGGAAGAAGTTGAAAGTGAGAGAATTTATGAATCTTTCCCTAAGGTCAGCAAAACAAGCATCTGGGACTTAAACTAGACAACCTGGGACTACAGCCTGCACGATTCCACTAGGCAACTTTGCTATTTGCTAAATCTAAAAATAGGAGACATGGACTTGGAAGGCCTAATCCTAGTTCTTGTTGTTGTTTTAATCACTAAGTCATGTCTGACTCTTTTGTGACTCCATGGACTATAGATAGCTCACAAGACTCCTCTGTCCATAGAATTTCCTAATTAAGAATACTTGAGTGGTTTGCCATTTCCTTCTCCAGGGGATCTTCCTGACCCAGGGATCAAACCCACATCTCTTGCTTGGCAGGCAGATTTTTTATACCACTGAGCCACCTGGGGAGGAGGTCAAACTAGTCAATCCTAAAGGAACATAACCCTGAATGTTCACTGGAAGCATTGTTGCTGAAGCTAACGCTCCAATACTTTGGCCACCTGATGTGAAGAGCTGACTCTTGGAAAAGATCCCGATACTGGGAAAGATCCAAGGCAAAAGGAGAAGGGGACATCACAGGATGATGTGATTAGATAGCATCAGTGACTCAATGGACATGAGTCTGAGCAAACTGCAGGAGATAGTGAACTCAGGGAAGCCTGGTGTGCTACAGTCCATGGGCCTGCAAAGAGTCAGACACGTCTTAGCAACAGAACATAAACAACAGAGCTCTTTGCGTGGTAAAGGGAATCATTTGTGGAGGTATTTTGTCAACTCTAGCACATTCTAGTATCTTCATGAATGCCTCTTAGCTGATTTCATGCCTTCAAGACAGTTAAAGTTGGCTGAGAATAATGCTGAATGAGAGGAATCGCTCACATCAAAGTTGGGAGTGGGCAGGAATAAGAGTTGGCCTTCCTGCAAGCTATGCATTCCATCTCTCGTCCCCATCCCCCATCTCCAGCTGCATTATTGATGTGCATTGCACCCATTTTTTGTGCATGTATTAAAAAAATTTTTAGGGCTCCCCCTGGTGGTCCAGTGGGTAAGGATACTGCCTTGCAGTGCGAGGGCTGCTGGTTTGATCCCTGGCCTGGGAAGATCCCACGTGCTGCGGAGCGGCTGGACCGATGTGTCCAATTGCCGAGCCAGAGCTCTGGAGCGCATGCGCCCAGAGCCGGTGCTCTGTGACAACAGAGGCCACCACGATGGGAGGCCCACAGGAGCCAAAGAACAAAGACGGATGAAAATAGAGAAATGAAAGACCAATGGAGGTGGCCCGCCCGCTCCCCTCCCTCCCCAACCCGTCCCTTGCCCTAAAATAAATAAATAAATAAATCTTTAAAACCTTTTTTTAAGTGTATTTAAAATTTTATTTTAATTGGAGGATAACTTCTTTACAATATTGTGATGGTTTTTGCCAAACATTACTATGAATTGGTCATAGGTATGCCTGTGTCCTCTCCATCCTCACCACTTCCCCCAGCTTGCTCCCCGCTCCACTTTTCAAAAAAAAAATTTTATTGTCTTCATGCTTATTGTGTAAAGTCCAAAAACTCACAAAAGTAAAACTAGTCCTATTTTAAAAATACTCACCTCTATGTTTTCTAGGTATTTAATCTTTTGGTTCTTGGCATGTGGGTAATAGAATCTGTATTATCCAGAACAGGTTTTTTAAATAGTAGATAAATCCCATTCTACTCCTGCATCTTGTTGAGGAAAGTCTTGTTGGGAAATGTTCATAAGCAGAATAAACATGGCAAGAGAACTTCTTTTTTTTTGCCTTTTTATTTTGTATTGGGGTATACCTTGTTAATAATGCTGTGATAGTTTCAGGTGAACAGCAAAGGGACTCAGTCATACATATCCATGTATGCATTCTCTTCCAAACTCCCCTCCTATCAGGGTTACCACATCACATTGAGCAGAGTTCCTGTGTTACACAGTAGGTCCTTGTTGGTTATTCATTTTAAGTATAGCGGTGGCTACATGTCCATCCTCAACTCCCTAACTATTCCTTCCCCTCATCCTTCCCTCCGGCAAGCGTAAGAAAGAGAACTCAAATGAAGCAGGTGGGCATTCCCAACCCTAGTAGCTCAGAATCCGATTTTTCTTCTGCTTGTTCATGTCTCTTCAATACCATACGTGGGGAAAGCTGACGTTGGTTTATAACATATCCTGTAAAATGTCTATTTTTTTTCCTTTCAAAATTCAAACACTCGCAGAGAATGTAAATATGCCTCCTCTCCTGTACCATGGCCTCTCTCCTCCAGCCAACATGTGTGAAATCTCACACGTATTTGTGTGCACCAAGGCCGACTGTCTGATTCAAGATGACAAGGCTGTTCTGCATGTGCCTGTTAGAGGCACCGACGCCAAACGAGCCCAGATGGGAAACTACAAGACCAGCCCCCTGCCCTCCGCAGTGTGTCGTCACCTCATTTGGGTGTGCATCAAGTGAGAAGGTCGAGGGGGTCAACCCCATTAGTGAACCAGGCTTAGCCAAGGGGACTGCTTTCCACACCTTGCTCATCCTGCTGGCCCCACACTCCCCTTAGTCTGATCACCTGAAAGCCACTGGTTCTCTCCCTCCCCCATGGCTCACTGTTTCACTTTTCCTGAAACGGAATGGACCCTCAAGTGCACGTGGCAGGGGAGGGTGGTGCACAGGCCAGGCCAGTGGCAATGGTTCATCGTGGGCTCCTGAGCTGCCCTCCTGGTTGAAGCTGAGGGAGGCCAGTAGAGACCATGAAGTCTTCGTACTTGGGCTGTTTGACATCTGGGGGGATGCCTCACCCCTGTGGATACAGGGGCGTTGTCCTAGCCACACACAGAACCTCTTCAGGGCGTCCAAGCTCTTTCCCATCTGTGACCCCCCTTGACCCTCTCAACCATGGTAGGGAGAGCAAGACGGAGTCCATCCCAGTCTCCCAGAGGAAGATGTCTGGATCAAGAAGGTTGAGGGGTTTGTCCTCGTAGCGATGGAGTGAGCTGCTACTCTCGCTCGCCTCTCTGGAGCACATCTTGAGAGGGCCCCCAAAGTTTATCTTCCTTAGAGCAGAAGGTAAACTCAGAGGGATGGCCTGAGATCACTGGGACCCCTGCCTTTCTCTTGCCCCCCTCCTCTTCCGGTCCCTTTTCAGTCCTCTCCAGAGACCTGTGCTGGATGGTGTGCCCAGTGCCTAGGCCGGCTGCATGGCCTTCTCTCCACGTGACAGCTTGTCACCCTCTAAGCAGGAAGTTGGCAGTGACTGGAGGCTGATGCGTCTCTGTGGAGTAGTCGGACTGGCATTCTTTTACTGGCTGTCCCAAGTGATATTTTTCAAACTTGGTTTTGAAAAACCGAAAAATCAGATCTGGTTAGTGTCTGGCTGTTCTGAAGGGGTGGCTGTAGATAGCATCAGACGGGGATGAGCCTGAATTGCCCTAGGGTGGAAACTATTGCTGAGACAGAAACATGGTTTTCAACCTGCAGGAATATGAAGAGGTGACACACAAGGATTGTGTTGGCCCTGGGTGCCAGCACTCAGGACCGATCAAAGACCCTGGTGTTTGCAGTGACCCTGGGCACTCATTTCCATTTGAGTTTGTTACAGGTCCACAGTCAAGTGCATAAAATCTTGCTATGAAGGCCAGCCACTTGGTTGTAATTTGCACAAAATTCTACCAACCAACATCTGCTTATTTAAATAGTCTTTAGTCTCAGTTTTTGGAAGAATCTCTCTCATGTCTTTTCCCATGGGAAGCTTTTCTCTAGCCCTTTCCTGATCATCACTGTCTTTGTCTATCAGAAGAGGCAGGATGAGGAACGGAAGGCTGTTGGAAAGGAGGTGACAGTAAGTGTATTCGTTTGCTTGTTGGATGAACTTGAAATATATATATATATATGTATATATAAAACATATATATTCCTTTTATATTAATCATAATAATGACCCAAGTATTATGCTAGAAACTTTAAAACAGGATCTCATTTAATCCTAAGACTAGTTAATTAGGTAGAGATGTGCAACTATCCCCAACCTATAAGTGAGAAAACTGAAACTCAAGGAAGTTCGTTGACGTGTCTAGAAGCATGCAGTAGCCAGGAGCACTGAGATTCACACCCAGAACTATCTCACTCCAGAATCTTGTACTCTGAGCCCCTGCCCACCTGAGGCTGGATATGTCATCAATTGCTCAGTCTGACTCTTTGCAACCCCGTGGACTGTAGGCTCCTCTGGAATTTTCCAGGCAAGAATCCTGGAATGGCTTGGCATTTCCTTCTCCAGGGGATCTTCCTGACCCAGGGGTCGAACTCAAGTCTCCTACACTACAGGCGAATTCTCTACCATGGAGCCACATGGAAAGCTCACCCAATATAGGCTAGTGATTCTCAAATTCTAGATGCAGGCTGGCAGCAGTGTTTGTATTTTGGCCTCCCTTTGCTTCTGCAAGTGAAACGTTACTAACAAGCCCCGTCAGTGACTCAGCCACACTGGGGTGCAGCCCAGGTTGTATGAGGACTTCTTTCTAGCACAGTAGGAAATAAAAGCCTTCGAATACAGAAATCCTATTTCCTGAAGCAAGGGTTGTCAAATAAAATACAGGTTCCCAGTTAACTTTGCATTTCAGGTAAATGGTAAATATGTATTTGGGGTAAGTTCAATCAATTCAGTTGCTCAGTTGTGTCTGACTCTTCGCAACCCTGTGGTCTGTAGCACGCCAGGCTTCCCAGTCCCTCACCATCTCCCGGAGCCTGCGCAAATTCACGTCCATTGACTCAGTGATGCCATCCAACCATCTTGTCCTCTGTCATCTCCTTCTCATTTTGCTTTCTATTTTTCCTAATATCGGGCTCTTTTCCAGTGTGTCATCCCTTCTCATCAGGTGGCCAAAGTATTAGGTAAGTAGGTCTTATGATATATTTGGGATATGCTCCTCCTTTAAAAATGATCCACTGTGTATCTGAAATACAAATTTAATTGGGCAGTCTTCATATTTGCTCAATCTGACAGTTCTCCAGGAACTTGGACCAAATATATCTGAACCAGCCAAGAACTGTGATGTGCGTCTGGTGTCCAAGTGCATCTCAGACACATAGCTAATTTGGTTGCAATAATAATAGTGATAGGTGAGGACTGAAACATCAAAATTTCTAAACGTTTCCATGATTTACATGGAATCAAGTTGACAGATATTTGAATTCAAACCTCTGGGCAAAATGCTTGCTATGTGTAGAGGAGGTGACTTTTGCATCTGGGCCCCACCTTCGATTCTGGGGTAATTTGTCTTGGATGTGGCCGAGGCATGGAGATGGCATGTTGATGATAAAAGATCCCTAATCTTCCCCGGTTTCACAGATGGTGTGAATAAACTGTGGCCCAGGTGTTCAGAAGGGAGGATGGTCTAGGATTGGAAGGGACCCAGCAGCTTCCTAGAGGAACAGGAAACCCAGCCGGTTGAAGGATGGGGAAGGTCTGGATAAGCAAGAGGAGCAAGCAGAGTGTGTCAGGGAAAGGAGAGATTTGGAGAAGAGAGGCTGCAAAAAAAAAAAAAAAGAGTTCAAGCCAGATGCAGAGAACCGAGCAGTCAGATAAAAGTGGCACATTCAACTAGGAGTGAATGTTTTTAATTGAATAGTTTTTGTTTCTGTGTATAAAAATAATACAGGATGTTGTAAGAATTTTTGAAAATAAGAGGAAGAAAAACCATTCTTCCTCTTCAAGAGGACTAAAAACCCTGTCAATCTATAACTAAAAGGAAATCACTTTTAAACTGTGGTTACTTTTCTATGCCTTTTGGACATTAATGAGAACATACATACTATCATTTTATATCCTACATCTTTAATTTAGCATTACATCACAAGCATTTCCTCATGGTATTAGAAATTGTTCATGAATATTTATACTGGCTGCAATTATTGCCTTGAGACTGATGCAGCATAAGCTTCTCATCCTTTCTTCTGAAGCTGGACATTCACACTGTGTCCAGTTTTTTACGTATTTAGAGGGTTTACTTTAGACTTGAAATACATGAGTGGGAGAGTCCAAATACAGAGGAATTCCTATTAGTCCTATTAGACTGAGAGAATTTACAGGACTCTTCTTCATGGTGTGCTCTTGTAAACCCTGGAGAAGAACTTTGAAGTCTTCAACACCCAAGCCAGATGTCAAGTTTATCCTCAAAGTTAAAATCGCGCCCACCTTGGGGCACACTAAGCCATGTGCCCCAAATCACAACTCCTAGAACAGAGAGTTGTTACTGCTTTCCATTACAGATTACATGTGGCCAGAAACTACTGTTTAGACCTAAGAGTTTTTTAACACCCGATTAAACTGGTGTAATTGGATAGAATTGTAACTTCTTTGCCTCCAGCTGTACACCATAATCTGTTTCACACCCAAGTGTTGTTTTGCTTGACTTTTGTACTTTTTCCGGAGTTGTGGAGATGGGGTAAAGGAGAGCGCCTTTTCCTATTTTCTAATTTAGAGATGATTTTTCCTTCATTGTGAAGGAGACACTGGCAGTTGGACTATCACTGTTAATCTCCCTTGGGCTAAGACTTTACTTTGACCCTGAGGTTTAGCATCCCACTTTCTCTAGGTCCTGCTGTTTAAAATTTCTCAGCAATACAGGAATAGTCTGACCAAGAAAGAATAGTTGGTCAAGCTGTAGACTCAGCTCAGGTACCAGCTGTGAACGAAAATGTCATTCCCAAGGCTAAGGGAATGACAAGTAAATCATGCTCCTATGTTAACTTCTGATTGGTTTTAAAAACATAAACTAGATACACATTTTTCAGATCATGTTTCAGAAGATAAACTTCATTGAGCAAGACCAAAGAAAACTGAAAAGGAAATCACTTTTAAACTGTGGTTACTTTTCTATGCCTTTTGGACATTAATGAGAACATACATACTATCATTTTATATCCTACATCTTTAATTTAGCATTACATCACAAGCATTTCCTCATGGTATTAGAAATTGTTCATGAATATTTATACTGGCTGCAATTATTGCCTTGAGACTGATGCAGCATAAGCTTCTCATCCTTTCTTCTGAAGCTGGACATTCACACTGTGTCCAGTTTTTTACGTATTTAGAGGGTTTACTTTAGACTTGAAATACATGAGTGGGAGAGTCCAAATACAGAGGAATTCCTATTAGTCCTATTAGACTGAGAGAATTTACAGGACTCTTCTTCATGGTGTGCTCTTGTAAACCCTGGAGAAGAACTTTGAAGTCTTCAACACCCAAGCCAGATGTCAAGTTTATCCTCAAAGTTAAAATCGCGCCCACCTTGGGGCACACTAAGCCATGTGCCCCAAATCACAACTCCTAGAACAGAGAGTTGTTACTGCTTTCCATTACAGATTACATGTGGCCAGAAACTACTGTTTAGACCTAAGAGTTTTTTAACACCCGATTAAACTGGTGTAATTGGATAGAATTGTAACTTCTTTGCCTCCAGCTGTACACCATAATCTGTTTCACACCCAAGTGTTGTTTTGCTTGACTTTTGTACTTTTTCCGGAGTTGTGGAGATGGGGTAAAGGAGAGCGCCTTTTCCTATTTTCTAATTTAGAGATGATTTTTCCTTCATTGTGAAGGAGACACTGGCAGTTGGACTATCACTGTTAATCTCCCTTGGGCTAAGACTTTACTTTGACCCTGAGGTTTAGCATCCCACTTTCTCTAGGTCCTGCTGTTTAAAATTTCTCAGCAATACAGGAATAGTCTGACCAAGAAAGAATAGTTGGTCAAGCTGTAGACTCAGCTCAGGTACCAGCTGTGAACGAAAATGTCATTCCCAAGGCTAAGGGAATGACAAGTAAATCATGCTCCTATGTTAACTTCTGATTGGTTTTAAAAACATAAACTAGATACACATTTTTCAGATCATGTTTCAGAAGATAAACTTCATTGAGCAAGACCAAAGAAGACTGAAAAGCACTCTTAATATTTAATGATTTTTGACGGAGTTCAACAGATGAATAACAGGGCTCAAAAGGAAGAGTATCTTGGTTTCAACCCAAGTCTATTCCGTAGACTCCTTTCACATCTGGGGCACCCCATCTCTCATGCAGGACCTGTGCTCATTCCTGACCTTGGCAGATTACTATCAATTCTATAGATGACTTGGATGTTGGATCAATGGCACTCACATCTGCATATCCACCAGAATCATCCAAAGAGTGGCCATTGAGCCAGATGAGCCTTAAAACTCCATTAAATTCCATGGTTAGCTCCAGATTGATGGAGTCCACTTCTGACTCTGTGGGGGTGGGGTGGGGTCGAAGAACTTGCACCTCTAGCAAATTCCTAGGTGATGCTGATCCTGGGGTCCAGGAGACCAACTTTAAGAATGACTATGTTGAATTTTGAAGATTCTTTAAGAACCATCTAGTCTGAATATTGTCACTTCACAGCCACTTTGCATTTCCCTCATTTCCTGGGCAGGCATCACCATTCAGTCCTGCCATTCTTTCCTCATGGATTTGGACTACTCTCAAAATGCTTTCAACACAGTAATTTAGAACCTCACTCCCAAGGTACACTCTCCATGCACCAGTTGTATTAACATCACCTGGGACTTTGAAAGAAATTTGGAATCTCAAATCTTGCCCCAGGACTATTGAGCTGAAACATGCATTTAATAACATCTCTAGTTGAATCGTATGCACAATAAAGTTTGAAATGCATGAGTCTAAGCAACCAGAGTTATACTGGAGTTGAAACCTCTTTGCTTCATATAGTCCAGTGATTTCATTTTAAAGACGAGAA
The DNA here is from genome assembly GCA_022376925.1 of Tragulus kanchil. Classification (NCBI taxonomy): domain Eukaryota; kingdom Metazoa; phylum Chordata; class Mammalia; order Artiodactyla; family Tragulidae; genus Tragulus; species Tragulus kanchil. The sequence continues at coordinate 126,768,349 of JAIOJX010000005.1, read as the reverse complement.
AATAAAAATGCACACAGGTCAAATGACTCACCTTCTTCTGAGGAGCAGATTTCCGTGGACTTGCTAAAGTGACAGCTTCAGTTGTTAGCTAATAACCTTAAAAATGCAACATCAGTCCCAAACCCCACCACCTCTAGTAATTTCACTGCATTTTAAAACAAGTCTTGGAAATGAGTCTTGGACTTGAAAGGAAGTGTGCTAATTGACTGGCAGGTAGAAGACTCAAGACATACACTGTTTTCACCAAATTGGTGCTGTACACAATTACTAACGCGAATAATGAGGCAAAGTAGTCAACAAATGAATAACAGGGCTCAAAAGGAAGAGTATCTTGGTTTCAACCCAAGTCTATTCCGTAGACTCCTTTCACATCTGGGGCACCCCATCTCTCATGCAGGACCTGTGCTCATTCCTGACCTTGGCAGATTACTATCAATTCTATAGATGACTTGGATGTTGGATCAATGGCACTCACATCTGCATATCCACCAGAATCATCCAAAGAGTGGCCATTGAGCCAGATGAGCCTTAAAACTCCATTAAATTCCATGGTTAGCTCCAGATTGATGGAGTCCACTTCTGACTCTGTGGGGGTGGGGTGGGGTCGAAGAACTTGCACCTCTAGCAAATTCCTAGGTGATGCTGATCCTGGGGTCCAGGAGACCAACTTTAAGAATGACTATGTTGAATTTTGAAGATTCTTTAAGAACCATCTAGTCTGAATATTGTCACTTCACAGCCACTTTGCATTTCCCTCATTTCCTGGGCAGGCATCACCATTCAGTCCTGCCATTCTTTCCTCATGGATTTGGACTACTCTCAAAATGCTTTCAACACAGTAATTTAGAACCTCACTCCCAAGGTACACTCTCCATGCACCAGTTGTATTAACATCACCTGGGACTTTGAAAGAAATTTGGAATCTCAAATCTTGCCCCAGGACTATTGAGCTGAAACATGCATTTAATAACATCTCTAGTTGAATCGTATGCACAATAAAGTTTGAAATGCATGAGTCTAAGCAACCAGAGTTATACTGGAGTTGAAACCTCTTTGCTTCATATAGTCCAGTGATTTCATTTTAAAGACGAGAAAATAAAAATGCACACAGGTCAAATGACTCACCTTCTTCTGAGGAGCAGATTTCCGTGGACTTGCTAAAGTGACAGCTTCAGTTGTTAGCTAATAACCTTAAAAATGCAACATCAGTCCCAAACCCCACCACCTCTAGTAATTTCACTGCATTTTAAAACAAGTCTTGGAAATGAGTCTTGGACTTGAAAGGAAGTGTGCTAATTGACTGGCAGGTAGAAGACTCAAGACATACACTGTTTTCACCAAATTGGTGCTGTACACAATTACTAGAAACTGCGAATAATGAGGCAAAGTAGTTCCCCTCCCCCTGCCTCTACCTACTTCTTGGCTAAAATTCTGAGCTACAAGGGTCCAGACTTGACTCTATTCATTACTGTGCTCCACAGAAAGAGGTAAAAGGACCTGTACTCATTAACCTCATAATCCTAAAGAGACATTCATGTTTGTTTTTATGAAAACATTCCACAAATCCAGCATGGCAGGCAGGTCCAGATAGAAGCAAGAGTTGCTTTAGGATGGAGCAAAAAGGTTTGTACAATGTCATATACTCTGTTAAAGATGTGAAGGGAAAGACTGAGCAGAGGCTTCACCATAGAACTGGAGGGGTCCATGGTGATGGGGCAACATGTGGTCCTCAGTCCTGGCCAGCAAAGCCACTAGTTAGTCTGGAAGCATGGAGTAAAGATGGGAAGCTGGTCTACTAGATCAGGCTGGGAACACACCCCAGGCAGGGGTATAGGCTAGAAGGGGTGTCCAGGACTAGGAGCAGGGCGTATATGGCATAAGTAACCTTAATTGATACATCGTCACCCTTACTCGATCTGTCTCACCACCATCCTCAAACATGAAAAAAGCAGGAACTACTTCTTACTTTTAATTATGCAGTCCTTAGAGAATCTGGTTGAAGCTGTGGAATCTCTCCCACCTAGCAGAAATGCCCATTTGGATCATGTACATTTTTAAAAAATGTTTAATTGGAAGAAAATTGCTTTACAATGTTGTGTTGGTTTGTGCCATACAACAATACAAATCAGCTGTAAGTGATTATATATATATATATATCTCCTCCCTTTGACACCTCCCTCCTACCCCGACACCCATCGCATCCATCTAGGTCATCACAGAGTGCCAGGCTGGGTTCTCTGTGCTATTTATCAGCTTCCCACTAGCTGTCTAGTTTTCACATGGTAATGTATACATGTCCACTACTTTTCTCAATTCATCCCACCCTTCTTTTCCTGATGTGTCCATAAGACTCTCCCCTTTGTCTGGGTTATGCACATCTGCACTTGCAATTCCAGGGTTTTATGGCCCCACAGCCAACTCCTGGATCTCTAGGGGACTCAAAGACTCCAGGAAAAGAATTCTTGTTCAATGGCCTAAGTAAGTGCTTGTTCTAAGTCATGTAACTGGTTAGTGTCAAAAAAGGACACCGGGCTTCCTAACTCTCTGCTGGGGACTCTTTAGAAGACCCCGAAATCAACCATTTGGGGAAACTTGGGGTAATATCTCAGCATGAGGAGCTTAATGTAGTTGGGTTTAAAGCTCAAAATGGCATGTTGCCTGTGTGTCTTTGAAAATCAAATGAAAAGCAATGTCTAAGTAGATGTGTTCAATCTATAAATATGCATGAAGCACCTACTATGTGAAAGGCTGTTCTAAGCACAGGATAAAGCAGCAAACCAGTCAGATACTGGCCCTGCCTTTGGGACATGCATGGTCCAGCCAAAAAGACAGAAAAGGAACAAGTACTAATAATTAGAAGTTGCTGCTTAATGAGCATTTATAAAGGTTATCTCAAACTCTTTTGGAGAAACAGTGCTAAATAAATGATTAACTTAATCTATAAGGGGTATAGGCTAGAAGGGTGTCCAGGACTAGGAGCAGGGCGTATATGGCATAAGTAACCTTAATTGATACATCGTCACCCTTACTCGATCTGTCTCACCACCATCCTCAAACATGAAAAAAGCAGGAACTACTTCTTACTTTTAATTATGCAGTCCTTAGAGAATCTGGTTGAAGCTGTGGAATCTCTCCCACCTAGCAGAAATGCCCATTTGGATCATGTACTTTTTTAAAAAATGTTTAATTGGAAGAAAATTGCTTTACAATGTTGTGTTGGTTTGTGCCATACAACAATACAAATCAGCTGTAAGTGATTATATATATATATATATCTCCTCCCTTTGACACCTCCCTCCTACCCCGACACCCATCGCATCCATCTAGGTCATCACAGAGTGCCAGGCTGGGTTCTCTGTGCTATTTATCAGCTTCCCACTAGCTGTCTAGTTTTCACATGGTAATGTATACATGTCCACTACTTTTCTCAATTCATCCCACCCTTCTTTTCCTGATGTGTCCATAAGACTCTCCCCTTTGTCTGGGTTATGCACATCTGCACTTGCAATTCCAGGGTTTTATGGCCCCACAGCCAACTCCTGGATCTCTAGGGGACTCAAAGACTCCAGGAAAAGAATTCTTGTTCAATGGCCTAAGTAAGTGCTTGTTCTAAGTCATGTAACTGGTTAGTGTCAAAAAAGGACACCGGGCTTCCTAACTCTCTGCTGGGGACTCTTTAGAAGACCCCGAAATCAACCATTTGGGGAAACTTGGGGTAATATCTCAGCATGAGGAGCTTAATGTAGTTGGGTTTAAAGCTCAAAATGGCATGTTGCCTGTGTGTCTTTGAAAATCAAATGAAAAGCAATGTCTAAGTAGATGTGTTCAATCTATAAATATGCATGAAGCACCTACTATGTGAAAGGCTGTTCTAAGCACAGGATAAAGCAGCAAACCAGTCAGATACTGGCCCTGCCTTTGGGACATGCATGGTCCAGCCAAAAAGACAGAAAAGGAACAAGTACTAATAATTAGAAGTTGCTGCTTAATGAGCATTTATAAAGGTTATCTCAAACTCTTTTGGAGAAACAGTGCTAAATAAATGATTAACTTTAATACTATAAATAGTGTGAAGCCCTCATGTTTATGAATAATTAAAGGTGCTTCCATTATAAAAATACAAAGCTCGGGCACCCCTGTGGAACCATGCCTTCTAGGAACGGTGGTCCCTACTACAGCAGCAGTGCCCGCGTATTCCCACGGGGGTTTTCTCCACATATGTGTGCTGGCGCCTGGCTCGCCTGTGGGAGGGATGTGGGGTGAGCTGTTTGGAGCCAAAGCTAGACTCTCTGATCCGAGTCATCTGTAAATATTTACAGTATTTGTGGCACTTCCTTCTCACATCAGATGCTGGGGATAATCAGAAAAACCAATGAACTCAAGCCGACCTCATGTTATGCTCTGATAAATATTTAGATGGTGCGTTTGGGAGGCTGGCAATGGAGCTGTGGGGAAACGGCTGTTGCCACTGGGTCCTCAAGAAGAGATAATCAACCTCCCTCTATTTCTGAATACCCAAAATGTAGTTAGGGAAGAATGGAACATGCTTTCTGGGGAGTGATGGATGTCAAGCTGTTTCTGATTTGGGCACTGGAAAACGTGCTGTTCACACGGCATAGTAGATTTGAGGGTAGCCGGCCTTTCAGCTGTTGAGCCATTCAGAGACAGGAGAGCTGGCATATGGAGCCCTGTCCTTTAGGCTCCTCAAAGTATATTGCAAATGACCTTGATTTTCCCACACTGTTCCAGGTATACCTGACCGTTGTTGACCATACTCTGAATGCCTGGCCAGCCTGCAGTGTGAGGTGAGACCTTAGCAGGTTATCATGGTAAACTTCTTGGTCTGTTCAGACTGCTGGAACAAAAAACCACAGACTAGGGCCCTTGGGTAGAAGAGAAATGTATTTCTCTCAGGTCTAGGGGCTGGAAGTCTGAGATCAGAGCCATCATGGTGGATAAAATCCTCTTTGGGGTTACAGATTTCTTGCTGTGTTCTCCTAGGGTGGAAGGGGCTGAGGAATCTCCCTGGAGTTTCTTTTATAAATCACTAATCCCATTCATGAGGTTGTCTTCCAGAATAGCAATCCACTCCTGTATTCTTGCCTGGAGAATTCCATGGACAGAGGAGCCTGGCAGGCTGCAGTCCATGGCGTTGCAAAGAGTCGAACAAGACTGAATGGCTAACACTGTCACTTTCCCAAAGGTCACATCTCCACGTTCCATCACCTCTGGGAGTTAAGATTCCAACATGTGACTTTTAGGGGGACTTCTCTGTTCATGGGATTCTCCAGGTAAGAATATCAGAGTGGGTTGCTATTTCCTTCCCTAGGGGATCTTCCCAAACCAGGGATCAAACCCATATCTGTGTATCCAGCACTGGCAGGTGGATTCTTTATCCCCCAGGTTCTGCTACAGTCACCTGGATGCAAAGACCTAGGGCAGTGCTTCTTAACCCTCGTGTGTGTGTGTGTGTGTGTGTGTGTGTGTGTGTGTGTGTGTGTGTGTGGTGATAGCCTATTTGAAAATCAAATGAAAGCCACAGTCCCTCTTCACAGTAAACAGACAAATAGGGAGGAAGGATGGTAACCTTTACTGAGCACCTACTCTGTGCCAACCATTCAGCTGAGCACTTCCATCTCTGAACAGTTCTTGAAGGCAGATACTATTCATACTTACTATAATCAAATGTTAATACTGGGCACAGAAAGTTGAATTAACTTGGACCCTGCTCTGCTTAGTGTATGATTTTCCTAGAGCTTCCCAAACAAAATACAGCCAAGTGACTTAAAACAGCAGGACGTTATTCTTTTCCAGTCCCGGAGGCTAGAAGTCCGTGATCAAAGTGTTGGTGGTAGGGCCAGGCTCTTTCAAAGGTTTTAAGGGAGAGTCTGTCTTACACCTTTCTCTCAGCTGTTGTTGCTGACAATTCTTGGCATTTCTTGGTTCGCAGCTGAGTAACTTCTGCTTTTGCCTTTGCTGTCACTTGGCATTCTTCTCCATGTGTGTCTCTCTGAGGATTCTTTTTCCTCTTTAAATGCCAGGCATATTGGGCTAGGGACCTCTGTAACGACTTTATCTTAACTAAATACATCTACAGGGACTTTGTTTCCCGATAAGGTCATCTTCTGAGGTCCTGGAAGTTAGGACTTCAGCCTATCTTTTCTAGAGAAGAAAATCAATCTTTAACAGCTAGTAGTAAAGTCAGAATTTGAACCCAGATAGTCTAGCTTCCATAGTCTGACTCCTTAACCACTATACAGAACTATTTCTGTAATAAAGCACATATACACTCACATATGGTGTACCATGTCAAGGACTCTGGACATCTCACAACACATCTCACCATAGATCATCACGTGGTAGACTGGCCTTCTCTTCAGCCAGAGGATGTCAGCTCACAAAGCCTGAGCTGCAGAGAATGCGTCTTTAAGGCTGGGAGCGAAAGGCAAGGACAGGTGAGGGAGGGCAGTGGGAATCACCCTGCCCGCCATGGGCCCTGGTGGCAGAGCTCTGGAGCCCTCAGCCTGGGGAATGGTGCCAAGTGTGCTCTGCATACCTGAGCACCATCCACAGCAGACCAAGGAGATACCCAGTGGACAGGTCCTCTTCACCGTCATGACTTTGTAAGTACCTTCTACACGCACAGCACAGTGCTGGGGAGCAGGGATCCCAAGTTAGACTGAAAAGTCATCTTGGCCCTCTCAGAGATTAGGACCTAGTAGCGTATAAGCCAAGAGATACCGTGAGTTTTCTGGCCTGCCCCAACCTCTCCTGCTCGGCTCCACCATACATGCCATGCCCTCAGCATGAAATGCTCTTCCCTCCATGCCTGGCAAACTCCCCCTCATCCTGACATCTTCTAGTATTCTGTCTTAAGTGCCACATCCTCGGTGGGGGCTGCTCCCCTCTCAATCCCCCTACCCTTTGTTCCACTCTCATTTGGGGCCGTTGTTTGTGTCTGGCCTCCGTCACCTCGTAGACAATGGGATCCTTGAAAGCAGAGCATCATCTTCCTCTTTGGGTCCCCAGTGGACAGGACAGTGCCAACCTCCAGAAACATTTGCTGATTGGGTACATGAAAGTTTTATAAGAGGCTAGAGCTCCTGGGTAAGAACAGAGAACTGGCCAGATCTAACTGAAAAGATGTAGCTGGTGAGAGACAAGAAAATAGGTGGATATGCTTATATTGGAGCTCTATGGAACTAAGAGATCTTCTCATCAGTGGCTTTGTGCTTAAGCGTACAGCTCCAAGGTACACATTCCAGGTTCAAAACCCGGCTCCTAAAATCCTGTGTGTCCTGAGACAATTGACTTGATCTCTCAGATCCTCAATTTTCTCATTTGTAAAGTAGTCAGATTAATGACACTACCTTCCTATTTGACATCAGGGAGTGCCTGGACGGGGTATGTGAGAGATGAAATTGTATAACATACTTGGTACAATGCCTGACACATAAATACGTGTTCAGTAAATATTGTTGTGAAGAATATCATTGTCGATATGATGATAATGATTATGATTCGATTATGATTCAAATTGAAGGCACTGGGGTTCCCTGCTGGCTCAGTGGTAGACTCTGCCTCCCAATACAGAAGATGCAGGAGACGTGGGTTCGATCCCTGGGTCAGGAAGATTCTCTGGAGAGGAAATTGACTGCCCACTCCAGTATTCTTGCCTGGGAAATCCCTTGGACAGACAGAGCTGGCGGGCTACAGTTCATGGGGTCGCAAAAGAGTTGGATACAACTGAGCAACTAAACAACAACAAAGAAGACCAGGGCTGGGCTGTCAGGCTAGCTTAATAAGAAGCATTTAACCCAACCCCTTTCGTTAGCGCTCGACCACAGCCACCAAAATCCCGTCAGGATTGGTAACAGGAGATTCTCTCAAATCATGTGGCCTCCTGACACAAGCAATATTTTCAAAACACAAATATGTCTTGAAAAATTACATTTTCTTGGGTCTGTTATCGTTTTAACAATAGTTCACAAATCCTGAAAGTGAGGTGATTCTCCCCAGAAGCACCAAGATGAGGAAATGCGCTGTGAAGTCAGTGAGGGACAGAGGCTAAAAGGCGTTTTGCCAGAGGGCACGCCTCCTGCTGAGGGATGAAACAGGAGCCTGGAAAGAATGGTTCACCCAAACATCTCACCCAGAGACCCCTGGAACTTTCTCTGTGCTCATTTTAATTATCTCTTCCTCTTTCGAATCCAGGTCTACGTTTCTGAGCTGCAGGGTTCGGAGGCCATTGTGATGTGACTCAGCACAGTGGTGTAGATGGGCGTTTAGATCCTTGTCCTATTGCAGCTCTCTGTGTCCCTGGGCAAGTCCCTCAACCTCTCTGAGCCTGGTTTCCTCAGCTGCAAAAGGAGAATGGGATTCACTGATGAAGATATTTTCCAGTTCTGATCTTCGTTAATGTTGAGGTCAGGGAGGTAGCTTTTCTCCTGATGAGCTTGGTGTTCATCTCATGAGGTGAAACTCCCATTCCCATTTAGAAGTGTGGGCCAGTCAGAGTTGGTTTCAAATCTCAACACAATCACCTACTCAACTAAGGGACTCAGGCCACATCTCCTATTATCACCAACTTCAGCTTCCTCTTCTGTAAAATGGGAGAAACCGTACCTGCTCTGCTGGATAGGTGGGGAAGACCTAAAGAACAGCATCTAAGTTTCTAGCTCAGCACCCGACAGTCAGGCTTTGTTTCTCTTTTCTTCTAACCTGCAGCATCTCCACCTGCCTTCTTGGGTCTGAATGCTCTGTCATTTTCCCCATTCCTGCAAAACCCACACCAGGAGGGTAAAAGTCATGGGAAACCATCCTCCTGCCATGAATCCTTGGGCCAGTTGTGAATTTCATCCCCCAAATTGTGGCTAAATGCTCTTTCCAAATTCATGAACATTTATTCCCCTGCATGCGTTCTAAGTTATTTCAGTTGTGTCTGACTCTTTGCAACCCTATGGACTATAGCCTGCCAGGCTCCATGGAATTCTCCAGACAAGAATACTGGAGTGGTTTGCCATGCCCTTCTCCACAGGATCTTCCCAACCCAGGAATTGAACCCACACGCCTTGCACCTCCTGCACTGGCGGGTAGTTCTTCACCACAAGTGTCACCTGGGGAGTCCCTCCCCTTTTAATGAGAATAATGCAAATTACATCCCTTGCCTGACAGGCTTGTGTGCTTCTCGGCAATTCTTATAACATCCCTTATATGCTGAATCTAAAATGAAATGATGCAAGTGAACTTATCTTTAAAACAGACTCACAGACTTGGAGAATGAATTTATGATTGTCAGCAGGGAGGGTATGGGGAAAGGATAGTTAGGGAGTTTGAGATTAGCATGTACACACGGTTATATTTTAAAAGGATAGCCAACAAAGTCCTACTGTATCATGCAGGGAACTCTGCCCATAGCTATGTGGCAGCCTGGATAGAAGAGAGTTTAGAGGAGAATGGATGCATGTGTATGTATGACTGAGTCCCTTTTTCTGTCCACTTGAAACTATTACAATATTGTTAATCAGTTCTACTCCAATATAAAACAAAAGTTAAAAAAGAAAAAAAAAAAACAGGACTGAAGGCAGAGTGCCCTGAGCCACTAGCTGATGATGCCCCTCTGGTTGTAGCTATGCAAACTCAAGTCATCTTGTAAAGCAGATTCTAGAAAGTTTGAAGAAGATCCTTGGAAAAAGGGTGAGGGGACATCTTATCTAAAGCTGCTCTGCATTTAGGGCACAGAAGTCTGATCTCTGCAGAGGTGGCTTACTTTTTCTCCTTGGCATAAAAGACAAGCACATTAGTTTAACATTACTTGTAGTCTCCTGGAAGCCAACAAAAGTGCCAATTTCTACTTCAGAATTCACAGATAAATGCAATGGAAGGGGACTGTATAGCATCTATCCTAGGTTGAATGAAAGGTGTGTTAGTGGCTCAGTGCTATCCAACTCTCTGAGATCCCATGGACTGTAGCCTACCAGGCTCCTCTGTGCCAGTATTCTCCAGGCAAAAATACTGGAGTGGGTGGCCATTCCCTTCTTCAGGGGATCTTCCTGACCCAGGAATTGAACCTAGGTCTTCTGCATCACAGCCAGACTCTTACCATTAAAGCCACGAATATGTGCCTTAACACATTGTTGTTAACTCAGGATGTAACCTTATTGGGAAATGGGGTCTTGGCAGGTATCATCAAGTTATGATGAGGATATATAAGAACTGGAGATCCTAGACCAATTGGCTAGCATCCTTGTAAGAAGGGAAAGTCTGGACAGAGACATTAACACGCAGAGAGAGGAAGAACATGTGAAGAGAGAGGCAGAGTCTGGAGCAAAGCAGCTACAGCCCAAGGAATGCCACCACCTCCTGCGACCACCATCAGCTGGGGATGGCAAGGCGAGCTTCTCCCCTAGGGCCTTCAGAGGGAGCACAGCCAAGCTGACACTTTCCGGCTTCCCAGAATGCATTTCTGTTGTTTCAACACTTGGATGGTGGTTGTTTGTTACAGAAGCCACAGGAAATCAGTATCGTCGACCACAAGGGAAATGCATGCTGGGGTTGCCTTGAAAACCATTTCATCTAAATATACATGATGTATGGGGAAACCGAGGCCCAGAGTTGCACACAGGGCTGTGAGTTCAGGGAGGAGCAGTGGTCACATTGTGGAGGAACACATCAGGGTTAGGACAAGGGCAGCTGGGTGTCCTCAAGTTCTCAGTGAGCAAGCACGGCTAGTGCTCGATGTCACCACACACCATGAGCTGTCTGCCCAGAGTGGGGCTCCAGGTCTCCACACCCCACACCCAAGAGGGTGCTCGAGGGCAGAAGTCTTAGTTTTTCTCCTTGGCATAAAAGACAAGCACATTAGTTTAACATTACTTGTAGTCTCCTGGAAGCCAACAAAAGTGCCAATTTCTACTTCAGAATTCACAGATAAATGCAATGGAAGGGGACTGTATAGCATCTATCCTAGGTTGAATGAAAGGTGTGTTAGTGGCTCAGTGCTATCCAACTCTCTGAGATCCCATGGACTGTAGCCTACCAGGCTCCTCTGTGCCAGTATTCTCCAGGCAAAAATACTGGAGTGGGTGGCCATTCCCTTCTTCAGGGGATCTTCCTGACCCAGGAATTGAACCTAGGTCTTCTGCATCACAGCCAGACTCTTACCATTAAAGCCACGAATATGTGCCTTAACACATTGTTGTTAACTCAGGATGTAACCTTATTGGGAAATGGGGTCTTGGCAGGTATCATCAAGTTATGATGAGGATATATAAGAACTGGAGATCCTAGACCAATTGGCTAGCATCCTTGTAAGAAGGGAAAGTCTGGACAGAGACATTAACACGCAGAGAGAGGAAGAACATGTGAAGAGAGAGGCAGAGTCTGGAGCAAAGCAGCTACAGCCCAAGGAATGCCACCACCTCCTGCGACCACCATCAGCTGGGGATGGCAAGGCGAGCTTCTCCCCTAGGGCCTTCAGAGGGAGCACAGCCAAGCTGACACTTTCCGGCTTCCCAGAATGCATTTCTGTTGTTTCAACACTTGGATGGTGGTTGTTTGTTACAGAAGCCACAGGAAATCAGTATCGTCGACCACAAGGGAAATGCATGCTGGGGTTGCCTTGAAAACCATTTCATCTAAATATACATGATGTATGGGGAAACCGAGGCCCAGAGTTGCACACAGGGCTGTGAGTTCAGGGAGGAGCAGTGGTCACATTGTGGAGGAACACATCAGGGTTAGGACAAGGGCAGCTGGGTGTCCTCAAGTTCTCAGTGAGCAAGCACGGCTAGTGCTCGATGTCACCACACACCATGAGCTGTCTGCCCAGAGTGGGGCTCCAGGTCTCCACACACCCCACACCCAAGAGGGTGCTGCAGGGCCTCTGGGAGGAAGCCTCCTTCTCTGGGAAACATCACTGCTCCCCTCTCAGCACAGGGCTCCCTCCGCAGGCAGATTGATGTCTGTGCAGACACGGTTTCGGATGTCAAGTAGGCTTTACGGGCTGCTTTATCCACACTGCGGAGAGTGCCCTGGCTGGAATAGGTGGATTTTGTGAGTGGAAATGCTTCCATGTGATACTGGAAAGGCTTCCATGCGAAAGAATGCCAGGACGATAGCACGGACTTGGCTCTTCTCCCTCTCCTAAGCTGAAAATATTGAATACACCCGAAGACTCAACTAATGATCTTTGAATAGGAGGCACTAGAAATCTTGAAGAGATTTTCCAATGCACTGAAGGCCAGCATGTGTGTAACCACCTGGGAGTCCGACAGCTGCTGGTAGATTCCCATGTCACAAGGACCAAGACCTTAGGAACAGAGATGCAGAGGTAGAGAATGGACACATGGACACGGGGAGGGGGGAAGGAAGGATAGGAGAAATTGGGAGATTAGGATTGACATATGTATACTTCTCTGTGTAAAAAAAAGAAAAACAGAGAGCTAGTGGGAACCTGCTGTATAGCACAGGGAGCTCAGCTCGGTGCTCTGCGAGGCCACAGGGAGGGAGGGAGGGAGGGAGGTTCAAGAGGGAGAGGACATATGTACTTGTAGCTGTTTCACTTCACTGCACAACAGAATCTAACGCCACATGTCAAGGCAATTATATGTCAATAAAAAGAAAAGGAACCAAGCCCTTTGCCCTCTTTAAGGCAATACTCTTTGTGGCTCCAATTGTCTAAATATTAATTTTGTAGGAGTAGGCACAATCCTGCCCCTGTGCCAACACAGCATTCACCTTCTTTGGGGTCTGGAAAATTTACCTACTTTCCCTCTCATTTATGTACTTATAAGTATTCACCTGTGAGTTGTAAAATTTTTACTTTTCATGCAAATGTATGAGCTGTTCATTTGGCAAATTCACGGTGAGGAGCTGAAGTTTTCCCTTTCATTAGATTTTGCCATCTTCTCAACCCATTATGAGTCATATTTTCTTCTTCAAAACTCTCTATTGAAATATAAAATCACTACTATTTTCCTCTTACTAAAGATTACAGTCAGTTCAATGATTGACCTGAAGAACAGAAGCTATTATTTTAGGTTTCAATCCCTGCGTGAGACCCGTAAGCAGAGACGTAACCGTGCCGAGTGTGCAGAGGGCGGAGTACCCAGAGCTCCTCTCCTGGACAAGGGAGAGTGGAAATGCTTCCATGTGATACTGGAAAGGCTTCCATGCGAAAGAATGCCAGGACGATAGCACGGACTTGGCTCTTCTCCCTCTCCTAAGCTGAAAATATTGAATACACCCGAAGACTCAACTAATGATCTTTGAATAGGAGGCACTAGAAATCTTGAAGAGATTTTCCAATGCACTGAAGGCCAGCATGTGTGTAACCACCTGGGAGTCCGACAGCTGCTGGTAGATTCCCATGTCACAAGGACCAAGACCTTAGGAACAGAGATGCAGAGGTAGAGAATGGACACATGGACACGGGGAGGGGGGAAGGAAGGATAGGAGAAATTGGGAGATTAGGATTGACATATGTATACTTCTCTGTGTAAAAAAAAGAAAAACAGAGAGCTAGTGGGAACCTGCTGTATAGCACAGGGAGCTCAGCTCGGTGCTCTGCGAGGCCACAGGGAGGGAGGGAGGGAGGGAGGTTCAAGAGGGAGAGGACATATGTACTTGTAGCTGTTTCACTTCACTGCACAACAGAATCTAACGCCACATGTCAAGGCAATTATATGTCAATAAAAAGAAAAGGAACCAAGCCCTTTGCCCTCTTTAAGGCAATACTCTTTGTGGCTCCAATTGTCTAAATATTAATTTTGTAGGAGTAGGCACAATCCTGCCCCTGTGCCAACACAGCATTCACCTTCTTTGGGGTCTGGAAAATTTACCTACTTTCCCTCTCATTTATGTACTTATAAGTATTCACCTGTGAGTTGTAAAATTTTTACTTTTCATGCAAATGTATGAGCTGTTCATTTGGCAAATTCACGGTGAGGAGCTGAAGTTTTCCCTTTCATTAGATTTTGCCATCTTCTCAACCCATTATGAGTCATATTTTCTTCTTCAAAACTCTCTATTGAAATATAAAATCACTACTATTTTCCTCTTACTAAAGATTACAGTCAGTTCAATGATTGACCTGAAGAACAGAAGCTATTATTTTAGGTTTCAATCCCTGCGTGAGACCCGTAAGCAGAGACGTAACCGTGCCGAGTGTGCAGAGGGCGGAGTGACGCCAAGAGCTCCTCTCCTGGACAAGGGAGAGTCTGGGCAGCAGAGGCGGGCAGGGACTCTTTTCTAATTTGATCTCTTAGAGAAAAAAGCAGCGGCCCTCCCTTTCAGTGTGGAGGAAATGCTGTGCTTCCCCTGCAGACAATGGCTGGGGAAAGCTTCCAGAAACACAGATATCACACAGGATGTTGCTTTCCTTAGCCGTTTAGGGAAGGTGCATCAATCACCCTGACTACACTGATTAGATATCAGAAAAACAAGTATTTTGACTCAGTCTGGATCTTCCCCATTAACTGACTGGTTGTTTGCCTGAATTGCTTTTTTCCAGCTACACACAGGTGAGTTTAGCATCTGACTTCCCAGGAGGATAGTTCATCCAAAAGTTGCCCCAAAATGCCACAGATTTCTCCAGATACCTCTCTCTCTGTGTGTCTTCCCTGCTGCCCTAGCCAAGAGGTGACCATCTGACAGGAACATGAAGAAGATGCTTCAGGGAGGAATGGACTCCTGGAGGTCCTGGTGATCTCAAGGCTCTGTCCAACCTGCCTACCTTCACCCCAATATATGTCCTGGATAAAAGTAATGCCTCTACCCCAGACATGTCCAACTATCCCTAAGTTCCAAGCTGCTGACATTCTGGTGGTATCTTGGAGTTCATGCTGTGTCCTCCATCAGGACCTGAAAAATCATTTTCTAAGGCAGGTAGGAAGCCCTGGGGACATTTAGGTCCCAGAACAGAACAGAAGCAGCACCTCCTCTGCTCTCTGCACCCGTTAAAGTGCAGCCTACAGGTCTTCTGGTAGGTTGGCCACACAGCGTTCCCAAGCTCGGCTTCCTGATTCACGGGGACCTTGGAGCCCGATGGCCCTGCCCTCTACTCTCTGCCAGATTTTAAAATTTTCTTTTCATGCAAATGTAGGCGTCGGAGTGACGCCTTTTTTTAAAAGAGTCATATTTTCTTCTTCAAAACTCTCTATTGAAATATAAAATCACTACTATTTTCCTCTTACTAAAGATTACAGTCAGTTCAATGATTGACCTGAAGAACAGAAGCTATTATTTTAGGTTTCAATCCCTGCGTGAGACCCGTAAGCAGAGACGTAACCGTGCCGAGTGTGCAGAGGGCGGAGTGACGCCAAGAGCTCCTCTCCTGGACAAGGGAGAGTCTGGGCAGCAGAGGCGGGCAGGGACTCTTTTCTAATTTGATCTCTTAGAGAAAAAAGCAGCGGCCCTCCCTTTCAGTGTGGAGGAAATGCTGTGCTTCCCCTGCAGACAATGGCTGGGGAAAGCTTCCAGAAACACAGATATCACACAGGATGTTGCTTTCCTTAGCCGTTTAGGGAAGGTGCATCAATCACCCTGACTACACTGATTAGATATCAGAAAAACAAGTATTTTGACTCAGTCTGGATCTTCCCCATTAACTGACTGGTTGTTTGCCTGAATTGCTTTTTTCCAGCTACACACAGGTGAGTTTAGCATCTGACTTCCCAGGAGGATAGTTCATCCAAAAGTTGCCCCAAAATGCCACAGATTTCTCCAGATACCTCTCTCTCTGTGTGTCTTCCCTGCTGCCCTAGCCAAGAGGTGACCATCTGACAGGAACATGAAGAAGATGCTTCAGGGAGGAATGGACTCCTGGAGGTCCTGGTGATCTCAAGGCTCTGTCCAACCTGCCTACCTTCACCCCAATATATGTCCTGGATAAAAGTAATGCCTCTACCCCAGACATGTCCAACTATCCCTAAGTTCCAAGCTGCTGACATTCTGGTGGTATCTTGGAGTTCATGCTGTGTCCTCCATCAGGACCTGAAAAATCATTTTCTAAGGCAGGTAGGAAGCCCTGGGGACATTTAGGTCCCAGAACAGAACAGAAGCAGCACCTCCTCTGCTCTCTGCACCCGTTAAAGTGCAGCCTACAGGTCTTCTGGTAGGTTGGCCACACAGCGTTCCCAAGCTCGGCTTCCTGATTCACGGGGACCTTGGAGCCCGATGGCCCTGCCCTCTACTCTCTGCCAGCTTTCCTGAGTACCAGGCATAGCTTTGGGGCTCTGACATCACTCCCAGCCCATACCTGCCTCTTCGCAGACAAGAGTTTGAGGCACGATCTGTTTCCTCCCTGTGTGTGTGTGCTAAGTCTCTTCAGTCGTGTCCAACTCTTTGCGACCTTATGGATCATAGTCCACCAGACTCCTTTGTCCATGGGATTTCTCCAGGCAAGAATACTGGAGTAGGTTTCCAGGCCCTCTTCCAAGGGATCTTCCCAATCCAGGGATCAAACCTCATCTCCTATCTCTCCTGCACTGACAGGAGGGTTCTTTACCACTAGCGCCACCTGGGAAGCCTCCTCCATGGGAAGCCTCTAAATCCTCTCAGAGGCATCTCTTTCAGGAGGTCCCAAGGCGAGTGTCATCTCTCAATTGCTGGAGAATATATTAAAAATTCTTGATAGTGATCTTTTCCTCTTAAACACAAAACCAGTCCCTTTCAAAGACCCCCTGATGGGCTAGGAACATGCCCTGACTATAGACAAGGGAACATTTTATCCCAGTGATTTTTAAGCAGAGAATCACCCAATTGGTTGGGCTGCTGGAGTGTGAAATCATTTACACGGCGCACTGGTAGGGCAGCCGTGGGGCTCCCTATGCTGAGCTCGCGCCCAGCCAGCTCGTCAGCATCCTTGCCTCCGCTCTCAGACTTAGTTCATTAGTGCACTCAGCACTGGGAGGGAAGGGCACAGAACTGCAAATTAATCATTTGCCCACAGCTTTGCAGAAACATCCACTTTGGCTCTGGAATCTTCCTTCTGACACCTGTGGAGATCCAGGCCTGGCTTCTGAGGCCTTTAGATGAAAAACAGGACAAAATTGGGGTGAGTGAATTAGGAAGTAGGGGCAGAACTGGACTCGGACTTCTCATGAGCTAGCTGTGTGTCTTGGGGCAAGTGACTTAACCTCTCTGAGCATTATTTCCGTGTCTGTAAATTGGGAATAATACCAGTACCTATCTCCTAGGGTTATTGTGAGAAGTAAATGACACAAGATGTGTCCGGTGTTTAACACAGTGCATGCAGATGGCTATATACTAAGTGTTATATATCTTCATATTCTTCATTACAATTCCAAATGTAGTCTCAAGGCTCTACAGCTAGAAGTCAAAATGATGACCCTCTATGGATCTTCCCCTCCTTGTCCATGGTGATTTCTCCAACTCTTTGCGACCTTATGGATCATAGTCCACCAGACTCCTTTGTCCATGGGATTTCTCCAGGCAAGAATACTGGAGTAGGTTTCCAGGCCCTCTTCCAAGGGATCTTCCCAATCCAGGGATCAAACCTCATCTCCTATCTCTCCTGCACTGACAGGAGGGTTCTTTACCACTAGCGCCACCTGGGAAGCCTCCTCCATGGGAAGCCTCTAAATCCTCTCAGAGGCATCTCTTTCAGGAGGTCCCAAGGCGAGTGTCATCTCTCAATTGCTGGAGAATATATTAAAAATTCTTGATAGTGATCTTTTCCTCTTAAACACAAAACCAGTCCCTTTCAAAGACCCCCTGATGGGCTAGGAACATGCCCTGACTATAGACAAGGGAACATTTTATCCCAGTGATTTTTAAGCAGAGAATCACCCAATTGGTTGGGCTGCTGGAGTGTGAAATCATTTACACGGCGCACTGGTAGGGCAGCCGTGGGGCTCCCTATGCTGAGCTCGCGCCCAGCCAGCTCGTCAGCATCCTTGCCTCCGCTCTCAGACTTAGTTCATTAGTGCACTCAGCACTGGGAGGGAAGGGCACAGAACTGCAAATTAATCATTTGCCCACAGCTTTGCAGAAACATCCACTTTGGCTCTGGAATCTTCCTTCTGACACCTGTGGAGATCCAGGCCTGGCTTCTGAGGCCTTTAGATGAAAAACAGGACAAAATTGGGGTGAGTGAATTAGGAAGTAGGGGCAGAACTGGACTCGGACTTCTCATGAGCTAGCTGTGTGTCTTGGGGCAAGTGACTTAACCTCTCTGAGCATTATTTCCGTGTCTGTAAATTGGGAATAATACCAGTACCTATCTCCTAGGGTTATTGTGAGAAGTAAATGACACAAGATGTGTCCGGTGTTTAACACAGTGCATGCAGATGGCTATATACTAAGTGTTATATATCTTCATATTCTTCATTACAATTCCAAATGTAGTCTCAAGGCTCTACAGCTAGAAGTCAAAATGATGACCCTCTATGCATCCTGTTCATTCCCAGTGCGTGTTGACTCGGGTCAGTTAACAAAGAAAGCTTTGGAGAAATATCTAGCCAGTGTCTTTCCATGGAGATTCAAAACAGCTTTGTGGAAAATGGGCTCCCATGGCTAAGACTAATGTCACCTGAGCTGTCCTACCAGAGGCTGGGGATACTCATTTACGACCTTGCAGAGGGAGTTTTAACTTGGCAAGAGGCATGGACTTCCCCCTTCACACCCCTGTGACCTGGGCAGCTAGGGGGACAGTGTTATTGTCATTCAGTTACTAAGTCACGTCCAGCTCTTTGGGACTCCATCAACTAGAGCATGCCAGCCTCCTCTGTCTTCTGCCTATCTCCCAGAGTTTGCTCAGACTCATGTCCGTTGAGTCAGTGGTGCTATCTAACCATCTTCTGGTGCTACCTCCTTCTCCTTTGGCTTCCATCATTCCCAGTGTCAGGTCTTTTCCCATGAGCTGGCTCTTCACATCAGGTGGCCAAAGTACTTGAACTTCAGTTTCAGCATCATTCCTTCCAATGAATTCACAGCTGATTTCTGAACAGTAGCATTGCATAATGGATCAGTCCATTCACTTGAGACTATTGGTCTTTTGTCAACTTATTCATTTCATCATTTTTAATTGAGCGCCTACTTGCGCTATACTTGGTACTGGGGAACTTCCCATGGAGAGAGGGGAACTATCCAAAACTTCAAATGTGAACAAAAAAGTGGCCTCAAGGAATGAAGCAGGAAGAACTGGAGTTGTCAAGGAAGGACTCCCCTAGGAGGTGACATTGAGTCTGAGACAATGAGAAGGAGTCAGCCACGCAAAGAGCAGAGAGAACAAGATCTCAGGCAAAGAGAACAGCAAATACAAATCCCGAGAGGTAGAAATACTTCCTTGGGACCCAGGAACAGAAACAGAGCCTGTGGACTGAATCTGAAAGCCATGGGGAGCAGGCAGTGAGATGAGGTTGGGGATACAGGTGGGACCCAAGCCCTGCAGAGCCTTGTGGGCAGTGGCAGGACCTGAGATTTTATTCTAAAGCAACAGGAGGTCCCTGGAGGGTTTAAGTAGGGGTGACATCCTTGGATTGACCCAGGGGAAGTACTTTCCAATCCAGGAACACTCACAATCATTCTCTTTCAAACATTGAGAACTTTTTTTGCAGGGTGGGCTTCCCAGGTGGTACAGTGATAAAGAATCCACCTGCCAATTCATGAGACACAAAAGATATGGGTTTGATCCTTGAGTCGGGAAGATCCCCTGAAGTAGGAAATGGCAACCCACTCCAGTGTTTGTGCCTGGAAAATTCCACGGACAGAGGAGCCTGGCAGGCTGTAGTCCATGGGATTGCAAAGAGTCAAACACAAAAGCACAGTCTTTTAGATATAGGCCAAAATAGGAAGGGGAAACTCTGCTAATGAATCTGGAGAATGAACTGTAGAGACCAAAATCTTGTTTCATAATATAATGTGCTTTTGAAATGCTGGAAAAGTATTCCTAAGCGATTCCTGAGTCTTGGGGACTGCTTTCAGCTCACTTGAGCTGTAATGAAGGTGGCTCTTATCAGTCTGAGCTTGAGCTGCCTTAATTAGACCCAGATTCTCTATCTTTAAATTGGTCTCACATCAAAGTTACGGTTATAATTGCAGGTAATGCATTTGTGAGTTGCATTGTTATGTAGAATACAGCTGCCAGCAGGTTGTGTTGGGATTATTGAAAAGCAATTTGCAGGCAAGGTCTATAGGGGAAAGGTAGTTCACCTCACTAAGCCTGAAAAAAAGAGAAATAGATAGCTGGAGGTCTTGGAAAGAACATGCTTAACAAGAGGTATTAGGGGGGAAAAAAACCCCTCAGCATTCACTAGCTCTATTTTGCATGCACATATGGCTTAAGCCACGCTTGACACACGGTTGTTAAGGTCCACGTTGTTAGAGGTCAATGCTGGTCTACATTCAGGGATTGGCTTGTGGGGTCAGAACAGGTTATCTGGAAAGCACAGGCAGCTAGAGGCAATTCCCTACAGTTAATTTTGGAACTTGGAGATTTTAGGGTTAGAAAGTGCTCATGGGAGATGCTTGACTTGATTTGTTTGGGAAGGGGAAAGTTTTCCCAAGCCCTGCAGAGCCTTGTGGGCAGTGGCAGGACCTGAGATTTTATTCTAAAGCAACAGGAGGTCCCTGGAGGGTTTAAGTAGGGGTGACATCCTTGGATTGACCCAGGGGAAGTACTTTCCAATCCAGGAACACTCACAATCATTCTCTTTCAAACATTGAGAACTTTTTTTGCAGGGTGGGCTTCCCAGGTGGTACAGTGATAAAGAATCCACCTGCCAATTCATGAGACACAAAAGATATGGGTTTGATCCTTGAGTCGGGAAGATCCCCTGAAGTAGGAAATGGCAACCCACTCCAGTGTTTGTGCCTGGAAAATTCCACGGACAGAGGAGCCTGGCAGGCTGTAGTCCATGGGATTGCAAAGAGTCAAACACAAAAGCACAGTCTTTTAGATATAGGCCAAAATAGGAAGGGGAAACTCTGCTAATGAATCTGGAGAATGAACTGTAGAGACCAAAATCTTGTTTCATAATATAATGTGCTTTTGAAATGCTGGAAAAGTATTCCTAAGCGATTCCTGAGTCTTGGGGACTGCTTTCAGCTCACTTGAGCTGTAATGAAGGTGGCTCTTATCAGTCTGAGCTTGAGCTGCCTTAATTAGACCCAGATTCTCTATCTTTAAATTGGTCTCACATCAAAGTTACGGTTATAATTGCAGGTAATGCATTTGTGAGTTGCATTGTTATGTAGAATACAGCTGCCAGCAGGTTGTGTTGGGATTATTGAAAAGCAATTTGCAGGCAAGGTCTATAGGGGAAAGGTAGTTCACCTCACTAAGCCTGAAAAAAAGAGAAATAGATAGCTGGAGGTCTTGGAAAGAACATGCTTAACAAGAGGTATTAGGGGGGAAAAAAACCCCTCAGCATTCACTAGCTCTATTTTGCATGCACATATGGCTTAAGCCACGCTTGACACACGGTTGTTAAGGTCCACGTTGTTAGAGGTCAATGCTGGTCTACATTCAGGGATTGGCTTGTGGGGTCAGAACAGGTTATCTGGAAAGCACAGGCAGCTAGAGGCAATTCCCTACAGTTAATTTTGGAACTTGGAGATTTTAGGGTTAGAAAGTGCTCATGGGAGATGCTTGACTTGATTTGTTTGGAAGGAAAGTTGTTTTTTGTGACCAGATGCAGAGCCTCATTGGAAAACCTTCTCTTGGAAGTGAAGAAAGATTGCCAGTCAAACCCCTTGGACAATATGGACATGTTTCTAGGTTGAGAGGGAGTTGAGGTGGAGGTGGCAAGGGGTCGGGGATTGTGACTGGCTAGGTTTCAAGAGAGGAGACTGTCTTAGAACTTAGAAGAGGGGACTCAAGTTAAAGGGTCACTCAACTTACAAAGCAGAATTTCTAAAATTTCTGGGCTGTTGTTCAGTCGCTGTGTTGTATCCACTCTTTGCAACCCCGTGGACTATACCATACCAGGCTTTCCTGTCTTTCACTGTCTCCCAGAGTTTGTTTGGTGATGCCATCCAGCCATCTCATTCTCTGTCATCCTCTTCTCCTCTTGCCTTCAATCTTTCCCAGCATTAGGGTCTTTTCCAATGAGTCAGCTCTTCCCATCAAGTGGCCAAAATATTAAAGCTTTAGCTTCAGCATCAACCCTGCCAATAAATATACTGTATTGATTTCCTTTGAGATTGACTGGTTTGATCTCCTTGCTGTCCGAGGAACTCTCAAGAGTCTTCTCCAGCACCACAGTTCGAAAACATCAATTCTTCAGTGCTCAGTTTTCTTTATGGTCCAGCTCTCACATCCATATATGATTACTAGAGAAACTGTTGCTTTGACTATGAGGACCTTTGACAGAAAGGTGATCAGCAAAATTTCTGGATGGAAACACCATTAAAGGAGAGCTAAGTTTCATCACTAACTAATGGCAAGTATTTCTTTGCATGTTAGCTGAGGATGATCAAGTAGAGAGGACAGGACCCAGTCAAAGATGGATTGTGAGGCATTTGCTTAACTTCTTGATTTGCTGTCAAGTGGGACTAAGCAGACTAATCACTCCTGACACCCAGACCTGATTTGAAGCTTTGTTCTTTTTGTTCAGTTGCTGAGTTGTGTCTGACTCTTTGTGATTTGACACAGTCACTGCTACACTAAGAGCCATGCATCCTATCTCCCAGAAAATGTTCAGAGAGGCACCACAAGAAGCCCTTTGCATAGTCCCTCCTTTTCTCCCTATATCATCCTTTCTGGAGCTACTTTGTAAACATGAAATAGGTTTTCCTAACAAACGCTGATCTGTGGGGTCATTGACTTAATTGTGTTGTCTACAGGGGTATGTACAGCCTAACCAAACAATCGGTCATGTCTGTGGGGGTGAGGGTGACAGTGAGGGAATGAGGAGGGGAAGCTGTGGGTAAAAGGTCTGGAAACACTCCGTCAGCTATGTGGCTGAATGTTTCACTTTTCAACTGATTCTTCTGCGGGTGAACGGTCGTGGCCTTTGGGGAAGTAGCGAGCTCTTGCCTTTTAGATGGGATCGTGTCTCTGGGCAAGAATGCAGCTTTATCTCTAAAGAGTTTAGGCTTGTGGAAGGCGAGGTCAAGTTAGTCATCAAGGACAGGGAATCAGGGCTCTCGCTCCAAACCACATTCGCTTTTCTAATCAAACTGGGTCATATGATTCCAATTATTTCTCCATCCTCTCCCAAGGCAGTGGGCCATGGGGTAGGCTGATGATCTGTGAAATTTCAATTTTAAAGAATGAAACTGGTTTTGATTTATTCAAAAGTCAGCCCATCCCTCTGGTTCTCTGTAGAGGTAGAGAGAACAGGAAGAACCACCAAAAGGAAGGGTCGCATCGAAGGGCCTCCCCTCCCCCAGCCTTGGCAGTCCCTCGACCAACTTTCTATGCCCAGGACGCATGGAAGATTCATCTGTGACTGATAGAGAAGAGGTTCCAGCCATGGTGCCACACATGCACTCCTCACGAGGCTGGGAGTGCAAGTTGAGAAGGGTTGTATGAGGGTGGACACTGTTGACATCCTAGAAGGCAGGGGTTTGTCAGAGCGGAAATGACTAGGTCAGTAGCCACTGTGCTTGACCTCCTCCCCTTCTTTCTTTCCCCTATTTCTAATTGGCTTCACTGAGTGTGCTGTATGTGGGAGTCCATTCTGGCCTCTAGGTCAATGTGCAGGGACAATGCCCAGAGCTGCTTCACTTGGTGGAACTTCCTCCTATGTCCTTCCAGATTCCTACATGGGCTCATTGACGAAACAGCCTGAATGCCCTTTGTCTTATTTGTCTTCTCCCTTCCCTTGTAAAACTACCTTTCTGTTAGAACAAGTGGACTAAAACATAATCCTGAGTTTAAAAAGAAGAGAAATAGAATGAGATACATAAGACACTATGATTTATCTAAATCAAAAGCAGATGCTCATAATGCAGCAATGCATATAAAACAAAAAGATCACATTAAACACATTAGAATTGCCTATGGGAGGAGAAGAATAGAAATGGAAAATAAGGATCAAAAGGAAGAAATAAAATAAATGAATGAATGAATCAACCTATCACTGATGATAGGAGACCATGAGCTGAAGAGTATGATCAGCTCAACACCCTGTGCTTAAAGAAAATCACGAAAATCAGTGTGATTTTGGTGGTCTTCTAATGCTAGACCTGAGGCTGAGGTCCTAAGAAATACTATAGCTCCAAGATGTCCAGTTCAGCCTGAATCCTGAATGCTCATGGGCTTCAAATCCAGATGTAAAGGACCCACCAGGAGGAGACAGGAGACGTGCTCCCAGAGGAGGTGCCTTCCAGAGGAGGATGACAGCATCACAGGGGGCTGCCTTCTCCTCCCTGACCATGGTCCCTTCTCTCTAGCCTTGAGCTGTGCATTGTTATAGGACCAGCAGCAGGCTGAGCTTCAGTTTTATCATCTGTTAAATGGGGTAATGCTAGTACCTCTTTCATCAGGCGGTTGTGAGGAATGAGCATGGAAGTGGCTACTCTGCTCTCAGTATAGTGATCGGCTCATAGAGCTGCTGTCATGATCAGAATTATTACCTGTATTTGCTAAGTAAAATAATAACAATAACAGTGAGAATGATGAAAATAATAATCTCCTTTGTTTTTGTTCAGTCACTAAATCATGTCCAACTCTTTGCAACCCCATGGACTGCAGCATGCTAGGCCTCCCTGTCCTTCACTATGTCCTGGAGTTGACTCAAACTCATGTCCATTGAGTTGGTGATGCTATCCAATCATCTCATCCTCTGTCACCCCCTTCTCCACCTGCCCTCAATCTTTCCCAGCATCAGGGGCTTTTCCACTGAGTTGGCTCTTCACATCAGGTAGCCAAAATATTGGAGCTTTAGTTTCAGTATCAGTTCTTCCAATGAATATTCATGTCATAGGGGCATATCTTGCCTTCTTGTGTAAGTCTTACTTAGAAAGTTCAGTTTGGGAATTTTTTTAAAGAACTTGGTGTCCAACCAGACAACATGAAATAAATGAAGTTAAGGAAGTCTTCTGAAATTCTGGAAGATAGAATATTCTTCATCATCTCTTAAGTCCCCTCAGGATCCTAAAAGGCTGGGACCACAGCAGATGAATTCCTGGCTATCACATTAGACACTTTCATGTGAGAGATCTGGGTCCAGAATCTCAGCCAGAAGGAAGAGCTGGGAGAGAGGAAAGTCACACATGTTGCTTTGGATGAACACAGACAAGTCAGGGGGCTAAATGGTGTAGTGGCTGCTTGCTGCTTCTTGATGGTGCCTTACAGCTAAGAGGTGCTCATTGTCCAAAGGACTTTAATACTTCTTATCTTGTCTAAGCCTTCATACTCTTGCAAGGAAGTGCAGAACTCCTATTTTACAAATGGCAAAACTGAGGTCTACAGTATTCCAAGACCAGGATGAACATTAACTGCAGTCCTAGGCTTAGAACTTGGGCTTACTGAATCCCAGTCCAGGGCATTCCAGAGTAATGATGGTGATTATGATAATGACAGTTGCTACTCATATCTGGTGTTCACTAGCATTCATCTGCTACTAAGGCTTCCCTGCCCTTTGGCTCCGGCTGTCTTTAGGCGGTTGATCAGAATGGTAATGAGCATGGAAGTGGCTACTCTGCTCTCAGTATAGTGATCGGCTCATAGAGCTGCTGTCATGATCAGAATTATTACCTGTATTTGCTAAGTAAAATAATAACAATAACAGTGAGAATGATGAAAATAATAATCTCCTTTGTTTTGTTCAGTCACTAAATCATGTCCAACTCTTTGCAACCCCATGGACTGCAGCATGCTAGGCCTCCCTGTCCTTCACTATGTCCTGGAGTTGACTCAAACTCATGTCCATTGAGTTGGTGATGCTATCCAATCATCTCATCCTCTGTCACCCCCTTCTCCACCTGCCCTCAATCTTTCCCAGCATCAGGGGCTTTTCCACTGAGTTGGCTCTTCACATCAGGTAGCCAAAATATTGGAGCTTTAGTTTCAGTATCAGTTCTTCCAATGAATATTCATGTCATAGGGGCATATCTTGCCTTCTTGTGTAAGTCTTACTTAGAAAGTTCAGTTTGGGAATTTTTTTAAAGAACTTGGTGTCCAACCAGACAACATGAAATAAATGAAGTTAAGGAAGTCTTCTGAAATTCTGGAAGATAGAATATTCTTCATCATCTCTTAAGTCCCCTCAGGATCCTAAAAGGCTGGGACCACAGCAGATGAATTCCTGGCTATCACATTAGACACTTTCATGTGAGAGATCTGGGTCCAGAATCTCAGCCAGAAGGAAGAGCTGGGAGAGAGGAAAGTCACACATGTTGCTTTGGATGAACACAGACAAGTCAGGGAGCTAAATGGTGTAGTGGCTGCTTGCTGCTTCTTGATGGTGCCTTACAGCTAAGAGGTGCTCATTGTCCAAAGGACTTTAATACTTCTTATCTTGTCTAAGCCTTCATACTCTTGCAAGGAAGTGCAGAACTCCTATTTTACAAATGGCAAAACTGAGGTCTACAGTATTCCAAGACCAGGATGAACATTAACTGCAGTCCTAGGCTTAGAACTTGGGCTTACTGAATCCCAGTCCAGGGCATTCCAGAGTAATGATGGTGATTATGATAATGACAGTTGCTACTCATATCTGGTGTTCACTAGCATTCATCTGCTACTAAGGCTTCCCTGCCCTTTGGCTCCGGCTTCATCAGGCACATACTTCAGACTGTGAATGTTATGGGGGCAACGTGGATTCATCACAGGAGTTGATATGAATGGCAGGAACAGATGTAAAAGCAAATCCCTATCAAGAGAACTCATGGTTGGGTCAACTGTGCCTTGATCCTCTGCTAGATACCCATCTATTGCTTTTTCTCTTCCTTCTCTATCATCCTGTTGCCTTCAGACTGGAAATGCAGGGAGATGACCAGGCAGTAGCAGCCCTCTTGAAAGAAGGTGAAAGTTAGATGTTCATATCTGAGAACACAGTCTGTCCAAGAGGGCCTGGGAGATGGTAGGAGATGACCACAGAGGATTACCTCCTTCTGTATCCCTCCTACACCCACATGATTTTGTTTTGCATCTGTTCTTTGTTGGAAAGTCTTTGTGGAAGAAAGGCGGGGTAGTGGCTAGGGCTGTGTGTGTGTGTGTGTACATACTAAATTGCATCTGACTCTCTGTGACCCTGTGGACCGTAGCCTGCCAGTCTCCTCTGTTCATGGAGTTTTCCAGGCAAGAATACTGTTGCTCTTTCTTACTTCAGGCGATCTTCCTGACCCAAGGACTGAATCCGCATCTCTTGCATCTCTTGGATTGGTAGGTGAATTCCTTACACTGTGCCACCCATGGGTGTGACTTACAGCATCAGGAGGACAAGGAAGAGGCCGAAAGGAGAAGGCAGTATCAC
This sequence comes from Tragulus kanchil, assembly GCA_022376925.1. Classification (NCBI taxonomy): domain Eukaryota; kingdom Metazoa; phylum Chordata; class Mammalia; order Artiodactyla; family Tragulidae; genus Tragulus; species Tragulus kanchil. Next base: position 126,740,960 of record JAIOJX010000005.1, on the reverse strand, counting down.
ACAAATGGAAGCAAGAAGTGAGGAAGGGCAAGGAGTGATGGGGTTAATTTGGCTGCAAATGGGAAGGAGAATCAGCAGGTAGGCCTTGAGTGCCAAGAAGTACTTTAGACTTTGACTTTCCTTGCTTCTCCCAAAGCATATGTGGTGGAACTCAAGTGACATGTTCGAGAAGTTCTAGGGAAGAGAGAAGTCTGCTCAAATTACTTTTGGAAGCACTAGATTAACTTAAATGCTACATTAACTTAAACCATTGCAGGATTTGTCACAGCCTTTATTACAAAAATGTACACTGAGATTCTTCACTGGAGGAAGTTACCCCATGCAGCACTTCCCAAATTTGTTCTACCAGTGAAGCTAGTTATTCAAGATGGAGTTTGTGAGCACTTTAGAAAATGCTTTCCCATAAAATGGGTTATGGGGCAATGGGAAAGGCAACCAGTGAAAAACCAGTTCCACTCTTGGTACACTGTGAGGCCCACATAAGTACCTTCCTCCTCAAATCCCTATCAAGAGAACTCATGGTTGGGTCAACTGTGCCTTGATCCTCTGCTAGATACCCATCTATTGCTTTTTCTCTTCCTTCTCTATCATCCTGTTGCCTTCAGACTGGAAATGCAGGGAGATGACCAGGCAGTAGCAGCCCTCTTGAAAGAAGGTGAAAGTTAGATGTTCATATCTGAGAACACAGTCTGTCCAAGAGGGCCTGGGAGATGGTAGGAGATGACCACAGAGGACCTCTTCTTGGTTAAGAGGGCCTGGGAGATGGTAGGAGATGACCACAGAGGATTACCTCCTTCTGTATCCCTCCTACACCCACATGATTTTGTTTTGCATCTGTTCTTTGTTGGAAAGTCTTTGTGGAAGAAAGGGGGGGTAGTGGCTAGGGCTGTGTGTGTGTGTGTGTACATACTAAATTGCATCTGACTCTCTGTGACCCTGTGGACCGTAGCCTGCCAGTCTCCTCTGTTCATGGAGTTTTCCAGGCAAGAATACTGTTGCTCTTTCTTACTTCAGGCGATCTTCCTGACCCAAGGACTGAATCCGCATCTCTTGCATCTCTTGGATTGGTAGGTGAATTCCTTACACTGTGCCACCCATGGGTGTGACTTACAGCATCAGGAGGACAAGGAAGAGGCCGAAAGGAGAAGGCAGTATCACACAAATGGAAGCAAGAAGTGAGGAAGGGCAAGGAGTGATGGGGTTAATTTGGCTGCAAATGGGAAGGAGAATCAGCAGGTAGGCCTTGAGTGCCAAGAAGTACTTTAGACTTTGACTTTCCTTGCTTCTCCCAAAGCATATGTGGTGGAACTCAAGTGACATGTTCGAGAAGTTCTAGGGAAGAGAGAAGTCTGCTCAAATTACTTTTGGAAGCACTAGATTAACTTAAATGCTACATTAACTTAAACCATTGCAGGATTTGTCACAGCCTTTATTACAAAAATGTACACTGAGATTCTTCACTGGAGGAAGTTACCCCATGCAGCACTTCCCAAATTTGTTCTACCAGTGAAGCTAGTTATTCAAGATGGAGTTTGTGAGCACTTTAGAAAATGCTTTCCCATAAAAATGGGTTATGGGGCAATGGGAAAGGCAACCAGTGAAAAACCAGTTCCACTCTTGGTACACTGTGAGGCCCACATAAGTACCTTCCCTCCTCAAACTCAATTAACATAGCTCTTCTTTACCCCTGCTAATCAACGGCTGAGTCCTATGCTTAGTTCCCTACTCTGTGAGCTGCAGTAGGACCCCAAATCTTGACATGGGGTCCTTGCAGGAAGCAGGTCATCGCAGTGTTGAAATTATTATACCCCTCAATGGTTCTAAAACACTTTGAGGTCGACAATTCATTTGGAAACGTGCTGGAAGCTAAGAAATCTGTTCCTAGGCTGGTGGGTTGGTGTTGGGAGCTCACAGATTCAAAGTGTGTACATAATACAAAGGATTTTCCAAACTCTTGAGATCTAGCTGAGGAATACCCCTCTGCTTATGTACACATTGGCCCATTGGCTCCTTTGTCTGATCATCACCATTTTCCTTTCTGCTGAATTCTTGGTTGCTTTAAAGGCATAGCCCATTTGTCCCACCCATAAAATTGGCTCTGTGGCCCACATATGATTCTTTGCCTGGAAAATTACCCTAATGGGCAGCTGGAATCCATTTTTCTGGGGTGGTACTGGGAAGAAGCATGAAAAGACTTCTGAACTTGTTTTTAATTAAACACCACCACTATTATTTGGAAACAGAATGGAAACTGATGGAATAGCCCATCCAAGGGAGATCTGTGCTCTCAGCTTCTAAAACTGGAAGAACTGGGGAATGAAGAAGCTTTAACATGGAGTTTGTAATGGAGATCCCAGTGGGACACAGTTTTCTTAAATGCTTTCCTTCAAGGTCATTTTGAGAATAGAGCCATGCAACGCTTTTCTTTCTTAAAGAAATATAGTGTTTCTTGGAGAGGGAACAGGCCTGGTTGTCACTGTTTCTCCATTTTCCACCCACACTTCCCCACTTTTGGGGGGAGCTTATTTTATCACCCCTTAATTATTAATCTTCCCGTGTCATTTAGCTATTGTTCCAAAAAGTCAGCTTGGGCATGTTTTAAATCCAAAAAGCCAGTTTGGGATATGTTTTAAATCCAGTTTGAAAGTCTTCATCCTTTAATATGATAGCTTTGATCCATTCATATTTATTATGATGGCTCAGCAGCTTGAGTTTATTCAAACCATTTTATTTTATATTCTTTCATCAACTAAATCTTTCATTATTCTTTTCCACTCTTGGTACACTGTGAGGCCAATAAGTACCTCCCCCAAACTCAATTAACATAGCTCTTCTTTACCCCTGCTAATCAACGGCTGAGTCCTATGCTTAGTTCCCTACTCTGTGAGCTGCAGTAGGACCCCAAATCTTGACATGGGGTCCTTGCAGGAAGCAGGTCATCGCAGTGTTGAAATTATTATACCCCTCAATGGTTCTAAAACACTTTGAGGTCGACAATTCATTTGGAAACGTGCTGGAAGCTAAGAAATCTGTTCCTAGGCTGGTGGGTTGGTGTTGGGAGCTCACAGATTCAAAGTGTGTACATAATACAAAGGATTTTCCAAACTCTTGAGATCTAGCTGAGGAATACCCCTCTGCTTATGTACACATTGGCCCATTGGCTCCTTTGTCTGATCATCACCATTTTCCTTTCTGCTGAATTCTTGGTTGCTTTAAAGGCATAGCCCATTTGTCCCACCCATAAAATTGGCTCTGTGGCCCACATATGATTCTTTGCCTGGAAAATTACCCTAATGGGCAGCTGGAATCCATTTTTCTGGGGTGGTACTGGGAAGAAGCATGAAAAGACTTCTGAACTTGTTTTAATTAAACACCACCACTATTATTTGGAAACAGAATGGAAACTGATGGAATAGCCCATCCAAGGGAGATCTGTGCTCTCAGCTTCTAAAACTGGAAGAACTGGGGAATGAAGAAGCTTTAACATGGAGTTTGTAATGGAGATCCCAGTGGGACACAGTTTTCTTAAATGCTTTCCTTCAAGGTCATTTTGAGAATAGAGCCATGCAACGCTTTTCTTTCTTAAAGAAATATAGTGTTTCTTGGAGAGGGAACAGGCCTGGTTGTCACTGTTTCTCCATTTTCCACCCACACTTCCCCACTTTTGGGGGGAGCTTATTTTATCACCCCTTAATTATTAATCTTCCCGTGTCATTTAGCTATTGTTCCAAAAAGTCAGCTTGGGCATGTTTTAAATCCAAAAAGCCAGTTTGGGATATGTTTTAAATCCAGTTTGAAAGTCTTCATCCTTTAATATGATAGCTTTGATCCATTCATATTTATTATGATGGCTCAGCAGCTTGAGTTTATTCAAACCATTTTATTTTATATTCTTTCATCAACTAAATCTTTCTATCTTCCCAACTTGCTTTGTATTGAGCATAAGGGATAAGAGAAAGCATTTAGTTGCCTTTTTAGCATACAAAAATTACACATGAATACTTCCTTGAATTCTGTAGAAAATTCTGTCCTTTGTAGCCTGAGTCTCTCAATCTGTTTGTTTCCCAGTGCTGTGCTGTGTCATTTGTGTCCAGCTCTTTGCCACCCCAAGGACTGTAGCCTGCCCCACCCCTATGCTCATGGAATTTTACTAGAGTGGGGTGCCATTTCCTACTCCAGGGGATCTTCCCAATCCAGGAATTGAACCTGCATCTCTTGTATCTCCTGCATTGACAGACAGATTCTTTTACCACTAGCATGACCCGGGAAGACCATCTGTTTCCTTGCAGCCTGGAGATTTAGAACAGAAAGGGGAAAACTGGGTGCTGAGCCAAGAAGAGAATCAGGCATTACTCTCTTTGTCTTTCTCTTTTCATAATAATAGGGGAAAAGGATAGGGGATGATATCAGAGAGAATAGTAAGCAGACAAGGAGACAATAAGTGGCTTAGAGATCCACTAGGCAGAGCCAAGGTGAAACTTCACAACCTCAGTGATAGAACCCGATTTACCTGCTGGGAACTTTGCTTTGGTAGCAGAGGGATTTCAACCTTCTGAATCCTTAGGACCAGCAGACCAGCAAGAAGGGAGTTGACTCTCTCTTTGCTCTTGCCCTCACTATCAGTTTTTCTCTGCCATGACTGTGGAATGACCCAGCACTTGAAACTCAATCCCATGGCGTCCAGATGTCAGCAATTGCTTTTGGTTTCCAGAAGACTCAGCCAGTCCGTTGCTAGCTTATCCAGTGGTTGGTCCAGTAAACCAGTGGCCACACACTTGCCTCTAATTTGACTGGGCTCTGGGGACAAATGGTCAGGGCTGTGTGAAGCAGATTGTGTGTATATGTGTGGCCCAGACGAAAGCTCTTAAAGCATGCCTTGTGAGACACAACCTATAATAAGGAGTTATAAATTGTTCCATTCTGGTACCTCCAACTGGAGGTCAAAAGTTTTCATGGTTCTTTTCATGGAGAAGGAGGAGTCCAACGCCCTAGTGCTCGCTGAAAGCCTGGGGGCTCTTTCCTAGCCTGGAAGAGTTATGTTTACAAAGACAAATACTTTAATGGACAGCATGAGGCAGAGAAACAGCCGAGGTGGAGTGCCAGCATCCTTGAGCTTGCCTATGTTGAAGAGAACTGAGCCAAGCCAGTCAGCCTGGGGCCCCGTGACTGACTTCATCTCTAGTCAGATGGATACTGATCTCTACCCTTGAGTGATTGTCTGAGGCAGTGGCCTGCTTTAAGCTGCCTTGGTCAAGACATAGAATACACGTAGGCCAGTCTAGGGGGGCCCCAACAACCTCCACCTGTGAGCTGTAGTGGGACCATCCAGAGGCCCTGGATGCAGTTCGAGTCAAATACCATCTACTTAAGACAGGGATCTCTGCTGTGTACAGAGGACCCAGCGGCATAAAAACGTAACCCTTCCAGCCTTTGGAGTATTACATGGCGTAGGGGAGGTGAAACGGATCATGGACATCATTAGACGACAGGGGAGTCCAAGCCAAGAGAGCAACCCTGGAAATGTCCTGTGGACTTCAGAAGCTTGGAAGGACATCCAGAGAGTGGGTAGGATGTCAGGCTTTGGTGCCACTTGGGGCTTAACTCTTTCTTCTATTTCTAGATTATGTCTCCTTTGGTAAGATGTTTTATTCACCTATAAATGTACCTTATAAAATTCTGTAAACATTCAATGAGGTAATATCTGTGAAGCGTTTAGCCCTGGGCAGGACATATACTCAGTGCTCAATAAATGAATGAAAGTTATTCTTATTCCTAGAGGAAACGGTGTTTTCCAGGCCACTGAGGACTTTATAGGAGTTGAGAGAACACTTCGAGCGAAAAGCACAGAGCCTGAATACAAGTTAATAAAAAGGACTTGAGGGTGGGTGGAGTCATGCATTCAACAAATATTGATTTTTTCTATTGGCCAGGAAGTCTGGATACAATGATGGGGACAAATGTAAGAGAGTGAGTCCACAAAGTTTAAACTCAAAATAATAAGGAGTTATAAATTGTTCCATTCTGGTACCTCCAACTGGAGGTCAAAAGTTTTCATGGTTCTTTTCATGGAGAAGGAGGAGTCCAACGCCCTAGTGCTCGCTGAAAGCCTGGGGGCTCTTTCCTAGCCTGGAAGAGTTATGTTTACAAAGACAAATACTTTAATGGACAGCATGAGGCAGAGAAACAGCCGAGGTGGAGTGCCAGCATCCTTGAGCTTGCCTATGTTGAAGAGAACTGAGCCAAGCCAGTCAGCCTGGGGCCCCGTGACTGACTTCATCTCTAGTCAGATGGATACTGATCTCTACCCTTGAGTGATTGTCTGAGGCAGTGGCCTGCTTTAAGCTGCCTTGGTCAAGACATAGAATACACGTAGGCCAGTCTAGGGGAGCCCCAACAACCTCCACCTGTGAGCTGTAGTGGGACCATCCAGAGGCCCTGGATGCAGTTCGAGTCAAATACCATCTACTTAAGACAGGGATCTCTGCTGTGTACAGAGGACCCAGCGGCATAAAAACGTAACCCTTCCAGCCTTTGGAGTATTACATGGCGTAGGGGAGGTGAAACGGATCATGGACATCATTAGACGACAGGGGAGTCCAAGCCAAGAGAGCAACCCTGGAAATGTCCTGTGGACTTCAGAAGCTTGGAAGGACATCCAGAGAGTGGGTAGGATGTCAGGCTTTGGTGCCACTTGGGGCTTAACTCTTTCTTCTATTTCTAGATTATGTCTCCTTTGGTAAGATGTTTTATTCACCTATAAATGTACCTTATAAAATTCTGTAAACATTCAATGAGGTAATATCTGTGAAGCGTTTAGCCCTGGGCAGGACATATACTCAGTGCTCAATAAATGAATGAAAGTTATTCTTATTCCTAGAGGAAACGGTGTTTTCCAGGCCACTGAGGACTTTATAGGAGTTGAGAGAACACTTCGAGCGAAAAGCACAGAGCCTGAATACAAGTTAATAAAAAGGACTTGAGGGTGGGTGGAGTCATGCATTCAACAAATATTGATTTTTACTATTGGCCAGGAAGTCTGGATACAATGATGGGTGAGGCAGAAGTAATCCCTGTTCCCACTGGTCATTGTGGAAGAAGCCCCCACGGGAAGGTGTTGAAATATTCTGTCTAATCCGAGACAATATTTAGGTCAAAACTAAGGGCTTATGTGTGGAGAGGACACACAGGAGATCTCATGTCCACCAGGACATATCTTTAAAAAATCGAACTCTATCCCCAGCAATCCCATCATGCAGAGTGTTCTATGAAACTAACTGGCATTACAGGAACTCTTGGAAAGTCATGCAACCTTGAACATTAATTACCATCTAATATCAGGACACCTGAATGGCAGGATGATAAACAATGAGGCTGACTGCCCATGGTCTGTCTGCTCCTCTCTTAATTAAATAATGGTAGTGCTGTTGGGGATATGACCACAGCTCTGGGGCTAGTCCTATCCTTCTAGACAATAACTCTTAGCATGTGACAGTTGAAGACAATGCAGTATGAGAAGTGGACTGGAGGGCTTCCAGAAAATGTCTCCCCATGTTATCTACTGATGGACAGGACAGAGAAACATTTCACCTGATGGTAATTGCCAGTCATATTATAATCATGAGGGAAGCCTACTTTTGCATACAACAACTTCATGGTTGCCAGATAGAAAGACAGAAAGAACATGGGTCCTTGATGATCCAGTTGATTGGCCAGAACCAAGATGAGAGCCCAGTCATGTTTCAACTTCCTGCACTTGGAGGATAGTGCATTTCTTAGTGGTTAGGCTTGTCTGAATAGAGTCTTCTATTATTTGTGGCCTAGTGCATCCTAATGGACACATCTGATAAAACAGAGCCAGGTATTTATTTAAATGATTGTACCTCCAGTTGGCTTCTTAGGTCTTTGGTCTTCCCCATGAAAAACATACTCAGCCCAATCTCAACTTGTCTGACAGCCTGTATGATTGGAGGCATGTCGGAAACACAAGTTGTGGTAATATCAACCTTCTGAATTAAATCAGATTTAATAATAGCAAGTGAAAAGAGCTTGCTATGCATCAGAGGCACTTCTGAACAGTTTATAGACTTTATTTACTCTTCTCAAAAACCCTTTGTATTCGGTCATACCATGATATACATTTTGTGGTCGAGGAAACTGAGATAGAGACATTGAAGTAACTTGTCCAGAGGTTCATAGCTAATAAGTGGCTGAAGCTAGACTCCAATTCAAGGAATTGTTGACTTCGGAATCTGTGGCCCTAGTTGAATTGTTTCCCTTTGGGGTGGTCCTATGATCCATAGATAAAAAGTATATAAAGGAAGAGGCAGAATACCCCATTAAAATTGAGTTCACTTGAAATTATAAAATGTGAAAAACACACCTTTAGGATTCCATCCAACTTCAGGGAAGTCATTGCAGGCTTTGGAGAGCAGAGTATTTGTTTTAAGCAAATGTCCAAATTTCTCATGCTCTCTATTCCTCAGATCATCTCTTCATCATTTCTCTAGGACTGTCTTTCTTTTTATCTCTTCATCTGTGTTAAAAACCTGTGAAACTGCCAACTACCATATTGGATGAAGTCTGCAACCTCTGAGCACAGTCACTTTGATAAGAATTCTGTATTTTGACCTACCACACAGGCAAAAAGAAAGTTCTGAACGTGAAAAGAAGCCCCATGTGAGTCTTCCATGCTCTCTGCCAAATGGCTTGAGCTCACCCCACCTTTTTAATTTTGCAAAACATTTGTGTTGTGTTTCCAATTTCCCATGGTGCACCACTGGGCTGGGTGATGGAGGAGGGCTGCAGGGATGAGGTGCCTGGTGGAGGCTCTGCGCTGGGCCACAGGTGCTCAGCAAGACTGGCCAATGGGAGCGACTTCTTGGAACCAGCCTGACGAGTTCCTGCTGGCTCAAGCCTGGGGCCTCATCTCCCTCCAGCTTGGCCCCAGGTCACCAAAAGGAAATGTATTTAATTTTCAAATCCCTCCTGGAGCCGAAGAGAATTCCAACAAAACAGCCATAAACATTGAAAGAGTCTTGTCTGATTTGGGGAAACATTCCATTGGATTTAAAATGAAATATCCTGTGACTAATCTCATGTAGGACTGGGAATGGGTCTAATTGTTCAATCTGGTGGTCAGTGAGGGAACTCCGGGAGAGAGACCTGGTCCCTCCCCTGCACCACTTTGGGATAGGCAATAAATCAGCCAGGACTGAGTTTTCAAACACGGATTTTGAAGGGTATGATGTTTATAGACTTTATTTACTCTTCTCAAAAACCCTTTGTATTCGGTCATACCATGATATACATTTTGTGGTCGAGGAAACTGAGATAGAGACATTGAAGTAACTTGTCCAGAGGTTCATAGCTAATAAGTGGCTGAAGCTAGACTCCAATTCAAGGAATTGTTGACTTCGGAAGCTGTGGCCCTAGTTGAATTGTTTCCCTTTGGGGTGGTCCTATGATCCATAGATAAAAAGTATATAAAGGAAGAGGCAGAATACCCCATTAAAATTGAGTTCACTTGAAATTATAAAATGTGAAAACACACCTTTAGGATTCCATCCAACTTCAGGGAAGTCATTGCAGGCTTTGGAGAGCAGAGTATTTGTTTTAAGCAAATGTCCAAATTTCTCATGCTCTCTATTCCTCAGATCATCTCTTCATCATTTCTCTAGGACTGTCTTTCTTTTTATCTCTTCATCTGTGTTAAAAACCTGTGAAACTGCCAACTACCATATTGGATGAAGTCTGCAACCTCTGAGCACAGTCACTTTGATAAGAATTCTGTATTTTGACCTACCACACAGGCAAAAAGAAAGTTCTGAACGTGAAAAGAAGCCCCATGTGAGTCTTCCATGCTCTCTGCCAAATGGCTTGAGCTCACCCCACCTTTTTAATTTTGCAAAACATTTGTGTTGTGTTTCCAATTTCCCATGGTGCACCACTGGGCTGGGTGATGGAGGAGGGCTGCAGGGATGAGGTGCCTGGTGGAGGCTCTGCGCTGGGCCACAGGTGCTCAGCAAGACTGGCCAATGGGAGCGACTTCTTGGAACCAGCCTGACGAGTTCCTGCTGGCTCAAGCCTGGGGCCTCATCCCCCTCCAGCTTGGCCCCAGGTCACCAAAAGGAAATGTATTTAATTTTCAAATCCCTCCTGGAGCCGAAGAGAATTCCAACAAAACAGCCATAAACATTGAAAGAGTCTTGTCTGATTTGGGGAAACATTCCATTGGATTTAAAATGAAATATCCTGTGACTAATCTCATGTAGGACTGGGAATGGGTCTAATTGTTCAATCTGGTGGTCAGTGAGGGAACTCCGGGAGAGAGACCTGGTCCCTCCCCTGCACCACTTTGGGATAGGCAATAAATCAGCCAGGACTGAGTTTTCAAACAAGGATTTTGAAGGGTTTGTTGTTTGATCCTCAAGCCCCCTTCTCCTCAATTTGTCATTGATTTCCCATCAAGAAAGTTTGTGCAACTGAATCCCCCATGCAATTCTGGCACTTTGTAAGCCAGTAAATAAAACCCAAATGTTAATTCTTATGAGCACAGCATTCCCTGCCAAGAAATGAATAATGCACTGTGAAAGCAACGGCATCGTGCATCCTTGGATGAGGGAACAAGAAACAGTGGGGCAGGGCTGGGGAGCAGGGAGTCACAAAGGCAGTAAAGCCAGGAAGAGAGGTGCAAAGGGAAGAGAGAGAAGGAACAAAATTACCTTGGACTCCTCGATTTGAGTCCTATGGCCAGCGCCAGGCAATTGAAAGATTATTTGGTTCCTTGTGCCTGTTCTGTGGGCTTCCCAGGACCTCAGTGGGTAAAGAATCTGCTTGCAATGCAGGAGACACAGGCAGACTCCAGTTCAATGCCCAGGTCAGAAAGATCCCCTAGAGGAGGGCATGGCAACCCATTCCAGTATTCTTGCCTGGAGAATGCCGTGGACAGAGGAGCCTGGTAGCCTATAGTTTATAGGGTCATAAAGGGTCAGATAACAACTAAAGCAACTGAGTACACACATGAGCCTGTTCTTTATGGAACAGACTTCCAGACGTGTTTGTTTTCTCCTCACAGTGATCTTTGAGGCAGGTTCTGCTATGTCCCCCATTTACAGATGAAGAAACTAAGTAAGGTCGGAGAAGTAAACACCTTGCCCACTTGAGAAAGAAGAGATGAGCCACGCTGTGGGGGTCAGAGCCAACTCAGTGCCACTGTGATGTCTGCCTCAGAGGGGAAAAGCATGGGTAGAGTGACCGACTACCCCAGAGTGCCCAGGACTGCAGGGTCTCTGTAGGACTTCTGGTGCTAAAACCAAGACAGTCCCAGACAAACGGGACGAGTTGGTCACCCTGGGTGTGGGAGTTAGACTCCAACTCTGAGTAGATTTCTTGGGTGTTTATGTCAAGAGCTTTTCCAGAAAAGTAGGCACTGGTGTCTGTAGCGCTGTGCCTGTAGGGTGTGTTAGCAAGTTGGTCTAGTGAAGACAATCCTATTTCTCGCCTGTAAGAGCACCCCCTCAAAATAGCATCCTGATATGTGGCAATGAAGAAGGACATAGTCGTGATGACACATGCTACTGCTGTTTAACAAGACAGGGTATTTCCCCTGGAATGCTCTTCTAGGCAAAGACAGGAGGAAATCATCTAGAATTCTAGTTCCAGAAGGTCTGGGAGTAAATTATGATTTCTGTTTATTATTTATTAGCAGCAGGTCACTTTCAGGGCCCAGATGAACACTTTCTGCTTACCATTGCATCTGTGTAAGGCAGACAAAAAGAATTCCTAAGCAGGGATCTCATTTCCATTTCCGGGGCCTATTTTAGAAGTGGAGACCTCTCGCTCGTGAATTATGCTACGCTCAAGTTTCTGACTCCTGGCGGAGTAAAGTCAGGCTTGGATTCCATTCAATGATAATAGTTCCTACAACAAACAAAGGCGTGCATTGATAAACAGAGTTCTCACCACGTCTTACCTGTCTTGAGCTCCTAGCAACCCCATGAAACAAGGGAGAGAAGCTGAATTCCATGCCATGGTCCATGATGGTGGACAGAGGAGCCTGGTAGCCTATAGTTTATAGGGTCATAAAGGGTCAGATAACAACTAAAGCAACTGAGTACACACATGAGCCTGTTCTTTATGGAACAGACTTCCAGACGTGTTTGTTTTCTCCTCACAGTGATCTTTGAGGCAGGTTCTGCTATGTCCCCCATTTACAGATGAAGAAACTAAGTAAGGTCGGAGAAGTAAACACCTTGCCCACTTGAGAAAGAAGAGATGAGCCACGCTGTGGGGGTCAGAGCCAACTCAGTGCCACTGTGATGTCTGCCTCAGAGGGGAAAAGCATGGGTAGAGTGACCGACTACCCCAGAGTGCCCAGGACTGCAGGGTCTCTGTAGGACTTCTGGTGCTAAAACCAAGACAGTCCCAGACAAACGGGACGAGTTGGTCACCCTGGGTGTGGGAGTTAGACTCCAACTCTGAGTAGATTTCTTGGGTGTTTATGTCAAGAGCTTTTCCAGAAAAGTAGGCACTGGTGTCTGTAGCGCTGTGCCTGTAGGGTGTGTTAGCAAGTTGGTCTAGTGAAGACAATCCTATTTCTCGCCTGTAAGAGCACCCCCTCAAAATAGCATCCTGATATGTGGCAATGAAGAAGGACATAGTCGTGATGACACATGCTACTGCTGTTTAACAAGACAGGGTATTTCCTGGAATGCTCTTCTAGGCAAAGACAGGAGGAAATCATCTAGAATTCTAGTTCCAGAAGGTCTGGGAGTAAATTATGATTTCTGTTTATTATTTATTAGCAGCAGGTCACTTTCAGGGCCCAGATGAACACTTTCTGCTTACCATTGCATCTGTGTAAGGCAGACAAAAAGAATTCCTAAGCAGGGATCTCATTTCCATTTCCGGGGCCTATTTTAGAAGTGGAGACCTCTCGCTCGTGAATTATGCTACGCTCAAGTTTCTGACTCCTGGCGGAGTAAAGTCAGGCTTGGATTCCATTCAATGATAATAGTTCCTACAACAAACAAAGGCGTGCATTGATAAACAGAGTTCTCACCACGTCTTACCTGTCTTGAGCTCCTAGCAACCCCATGAAACAAGGGAGAGAAGATGAATTCCATGCCATGGTCCATGATGGGGGACAGGTGGTTTAAGGAAGATCCTAGATTTAAGGAGGGGAGAAAGTCTCTGAGGCAACTTGCTAGTATGGTATCAGGAAGTCTAATGATTTTAATTCAAAAAAAGTCAAGAGATATATAAAAAATAAAGGTGCCTTTCTATTTCCAAAACTGACCCCAAAATTACCCACTATGAGGAAAATGGGGCAAGGGAAAGATTTAGCTTCAACATTAACCAGACTGAAGTCTGACTCTTAGCTCATTTGCCTACCTGTGAAATTCCAGGTAAGTTACTTAACCTTTCTGAGCCAACGGATACCTTGCAAGCAGAAAGGCAGGTAGAAATACCCTCTTGACTGTTATGAGAACTTGTGATTGCAGCTGAAGAGGGCTTGGCATATGGTAAGTGAGCCATAAGAGACAGCTGTGTTGTTTTTCAGGCCCCAGGATTCTGGGTACTTCTTTATGCGCAGGCTAGTGATGGAAATGGACAAACCAGGGCACAAGGATCTAATGTCTGGAGGGGGACACTGGACCAGATGCTTCCTGACCTCCTGTCATGTTTAACTCACCTTTCCTACCACACTGAGAGGGAACACTCTCAACTCAGGCAACACAGTTTCAGTGCTGTGGGTGACCCCTTCCGTATATGCCTGGGGCCAAGCTACAGGTGACAATTAGCTCTCCGAAAGTGGAAGGACATTAACTCCAGTAACTTGACTCTGTTCCAATTGAGATAATTGAATAAAGTGCCCACAGGTGGATCCCGTTAATGAGGCATCCACTGGGTTGCAGCCGAGCCATCCAGGCAGCAAATGTGGACCTGGGGCCTGGGTGTCAACAGAAGCATGAAGCATCTCCCTGTCTCCCTTCTCAATGAGTTCCTAGCCTCTGTACCCCAGGTCATTCGGGTGTCCTTAGGAGTGCTCTGCTGGGGGTCAGAGATCTTGTGCTCTGGGCTTTCCCATGAGCTTACTCTTGACCTTGAGCAAATATCTGCCATCTCCCTAACTCAGTTTTCTGAATTGTGAAAGGAAGGTCAAAAATGGAAAGAGGACCTTAGGGACTGCTTCTCCCCCCATGAGTTTTTCCCTATGAATGGGGGTGAATTCCATGCCATGGTCCATGATGGGGACAGGTGGTTTAAGGAAGATCCTAGATTTAAGGAGGGAGAAAGTCTCTGAGGCAACTTGCTAGTATGGTATCAGGAAGTCTAATGATTTTAATTCAAAAAGTCAAGAGATATATAAAAAAGAAAGGTGCCTTTCTATTTCCAAAACTGACCCCAAAATTACCCACTATGAGGAAAATGGGGCAAGGGAAAGATTTAGCTTCAACATTAACCAGACTGAAGTCTGACTCTTAGCTCATTTGCCTACCTGTGAAATTCCAGGTAAGTTACTTAACCTTTCTGAGCCAACGGATACCTTGCAAGCAGAAAGGCAGGTAGAAATACCCTCTTGACTGTTATGAGAACTTGTGATTGCAGCTGAAGAGGGCTTGGCATATGGTAAGTGAGCCATAAGAGACAGCTGTGTTGTTTTTCAGGCCCCAGGATTCTGGGTACTTCTTTATGCGCAGGCTAGTGATGGAAATGGACAAACCAGGGCACAAGGATCTAATGTCTGGAGGGGGACACTGGACCAGATGCTTCCTGACCTCCTGTCATGTTTAACTCACCTTTCCTACCACACTGAGAGGGAACACTCTCAACTCAGGCAACACAGTTTCAGTGCTGTGGGTGACCCCTTCCGTATATGCCTGGGGCCAAGCTACAGGTGACAATTAGCTCTCCGAAAGTGGAAGGACATTAACTCCAGTAACTTGACTCTGTTCCAATTGAGATAATTGAATAAAGTGCCCACAGGTGGATCCCGTTAATGAGGCATCCACTGGGTTGCAGCCGAGCCATCCAGGCAGCAAATGTGGACCTGGGGCCTGGGTGTCAACAGAAGCATGAAGCATCTCCCTGTCTCCCTTCTCAATGAGTTCCTAGCCTCTGTACCCCAGGTCATTCGGGTGTCCTTAGGAGTGCTCTGCTGGGGGTCAGAGATCTTGTGCTCTGGGCTTTCCCATGAGCTTACTCTTGACCTTGAGCAAATATCTGCCATCTCCCTAACTCAGTTTTCTGAATTGTGAAAGGAAGGAAACAGCTCAAAAAATGGAAAGAGGACCTTAGGGACAAGTGAGGTCATTCTTACCAGAACACTGCTCTCCTTCACTGCTAGTTTCTGCTGCTTTCTGCTGGGCCTCCTTCTCTCCTCCAATAGGCTGTTCTCTCTTTCTTCCTCGGCCTTCAGCAACCCTGGTTTCATAGTCTATCCCTGATGAGATAGGAGGCAGAGGAGGCTGCTCCTGGTTTCCTTTTTTTTTTTTAAATCCTAGGGAAGGACGTAATTGGTCCAGCTTAAGTTACAAGTCCACCTTGAAGACCAATCACTGTGGCTGAGAGGAGACAAGCACTCCCTTAGTCCAGAGGCAGATTAATATATTTTTTAAAGATTTATTTATTTACATTGGCTGCGCTAGGTCCTGGTTGCTTCGTACTGGCTTTCTCTAGTTGTGGAGAGTGGAGGTTACTCTCTAGGCATGTGGAATCTTCCCAGACCAGGGATCGAACCTTTGTCCCCTGCATTGCAAGGCAGACTCTTGAACCACCGGACCACCAGGGAAGCCCCAAGAGGCAGATTATTGATCTATCACCAGAAAAGTGAAAGTGAATTCACTCAGTTGTGTCCGACTCTATGTGACCCACGGACAAACTGTGGAATTCTCCAGGCAAGAATACAGGAGTGAGTAGCCTTTTCCATTCTCCAGGGGATCTTCCCAACCTAGGGGTCGAACCCAGGTCTCCCACATTGCAGGTAGATTTTTTTTTTTTTTTTTACACCTCTGAGCCACCAGGGAAGCCACTCATATTTGAAGCTTTCACAGCACAGGGACAAAAGTGCTCCATGGACAGTCTTCCCTCTACTAAGAAACAGATTGTATTCCTGAGACGTTTGTGTGTGTGTGTGAGTGTATGTGTGTTGGTACTTTGTAGCAGGAATACAGGTGACCTTGAACAACACAGATTTGAACTGCATGGGTCCATTTATATGTGGGTTTTTTCAAGTAGGGTATTGGAAAAAATTTTGGAGACTTGTGACAATTTGAAAAAAAATCACAGATGAACTGGAAAATTCTTTACCATCTGTGCCACCAAGGAAGCCCTTGTAGGCTAGAAATATGAAAAAAATTAAGAGACAGCTAGGTATATTATTGAATATATAAAACTCATGTACATATGCATATAACATACAAAATATGTGTGACCTCTTATATTAATGGTAAGACTTCAGATCAAATAGGTTGCATTTAAATCCTTCTCTCCTCCGATAGGCTGTCCCCTCTTTCTTCCTCGGCCTTCAGCAACCCTGGTTTCATAGTCTATCCCTGATGAGATAGGAGGCAGAGGAGGCTGCTCCTGGTTTCCTTTTTTTTTTTTAAATCCTAGGGAAGGACGTAATTGGTCCAGCTTAAGTTACAAGTCCACCTTGAAGACCAATCACTGTGGCTGAGAGGAGACAAGCACTCCCTTAGTCCAGAGGCAGATTAATATATTTTTTAAAGATTTATTTATTTACATTGGCTGCGCTAGGTCCTGGTTGCTTCGTACTGGCTTTCTCTAGTTGTGGAGAGTGGAGGTTACTCTCTAGGCATGTGGAATCTTCCCAGACCAGGGATCGAACCTTTGTCCCCTGCATTGCAAGGCAGACTCTTGAACCACCGGACCACCAGGGAAGCCCCAAGAGGCAGATTATTGATCTATCACCAGAAAAGTGAAAGTGAATTCACTCAGTTGTGTCCGACTCTATGTGACCCACGGACAAACTGTGGAATTCTCCAGGCAAGAATACAGGAGTGAGTAGCCTTTTCCATTCTCCAGGGGATCTTCCCAACCTAGGGGTCGAACCCAGGTCTCCCACATTGCAGGTAGATTTTTTTTTTTTTTTTTACACCTCTGAGCCACCAGGGAAGCCACTCATATTTGAAGCTTTCACAGCACAGGGACAAAAGTGCTCCATGGACAGTCTTCCCTCTACTAAGAAACAGATTGTATTCCTGAGACGTTTGTGTGTGTGTGTGAGTGTATGTGTGTTGGTACTTTGTAGCAGGAATACAGGTGACCTTGAACAACACAGATTTGAACTGCATGGGTCCATTTATATGTGGGTTTTTTCAAGTAGGGTATTGGAAAAAATTTTGGAGACTTGTGACAATTTGAAAAAAAATCACAGATGAACTGGAAAATTCTTTACCATCTGTGCCACCAAGGAAGCCCTTGTAGGCTAGAAATATGAAAAAAATTAAGAGACAGCTAGGTATATTATTGAATATATAAAACTCATGTACATATGCATATAACATACAAAATATGTGTGACCTCTTATATTAATGGTAAGACTTCAGATCAAATAGGTTGTTACTATTTAAGACTGGAGGGGAGTCAAAGTTATGGATGGATTTTCAATGATCAGGGGTGGGAGAAGGTCAGTGTCCCTAACCCCCATGTCATTTAAGGGTCAACTGTGTATTTCTTCATAGAAAGAATGCTGTGAATGGTGTTTATTCATCCAGACCTGTCTAAGAAGAAGTTAACTGGATGACCAGGCAGGCTGCTTACACTCTTTGTGCTTCCTCATGCGGAAGATGATGACAAATAACAATACCAGTCCAGGAGTTGTTGAAGTAACTGAATAATTCAGGTAGATTCAATTCTTAGCACACTGACTGGACATCGGGAAGAGTTCAGTGAGCAGCAGTCATTGGTATTATAAAGTGAAATGCTACATGCGTATGGGTTTTTAAAAACAATTATTTTTAAAAAAATAAACCTGTTTATTTATTTATTTTGTTTCAGGGGGTGGCACTCCATGTGGCATGTGGGATCTTCGTTTTCCAACCAGGGATCGAACTTGTGCCCACTTCAGTGGAAGCACAGAGTCTTAACCAGTGGACAGCCAGGAAAGTTCCTACATGTGTGTGTTTTTTAAAAAATGTTGGAGAATCTCACTTCTAAAAAAAGGGACAAACGACTCCACAGATGAAAACATTTGTTTTCTTTGGTGGGTGTGGAAGGGCAGGTCTAGTTAAAGAATGGTGAGCAGGGTCTGAAGTGAATATTGGGCTAATTCTGCTGTAACTTTCTTTTTCCTTTTCTGTCATTGATATGATATGACTCATTTGCTTGTTGGAGACATTTGATAGTTTTACTGGGAAAAGGGGGGCTCAAAAATAGGACTGAGAGAAGAGACAAGGAGAGAGAAATAGAAATAAAAGTTATCTTGATGTGCCTGGGAAAGAGTGACACAGGATAGAGATGAAGAATAGGATAGAATAATGAGGAACTTCCCTGGAGGTCCAGTGGTTAAGATTCCAAGTTCCCAGTGCAGGGGCTCTGGGTTTAATCCCTGACTGGAGAACTAGATCCCACACACCGCAATTAGTTGTGTGCCTCAGCTAAGAGCCAGGAGAGGCAAATAAACAAACAAACAAATAAACATTTTTTTTAAAAAAGAGAATAGAATAACTATTAGAATAGTTTAGTAGTAACGAATAGAATAGTTGCTGCTTTGTCCTATACATGAGACAAAGAACCGGCTGAGATGTAGTCAGGTGAGCTCCACGCAGTGGACAACTGCAGAGCAGGGTCATCGTTTGCCTCAAGAAGGTGGGTAGGAAGGACCCATGCTGGGCTTCTGGAGTGTACTCCCAAATGATGTGAGAGGCAGGGCAGTTTTATTGACTCTTGAAGACCTCAAGGGGAAGCCGTGCCATGTGTAATGAAGTCTTTCTTTATGTTCTGTGCTAGAGTTCCCTTCTTTGATCTCATGGAGGCCCTGCCCTGCAGTCTGCTCTCCCCATCCATCACAGCACTTGGAACCACATGGATCCCAGTAGGAAATCTACAGCCACCAGAGGCCATGAGGATTTGCAAATCTGAGTTCCTCCTAACACTTCTGTCTGTGGACCATCAAGGTGCTCCCAGTGCTGATGCTTCAGAGCATCCTAGGGGACACAGGAAAAGGGAAATGGAATCCTCTCTGAGTGCTTTCATTCATTCATTCTCTCATTCATTCATTCAACAAATATTTCTGGAGGGCCTGCTATCCATAAGGCTGTGGTGATTGCAGGGGACACATGGGTAAACAAGACAGGCAAAATTCCTGCATCCTAGAATCTACATTCTGTTGGTGAAGAGAGAGGAGAGGAGAGACCACCAGCTACATGTAGCATGTGGTAAGTGGTACCAATGAAAATACAGGATCCTTTGCGAGAAGGTTGAAGGATGCCTGATGTAGCAGCACGAGGAAGTTAATATCTCGGTCCTTGTTTCAAAATTAAGTTCCATGTTCTTTTCAGAACCTCAATGATGTTTATACACATAAAGGAAATATAGACTCATTACAGAAACCTGGAATATATAAAAAGTGTAAAGATACAAAAATCTCCCATAAACTGCTGTTAAAACCACACTTACTTTATGCCTCCTTGGGATAAGATTGCGTATTGTTTTGGAACCTGCCTTTTCACTTCAAATTATATGTTGAACTTCTCCTCCAGTTGTAAAAATTTAATTTAAAACATCATTTTAAATAACAGCATCATATGCCATTTATATAGAGGTGCCATAAATTATTTAATCACTCCCTATTGTTGAACATTTGGTTTGTTTCTACTGTTAAAATAGGCTTCAATGACTCTTGTTCCTAAATCTTTAAGAGTCTGTTGGTTTCTTAGAATAGTTTCCTAGCCAGTCAGTCTACAGATTTCATGGAGTGATTATTATGTGCCAAGTAGATTTCCTTTTGCTTTTCTAGCTAGTCCTCTGGGTGCTTTTAGGGGTACTTGTCTGCACTACTCTTGACTTTGTTCACCTGAGAAGGTGGGCCTCTTTATGGCCATCTTGTCTTCACCTCAACTGTATCTCTGGACCCTGGCATGAGACAATCCCTGTATTAATTGCTATTTGATCTCCTCTCAGTATCCAGTCTGTTTTTTTCCCTTGATTTTTTTCTGTCCTGCTACCCAAACTTTCTAGAACTATGTGCTGTGCTCTCATACCTCAACTTTATGTGTATTTCCCATCCTTATAGTGATTGGGGACTGGGGCAGGAAGTGGCCCCCCAAAAATAGACCCAGGTCTGTCCTGAGTGTGTATGTGAATGGGGGTTGGGGAAAAGCAGGCAATCCCAAAGTGCCACTGTAGGAAGACAGAAGATGGAAGTCCAGGTAGAGACTGGCCTGACTACCATCTGACCTTGTCTTTGGACAGACTACAATAGGACTTGAGTTTTCAGGGCATGTCATTAACGTGTTTCACTGACTATTCCTAATCTGTGTACTTGAAAATCACTGAAAATGTCACAGATAATGTAGCAGAGTGACAGTATGCCTTCCCTTGGCCTTGTAACTTTGTAATCCCTCCCTGCTCAGATTCTAGCTTAGCCATGACATTCTAGTTGGCCACTGGGAAACCCACAAATGTGCTGCAAGTGGACATTTGAAAGTGCTGGCTTATCTCGGCCAGAAAGTTGACCTTAGGGGGCTATGAGGACCTAAGGTCCGAATATATAAAAGTGTAAAGATACAAAAATCTCCCATAAACTGCTGTTAAAACCACACTTACTTTATGCCTCCTTGGGATAAGATTGCGTATTGTTTTGGAACCTGCCTTTTCACTTCAAATTATATGTTGAACTTCTCCTCCAGTTGTAAAAATTTAATTTAAAACATCATTTTAAATAACAGCATCATATGCCATTTATATAGAGGTGCCATAAATTATTTAATCACTCCCTATTGTTGAACATTTGGTTTGTTTCTACTGTTAAAATAGGCTTCAATGACTCCCCTTGTTCCTAAATCTTTAAGAGTCTGTTGGTTTCTTAGAATAGTTTCCTAGCCAGTCAGTCTACAGATTTCATGGAGTGATTATTATGTGCCAAGTAGATTTCCTTTTGCTTTTCTAGCTAGTCCTCTGGGTGCTTTTAGGGGTACTTGTCTGCACTACTCTTGACTTTGTTCACCTGAGAAGGTGGGCCTCTTTATGGCCATCTTGTCTTCACCTCAACTGTATCTCTGGACCCTGGCATGAGACAATCCCTGTATTAATTGCTATTTGATCTCCTCTCAGTATCCAGTCTGTTTTTTTCCCTTGATTTTTTTCTGTCCTGCTACCCAAACTTTCTAGAACTATGTGCTGTGCTCTCATACCTCAACTTTATGTGTATTTCCCATCCTTATAGTGATTGGGGACTGGGGCAGGAAGTGGCCCCCAAAACTAGACCCAGGTCTGTCCTGAGTGTGTATGTGAATGGGGGTTGGGGAAAAGCAGGCAATCCCAAAGTGCCACTGTAGGAAGACAGAAGATGGAAGTCCAGGTAGAGACTGGCCTGACTACCATCTGACCTTGTCTTTGGACAGACTACAATAGGACTTGAGTTTTCAGGGCATGTCATTAACGTGTTTCACTGACTATTCCTAATCTGTGTACTTGAAAATCACTGAAAATGTCACAGATAATGTAGCAGAGTGACAGTATGCCTTCCCTTGGCCTTGTAACTTTGTAATCCCTCCCTGCTCAGATTCTAGCTTAGCCATGACATTCTAGTTGGCCACTGGGAAACCCACAAATGTGCTGCAAGTGGACATTTGAAAGTGCTGGCTTATCTCGGCCAATTCTCTTGTCGTAACTCCAACACTGCCTAAAAATATAGCCAGGCTAGCCTATTGGAGGGCTGTAAGAGCTATGAGGACCTAAGGTCCTCCAAGTCCAGTCAGTCCCCTGCCAGTCTATCTGCTGACCACTGACCCATGAGCAAGTCCAGCCAGAAAACAGATTGAGGGCTGAGTCCCCTCAGGTCAGCCAAACTGACTCACAGACTTGGGAGAGAAAAATAAAGCCTATATTTATTTTGGGGGACGTTGCTTGTTACTCAGCAATAACTAATTGACAAATACATTAATATTGAAGAATAGAGAAAATGAGGGCAATGAAGTTGAAGGAGACAGGCAGAAGGTAGTAACAGATCAAACCATTCAGAAAAACTGCAGCTCTGAATTCATATTAAACTCTGCTGTACAGCAGGAATTCCACCCTGGGACTGGCCTTTGACCTCCAGTGTTGAGCTTGGCTACCTCTTCACTGTAGGCATACTACCTGAACTCTTGGGAAGCAGGTGTTTCCGGAGACCAGCTTGTCCTAATTCTGAGGAAGGTTCTGGAACTGCACAACCATTAAGGGAGAGTCCTGCAGTCACCGGTGGGAACATTGGGGGCTTGCCCAGCAGCAGCCTGGCTTCCAGCCTGGCTTCCTTTTTCCTCGTCTACACTTCTGTTTTCCCCTGACCACGTGGTTGACCTCCTGACCTCAGGCTCCACTGGTCATCTCTCACCTGAAGCAACCTGAAAGAGGGTGTCCCAGGATGATCCCATTACTGCCCCCTCCCAAAGCCAGCAGCACCAGACTGTGGGGAGGGGCAGGTGGTCGTCGAGTTGGACCAGCCTGCCTCTAGTGCAAACCATCCCCGTTCTTGCCCTGTTTGCCTTTCACTTCATGGGTGTGCACAGGGTTGGAAGAGGCATGTCTTGCAGCATATGTAATACAGATACAGCTCATTCAGTGCAAATAAATGGCCTTCCTTTCTGGTTTCTTTTTCTTTCAAACTAGAGAAATGCAAGTCTGCCCTCCACTCTTCCCTCAATATTACATGGTGGTTTCAATCTCATTATTATTGCATTATATGTAGCACATCTGTTACTGGTCAGGAGCCAACTATTTAATTCTATTAGATACATCTATACGGCGAAGTGATAATCTACACCAGGTTTGTGGAACAAGCACTTAATACTTGGCAGCAAGCAGCCAAAGACTTGATGTGCAAGTAAGAGAGTGTAGGAGGCCCATCACAGCCGAGGGTAGCAGGCGGCCAGAAAGCGCTGCAGCGTCGTTCCCCAAGCCAGCATTCCACGTGGGAAAGGAGTCCGTCAGCGGCTTGTTCCAACATCTGCAAGATATTGATGGAGAACGAGGGAGGTGAGCAGGGGGAGGGAGAGGGGAAACGTTTACCTAACCAAATGCTAACTCTTCCAAGAGTCAGCTCTTCCATGTCAGCGCAGACTAAATGATGTGAGAGTTTCAAGCACATGTGGTTGTATTTACCCCCCAAGAAATGGACATAGATTCGTGTCTTGTTCAGTAACTGCAGTGCCTTAGACGTGCCTTCTGCAGTTGCCCCTGAGTTCCCGCTCATGTTTCCTGGCTTCATCTTTGCACATTGGGGAATGGTTTTACTCTCAGCACTGGAGAGCACAAATGGATGCTGTCCTGCAGGAACCTGGCCAGGGCTCTGACCTCCTGGAAATGCCAGTTGGATTGGACCAGCACCTCTCTCTCCCAGATGCCCCATCTTACCCAGGACCACTCCACAGCCACACTTGCTACCTTTCCCCCCAACTGGCCACCTTTTGTAAGGAACATCTCCTGAATTTTTACCTAGAGTGCTAGAAGGGAGGAAGAAGAATGATGATGGGATCTAGGTCTGGTTTCCCCTCCATCCAGGGGGAAAGATCACTTTTAAATCTCAAAATTGATGGAGAAGCGAGGAGGGGTGGATCGAGAAGAAATCAGGTCTCATATTGCATTGATTGTAAGTAAAATGTTATCAGTTTTAAGAAGCACCACCCATTTTATATGCCAGTAAGAAACATAGTGATTCCTCAGCTATGAAACACCAACAATTAAAACACTAGAGAAATGCAAGTCTGCCCTCCACTCTTCCCTCAATATTACATGGTGGTTTCAATCTCATTATTATTGCATTATATGTAGCACATCTGTTACTGGTCAGGAGCCAACTATTTAATTCTATTAGATACATCTATACGGCGAAGTGATAATCTACACCAGGTTTGTGGAACAAGCACTTAATACTTGGCAGCAAGCAGCCAAAGACTTGATGTGCAAGTAAGAGAGTGTAGGAGGCCCATCACAGCCGAGGGTAGCAGGCGGCCAGAAAGCGCTGCAGCGTCGTTCCCCAAGCCAGCATTCCACGTGGGAAAGGAGTCCGTCAGCGGCTTGTTCCAACATCTGCAAGATATTGATGGAGAACGAGGGAGGTGAGCAGGGGGAGGGAGAGGGGAAACGTTTACCTAACCAAATGCTAACTCTTCCAAGAGTCAGCTCTTCCATGTCAGCGCAGACTAAATGATGTGAGAGTTTCAAGCACATGTGGTTGTATTTACCCCCCAAGAAATGGACATAGATTCGTGTCTTGTTCAGTAACTGCAGTGCCTTAGACGTGCCTTCTGCAGTTGCCCCTGAGTTCCCGCTCATGTTTCCTGGCTTCATCTTTGCACATTGGGGAATGGTTTTACTCTCAGCACTGGAGAGCACAAATGGATGCTGTCCTGCAGGAACCTGGCCAGGGCTCTGACCTCCTGGAAATGCCAGTTGGATTGGACCAGCACCTCTCTCTCCCAGATGCCCCATCTTACCCAGGACCACTCCACAGCCACACTTGCTACCTTTCCCCCCAACTGGCCACCTTTTGTAAGGAACATCTCCTGAATTTTTACCTAGAGTGCTAGAAGGGAGGAAGAAGAATGATGATGGGATCTAGGTCTGGTTTCCCCTCCATCCAGGGGGAAAGATCACTTTTAAATCTCAAAATTGATGGAGAAGCGAGGAGGGGTGGATCGAGAAGAAATCAGGTCTCATATTGCATTGATTGTAAGTAAAATGTTATCAGTTTTAAGAAGCACCACCCATTTTATATGCCAGTAAGAAACATAGTGATTCCTCAGCTATGAAACACCAACAATTAAAAACACATCCCAATTCCAGAGATGTTAACGTGTGAGGAAGTCACAACTAATAAATACACCTAATATTCTGCTTAGTTTCTTAAGATTGTGGAAGTAGCAAGTAGTGGTGGCAAATTAGGTTAGAAGGAGGAGAAATCTGGGAAATAAAAAGTAGGGAGGGTGGGGAAGAGATACACCAGATAAGGATGTGACATAAGCAAAGACCAGAAGTGGGGAACCACCTGCTGTGCTTGAGTCCTGGAGTGTAGTGACCCCACTCATAGTAGGACAGGAATTTCTGGAAGAAGGAAGGTTGGGACCAGATAGTTGGAGGAGACCTTGGTCTTGATTCATCGACTAATAGCAAATGTTTTCTTTTATTTTTTTTTCTCTATTTTTCTTTCTTTGCTCCATCATGCCTCTTTTTTTTAAAATTATATTTATTTTCATCCATCTTTTTATTCTTTGGCCTGTGTGTGCCTCCCATTGCAATGGCCCCTCTCACTGCATAGCACCAGCTCTGGGCACATGCGCTCCAAAGCGCTGGCTCGTAATTGGACACACTGGTCCAGCCAGTCTGCTGCACATGGGAGCTTCCTGGGCCAGGGATCAAACCAGTGCCCCTTGCGCTGCAAGGCGGACTCTTTACCCACTGGACCACCAGGGAAGTCCTGTTTTGTTATTTTTGATCATCAAAAACGG
Organism: Tragulus kanchil; assembly: GCA_022376925.1. Classification (NCBI taxonomy): domain Eukaryota; kingdom Metazoa; phylum Chordata; class Mammalia; order Artiodactyla; family Tragulidae; genus Tragulus; species Tragulus kanchil. The sequence continues at coordinate 126,715,287 of JAIOJX010000005.1, read as the reverse complement.
TTGTGGTTTTCCCACCCTCACCCTTCCCTGCTGAGTCCACAAGTCCAGTCTCTACTAGGTTCATCAGTAACATTTTTCTAGATTCCATATATATGTGTTAATATACAATAGCTGTTTTTCTCTTTCTGACTTACTGCACTCTATAGAAGAGGCTCTAAGTTCATCCACTTCGCTACAACTGACTCAAATTCGTTCCTTTTTAAGGCTGAGAAATATTCCATTGTATACGTCTTATGTACAGCAGAAAGTAACACAATATTGTAAAGCAATTTTTCCACCAATTAAAAAATTAAAATTAAAACCAAAACTGTTATAGTTCTCCAAGAAAGAATTTTCTGGAGGATTTGGGGTTTCTCAATGGTCAAAATATGATCAGGAATCAATCCTACTTGAGCAAAGGCAATCACAAGTTGAGACAGTAAGTCATAGAGTAGTGAATGCTTTTCTATACTGATTGGCTTTGTTGAAGTAAACAGATCTCCCTCTGGTTACCCAGTTGAACATATTGCTTCCTGGGGATGCTCCTTTGTTGATTAAACTTCTGATCTGTCTTGTCACCTGACTGTGACATCTCATTGAGCTTCCCAGGAAGTGGCACTTGGGGATCTTCGCAGGCCTGGAGGCACCTGGCTGGATTCATCTCTCCAGATACTGACACCAGCCATGTTTGTGAGTGAGTCAGTCCACGCCAGTGAGGTAGCACATTCAGACTTAACTGGCCAGCAGGTGCGATCTTCTCTGAGTTGTGCTACCCTAGACCAGCTGTGGGGGAGCCCAGGCTTAACCGGATCTTGCAGGATCTGCTCCTGGCTGTGCCCACAAGACACACTTTCGTTTATCTTCCTGGTTTTCCATTTCAGTTTTCCCACCACTGTGAATTTGGCATGCTGAGTATCAGCCTTGTATCTTTGGCCCTGATGACTGCCAGGCTCTGGCTAAGGTCCAGAGAGGTTGGATTTTGTGTCTTGGGAACACGTTCCACTCCCCAGATGCTACACCATGACACCGACTTCACTGAGTCTGGGATCGCTTGGCCAGTTTGTATAATACAGAACTGGACCTCAGATACCCTTCTGAAAGGCAGTCAGCAACCTCCCAGCCAGATGAGCTTCCAGGAAGCTGGTCCCCTGGACAGCTGAGGACCCTGAACACCTCACCTAAAGCTCTCTACCCCAAGAGTCAGCCATGATCTCTCGTCTCCTCAGGGGAGCAGGGCATGTTGGCTTCCTTCTGAGCCTCAGATGCATATGGCGGGCTAAGTGCCTAGTTTTGAAAGTGGCTGGAGACTGGCAGATAAACGATGGCACTAGAAGCCGGGGCTCATGTTACAGCTGAGCTGCCCACAACTGGCTTTCCTCACTCTGAGTGCCTTGGCTGCAGTGTCTTTTCCAGCTGTATGTGTCTTGCTTAATGAAGAGCCAGTCCAGCGCTCTGGAGCGAAGGCCATGAGATCCAAATCCCATTCCATGCGAGTGAGTGACAAGCAGCTAATTTCCAAAGCTGTGCAGCGGATATTTTTTCTTCCGTCAACCCTCTGGGAGAGAAAATGATGCAAATGAAATACCCCAAGGGGAAGTAGCTTGTTGTAACTTATGATTAATCTTGAAAAACCACATGAGTTAAGCATTCCAGTCCTGGAGCTAACTTAAAACCAGGAACATGATCCCTCTTACTCACAGGCCCGCTGTTTCTCTTCCCCCTCCCTCTGAGCTCCCAGAAATCTTAGGTGCTTTTGCACAGTGTGGATTCCCTGCCACTCAAGCCTGCAGAGGGTACCTTTGCTGGTACCAGCTAATACAAAGACAACCTTAGAGTCTGTTTTGGGGAAATCTCCTCTCATTAGAATAATAGCCCAGTGCATCTTTACAGCATTTGGTGGCATTGTTCTTCACAAAAGACCCATGCTGGGGCTGTCTTACCTTACCTTTTCTTAAATCCAATACAGAGTTTCTGGAAGCACATTGGACTAAGGCTGGCCTGTGATGATGGTGAATGGTGTTTGGGAGCAAAGTATGGCCCCCACATGCCCCTCTGCAAAGGCTGGGCATCGAAGTGCCCTCACAAGGTGCTCTGCTAGGTGTCTACCTCTCACTGTGAACAAGTCACTTTATCCCTTAGACTTCTGGTCTTCATTTTGAGCAGTGGGACTAAGATTATTTGCCTTGCTTCCAAGATGGCTTGGGGGAAATAAAGTTAGTATGGCAATAACATCATCTCTTTGTACCTCCGCTTCCTCTCTTGGGGTTGTCATGACAATTAAATAAGCTTATAAAGTGTGTAAGATCATGCCTGGCACATAGTAAGTGTTGAATAAATGTTAGCTATTATTTTTATTGGCTTTGAAGGAAACCAGGCTAAGGATGATGAAAAGCAGAAATGTGGCACCAACAAGAGCATGAATTACCTCCCTGTTGTTAACACGCTTAAGGAGGCTAAGGATTTTATGAAAAGCGATGGCTAGAAGCCGGGGCTCATGTTACCTCCCACAACTGGCTTTCCTCACTCTGAGTGCCTTGGCTGCAGTGTCTTTTCCAGCTGTATGTGTCTTGCTTAATGAAGAGCCAGTCCAGCGCTCTGGAGCGAAGGCCATGAGATCCAAATCCCATTCCATGCGAGTGAGTGACAAGCAGCTAATTTCCAAAGCTGTGCAGCGGATATTTTTTCTTCCGTCCACCCTCTGGGAGAAAATGATGCAAATGAAATACCCCAAGGGGAAGTAGCTTGTTGTAACTTATGATTAATCTTGAAAAACCACATGAGTTAAGCATTCCAGTCCTGGAGCTAACTTAAAACCAGGAACATGATCCCTCTTACTCACAGGCCCGCTGTTTCTCTTCCCCCTCCCTCTGAGCTCCCAGAAATCTTAGGTGCTTTTGCACAGTGTGGATTCCCTGCCACTCAAGCCTGCAGAGGGTACCTTTGCTGGTACCAGCTAATACAAAGACAACCTTAGAGTCTGTTTTGGGGAAATCTCCTCTCATTAGAATAATAGCCCAGTGCATCTTTACAGCATTTGGTGGCATTGTTCTTCACAAAAGACCCATGCTGGGGCTGTCTTACCTTACCTTTTCTTAAATCCAATACAGAGTTTCTGGAAGCACATTGGACTAAGGCTGGCCTGTGATGATGGTGAATGGTGTTTGGGAGCAAAGTATGGCCCCCACATGCCCCTCTGCAAAGGCTGGGCATCGAAGTGCCCTCACAAGGTGCTCTGCTAGGTGTCTACCTCTCACTGTGAACAAGTCACTTTATCCCTTAGACTTCTGGTCTTCATTTTGAGCAGTGGGACTAAGATTATTTGCCTTGCTTCCAAGATGGCTTGGGGGAAATAAAGTTAGTATGGCAATAACATCATCTCTTTGTACCTCCGCTTCCTCTCTTGGGGTTGTCATGACAATTAAATAAGCTTATAAAGTGTGTAAGATCATGCCTGGCACATAGTAAGTGTTGAATAAATGTTAGCTATTATTTTTATTGGCTTTGAAGGAAACCAGGCTAAGGATGATGAAAAGCAGAAAAATGTGGCACCAACAAGAGCATGAATTACCTCCCTGTTGTTAACACGCTTAAGGAGTTTGCTCTGAGTGATCAGTGGGGCAAGAGTTTCTTGATCCCAAGGACAACCAGCACCTACCCTCACACATCTGAGTTGCCCAACAGTGAGGGGGGACTTTGAACAGAACTGTTTTGAGTTAGGGAACATTTCAGTGTGGTCCTTTTGCTATTAATTCATTGTAATACAGAAAATATATTTTCTCCCTTAGTATATATTATGTATTATTATATGTACATTATATGTATATTATACATACTATATATATATACATATATATATATATGTATACTGACATATAGTTTGACTTACAGTGTTTCAGGTGCTCAACTAGGTGATTCAGTTATGCATATGTGCAGATATTATCTTTCAGATTATTTTCCATTATCATTATTATAAGATATTGACTACAGCTTCCTGTGCTATACAGTAAATCTTCATTGCTTGTTGTGTATCTATTTTTTTTTTAATGAGAAATCTAGCATTATATTTATACTCAGTCAAACAAGTAAAATCAAAATGTCATACATTTTTCAGCTAGGCAAAAATTCATAGGTTTTCTAAAATACATATATTATACATGCTATATATATGCACACATATGCACAAAGGCTTTTCTACTAAATAAAGTCTTGAGAATGGACATAAAATAAAAAGACAAGATGGAGAAATTGCAGAACATAAACTAAATTAAATGGGAACACTGAATATTAAATAGAAAAAGTGAAATGGACTAGATAAAAGTAAGATTATCACCTAGTCTAATGATTTTTAAACATAGCTGCTCATTAGAAACACATCTGGAGCTTTGGAGGAAAAATAAAAAACAATGCCTGGCCATTTATATTTTTCAAAAAATTCCAAGATAATTCTGATACGCATCTGAGTTTTTAAAAGTGATCACAGGGGTTTTCTATTAAATGATAGCATTGGTGGTATAGAATTCTTTTGTTATTTGCTGACCAGTCATGCTACAATGGTATTAAGTGAGTAATAGTTCTGGGCATGTGTGCTAAGTCGCTACAGCATGTCCCACTCTGTGCGACCCTATGGGCTGCAGCCCTCCAGGCTCCACTCTTACGGGATTCTCCAGGCAAGAATACTGGAGTGGATTGCCGTGCCCTTCTCCAGGTGTTCTTCATGACCCAGGGATTGAACCTGTGTCTCTTCACCTCTACCTGCACTGCCAAGCAGGTTCTTTACTTCATGCCACCTGGGAAGCCCTGAGTACTAGTTACATAATCATAGTAGTAAAAGATGTTTATTAGTTTTCACACTCAATACCCAGACAAAAAATAAAAGACGATTACAATTGCAAGTCATAATTGGAAGCATGATTAACCTAACAACTAAAAATAATTACATGTAATTGAGGGTTAAGTAGACAGAGGTGGTAAGCAGAAGTGCTAACCTGCGCGTTTTCATTCGCCCACCCAGTCTATCTTTTGGTTGGTGCCTTTAATTCATTTACATTTAAGGTAATTATTGATATGTATAATCCTATTACCATTTGCTTAATTGTTTTGGGAGAAAATACCTTTTTAAAAAAGATTGAAAGTAATGAGGACAACTGACCTTGAGCCTTCCTCCGTCCTTGAACTCAGTCTTGTCCTCAAAACAGACCCTCTTGGACTCAAAGAGTAATTGTCTCAATGCCCACATCTTTTGTTAAAGATTTTTTTTTTTTTAATTGTAAGTTTAAGCGTTTGTTTTCTAGGCTGCCTCAGAATATCCTGGGTCAAAATGGTGATGTCAGATACCCGTGTTCCCCCACAGACCACCCGGTCTTCTCAGACAGTGTGACTTGGACCTCAGGGTCACTGGCCCGCCAGGCTCTGTCGGGGACCAGCCTTCTCCTGAGGAGAAGGAGGCAGCATTTTTGGCCACCAGCTTGGGAGAGGCTGAGTTGGGGTACTGGGGTGTCCAGTATCGGAAGGCACTGAAATTGGCACCCTTTCTGGCTTCCTTCCCAGCTTTGGTTTTAATTAGCTGCTTCCGGATTTAATCTCCCAAATGTTCTGCCTCCCTCCTGTCTAATCCTGAAGTCTGATGGGCCCTTTTTTTATGCAAAATCCCCAATTACTGTTTATCAATAAGGAAAGGCACAATGGTATTAAGTGAGTAATAGTTCTGGGCATGTGTGCTAAGTCGCTACAGCATGTCCCACTCTGTGCGACCCTATGGGCTGCAGCCCTCCAGGCTCCACTCTTACGGGATTCTCCAGGCAAGAATACTGGAGTGGATTGCCGTGCCCTTCTCCAGGTGTTCTTCATGACCCAGGGATTGAACCTGTGTCTCTTCACCTCTACCTGCACTGCCAAGCAGGTTCTTTACTTCATGCCACCTGGGAAGCCCTGAGTACTAGTTACATAATCATAGTAGTAAAAGATGTTTATTAGTTTTCACACTCAATACCCAGACAAAAAATAAAAGACGATTACAATTGCAAGTCATAATTGGAAGCATGATTAACCTAACAACTAAAAATAATTACATGTAATTGAGGGTTAAGTAGACAGAGGTGGTAAGCAGAAGTGCTAACCTGCGCGTTTTCATTCGCCCACCCAGTCTATCTTTTGGTTGGTGCCTTTAATTCATTTACATTTAAGGTAATTATTGATATGTATAATCCTATTACCATTTGCTTAATTGTTTTGGGAGAAAATACCTTTTTAAAAAAGATTGAAAGTAATGAGGACAACTGACCTTGAGCCTTCCTCCGTCCTTGAACTCAGTCTTGTCCTCAAAACAGACCCTCTTGGACTCAAAGAGTAATTGTCTCAATGCCCACATCTTTTGTTAAAGATTTTTTTTTTTTTAATTGTAAGTTTAAGCGTTTGTTTTCTAGGCTGCCTCAGAATATCCTGGGTCAAAATGGTGATGTCAGATACCCGTGTTCCCCCACAGACCACCCGGTCTTCTCAGACAGTGTGACTTGGACCTCAGGGTCACTGGCCCGCCAGGCTCTGTCGGGGACCAGCCTTCTCCTGAGGAGAAGGAGGCAGCATTTTTGGCCACCAGCTTGGGAGAGGCTGAGTTGGGGTACTGGGGTGTCCAGTATCGGAAGGCACTGAAATTGGCACCCTTTCTGGCTTCCTTCCCAGCTTTGGTTTTAATTAGCTGCTTCCGGATTTAATCTCCCAAATGTTCTGCCTCCCTCCTGTCTAATCCTGAAGTCTGATGGGCCCTTATTTATGCACATCAATACTGTTTACAAACATGAAAGCCGCCCAGCAGTGTTTGAACTTTAGGCACTGCCATTGGTTATCAATAAGGAAAGGCAGCCCTGCAGGGGGTGCATCAATACCACCAGGTCAATATTCCATGTGCAGGCGAGATCCAGGCTTTTCTACACCGTCTGGGGGAGGAGGCTGAGGTTGGCAGAGGCTCTGTCCAGCGTTGCTCTCTTAGTATGACGGTCTTCTTTTCTGAGTTGCCCAGTGATCCCCCATGGCGTGGATCTGGTGCCCTATGAAGCTTCCTGTTACAGCAGAGAGGAGAAAACCAGCATTTTGGAAGTATAGCTTTTTCCAGAGGTCAGACACTTTGGCCCATGATTCTCCTGGGGTTACTGGGACTCAGGGGTCAGTTTTCTGGTGAGCCTCCCCACACTTAAATGCAATATGAGTTGGGATAAATCAGAAGCTCTCTGAGAGGACTCCCTTTTTAAATCTAGAAAGTATCAGTCTTAATAGTCAAATGGGACAACATGCATAAAAGTGTTTTTGTAAGTTGGGAAGCGTCAAATGTATCATGCCATGGTTTACGAAGCCAGAGAGACGTGAGTTTCAACTCCAGTGCAACCACGTACTGGCTGGATGCCCCCCAGTGGTTTATACAAACTCTCCACTCCTCAATTTGCTCACATGATAAATGGGCTTAATTGTGGAACCCACACGGAAGGCTGTTTCAGGACTAAATGGGATTAAACATTAAGGAGTGTGTGTAGCCTGGTACCTAGACCTAAGAAACATGTCATACATATTAGCTATTGCTCCATTATGTTGGTTATTCTTCATAAATAATAAGCATTTAATTAATTAAATTATTATTATTACGATTTCCAGGTCTGCCACTTCTCAGCAAGCTTGGAACACTTACATTCCTTCCTGAGCCCTGATTTTCTCAGTTATTAAATCTGATTCATAATATTAATCTCTTTTAAAATTTAAGATTCTTTGAAAATGTTCTGTGATCCTTGAACTGGCATGTTTTAAGTGCTCGGTGCAGATCCTCCTTCCTAATTTTTATTTCCTCTTTCCTTCTGTGGAGAGATAAAACCCTACTTTCTTCTTGCATCATCCTTTGCAAATTTGGAGGAGACAAACGTGGCCATCTAATTTCAAGCCCAATCACTGCAGTTGAGAAGGGCAACATTCCAGGATGTGAGAACGTAGTTGATGTCCCTCAGGTCATGCCCTTTGTGGGTAGTAAGCTCGTGGCCCTTATGGTTTTTTTTTTTATTGTCACTTAAACAGCTACTCAATAAACAACAAGGACTTACTGTACAGCACAGGGAGCTAGATTTGATACGTAGCCCTACATAGCCTGACCTCTGCCGTCAGCACCAGGCCAAGCCACAGGAACACATTTAGCATGTGTTGGTGCGCTGAGCGGCTCCAGGTTTTCACTGAGCTTGTTAACTTGCTGGGTGGTTTGGGATCATCACTTCCCCCAACCACAATGACTCTTCTAAACAAACTGTTAAAACTCTTCCTTCCAGGTGGGTGACCAACTCATCCTGGTTTTCCTGGGCTGTTCCTCCTTTGAGTCCCATGGACTATAGTCTACCAGGTTCCTCTGTCTGTGGGATTTTCATGGCAAGAATACTGGAGTCGATTGCCATTCCTTTTCCAGGGGATCTTCCTGACCCAGGGATTGAACCCAGGTCTCCTGAATTGCAGACAGATTCTTTACTGTCTTAGCCTCTGGGGAAGCCCAAGACAAAAGAAACTTGGGACTAATTGTGGGGTTTCTCTAGCAGAAAGGAATGAATATACCCAAAGAGACCCTGACTCCCTTTTCTGAGAACTAGGACTGACTGAATAGTTCCTCTTTTCTCAGAGAGCATATGAGCAGGTTCTTCCAAGGAAGGATTCTATAGAAAGTTCTAGATGGCATGATTGGTGTGATGGTGCATATCATTTAACTTCTTATGAAACAGAATAACCCTTCTCTTCATCTCCATTGAGTCTTATGTGAGACCACTGGGGACGGAGCAGGTCCCAAAGTAAACCTGAAGATAATTTTGATATCTCTGAGTTTAAGAGTCCTAAAAACTCTATCTCATAGAGAAAGAGGAGAAGAAGCCACTCTAAATGTGTAAAAGAAATTGGAGAATAATGTGAAAGAAAGTGAAAATATTAGTCACTCAGTTGTGTCTGACTCTTTGCGATTCCCATGGATTACGACTCACTAGGTTCCCCTGTCCATGGAATTCTGCAGGCAAGAATACTGGAATGGGTAGCCATTCTCTTCTCCAGAGCATCTTCCCAACCCAGGAATACGAACTCAGGTCTCCCCCATTGCATGCAGACTCCTTCCCACCTGAGCCATGTGAGAAGCCCGTGGTGAGTAAAGCAAACCAGTATCTTTCACTGATGGTAAGTTCCTAGTGTTGCTAACGTTTCTGTGGATGCTGGATTTTGAAAGAGTAAAGAGGACAGTGAGTGTGGTAGCTGGGTGTGTGGTGTTCACGGCTGTCACCCCTTCTCTCCTTTACTCCCCCCAGCAGCCCTAGGAGACAGGTACTCTTATCATTTGCATTTCAGAGTTGAAACCATGCATCTCAAAGATGTTGAAGCAGTTGGGCTAAGGCTGCCCAAGTAGCAAGTGTCAGGGCCAGGATTTGGAATTTGATCATCTGGACATAAAGTCTTGCATGGCCCTGACCAGGGGACCCCACAGTCAGCTGCTGTCATGTCCTCCCATCAAGATCAACCTCACCAATGGTCTCCATAGATTTTTACCATGGTTTCCTGAAAACCCTGATAACCTAAATTGTTCATGCTGTTGTAATGCTGGCATGCACACACACACACACACACACACACACACACACACACACTCATACACACCCACACACCTGCTGGTAAAATTGCAGAGACTCAAGTGTAAAACATGCAGCTTATTTTTTTTTAAACTTTGAGCTTTTTGTGCATAGGTCTCAGTGATGGTCTGCCTGAAGCGAGTGAGGCACCTTAGAAGGGAGTCAGAGAGGGGTTAGAAAGGTGCTGCGGCTTTGGAGGGAGAGCCTTGCAGAAGGCAGAGGCTCTGTGGGGGGCGTGGCCCCTGCCTCTCACAGCTTTAGGAAAGCTAGAACCTGTGATTGGAGGACTTGGGAAGAGCAAGGGGCCGAAAACTGACTTGGGGCCATCCTGAAGTCCGCCCTCGAGAGCTGATGCACCAGACATAACAGGGCAAAGGCTGGGAACTGGAGGAACCTGAGAGGAGTGCTCTGAATTTGGCAACTGAGCTGGGCACACTGTGGGAAGGGGAATGTGAGTCAAACGCACCTGAATCTGCCAAGGGGAAGATGCTCCAAGCAGTGTCTGGGTCACACACATTTTTCAAGTCCTCTAGCTCCTGGCCACATATTTTCCAAAACCCAAACTCTGCCAGCCCAAGATTGAGGCTAGGAACGCTGTTCTGGGCAGCCTCTCCCCAGCCGAATACCTCTGCCAGAACCTCAGGGGCTGGAAAAATCTGATTCTGCCACAAAGTTTCTTTGAGTTCCTCCTCTGTCCCTCCCCTGTCCCCACCAGCTCAGTGCGCCTCCGACCCCTGCTTATTCTCCTCCCCCACCAGTCAAAGGAGGCTGGACTCGCTTATCAGATATTGGGGTCTGCCAGCTCCCAGAAGCCGTGTGAACTGGAGTCAGGAAGTCGGAACTTTAAACTTCCTTCAGTGTTCTTCCCTAATTGGATGCAAAACTCGAAGACAACGCCAGGAGTTTGTGGGCAAGAGTTGAGAGCTACTTGTCAGAGATACTCCTTCACTGCTGAATTTCTCAAGTCCTACATGACTTCCAAGGCACATTATTTACCTTTAAAGATATTCCTCAATGGGCCAGTATAGGTGGCTCTGTGCCAGGGGCCTGTTCTAGGGAATCCTGGGAAAGTTCTCTTAAACACCAAGTCTACTGGGTCTGGCAGACTGTTGCAGCGTATTTACCCAAATGGGAGGCAAGGTGTACCTTCTACAGACACCACCTTCATTTCCAGCGTTAGGCTAGAAATCTGGACTCCTTTTACCTCTTTGAGCTTTTTGTGCATAGTGGAGGACCAAAAGAGAGGGGGTTAGAAAGGTGCTGCGGCTTTGGAGGAGAGACTTGCAGAAGGCAGAGGCTCTGTGGGGGGCGTGGCCCCTGCCTCTCACAGCTTTAGGAAAGCTAGAACCTGTGATTGGAGGACTTGGGAAGAGCAAGGGGCCGAAAACTGACTTGGGGCCATCCTGAAGTCCGCCCTCGAGAGCTGATGCACCAGACATAACAGGGCAAAGGCTGGGAACTGGAGGAACCTGAGAGGAGTGCTCTGAATTTGGCAACTGAGCTGGGCACACTGTGGGAAGGGGAATGTGAGTCAAACGCACCTGAATCTGCCAAGGGGAAGATGCTCCAAGCAGTGTCTGGGTCACACACATTTTTCAAGTCCTCTAGCTCCTGGCCACATATTTTCCAAAACCCAAACTCTGCCAGCCCAAGATTGAGGCTAGGAACGCTGTTCTGGGCAGCCTCTCCCCAGCCGAATACCTCTGCCAGAACCTCAGGGGCTGGAAAAATCTGATTCTGCCACAAAGTTTCTTTGAGTTCCTCCTCTGTCCCTCCCCTGTCCCCACCAGCTCAGTGCGCCTCCGACCCCTGCTTATTCTCCTCCCCCACCAGTCAAAGGAGGCTGGACTCGCTTATCAGATATTGGGGTCTGCCAGCTCCCAGAAGCCGTGTGAACTGGAGTCAGGAAGTCGGAACTTTAAACTTCCTTCAGTGTTCTTCCCTAATTGGATGCAAAACTCGAAGACAACGCCAGGAGTTTGTGGGCAAGAGTTGAGAGCTACTTGTCAGAGATACTCCTTCACTGCTGAATTTCTCAAGTCCTACATGACTTCCAAGGCACATTATTTACCTTTAAAGATATTCCTCAATGGGCCAGTATAGGTGGCTCTGTGCCAGGGGCCTGTTCTAGGGAATCCTGGGAAAGTTCTCTTAAACACCAAGTCTACTGGGTCTGGCAGACTGTTGCAGCGTATTTACCCAAATGGGAGGCAAGGTGTACCTTCTACAGACACCACCTTCATTTCCAGCGTTAGGCTAGAAATCTGGACTCCTTTTACCTCTTTGCCTGTCTATATTTTTTCTTGCTAATTGGCAGAAAATTAATGAACGAGCTACTGATTGAGCAGATGCTCCTCATGGAAAGAGACAGAATTGGAGTTTTCTTGCTTCTTTAGAATTTTTTTTGAACACATCAAGAAGGTAGTAACATGTGGCAGGTCAAAAATTAAGAGAAGGTAACAGTACAGATTGTAAAGAATACTAAGGGATCGTTAAGAGTGTGTGTGTGTGTGTGTGTTTTCTCTTTTGTTTTAACTTCCTTGCATCTTTTTTTAAAGTTCATATTCGGCTGTAGCTCATAATTAGCAGCTAGGCCTCTGGGACCTAATTAACCAATTCAATTAACAAAAAAAAAGCACACAAGTCACCCTGACATTTGTCAGCCATTAGGAGGGATGTCAGACTGGCAGTTTCAGTCGGAACATTAATGGTGATTAGCTCATTTGCGACTCATTTTACTCCACTTTTTTCCTAGAGAAGCGGCCTCTAAGCTACACTGCCCAGAGCAGTGGGCCCGTGGCTTAACCTTCAAAGGTCACACAAAGGCTCCTTCTTCCCACTGGGTCAAGGGGCCCCATCCAACCCAACTAAGATGTGTCTGCACTTCCCCTGACTTTTCACTAAGTCTCTTTGGATGAGCTCAGTATTCTTGGCTCTTTCTTCAAGGGGGTGAGAATTCAGCAAAATCTTCTTTATTAAATAGGAAACTTTAACAATCTTATTATCGTTATTATTTGGGACCGATTGGTTTCTATATTTACTTTCTTCGCTCAGCAGTGTGGCCACAGCCAACTCAGGAGGCAATTTTTTCCATTTAGAAACTGCTTTTGTTCTTGGAGTTGATTAACTGCGGTATCTTATATGATGCAAACAGGTATTTATACAGTATCATGACTATCTTCACCTCTGATCTCTCTTAATTTAACTCCATTTTCCTGGAAGCCTTGATTTAATAGTTAGCAAGGAAGCTTATGTAAATACAAAGTTCAAGAACATGGATGGCAGATCTAGGGGAAGGTGGTGAGGTTCTTATACAGCAGAGATTGGGTGGTATGTCTCCCAGTGGGTTCCCTCTTTCCTTAGACAGTCTCTGGGGAAGTTTCCGAGGGCTTGTTTTGCCCACCCGAAGAAATAACAAGCGCCAGGTATCAGTGAGAGATTGTTCTTGGTTGCAGGTAAAAGAAAGCTCGAGAAATACGACTTAAAATGCATGGGGATGTATTGTTCTCACTTGACCAGGGGTTCCGGGGGGTGGGGGAGGCATAGCACACCTGCTCCACAACCTCTTCAATCCTTCCCCTCACCTCTAGTCTTCTGTCCCACTCCCAACTTGTCCTCAAGGTTGCAAGATGGCTCCCACACTTCCAGGCATTGTGACTGCATTCCAGGAAGGAAGGAAAGGATAGGGGGAAAGGGAAAAGCTTTGTGAATTTTTTTTAATCAAGAAAAAAAAAATCAGCTTTCCAGGAAGCCCTATCCAGCAGATGTCCACTTCTGATTGGCCAGAACCATGTCCAATGGCCACTCCAACCTCAAGCAATACTGAGAAATTGGTATTTTCTTGGCTGAATACACTGCGGCCCCAAACAAAACTGGGCGTTTGCTTGTAAGGAGGAGAGGGAGGATCGATATTGAGAAGCTCTCAATACTTGTCTCACCCGTTCATTGAATGCCCACTAAGGGAGCATGTTTTCTTTGCAAGAGCCCTGCAGGGAGGTGATGCTATTTCTCTGTTTGATGGAAGAGACAGAGGATGCTCAGAGAGGTTAAGTAGTTTGCCAAAGGTCACACTGCTGGTACATGACAGTGCAATGATTGAGATTCAGATGTGCTAGACCCATGGTCTGTGAGGATTTTCTTTTTTTTTCCCACAGACACTGCCATTCACTAGCCATGGGTTCTCAAAGACTCAATCTGCAGCCGCATAGCAGGAATCCCTAATGATGCAGATTTCAGCTGAAAAATTGGGACTGGGAAGCTCAGAAGATTCTCTGACCCTCCCCGCCTGCCTCTGTTGTTTGCCTGGTTCCAAGCCACATGCTAATAACCAGGCATATGTGTTTCATTTCTCCCAGAGTTTGCCCAAGTAAGTCCCCAAAGCCACCTTACTTTCTACCCTCTGCCCCTTCCTGCCAGCGCCCCAGCCCTGGCTCATACGCAGAGTTGACCCATTCAAACTGGAGACACCCCGGGCTGCGCAATTAGGCTGGAAGAGAAAACACACCCTATTTCACAAGGTGACTCCCTGCCATTTTGAAATGAGACTTCATTGCTGGCCCCTATGGAAAAGCACTGCTCACTTGTAGCAATAAAGGGGCCTTTCAGGTAATCGAAATTTTTATTGAATACGACTTAAAACATGGGGATGTATTGTTCTCACTTGACCAGGGGTTCCGGGGTGGGGAGCCATAGCACACCTGCTCCACAACCTCTTCAATCCTTCCCCTCACCTCTAGTCTTCTGTCCCACTCCCAACTTGTCCTCAAGGTTGCAAGATGGCTCCCACACTTCCAGGCATTGTGACTGCATTCCAGGAAGGAAGGAAAGGATAGGGGGAAAGGGAAAAGCTTTGTGAATTTTTTTTAATCAAGAAAAAAAAAATCAGCTTTCCAGGAAGCCCTATCCAGCAGATGTCCACTTCTGATTGGCCAGAACCATGTCCAATGGCCACTCCAACCTCAAGCAATACTGAGAAATTGGTATTTTCTTGGCTGAATACACTGCGGCCCCAAACAAAACTGGGCGTTTGCTTGTAAGGAGGAGAGGGAGGATCGATATTGAGAAGCTCTCAATACTTGTCTCACCCGTTCATTGAATGCCCACTAAGGGAGCATGTTTTCTTTGCAAGAGCCCTGCAGGGAGGTGATGCTATTTCTCTGTTTGATGGAAGAGACAGAGGATGCTCAGAGAGGTTAAGTAGTTTGCCAAAGGTCACACTGCTGGTACATGACAGTGCAATGATTGAGATTCAGATGTGCTAGACCCATGGTCTGTGAGGATTTTCTTTTTTTTTCCCACAGACACTGCCATTCACTAGCCATGGGTTCTCAAAGACTCAATCTGCAGCCGCATAGCAGGAATCCCTAATGATGCAGATTTCAGCTGAAAAATTGGGACTGGGAAGCTCAGAAGATTCTCTGACCCTCCCCGCCTGCCTCTGTTGTTTGCCTGGTTCCAAGCCACATGCTAATAACCAGGCATATGTGTTTCATTTCTCCCAGAGTTTGCCCAAGTAAGTCCCCAAAGCCACCTTACTTTCTACCCTCTGCCCCTTCCTGCCAGCGCCCCAGCCCTGGCTCATACGCAGAGTTGACCCATTCAAACTGGAGACACCCCGGGCTGCGCAATTAGGCTGGAAGAGAAAACACACCCTATTTCACAAGGTGACTCCCTGCCATTTTGAAATGAGACTTCATTGCTGGCCCCTATGGATGCATTACCATAGAGCCTGGACTGCTCACTTGTAGCATAACCTTTTCCAACCGAGGGAGCTGGACATTCTTTGCAGGTAATCTACAGGGCCCAACAGCAAATATCTCGAATCGGGACTATTCACGCAGGAACAATACAGCAGCTCCTCATTGTCACGTCCATTGTTCCCACACAAAGAGCAGCGTGCAGGTTCAATCTATTTTAGCTGAGAAGGCTACACAGAAATCCTTGCTACCGAGCATTTGATACTGATCACAGTCACATCAGGGAACAGCAGCTGAAAGGAGAAAGTCATTTTTATTGCTGAACTTGGGAGGTGACAATCTCTCCTCTGCTCTGGCTCCCCAGGACTTACGCCTCTGAGTGGGAGTGAGGATTTTGTTTTGTTTTGTTTTTAGGCCACTCAATGAGAGTGAGTTTTAAGGGGGGTTGGGGGGTGGGTGGGTGATGCTACCAATAGGAGAAAGAAAAAAGGCTTTATACCATGTCACATTCAGGTAACAGATGTGAACTCTGGATTCATTCAAGTTTAAAAACCTGCTCCCAGGGGAATCAAGTCTATGGGCGTGAACTGTAACGCAGGGTGCGGAGCTCACGAGTTGGTGAGGCCTAGGTGGTACCACCTGGAACAGTGGGTTGGGTGCAAGGAAACATGGGCTTGATTCCGTCCTGGATTTGCCTCTCTTTGACCAAGCAGTGGAAATGCCACCAGCTCAGTTCACCTTCCTTCTGCAAAGGTAAACCCATCTGATACGGACAGAGTAGAACAGGTAGGTAGTTGTAGAGTCCTAGTAGGAGATGGTAGGTAGATGGGTGAAACCTGAGAAAGGTGGGAGGCCAGTGAGTTGACGATAACTCAGGAGAGCTGCTCCTTGTTCAGTAAAGCAGGCTCGACTAGGTATAAACAGCTGATGAAGGAGGAGCTGGTGAAGAAGGAACTAATGATGTATGCCTTGCATCTGTGTCTACTTGAGGGGGGTGGTCTTCTACCATCCTATATATATGGCTGCTCTCTCTTGAAGAGAACGCAGAGTAGAGCTTTCCTGCCTGCTCGCTTGCACCGCTTACAAGTACCCTATCCTAAGAAATCTTTTTCTTGTCTATCACTCTGCTTCTTGCTGAATTCCTTCTGCATTGAGGCATGAAGAATCTGATCCTCAGTGGGTCCAGATGTTGGGTGAGTGCTGGATTAAGTCCTGGCTGCGTGGATTCGAGTCTCAGACAGGGTTTTGGCCGGAACTGAGTCCTGACTACGTGGGTTCAAGTCCCAAGCAGGGTTTTGGCTGGGGTTAAGCCTTAGCCACATGGGTTTGAGTCCCAAACAGGGTTTTTGCTAGAATTCAAGCTCCAGCCATGTGGGTTCAAGTCCCACGCAGGGTTCAGGGCCCTGGGTTTAAGTCTGAAATTAAGGTAAAACCCTTTCACATCACTCCTTTTGAGATTTCTATAATGTCCAACCTGTGAGGGCCGGGTGGCCATGGAAAGGAAGTTCAGCTGGGTTAGATACAGAAGGGACCTAAGATATTAACGAGTCCGGGTCTTGCATGACAGCAGCAGAGGCAGGACCAGTGAGAGGTGTGGCTGTCCCTGCTGGCCAGTGCTGGGATTAGATACCAACACACCTCCTCTTCCATGGCAGTTTTGAATAAGAAACACAGTGCTGAATTGAAGCAAGGGCTTGGAGCAATCAGAATGGATGCCACCCATCAACAAACACTCATGCCTTACCAGTGCATCTTAGAGTTACCCATCAGGCCTGCTGGAGATCCCAGGAACCCATCCTCACACCTTGGGGACACAGCCTGCTAAGGGACCTCTGGCTGTAAAGCGGAGGAGGGAGCAGTTGACAGTCACCTCTTACCAGCTAGCGCCGATAGAAGCGAAGTAGGGAGAGTGGGTGACTGGAATTGTTTATCCCACAAATATCTAAAACGTTTGTGAATCTAAGCAAAGGTAAGCAAATGAGAAAAGCAAGGACTATTCAGAACTTGCTATAGTGAGGGCATCAACCACCATCACTAATGTTTTGGCAGAGGCTCCAAGGCTGGCCAAGGAGGAGGGGGTGAGCTCTAAAATGGAAAATACAGAAGCATCGCATGTGCCCTGGTTATAGGCTCTTGGCCTGGGGAGGCTGGAGGCAGATAAATAGAAGGGGGCAGCCTATCCTCTGTGATGGGTGAGGGGTGCATATTTGGCTTTCTCCCATTGATTCTAAAGGGCAGCATCCTTTTTGGTGTCTGCATTGAGGCATGAAGAATCTGATCCTCAGTGGGTCCAGATGTTGGGTGAGTGCTGGATTAAGTCCTGGCTGCGTGGATTCGAGTCTCAGACAGGGTTTTGGCCGGAACTGAGTCCTGACTACGTGGGTTCAAGTCCCAAGCAGGGTTTTGGCTGGGGTTAAGCCTTAGCCACATGGGTTTGAGTCCCAAACAGGGTTTTTGCTAGAATTCAAGCTCCAGCCATGTGGGTTCAAGTCCCACGCAGGGTTCAGGGCCCTGGGTTTAAGTCTGAAATTAAGGTAAAACCCTTTCACATCACTCCTTTTGAGATTTCTATAATGTCCAACCTGTGAGGGCCGGGTGGCCATGGAAAGGAAGTTCAGCTGGGTTAGATACAGAAGGGACCTAAGATATTAACGAGTCCGGGTCTTGCATGACAGCAGCAGAGGCAGGACCAGTGAGAGGTGTGGCTGTCCCTGCTGGCCAGTGCTGGGATTAGATACCAACACACCACTCCTCTTCCATGGCAGTTTTGAATAAGAAACACAGTGCTGAATTGAAGCAAGGGCTTGGAGCAATCAGAATGGATGCCACCCATCAACAAACACTCATGCCTTACCAGTGCATCTTAGAGTTACCCATCAGGCCTGCTGGAGATCCCAGGAACCCATCCTCACACCTTGGGGACACAGCCTGCTAAGGGACCTCTGGCTGTAAAGCGGAGGAGGGAGCAGTTGACAGTCACCCTCTTACCAGCTAGCGCCGATAGAAGCGAAGTAGGGAGAGTGGGTGACTGGAATTGTTTATCCCACAAATATCTAAAACGTTTGTGAATCTAAGCAAAGGTAAGCAAATGAGAAAAGCAAGGACTATTCAGAACTTGCTATAGTGAGGGCATCAACCACCATCACTAATGTTTTGGCAGAGGCTCCAAGGCTGGCCAAGGAGGAGGGGGTGAGCTCTAAAATGGAAAATACAGAAGCATCGCATGTGCCCTGGTTATAGGCTCTTGGCCTGGGGAGGCTGGAGGCAGATAAATAGAAGGGGGCAGCCTATCCTCTGTGATGGGTGAGGGGTGCATATTTGGCTTTCTCCCATTGATTCTAAGTTGGAGGCAGCGACAGCAGTTTCTAATCAAGTCTTGATTATCTAGGGCTGACTCTTTCTGAAGTTATTGTTTAGCTTTCTGGATTATCACTAGAGATAGCCATCTGGCTTCCTGCAAGTCTGACTCATGGCAGGCTGGCTTCCTGGACTGTTGATCATAGAAGAACCAGTGCTGCAGATTGCAGGTCAAAGCTCCATTTGCAGGTCCGGCCATTGCCTGTCTGCCTGTCCAGTATCCCAGGTGTATAAGGCCAGACTTCCTAAGCTCTCAGGTTGCCTCTGACCTGACTCGATCCTTTCTCTCCCACCTTTCTTTTGCTTGGGAAAAATAAAACTAACCAATTCACTTGGGTGTGCCTTCTTCATAACTGCAGAACACTCTGCATGGATTCCAGTTTGAGTGAAATTTCAATATGGAACTGGCTGCTTCCTGTAAGGAATGCCATGTTGCTTCCTCAGTCATCTTATACGACAAGATACTCCCAGAGGCTCACATTGCCTCCTTCTCCCCAGCCTCACAACCTCTGCTTTCCACCCTATCAAACAGAGTCATAGCCAAGTCCAAGAAATATGCTATTTTGCTTTTCACTTGGTGTTCCCTTCATAGGGTCTTGGATCTAAGGCTATGTGCTAATGTTGCCCACTGTGTGGTAATGCATGTGTCTGTGCTATTTTTAAAAAATATTTGTGAATTTATGTAACCTATATTAATTTGTATGGAATGTACCCTGTGGACTCTAAGAGTTAGAAAACAAAATATATGATCAAAATTGCACCAGAAGAGGGTGCAGAGAAAAAGGAAAGCCTCCCACACTGCTGATGGGAATGTACCTGGTACAACCACTGTGGAGAACAATGAGAATATTCAGAACTGTTGAGGGCATCAACCACCATCACTAATGTTTTGGCAGAGGCTCCAAGGCTGGCCAAGGAGGAGGGGGTGAGCTCTAAAATGGAAAATACAGAAGCATCGCATGTGCCCTGGTTATAGGCTCTTGGCCTGGGGAGGCTGGAGGCAGATAAATAGAAGGGGGCAGCCTATCCTCTGTGATGGGTGAGGGGTGCATATTTGGCTTTCTCCCATTGATTCTAAGTTGGAGGCAGCGACAGCAGTTTCTAATCAAGTCTTGATTATCTAGGGCTGACTCTTTCTGAAGTTATTGTTTAGCTTTCTGGATTATCACTAGAGATAGCCATCTGGCTTCCTGCAAGTCTGACTCATGGCAGGCTGGCTTCCTGGACTGTTGATCATAGAAGAACCAGTGCTGCAGATTGCAGGTCAAAGCTCCATTTGCAGGTCCGGCCATTGCCTGTCTGCCTGTCCAGTATCCCAGGTGTATAAGGCCAGACTTCCTAAGCTCTCAGGTTGCCTCTGACCTGACTCGATCCTTTCTCTCCCACCTTTCTTTTGCTTGGGAAAAATAAAACTAACCAATTCACTTGGGTGTGCCTTCTTCATAACTGCAGAACACTCTGCATGGATTCCAGTTTGAGTGAAATTTCAATATGGAACTGGCTGCTTCCTGTAAGGAATGCCATGTTGCTTCCTCAGTCATCTTATACGACAAGATACTCCCAGAGGCTCACATTGCCTCCTTCTCCCCAGCCTCACAACCTCTGCTTTCCACCCTATCAAACAGAGTCATAGCCAAGTCCAAGAAATATGCTATTTTGCTTTTCACTTGGTGTTCCCTTCATAGGGTCTTGGATCTAAGGCTATGTGCTAATGTTGCCCACTGTGTGGTAATGCATGTGTCTGTGCTATTTTTAAAAAATATTTGTGAATTTATGTAACCTATATTAATTTGTATGGAATGTACCCTGTGGACTCTAAGAGTTAGAAAACAAAATATATGATCAAAATTGCACCAGAAGAGGGTGCAGAGAAAAAGGAAAGCCTCCCACACTGCTGATGGGAATGTACCTGGTACAACCACTGTGGAGAACAATATGGAGTTTCCTTAGAAGATTAAAAGTAGACTTAGCATGTGATCCAGAGAGCTCACTCCTGGGCATGTAGCTAGAGGAAACTCTAATTCAAAAAGATACGTGTACCCCAATGTACCCCAGGGTTCACTGCAGGACTAGTTGCAATAGCCAAGACATAGAGGCTACCTAAATGTCCGTCAACAAATGAGGAGATAAGCTACAGTACATATGGAGTATTAATCAGCCAGGAAAAATGAAATAATGCCATTTGCAGCAACATGAATGGACATAGAGATTATCATACTACATGAAGCAAGTCAGATAGGGAAAGACAAATACCATATGATGTCACTTCTAT
Source organism: Tragulus kanchil (assembly GCA_022376925.1). Lineage (NCBI taxonomy): Eukaryota > Metazoa > Chordata > Mammalia > Artiodactyla > Tragulidae > Tragulus > Tragulus kanchil. The sequence continues at coordinate 126,694,360 of JAIOJX010000005.1, read as the reverse complement.
GTGGAATCTAAAAAAATGATACAAATGTACTTATTTACAAAACAGAAACAGATTCAGAGACTTCAGGAACAAACTTATAATTACCAAAGGGGAAAGATGGAGAGGAGGAACAAATTAGGAGTTTGGGATTAACACATACACACTACTCTATACAAAATAAATAAACAAGAACCTACTGTGCAGCACAGGAACTGCATTTAATATCTTGTAATAACCTATGATGGAAAAAAATCTGAAAAGAAGATTTTATATATATATATATATACACATACATATACATATACGTATATACATACACACATATATATATACACAACTAAATCACTTTCTGTACACCAAAAACTCACACAAACAATGTAAATCAACTACCCTTCATTACTTTTTTATCCTTTAAAAAATTAATTTTTAAAATGTACACCAGATACTTACGCAAGAGCAAAAAAACAGCAATGTCCTTAGAAGATGATATCAAAGTTGAGAGAGGTTGTTTAGTTTGTGACAGCAGATTTTTTGAGAAAAACTTTTCATTTTCATATAACTGTAGACCTACTTGCAGTTGTAAAAGAAAATTAATACGTAGAAATTTCATGTACTCTTTACTTGGTTTCCTCCCATGGTAACATCTTGCAAAATAATGCCACAAAATCACATCCAAAATATTGAGATGGATGCATTTACAGATCTTCTTCAGATTTCTCCAGTTTCTCTGTGCTCTAGTGTGTGTGTGTGTGTGTGTGTGTGTGTGTGTGTGGTTATTGCCATGCATTTTTTCAACTAATTTTTTTATTTTGTAAAATACACTTCATGCAAAATGTACCAATTTTACAATTTCTAAGTGCACAGTGCAGTGCAAAATACATGGACATTGTCCTGCAGCCCATCTGCAGATCTCTTCATCTTGCAAAACTGAAACTCTGAATAATGTTCCATGTAATTCTATCACATGTGGGTTCCTCTAACCATAACCACAGTCAAGATACAGAGCATTTCCACCACGACAAGGTTCACTCTTCTTGCCCTTTTACAGTCACATCTATTTCCTTCTGTCTTGCCCTCAGCCCCTCATCCCAAATCTCTAGCAACCACAAATGCATTCTCCACTTCTATAATTTTTTTCATTTTGAGGATGTTATATAAATGGAATCATATATAACATATAACATTTTGGGATTAACACATACACACTACTCTATACAAAATAAATAAACAAGAACCTACTGTGCAGCACAGGAACTGCATTTAATATCTTGTAATAACCTATGATGGAAAAAAATCTGAAAAGAAGATTTTATATATATATATATATATACACATACATATACATATACGTATATACATACACACATATATATATACACAACTAAATCACTTTCTGTACACCAAAAACTCACACAAACAATGTAAATCAACTACCCTTCATTACTTTTTTATCCTTTAAAAAATTAATTTTTAAAATGTACACCAGATACTTACGCAAGAGCAAAAAAACAGCAATGTCCTTAGAAGATGATATCAAAGTTGAGAGAGGTTGTTTAGTTTGTGACAGCAGATTTTTTGAGAAAAACTTTTCATTTTCATATAACTGTAGACCTACTTGCAGTTGTAAAAGAAAATTAATACGTAGAAATTTCATGTACTCTTTACTTGGTTTCCTCCCATGGTAACATCTTGCAAAATAATGCCACAAAATCACATCCAAAATATTGAGATGGATGCATTTACAGATCTTCTTCAGATTTCTCCAGTTTCTCTGTGCTCTAGTGTGTGTGTGTGTGTGTGTGTGTGTGTGTGTGTGTGTGTGGTTATTGCCATGCATTTTTTCAACTAATTTTTTTATTTTGTAAAATACACTTCATGCAAAATGTACCAATTTTACAATTTCTAAGTGCACAGTGCAGTGCAAAATACATGGACATTGTCCTGCAGCCCATCTGCAGATCTCTTCATCTTGCAAAACTGAAACTCTGAATAATGTTCCATGTAATTCTATCACATGTGGGTTCCTCTAACCATAACCACAGTCAAGATACAGAGCATTTCCACCACGACAAGGTTCACTCTTCTTGCCCTTTTACAGTCACATCTATTTCCTTCTGTCTTGCCCTCAGCCCCTCATCCCAAATCTCTAGCAACCACAAATGCATTCTCCACTTCTATAATTTTTTTCATTTTGAGGATGTTATATAAATGGAATCATATATAACATATAACATTTTGGGATTGACTTTCTTAACTCAGCATAATCTTATTCTCCCTGGAGATTTAATCCAAGCTATTGAGTGTATTAACAGTTAGTCCCTTTTTCTTGCTGAGTAGTATTCCATGGTATGAATATGTCACAGTTTAAACAAGCCATTCACTCACTCAAAGGCATCTGGGCTATTTCTAGGCTTGGGCTTTTATAAATAAAGCTTCTATGAAAATTCACATACAGGTTTTCGTGTGAACATAAGTTTGCATTTTTCTGAGATAAATGCCCAAGAGTGCAGCTTCTGGGTCATGTAGTGATTGGATGTTTAGTTGCCCACTTTCTCCAAAGTGGAGATACCCTTTTACATTCCCATCAGCAATGGAGGACTGATCCAGTTTCTCCACATCCTCTCCAGCTTTTAATGTTGTCCTTGTTTTTTTGTTTTGTTTTGTTTGAATTTTTACCATTCTGGTAAGTTTATAGTGATGTCTTGCTGTAGTTTCAAGTTGCATTTCCCTAATGCCTAATGATATTAAATTTTTTCTTCATGTGTTTTTATTTGCCATCTGGATGACCTCTTTGGTGAAATGTCTGTTCATGTGTTTTGCCTATTTTCAAACTGGATTATATGAGTTTTTTTATGTTGGGATTTGAGAGATTTTTAAAATATATTCTAGAAACTAGTCTTTTGTCAGATAAGTGTTTTACACTTAGTTTTCTTAAATGGTTTTACAGGCTTTAAGGTTGCTTGTGGCCTCCATTTGTATCAGTTTGATATGCATAATAAATGTTGGCAACCTGGCTTCAATTCCTGGGTCAGGAAGATCCCCTGGAGTCAGGAATGGCTACCCACTCCAGTATGCTTGCCTGGAGAATTCCATGGACAGATGAGCCAGGCAGGCTGGGCACAGTCCATGGGGTTGCAAAGAGTTGGATGCGACTGAGTGAGTAACACTTTCACTTTTTCAGATGGTGCTGATGGTCGGGTGGGAAGGGGACAAACAAGATAACCCATTAGGAGTCTTGTCCTTTTCAGAAAAATGGTGCACATAGATGGTCGGGTGGGAAGGGGACAAACAAGATAGCCCCTCATCCCAAATCTCTAGCAACCACAAATGCATTCTCCACTTCTAAAATTTTTTTTCATTTTGAGGATGTTATATAAATGGAATCATATATAACATATAACATTTTGGGATTGACTTTCTTAACTCAGCATAATCTTATTCTCCCTGGAGATTTAATCCAAGCTATTGAGTGTATTAACAGTTAGTCCCTTTTTCTTGCTGAGTAGTATTCCATGGTATGAATATGTCACAGTTTAAACAAGCCATTCACTCACTCAAAGGCATCTGGGCTATTTCTAGGCTTGGGCTTTTATAAATAAAGCTTCTATGAAAATTCACATACAGGTTTTCGTGTGAACATAAGTTTGCATTTTTCTGAGATAAATGCCCAAGAGTGCAGCTTCTGGGTCATGTAGTGATTGGATGTTTAGTTGCCCACTTTCTCCAAAGTGGAGATACCCTTTTACATTCCCATCAGCAATGGAGGACTGATCCAGTTTCTCCACATCCTCTCCAGCTTTTAATGTTGTCCTTGTTTTTTTGTTTTGTTTTGTTTGAATTTTTACCATTCTGGTAAGTTTATAGTGATGTCTTGCTGTAGTTTCAAGTTGCATTTCCCTAATGCCTAATGATATTAAATTTTTTCTTCATGTGTTTTTATTTGCCATCTGGATGACCTCTTTGGTGAAATGTCTGTTCATGTGTTTTGCCTATTTTCAAACTGGATTATATGAGTTTTTTTATGTTGGGATTTGAGAGATTTTTAAAATATATTCTAGAAACTAGTCTTTTGTCAGATAAGTGTTTTACACTTAGTTTTCTTAAATGGTTTTACAGGCTTTAAGGTTGCTTGTGGCCTCCATTTGTATCAGTTTGATATGCATAATAAATGTTGGCAACCTGGCTTCAATTCCTGGGTCAGGAAGATCCCCTGGAGTCAGGAATGGCTACCCACTCCAGTATGCTTGCCTGGAGAATTCCATGGACAGATGAGCCAGGCAGGCTGGGCACAGTCCATGGGGTTGCAAAGAGTTGGATGCGACTGAGTGAGTAACACTTTCACTTTTTTTCAGATGGTGCTGATGGTCGGGTGGGAAGGGGACAAACAAGATAACCCATTAGGAGTCTGCCTTGGTGTACCCATAGAACAAGATGGTGTCTGATGAAAAATGGTGCATTCATAGGGGTCAGAGAAGATGCACAGCCAACCAGTACAGCCTCAACCAACACCTTGAGAAAATACTCCCAAACTGGCCTGAAAGCCTTCTCAGCAGAGAGCTTGATGACACTGAGAGCAACACAGACCCACTGAGAAGCAGCAGCAGGGCAAATGGCATCATGAAACAGGTAGATGAGACAGAGCAGCTAGGACAGTTTCATTCTTCTTTGCCTCTCATTACTTTGCAGTTTCTTTTCTTCTATATATATATATTTTTGGGGCTGCTCCACACAGTATATGGGACACTAGTTTCCCAACTAGGAATTGAACCCACACCCCTCTACAGTGGAAGCATAGTCTTAACCACTGACCATCAAGGAAACTCCTACTGTGCAGTTTCTGATACAAACTGGGGGTCCATAAATGTTCTTTGAGTAAGCAAGTCAACTTATTGGTCAAAGTTGTTTACCACCTTGAACAAGTTCACCACTTTCAAAGAGAGACTCTCACAGCAAGAGCAGCCAAAATGATATGGCTCTAGTGATTCAGGTAACCAAGGTTCCATTAAGCCCCCACCTAAGGTGATCTGTTCATTTGTTAAACACTAAGTATGGGTTAGGGGGTCTGGACTTTGGGGGCGTGTTGCTACAAATTCCAAGCTGGCCCCTATGCTCCACCTCTCCACCCCAAACCCATATTGTCCCAAAGCAGTTGTCCTTAATGATCAATCCTGAGTGTTATTTCTAGAAACTAGTCTTTTGTCAGATAAGTGTTTTACACTTAGTTTTCTTAAATGGTTTTACAGGCTTTAAGGTTGCTTGTGGCCTCCATTTGTATCAGTTTGATATGCATAATAAATGTTGGCAACCTGGCTTCAATTCCTGGGTCAGGAAGATCCCCTGGAGTCAGGAATGGCTACCCACTCCAGTATGCTTGCCTGAGAATTCCATGGACAGATGAGCCAGGCAGGCTGGGCACAGTCCATGGGGTTGCAAAGAGTTGGATGCGACTGAGTGAGTAACACTTTCACTTTTTTTCAGATGGTGCTGATGGTCGGGTGGGAAGGGGACAAACAAGATAACCCATTAGGAGTCTGCCTTGGTGTACCCATAGAACAAGATGGTGTCTGATGAAAAATGGTGCATTCATAGGGGTCAGAGAAGATGCACAGCCAACCAGTACAGCCTCAACCAACACCTTGAGAAAATACTCCCAAACTGGCCTGAAAGCCTTCTCAGCAGAGAGCTTGATGACACTGAGAGCAACACAGACCCACTGAGAAGCAGCAGCAGGGCAAATGGCATCATGAAACAGGTAGATGAGACAGAGCAGCTAGGACAGTTTCATTCTTCTTTGCCTCTCATTACTTTGCAGTTTCTTTTCTTCTATATATATATATTTTTGGGGCTGCTCCACACAGTATATGGGACACTAGTTTCCCAACTAGGAATTGAACCCACACCCCTCTACAGTGGAAGCATAGTCTTAACCACTGACCATCAAGGAAACTCCTACTGTGCAGTTTCTGATACAAACTGGGGGTCCATAAATGTTCTTTGAGTAAGCAAGTCAACTTATTGGTCAAAGTTGTTTACCACCTTGAACAAGTTCACCACTTTCAAAGAGAGACTCTCACAGCAAGAGCAGCCAAAATGATATGGCTCTAGTGATTCAGGTAACCAAGGTTCCATTAAGCCCCCACCTAAGGTGATCTGTTCATTTGTTAAACACTAAGTATGGGTTAGGGGGTCTGGACTTTGGGGGCGTGTTGCTACAAATTCCAAGCTGGCCCCTATGCTCTCCACCTCTCCCACCCCAAACCCATATTGTCCCAAAGCAGTTGTCCTTAATGATCAATCCTGAGTGTTATTTCAGGGGGAATTTAATCCATATGGTTTTGATTCATTTACACTTAACTCATCAGAACACTCTTTTTTTCCCCTGGAAGAGTTTGTTGCCATTTGGGGAACATTTTCAGATGTGATAGAAGTCTTTAAAATGATCCCAGTGAAAAGGCTAGGAGTTGGTCATGAGTTAGACATGTGAGGAGGCTGAGGGCCCAGTCTAGGCTTTCTTCACTCAGGTTCAGATGGACGATGTTGGTCACAGTTTTCTTCCTTGATCTTGGCAATACGGTAGATCAGAAAAACGTAGAAAACTTGGGAGAGAAGACCCCAGCTGAAAGCAGTGTGGAGCATGAAGGAAGAAGTCCTGAACCCCAGCCTTCAGGCTGACCAGTAAAGAGATGGGAGCTTCGAATCCAGCCTCCTTTCCATGGCCAGTTCTTGTAGCCTCAGTCACCTGGGTTGTGAAAAACAGCTCCAAACCCTGGATCAGTAGATGATTACAGTAGACATGTCTTTGGAGGGCAGTACTTCTGATCTTCCCAATCTACACATGAGAAACCAGAGATCAGAGAAGCAAGTGACTTGCTAAGGTCACATGTCAGGTTGGCAGCAGAGTAGAGTCTAAAACCTGGTACCCTAAATCCTACTCTGCATTTTCCCTCTCCCTACTGCAGACATGGCCCTGCCCTGGAATGGAGCCAGCTGTTTAACATTCTCCTCTGTGTGTTCTCCTTAACATCTGTTGAGATTTACTGTTTATCCGCTCACTTGAGAAGCACTTTGTGTACAATATTAAGAGGTGCAACCTTTGGCAAGTGACTCAACCTCTTTTAACTCAAGAGTTAGTAAACATGGTGGTCAGGAGTGGGAGCTTAGTCATGTGGCTCAGGCTCAAATCCCAGCTCTGCCACTTTCTAGTTGGCTGATCAGGAACTAGTTATTGACCTTGAACAAGTTCTGCCCCTTAGTTCATATCTCATAGAACCATTATAGAGATGGATATTCTTACTATTTCAGATACTCCTCCATAATGATCCAGTGATGTAGATATTCTCATTAACACCACATAGCAGGTGAGGGGACTAGGCCTCATGACAGCTATGACAGTTACCCAAGATAATTGGCAGAGCTAGAATTCAAACTCAGACCTTTCCGTCTCCAGAGAAGGAGGTCTCAGGCATTTGTTAGATAGTGTTGTAGTGTGTATTTGTTTACTTTAGTTTGTTTTCTCTTTGACATAATGTAGGTCTAGCCCATCTTTAAGATCTCTAATATCACAGAACAATCATATTCTATTAAGTGTCAAAAATATTTCAAATAAAATTTCCATTGTGTTCTCAGCACCCAACTCACCAGTGTATTTTAGGAATGTTTCATCAGACAGGATGCTTTCAGGTCTAAGAGTCAATAACTCAACTAGAACTTGCAAAAGTTCCAAAAGTAATATATTAACTTACCCAGCTAGAAAAGACCACGGTTGACTCTAGCCACTCATAAGATGTCACAGGAATCTCTGTCTCATCATCTCTTCTTTCTGCTTTCCTGCAGGCTGGCTTCGTCTCAGGTGGCAGTAACATAGCCAACAGCAGAACCAGGTTGATGGGCTACCAGCCCAAAAGCCCCTGAGAAAGAGAGTCTGCTGGCCCCAGAGTCCTGTGGAACCTGAGGATGGGCTCTCTTTTGGTCTGGCTGGGGATACACACGCACCTTGGAAACAATCGCTTCCTCAGGGGGTTGGTCGGTTGTGGTCACGTGTCCATCCCCAGAGCCAGTCCCATTCAAACCAGAAAACTGGGTAGGGGGAAGCAGTGACCCGCACAGAAAAATCCAGATGCTGTTCTGAGAAGAAAGTGAATGGATGCTGGGCTGGGACAAACATCTGCTCTTCACTGTTGCTGTTGTTCAGCCGCTAAGTTGTGTCTGACTCTTTTGTGACCCCATGGACTGTAGCCTGCCAGTAGCTCTGTCCATAGCATTTTCTAGGCAACGATACTGGAGTGGATTGCCATTTTCTTTTCCAGGAGATCTTCTGGACCCAGGGATCAAACCCATCTCCTGTATTGGCAGGCAGATCCTTTGCCACTGACCCACCAGGCAAGCCCCTACAACTTGACAAAGTGTTGAAAAAACAGAAAAAAAATGCTGTTGTGTGACATTGTATCTACTGTGACCCTGTATCCATTGTGACACCTCATGGGACTCAAATCCTCAATCACAAAACATTCTGGTAACAATACTTGAGATTTCCTTTATCTGAGAAATACTCTAACCATGCTCTGCCCAGATGTCCTGAAAATCAAGATGGCAAGAAGAGCTAGCAGCAGCTCCTGTGGGTGGACTGAGCCGCCATGTGTCCTCTGGTCTGCATTCACTGTTCCTAGCCCTGCATGTTGCTCAATGTCACTGATGCCCCAGGAAGGTGACGACAATCTTTGGAGACATCCCTTTCTACCTTCTCCCATGGGAGCCTAAAAATAGCCTTTCCCTCGGGGGTCTGAACAGGGTTGACTTCACCCATGGTTGACTCGAGACCATGAGATCATCTTCCTGGAGGTCAGATGAGATGCCACACTACCAGCATAGCCCCTGTTCTCAGGAACATCCCATCCACTGAGAGCAATCTGCACTCCCCAGGCTGCTCACCCAGAGGTAGCTGAGGGTGGGCTGGAAGGAAGCTAAACAACATCACAGAAGCTGATAGAGTCACCATTTAATCATTTTCTAGGAGCTCACATTTGTCTACATGGGAGCTGATGGATGGCCCATTTGGACTGAATTGGTCCCGTGGCCCAATTCAACAACCTATTGTCCACAAGCTAAGCAGTAACTTTCCAGCAATTGCCTCAAGCCTCTCAGACAGCCGTCAGGCTGACCAGGGGGTAAGCCCAGCTCTAGCACACACTTGACGTGTGACTTTTGGCCTCCATGTCCTAATCTGTAAAGTGGGGATGCTGAAATAGGTGTCTACGTCCAATGGCTGCCTGAGGAGGACATGAGGTGACATACAAGGGCCAATAGCAGTCACTGTGGATCACTCCACAAAGGGCTTGGTCTTCCCTCTTCCCCACCTCGGTCAGTTTTGGAGTGGATTGCCATTTTCTTTTCCAGGAGATCTTCTGGACCCAGGGATCAAACCCATCTCCTGTATTGGCAGGCAGATCCTTTGCCACTGACCCACCAGGCAAGCCCCTACAACTTGACAAAGTGTTGAAAAAACAGAAAAAAAATGCTGTTGTGTGACATTGTATCTACTGTGACCCTGTATCCATTGTGACACCTCATGGGACTCAAATCCTCAATCACAAAACATTCTGGTAACAATACTTGAGATTTCCTTTATCTGAGAAATACTCTAACCATGCTCTGCCCAGATGTCCTGAAAATCAAGATGGCAAGAAGAGCTAGCAGCAGCTCCTGTGGGTGGACTGAGCCGCCATGTGTCCTCTGGTCTGCATTCACTGTTCCTAGCCCTGCATGTTGCTCAATGTCACTGATGCCCCAGGAAGGTGACGACAATCTTTGGAGACATCCCTTTCTACCTTCTCCCATGGGAGCCTAAAAATAGCCTTTCCCTCGGGGGTCTGAACAGGGTTGACTTCACCCATGGTTGACTCGAGACCATGAGATCATCTTCCTGGAGGTCAGATGAGATGCCACACTACCAGCATAGCCCCTGTTCTCAGGAACATCCCATCCACTGAGAGCAATCTGCACTCCCCAGGCTGCTCACCCAGAGGTAGCTGAGGGTGGGCTGGAAGGAAGCTAAACAACATCACAGAAGCTGATAGAGTCACCATTTAATCATTTTCTAGGAGCTCACATTTGTCTACATGGGAGCTGATGGATGGCCCATTTGGACTGAATTGGTCCCGTGGCCCAATTCAACAACCTATTGTCCACAAGCTAAGCAGTAACTTTCCAGCAATTGCCTCAAGCCTCTCAGACAGCCGTCAGGCTGACCAGGGGGTAAGCCCAGCTCTAGCACACACTTGACGTGTGACTTTTGGCCTCCATGTCCTAATCTGTAAAGTGGGGATGCTGAAATAGGTGTCTACGTCCAATGGCTGCCTGAGGAGGACATGAGGTGACATACAAGGGCCAATAGCAGTCACTGTGGATCACTCCACAAAGGGCTTGGTCTTCCCTCTTCCCCACCTCGGTCAGTTTTGTTGATCTGACTGGCCAGCAGGCTGAACAGATCTTTTTATGCTGCATAGAGATGGGCATGAACCTGATCTTGAAAGCTAGGCACGGGCACACTGTCAGGCCACACCAGCTTTCTCAACAGCCCCTTCAGATGGTGCGAAGAAAAGTCAGTTACTGGATGAAAAGGGACCATTAATGAGCCAAATACATGCCTTAACAGCCACCCTGGGGCTTTCCGTGTGACGCAGGAATGCAGATTTAAACCTTCACACGTAGCTTTGATAGCATGGCTTCTACATCTAATAATAACAACAGACACCAGGTACCAAACTAAATACTTACACTCTTTCCATACCTCATTTAATCCTCACAACAACTGCATGATGGTGTCAGAGTTGTTATTTCTTTTTACAGGTGAGGAAACTGAAGCTCAGAGAGGTGAAGTCAATGCTACCAGCCGCTGCGTGTGTGAAGAGACATGGGCATAGCACCCCCTGCAGGTGAGGGCTGCACAACAGAAATAACAGCGGCAGGCAGCCCTCATCTGGCATTTAAGGGACGCTAGACAGAGTCACTGTGGCTCAGATAAATCTGCCTGCAATCCAGGAGACCCGGGTCCAGTCCCTGGGTGGGGATGATCCCCTGGAGAAGGGGATGGCTACCCACTCCAGTATTCTTGCCTGGAGGATTCCAAATACAGAGGAGCCTGGCGGGCTACAGTTCATGGGATGGTAAAGAGTTGGACACGACGGAGCGAATGACACCACCGCCAGACAGAGTTATGTGCATTTATTCTTTGTTCCTCACCACGATCTCATGCAAAATCTCAGGGACAATACAGAGGCTCTCGCTAACTCATCCAAGGTCAACTGCTAATAAAGAGCAGAACCTTCCAGAGTCCCTGCCAGAACCCTCTGCACGTTGCCTGCAGAGCCGTTTTTATAATTGTGATAATTAGCTCCCCCTAGACGGTAAAGAATCCGCCTGCTCGCCTGCAGGGCAGGAGACCTGGGTTCAATCCCTGCGTTGGAAGATCCCCTGGAGAAGGGGATGGCTACCCACACTGGTATTCTTGCCTGGAGAATTCCTTTGACAGAGAAGCCTGGTGGGCTACAGTCCATGGGTTTGCAAAGAGTAGGACACAACTGAGTAACTAAGATGCACACCCTATCCACACCCCGCAACCTGATACAAGTCCTGTGAAGGCAGAGCAGGCACTCCTGTATCCCCAGGACACAGCAGAACACTTGACTCATAGTAGGTGCTGAATATCTACTTACTGAAAAGGACAATATTGAATGAATGAATGAAGTGTATAAGACAGTTACCAAGAAGGATTTTCATAGCAAAAAAGGGTCCAATCTTTTACCCCCAAATGATTGGTGCCGCCATCCAGGCTGGCGGGGGTGGGGAGGGAACTTGGATGTTGGCACGGATGCCAGGCTGTACTGAAAAATACCCCAGAGCACACAAACTGAGGTTTGAGTGGAGGCAGGGTGGATGTACTTTCTCAAGTGCCGCAAAGTTCCTTGACCCCCACACAACATCTGGCCAAACAAACATTTCATTTTTCAGACAAACTAAGACAATCCAGACAACGTCCAAAGTGGCCACTGGCCAACAGGCACTTTGGTTCAAACTGATTTTGTTGAAACAGCTGAATGCTCACTGCAAGCTCCAGCCCGTCTGGGCTGGCCCTCTTCTCTCCAGTCTCTGGCTGAGGACCCAGCCTCCCAGGACAGGACTCTTAATCCTCCTGAACTCGAGGGACGATGTGCTCCTGACCAGGTGCCAAGGCAGCCCAGCGCCCTGCCAGGCGGTCCCTGGGTGGGCCTGGAACATTCAGAAATGCTGCCATCTTGTGGCGCCTTCAGGACACAGCATGATGCTCTATGGCTTGAACCTCCTAGGAGAGTGCCTCTAAGTTCACGTTTTCGTTTGTTCTCATTTTTTCCCATCTTGACCTCCCTCCCCCGTATCCAGAGTGGCCAACAAGTCTTGTTTGCCTCTCATCTGGGTAATCTGGAGTCTCTCCTTCCAAAATGAGCGCAACCAGAATGCACTTTAGAACTCTAAGGAGCTTTTCAAAGTCTTTTCTTGGGAGAGGCCGCTATATTGAGAGTTGGTGAGAGTCCCTGGCGTGTCCCACGTGCCCCTGGGCTTAGCTGGGAGACAGGTCATGGAGAGTGACTGTGTCCAAGGCATCTCGGTCCATCAGAGCTGCTTTTCCTCAGTCCTCTGTCCAGGATCTCCATGGTGGATGTGGGTACTCACGCTCAGTCTCTGAAAGTTGGATGGAGTTTCCACTGAACAATTCAGCTTGAATCTGAAAGGTCTTGTTGATCAGCGACCCCAGCAAACAGCCCAGAGGACTCCAGGTAGAAAGGCCTTTTGTCAAGTCCAAGGGGACACTGCTGAGACCGTAGATGATACTGCCCCCATCCTCTGGCCTCCTGAAAGGAAGAAGCACAGCCTCGACGGGATGCTTTGAGGCTGATTCCTAGAAGATTACTCCAAATAAGGGTCTCACAGATTGTGCACATTCACATCGCAAAGAGCACGGAGCAGCATGTGCCCCCAACCTGCTCAGGGTGGATTATCCGCTTCAGGGCCAGCCTTGGGCAAAGCTGTCAAGGGGAAAATAATGATCTTTGCTACCTCCCTGCTCTCCTGAAAGTGTTCAGATCTGTAAAGGGTAAGCCCCCGAGGGAAGGGGGTGGAACACAGGACTGGTAAGTTTTGCTTGGAAGAAGATCTGGGTACAAGGTCAAGGATGCTCCCTAGGACAGGTAGGGAGTGGCAATAGAGGCTGCTGAACCTGGAGTTGAGGGTTAGCACCAAAGAGCAGTAAGGGCCTGGGAAATTGACTGACAGCAGAGTCCTCTCTGTGGGGCTAAGTTGAAATTGGCATATAGGGCCTGGCATAAAAGCTGCAGGCCACTTCCTGAGTGAAGGAGAATGCAGACTTTGTCCTGCAGGAAGGTGGGCGGGAAGGCGGCTTGCTGATGCCTGCCGACTCCACAGAAATGGGGCAGGGCACACATTTCTATGTTATGGTTTAGCTAACTTCCCTTCCCCATTAGGTGCAGGCCGTTTTGGATGATAAAAGTGCATCTGTCCCCATTTTACTGATGAAAGCATCTTGACCTCCCTCCCCGTATCCAGAGTGGCCAACAAGTCTTGTTTGCCTCTCATCTGGGTAATCTGGAGTCTCTCCTTCCAAAATGAGCGCAACCAGAATGCACTTTAGAACTCTAAGGAGCTTTTCAAAGTCTTTTCTTGGAGAGGCCGCTATATTGAGAGTTGGTGAGAGTCCCTGGCGTGTCCCACGTGCCCCTGGGCTTAGCTGGGAGACAGGTCATGGAGAGTGACTGTGTCCAAGGCATCTCGGTCCATCAGAGCTGCTTTTCCTCAGTCCTCTGTCCAGGATCTCCATGGTGGATGTGGGTACTCACGCTCAGTCTCTGAAAGTTGGATGGAGTTTCCACTGAACAATTCAGCTTGAATCTGAAAGGTCTTGTTGATCAGCGACCCCAGCAAACAGCCCAGAGGACTCCAGGTAGAAAGGCCTTTTGTCAAGTCCAAGGGGACACTGCTGAGACCGTAGATGATACTGCCCCCATCCTCTGGCCTCCTGAAAGGAAGAAGCACAGCCTCGACGGGATGCTTTGAGGCTGATTCCTAGAAGATTACTCCAAATAAGGGTCTCACAGATTGTGCACATTCACATCGCAAAGAGCACGGAGCAGCATGTGCCCCCAACCTGCTCAGGGTGGATTATCCGCTTCAGGGCCAGCCTTGGGCAAAGCTGTCAAGGGGAAAATAATGATCTTTGCTACCTCCCTGCTCTCCTGAAAGTGTTCAGATCTGTAAAGGGTAAGCCCCCGAGGGAAGGGGGTGGAACACAGGACTGGTAAGTTTTGCTTGGAAGAAGATCTGGGTACAAGGTCAAGGATGCTCCCTAGGACAGGTAGGGAGTGGCAATAGAGGCTGCTGAACCTGGAGTTGAGGGTTAGCACCAAAGAGCAGTAAGGGCCTGGGAAATTGACTGACAGCAGAGTCCTCTCTGTGGGGCTAAGTTGAAATTGGCATATAGGGCCTGGCATAAAAGCTGCAGGCCACTTCCTGAGTGAAGGAGAATGCAGACTTTGTCCTGCAGGAAGGTGGGCGGGAAGGCGGCTTGCTGATGCCTGCCGACTCCACAGAAATGGGGCAGGGGCACACATTTCTATGTTATGGTTTAGCTAACTTCCCCTTCCCCATGTGCTGGCCAGGTGCAGGCCGTTTTGGATGATAAAAAGTGCATCTGTCCCCATTTTACTGATGAAAGCATCGAGGCTCGTGGAGAGCTCAGTGGTGTGGCCAAAGGTTAGGTCCGTAAGAAGTAGCATTGGAGGCAGGCTATATTCGTCCTCTGTGCTGCCGGAACAAAGTGCCGCAAACTCAGTGACTGGAGACAACACAATTTTATTAATTTACGAGAGTCGGACCCGGGTCTCACCCGGCTAAAATCGAGGCGTCAGAAGGACTGCGCCCCTCCTGGCAGCTCCTGCGAAGAATCCATTTCTTTGCCCGGCTTCCGGAGGCCACTGCTTGCCTTGGCTTATGGTGCCCTCCTGCATCTTCAAAGCCAGCAGTAACGCATCTCGCAGACCCTTCGGTCGGGCACATCTCTCTCTGTCCGCTGCCAGGAACGTCGTTCTTCCCTTTTAAGGACCAGTGGCGCCCACCCAGACGATCGAGGCTAACCTCCCCATCTCAAGGTCCTCCACCTCAATCCCATCTGCAAAGTCTCTTTTGCCACCTCAGGGAGCATCAATCACAGGTTTGGGGGGATGAGGGTACGAACATTTTCGGGGTCCCTATTCTGCTCACCACATGGTGCTTTCCACTTTCCAGTGCCTCCTTCAGAGCTCAGGGCCAGACACCAGGCTGTCTTCCCCTCTTTTCCCTCCACCCGCCATACCCACTCCCACTGAACACAGTGACTTCACCTTGGGCTACATCTGCTTCCAAACTGCTTGCATGGCTCTCACCCACACCCACCATTTGATTCAGAAATTACATGCAGGATTAATTGTTGCTTGAGGCTACTTGTGAAGTGGGGATAGTTCATAACAAAAAACCCCCATCACAAGGCTTCAAGGTATGAAATGAACGGTTCGGGGAGGGGACTGGAAACACACACACACACACACACACACACACACACAATTTAAGCTCAATACTGCACCTCTCAGAACTCACGAAGGCCTGGTAGGGGCACAGTGAAGACACATCTTTAAAACATTTTTCTAAACGCAATAATAAAATATAAACAAAAGGCAAAGAAAGCTGTTGACTTGGTCTGCCACATGGCTATTTTTATCACTTGTCAAGTGAGTTTGAAGAAAAAATTGTCCAGGAAAAAGAAGTGAAGAAGAATTTGAACAACTTGTTTAAAGATATGTAGGCTTTTGAAAAAGAGGAGTTTTTAAATTAGAAATATTTGTTGTTGATTTTGCAAATGACCCATTCAGGGTTAATCCCCAAATGAATGGGGCCCAGTGCCTGTCTGGTTTACCTTGGTGACCAGGTAAAGTTAAGGTTCAAATCCAAGGATCTTCAAAAAAATTCTTTTACCTCTCCATGTGTATAAGTTTTAACCTTACTAACTTTATTTGTGTTTTGTTTCTACCTGTATCTGTTCTTTTTTTCTTTCTTTCTTTTTAATTTTGGCCTCTTTTATTGGTCTTTATTTATTTTTATCCATCTTAATTCTTTGGCCTGTGTGCACCTCCTATAGCAGTGGCCTCTCTCTCGCTGCAGAGCACGGCTCTGGGTGCGTGCTCTCCAGAGCGCCGCCTCACAATTGGACACACCAGTTCAGCCGCTCCACGGCACGTGGGATCTTCCCGTGCCAGGGATTGAACCTGTGCCCCCTTGCACTGCAAGGTGAACTCTTTACCCACTGGACCACCAGGGAAGCCCCTGTTCTTTTTTTTTATTATTATTATCAGCCACTTTCATAGAGTTTGGTCCAGTTTAAATCGTGTATAATACAATGAATAGGGACTCTTAGCTGGAGTCTGAAATGCTTTCCCCCAAAGATGCAAGCATATGAGGACCAGCCCTAGGGATCTGAGGACCCCCTAGCAGGAAGCTATCTACCTGAGAGATGGGTGAGCCTCCTGGGGAAGGACTCAGCCTTGAGATAGGGAGAATGGACAGTGCTGGAAAAGATGGAGGCTGATACTCCAAGTGTAGGCTGTCACCCAGGTTAACCTCTGACTCACCCATCACAGCTGGACCTGGCTTCTCAGAGGGACCTGTGTCAGAAGGAAGCACCTGGAAGCTCAAACAGCAGGATGAGATGGTAAACAGACAGAGGCTATTTCTCCCTTCCTTGACCTCAGCCCTGCAGGTGCCATGGAAGCCAGAGGAACATGGATGCACCTGCAAGAAGGAGAGGGAAGGGCTTCCCTGGTGGTCCAGTGGGTAAGGACACCGCCTGGCAGTGCGAGGGGAGCCGGTTCAATCCCTGGCCTGGGAAGATCCCACGTGCAATTACCGAGCCGGAGCTCTGGAGCGCATGCGCCCAGAGCCAGTGCTCTGCGACAACAGAGGCCAGTGCGATGGGAGACCCACACAGGCCAAAGAACAAAGATGGATGAAAATAGATAAATGAAAGACCAATAGAAGTGGCCTACCAGCCCCCTCCCTCCCCACCCCCCCAAAAATAAATAAAATGTTTAAAAATAATAAAAAAAAAAAAAAGGAGAGGGAAGACGTGTGGAAGTACCCTCTAAGCAGAAAGCGGATGATGGATCTCCAGGTTGAAGAGTAGGAACCCCAGAGAAAAAGAGAGTCAGTTCCCAAGGTGTGGATAAGCCTTTAAGGTTTGCCATTTTCTCTTTCTCCTGTTGTCCTGAACAAATCATGGATCTTTATCTCCTCTGGGAGGCACAGCAATGCTCACCCAGTGGCCCTTGGAGGAGGCAGGTCAGTATCAAGGTGGGTTCCAGCTGAGCTGAGGGGCTGTGCCGCCCTCCCCAGTAGAAGCTCAGCTCCAGCAGAAAGTGTAATCAGTTTCCTCCCGCTCTGTTCTGGGTAATGCCTTCTCTGGGGAGCTCTCTGCTAAAACATCTCTTGAACAAAAACCCCTGTTTCAGCCTCTGCTTCTAGAGAACTTGACTTAAGACAGTGTGGTAAATGGAAATGGATAAATAAAGAGGCAGAAATTAATTCTAGTATATTAGTAACTGGAAATAAATTTTAAAAAATAAACAAGGCTTCCAGATTTGATTGAAAGTAAAAACCAAAAACATAAATAAGAACCCAGGTCTAGAAATATACATAATTAGCAAATTCACATCAACAGATGTTTATGGAATAGTGTATTTAACACAGAATATACATCATGTTTTGAGTGTGTATACACAAAATCTTGTCAAGTTAGCCATTAAAGAAACCTCAATAAATTTTCTTTAGAATTTAGAATTAGTATCTGACAATGTTTTATTATCATCTCCGGAAAAGAAGAAACCAATATCAAACCATCAGCTTTGGAGAGAGACCAAGATGGCAGAGTAGAAGGACGTGCACTCATCGCTCCTGCAAGAACACCAGAATTGCAACTAGCTGCTGAAAAACCATCGACAGGAGGAGGCTGCATCCTACCACAAAAAAGATACCCCATATCCAAGAGCAAAGAAGACGCAACAAGACGGCATCAAGCTCAGGGGCTTTGGAGAGGGAGCACTGACTCCAAGACCCTACACTATCAGAGGACGCCTAACACTAGAGAGCATTACACAGCAAGAACACCCACAAAAGCAAGCACTTGTATGCAAGACCTGGCATCACCCAACCACCTGCAGCACCCTGAGTAAGACGCCTCATCCAAACAACAAATAAGATAAAAATACAAAGCCAATACAAGGCCTTCCCGTCAGAGGGAAAAAATAAAAACTCACCTCATCCCACACCCTACAAGAAGCTTACACAAACCACTGGATCAACCTTATGAAGGTAGAACACAAAAGCAAGAAAGAATTCAACCTTGAAGCCAGGGAAAAGACCTCAAACTCAGTAAGTTAAAAAAGTAATAATAATAACGAGAAGGCAGAGAAATACTGTACAAATGGAGGAACAATCTACAAACACACAAGTCCAAGTAAACAAAGAGGAATTAGACAAACCTTCTGAAAGAGAATTCAGGATACAGATACTAAAGATTATCTAAAATGTAGAAAATAGAATATTAGAGAAAATGCAAGAATCAACTAACACACTGAACAAAAAAATCCGAGAACCTAAAAAACAACAAACAGAGACAAACAACTCAATTGTTGAACTTAAAAATACTCTAGAAGGAGTCAAAAGCAGAGTATCTGAGGCAGAACAGATAAGTAAACTGGAGGATAGAATGGTGGAAATAACTGCTTAAGAACAGAATAAAACTCAAAAAATGAAAGGAGCTGAGAATAGTCTTAGAGACCTCTGGAATAATATCAAGTGCACCAACATTTGAATTATATGGGTTCCAGAAGAAGAAGAAGAAAAGAAAGGGTATGAGAAATTTTTTGAAGAGATTATATTCAAACCACTATCTTTAAAAATTGCATCCACTATGTAACTAAAAGGGTGCTATTTAATTATTCTAGGGTTGAAGAAAAATTCATGAGGGAAGTTTTAAAATACTTGAAGTTAAATGCAAATGAAAATACTGTTTGCCACAATTTGTGCAACAGATCAAAGAAGGAACATATGGTTTTAAGTACATTTGTACAGGAAATAAACCCTGAAAACAAATCATCTAAGCTTAGAGATCTAAACTATCACATGTTTTCAGCAGCAAAAAAGAAATCTCAAAAAGGCATGATAGAAATAATAGAAATTAATAAAACAGAGGACAGAAAAAAATTGATGAGACTAACAAGATCGAAAGCTTTGCATTTCAAAAGTTCAATGAGATACGACAAACATCTGGTAAAACTGATTTTTAATTGAAATTTTCTTTGAGAGAATTGTAGATTTACATTCAAATGTAAGAAATAATATAGAGAGATTTCATGTGCTATTTTACCCAAAGGTAGCATTTTGCAAAACATAGTACAAAGCACAGCCAGAATATTGACAATAATACAATACACTGATTTTATTTAAAAGTTTCCAGTTTTACTTGTTCATATTTGTGTGTATACTTAGTTCTATGTAATTTTTTCAGGTTATTGCTCCCAATCTATTATTCCTATTGATATACAATTGATTTACAATATTTTAAGCATGTAGCAAAGTGATTCAGTGGTGTGGGATTCAGTTCTATGTGATCTTGTCACATATTTAGATTTGTCTGTTTGCTACCCCACCCAAGATACTGAGCGGTTCCTTTATCATAAGAGTTGCTCATGAAAAACTGTTTTTTTAATAAAAGGAGAGAAGATACAAATGAATAGATACATGATTAAAGCAGGTAAATACCTATAGATGCAGTGAAAAATTAGAGAATAATAATATAAATGAAAACAGCTGTATGCCAAAAGATTGGAAATTTTAGGCAAAATGGATAAATCGTCAGAAAAAAAAAAAAAAAACCCCAAACCCAGGATAAGACAAATAGAAATAGCTAGTAAAGTAATACAGTTGATTCTTGAACAACATGGGTTTGAACCGCACAAGTTTACTAACTGATGGATTGTTTTCACTAAACCACTATCTTTAAAAATTGCATCCACTATGTAACTAAAAGGGTGCTATTTAATTATTCTAGGGTTGAAGAAAAATTCATGAGGGAAGTTTTAAAATACTTGAAGTTAAATGCAAATGAAAATACTGTTTGCCACAATTTGTGCAACAGATCAAAGAAGGAACATATGGTTTTAAGTACATTTGTACAGGAAATAAACCCTGAAAACAAATCATCTAAGCTTAGAGATCTAAACTATCACATGTTTTCAGCAGCAAAAAAGAAATCTCAAAAAGGCATGATAGAAATAATAGAAATTAATAAAACAGAGGACAGAAAAAAATTGATGAGACTAACAAGATCGAAAGCTTTGCATTTCAAAAGTTCAATGAGATACGACAAACATCTGGTAAAACTGATTTTTAATTGAAATTTTCTTTGAGAGAATTGTAGATTTACATTCAAATGTAAGAAATAATATAGAGAGATTTCATGTGCTATTTTACCCAAAGGTAGCATTTTGCAAAACATAGTACAAAGCACAGCCAGAATATTGACAATAATACAATACACTGATTTTATTTAAAAGTTTCCAGTTTTACTTGTTCATATTTGTGTGTATACTTAGTTCTATGTAATTTTTTCAGGTTATTGCTCCCAATCTATTATTCCTATTGATATACAATTGATTTACAATATTTTAAGCATGTAGCAAAGTGATTCAGTGGTGTGGGATTCAGTTCTATGTGATCTTGTCACATATTTAGATTTGTCTGTTTGCTACCCCACCCAAGATACTGAGCGGTTCCTTTATCATAAGAGTTGCTCATGAAAAACTGTTTTTTTAATAAAAGGAGAGAAGATACAAATGAATAGATACATGATTAAAGCAGGTAAATACCTATAGATGCAGTGAAAAATTAGAGAATAATAATATAAATGAAAACAGCTGTATGCCAAAAGATTGGAAATTTTAGGCAAAATGGATAAATCGTCAGAAAAAAAAAAAAAAAAACCCAAACCTAGGATAAGACAAATAGAAATAGCTAGTAAAGTAATACAGTTGATTCTTGAACAACATGGGTTTGAACCGCACAAGTTTACTAACTGATGGATTGTTTTCACTAAACGTGTACTACAGTATTGCACAATCAGTCTACGGTTATGCATGCAGCTGTAACTACAGTATGGAGGACCAACTGTAAAATTATTTGTGGACTTTTGACTCCACGGAGGGTTGGCACCCCTAAGCCTTATGTGGCTCAAGTAGCAACGGTTACAGATATGGTGATCAAATATGTTTCCACTCTAAACTCCGGTATCAGTTTTAGAAGTATGTTCCATTAAATTGTCAAAGTTAGGGACAAACCCTACTTTACACAAGTTGTTTCAAAAATCAGAAAGAAGGAAAGCTATCTTTTATGAAAGGAATATGCTAGAGAAACATTAGCCAACCCAATTCAATAATACAGTTAAAATAAATGATGATAAAGTATAACTTAACCCTAGAAAATAGAGTAATAAAATTCACTGTATTGTGTACTAAAAGAAGAAAAATAACATGATTATCTTAATGCATCTAGAATATGATTTTCATGAAGTTCAGCATGTAATTATGATTTTTAATGCACGGGAAAAGTACCTTTAAAAATCTTTCCTTGAACTGATAAATGCTCAATACATCTACATGAGTAAAATCTAAATTTCATGAAAAAATTCAGATTAATTTCATTAAGATTGCTAATGAGACAAATATATACTGTATCCTTTTAAACAATATAGTATAGGATATTCTGTCCAATACTACAATAAGAAAATGAGACAAAACATAAAAATTGAAAGAATTTTTTAACTTGTACTTATTTATAAAAGATAATGATCATTTCCACAGTGATTTTGACAGAATCACTTCTGAAAAAACTCCTAAGACGCATAAGTGCTTACAAGATTGTTAGATAAAAAATATTTATATACCTCAGTGAAAAAAAAAAAAATCTCTGACTTCTACTTATGGTTTACTTATGTTGAAGTCCTGGGACAGAACTTACCATCCTACCAAAAAAAACTGAAAAGCAGAATGAAATATACAAAATAGCTGTTTTCAAGTATTGAACAATAGGCAGCACAGGACTGTGATCTTTCAATAAAAGGCAAACAAATGAGGTAAACCCTAAAATCCCTGTCCGGCCTGAAAGAATATTCTGAAATACAATACAAAGAGAGGGCTTTTCAAGCTGTTCATGACTACCTCACTGAGCTGAGAGATCAGTCTGATGAGTCTGAGGAGACTAGAACTTGTCGGCAGAGAACCAGAGAGCAAGGAGTTCAGACAGTTCAGACAAAGAACTCCATGCCATTAAAAGGAATGAAAGAACGCCATTTGCATCGACATGAATGAACTTAAAGATGGTCACACAGAATACAGTAAGTCAGAAAGTATCATATAACATCGCTTGTATGTGGAATCTAAAACATGGTATAAGTGGATTTATTGGCAAAGCAGAAATAGAATCACAGACATAGAAAATGAATTTATGGTTAAGTGGGAAAAGGGGTGAGATGAATTGGGAGGTTGGGATTCACATATATACTCTATTAAGATAGATAACTAATGAGAACGTACTATATAGCACAGGGAACTCTATGCTCTGTGGTGACCTGAATAGGAAGGGAATACAAAAAGAGTGATATGCATATGTGTATAACTGATTCACATTGTTGTAGGGCAGGTGCTAGTACAACTTGTAAAATGACTCTACTCCAATCAAATTGATAATAATCATAATAAAAGAACTCATGAGTGTCTGCTGACTACTAAATGTAGAATGAAGAATGAAACTCTCTGAGACCAGGAAAAGAACGTTGGGGAACTGTAAAATAATTTCAAGAGTTTACACAGGGCAAGGTGACACCTGAGTTTTGACCAATTGAGACTTTTTCTTAAATATCTGGGATTTTCAGTAGAGTCACTAGAGAAATCACACCCTAGTAATAAAATTAAAATATCCCAGAGTAAAGGGATATTACTTTAAAATTACCTCTAAAAAAGGTAAAAGCATATGGACTTTGGGGAGAGGGAAGAGTGGGTGAGAGATATGGAAAGAGTAACATGGAGCCCTATACGTATTTGTTTGAAGTCCTGGGAAACTAGAAAAGCAGAATGAAATATACAAAATAGCTGTTTTCAAGTATTGAACAATAGGCAGCACAGGACTGTGATCTTTCAATAAAAGGCAAACAAATGAGGTAAACCCTAAAATCCCTGTCCGGCCTGAAAGAATATTCTGAAATACAATACAAAGAGAGGGCTTTTCAAGCTGTTCATGACTACCTCACTGAGCTGAGAGATCAGTCTGATGAGTCTGAGGAGACTAGAACTTGTCGGCAGAGAACCAGAGAGCAAGGAGTTCAGACAGTTCAGACAAAGAACTCCATGCCATTAAAAGGAATGAAAGAACGCCATTTGCATCGACATGAATGAACTTAAAGATGGTCACACAGAATACAGTAAGTCAGAAAGTATCATATAACATCGCTTGTATGTGGAATCTAAAACATGGTATAAGTGGATTTATTGGCAAAGCAGAAATAGAATCACAGACATAGAAAATGAATTTATGGTTAAGTGGGAAAAGGGGTGAGATGAATTGGGAGGTTGGGATTCACATATATACTCTATTAAGATAGATAACTAATGAGAACGTACTATATAGCACAGGGAACTCTATGCTCTGTGGTGACCTGAATAGGAAGGGAATACAAAAAGAGTGATATGCATATGTGTATAACTGATTCACATTGTTGTAGGGCAGGTGCTAGTACAACTTGTAAAATGACTCTACTCCAATCAAATTGATAATAATCATAATAAAAGAACTCATGAGTGTCTGCTGACTACTAAATGTAGAATGAAGAATGAAACTCTCTGAGACCAGGAAAAGAACGTTGGGGAACTGTAAAATAATTTCAAGAGTTTACACAGGGCAAGGTGACACCTGAGTTTTGACCAATTGAGACTTTTTCTTAAATATCTGGGATTTTCAGTAGAGTCACTAGAGAAATCACACCCTAGTAATAAAATTAAAATATCCCAGAGTAAAGGGATATTACTTTAAAATTACCTCTAAAAAAGGTAAAAGCATATGGACTTTGGGGAGAGGGAAGAGTGGGTGAGAGATATGGAAAGAGTAACATGGAGCCCTATACTAGTATATGTAAAAGAGGTAACTGTTGTCAGTGCACTGTGTTAAGGGATCATACATGGGGGCTATGTGACGGCCTGGAGGGGTGGGATGCGGGGGGCATGGGATACACATATGAGTAATCTGGAAATATACATATCTGTAACCAACAAAACTCTGTAAAAGCAAAAAAGCAAAAAAAAAAAAAAAAAAAAAAAAAGATAAAAACAACCCTTAAAAGGACAAGCTGACCTGCACATTACTAAATTGCCTGTCATACAAATCCAACACCCCAAAAGAGACACAACAAAATCTAGCAGTCAATAACATAAAATTTGCAATGTCCATCACCCAAAAAAGTACTACTCAAAATGGCAAGAAACAGGAAAAGCCAGAACCTAGAAAGAAGAGAAAAATAATCAAAAGAAAAGACATATGAAAGTGACAGACGACAGAATTTGTGAACCATGTTCTTAAATGTGATATAGTGTATTATTGCTAGGAAGACAAACTGTGGGAAGTTAAATGCATATACTGTAAACTCTAGAGCAACCAAAAAAGAACCAAAGCAGGATAGTTAGTGAGTTATTAATGGAGGATAATTTAATGTGAAGTAATACCTAATTGGTCCACCACCACATGGTATTTGAGAGAAAAATAAGTAACAGGTGGGAGAAAAATAAAGGAAATATCAAAGAAGTATGTTTAAATCCAGCCATACGGTTAATTGGATTAAAAACAAGTGGTCTGTACACTCCAATTAAAGGACAAGGTTGTCAGACTGGTCCTAATTATATTCTGTTTTGATGTAAATAAGAAAATATTTCAACTTTATGAAAATAAAAACAAAAAATTGTAAGGTGCAGCTAATGCAGGATTTAGAGAGATATCGGTAGCCTTAAATGCCCTTATTAGGAAGGAATAAAGATCAAAAATCAATAGTTTTCCACTAGAGAAATCACACTAGTAATAAAATTAAAATATCCCAGAGTAAAGGGATATTACTTTAAAATTACCTCTAAAAAAGGTAAAAGCATATGGACTTTGGGGAGAGGGAAGAGTGGGTGAGAGATATGGAAAGAGTAACATGGAGCCCTATACTATCATATGTAAAAGAGATAACTATTGTCAGTACCCTGTGGGACTGAGGGATCGTACATGGGGGCTATGTGACGGCCTGGAGGGGTGGGATGGGGGAAATGGGATATACATATGATGAATCTGGAATCATACATATCTGTAAACAACAAAACTCTGTAAAATCAAAAAAGAAAAAAAAAAAAAAAAAAAAAAAAAAACAACCCTTAAAAGGACAAGCTGACCTGCACATTACTAAATTGCCTGTCATACAAATCCAACACCCCAAAAGAGACACAACAAAATCTAGCAGTCAATAACATAAAATTTGCAATGTCCATCACCCAAAAAAGTACTACTCAAAATGGCAAGAAACAGGAAAAGCCAGAACCTAGAAAGAAGAGAAAAATAATCAAAAGAAAAGACATATGAAAGTGACAGACGACAGAATTTGTGAACCATGTTCTTAAATGTGATATAGTGTATTATTGCTAGGAAGACAAACTGTGGGAAGTTAAATGCATATACTGTAAACTCTAGAGCAACCAAAAAAGAACCAAAGCAGGATAGTTAGTGAGTTATTAATGGAGGATAATTTAATGTGAAGTAATACCTAATTGGTCCACCACCACATGGTATTTGAGAGAAAAATAAGTAACAGGTGGGAGAAAAATAAAGGAAATATCAAAGAAGTATGTTTAAATCCAGCCATACGGTTAATTGGATTAAAAACAAGTGGTCTGTACACTCCAATTAAAGGACAAGGTTGTCAGACTGGTCCTAATTATATTCTGTTTTGATGTAAATAAGAAAATATTTCAACTTTATGAAAATAAAAACAAAAAATTGTAAGGTGCAGCTAATGCAGGATTTAGAGAGATATCGGTAGCCTTAAATGCCCTTATTAGGAAGGAATAAAGATCAAAAATCAATAGTTTTCCACTATAGGGATCTTACCATTTATTATAAGAAGTGAGATAAATAAGAACAAAATAAACCTAAAGTCAGCTGAAAGAAGGATATAACAAACACAAGAATGAAAATCCAAGAAATGGAAAACAGATGAAAATAGAGGAAAAGAATCAATTAAACAGAAAGCTGGTTTCTTGAAAACATCAATAGAACTGATAAAGTTCTAGTTAGAGTGATCAAGAGAAAAAAGAAATTACTAATATCAGCTATAAATGAGGAGACATCATTATGAATACTCAGATATTAAAATAATGATGGAATAATAAGGGGGATAGTTTGAGCATTGTTATCAAATAAATTTAACAGCCTATATGAAATGGAAAAATCACCTAAAGACTCAAACTCTCAAAAAAACACAAAAAACCTTCAAGGAAAAAACCCTCAAATATCTTAAATCAATTTAAAAAGTAAACTTATGAGTAAAAACTTTCCCATAAGAAAAGCCCTGGCCCAGATGTCTTTATTGGTAAAATCTATCAAACATTTAAGGAAGAAACAACATCACTCTTTAGTTTTTTTCATAAGATAAACCAAAAGGTAAGACTTCTTATCTCACGTTATGAAGCTGGTATTATCTGAATATCAAAACAAAACAAAAAATACATATAAAAGAAAAAACAACAGAGCAATATTTTTCATAAAATAACTGCAAAACTCATTAATAGGATTTTAACAAACACAATTCACCTTATTAATAGAATAGTGGAGAAACCTTACGTGATCATCTTAGTAGATATAAAAAAGGCATTTGATGAGATTTAAAATCCATTCGTGATAATAAGTCCCAGCTAATTAGGAATAAGAAAGAAAAATGTCAAACTGATAAAGGTTATCTGTTAGGAATACCTAGCGTTAACACCATACTTTAGGGAGAAAGATGAAAATTTCTTTCTTAAGGTTGAGAACAAGTAAAGATGTCCGCTATCACCATGTCTATTCAGCATCGTACTGGAGGTCCTACACAGTGCAATAATATACCATACTGAAAGCATACAGATTGGAAAAAGAAAAAGTGAAATTCTCTTTATTTAGATAATTTATCTGATTGTCTATGTAGAAAATCCCAAGAGTCTATAAACATGAAGCTGGAACTAATATATTAATTTAACAGTATTTCATGATATAAGGTCAATATACAAAAATAAATTATTTCCATATACTAACAAAAAAACTAGAAAATTGAATACTTTAAAAGGCAATTTTAATCTATAATTATAGAAAGCAAATCAGTGGTTGCCTTGGATGACCGGAAGGTATAAGGATTAATTAAAAATCAGCCAGAGGAGACTTTTGCAGGTGAAAGAAATGTTCTATACTTTGACTGTGGTGGGGATTACATTGGTGCATACATTTGCTAAAACTCATTACAATTTTGTAATTTTTGTTGTCATTTTTGTTGTCAGATTGGATGTATCTTATTGTCTGTAAAATTCTGAGTCAGTAAAGTTGAGGATTTAAAAAGTTTAAAAAAATTGTTGAGGTTCCACTTTATCAGTGATAATCTTTTAGAAAATATAATAGAACCCATGTCACAATTTATAATATTCTACTATCACCCTCTTATTACCAGGAGTATCTAGAAATCAACCTAAAAATATATAAGATATTACATTGTTTACAGAGAAAATAAATAAAATAAAACTAAATAGAGACGTGAAACATATTTATAAATAGAGCAACTTAAATGTCAATCATCCCTATATCATTTCCTAAAACTCTATTCAATAAAATGTTACCTCTTTTTGACCTTTATAAATCTTCTGATATTATGACAAATAAAGCTACACAAATAGCTAGATAACTTTGAAAAATAAAAAGGAGCAAAGGAAGAAAATTTTGCCTTTTAGATATCAAGACATTCTACAAAGACATGGCACTATAAATTATGGTGTATTGGTGCAAGAACAAACAAACAGATGAATGGAAAAAAAGAAAACTCAGAAAGAGACCTATAATGTATGAAAAGATGCACAAGGATTCAGTAGAGGAAAAAAAAGTGAATTATTTAATAGATTCTGTTGGGGAAACTGGCTCACTGGGTGAACATAAATAAAGTTTGACTCTAATTCAAACCATATTCAAAAATAAACTCAAAAAAGACCTACATGTGAAAGAAAAATGCTATGTATTCAATGGAAGAATATGTAAAAGAATATCTTTTTTACCTTAGGGTGGTGAAACTTTCTTCGATAAGACGGCAAAAGCAGAAACCACATGGCAAAAATCAGTGAACTTGACTACATCAAAATTTAAAATACCTGTTAAAATATGGCCACTAGAGCCGGTTAACTGATGGGCAACAGTCTGGAAGAAACAATGATCATTGTCTAAAACTAACAAAGGAGTAAACTCTAGAATATCACACTGGAAACTAACAAGAGAAAGACAGAAAATCTAAAGGAAAGATATGGGCAGCTCTTAGAAGGGAAAGTTTAATTGCCAATGACTTCATGGAAAACCCTTCAATCTCATCAGTAATAAGAAAGATGCACATTAAAAAGCAGTAAGATGTTGTTTGACAACAATCAGAAAAGTCAGAAGAAAAGATAAAATGCTAGTGAGGGTAAAGAGAAACAGGAACCTTCCAATCAGCTCAACTCTCTAGCGATACAAGGACCCTAATATCCTCAGTGGGCCTTCCCTGGGGGCTCAGTGGTAAAGAATCCACCTGCCATACAAGAGACGGGTTTAATACAGAACAGAGAAAATAAATAAAATAAAACTAAATAGAGACGTGAAACATATTTATAAATAGAGCAACTTAAATGTCAATCATCCCTATATCATTTCCTAAAACTCTATTCAATAAAATGTTACCTCTTTTTGACCTTTATAAATCTTCTGATATTATGACAAATAAAGCTACACAAATAGCTAGATAACTTTGAAAAATAAAAAGGAGCAAAGGAAGAAAATTTTGCCTTTTAGATATCAAGACATTCTACAAAGACATGGCACTATAAATTATGGTGTATTGGTGCAAGAACAAACAAACAGATGAATGGAAAAAAAGAAAACTCAGAAAGAGACCTATAATGTATGAAAAGATGCACAAGGATTCAGTAGAGGAAAAAAAAGTGAATTATTTAATAGATTCTGTTGGGGAAACTGGCTCACTGGGTGAACATAAATAAAGTTTGACTCTAATTCAAACCATATTCAAAAATAAACTCAAAAAAGACCTACATGTGAAAGAAAAATGCTATGTATTCAATGGAAGAATATGTAAAAGAATATCTTTTTGACCTTAGGGTGGTGAAACTTTCTTCGATAAGACGGCAAAAGCAGAAACCACATGGCAAAAATCAGTGAACTTGACTACATCAAAATTTAAAATACCTGTTAAAATATGGCCACTAGAGCCGGTTAACTGATGGGCAACAGTCTGGAAGAAACAATGATCATTGTCTAAAACTAACAAAGGAGTAAACTCTAGAATATCACACTGGAAACTAACAAGAGAAAGACAGAAAATCTAAAGGAAAGATATGGGCAGCTCTTAGAAGGGAAAGTTTAATTGCCAATGACTTCATGGAAAACCCTTCAATCTCATCAGTAATAAGAAAGATGCACATTAAAAAGCAGTAAGATGTTGTTTGACAACAATCAGAAAAGTCAGAAGAAAAGATAAAATGCTAGTGAGGGTAAAGAGAAACAGGAACCTTCCAATCAGCTCAACTCTCTAGCGATACAAGGACCCTAATATCCTCAGTGGGCCTTCCCTGGGGGCTCAGTGGTAAAGAATCCACCTGCCATACAAGAGACGGGTTTAATCCCTGGGTCGGGAAAACCCCCTGGAGAAGAAAATGGCAATTCAGTCCAGTATTTTTGCCTGGGAAAGTGGAGTGGACTGAGGAGCCTGGTGTGCTACAGTCCATTGGGTCGCAAAAGAGTTGGACATGTCTCAGTGACTAAACAACAACAACAATATCCCCAGTGAGATCTGGGTGGCTAGCCAGGTGTTTGGGCAAGGAACGGCATGGAGCCATTTCAAGCAATGCAAGGCAAGCTGTCAATGGGCTACTGGGGAACCTCTAAGGGCAGCCTGGATACACAACAGGAGAAACCAGGGTGGTCTTAAGGCCCTGGCACTTGCCCAGATCAGTTGGATAAACTCAGGAGAGGGTTACAGAATAGTGCATCTTTCAACTCAGAAATGTACAAGATAGGGTGGGAGAAATAGAGGTCAGCTATAGGGTGTTGCAACATGAATACCTGCTCCTTGGCCTCTCATTGTTCCGAGGAGGGAAGGAAGATAGCAGATATGAGTGAGGTCTTTGGGTCTGGCTCCTCTGGTGCTTTGAACATTCCCTGGGACCCTGTGTGGGGACTCTCCTTGCCTTAGAATCCTCATCCACACCACGGGAGGGCTCCCTGCCCCTGCCTACATCACAGGCCAGGTTACATAAATACGAAGGCCTGTAATTTCAAAACGCAAGTGGTGGGCTGAACCACTAGGAAGAGTGTGCTGCGCTGCTTTGAGGTTTGACCTATTTCTTTTTCACCAGGAGCTTTTTTGGAAGCGCTCTTTGTTAAGGTTTTTCCTTCCTTCTTTCTTTCTTCCCCCAGACTTTGACGTCAACACAGAAGTGAGCGTGGGCAGAATTTGGGCGTTCAAGGACACTGCAGGTCAAGGAGTCCATTCCTGACCCCTCCTCCCCCCAGGCCCTGGTCTCTGCAAGAGTCCCCTGAAGTCCCAGGATGAGGGACAAGATTCTTCCTCCTATGTTCCATGGAGATCCCACTTTCTGGTCCCTTGGTTCAGCAGCCCCAAACTGCATTCCCAAGGTCTGTCCAGGGCCTCTGAGTCGTACTTCTACCGCTCTTGCCTGCTGTTGTTGTTGGTCAGTCAGTAAGTCATGTAAACTCTTTGTAACCCCATGGACTGCAGCACTCCAGGCTTCCCTGTCCTTCACCATCTCCTAAAGTTTGCTCAACCTCATGTCCATTGAGTCGGTGATGCTATCCAACCATCACATCATCCTCTCTCACCCCCTTCTCCTCATGCCCTCAATCTTTCCCAGTATCAGAGTATTTTTCCAATGAGTTGGCTTTTTAAAGAAAATTTTGACCTATTTTATTGTTTATTTTCATCCATTTTATTCTTTGGCCTGTGTGGGTCTCCCATTGCAGTGGCCTCTCTCATTACAGAGCACTGGCTCTAGGGGCATGCACTCCAGAGCATTGGCTCGTAATTGGACACACCGGTCCAACCGCTCTATGGCACATGGGATCCTCCTGGGTCAGGGATCAAACTGGTGCCGCTTGCACTGCAAGGTAGACTCTTTACCCACTGGACCACCAGGGAAGCCCACAGTTGGCTTTTTGCATTAGGTGACCAAAGTATTAGAGCATCCTCGGCCCCACCAAAAAAGTAACTTTGAGTCTAAAAAGTGAGATCCCAATAGAACATTCAGGAGGCAGTATAAACTTGTTTTTTTTTTTTTTTTGATTTATTTGTTTTTATTTATTATGGGGGGGTGGGGTGGGGAGAGAATGGGGTGGGCAGGCCACTTCTATTGGTTTTTCATTTGTCTATTTTCATCCAACTTTGTTCTTCGGCCCATGTGGGCCTCCCATCGTGGTGGCCTCTGTTGTCGCAGAGCACCGGCTCTGGGCGCATGGGCTCCAGAGCTCCGGCTCGGTAATTGGACACATGGGTCCAGCCGCTCTGCGGCACGTGGGATCTTCCCAGGCCAGGGATCAAACTGGCACCCCTTGCACTGCCAGGCGGTGTCCTTACCCACTGGACCACCAGGGAAGCCCTAGACTTGTTTATGGGAAGAAACTTGGTCACCAGCTTCCCATCTCCTGAAATTTTCCTTACCTAGCTAACATGCATCTGAGTTATTTGCAATTAGCACTAAAATAAATGAAAACTTGAACCCAGTCAAAGAGTATCCCATTAAGTTTTATTGATCACTTATGCCTCAGTATGAACGATATACACAAGAGCCTTACCTGAGGTAGAGTGTGAGAAGATTCCAGAAGCCAGCCAAGTAAGATGGAGACCTCTAATGGGGAAGAGGGCAAAGGTAGGACAAGTGAGGGTGCAGAGGTAAACTGATGCACTCCTTCAGCTCTGATCGTGACTAGCTTACCAAAGCCTATCCAACCCCCCACTGCCATTCTACCTTGCCCCCGGGTTGCTGGCTGGTGTCCTGGTCCCTCTCTTCCCAGACTGGTACCAGCTGTCAGACCCACTAATGTCTCTTGAGCCTGCCGCTGACTCACTCCTCTTTTGCCTTTTCTCTCTACAGCTCTCTCCATCCTTCATCCATCTTCACTTTTCCCTTTTTTTACTCTCCTTTTTCACTTTCTAGTTCTGTGTCTTTCATTTTCTCCTACATTACATCTAATTTATTTGCCTTTTTGCCTTGCCTTTCACATTCTCTCTTTTACTTTCATTCTCTTCTATTTCACTTTCTCTAGCTCCCTTTTCAGTGTAATACTCAGCCTGCCCTTCCAGAACATGGGGTCTCCTTCCATGGCCCTACGTCTTTTTCTCTTAAGTCATATTAAATATTATTGATTGATTGACTTAGCTACTCTGGGGCCTAGTTGTGGCACCTGGGAGCTTCCATCTTCATTGAGGCTTCAGTTGCAGCACGTGAGATCTAGTTTCCTGACCAAGTATCCATCCTGAGCCCCCTGCATTGGGAGTGTGGAGTCGTAGTCACTGGACCAACAAGGAAGTCTCCCTAAGCCTTCTTTGATAGTCATCATTAGAAAAGAAATATTTGCTCATGTATATGCCATACATCTGATAAGCATCCACACTCTTTTTCCTTTTTCTCTCTCCTTTCTTTATTCCTTTCCCCACGTCTACTATTTCCCCATCTCTCATTGGTGCCTGCTCCCTCCTCTCTCTTCCTCTCACCTCCCTTTCTGTCCTCTTCCCCCATCCTCTTCCTTTCAACTGCACGAACATCTCAATTGCACCATGTCGGCAGATCCTTCCCGGCCTGATACTTTATACTAGGTGCGTCTGCTTTAACTATTTCACTTAAAAATTAAACCCATCTGCCCCAAACTGAAAACAGCCTCTCCCCCACCAGGGACAATAAATATTGATGACTCGAGGCATGATTGGCTTTAAGATGTTTGATGACAACTGGTATCAGTTACAGAACTTACATCATTTAATAAAAAAATGAAAAGCCCTAGCAGGGATGTTGCATGTCAACAGACATTATTAAACGTCAAAAGAAATACATTTTCTTCAAAACCTGAAATCTAAACAATGTGAGGGTGCTGGGGAACAGTTGGATGGGGGATGCTCGGACAGCTTTTATGTGCACTTAGGAAGATTGTTTCTTTTTGAGTCCACCCTAACGTGTGCCAGTTGATTTTTTTTTTTTTCCTAGAGTTCTGCTGTAGCCACCACTACAAAACCTTTCTCAAGAAATCCTCCTTCTGCTCAGTATTTGAAAACCTGAGTTCATTTGAAGATTCTCTCCTTTTCTCATGGGAGACCTCTGAGATGCTCCAGAGAAAACTGGATATGCTGAAGGGCACCAGAGTTGGAAGCTGAAGATGAAGTGAGAACACTTGTGTCTCTCTTTATTTTTATTGTTAGTACAAAATCAGGACTGTCTAGCTCTGAAGCTGAAAACACATAAACCAAGGTCTGGTATGTATGCCTACTGTGCTTCTATTTATACCCTGATACGTTAAATGCAAATAGCATTATTAAAGGGTTGACTGCCAACGTTTCTATTTGGGGTACGTTCAGTCATTAAAAAAACAGAAGGGTGGAAACATTTACTGCTATTTTAAATGTATTTATATGCTTTATGACTCTGGATTCTGGCTACCTAAGATACTTCCGGAGACTTGTTCGAGTATATTTAGAAGGATCATAAATTCTTGTGGTCTTGAGGGTGGTTTGGTGAATTAAGTCCCTAAAGGCTTTTGTAACTGGAAAGGTTAACTTGGATCCTTCAAATTCCTAACTGACCTCCCTCCCACCTCTGGGAGTTTATGCTGTGGGAGAACCAGACTCCTTTTTCATTGCTGCAGTTGTTGAAGGCTTCCAAAGAAGGTTCTGGAAGAAAAGAACAGAGTGGAGGCTTATGCTCCTCAGTCCTGCATTTGTAAAACAGGGTTATTATTCACGTCCATCAGGGTCGTTGTGGAAGTCCCAGAAGTACTCCTTGTGGAAGTGACTTGAAGAAAGCTGAGGGATGAGAGGCATCTCTTTTGGAGATCACTGGACTTTGGACACTTAACAGTTGCCTTCTCACAGCCTCAGTGTTATCATCTGTGCAATGGAAATGCTAATAACCTACCTCCTAGGCATTTAGTGGAAATCAGACAAAGTGTGTGTGAGATGAGAGTATACAAGGAAGTACTGTGTTCCTTCATTCATAAATACTTTGCAAAACTGACGGTGCCTAAGATGGGCTGCTGGGAGCTGAGGATGGAGATATTAGAAGAAGTTGTCTGAGGAGCCGTTTTGACCTCAGCAGCTCTGGCCTTGGAACCTGGATCCCCACCACTGTCCCCCAGGCTGTCAGGGAATTTTGTGGCTGTGGGAGGAAGTGTCAAGGAAAGATGGGAAAGAACAACTGGTCTACCGTGTCCAAGCTATGGAGAGTGGAGGCTCCGGTGAGGGTGAAGATTGACTGTTATTGGCTGAGTTGTCCAAAGCCCATAGATACACAAGAATGGGACAAAAAGGAAAGAATGATGCTGAATTTGCATATAGAAGGAATATGGAGGCTGGAGCAATGAGCTGGAAGACCTTGGATGAAGAGAATGGCGAGCAAAACACAAGGTGTGTTATGTTTTTACAGACATTGCCATTGTGCTCACATTTACAGAATGTGCTCTGTTTTCTTTCTGTGCAGCGATGGATGAAGTGGTTCCAAGGTCCCCTGTCTAGCTTCAGAAAGGCTTTCTGCCATCCCGCCCACCATTCACACGATCTTAGTCCCCCAAGACGGGGTGGTGGGAGCAGACACTGTCAGGATTCTCTCAGAAACGACTTTCTTATGATTTGTTCAGCGATTCCTTCCCTCAGCCAAATCAGGAAAAACACTGAGCCTGAGGTATTTGGCATGGGTTATGGTGTTCTGGATGCTTGAAGGGCAAATGACTATAAAATGAAAATGGTTCCCTTAAAAGTTCACTTAGTCCTTGGAGTGTGTGTGTGTGAGTGTGTGTGTAGGGAAGAGGGTCCAACAAAGCTCTCACTTTTTCCAAATGAACTTCCCCAACCTGATTAAGAGCAAGTGCCAACATGCGGGGAGGATCAATTTCATAACAGAAACAGGCTCTTCATGACTGACCTCCAGCAAATTAAAACAACAAAAAAAGTCACTCTCTCCCTTCTCTGCTCTTTTTGGAAGTTGTCCCTTTAAATGAGGTAGACAAGCTGGAGTTGTTTTCCTCCAAGGAATTTAAGAGAATCAACATGTTTTCTTTTCCTGGTTGCATCTGTGGTTCAATTGCTTAAAATATTTCACTCCTTAAAGTAACCTCAGTTTGTTATGGTGGTGGATTTGTTTTTTGTTTTTCTCCCCTTGTTTTTTTTTTTCTTTTTTGGCTTTGTTTGTTTTGTTTTAAGGTAGAGAAGACCAGCTCCAGGAAAAGAAAAGAAAAAGACAACTTCTAGTTGTCAGAATCGGAATGCATATCAGTTATGCTGGGAGACAATGAAAACATCAAAAAGCACATACAAGCCATAAAAAATTCAGGTCCTCTGAAGCAATGTGGGACACGCTTGGTTGCGCTCCTCATTTGCATGTCAGTACCCACAATGCTCTGCAAGCTCCCAGATCTTTCCGAGCAGCCCCAGTGTCTGAGCTCTAGGGAACAAAGTGAAAGGTTCGCGCATGCAGCTGGGTGAGGCAGGCACTTTGGTATCTGCGGGGAAACGCCAGGCGGGTGTGGGGCTGTGGTGATTAGCAGTCAGCCCTTTAGGGCTTAATCATAGGCTAGAGACCTGTACCTTGCCTTTTGTGGTTTGGGGATTTTTTGTTGTTTATTGTGTTTTTGCTTTTGCCTTCTTCTTCTTCTTCTTCCGTTTCCCCAGATATACTGCAGTGGTGAAGACATGCAGTGCAAGAAGAGGAGTATGTCAACCTTTAGAAGTCCTGACTGGCTGGGTTGTTATAGCACTTGCCTGGAACTGGAGATTTTTGTGCAGAATGTGTTTTCTGACTCGAGTTCTTGCCCCAAGATGCATTGGCCATTTTTACATTTGGGCTCCTGGGGACAGTCCTTGCTTGGTCAATACAAAAGCCAGTAAGGCCACCATGACCTGCAGGGGGACAGCCTTGTCCACGGGGCACCCTCTGACCTCACTCTTCCGACCCACACATGATGCTTTTCCCTCCAAACTTTGTTTCCCAAGCCATCCATCTGAGCCATTGTCTGAATATGCCAAGTTCCGGGGGGTGGCTTGGGAATACAGGTCTCAAACTAACAGCTGGAGGAAAGGCCCCAGGCTCTTCATGACTGACCTCCAGCAAATTAAAACAAAAAAAGTCACTCTCTCCCTTCTCTGCTCTTTTTGGAAGTTGTCCCTTTAAATGAGGTAGACAAGCTGGAGTTGTTTTCCTCCAAGGAATTTAAGAGAATCAACATGTTTTCTTTTCCTGGTTGCATCTGTGGTTCAATTGCTTAAAATATTTCACTCCTTAAAGTAACCTCAGTTTGTTATGGTGGTGGATTTGTTTTTTGTTTTTCTCCCCTTGTTTTTTTTTTTCTTTTTTGGCTTTGTTTGTTTTGTTTTAAGGTAGAGAAGACCAGCTCCAGGAAAAGAAAAGAAAAAGACAACTTCTAGTTGTCAGAATCGGAATGCATATCAGTTATGCTGGGAGACAATGAAAACATCAAAAAGCACATACAAGCCATAAAAAATTCAGGTCCTCTGAAGCAATGTGGGACACGCTTGGTTGCGCTCCTCATTTGCATGTCAGTACCCACAATGCTCTGCAAGCTCCCAGATCTTTCCGAGCAGCCCCAGTGTCTGAGCTCTAGGGAACAAAGTGAAAGGTTCGCGCATGCAGCTGGGTGAGGCAGGCACTTTGGTATCTGCGGGGAAACGCCAGGCGGGTGTGGGGCTGTGGTGATTAGCAGTCAGCCCTTTAGGGCTTAATCATAGGCTAGAGACCTGTACCTTGCCTTTTGTGGTTTGGGGATTTTTTGTTGTTTATTGTTTTTTTGCTTTTGCCTTCTTCTTCTTCTTCTTCCGTTTCCCCAGATATACTGCAGTGGTGAAGACATGCAGTGCAAGAAGAGGAGTATGTCAACCTTTAGAAGTCCTGACTGGCTGGGTTGTTATAGCACTTGCCTGGAACTGGAGATTTTTGTGCAGAATGTGTTTTCTGACTCGAGTTCTTGCCCCAAGATGCATTGGCCATTTTTACATTTGGGCTCCTGGGGACAGTCCTTGCTTGGTCAATACAAAAGCCAGTAAGGCCACCATGACCTGCAGGGGGACAGCCTTGTCCACGGGGCACCCTCTGACCTCACTCTTCCGACCCACACATGATGCTTTTCCCTCCAAACTTTGTTTCCCAAGCCATCCATCTGAGCCATTGTCTGAATATGCCAAGTTCCAGGGGGTGGCTTGGGAATACAGGTCTCAAACTAACAGCTGGAGGAGGAAGAGGAAATAAATGTGGCCCCCGATCCCACCCTCCAGGCCTCCTGGGTGGTCAGCATCTTCCATGTCTCCTTTCCTTCCCTAAGCTGTCCGGTCCCCGGGAGCTACAGAGGACCATGACTCTGATTCCACCTGTGATTTTAAAATGGTCAAGCATTCTGGGACATGACAAAATACATAAAAAAATAAAAGTAAAGCTCAATCTTTGAGGCTTCTACCTGGAAGGTTTTTGTCTGGGTTTGTACTTTGATTTTGGACCTTTGCTTTTCTCAGTGCTGCAAAGGAGTTCTTAGGCTAGATTAATTTAGCAGTAGGACGATCTGGGCAGAAGAGTGAACGCGGATACATGTGGGCTCTCAACCCAGTCCCTGAAACCCCCGAGCTTCAGAGGTAAGATGAAAGTCAGCCCCCACCCAGAATTCAGAAGCAGGCTGCCCTGCAAGCCAGTTCCAGCCGACAGATTTGTTTTCTTCAGTCTGTACACAGCGTTGTAAAGTGGGTTGGATCAGTGGCCAACATTTGAAAATCAGAATCTTTTATACCATCTCTTAAAACATCTGAAGATCTGGCCACTCTCGGCCTACATTTCTTCATAGTAACCACAGGCAGGGCTGCCTAGACAGCACCCCTTCGGGGAGACTCTCTTCTGCAGAGCCTGCCATCTCTGGTTCGCTGTGGGCCCTCCAGTTCTTTGGTCTTAAGCCACCCACTCCACTGACATATGTCCCTGTCTGGATTTTGCAGGCTCTTGCCTGCTCGGTCTCAGCCAGAATCCCTGAGTTCCTCTGCTTTGTTACCAATAGCACTGGCACAGGAATGGCTCAGTCCTTGTCGTGGGCAGTTTTTCACACCGGGAATAAAGGAGAGACAGGACCCTTGGCCCCATCTCACCAGCCCTCCCAGCTTTTCCGTCCCAGTCCCCCACATTTGCTCTGCTTCAGCAAATGTGTTTTCCACCTGCTTCAGTCCAGGAATTCACTCTGGCCTCCTGTCTCCTTTCGACATGCGTATTTCCCTTCACTTTTGATGCCTAAAGTAGTCCAGGGTGAGGGGTGGGTGGCAAGGTTAGGATTTTTCAAAATTCTTCCCTGATTTGTTGTGTCTAATTTGGGCTGCAAATGGTTTTTGGTGTCAACGACTAACCACTGTTTGGTCTGCACAGCCATCTCTGTTGAACTTGGATGACGGCAGAAGCCCAGGTTCCCCCAATACAGTCTAAATACATTCACACATTTATTCCCATGTGCATCTTTATGTTTCTGCCTGTCTCACTACACCTCAGACATGGCCATGGATGGGAGCGTCCTGGGAAGAAAATGGGCAGGTAATTTGACCCTT
Organism: Tragulus kanchil; assembly: GCA_022376925.1. Lineage (NCBI taxonomy): Eukaryota > Metazoa > Chordata > Mammalia > Artiodactyla > Tragulidae > Tragulus > Tragulus kanchil. Next base: position 126,655,098 of record JAIOJX010000005.1, on the reverse strand, counting down.
TACTGTAAACATTGTATATAAAAAAAAATAGTAAGTTGACCCAAGGGACAGGGAGTAAGAAAGATGTTTCAGAGCAAGGATGTTAGAATGAGAATGTAGACTACAATGTTGTTGTTTCCTTATGATCTGAAGGATGAAAAATATCCCTAGACAGAAGAATGGGAAAGTTGAGAGTTGAGAAAAATAAGTGAGGAAATCACTTTTAAAAATTACCCCTCTAAAAAATCTAATTAGGAGTCTTTGCCAATATTATGGTAAGGAATATGATGAGATGGTTGAATAACATCACCAACACAATGGACAAGAATTTGAGCAAACTTCAGGAGACAGTGAAGGACCAGGGAAACCAGGTGCACTGCAGTCCATGGGGTCTCAAAGAGTCGGACACAACTGAGCAACTAAACAACAACAAAAAACAATATTATAAGGGCTCCCCAGGTGGTGCTAGTGATAAAGAATCCATCTGCTGATGCAACAAGAGACGGCAACAAGAGACGAGGTTTCCATCCCTGGGTCGGGAAGCTCCCCTGGAGAAGGGAATGACAACCCACTCCAGTATTTTTGCCTGGAAGGTCCCATGGACTAGGTGTCTGGAGGGCTACAGTCAGGTGAGGTCATAAAAATCAGACATGACTGAGCATGGACACCAGTATTTTAACCTTAAATATGCTTAAGTTTACTAATTTATGAGACAGTTCCAACAACAGGTGATGCCAAGTTTTACTAATAGTAATGATGACAGTTACTGTTGACTGAATGTTCACCATGTCCTAGGAACAGGCTATTGTACTTTGACTCCTTGAACCTATAACAAGTCTGTAAGGTCAGTGTGTTGTTCCCATTTGACAGGCAAGAAAACTGACACTTCATGTGGTTAAGTAATTTGTCCACAGTCCCAGAAGTGGAAAGAAATGGAGCTGGTATGCAGACCACACTGCTCCCCAGCATAAGCTGGGCCTGGATGGCCAGACTGATGCCCCCTCCCCTCCACTCTGTTGCTCTCACCAGTGGTCAGAGTAAGAATCTGGCAGAGTGCCTGCCTCAGTCAGGATGGGCTTGGCAACTGGCACACTGGAGAATCAGAGAAGGCTGGAGAGAAACAAATGGTGCGTTTGCCCTACAGTTCCATTGCTAAAAATGACTCCCAGGAATGTACCATGGGAGGCTCACTGGCTCGTCTTCAATGAAACCCTGAATGTTCGGAGATGATCCCACTCTAGACCAGTTGGTAGTCTGAGCTACTCCCTAGCAGATTTGATGGTTTCCTCACCCTGAATACAAGTGATTGGGTGGAGGACACACAGTGTGTTCATTACCTGATGGGGCTGGGACCCAGCTGAACCAACAAGGTCATACCCGAAGCAAGATCAGGATAGAGAGGTAGAGTCAGAACTGATAGGAAGTCTTCCTCTGTGTCATATCTGAGGAGAATTATGTGGCTGAAATGGGGATCTGAGCCTCAAGGCACATGGCTGGAGAGAGACGAGCATCATCAGTGAACCCTGAGTCAGAATGTGGCAACTCTTAACACTATGCCTGCCAGATGCAGGCAGTTGCTGAAACGGGCTGGGCTGGGCTGAGCTGAAGATTTAACTTTTATACACCCCTGCCCTGGACGTTGAGAACCTAAGGGGGAGGCATTGGGCCAGGGACTGTGGGAGGAAGATACCAAAATGAACAAACCAGGTTCTCTGCCTTCCAGCAGGTTACACAATTCCTCTGTTGCAAGGCAACTCTAATAGGGACTCACAAAGTTCAGTGGGAGATAGTAGCTCGTTCTAATGGGCAAGTGGGGGACTGTGATTCCAAGGTCAGAGACCATGCATGTTCACCTTTCCGTTCCCTCACGTGAACCCCAGAGTTGGGCCGACAGTGAGCATGAAGTAAAAGTCTGTTACGAATGATGGCCTCAGTCGGTGATTGAATTTTTCTAGGGGGCTCCTGGAAAAAACCTGTGGAAGAGGTAGAAATTGAATACATGGTGTAGGTATTAAAATTAGACTTGCTGCTGGAACAGATAACTGAATTAACAGTTGTAATAAATAATTGGAATTGCTTTTCTGTCTTGCAATGTGAAGTCTAGAGCCTGTGAATCCCAAGGCAGCCGTGGCAGCTTCAGGGTCCTTGGGCAGCCAATCTCCTTCAATCTTTCTGCTCTTCCATTGTAAATTGCTACTGCTAAGTTGCTTCAGTCATGTCCAACTCTTTGCAACCTCATGGACTGTAGCGCTCCAGGGTCCTCTGCCCATGGGATGCTGCAGGCAAGAATACTGGATCAGGAGATCTTCCTGACCCAGGGATTGAATCTGCATTTCCTGAGGTTCCTATTCTTTACTGCTGAGCCACCAGGGAACCCCCCATCTTAAGTTAATGAATTCTATTCCCAAGGTTGCCTCATGGTAACAAGATGACTGTTGGAACTCCATTTATTACATCCACGTTCCAGGTGGGAAGAGAAGAAGGGAAAGGACAGCCTTCCCAGAAGACTCAACTGAATTCTACTAACATTTCATTGACCATTTATAATTGCAAAAGAGACAAGGAAATGTGTTCTTTTATCTAGGCACATTGCCAATCTTGGTGAAATTTTTTTCTTATAGAAAGGAAGAAGGAGTGAACGGATAGTGGGTAAACAAGACCAGACTCTGTCTTGCAAAATTCAGCTTCTTTCTGGAGAAGAAGGAAAGGAATTCACCAAGGTAACCTCTGTTTCACTCTTGCTCTGGTGAGACTCACAGCTTTAAGACATTCTTTGTTGTGGCCTGATGATGTGGCAAATACAATGTGTGGGCGCCTGAGGCACATAATTAGTTTCTTTGCTATTCAAATCCTACTGCCAAGGGCTTGGCTAATTGCATTGACTTCTCCTTCATTATTTTCAGTGGTTTAAAGCGCCTCTAAGAATGCTCAGCTTCTATTTCCTAATGAAGCTTCTGGTGAAAAATGGAATCTGACAGGTATGTAGACAGAAATGCCCTGCAGTGGCTGGCAGAGCCAGACATGTTCACCAGGCAGGTAGATGGACAGATAGGCAGGTAAAGTCTTCAGTAAACACCAAGTATTACCCAACAGCAAACTGACCGCCTCTCGCTGACTCAAGCAGACCCTTACAGCATGAGAGGCATAATGACTTCTGTTAAACAGAGCACTTGAGTTTCTCAGTTTCTTAAGGCTATGAAAAGTATCGTTACTGTATGAGACAAATGCCAGATTTCCACTTACATGTTTGTTCAGCCTTCTTTGCTTTCCCCTCAAACCCAAACCAAAGAGATGCTCTTGGTTTCCCAAGATGGTAACCCTGTGTTGTCAGGTAAGGAGGGTTCCCTTGACACAGAGAGTGTAACGAGACTGGGATACGTTCCATTTTTTTTAACCTTGTTCTTGGGAAGCTAGATGGAGTTTTCTTAAGAGGAGCGGCAGGAATATGAATGGAAACCCTTGAGTTAGCCTGGAAGGATAGCAGCAGGGATGCACCACCTTCTGGTGAAAGCTCAGCTTCTAATAGGCATTAGGCAGAGATCTACTCAGTCCTTGAAGGAAGCTACAGTTATCCCAAACCCCACCTATTATCAATATTCCCAGTCCCATGAGGAAAGACTCATAGAAAGGAAAGAAGAAATGCTTCATATCATTCAAGCTGGTGCTCAGTTGCTCAGTGGCTCTGCCATGTCTGATTCTTTGACCCCATGGACCGTAGTCCTCCAGGCTCCTCTGTCCATGGAATTTTCCGCAAGACTTGGAATGGGTTGCCATTTCTTTCTCTAAGAATTCAGTTATGTAACCTCTGTTTCACTCTTGCTCTGGTGAGACTCACAGCTTTAAGACATTCTTTGTTGTGGCCTGATGATGTGGCAAATACAATGTGTGGCGCCTGAGGCACATAATTAGTTCTTTGCTATTCAAATCCTACTGCCAAGGGCTTGGCTAATTGCATTGACTTCTCCTTCATTATTTTCAGTGGTTTAAAGCGCCTCTAAGAATGCTCAGCTTCTATTTCCTAATGAAGCTTCTGGTGAAAAATGGAATCTGACAGGTATGTAGACAGAAATGCCCTGCAGTGGCTGGCAGAGCCAGACATGTTCACCAGGCAGGTAGATGGACAGATAGGCAGGTAAAGTCTTCAGTAAACACCAAGTATTACCCAACAGCAAACTGACCGCCTCTCGCTGACTCAAGCAGACCCTTACAGCATGAGAGGCATAATGACTTCTGTTAAACAGAGCACTTGAGTTTCTCAGTTTCTTAAGGCTATGAAAAGTATCGTTACTGTATGAGACAAATGCCAGATTTCCACTTACATGTTTGTTCAGCCTTCTTTGCTTTCCCCTCAAACCCAAACCAAAGAGATGCTCTTGGTTTCCCAAGATGGTAACCCTGTGTTGTCAGGTAAGGAGGGTTCCCTTGACACAGAGAGTGTAACGAGACTGGGATACGTTCCATTTTTTTTAACCTTGTTCTTGGGAAGCTAGATGGAGTTTTCTTAAGAGGAGCGGCAGGAATATGAATGGAAACCCTTGAGTTAGCCTGGAAGGATAGCAGCAGGGATGCACCACCTTCTGGTGAAAGCTCAGCTTCTAATAGGCATTAGGCAGAGATCTACTCAGTCCTTGAAGGAAGCTACAGTTATCCCAAACCCCACCTATTATCAATATTCCCAGTCCCATGAGGAAAGACTCATAGAAAGGAAAGAAGAAATGCTTCATATCATTCAAGCTGGTGCTCAGTTGCTCAGTGGCTCTGCCATGTCTGATTCTTTTGTGACCCCATGGACCGTAGTCCTCCAGGCTCCTCTGTCCATGGAATTTTCCCGGCAAGACTTGGAATGGGTTGCCATTTCTTTCTCTAAGAATTCAGTTATGTACAAATTAAATTCCTTCCTTTCTAGTTTTACCCTAAACTGTATACAAAGAGAGGCAATGTCTTTCTTGCTCTCTTCTAGTTCTCTGCTTGAAATGTAAGTAGTGCTCAATGAGTATTAGTTTAATAACTATAGAGCTAATACTACCTAGGTTTTTCTGAAATAATGTTTGATTTGGCTTCTTCCATCCTTTTTTTTTTTTTTTTGGCCAGGCTTTATTTCCTCCTGAACATTCTATTTGTGCGTATGTTTTTTAGTGATTGAGGCTATAATATATATACAGTCAGCCGTCTGTATCTATTGATTCTGCATCTATGAGTGATTCAACCAACTGAAGGTCTAAAATAATTACTTCTTAAAAACCCAGAAAGTTTTGAAAAGCAAAACTTGAATTTGCTGCATGCTGGCAACAATTTACATTGTGTTTACATTGTTATTTATGACCATTTATATAGTATTTACATTATATTAGGTGTTATAGGTAATCTAGAGATGATTTAAAGTACACAGGATGATGTGTATAGGTTGTATGCAAATGCTAAGTCATTTTATAAAAGATTTTGGAGCATCTGCAGATTTTTGTACCTATGGGGTATTCAGGAACTATATACACAATTATGTATAATATAATAAAATGATATACAAAACTGTGTTGTTGTTGTTCAGACACTAACTCATGTCCAATTCTTTATGATCCCAGTGTGATATAATATAATATGCTATTGTGTGTGATGCTTTGTCAAGCAGCATTACAGCATAAGCTTATATGTGTTCATATAAGCTAAACTGCTGTAAGAGAGACTCCAGGATACAGACACTTAAATAAAACAGGATGTATCATCTCTCGTTTAACAGTCTAAAAAGCTTTTGCTGTTACAAGGTCATGAGACAATGGATACAGGACACGTCTAAATCTATCCCGAAGGAAAGACTCATAGAAAGGAAAGAAGAAATGCTTCATATCATTCAAGCTGGTGCTCAGTTGCTCAGTGGCTCTGCCATGTCTGATTCTTTGACCCCATGGACCGTAGTCCTCCAGGCTCCTCTGTCCATGGAATTTTCCCCAAGACTTGGAATGGGTTGCCATTTCTTTCTCTAAGAATTCAGTTATGTACAAATTAAATTCCTTCCTTTCTAGTTTTACCCTAAACTGTATACAAAGAGAGGCAATGTCTTTCTTGCTCTCTTCTAGTTCTCTGCTTGAAATGTAAGTAGTGCTCAATGAGTATTAGTTTAATAACTATAGAGCTAATACTACCTAGGTTTTTCTGAAATAATGTTTGATTTGGCTTCTTCCATCCTTTTTTTTTTTTTTTTGGCCAGGCTTTATTTCCTCCTGAACATTCTATTTGTGCGTATGTTTTTTAGTGATTGAGGCTATAATATATATACAGTCAGCCGTCTGTATCTATTGATTCTGCATCTATGAGTGATTCAACCAACTGAAGGTCTAAAATAATTACTTCTTAAAAACCCAGAAAGTTTTGAAAAGCAAAACTTGAATTTGCTGCATGCTGGCAACAATTTACATTGTGTTTACATTGTTATTTATGACCATTTATATAGTATTTACATTATATTAGGTGTTATAGGTAATCTAGAGATGATTTAAAGTACACAGGATGATGTGTATAGGTTGTATGCAAATGCTAAGTCATTTTATAAAAGATTTTGGAGCATCTGCAGATTTTTGTACCTATGGGGTATTCAGGAACTATATACACAATTATGTATAATATAATATAATATACAAAACTGTGTTGTTGTTGTTCAGACACTAACTCATGTCCAATTCTTTATGATCCCAGTGTGATATAATATAATATGCTATTGTGTGTGATGCTTTGTCAAGCAGCATTACAGCATAAGCTTATATGTGTTCATATAAGCTAAACTGCTGTAAAAGAGAGACTCCAGGATACAGACACTTAAATAAAACAGGATGTATCATCTCTCGTTTAACAGTCTAAAGATAGGCTAGTGTGGGTAGACGCTTCTGTCCTACAAGGTCATCTGAGGAACAAACTGGATGAGCAGCCCTGTCTTCTTTAATGCACTGGTCTCCAAATCTTGATCCCAGGTGGTTCTTCCAGTTTTCATCATTTCTAAGCCATGGAGAAGAGGAAGGAGAGAATGGAGGGCAAGCAGCTTCCTCACAAAAGCATGATGCAGGGCTTTCCTGGTGACTCAGTGGGTAAGACCCCATTTGCCAATGCAGGAGACACGGGTTCGATCCCTGATCCGGGAAGATCCCACATGACACAGGGTAACTAAGCCCACACATTAATGAAGACCCAGCACAGTCACAAATACATAAATAAAAGGTTGTTTTTTTGTTTTTTTAAAATAATAAATAATAAAAAACTATGACGCAGTGGGTATACCCTTCACTTGGGCTTGCATCTCATTGGCCACAACTAAGAACATAATTGTAACTAGCTGCAAAGGAAGCTGGAAATTGTAGCCTCTCAAACAATTATCTGTAGAATCAGTGTTTTCCAATACCCAATGGATATGAATCTTGAGGGTTTATAAAGGAGAAGTTGGAATTCCTGGGAATTCTTGGAAACTCCTAAAATCATATTATTCTTAAAGGTCTTCCAACTTTCTTTATAGTCTTTACTCACTACTATGGATATCTAACATAACAGCTTAATAAATAAGAAATAATACTTTTAGTGAATTTACAAATAACTATGCCTATGTGCATGCTCAGTCACTTCAGGTGTGTCTGACTCTTTGTGACCCAATGGACTGTAGCCCACCAGGCTCCTCTGTCCATGGGATTCTCCAGGCAAGAATACTGGAGTGGGTTGCCATGCCCTCCTCCAGGGGATCTTCCCAACTCAGGGATAGAACCTTTGTCTCCTGCACTGGCAGGTGGATTCATTCCTACTGGGCCATCAGGGAAGCCCCACATATACGTTTAAAGCAGAACAATAGCTGCCAGTATGACTGGCTGATTTGATCAGTTCTCTTCTATGTTCCTGTTCTGATTCCCAGAAATGTCAGCCTTGTCCTGTCCATGATTCTGCTCTCTTGCTTTCGATTGGACACTAGAGGATTCAGACCAATAGTGTCTCTATGTCAATTGTTAAGCTTCGATTCTTGCAGGAGGAGTACTACACTTTTTCCCATTATCCCGATTTCTTTACTGATTTTTTTTCCTTTTTCAGAATTTGGGAGAACATAAAAAATTCCCAAGAAATACTAGAAAGACATTCTTACATGAAACTTTAGTCAGGGTGATGTGAGTTGGGTTGGGGAAGTTCTATTACTAAGAGACAGGAGAGAATAAATTTTGAGAGATATATCTACTTAGGATAATTTCTGCATAGGGGTAAAATTTCTGGGCTATGTGAAAAATGGAAATGTGGGCCCCCCTTTGTTAAAAATTTATTAAGGATTTCAAGACACTGGCCATGGAGAATTAAACTAAGTGTGGGACCCTTATAAACAAAGGTCCCTGCTTAACTGCATAGGTCCCATACCCATGAAGCTGGCTGCGTGCTTTTTCCCTTTTGTCAGTTAAAAATTTATTAAATGGCTTTTGACTCAACAATATTTTCTACCAGTTTCACTTTTGTAGAATCAGTGTTTTCCAATACCCAATGGATATGAATCTTGAGGGTTTATAAAGGAGAAGTTGGAATTCCTGGGAATTCTTGGAAACTCCTAAAATCATATTATTCTTAAAGGTCTTCCAACTTTCTTTATAGTCTTTACTCACTACTATGGATATCTAACATAACAGCTTAATAAATAAGAAATAATACTTTTAGTGAATTTACAAATAACTATGCCTATGTGCATGCTCAGTCACTTCAGGTGTGTCTGACTCTTTGTGACCCAATGGACTGTAGCCCACCAGGCTCCTCTGTCCATGGGATTCTCCAGGCAAGAATACTGGAGTGGGTTGCCATGCCCTCCTCCAGGGGATCTTCCCAACTCAGGGATAGAACCTTTGTCTCCTGCACTGGCAGGTGGATTCATTCCTACTGGGCCATCAGGGAAGCCCCACATATACGTTTAAAGCAGAACAATAGCTGCCAGTATGACTGGCTGATTTGATCAGTTCTCTTCTATGTTCCTGTTCTGATTCCCAGAAATGTCAGCCTTGTCCTGTCCATGATTCTGCTCTCTTGCTTTCGATTGGACACTAGAGGATTCAGACCAATAGTGTCTCTATGTCAATTGTTAAGCTTCGATTCTTGCAGGAGGAGTACTACACTTTTTCCCATTATCCCGATTTCTTTACTGATTTTTTTTCCTTTTTCAGAATTTGGGAGAACATAAAAAATTCCCAAGAAATACTAGAAAGACATTCTTACATGAAACTTTAGTCAGGGTGATGTGAGTTGGGTTGGGGAAGTTCTATTACTAAGAGACAGGAGAGAATAAATTTTGAGAGATATATCTACTTAGGATAATTTCTGCATAGGGGTAAAATTTCTGGGCTATGTGAAAAATGGAAATGTGGGCCCCCCTTTGTTAAAAATTTATTAAGGATTTCAAGACACTGGCCATGGAGAATTAAACTAAGTGTGGGACCCTTATAAACAAAGGTCCCTGCTTAACTGCATAGGTCCCATACCCATGAAGCTGGTTCTGTCTCTGCTGCATTGTTATTTTAAAGATCTTTGTCACTATTTTAACTGGCTGCACAGAATTCCATTAATTAATATACTTCTATATCTTTGGAAATTCTCATGGCTTTTGACTCAACAATATTTTCTACCAGTTTCACTTTTCATTGTATTCTTGGAGTTGGTTTGGTTTCAGAGTATGTATGTAAACTGGGTTTTCCTTCCCGAAATACAGAGCTTTAGCTTTGACATCTCTTAGGAGCTGCAGACCACTATTGAGGCATGACAAGAGGTCAGACAGGCATAAACCAGGACCAGATGGGAACTCCGAGCAGGAGGGCAACATGACCATGAGCAATACCAGCAGGTGAATCAAATCAAGGCTGGGTGGAAAGACATCAGCAGGGGCAGAATGATAGACAAGACACATGTGGGCCTGAGTACAGGGATAGGACTAAGGATAAGCTCCCCCTGGTGGTATTGCTCAGGCAAAGGCAGCTATTGTTCTCGGCTTGAAACTTTCTGGTTCTTTCCTAGTTCTTCTTTTTTTTTGGCCACACCATGCAGCATGCAGGATCTTAGTTCTAGACCAGGGATTGAACTTGTACCCCCTACAGTGAAAGCACAGGGTCTTAACGTCTGGACCGCTAATGAAGTCCTCTTTTCCTTAGTTCTTTAATCAGCAAAGCCCTGAGTGGATCTGGACTTTAAAAAGCTATCTCTATGTTGAATTATGGTCTCTCTTATGAATCCTGGGAAGGTTGGACCCAGACGTTAGGGGCTGGGAGAGGAGGGGATGGGCTGGATGACCACCTCTCTGAGACTTCAGCATCTCCTGCAGGCCTGAGTGATGGTAAGTCTAAGACATTTTGCTAGAGTAAATAAATATGTTCCTCTTGGCTGACACCTTTAGCAGGAACAGATCAGCATGACAGACTAAGATGTTCTATGGTCTAGAGTGAGGCAAAGCACAAGGATAGTTTCTTTGAAGCCAGAGACACCTCTGACACTCATTTATAACCTTTTGAGAACTCAGTTTTTCTATTAGCAACCCTTTAAAAAGGCCATGGAGAATTAAACTAAGTGTGGGACCCTTATAAACAAAGGTCCCTGCTTAACTGCATAGGTCCCATACCCATGAAGCTGGTTCTGTCTCTGCTGCATTGTTATTTTAAAGATCTTTGTCACTATTTTAACTGGCTGCACAGAATTCCATTAATTAATATACTTCTATATCTTTGGAAATTCTCATGGCTTTTGACTCAACAATATTTTCTACCAGTTTCACTTTTCATTGTATTCTTGGAGTTGGTTTGGTTTCAGAGTATGTATGTAAACTGGGTTTTCCTTCCCGAAATACAGAGCTTTAGCTTTGACATCTCTTAGGAGCTGCAGACCACTATTGAGGCATGACAAGAGGTCAGACAGGCATAAACCAGGACCAGATGGGAACTCCGAGCAGGAGGGCAACATGACCATGAGCAATACCAGCAGGTGAATCAAATCAAGGCTGGGTGGAAAGACATCAGCAGGGGCAGAATGATAGACAAGACACATGTGGGCCTGAGTACAGGGATAGGACTAAGGATAAGCTCCCCCTGGTGGTATTGCTCAGGCAAAGGCAGCTATTGTTCTCGGCTTGAAACTTTCTGGTTCTTTCCTAGTTCTTCTTTTTTTTTGGCCACACCATGCAGCATGCAGGATCTTAGTTCTAGACCAGGGATTGAACTTGTACCCCCTACAGTGAAAGCACAGGGTCTTAACGTCTGGACCGCTAATGAAGTCCTCTTTTCCTTAGTTCTTTAATCAGCAAAGCCCTGAGTGGATCTGGACTTTAAAAAGCTATCTCTATGTTGAATTATGGTCTCTCTTATGAATCCTGGGAAGGTTGGACCCAGACGTTAGGGGCTGGGAGAGGAGGGGATGGGCTGGATGACCACCTCTCTGAGACTTCAGCATCTCCTGCAGGCCTGAGTGATGGTAAGTCTAAGACATTTTGCTAGAGTAAATAAATATGTTCCTCTTGGCTGACACCTTTAGCAGGAACAGATCAGCATGACAGACTAAGATGTTCTATGGTCTAGAGTGAGGCAAAGCACAAGGATAGTTTCTTTGAAGCCAGAGACACCTCTGACACTCATTTATAACCTAAATGATTTTAGATGACGCACATCCATTCCATGCCTCTGTTTCCCCATCTGTAAAGTGGCACCAATGGCCTATTTTAGGAATCACACACTTCCTATAGAAGGCCACACAACAATATTTTAGACTTTGCAGAGCATAGGGTTTTTGTCACAGCTACTCTCCTCTGAGACTTCCCACGTGGCGCTAATGGTAAAGAACCCACCTGCCAATGCAGGAGATGTAAGAGACGTGGGTTTGATCCCTGGATTGGAAAGATTCCCTGAAGGAGGGCAACCCACTCCAGTATTCTTGCCTGGAGAATGCTCATGGACGGAGGAACCTGGCGGGCTAGTCTAGAAGGCCACAAAGAGTCTGATGCAACTGAAGCAACTTAGCATGCACTCTCCTCTGTCCTTAGAGCAAAAGTAGCCCCAGATGATACATAAAAGAATGGTGCTGGCTATAGTCCAACACATTAGTATTTACAAAAACAGATGGCTGAGGGACTTCCCTGGTGGTCCTGTGGCTGAGACTCCTGCTTCCTATACAGGGAGCCCAGGTTCGATCCCTGGTTGGGGAACTGGATCCTACATGCCAGTGCAGTCAAATAAATAAATAAAAGAATATAAAACAGGTGACTGACCATTGTTTGCCAACCCTTGACCCATTTCATGAAACTGTGGGAAGACATACATGAGACAATGAGTATAACATACTTACCACAGGCACCGCCATAATGAGAGATTTTCTCATGTCAAGCGAGCACAGCCAGGGAGGAGCAGGCTGGAGAAGCTGGATCCTACACCGGGGCCTATGAGTCCTCTTTTCCTTAGTTCTTTAATCAGCAAAGCCCTGAGTGGATCTGGACTTTAAAAGCTATCTCTATGTTGAATTATGGTCTCTCTTATGAATCCTGGGAAGGTTGGACCCAGACGTTAGGGGCTGGGAGAGGAGGGGATGGGCTGGATGACCACCTCTCTGAGACTTCAGCATCTCCTGCAGGCCTGAGTGATGGTAAGTCTAAGACATTTTGCTAGAGTAAATAAATATGTTCCTCTTGGCTGACACCTTTAGCAGGAACAGATCAGCATGACAGACTAAGATGTTCTATGGTCTAGAGTGAGGCAAAGCACAAGGATAGTTTCTTTGAAGCCAGAGACACCTCTGACACTCATTTATAACCTAAATGATTTTAGATGACGCACATCCATTCCATGCCTCTGTTTCCCCATCTGTAAAGTGGCACCAATGGCCTATTTTAGGAATCACACACTTCCTATAGAAGGCCACACAACAATATTTTAGACTTTGCAGAGCATAGGGTTTTTGTCACAGCTACTCTCCTCTGAGACTTCCCACGTGGCGCTAATGGTAAAGAACCCACCTGCCAATGCAGGAGATGTAAGAGACGTGGGTTTGATCCCTGGATTGGAAAGATTCCCTGAAGGAGGGCAACCCACTCCAGTATTCTTGCCTGGAGAATGCTCATGGACGGAGGAACCTGGCGGGCTAGTCTAGAAGGCCACAAAGAGTCTGATGCAACTGAAGCAACTTAGCATGCACTCTCCTCTGTCCTTAGAGCAAAAGTAGCCCCAGATGATACATAAAAGAATGGTGCTGGCTATAGTCCAACACATTAGTATTTACAAAAACAGATGGCTGAGGGACTTCCCTGGTGGTCCTGTGGCTGAGACTCCTGCTTCCTATACAGGGAGCCCAGGTTCGATCCCTGGTTGGGGAACTGGATCCTACATGCCAGTGCAGTCAAATAAATAAATAAAAGAATATAAAACAGGTGACTGACCATTGTTTGCCAACCCTTGACCCATTTCATGAAACTGTGGGAAGACATACATGAGACAATGAGTATAACATACTTACCACAGGCACCGCCATAATGAGAGATTTTCTCATGTCAAGCGAGCACAGCCAGGGAGGAGCAGGCTGGAGAGCCACGCACAGCCCCTTGAGCTACAAGGACAGACTAGCCCCTCATTTGTTAACAAGGTCCCCAAAGTGTCCCTGTAGGAGCCAAATGCTGAAAGGAGGAACTTTGACATGCTTGTAAACAGACTGAAGGGCACACTTCTCTCCACTCTTTGTAACGATTTTTGAAAATGAACGCTTTCCAAGATGAACGGACAGGCACGTGGCTGCAACCAGGAGAACTGCTTAGAGAATTCTCCAGCTCTTCTTTTCCACACTGTGTGTTCTGAAAACACCCTGTCTCCTCCTCAGTGCTGTCAGCTTTCTCCTTTAAGAGAAGCAGTTGGGGAGAGTTGTCTGGAGCCTGAGACCCCTGAGTGAGCTGTAAAAGGTTGGAGGTCACTCAGAATGATGGCGTCCCCAGGACAGAAACAGAGATTGATTCTTACAAGGTTTTTTCGTTATGGAATCTCCATAAGAGGATGTTAGGATGGAGATTGTGAATCTACTCTAGGGTAGGACCTAGGAACCTGTCATTCAATAATAATTTAAATACTACTAATAATTTAAATAAAAGGTCCCCAGATGCTGCTGCTGCTCAGCCAAGCATCTGCTAAGCTCTTGGCCAGCCTCCCGGCCGCTCTGAACTCCCCTGTGATCTTCCCAAACCCACTCTCCAAAACCCCAAGCCCCACAGCTGCCTGATTTGCCTCCTTTTTCCTTTATCCACTCGCTACATCTGCCAGGAGGCAGAGGGCTTGGAAGGCGCCTTAATACCTGCAGCGATGGCCCTGCGCTCCAAGAAGGAAATGATTTCACACTGGCTCGGTCACTGGGGAAGCTTGAGCCTGCGTGCTCAGCCCCTGGACTCAGGAGAGCCTCCAGCCAGCAGGATTTCAGTGTTTCTCCGGTCAGCTGGGAAGCTGGCCAACGTGCTCAGCCCTCTAACAGGTGACTGACCATTGTTTGCCAACCCTTGACCCATTTCATGAAACTGTGGGAAGACATACATGAGACAATGAGTATAACATACTTACCACAGGCACCGCCATAATGAGAGATTTTCTCATGTCAAGCGAGCACAGCCAGGGAGGAGCAGGCTGGAGAGCCACGCACAGCCCCTTGAGCTACAAGGACAGACTAGCCCCTCATTTGTTAACAAGGTCCCCAAAGTGTCCCTGTAGGAGCCAAATGCTGAAAGGAGGAACTTTGACATGCTTGTAAACAGACTGAAGGGCACACTTCTCTCCACTCTTTGTAACGATTTTTGAAAATGAACGCTTTCCAAGATGAACGGACAGGCACGTGGCTGCAACCAGGAGAACTGCTTAGAGAATTCTCCAGCTCTTCTTTTCCACACTGTGTGTTCTGAAAACACCCTGTCTCCTCCTCAGTGCTGTCAGCTTTCTCCTTTAAGAGAAGCAGTTGGGGAGAGTTGTCTGGAGCCTGAGACCCCTGAGTGAGCTGTAAAAGGTTGGAGGTCACTCAGAATGATGGCGTCCCCAGGACAGAAACAGAGATTGATTCTTACAAGGTTTTTTCGTTATGGAATCTCCATAAGAGGATGTTAGGATGGAGATTGTGAATCTACTCTAGGGTAGGACCTAGGAACCTGTCATTCAATAATAATTTAAATACTACTAATAATTTAAATAAAAGGTCCCCAGATGCTGCTGCTGCTCAGCCAAGCATCTGCTAAGCTCTTGGCCAGCCTCCCGGCCGCTCTGAACTCCCCTGTGATCTTCCCAAACCCACTCTCCAAAACCCCAAGCCCCACAGCTGCCTGATTTGCCTCCTTTTTCCTTTATCCACTCGCTACATCTGCCAGGAGGCAGAGGGCTTGGAAGGCGCCTTAATACCTGCAGCGATGGCCCTGCGCTCCAAGAAGGAAATGATTTCACACTGGCTCGGTCACTGGGGAAGCTTGAGCCTGCGTGCTCAGCCCCTGGACTCAGGAGAGCCTCCAGCCAGCAGGATTTCAGTGTTTCTGAGTGAACGCCGAAGGCTCAGATGCTGGGGAAGTTATTGATTTTTCTTGTGATAAGGACTCAAGTGTATTTGTTCCGTGTCTTTCAGAACCCAACCTTGTCTGATTTTATTTTTGTTTTGTTTTGGTTTTTGCTCATCTGTTCTTCTCAGAACAAGAGAAGTACAAACAAACCTGACTAAAGCAAAGTCTCAGTGCTTTATTGTTCTGTAGTCCTGGGTTCAAGGTGGTCCCATCCCTCTCTCAAATGCAGTGATTATTCAGCAGATATATATGAGCACATACTATGGGATTTGATGCAGACTGGGAGGCTTTGTGAGAAGCGCAAGCCTTGCAGGATGGTTGTCCTGCTCCTGGAGTTCATAGTTTTCCACTGAGGGTACCTCTCCGTGCTAATCACAGTTCTAACCAAGAAACAATCCCAGACATAAGTGTTTTCAGAGAATTTGGACTAGGTGCTAAATAAATCAGATTTGTTATCTGGTCTTGATGTTTTACTTCCAGTACCCAATTCATGCCTTATTCCCAGTGAGCAGGTCTTCTATATATATATATGATTTTATCTGTTATTTAATTTTGGCAATGTTAGGTGTTCGTTGTTGCACGCAGGCTTTCTCTAGTTGCAGTGAGCAGGGTCTATTCTCTAATCACCATGTGAGTGCTTCTCATTGCTGTGGCTTCTCTTGTTGTGGAGTACAGGCTCTAGGGCTCTTAGGCATCAGTAGTTGAGACACATGGACTCAGTAACTGTGTCTCCCAGGTTCTAGAGCAGAGCTCAGTTGTTGTGGTGCAGAGGCTTAGTTGCCTCTCAGCATGTGTGGTCTTCCCGGAACAGGAACTACACCTGAGTCTCCTGTATTAGCGGACAGATTCCTTACCACTGAGCCACCAGGGAAGCCCCAATGAGCAGGGTTTTTTTTTTACCCTCTCATTTATTTGGGTGCCTGCCACTTTACATAGTGCTAAGTGTTTTACAGCTGCTATCTGCTTTTCTCCTCCCACAACCATACCAGGTAAGCCCCATGTTGCCTGTATAATGGATGAGGAAACTAGGTTCAAGAGAGATGTGTTGCCTGGGTTTTGAAGCCAGGTTGTTTGACACGGAAGCTAGTGCTCCTTACCTCTGTTCTAACCTTGTATTGTAGCTTCTGCAACTTCATCTAATTATGCTCCCAGATCAAGATCTCATCCGATCCTGTAGGGTCTCAACCCTGGCCTTTAAAAACCAAATATCCTTCCACCATCATGCCTTTTATGGGTAAATGGGATGCTCATATCTAAAGGGACAGGTGGTGTGACTAAAAAACTACTTCTTTCCTTCCAGGTCATCTGTCTTTCTAGGGAAGCACTACAGCTATCGAAACCAGTAGTTCTCAAAATATGGTCCCTGTACCAGCAGCACAGGATCACTCGGAACTCAGAAATTCAGACTCTCAGACCATTGTATATTCTATTCTCCTCTTGGAGATTCAGAAATATACATGATGCATCTGCAAGTGAAGTGATAGTGGTAGTTGCTCAGTTGTATCCAAATCTTTGGAGACTCCATGAACTGTAGCCCACCAGGCTCCTCTGTCCATGGGATTCTCCGGGCAAGAACAATGGAGTGGGTTGCTATGGCCTTCTCCAGGGGATCTTCCCAACCCAGGGATCAGACCCAGGCTTCATGCATTGCAGGCAGATTCTTTGCCACAGAGCAACCAAGGAAACATCTTCAAGACCAAGAAGTAAAAAGATCTGGAATAAAAAGTCCCCCGCTGAACACCACTAAACTGGCCTTTCCTAAACTTACTTTAAATTTTATTTATTTTTAGAAGAAATATCTTTTAATGCAGGTAAACAAAACCCCAAGGGACAGTCCTGTTGCAGTAAGTTTCCCTGAATTTGCACATCACTGCATCCTGGACTTACAATGAAACCCAGAATTAATGAGAGGCTTAAGAACAAAAATATTTCCATCTCTCAAAAATAACTTAGAGTTAAGGGGTTTGGGGGAGTCCAGAGAGAGGATTTCCAAGATATTTAACTCTTTTAAACTGCATGGAAAATATTTCAAGATGAACTCTGCCAATTGTAACTATTCCAATACATGAAATTACATAGCCTATACTCATATATTTGTTCCTTTAAACCTAGCTCAGTGTACATTTTCAAAGCGTTTGTTGAGAACACTATGTATCTAGGTCACATCTTTCAGCCCCAAGTCTCAAGCATCTACTGGAGAGATGATGAACAAGAAAACTACCCACCATGGAGGTCTCCTCCCTCTAGCGGAATGGTGACTTTCTAGCAGTAACAGGAAACTTGGTGATGCTGAAGTCACTCTCAAACTGCTGAGGATGGCATCAAAGCTCATCAGCATACAGAGAAACCAGCCTGGACAAAATGACTGTGAACTTCATATATCCATGAGTTAATTTAAGAAAAATAAGGGTTTCCCTGATGGTCCAGTGGGTAAAGAGTCCGCCTTGCATTTCAAGGGGTGCCGTTTCGATCCCTGGCACAGGAAGATCCCACATGCAGCGGAGCAGCTGGACTGATGTGTCCGATTACGAGCCAGTGCTCTGGAGCGCATGCGCCCAGAGCTGGTGCTCTGTGACAACAGGGGCCACTGCAATGGGAGGGCCACACGGGCCAAAGAACAGAGATGAATGTAAATAAACAAA
The DNA here is from genome assembly GCA_022376925.1 of Tragulus kanchil. Taxonomy (NCBI): domain Eukaryota; kingdom Metazoa; phylum Chordata; class Mammalia; order Artiodactyla; family Tragulidae; genus Tragulus; species Tragulus kanchil. Next base: position 126,636,948 of record JAIOJX010000005.1, on the reverse strand, counting down.
TGAAAGACCAATAAAAGTGGCCAAAAATTTTAAAAAGTAGTAAAGAAAAATAAAAGGAGTAGATGTCCTTGTTCTCTTTGCCATGCCCTGGAACTTCACATTCATCAAGGATTCTTGCTACCTTCAAACCCCAGTCATGCCTGAGAAGTGCCCCAAAGTACTTTGCTTTAGATGTATTACTTTTCCAACAAAGGGCCATGCAGAAACTAGATTTTTCCAATCATGTACAGATGTCCCCGCTGAACACCACTAAACTGGCCTTTCCTAAACTTATTTAAATTTTAGAAGAAATATCTTTTAATGCAGGTAAACAAAACCCCAAGGGACAGTCCTGTTGCAGTAAGTTTCCCTGAATTTGCACATCACTGCATCCTGGACTTACAATGAAACCCAGAATTAATGAGAGGCTTAAGAACAAAAATATTTCCATCTCTCAAAAATAACTTAGAGTTAAGGGGTTTGGGGGAGTCCAGAGAGAGGATTTCCAAGATATTTAACTCTTTTAAACTGCATGGAAAATATTTCAAGATGAACTCTGCCAATTGTAACTATTCCAATACATGAAATTACATAGCCTATACTCATATATTTGTTCCTTTAAACCTAGCTCAGTGTACATTTTCAAAGCGTTTGTTGAGAACACTATGTATCTAGGTCACATCTTTCAGCCCCAAGTCTCAAGCATCTACTGGAGAGATGATGAACAAGAAAACTACCCACCATGGAGGTCTCCTCCTCTAGCGGAATGGTGACTTTCTAGCAGTAACAGGAAACTTGGTGATGCTGAAGTCACTCTCAAACTGCTGAGGATGGCATCAAAGCTCATCAGCATACAGAGAAACCAGCCTGGACAAAATGACTGTGAACTTCATATATCCATGAGTTAATTTAAGAAAAATAAGGGTTTCCCTGATGGTCCAGTGGGTAAAGAGTCCGCCTTGCATTTCAAGGGGTGCCGTTTCGATCCCTGGCACAGGAAGATCCCACATGCAGCGGAGCAGCTGGACTGATGTGTCCGATTACGAGCCAGTGCTCTGGAGCGCATGCGCCCAGAGCTGGTGCTCTGTGACAACAGGGGCCACTGCAATGGGAGGGCCACACGGGCCAAAGAACAGAGATGAATGTAAATAAACAAATGAAAGACCAATAAAAGTGGCCAAAAATTTTTAAAAAAAAGTAGTAAAAGAAAAATAAAAGGAGTAGATGTCCTTGTTCTCTTTGCCATGCCCTGGAACTTCACATTCATCAAGGATTCTTGCTACCTTCAAACCCCAGTCATGCCTGAGAAGTGCCCCAAAGTACTTTGCTTTAGATGTATTACTTTTCCAACAAAGGGCCATGCAGTCAAATCTATGATTTTTCCAGTAGTCATGTACAGATGTGACAATTGGACCATAAAGAAGGCTGAGCGCCAAAGAATTGATGTTTTCAAACTGTGGTGCTGGAGAGGACTCTTGAGAGTCCTGTAGACACAATAAAGATCAAATCAGTCAGTCCTAAAGGAAATCAATCCTAAATACTCATTGGAAGGACAGATGCTGAAGCTGAAGGCCCAATACTTTGGCCAGCTGATATGAAGAGCTATCTCATTAGAAGAGACCTTGATGCTAGGAAAGACTGAATTTAGGAGGAGAAGGGGACAACAGAGGACAAGATGGTTGTATGGCATCACCAATTAAATGGATGTGAGTTTGAGCAAGCTTTGGGAGATGGTGAAGGACAGAGAAGCCTGGCATGCTGCATTCCATGGGATCGCAAAGAGCCAGACACAAGTGAGCCACTGAACAACAACAATGTTGGTTCCAGAGGCAGCAGGAAAATAGAATTGTTAGATACACACAAAAGTTGGGCATAGGGAGAAGGTGAGAAGGGTCAGCTTGGAGTTCTCTTCTGCCTGGCAGGTGACTTCTTTTCCTCTTATTTTCAAGTAAAGTTTATTATTTTCTCCCTTATGATAAGAATACATTTGTATTATAGAAAATTTGGTGAAATAGAAATGCAAGAAGCAAAGAAACCCTTATCACTCAAAGAAAATCACTATTAACAATTTGGTGTGCTTCCCTCCAGTCTTTTTTCTATGCATTTTAAAAAACAAAATTAAAATCAAGCTGTACGTACAGTCCTGATTCCAGGCATGCACTCCTATTTTTTCAAATCCCACTTAAACAAACGAGACCATATGCTCCAGGAGGTTCACAATGGGGTCTCTTATCACAGTGACCCTAGTGCAGAGCCTGGTAGACAGTAATATTTTCATGGAGTGGGTATACCAGACCTTGTTGAACCCTCTCTCTAAGGCAGACATTAAAGTCATCTCTAATTTTTCACTAGTATAGGCAATGCTGCAATTCTGGTATGCTTATAGGTATATATATAGTATAGATATAGATATAGATATGTATCAGAATTATTATCTATAACAAATACTGGCAGCATTCCACACCTAGGGCTTTCCCAGGGATACCTGAAAGCTCTCCCTGGATGATCTGCTGGCTTCCTATGTCACCTGACTGAATTTATTCTCTGGCCGTGGAGGCATGCTTGTCTTAGCCTTGATGTTCATAAGTGACCCTCAACCAATGAGGATGGGAATTCCAGCTTCCTTGCTCCTCAGGGTGAAAGCTGAATTTGGATAGAGGGACAACAAAGAGGACAATGAATGGCCCTTTGCATATAAAAGGGCATCAGAAACCTTGATGCTAGGAAAGACTGAATTTAGGAGGAGAAGGGGACAACAGAGGACAAGATGGTTGTATGGCATCACCAATTAAATGGATGTGAGTTTGAGCAAGCTTTGGGAGATGGTGAAGGACAGAGAAGCCTGGCATGCTGCATTCCATGGGATCGCAAAGAGCCAGACACAAGTGAGCCACTGAACAACAACAATGTTGGTTCCAGAGGCAGCAGGAAAATAGAATTGTTAGATACACACAAAAGTTGGGCATAGGGAGAAGGTGAGAAGGGTCAGCTTGGAGTTCTCTTCTGCCTGGCAGGTGACTTCTTTTCCTCTTATTTTCAAGTAAAGTTTATTATTTTCTCCCTTATGATAAGAATACATTTGTATTATAGAAAATTTGGTGAAATAGAAATGCAAGAAGCAAAGAAACCCTTATCACTCAAAGAAAATCACTATTAACAATTTGGTGTGCTTCCCTCCAGTCTTTTTTCTATGCATTTTAAAAAACAAAATTAAAATCAAGCTGTACGTACAGTCCTGATTCCAGGCATGCACTCCTATTTTTTCAAATCCCACTTAAACAAACGAGACCATATGCTCCAGGAGGTTCACAATGGGGTCTCTTATCACAGTGACCCTAGTGCAGAGCCTGGTAGACAGTAATATTTTCATGGAGTGGGTATACCAGACCTTGTTGAACCCTCTCTCTAAGGCAGACATTAAAGTCATCTCTAATTTTTCACTAGTATAGGCAATGCTGCAATTCTGGTATGCTTATAGGTATATATATAGTATAGATATAGATATAGATATGTATCAGAATTATTATCTATAACAAATACTGGCAGCATTCCACACCTAGGGCTTTCCCAGGGATACCTGAAAGCTCTCCCTGGATGATCTGCTGGCTTCCTATGTCACCTGACTGAATTTATTCTCTGGCCGTGGAGGCATGCTTGTCTTAGCCTTGATGTTCATAAGTGACCCTCAACCAATGAGGATGGGAATTCCAGCTTCCTTGCTCCTCAGGGTGATCACTGAAATGTGTGTTCTACACAGTCTGTCAGGCAATTCCCACAGGGTTGAGCCCCAGCTACCTGCAGTGGCCAGGTGATGAGCACATCTATCATATTATCTTTCCTCCTATGAAAATGGAGTCAGGAAGCCAGAAGTGGGAGCTTTCGTGTGGTACCACTCAATGGCAATTACAGAAACCATCAATTACAGACACCAACAAGTAAAGATGTATATTGCATCTCCTACAAAGACATCAGCTACCTCAGCAACTCAGTCAATGAGAAACCATCATCCCCCTGGACGCTCACTTTATCCAACAGACTTTCTCTCAAAACAACCCCTCACAACTTCCTCCTTTTTCTCTATAAAACAGCATTCTTCTCCTTTGTTTGTTGAATTTGCCTATGGCTTTTGGGATGGGCTTCCCTGGTGGTCCAGACGGTAAAGAAACCGCCTGGAGTGCAGAAGACCCAGGTTCGGTCCTTGGGTGAGGCAGATCCCTTGGCAAAGGGCACTGCAACCCACTGCATGATGTATTCTTGCCTGGAGAACTTCAAGGACAAAGAAGCCTGGTGGGCTGCACCCCATGGGGTTGCGATCAGACATGACTGAGCAATTAACACTAACTAGCTAATGGCCTTTGGGATAGCTTGTGTGTGTGTGCACATGCTCAGGTGCTGTCATGTCCATCTCTTTGAGATCTCATGGAGTCCACCAGGCTCCTCTGTCCATGGGATAGCTTGGGATAGCTTGCCTGTCCCAAATTGCAATTCATATGCTAGTCCCAAACAAACCCATTTTCACTGGTAAAAATAACATTTTATTTTATTTTATTTTATTGTTTTGGGTGGTGGGGTGGGGAGGGAAGGGGGTGGGCGGGCCACTTCTATTGGTCTTTCATTTATCTATTTTCATCCATCTTTGTTCTTTGGCCCATGTGGGCCTCCCATCACGGTGGCCTCTGTTGTCGCAGAGCACCGGCTTTGGGCGCATGCGCTCCAGAGCTCCGACTTGACAATTGGACACATCAGTCCAGCTGCCTCATGACACATGGGGTCTTCCCAGGCCAGGGATCGAACCGGCACCCCTTGCACTGCAAGGCAGTGTCCTTATCCACTGGACCACCAGGGAAGCCCAACATTTTATTTTAAGGTCAACATTTTCATTTCTGTTTCCCACCGTCCCGACTCCTTCACCATGCTTCCTGGGTTCACCTCCAAAGGAAACCACCAATTTGTACCAAATCCTTGTCTCAGGCTATGCTTCTGGGAGATGCCAACTAAGTCAACATTTGCGAAGTGGGAGCTTTCGTGTGGTACCACTCAATGGCAATTACAGAAACCATCAATTACAGACACCAACAAGTAAAGATGTATATTGCATCTCCTACAAAGACATCAGCTACCTCAGCAACTCAGTCAATGAGAAACCATCATCCCCCTGGACGCTCACTTTATCCAACAGACTTTCTCTCAAAACAACCCCTCACAACTTCCTCCTTTTTCTCTATAAAACAGCATTCTTCTCCTTTGTTTGTTGAATTTGCCTATGGCTTTTGGGATGGGCTTCCCTGGTGGTCCAGACGGTAAAGAAACCGCCTGGAGTGCAGAAGACCCAGGTTCGGTCCTTGGGTGAGGCAGATCCCTTGGCAAAGGGCACTGCAACCCACTGCATGATGTATTCTTGCCTGGAGAACTTCAAGGACAAAGAAGCCTGGTGGGCTGCACCCCATGGGGTTGCGATCAGACATGACTGAGCAATTAACACTAACTAGCTAATGGCCTTTGGGATAGCTTGTGTGTGTGTGCACATGTTCAGGTGCTGTCATGTCCATCTCTTTGAGATCTCATGGAGTCCACCAGGCTCCTCTGTCCATGGGATAGCTTGGGATAGCTTGCCTGTCCCAAATTGCAATTCATATGCTAGTCCCAAACAAACCCATTTTCACTGGTAAAAATAACATTTTATTTTATTTTATTTTATTGTTTTGGGTGGTGGGGTGGGGAGGGAAGGGGTGGGCGGGCCACTTCTATTGGTCTTTCATTTATCTATTTTCATCCATCTTTGTTCTTTGGCCCATGTGGGCCTCCCATCACGGTGGCCTCTGTTGTCGCAGAGCACCGGCTTTGGGCGCATGCGCTCCAGAGCTCCGACTTGACAATTGGACACATCAGTCCAGCTGCCTCATGACACATGGGGTCTTCCCAGGCCAGGGATCGAACCGGCACCCCTTGCACTGCAAGGCAGTGTCCTTATCCACTGGACCACCAGGGAAGCCCAACATTTTATTTTTAAGGTCAACATTTTCATTTCTGTTTCCCACCGTCCCGACTCCTTCACCATGCTTCCTGGGTTCACCTCCAAAGGAAACCACCAATTTGTACCAAATCCTTGTCTCAGGCTATGCTTCTGGGAGATGCCAAGCTAAGTCATAACATTTCTTAGCAGTAGAGTTACTGAGTCAAACCAGATGACTTCTTTAAAGATCCAGGATACATATTGATGGGTAAGTCATTTCCAAGTAGGGGTTTTCAGAGCCCTTTTACCAGTTCTCAATTTTATTCTAAGAATTTCAACCCCCAGATGGACATTAAGCAAAAAGCGGAAAAGATCATCCAGCAGTTACATGATCATCAAGCAGCTTCATTTGAGTTTGTTCTTCTGTTGCTCACTTTTCTCTGTTGTTTGCCTTGCTTCATTTTCTTGTGTATCCCTGGACTGAGGCCAGTGGTTACAGGATTTTCTCTTTTGTCTCTACAAATAGAAAGGGAGGGGGAACTGAAGGCAGCAGAGAAAAGAGCCCAGGAGAAAAGATGAATGAGACGTTCCTTTGGAAATATTTTAGCGTTGGTTCTCTGGAACAACCAAAGTTTCGTATTTTCAGGGGAAATAAAAAGAAACAGACTGTGCTCTAAGAGTCTTTTGCCATTATTAAACCCCAGGAGTGTATGAGAAGTATGCATATTTGTGTTCCAGAATAAAATTGCATGTTTGGGGATTGTCATAGTGACCCAGAAAGCATAGCTTCTCCAGGGATTCAGAGGAACGGAGTTTCCTACCAGTTTTACTGCTGAGGCCATGACTGCACAAGGAAAGAGAACAGAGGCTGTACTCTGAAAATGAAGGACAAAGTATTCTGTTGCCCCAAATTGACTGGCATCCCAAGAAAGCATGGTCAACCTTAGCTGGATAGACACTGGGAGATAGAAAATTCAGGAGTGTAGAATTTGTTAGCACTCACATTTTGTGTCCAGGTGATCGACTCCTTTCTGCTCAGTTTTTACACAGGATGTGCTGTGGAGTCTTTTGTTTTTCTGTTTTTGATTTTTACAGAATAAAAAGAAGTATGTCTTGGTGAATGTCAGTTTAAAGCCATTTATTAAATTGGACAGATCTTCCCTCCAACCAGACAATGTGAGACTCCTCCTGATTGCCCTCATTCATTTTCAAAACTCCCCCAACAAGATTTCCTGCCCCTGGAGAATTCATTGTTACTCATAAATCCACGTGGGGGAAAAGAGAATCACATGGCACCCACAAACTTGATGTCTGGCTGCCTTGCTCAGGAGAACTATTGATCAGGGACAACAGCAGGGGACATCACATGAGCGAGAAATCACCTTTCATTACGTCACCTTAATGGAGCTGTTTGTTACAGCAGTTCATCTACCCTGACTAATACGTCTTGTACATCTTGATTGCCTCCCGGCATGTGTGTTCGTTTACTTGGGTATTAGTTTTCAATTATGCCTCTTGTCCTGCCAGGCCTCACCAAAGCTATTCACAGGATGCAGTGTTTATCACAGTTATCAGAGGGGGTGAATAGCAGGTGGTCAACACCCGTTCTAAACACCATGGGAGCCAAGGTGGAGGGATGTCAGGCCATGAGGCATGAAATGAGCAGGGATATGCGACAGACAGATGTGGAACTCACAGCACCAAATTGAACTTCAGCCAGTGTCTGCCTAGCATGGTACTTAGGGAACATCAGTCTGATACCCAAAAGCAACTCAGAAGCAATTCAAAGCAAAACTTCTTAAAATGGTATTTCCCCACCCCTCCATGATAGGGTTCACACATGCCCAGCAGTGGCTTCCCAAACCTCTTGTCCCCTGTGCCAGGTCATCCCTGACACCTCTCTCTCAACTCTTCCCAAGACGTCCCTTTCACCTTCCCTGTCTCCCCTTCTCTTTCAAGGACTACTCCTAGTCTCCCCACTCTTTAACTCTCTGTACTGAGCTGGATTTTTTCTCTTACTTTCCTGAACATTTCCTGTTACAGGCTCAACTGATGAGTGGATCTGTATACCCAGGAAGGCTCATAAACAAAAACAGAATTCTTAGAGGTAGCCTTGGGAAAGTGACTGCGAATATCTATGGATTATTATTACTATTACTCTTCTTCCTACTACAAACAGATTGTCACTCCACTACTTATGAAATAGGTGACCTTGAGGGAATTCTCTGAACCTCAGTTTTCTCACCTGTGAAATGGGGCTTGTTGACCTGAACAGAATTACCATAGGGAGTGAATGGAATATAGCATGTGAAAGCAGCTAACGCAGCCGGCAGTAAGCCATGTGGTTTGTCCTGCTGTCCCTGAACCTGCAGCTCCTCTGTTTTCAATGAGGAGCATCCGAGGTGCGGATCCAGCCCAACAACATAAAGGAGGGTAAACTGAGGCTCCAGCGCCAGCAATGCTGAGTGTTGATGCTGGCTGCTCTAGATCTCACTCCAGAGTTTCCTGGTCAACTTTCAAGTGACCTTGAAGGAAAAACTGCTTTCCTCCATGCCTCCAGCTGAAGATTCCCACCACAGGGGAAGCGTGCCCAGCCTCTGTCCCCTGGGGCAGGTTGTGAAGGTTAATGAGTTGGTATTTGTGAAGGGCTTTGAGATCTGTGGATGAAAGGCCCTATGAAGTCAAAAGCGCTTGGATGACTATGAAATTGCCTTGCCTGAGGTCAGACAGCATAGGACAGGGGAGCTGGGAGGGGAAGACTGTTCCCTTTCTTCCATTCCCCTGCTAGGACAACGAAGACCGCCTCACGGTCTTGTTAAGATGGGCCTATCCCTCTGTGGAGGGATATCCTCGGGCCTTCACATCGTCTCCTTTTCTTCCCCGCACCCTGGTTAGGACCAGACGCAGGCTCCACCAACCCTGCTCATTGGAATGCCGAACAGCTGCCCGGCTCGTGGGGAAAGCTCTGGGTTAACTGGTTTTACAAGCTTGGGGAAGCTGTTGTGTGAAGGACCAAGAGTCCCACTTGATCCCTTGAGAAAGAAGGGATGGCCTTTCCCTGCCAGCTGGGCACCCAATCTCAGAAGGATCTCTGTCTTGGCTGAACTGGGGGACTGTATCCCACACCGTCAGCAATTTCCTACGCCCCATTTCTTTTCTCTTTTTTTCCCCTTTTCCATCCAACTCATAAACAAAAACAGAATTCTTAGAGGTAGCCTTGGGAAAGTGACTGCGAATATCTATGGATTATTATTACTATTACTCTTCTTCCTACTACAAACAGATTGTCACTCCACTACTTATGAAATAGGTGACCTTGAGGGAATTCTCTGAACCTCAGTTTTCTCACCTGTGAAATGGGGCTTGTTGACCTGAACAGAATTACCATAGGGAGTGAATGGAATATAGCATGTGAAAGCAGCTAACGCAGCCGGCAGTAAGCCATGTGGTTTGTCCTGCTGTCCCTGAACCTGCAGCTCCTCTGTTTTCAATGAGGAGCATCCGAGGTGCGGATCCAGCCCAACAACATAAAGGAGGGTAAACTGAGGCTCCAGCGCCAGCAATGCTGAGTGTTGATGCTGGCTGCTCTAGATCTCACTCCAGAGTTTCCTGGTCAACTTTCAAGTGACCTTGAAGGAAAAACTGCTTTCCTCCATGCCTCCAGCTGAAGATTCCCACCACAGGGGAAGCGTGCCCAGCCTCTGTCCCCTGGGGCAGGTTGTGAAGGTTAATGAGTTGGTATTTGTGAAGGGCTTTGAGATCTGTGGATGAAAGGCCCTATGAAGTCAAAAGCGCTTGGATGACTATGAAATTGCCTTGCCTGAGGTCAGACAGCATAGGACAGGGGAGCTGGGAGGGGAAGACTGTTCCCTTTCTTCCATTCCCCTGCTAGGACAACGAAGACCGCCTCACGGTCTTGTTAAGATGGGCCTATCCCTCTGTGGAGGGATATCCTCGGGCCTTCACATCGTCTCCTTTTCTTCCCCGCACCCTGGTTAGGACCAGACGCAGGCTCCACCAACCCTGCTCATTGGAATGCCGAACAGCTGCCCGGCTCGTGGGGAAAGCTCTGGGTTAACTGGTTTTACAAGCTTGGGGAAGCTGTTGTGTGAAGGACCAAGAGTCCCACTTGATCCCTTGAGAAAGAAGGGATGGCCTTTCCCTGCCAGCTGGGCACCCAATCTCAGAAGGATCTCTGTCTTGGCTGAACTGGGGGACTGTATCCCACACCGTCAGCAATTTCCTACGCCCCATTTCTTTTCTCTTTTTTTCCCCTTTTCCATCCAACTGCCTAGCAGTTGCAGCATTTGTTTTACAAACATCTCCTCCATACCTTTGTCTTTTCCTTCCCTGCGTTGGCAGTTGTATAGACACCTCATTGCAATTCAGACACCTGTCACTTTTGGATGTCATTGTGGCTGTTGCCACGCTGATTAGTTAAGATGAAGAAAAAAAATACAGCGCCATATAAATAAAAAATTAGAGACTGTCACGTTGTGTAAAAAATGGCCCACCTTCCAACACCAGATCTTGGCAAAGCCTTATTCCTTTTTTTTTCCTGGGCAACCCAGCTAAGGGGAATGCTCATCATGTCTTGTTTTAGTGATTAAGTGGTTAATGATTTAATGAACTAAGAAAAAAATCTCATTTGTTGCTTCCCTTGGACTTGGAAAAAATTTCAAAGAGCTGATTTTCTGTGTACCTCAGTCCAATATTGCTACCTGCTGGGATACGAACACAGTCTCTAAATAAATTGCTAGTGGCCTTAGGCGGGTGGAAGAGTCTCTCTTTGATCCTGCTCGAGCAGATGAAGTCAAATGTTCAATCAATCAATCACACTCATAACTTGCAGCTACAATCAGGCTGACAACAGCCTATTATTTATTTTTAAAATCATATATTTCATTATTGCAAAACACACAGGCTCTCACGAGGGGGAAGAGCCTAAATTATTGATAAGCCGTATAGATGACGGAGTTTGTTGCTTCTGACATGCTTGTCACTAACTATTGTCAGGAAGAATTTACTAAGATATAGAGTCGAGAAAGTTGGCCAGGAATGTATGTCGTGCCAAAGCGGAGATGGGGAAGGGAAACTCTAATGGCTTCTCCCTCTCTTATTGAATTCTTGTAGGTAAAAGGCAGCTGAAGGCAGAACAGGTTTCTATTGTAAAGCAAGGCTTATAAAGCCCCCAATTTGATTGCTACAGAGCAGGAGATTTGGTTCTCAAAATAGCCATGCGTCTGGGAAATGAATTTTTGCTGGTGTCTGTGCATTCCTGGAAATAACAATCGTAACTCTCCAGAATTCCCACATGGACCCGGGCCAGGCATATTTATTCGGTATTGTGTGTCGGGGGCCGGGGGTGGGGGTTGATGTGCAGACGCAGACTGGGGAAGAAGGCATGATGGAGGCTGGCTTTGGGCTTCGATGGCAAGAGAAGAGGGGGCACGCTCCCCACTGCCTCCCTGTCCTGCTCTCTGAGTGGCAGGGCATTAGCAGTGGAGGCACCCTCCCTATGGACCTGAGATCGGACTTCTCTAATGGGCTTGGAGAAGGAAGGGCAGTCAAGAAAGCGCTGATCGCTCCTTTCTGTGCATGTCTTTCTTTTCTGTTGTCCCTGTCTGTGGAGGTCGTGATGAGCAGGGAGCCTTACAAGGCTTAGAGTCGCCACTGGCCCCCTCCTCCGAAGAGTGAAGGGACTGGAACATCTGCCAGCACGGTCACCTGGCAGTCACCTCCACAGTTAGGAGAAAGTTGGTCCTGGATTTGCTGGAGGAAAGCACCCCTGGACTGTGGGAAGAGAAGATGTTTTATTAAGGAAACTTCAATGGTCATGTGTACATATCAAATCCTTTTAGAACAAATAGCATTGTATTGAACAAAAACAGCTGGGAAACTGAAACCTTCTCATACCCACCCACCCCCATTTGATACAAGTACGATGTAAATAAAATGCAATCTCCCATGTAGGGCCAACTGAGATTGGATATGTACTTATAATTTATTTGCTAATTCCAAGATGATCTTCCGGTGGCAGGACGGGGAGAGACAGCGCTCCATATGTACCCTGGAGCCAAAGTTTTCTCAAGACAGAAATACCCTTCCAGATCAACTCATCCAACCTCTCCCTTCCCTGTTGCACAGAGGAGAAAACAGAGGCAGAGAAATTGGAATCAGACAGCCAGTGAGCAGCAGATGTGGAACCATACCCCAGGCCTCTAACTCTGTCCCTAAGTGAACTATTAACAGAACTTAAATCAGAAAGGATTTTTCTCTTCCCAGTCAAGTTCCCAACCCATTACATTATGCCCCTTTCGAGAGCTGGTTTGGTTTGAAGATAGTGAACTCCATTTAGAACCCAAACAGCTAGAAAGCTCACTTAACCACCTGTGTTTTCAGAGCACTAACAGCCCCTGACAATGAGTAGGAAGGTTATATAGGAGAAGAATTTGGAAGCAACTTCCGAATCCATCAGAAGATGCTGGATCAATCTTCTATGCGCTGGGAGCCCTCTTTCAGATTGGGCTGCCCCTCACCTGTGGGTGTCACTCAGCTGACATGCCCCACTCTACGGCACAGAATTCTGTCCGTGATGTGAGAAGCGGTCTCCATGTGCTTCCAGTCAACTTACTTCTAGCTCCAAAATCCAGTGTAATCTTCTACATGAAATCCTTTTCAATTGCATTTTCCTTTCATTTTTTTGAACATTTTGTAACCTAAGTTAGCACATGTGGAAACTGAGTTGACCAAAGCAATCAATGCACCATAATAAACAATATCTTATCATCTTCATGATATAGTACAAATAACTCTTCACTTGGAACAAGGGCACCTGGCTTTGCTGAACGTGAATGAGTCATGGAATCCCTCTGCATTTCAGTTTTCTTGTCTGTAAAAAGAGGATATTTGCTCCTTTTCTACCCACCCAGCTGGATTTAGATGCAGTGAGAATCTAAACCTATTACCTGAGTGAGAAGATGGAAAAACAGAGTCTAAAGAGCACTACAGGTTGTTGGGCAGAATTATGATTTCCATGTGTGTTCACAGTCACGTCCAACTCTTTGTGATCCCATGAACTGTAGCCTCTGTCTGACTTTCCAGGGAAGAATACTGGAGTGAGTTGCCATTTCCTATTCTAGGGGATCTTCTGGATCCAGGGATTGGACCTGCAACTCTTGGATCACCTGCACGGGCAGGCAGATTCTTTACCACCATGCCTCCTAGTTTGATTTGGTAATTGGAATTTCTAGAGATGAGAGCGCTTACTGAAAATATAAGATTACATTTTTAATTACCTTCAGATGCTGACCTATGTAAACAAGCCTGGTTTGCTTCTTTAGGAGATTGTAGGAGAGAAGGATGGAGTGGGACTCATTAACTTCCTGGCAATGCTTTTTGCAGCAGTTTCAAGGAAAATCCTTAGGAGGGGAAGAAACCAGCTGCTTTCTGCAAGGCTGGGATGGGAGAGAGACACAGGAGAGCCTGTCTCTACTCTTTTTTCATTCTTTTCTGTTTTCTGAGTTGCTCACTAGCAGTACCCTGGCAACTGTCCTCTGACAAAGTCCATAAGCATTCCGGTCACTTCCTATGCGCTGGGAGCCCTCTTTCAGATTGGGCTGCCCCTCACCTGTGGGTGTCACTCAGCTGACATGCCCCACTCTACGGCACAGAATTCTGTCCGTGATGTGAGAAGCGGTCTCCATGTGCTTCCAGTCAACTTACTTCTAGCTCCAAAATCCAGTGTAATCTTCTACATGAAATCCTTTTCAATTGCATTTTCCTTTCATTTTTTTGAACATTTTGTAACCTAAGTTAGCACATGTGGAAACTGAGTTGACCAAAGCAATCAATGCACCATAATAAACAATATCTTATCATCTTCATGATATAGTACAAATAACTCTTCACTTGGAACAAGGGCACCTGGCTTTGCTGAACGTGAATGAGTCATGGAATCCCTCTGCATTTCAGTTTTCTTGTCTGTAAAAAGAGGATATTTGCTCCTTTTCTACCCACCCAGCTGGATTTAGATGCAGTGAGAATCTAAACCTATTACCTGAGTGAGAAGATGGAAAAACAGAGTCTAAAGAGCACTACAGGTTGTTGGGCAGAATTATGATTTCCATGTGTGTTCACAGTCACGTCCAACTCTTTGTGATCCCATGAACTGTAGCCTCTGTCTGACTTTCCAGGGAAGAATACTGGAGTGAGTTGCCATTTCCTATTCTAGGGGATCTTCTGGATCCAGGGATTGGACCTGCAACTCTTGGATCACCTGCACGGGCAGGCAGATTCTTTACCACCATGCCTCCTAGTTTGATTTGGTAATTGGAATTTCTAGAGATGAGAGCGCTTACTGAAAATATAAGATTACATTTTTAATTACCTTCAGATGCTGACCTATGTAAACAAGCCTGGTTTGCTTCTTTAGGAGATTGTAGGAGAGAAGGATGGAGTGGGACTCATTAACTTCCTGGCAATGCTTTTTTGCAGCAGTTTCAAGGAAAATCCTTAGGAGGGGAAGAAACCAGCTGCTTTCTGCAAGGCTGGGATGGGAGAGAGACACAGGAGAGCCTGTCTCTACTCTTTTTTCATTCTTTTCTGTTTTCTGAGTTGCTCACTAGCAGTACCCTGGCAACTGTCCTCTGACAAAGTCCATAAGCATTCCGGTCACTTCCTATGTGTCTCTTTTGAAGCCCATTGGCTGCACACTTTGGTGAAAGTTGTCACCACCAGGAGAGCTGGAGTACCTTCATGGGTGTTGGATTGTGGGGTACAATACAGATGGCCTTTTTTCCCTGGCAAGATAAGACTATATTAAGTAAGATTTTATGAATAGTCTCTCTCCCAGCTTGGGCCCCCATAAGGGCTCCTATGATTGGTCAGTTGTATGATTACAATGGGCACATATACCTGGAAGGTAAGGAATAGCAGGCCTAACTTACAAAGCCCTTGGTGATAAGGGCTTTGAGATAAACACAATGAGATAAAAACGACTTTACCCTTCCAAAAGGACAAAGGAATGACTTGAAAAATGTGTGACTTAGGAAAACCATTACATAGAGAAACAGAAATAAAACTGAAAAGCGTCCAGCTTTTCACCAGTCAGGGGAGCACAAGCAAATCTGAATTAACGCTGTGTGGGCCACGGTGGAGTCAGTAGAGGGCAATCACTAACCCATCTTGGATGGATGCTTGGGAGCACTCGGATTTCAGGGTGATTGATTTGAAACACAGGGAATTTTCAAGTATGGAAGTCAAATGAGGTCCTTTTTCTAAATCTCAAATATCTTCTGCTCCCCCAAGAAGGAACTCCCGCCTACATCCTGATACAAAGGTTCATTAAAAGGCTCTCCCCTCACCCCCAAGTGACTCAGTAGCTGTGCCCCAAGACCTCAAACTTGTCTGCAGCCTATGACTCTTCTCTCTAGGACTGGTTTGCCAAGAATGTTCAACAGAGCCAGGAGAGCTGTATACTAAGGTGTAGTGTGGGCCCACCAAGATAACACAAACCTCAGAAACAACTTCCTAAAAGGAGAGTGATGGGAGCTGGAGGAAGACCCACTAGAGAGGGACAAGTGCTTCTTTTCAGAGGACAGCTCAGTCTGCTGTTTTTCCTCTCCCTTTAAACCAGGAACCAGCTTTTTGCAAGGCCAAAAAACTTCTCTACTCTTTTTTCATTCTTTTCTGTTTTCTGAGTTGCTCACTAGCAGTACCCTGGCAACTGTCCTCTGACAAAGTCCATAAGCATTCCGGTCACTTCCTATGTGTCTCTTTTGAAGCCCATTGGCTGCACACTTTGGTGAAAGTTGTCACCACCAGGAGAGCTGGAGTACCTTCATGGGTGTTGGATTGTGGGGTACAATACAGATGGCCTTTTTTCCCTGGCAAGATAAGACTATATTAAGTAAGATTTTATGAATAGTCTCTCTCCCAGCTTGGGCCCCCATAAGGGCTCCTATGATTGGTCAGTTGTATGATTACAATGGGCACATATACCTGGAAGGTAAGGAATAGCAGGCCTAACTTACAAAGCCCTTGGTGATAAGGGCTTTGAGATAAACACAATGAGATAAAAACGACTTTACCCTTCCAAAAGGACAAAGGAATGACTTGAAAAATGTGTGACTTAGGAAAACCATTACATAGAGAAACAGAAATAAAACTGAAAAGCGTCCAGCTTTTCACCAGTCAGGGGAGCACAAGCAAATCTGAATTAACGCTGTGTGGGCCACGGTGGAGTCAGTAGAGGGCAATCACTAACCCATCTTGGATGGATGCTTGGGAGCACTCGGATTTCAGGGTGATTGATTTGAAACACAGGGAATTTTCAAGTATGGAAGTCAAATGAGGTCCTTTTTCTAAATCTCAAATATCTTCTGCTCCCCCAAGAAGGAACTCCCGCCTACATCCTGATACAAAGGTTCATTAAAAGGCTCTCCCCTCACCCCCAAGTGACTCAGTAGCTGTGCCCCAAGACCTCAAACTTGTCTGCAGCCTATGACTCTTCTCTCTAGGACTGGTTTGCCAAGAATGTTCAACAGAGCCAGGAGAGCTGTATACTAAGGTGTAGTGTGGGCCCACCAAGATAACACAAACCTCAGAAACAACTTCCTAAAAGGAGAGTGATGGGAGCTGGAGGAAGACCCACTAGAGAGGGACAAGTGCTTCTTTTCAGAGGACAGCTCAGTCTGCTGTCTCCTCTCTAAAGACCAGCTTCCTCCCCCATGATTTCAGAATGACCAGGGAACCAGGTGAAGCGGGGGTAGTTCAGACGCTGCCCTGCTTTCTCCCTTTGGAGCACTTGGCACGTCGACCAGGACACGCCCAGGCTTAACCTAGAATAGATCCTCCATGCACCCAAGGTGCTTCACATCCAGGAGGCAAATGATTTTGTGGCAGGCAAGCTCATTGAGTTTGGAGCCCAAGTTCAATGATATTAGGCTGGTCTCTATGTGGTCTGGCCTTCTTTGGTCTCATCTCCTACCATTTTATCTCTTGTTCACTCTGAACCATACATATGACTTTCCTGTCATTTCTTAAACAGGAACAGTTCTTGTCCCAAGACATGCCCACTCACTCTTCCCTCTGCCTGGAAAAATCTCCCCCAAGATTATCTCCACGGCTACCGGTAATTTGTGTCAGGTCTCTGCTCAGAGATACTGGGTCTCTTAATACCCTATATAAAGTAGCAGCAAGCTCCTCCCACCAGCCTCACTGCCTTCCTTTGAGAGAGTTTTCTACAAAGCATTTTCTACCATGTGACTCATATATTCTTGGTTTCTTGTTTACTATCAGTCCATTCCTTCACCCCACCCCTCACCTTCACAAAGAAGCTCTATGAAACAGGGGACTTGGAGTCATTCACACTGCAGCCTCAAAACTTAGCACAATGCTTGGTGCTAAAAACAACAAAAAAGTTAAATCAAATTTCAGTTCAAACCCCCACATAGACCAGGTGACCTGAATCTCCTCTCACACCACATTGTAAGGCAGGGGCCCTTGGGGGTTGTATAAGAGTACCAGTTCCTTCTTTGCTCCCCAAGAAGGAACTCCCGCCTACATCCTGATACAAAGGTTCATTAAAAGGCTCTCCCCTCACCCCCAAGTGACTCAGTAGCTGTGCCCCAAGACCTCAAACTTGTCTGCAGCCTATGACTCTTCTCTCTAGGACTGGTTTGCCAAGAATGTTCAACAGAGCCAGGAGAGCTGTATACTAAGGTGTAGTGTGGGCCCACCAAGATAACACAAACCTCAGAAACAACTTCCTAAAAGGAGAGTGATGGGAGCTGGAGGAAGACCCACTAGAGAGGGACAAGTGCTTCTTTTCAGAGGACAGCTCAGTCTGCTGTCTCCTCTCTAAAGACCAGCTTCCTCCCCCATGATTTCAGAATGACCAGGGAACCAGGTGAAGCGGGGGTAGTTCAGACGCTGCCCTGCTTTCTCCCTTTGGAGCACTTGGCACGTCGACCAGGACACGCCCAGGCTTAACCTAGAATAGATCCTCCATGCACCCAAGGTGCTTCACATCCAGGAGGCAAATGATTTTGTGGCAGGCAAGCTCATTGAGTTTGGAGCCCAAGTTCAATGATATTAGGCTGGTCTCTATGTGGTCTGGCCTTCTTTGGTCTCATCTCCTACCATTTTATCTCTTGTTCACTCTGAACCATACATATGACTTTCCTGTCATTTCTTAAACAGGAACAGTTCTTGTCCCAAGACATGCCCACTCACTCTTCCCTCTGCCTGGAAAAATCTCCCCCAAGATTATCTCCACGGCTACCGGTAATTTGTGTCAGGTCTCTGCTCAGAGATACTGGGTCTCTTAATACCCTATATAAAGTAGCAGCAAGCTCCTCCCACCAGCCTCACTGCCTTCCTTTGAGAGAGTTTTCTACAAAGCATTTTCTACCATGTGACTCATATATTCTTGGTTTCTTGTTTACTATCAGTCCATTCCTTCACCCCACCCCTCACCTTCACAAAGAAGCTCTATGAAACAGGGGACTTGGAGTCATTCACACTGCAGCCTCAAAACTTAGCACAATGCTTGGTGCTAAAAACAACAAAAAAGTTAAATCAAATTTCAGTTCAAACCCCCACATAGACCAGGTGACCTGAATCTCCTCTCACACCACATTGTAAGGCAGGGGCCCTTGGGGGTTGTATAAGAGTACCAGTTCCTTCTTTGCTACTAGAAGACCACACATGTAGCCCATGGTTGTTACTGAAGGATATAATTAAGCATTAAAAGTAGAAGACGCCATTGATATCATCATTGCCCACTATCAACTGGGTGAGAATAACCTTCAAAGTTTCCATATATGTATTATTTCCACTTTTGATCTAGCCTAGCAGAAAGTGGTTTTTAGGTTTTTAGCAGAATATCAATAATTATCCTGGATTCTGCTCTCTCAGGTTGTCAAAGAAGAAGGGATAGTGTTAACAGAAATAGACTAGAGTAGGCAGCCTCAGTCCATCTTTCCCTTGAAATCTGAGGTATAGCAGCACCTAGACTGTGTATCTTGTAGATGGCATAGACTTGGATCATGTTTCTTTTCATCCATTCTGCCCTTTGAGTAGAGTTTAATTCATTTTCTTTTAATGTAATTATTTCTAAGGAAGGCCTTACTCATTTCTTTTTGCTATTCTACCTATCATAACTATTCTACATGTCATACCTTTTTTTTGGCTTCAATTTCACAATTATTGCTTTCTATTATGCTAAATAGATACTTTATAGGGTTCTACTTTAATTTCCCTATTGTTTTTGACATATATTTTTACATTCTTAGTGACTTCCCTGGGTATTACAATTAGTTTCTTAATTTGTAACAGTCTAGTTCAGACGAAAACCAACTTAGAACTGCATTTGTGTCAGTTCTAAGGAAGTAGATGAACCTAGAACCTATCATACAGAGTGAAGTAAGTCAGAAAGAGAAACATAAATATCATATACTGACACATATATATGGAATCTAGAAAGGTGGTACTGATCAATGCGTATGCAGAGCAGCAATGGAGAAATAGACATAGAGATCAGACTTATGGACATTGGGGTGAGGGAGGGGAATATGCTGCTGGACTGAGGTAACTCAAACAGGGGCTCTGTGGTGACCTGGAGGGGTGGGATGGGGAGGAAGATGGGAGGGAGGTTCTGGAGGGGGATCCATATGTATTCCTGTGGCAGAGTCAGGTTCACGTGTGGCAGTAAACAACAAAACTCTTCCTTCCTTCCTTTTTCTTTCTGTACCTCATACTGGATAATCTCAACTAATTCATTTTCAGATTTGCTTATTCTTTCTTCTGTCTGCTTAAATGTGCTATTGAGCCTACCTAGTGATATTTTTAGACCATCAAATAAAGACACATACATCTTCCACAATCCTAATATAGACAACACAGTGGTAATATATGGCTCACTTCCCTGGTGGCTCAGCAGTAAAGAATCCGCCTGCCAATGCAGGAGATGTGGGTTTGATCCCTGGGTCAGAAAGAGCCTCTAGAGAAGGAAATGCTATGGGAAGAGGAGTCTGTCTGGTCACCATCCAAAGGGTTGCAAAGAGTTGGACACAACTTAGCACTAAACAACAAGTGAATTTTTAAATTTCTGTTATTGTAATTTTCAACTCTAGAATTTCCATTTGATTCATTTTTATAATTTATATCTCTTAATTGATATTCTCTATTTGGTGATACATCATTCTCATGATTTTCTTTAGCTTTTCGAACATATTTAAAATACTTAATATGAAGCATTGATCTAGTAAGTCCAACATCTAGGTTTTCTCAAGGACCGTTTCTGCTGATCGATTTTCTTTCTGTGCATAAGTCATAGGTTTTGTTTCTCTGCATGCCTCATAATTTTTTTTTCCTTGAAAATGGACATTGGACATTTTAATGTGGCAATTCTGGAAATTAGATTCTCTTTCTTCCCATGGCTTGTAGATTTCTATATGTTGTAGTTGTTCATTTAATGATTTTTCTGAGCTGATTTTGTAGAGTCTATGTTCTTTGTCAGTTGTGATCACTGAGGTCTCTTTCCCATTGGCCTAGCAATCAGCCAGAGGGTAAAAAGAGATGCCTTTAGATGTCTAGAGCAGCAACAAAACTCTCAGACTTTGTTCTGCTACCTATTGGGGCATATCTTCAACACTCAGGCAAGCAGCTGACAACTCTGCTTTAGCCTTGTCTCCCTGTTTATGCAACACTTGAAGGTCAGTCAACTCTAAGACCTTAAAGACTTCTCAGGTCTTTCCTGAGCATAGATCCACCACCTGGCATGCATGTGGTGGTATTCAAGACTCTCAAGAAAATGCCAGAGCTTTTCAAAACCCTTATTTCTCAAAGTATCTTATCCACCAATGTTTCCTCTAGTTTTTTTTTTTTTTTTTTTTTTATCAATTGAAAACTTTCTAGAAAGAAGTCACCATTCTACATGCCATTAAAAACACTTTTGATTCATGGGAAGAGAGCAAAATATCAACATTAACAAGAGTTTGAAAGAAGTTGATTCCAACCCTCATGGATGACTTTGAGGGTTCAAGACTTCAGAAAATAACTGCATATCTGTTAGAAATAGCAAGAGAACTAACACTGGAAGTGGAACCTGAAGATGGGGCTGAATTGCTGCAACTTCATGATAAAAAAGATGAGGAGTTACTGTTGATAGATGAGCAAAGAAGGTAGTTTACTGAGATGGACACTGTTTCTGGTGAAGACTGTTAACATGACAACAAAGGATTGAGAGTATTCCGTAAGCTTGTTTGCTAAAGTAGTGACAGGGTTTAAGAGGTTTGACTCCAATTTTGAAAAAAATTCTACCTTAAGTAAAACACTATCCAACAATATTACATGCTACAGAAGCAACTGTTTGTGAAAGTACAATTGATGTGGCCAACTTCATTGTTGTCCTATTGGAATTGTCATAGCCACCCCAACCTTCAGCAACTATCACATGATCAGTCAGCAACCATCAATGCTGAGCTAAGACTCCCCACCAGCAACACGCTTATGACACTCTGAAGGCTCAGAAGATGGTTAGCCTTTAAGCAATGAAGGATTTTTTTTTTCCACAATCACAAGTTTTTATTTTGCTTTTACAGATACATCTAAGTCCAGATTAGTCACATGTAGAAGAGATCGCGCATGGGGGCTATGTGACAGCCTGGAGGGGTGGGAGGGGGGGAATGGGATAGACATATGACTCCTTTCCAATTTCTGATGAGATTACTGTTTGTCCCAACTGTTGTACATTGTCCAGCTAGCAGGCACTGGTACATTTCCTTAAATATCTTTCACAAATGCCCCTTGGAAAACCATCTCAGCACTGGCAGAGTTCTGAGTTAGGCAAGACAAAGGCTTACCTTTTGAACTGCTCCTCCGAGAAGACATCTGACATGTCAAAACAGCCAACCACATTTCTCTTTATTGTTATATGCTTTTGATTAATTTCCAGAATTCCAAAAAAAGTTGATTCATGAGGAAGAATGGACTACTGGAGCTCTACCCTGTCATTTTCACTTGGGTCAGTCTGGTAAATATTTTTTTAAGTACCAACCATGTGCTCCACAGTGGGCTAGGTATTGGAGGTGCAGAAATATTTAATTTCAGAGGTCATGAATTGCATCCCCAAGCAAAGGACATTTCATGTGGGATGAGGAGGAGGTGTGCAAAGGCCCTGAATCAGGAGGAAGTCTGAGAGTGGGGGATGGGAAGCAGGCCAGGGTGCTAGGAACGCAGAGGGAGGAGAGGTGATGACACTAGCTGTCACTGGGAAGGGCAAAGCAGGGAGTGCACTTCATGATAAAAAAGATGAGGAGTTACTGTTGATAGATGAGCAAAGAAGGTAGTTTACTGAGATGGACACTGTTTCTGGTGAAGACTGTTAACATGACAACAAAGGATTGAGAGTATTCCGTAAGCTTGTTTGCTAAAGTAGTGACAGGGTTTAAGAGGTTTGACTCCAATTTTGAAAAAAATTCTACCTTAAGTAAAACACTATCCAACAATATTACATGCTACAGAAGCAACTGTTTGTGAAAGTACAATTGATGTGGCCAACTTCATTGTTGTCCTATTGGAATTGTCATAGCCACCCCAACCTTCAGCAACTATCACATGATCAGTCAGCAACCATCAATGCTGAGCTAAGACTCCCCACCAGCAACACGCTTATGACACTCTGAAGGCTCAGAAGATGGTTAGCCTTTAAGCAATGAAGGATTTTTCTTTTCCACAATCACAAGTTTTTTATTTTGCTTTTACAGATACATATAATTCCAGATTAGTCATATGTATAAGAGATCGCGCATGGGGGCTATGTGACAGCCTGGAGGGGTGGGATGGGGGGAATGGGATAGACATATGACTCCTTTCCAATTTCTGATGAGATTACTGTTTGTCCCAACTGTTGTACATTGTCCAGCTAGCAGGCACTGGTACATTTCCTTAAATATCTTTCACAAATGCCCCTTGGAAAACCATCTCAGCACTGGCAGAGTTCTGAGTTAGGCAAGACAAAGGCTTACCTTTTGAACTGCTCCTCCGAGAAGACATCTGACATGTCAAAACAGCCAACCACATTTCTCTTTATTGTTATATGCTTTTGATTAATTTCCAGAATTCCAAAAAAAGTTGATTCATGAGGAAGAATGGACTACTGGAGCTCTACCCTGTCATTTTCACTTGGGTCAGTCTGGTAAATATTTTTTTAAGTACCAACCATGTGCTCCACAGTGGGCTAGGTATTGGAGGTGCAGAAATATTTAATTTCAGAGGTCATGAATTGCATCCCCAAGCAAAGGACATTTCATGTGGGATGAGGAGGAGGTGTGCAAAGGCCCTGAATCAGGAGGAAGTCTGAGAGTGGGGGATGGGAAGCAGGCCAGGGTGCTAGGAACGCAGAGGGAGGAGAGGTGATGACACTAGCTGTCACTGGGAAGGGGCAAAGCAGGGACAGTGCCATCCAGTCTCTGGGATGCAGATCTGGAGCTTATCATAAAAGTAGCAGAAGCTGTCATAATTATTAAGCCAGTGGGGGAGGAGCTTCCACACTTCCTCCTAAAACTCAAGAATGTAACCTTTCCCTTCTAAGTAATGTCAACTTGATCTGGCCCAGGGCTCTTTCTCACCACTGGGAAATACAGACCACATACTTGACATTCTTAATGTCTGCGATTTAAAACAATCTGAGATGACCTTTTGGGGATGAATTTTGGTCTTTTCAGAATGTGATCTCAGTTTGGCTCTGGACGTTCCTTACCCCCTTCTTCAGCCCTCTTCCGTGGGGCCGCATCATCATTCACTGATGCTGTTTGTTTTTTTTGTTTGTGGCGGGACAGCTTCTGTTCCATCCTGGCACTGTGGCAGAGGGGTGTCTTCTGTACCTCTCCTGCCTCGGCCACCCCAGGTCTGTGTCCCATCCGCTGGACCCCCAGGGCCGGTACCTGTTGGGTGAGACTGGCCCCCTGCTCCTACGCAACTCACGGTGGCTTCCTGCCAAAGTCCTCACACCCCTAGACGGCCACAATGCTCCAGTGCTCATTCCAGCCTGGTGAGAATACAAAACAACCTCCTTACTTGTATATTTGCCAAAGAAGAGGTTATTCACGGCAGAAATGGATTTGATAAAATAAATAAATAAGTAGGACACGTGCTTTCAAGTGTAAAGATTAAGTAGCTAAGCCTTATGCTGAAGTCAGAAGAGAAACAAGAATCTTAGGTCATGTATCAGAGTTTACACAAACATCATCTAATTCTTATTTATTTGGTTAACACTTGGGGCAGGAGAAACACGTCAAATGTTATAATTTCAGCATCAAAAACATATGTAAAGCAGCTCTTAGTCGCCAGAACAGTTGATGGAAACTGCCCGTTTCGAAGGAGCGCGGAAGAATGCCTTTGTGCTGCTGAGTTTTCACGTTCTTGACTTACCAGATCAAGGACAGATGTGAATGTATTTTTCGACTTCATAACCAACAGGGAGTATTGCAACTTAAAGCAGCTGGGGAGAGAGCCATGTATAATACAATGTTCTGTCTGGAAACTGACTTATTTTAATGGGCAAAATGGGAGGCAGTGGGATGGATACCTAGATTCACTGTGAGAAATAGAATTTGGGGGAGATCTATCTCTCACCAGCCAGTGGGGGAGGAGCTTCCACACTTCCTCCTAAAACTCAAGAATGTAACCTTTCCCTTCTAAGTAATGTCAACTTGATCTGGCCCAGGGCTCTTTCTCACCACTGGGAAATACAGACCACATACTTGACATTCTTAATGTCTGCGATTTAAAACAATCTGAGATGACCTTTTGGGGATGAATTTTGGTCTTTTCAGAATGTGATCTCAGTTTGGCTCTGGACGTTCCTTACCCCCTTCTTCAGCCCTCTTCCGTGGGGCCGCATCATCATTCACTGATGCTGTTTGTTTTTTTTGTGGCGGGACAGCTTCTGTTCCATCCTGGCACTGTGGCAGAGGGGTGTCTTCTGTACCTCTCCTGCCTCGGCCACCCCAGGTCTGTGTCCCATCCGCTGGACCCCCAGGGCCGGTACCTGTTGGGTGAGACTGGCCCCCTGCTCCTACGCAACTCACGGTGGCTTCCTGCCAAAGTCCTCACACCCCTAGACGGCCACAATGCTCCAGTGCTCATTCCAGCCTGGTGAGAATACAAAACAACCTCCTTACTTGTATATTTGCCAAAGAAGAGGTTATTCACGGCAGAAATGGATTTGATAAAATAAATAAATAAGTAGGACACGTGCTTTCAAGTGTAAAGATTAAGTAGCTAAGCCTTATGCTGAAGTCAGAAGAGAAACAAGAATCTTAGGTCATGTATCAGAGTTTACACAAACATCATCTAATTCTTATTTATTTGGTTAACACTTGGGGCAGGAGAAACACGTCAAATGTTATAATTTCAGCATCAAAAACATATGTAAAGCAGCTCTTAGTCGCCAGAACAGTTGATGGAAACTGCCCGTTTCGAAGGAGCGCGGAAGAATGCCTTTGTGCTGCTGAGTTTTCACGTTCTTGACTTACCAGATCAAGGACAGATGTGAATGTATTTTTCGACTTCATAACCAACAGGGAGTATTGCAACTTAAAGCAGCTGGGGAGAGAGCCATGTATAATACAATGTTCTGTCTGGAAACTGACTTATTTTAATGGGCAAAATGGGAGGCAGTGGGATGGATACCTAGATTCACTGTGAGAAATAGAATTTGGGGGAGTGAGGGAGGATCCTGGTGCTTTCCCTGGTGTTAAGGTAAGTCCCTATCATTCCCTCAGGGAAAAGGTCCCTTTTCAAAAAGGATGTCCAGCTCTCTTTCCATCCAAGGTCGAAACATGCTTCGGATACCACGTGGGGCCAGGGGCAGTGGATTTCCTACTAGGGGCCAAAGTCTATGCTAAGGGCTTTGCATGCATTGATTTCTAGAATAATCTTTTGAGGAAAGTACTCCAAGTCCTCAGGCCCTTTTCTGAAAATTCTTAGGGCTGATGTTTCAAAACTGAGCATTTTTCTCCCAGATTTTAGTAAAAGAATAATATGGGTACACAGTACAGGATCCCTTCCCCTCCAGGATCAGCAGTACCACACTTTGATCAAACACATGAGTGGGAAAAAATAAAAGTCATACATTTAATTTTGGTGGGACAAATAAATGTCATACATTACTTCACATTAATGCAGGTCGGACTTCACCACTAACTGAGTTTTTGTATTAAGAATTCAAGAAAAAAAGATGAGGTTTTCTGTTCCCAGAGCTTTGGGGATTTCAGAATGACAAGAAAGCAATCTGATCTGTACTCTAAGACCCACATGATAGGTAAGGAAACGTTCACCCTCTGTATCTCAGTCTCTTCTACTTTTAAGCAATTGTTTCTCCATCAACTCCTTTTCAGTCTTCAGAAGCTATGGTCAGCCAGTTCTCGCATTCCCAGCCCCCTCGCCAGCCTCTTTCCAGGACCACAGGCTGGCTGCTCCGGTTGAGCCTCGAGCGCCCCCTGGGTACCGCAGCTGCTCAGGGACTCGGTGCCAGTCTCCCTTTACATAAACCTGCTTCTTTCTCCTTTTCTCCTGAAGAAGGAAGATCAATGGACAAACAGAGAGCAAAAATACGGTTCATTTTTTAAAAAATGAGACACCGACAACTCCCCTTGCCTGGCATCCCCATGGTTTGGGAGCTGTTAATTGTGGCTCTAGAACATTCCATGTCTTGAGAACAGTGTCCAGGGCCGTAGGGAAGGATCTCTGTCCATCCACACACAAGGACCGTCACTCAACACGTGGTAATCCCTTGCGAACAGCGGTCTCAGGAGAAAGAAACCAAAGGCTCAAGCAGAGTCAGTGGGCACCTCCCCGACGCTGAGGTGTGCCTGCTACCCACAGGAGAGATGGATCTGTGGGCGAGGCCCTGGTGAATGCCACGGGCAGAGCTTAGGTGGCACAACTGAGCTGAGTCCACGCACCTATGTGAGGGAGAGTGGGTGTCGCTCAGAGATGGGTCCAAGTTAGTTGCTTTGCAGGAGCATCTGCGAGGGTCTCTGCCCCTCCTTCCTGCCTAATTTCTGGTGAAGGGGAAGCAAGGGGTCCAGAGCCAATAGACCAAAGCTATGAGGAGTTGGGTGTGTGCTAGGCTGATGGACAGACCGCCGGCTCCTGTATAAACCCCAGAGACAGAGTAAAGGGTGGGTGGGTCCTTGAGGGCCACTCTGCAGCCTTCAGGGAGTTGGAGAACTTCCACCCCTTCAGCTGATTGTGACTGACTTTCAAGACATGAATAAGCCCCACTATCCAGAGAACCAGCAGAGCAGAGTTGGGACTGAACAGAGGACTCGGTCTCACCACAGCAGGAAGAAAAGTTTTGCCCAAATGCAGAAGCTCTGCAGTGCACTTGGCTCCCCTGCTGACCCAGCTAATGCTCTGACTTTCAAAGAATAGGTAGGAGTCTGACAGGCTCACCGAAAATAGAGAGAGAAAAATAAATCTTCCCAGAGAACTTCTAAAATCACCTTTCCCCCCACCCCTTTCTATTTCTGAAGGGTCTTGGGCCCAGGCTTGGGGAGAAATTGTGCTTGAGAGGGAAGGAAGGGAGGAGGGAGAAGGAGAGAGGGGAGAAGGTGGAGCCCAGGGGCATGCACTGGGGTGGGGTCCTGGGAAGACACCCCTGAGAGTGGAGGCAGTTCTGGTGGGGACACTATAAACAAGAGACAATATGGAAAATGCAGCCCCATCTGGCTTCCATTCGCTGGCTGATGGCTTCACGCCAGGCAGTGTGCTGAGAGCTGGATGTGGGACCATCGCCTTCTGTCATCAATTCTAAAACAAACATCCATTGCATATTTTTGTATCAACACAATTTGGATGTGTCTGAGTGTTCATGGCATCTCAGGACTGAGTCAGAATTTAACTGGCAGCACTTTTAGAAACTTTTCTGTGGTGGTACATAAGATAACTGTCCATCTTATAACTGAGGGCATCTCAGATTTGCATAAACCAGGTATTAGCCCTTCTCACAGACAAGACACTTGAGGCCTGGAGAGAGTAGGAGTCATGCTGGAAGTCACACAGCTGTTCCTTGGACTTGAAATCAGCTCTCTCTGGCTCTCAGTCACCGGCTTCCAGTGGGGCAGGAGCTGGAAGCCCCATCCATACAGGGAGCAGAATGTTCTCTCCACAGGCAAGTCTGAAGATGGAGAAGGAGCACTGCAAGATCTGGCCCAGCCAGCTGGGCACGAAGGTGGGAGGGCGTGGGAGAACAGGAGAGCACGAGACTGGCAAACCTTCAGGTCTGTGGGGCATCCTACAGATGATTCTTCTTTTTCACCCAGCGTCCTGTTTTTGTCACTGCTCATTCCTTAAACATCAGCTGATTTTCTCAGTCTGCCTTTGAGTTAACTCAGAGCAACTGAATTGTTGAAGAATATTTGCATGGGGTCTTTGTCCTTTGAATCAAGAGTGACTCATTCAGAGAAGCTGGGGGAAGTGAAGAGAGGCTGAACCCTTTCAAAGAATAGGTAGGAGTCTGACAGGCTCACCGAAAATAGAGAGAGAAAAATAAATCTTCCCAGAGAACTTCTAAAATCACCTTTCCCCCCACCCCTTTCTATTTCTGAAGGGTCTTGGGCCCAGGCTTGGGGAGAAATTGTGCTTGAGAGGGAAGGAAGGGAGGAGGGAGAAGGAGAGAGGGGAGAAGGTGGAGCCCAGGGGCATGCACTGGGGTGGGGTCCTGGGAAGACACCCCTGAGAGTGGAGGCAGTTCTGGTGGGGACACTATAAACAAGAGACAATATGGAAAATGCAGCCCCATCTGGCTTCCATTCGCTGGCTGATGGCTTCACGCCAGGCAGTGTGCTGAGAGCTGGATGTGGGACCATCGCCTTCTGTCATCAATTCTAAAACAAACATCCATTGCATATTTTTGTATCAACACAATTTGGATGTGTCTGAGTGTTCATGGCATCTCAGGACTGAGTCAGAATTTAACTGGCAGCACTTTTAGAAACTTTTCTGTGGTGGTACATAAGATAACTGTCCATCTTATAACTGAGGGCATCTCAGATTTGCATAAACCAGGTATTAGCCCTTCTCACAGACAAGACACTTGAGGCCTGGAGAGAGTAGGAGTCATGCTGGAAGTCACACAGCTGTTCCTTGGACTTGAAATCAGCTCTCTCTGGCTCTCAGTCACCGGCTTCCAGTGGGGCAGGAGCTGGAAGCCCCATCCATACAGGGAGCAGAATGTTCTCTCCACAGGCAAGTCTGAAGATGGAGAAGGAGCACTGCAAGATCTGGCCCAGCCAGCTGGGCACGAAGGTGGGAGGGCGTGGGAGAACAGGAGAGCACGAGACTGGCAAACCTTCAGGTCTGTGGGGCATCCTACAGATGATTCTTCTTTTTCACCCAGCGTCCTGTTTTTGTCACTGCTCATTCCTTAAACATCAGCTGATTTTCTCAGTCTGCCTTTGAGTTAACTCAGAGCAACTGAATTGTTGAAGAATATTTGCATGGGGTCTTTGTCCTTTGAATCAAGAGTGACTCATTCAGAGAAGCAGTGGGGAAGTGAAGAGAGGCTGAACTTTGAAGTCAGGTGCATTGGGATTTGAATCCTGGCTTTTTCTGCCTTTTTAACAAGCTGGAAAGTTCCTTAGACTCTCTGAGCCTCAGAGTTCTCATCTGCAAATGTGAGTAATAATGACAAATATGTGGAAACACCATTGTGAGGATTTCGTGTATGGAAAATACCTGAACTGTGGTAGGAGTTCAAGTGCAAACTCAAGTTACTCCTTTATCATTATTATTAGCAATATTGTTATGGTGATGATGGTGATGGTGACGATGGTGGTAATGGAGATGATGGTGATGGTGACGATGGTGGTAATGGAGATGATGGTGATGGTGATGACGGTGGTGAAGATGATAATGGTGATGGTGATGATGGTGATGATAATGATCATCATGGTGATGATAGTGATGATGGTGATGATGATGATCATGGTGATGATGGTGATGATGGTGGTGATGGTGATGGTTATGATAGTGATAATGGTGATGATAATGGTGATGATGGTGGTGATGGTAATGATGATAGTGATGATGGTGATGGTGGTAGTGATGGTGATGATGGTGATGGTGATAGTGGTGATGGTGATGATGATGATCATGGTGATGATGGTGATGATGGTGGTGATGGTGATGGTTATGATAGTGATAATGGTGATGATAATGGTAATGATGGTGGTGATGGTGATGATGATAGTGCTGATGGTGATGGTGGTAGTGATGGTGATGATGGTGATGGTGATAGTGGTGATGATGATGCTGATGATAATGATGGTGGTGATGATGGGGATGGTGGTGATGATGGTGATGGTGGTGATGATGGGGATGGGGATGATGGTGGAGATGATGATTAAAGACACACAGGACCTTTCTCTCTATTGCCTCATATCTTTTACACTCTCACAGGCCCTAATACCCCTGTGCTCTTGGCTCCCTAGTTGCTGGGTTGAGACCCCCTTTCTGGTCAGGAGTGCAGCCCTGACACTTTGGTTGGTGTAATCACTGCTCCCACCCAGCCCTGCCCTCTCTTGGGATCTCCTTGAGGAGGAGAAGCTCTAGGAGGTGGGGCCATGACCCTCTCAGCACCCTGGCGTTGCTCTCCCCTCACTCTCCCTCCAGCATCTGTTTTAGCCCCTCTCAGCCCCCAGCTTCCCTGGACTAAGGTCATCACTGGAGGAGACAACAGAACAGCCTCCCCAACTGTTTCTGGGTGGGCTTTCCTCACTGCAGTTCCCCATGCTGGCGGAGGGAAGGCACCCAGCGTGCCCCCAGATTAGAGACAGGCAGTGGGGAAGTGAAGAGAGGCTGAACTTTGAAGTCAGGTGCATTGGGATTTGAATCCTGGCTTTTCTGCCTTTTTAACAAGCTGGAAAGTTCCTTAGACTCTCTGAGCCTCAGAGTTCTCATCTGCAAATGTGAGTAATAATGACAAATATGTGGAAACACCATTGTGAGGATTTCGTGTATGGAAAATACCTGAACTGTGGTAGGAGTTCAAGTGCAAACTCAAGTTACTCCTTTATCATTATTATTAGCAATATTGTTATGGTGATGATGGTGATGGTGACGATGGTGGTAATGGAGATGATGGTGATGGTGACGATGGTGGTAATGGAGATGATGGTGATGGTGATGACGGTGGTGAAGATGATAATGGTGATGGTGATGATGGTGATGATAATGATCATCATGGTGATGATAGTGATGATGGTGATGATGATGATCATGGTGATGATGGTGATGATGGTGGTGATGGTGATGGTTATGATAGTGATAATGGTGATGATAATGGTGATGATGGTGGTGATGGTAATGATGATAGTGATGATGGTGATGGTGGTAGTGATGGTGATGATGGTGATGGTGATAGTGGTGATGGTGATGATGATGATCATGGTGATGATGGTGATGATGGTGGTGATGGTGATGGTTATGATAGTGATAATGGTGATGATAATGGTAATGATGGTGGTGATGGTGATGATGATAGTGCTGATGGTGATGGTGGTAGTGATGGTGATGATGGTGATGGTGATAGTGGTGATGATGATGCTGATGATAATGATGGTGGTGATGATGGGGATGGTGGTGATGATGGTGATGGTGGTGATGATGGGGATGGGGATGATGGTGGAGATGATGATTAAAGACACACAGGACCTTTCTCTCTATTGCCTCATATCTTTTACACTCTCACAGGCCCTAATACCCCTGTGCTCTTGGCTCCCTAGTTGCTGGGTTGAGACCCCCTTTCTGGTCAGGAGTGCAGCCCTGACACTTTGGTTGGTGTAATCACTGCTCCCACCCAGCCCTGCCCTCTCTTGGGATCTCCTTGAGGAGGAGAAGCTCTAGGAGGTGGGGCCATGACCCTCTCAGCACCCTGGCGTTGCTCTCCCCTCACTCTCCCTCCAGCATCTGTTTTAGCCCCTCTCAGCCCCCAGCTTCCCTGGACTAAGGTCATCACTGGAGGAGACAACAGAACAGCCTCCCCAACTGTTTCTGGGTGGGCTTTCCTCACTGCAGTTCCCCATGCTGGCGGAGGGAAGGCACCCAGCGTGCCCCCAGATTAAGCCATGGCTCTTCCCCAGGTGCTCGTGACACCCTGACATGACCAGTCACTGCTGCAAGATGCTCAGGCATTCTAGGGCCCAGAGCCCATCACTTGGGACTCCACATTTCACATTTACCTCTGCAACTGCTCAGCATAAACCCGTGAGGAGAGGATTGCGATGCCTATTTCGCAGGTGAAGAAATGGAGGCCCAGAAAGGCTGAGCATCCAGTCCAAGCTCACATAGCCCAGGTGTGAACTTGACCTAGACTTGAGCTCAAGGCTGACCTCAAAGACCTCATGACCTCCCACCCTACGCTATGCCCAGAGGCTCAGAATAATTGCCAGGGCAGCTGTTATTTGCCACAGGATCTGCCTAAAGCAAGAGAAAAGGCGAGTGGGAAGGACCATTTCAGAAAAAGAGTTCGGGGAGGAAAAGCAGGTCTGGAAATCCAGCTGCTGGTGGAATGGGACAGTGGCCTTTTTCCAGAGGTGAGAGCTGGGCCCTCAACCGTCTGTAGCCAGGTGCAGGAGTGTGGGTGAGAATGCTCCAAGAGAGTCCCACCTTGTCGCTTTGGGCTTGTTCCAGAGGAAGATCCGTGATGCCTTTGCTGGGAACTCCCATGAATGTGCTCAGGAAGCGTATAACCATAGGAACTTTCTAGAAAGGATGGTTCCCACTGCTACAAGCCAGAGCTTGTAGCTCCACTCCTATAGGTGTTTACAAAGCTGACCAAACACGACAGGAGAATCTCAGGAATCTTCATGTAAAGATAACCATCAAAGTCCAGCAACTGGAAAGTAGTAAAAAATAAATAAATAAATAAATAATCTCACTCCCAGGCCAATGACTGGTGCCGCTCCCATTCTCCTGTTCCTTTTGCCTGAGATGCCCTCTCCCCGCCTTCTGTATCTAGGGGATTCGCAGACCTCCTCCAAGGCCCAACTCCTGTGTCCCCTCCTGTGATGCCATCCCAGGTCCTTCCAGAAACATGGTGAGCGCCACCTCTGAGGCTGCAGATGCCTTTTAGGAGCCTGCAGAAGAATTGTCAGGTTACTTCTCAGCACAGTATTTGGAATACAGTAGGTGTTCAATAAATGCACGTGGAACAAAAACATTCATGAACACAAGCCTAGTTAGCTTAGCTTCGATTGGAAATTGCGGGAAACCCATACGTTAGTTCTTTGCATCAGCCTGTTGTGGTGCATCTCAGGGGAAGATTTAGGACAGTGACCTTAATACCTATAGAAGAAACAAGGATTGTTGCCAAGGTCTTCACTTGCTTCTGAGGCCCGGATAGAGTCTGGCACGATTTGGTCCTGGTAGCCTTGTCTTTACTGCCCTCTTGTGGCCAAAAATGTTGCCGTCGTATCTGAAAAAGATTTCATTGCAGTCACAGAGAAGTACGGATTTTTGTTTCCTGAAACAGTGTTTTCGGATCCCTGAGTCATTTTGATCCAGTCCCACCCACCCTGTATGTATCTGTGACCTCCCCTCCAATGCCTTGACAATATGTGAAAATAATGCTAGATAGATAGCTAATAGAGACTGACTGGCCTATACAGATCAGCTCAGAAAAAGAGTTCGGGAGGAAAAGCAGGTTGCTTACAAGCCCAGAGCTGCAGGAGTGTGGGTGAGAATGCTCCAAGAGAGTCCCACCTTGTCGCTTTGGGCTTGTTCCAGAGGAAGATCCGTGATGCCTTTGCTGGGAACTCCCATGAATGTGCTCAGGAAGCGTATAACCATAGGAACTTTCTAGAAAGGATGGTTCCCACTGCTACAAGCCAGAGCTTGTAGCTCCACTCCTATAGGTGTTTACAAAGCTGACCAAACACGACAGGAGAATCTCAGGAATCTTCATGTAAAGATAACCATCAAAGTCCAGCAACTGGAAAGTAGTAAAAAATAAATAAATAAATAAATAATCTCACTCCCAGGCCAATGACTGGTGCCGCTCCCATTCTCCTGTTCCTTTTGCCTGAGATGCCCTCTCCCCGCCTTCTGTATCTAGGGGATTCGCAGACCTCCTCCAAGGCCCAACTCCTGTGTCCCCTCCTGTGATGCCATCCCAGGTCCTTCCAGAAACATGGTGAGCGCCACCTCTGAGGCTGCAGATGCCTTTTAGGAGCCTGCAGAAGAATTGTCAGGTTACTTCTCAGCACAGTATTTGGAATACAGTAGGTGTTCAATAAATGCACGTGGAACAAAAACATTCATGAACACAAGCCTAGTTAGCTTAGCTTCGATTGGAAATTGCGGGAAACCCATACGTTAGTTCTTTGCATCAGCCTGTTGTGGTGCATCTCAGGGGAAGATTTAGGACAGTGACCTTAATACCTATAGAAGAAACAAGGATTGTTGCCAAGGTCTTCACTTGCTTCTGAGGCCCGGATAGAGTCTGGCACGATTTGGTCCTGGTAGCCTTGTCTTTACTGCCCTCTTGTGGCCAAAAATGTTGCCGTCGTATCTGAAAAAGATTTCATTGCAGTCACAGAGAAGTACGGATTTTTGTTTCCTGAAACAGTGTTTTTCGGATCCCTGAGTCATTTTGATCCAGTCCCACCCACCCTGTATGTATCTGTGATCTCCCCTCCAATGCCTTGACAATATGTGAAAATAATGCTAGATAGATAGCTAATAGAGACTGACTGGCCTTAAAATGAGCATCAGAGACAGTCATCAAAGTGGCCATCAGCTCTGGATTAGCACTGTGTCAAGTTCCCGGCTGTTGAAGGAAATGACACAGTGCGTGGTAGATTTCTGTCCTCAAAGCCCTGACAATCTATTCGTAACACTTTCACCCAAAGTGAGTAGGTCAGAGTAGTACTATGGGACACTGTACACTAATAAAAAAAAATCATGAAGTTAACAAGAGTCAAGCTTCGGCATCAGACAGCCTTGGGTGTATATCCTGGTCCCACCACTGACTGCCTAGGTGACCATGAACGACTTACTTCACCACCTTGGACATTTCCTCATCTGTAAAATGGGTCTGGCAAGAGTTCCTCCTTCGCAGAGTCAGGACGATTAATGGAGACAATGTGAGTCCAGACCTCAGCATGGTGCCTGGCACAGAGCAAGTCCCACACGTGTTAGCCATTATTGTTATAGATAAGATTTTTAATTGTCTCGTGCAATAAGGTAGACACAAGATAGACAACAAGGTCAGATGTAATAAAGAGTGGGATAAATATACTCCTAATCATAGCCTTCTCAAAGGCAGGCCTTTAAGTGTTTTTAATTTTCAGAGCCCATTGTAACAAGGTGTTTATTAATATGATAGTGCATCAATGGCAAGATGACCCATAGGGCTGCCTTGTCTCAAGGCTTCGTGAAACAGGCAGGCTATCAGCTGTCTCTAGCCAGAGTTCATTGGTTTTAATTTTTCCCTCGTTTCCTACAGCAGACATCAATAATTGATCATTTATCCTTATACAACCATGGCAGACATTGCTAATCAATCACAGCACTCTCTCTCACAAATAGACCAACTATATGACCTCTGAGTTCTCATTACAAAACTCAGGCAATTACAAAAATTAAACTGAGTGGGAAATGGCAGTCTAACTTACCTTTCCAAGCCTTGACACAGGAGTAGTTAAAGACCTAGAGAGGGAAGGAAAGGGCATCTTAGCCAGAGGGAGTGAAGGAAGCTAAATTTTGAGTGAGAAGACAGGAAAGGGGCTAGAGAGAGTCTGCTTTCTGTGAGTCTGAGCAGACTGCCACTGTTGGCAAAGGGAATCTCTGAAATTTGTTGGGCAGGTGTATGAGATCGTGGGCCCTTGGAGGCAAGACCTCTCTGGAAGCTCACCCCAGGCAGATTGTGAATGGACTTGAGCCCCGAGGGGCAGTGAGGAAGTTTGGAACTGAGGACAGGTGCTGATGGAGATAAACGTCCGAGATGCTGGAAAAGCAACTTTTCTGGGCGTGGTGACTCCTGCCATATCTGGAATAAAAATGCCATCAAAGCTGCTTCTCTGATCCTGAACTCTGCAGGCTGGGAGAACAATGCCCTCCCAACAGGAGGGAGTGGGCACAGAGGAGAGGATGCGCTTTGTTTGGGGTGAGGGCTGGAGTCAGAGGTGCCTTCAAGATTACCAGTGGCAATTTCCTATGGGCAGCTAGAAACGAGAGATGGGAACCAGGGCTAGAGCAACCGATATTAGAAAGGAAGAGAGAAAACGGTTCATGCTTTCCAGGTCCAGTCTCGTTTTTACTCAAAGCAGTTTGGGCAGAAAATGAGAGCATTCATTCAGGAGAAAGATAAACCGGGTAAAGGTCACAGCTTAATTAAGAGGCATTTGCAGCAATCCGGTTATTCCAAAAGATACCGCTTATCTGGGTCAAGTGTCCTTTTGACAATATCACCTAAAATGAGTAGGAAAAAAGTGTCCTTTGGTAATAGGGAAAAGTAAGTCTCATGCGCAGGACCCTGAATGTCCCTGTTGCTAAGAAAGAAAGTGTATATTTAACTGAAATACCCCAGCAATCAGAAGAGAGGTCAGAGGGACAATTCCTTTATTAAGAGTCTCCATTTCCTAACACGAGAGAAAGTCACTTGGGCTCGAAGGTCAAACAGACCTGGATTTGAACCTCAGCTCCACCACTTCCTAGCTGTGTGACCTTGGACAAGATACTTAACCTCTCTGAACCTTGTTTCCTTCCTCCATAAAACGGAGGTAATAGTTCACAGGGATAACTAGCACGAACTTAGTTCACAGGGCTATTGTGGTACTCAAATGAAAGCATGTATATAAAGATGTGATCGTGTACTTGACACATGATAAGCATGGAATGTACGAGAATAATCTTTTTATCCCATCACTTAATTTTTTTTTCTTTTATTTTATATTTTCCCATCACTTAATTTTTAAGGAACAGATTTTAAATAAGCAGCTATTCTTTTCACGTCTGATAGGATTCTGGGGCATCCTCAAAGGGAGACACAGACACCCTATGCTAATATGAACCAGGAGGGTGCATTTCTTCATCCATGTGTTGTTTATTAAGTGACCCAGTGAGAGGGCCTCAGGAAGTCCTGTAGGAGTTTAACAGCCCACTGGCCATGTTCTGTGGGCTTGTGCCCAGTGAGGCTCTGGAGGGCTCTGCCGTCTGCTCGCCAGGGTCCTTTCTCGTTTCTACCCATGTCTGCATGACACAGGAGTTCTTTTTTTTATTATTTTTTTAATTTTTATTATTATTTTTTATTATTATTTATTTATCTTTTTGGGGAGTGGGGTGGGGAGGGAGGGGGACGGGTGGGCCACTTCTATTGGTCTTTCATTTCTCTATGTTCATCCGTCTTTGTTCTTTGGCCTGTGTGGGCCTCCCATCGCGGTGGCCTCTGTTGTCGCAGAGCACTGGCTCTGGGCGCATGCGCGCCAGAGCTCCGGCTCGGTGATTGGACATATCAGTCCAGCCGCTCCGCGGCACGTGGGATCTTCCCAGGCCAGGGATCGAACCGGCGCCCCTTGCACTGCAAGGCGGTGTCCTTACCCACTGGACCACCAGGGGAAGCCTGACACAGGAGTTCTACATGGACTTGTGTGATGGCCCCTTGACCCATGGGTGGGGATGCCCTACCAACCCCAAAGGAATATCTTGAACCAGGGCTAGTGAGCAAAGACAGGATCCTTACTTGGCCTTTCCCTGGGGAGACCTTGGAGAGTTTCTACCACTGATGACCAGCAGCAGACTAAATCCTTGGAAAGTTCCAGTTCCTAGGTAAGAATTTAGGGTGGTTACACTCACAGTATAATAGTGATACCTGATACTTGCTGAGTAATCACTATGTCCTGGAAACTGTTTGAACTATGTACACACTCACTTGCTCCATCCTCACTATGACGTCCCCATGTTACAGATGGATCACTGAGGCCCAGAGACATTAACAAACTTCCCTGTGAGCTTATAGTTACTAAGTGGCAGAAGAATGATTAGAAGAACCCAGGAACCCTGACTTCAGAGCCTGCACTTTTAACCGCTGTGTTATATCAATAGCTGTGCCCCAGCCGGGGCTCCACATTGGAGGGAGGGGTAAGACCACAGTTCAAGGTTTGGTCTTCTGAGGAGAGGCTCTGCGGGCAAAGAAATGGCCCAGCAGTGCAGCTTGCCCAGGCCTGAACCCACCTCGGTGGAACGTTTTGCCCGTTGCCAGGCTGCAGGACAAAGAGTCTTCCGTTAGATGTTCCTGCTGGTGAGTCACCCTCAGGAAGCTGCTGGACGGGGCCTTCCGGTAAGTAGGACACAGAGAGTTTCTTCTCCAATTCCTTTTTTAACAGCCCACTGGCCATGTTCTGTGGGCTTGTGCCCAGTGAGGCTCTGGAGGGCTCTGCCGCTGCTCGCCAGGGTCCTTTCTCGTTCTACCCATGTCTGCATGACACAGGAGTTCTTTTTTATTATTTTTTAATTTTTATTATTATTTTTATTATTATTTATTTATCTTTTGGGGAGTGGGGTGGGGAGGGAGGGGGACGGGTGGGCCACTTCTATTGGTCTTTCATTTCTCTATGTTCATCCGTCTTTGTTCTTTGGCCTGTGTGGGCCTCCCATCGCGGTGGCCTCTGTTGTCGCAGAGCACTGGCTCTGGGCGCATGCGCGCCAGAGCTCCGGCTCGGTGATTGGACATATCAGTCCAGCCGCTCCGCGGCACGTGGGATCTTCCCAGGCCAGGGATCGAACCGGCGCCCCTTGCACTGCAAGGCGGTGTCCTTACCCACTGGACCACCAGGGGAAGCCTGACACAGGAGTTCTACATGGACTTGTGTGATGGCCCCTTGACCCATGGGTGGGGATGCCCTACCAACCCCAAAGGAATATCTTGAACCAGGGCTAGTGAGCAAAGACAGGATCCTTACTTGGCCTTTCCCTGGGGAGACCTTGGAGAGTTTCTACCACTGATGACCAGCAGCAGACTAAATCCTTGGAAAGTTCCAGTTCCTAGGTAAGAATTTAGGGTGGTTACACTCACAGTATAATAGTGATACCTGATACTTGCTGAGTAATCACTATGTCCTGGAAACTGTTTGAACTATGTACACACTCACTTGCTCCATCCTCACTATGACGTCCCCATGTTACAGATGGATCACTGAGGCCCAGAGACATTAACAAATTTCCCCTGTGAGCTTATAGTTACTAAGTGGCAGAAGAATGATTAGAAGAACCCAGGAACCCTGACTTCAGAGCCTGCACTTTTAACCGCTGTGTTATATCAATAGCTGTGCCCCAGCCGGGGCTCCACATTGGAGGGAGGGGTAAGACCACAGTTCAAGGTTTGGTCTTCTGAGGAGAGGCTCTGCGGGCAAAGAAATGGCCCAGCAGTGCAGCTTGCCCAGGCCTGAACCCACCTCGGTGGAACGTTTTGCCCGTTGCCAGGCTGCAGGACAAAGAGTCTTCCGTTAGATGTTCCTGCTGGTGAGTCACCCTCAGGAAGCTGCTGGACTCCCCTCGGGCTCCTGCTCTTTGGGGTTTTTTTTGTTCCTTTCCTGGAGCTAAGTAGGACACAGAGAGTTTCTTCTCCAATTCCTATATTTACTTATGTGATCTTCTCATCCCCCAACAATTTTTAATAGGAAAGGTTAAAAGCTCCCAGCGACACCATCCACCTCCCAACTCGAGGGAACCTGGGGAGGTGGGT
The DNA here is from genome assembly GCA_022376925.1 of Tragulus kanchil. Lineage (NCBI taxonomy): Eukaryota > Metazoa > Chordata > Mammalia > Artiodactyla > Tragulidae > Tragulus > Tragulus kanchil. The sequence goes on along the minus strand of JAIOJX010000005.1, from coordinate 126,597,259 downwards.
GAGGGGGCCAGTGGTGGTCCGGAGCCGTGGCGGCCCAGGGGCATGGCCAAGTGACTGTTGAAAGTGTAACCTGGGGGCTCCAGCTCTGTTCCCACCTCTGCACCTGCTCTCAGGAAGCCGTGCAGGAGGGGAGGCAGGGTTGGAGTGGGGGAGGGAATGATGCTCTCACACTCTCAGCTTCAGGAGGAGGAGTGAAAGGGCTCCTTCCAACGGGGGCTGGGGGACACCCCAAGAATAGTCATCTTTCACAATATTCCCTGGCAGCCACTGGTATCAAGGTATGATGGTGACTCATACCAAACTTAGGTCTTAGGTCAAACTGCAGGTAGAAACGGGAGACACAGAACTATGGAAAGGTGTCTCAGGTCACATGGGCCTTCGGGGAGTAGATCCACAGAGATCTCCTCAGGCTGTCCTATCTCTGGGTTCACGCTGAGCCCAAGGCAGGCCAGGAATGAAAGACCGCATCCAATCATTCATGAGTCACTCATTCATTCCACGCTTGGGATCCTGCTGCAAACTATGCGTACACACCCCAGATGGACCCGGTCCCCAGAGAACCTACAGTCTTGCAGAGGTCAGCCCACCCCTACCTGCCATCCCCACTGGATAGCCCAGGACTGCTGTTTGGAAGCTCGGAGACCCACGGGGCCCCTCCGTGCCGACCATACCCAGATGACATTGGCCAGGTGATCCCCCTGAGGGCTTCGGAGGAGGGAGGTAGCAGCAGGCATCACTCAAGTTCTCCCACCAAGTGGGAGATGACCCTGAGCTGCCTGATGACCCTGAGGCCCAAGCTCAGCCATCCCCCCTTCTCTGCTCATTCCCAGGAAGTGTGGGGTGAGGAGGGGAACATGATGGGTAGAATTTGTCCAGGCTGAAGGTATATCACCCACGTTCCCACCATCACCCAACCTATCCAAACCACGTCAGGTCAAAGGAACAAGGGGACACGGGACACTGCTGTGCATCTGCTTTGAGGGGCAGGCAGCATCTCACAGAGGCTAAATGACCAGATTGGGATCCAGATCCACCTCAATAGGATGGGCCAATCATTTGTCAGCATCAGCTCATGGTCTCCTCCCAACAACCTGGCCAGAAGGGGATGCTCTTATCCCCACTGTTCTCACGAGCAAACCGATGCCTGGAGGAGTGAAGTCAGAGTGTTGCCTTTTCATGAAGACCCACAGCAGATGTTTGAATCCAAGTCAGTCTGATACCAAGCCAAGCTCTTAGGCCTGTGCTGGGTTGCGCCCAGGTGGACACCTAGTATATGCATCTTGCTTGGTTATTTCTGACTTCTGTTTTTTCCCCATCTCACACCTATAAGAGAGGACACTGCCCAAGAATTCATTATTCATAGCTCGACATCCCTCTTTAATGTCATGTGGGCTCTGAGTTCACATTGGTGACCAGTATAGGCACAGTCTCTGTCCTAATCTGTCAACGGATTTCTGAGAACCTCCTCCTGTGAGGAGCTGGAACTCTAGCAGCTGACCTAGCAGACGAGGTCCCGTCCTCAAGGGGCATGAGTTCTGATGAGGAAGGTGGGCAGCAGGTACAGAATGGGAAGGGGTCCTATGGGGAGGGTAAGTCAAAATGAGGAACAAAGGCTCCGAACGTGGCGGGAGAGGGACGCTCTTCAAGGTGAAGGGTCAAGGGGAAGATGTCTTCAAGTGAGTGACATTTGTGCAGACACGTGAATAAGGGAGGAAATGAGCCACGTGAATACGGGGGAGGAAGAGATGCAAAGGGCATTCCAGGCAGAAGGAAGGGCGAACACACAATCCCTCACAAGGGAGAAGCTGGCGCACATGAGGAACAGCAAGCATGGGGTGAGCAGGGGAAGAAACGTCTGGTGAGGCTGGTTAAGTGGATGAGGAAGGAGCTGGGGACCCAGTGGACTCTTGAGTGAGACCGGAAGCCATTCTTTGTTCTGGGGACACAACCGAGAAACCCAATCATTCCATCTCTCCTAGTGTAGACCGGTGGCTCTCAACTGGGAGCCATGTGCCCCACATCCTGGCACATTCTGTCAAGAGATATTTTTGGTATTGGCATCTAGTGGGTAGAGGGCACGGAGAATGCTAAACATCCTAAAATGCATGGGACAGCACCATCTGCCCCCGCAAAGGATGGTCTTACCTAGGACGTTGATGGTCCTGAGGCTAAGAAAGCCAGGTGTTGACCCAGGAATGGGCAGTGTTCTCTCAGGAAGATGACAGGGATTGACAAACACAGCATCCAAGTCCCCCCGACCCCTTCTTCCACACACAGTATCTCTCCTGCATTGCTGTTGGTATTTCCTTTCCAGCTCCAAGAATCACTTCAGGGAGACCCACTCCAGGTTGCTTCCTGCTGCTTGGCGCCTGCTGTGCGTCTATCCCAAGGATGATGAATTTTCTGTGCTTGGGCCATCTGTTCATGTACACAGCCCTGACATTTTGTGTCCATCCTGCATTCAGAAGTGTAATTTATTAGACCTAATCCCCGTCTGCCATGACAGTAAGTCTTCCCTGGAGAAAGGGGCTGGGGGAGGGTGTGCCCCATTATTATTTCATTAGGACACCACTGGGCTGTCCAGGAGTCCCTGAGGAAACATCACGTGCTCTTTGGGTGAATTGGACAAGACAGTTGGGGGCCCCCAGAACTCAGGTCAAATATCTACAGATTTCCATACATGCAACTCTTCTTAGGACTAAATTCCTCCTTTTCACCTCTGGCCAATTTTGTACCTCCACAGTGGGGGAAGAGAAGAAGAGTTTAAAGGAAGCATCAAACATGTACTTCTTTCTCAACAACGTGAGTAGAAGATTCAGTAGCTACAGTCAGCAGCGAAAGTTTCTACCTCAAACCTGGGGCTTGCAGTTTGCCTCTGAATCAGCACCAATGGAGTGTTTCAGACATTCTCTTTGCTCCTTCCGCTCAGCCAGTCAATGGGGGGGTGAGAAAACTTAAGTGGATGAGGAAGGAGCTGGGGACCCAGTGGACTCTTGAGTGAGACCGAAGCCATTCTTTGTTCTGGGGACACAACCGAGAAACCCAATCATTCCATCTCTCCTAGTGTAGACCGGTGGCTCTCAACTGGGAGCCATGTGCCCCACATCCTGGCACATTCTGTCAAGAGATATTTTTGGTATTGGCATCTAGTGGGTAGAGGGCACGGAGAATGCTAAACATCCTAAAATGCATGGGACAGCACCATCTGCCCCCGCAAAGGATGGTCTTACCTAGGACGTTGATGGTCCTGAGGCTAAGAAAGCCAGGTGTTGACCCAGGAATGGGCAGTGTTCTCTCAGGAAGATGACAGGGATTGACAAACACAGCATCCAAGTCCCCCCGACCCCTTCTTCCACACACAGTATCTCTCCTGCATTGCTGTTGGTATTTCCTTTCCAGCTCCAAGAATCACTTCAGGGAGACCCACTCCAGGTTGCTTCCTGCTGCTTGGCGCCTGCTGTGCGTCTATCCCAAGGATGATGAATTTTCTGTGCTTGGGCCATCTGTTCATGTACACAGCCCTGACATTTTGTGTCCATCCTGCATTCAGAAGTGTAATTTATTAGACCTAATCCCCGTCTGCCATGACAGTAAGTCTTCCCTGGAGAAAGGGGCTGGGGGAGGGTGTGCCCCATTATTATTTCATTAGGACACCACTGGGCTGTCCAGGAGTCCCTGAGGAAACATCACGTGCTCTTTGGGTGAATTGGACAAGACAGTTGGGGGCCCCCAGAACTCAGGTCAAATATCTACAGATTTCCATACATGCAACTCTTCTTAGGACTAAATTCCTCCTTTTCACCTCTGGCCAATTTTGTACCTCCACAGTGGGGGAAGAGAAGAAGAGTTTAAAGGAAGCATCAAACATGTACTTCTTTCTCAACAACGTGAGTAGAAGATTCAGTAGCTACAGTCAGCAGCGAAAGTTTCTACCTCAAACCTGGGGCTTGCAGTTTGCCTCTGAATCAGCACCAATGGAGTGTTTCAGACATTCTCTTTGCTCCTTCCGCTCAGCCAGTCTACACATGCAGGGGGAGGGGAAAGGCTTGGAATTACCAACAGACTTCCAGTCTCTCCTTCCCCCGGGAACAGTCAGCACGCTCTAGATCACCTGACTTTGCCCTTTATTTCCTGCTCCACCTTCCCACATGCCGGTCAACTCTAACAGGCTCTAGATGGTAGGGTTTTCTTTTTGTTTTTTTGAGAGGAAAGTAAAGTTTATTACAGTGGGGGAAGGAAGAGTCGCTGCCAGTGCAACGGGCAGGCTTAAGGGAGAAAGTGGGAAACACTGTGAGAATAGCGGGCTTCACAGTGGGCCGGCTCAAGGGAGAGCTGACCTAGATGGTAGGTTTTAAGGTCGTGTGCTGTGTGTGCTCAGTCGCTGTCACATCCAACCTCTTTGCGACCCCATGGACCATCGCCTGCCAGGCTTCTCTGTCCATGGAATTTCTCAGGCAGGTTGTCATCTCCTACTCTAGGGTGTCTTCCTGACCCAGGGATCGAACCCACGTCTCTTGCATCTCCCGCATCGGCAGGTGGATTCTTTACCACTAGACCACCTGCAGAGCCCAGGTCACTTGATTCTAATTCCCCAATTCATTAAGGTAAATTGTGTGTTCATTTCAAGTGTTCATTTCAGCTTAGAGATGCCTTCTTCTGAGTCCTTTCTTTCCCATCTTATTGCATAGATTCTCCAGTTGATTTGATTTGGGAATGACCCAGGGACCTTTCTTTTTCTATTAATAGCACTGCAAGAGACTCACACCTTGCCCAAATCACTGACCATGCTCCATGTTGCAGCTTCATTCATGGCTATGGGAAGCAGCTGGACCAGGAATGGGAGCAAAAGGATGATAGATTCAGAACTATGGGTTTGATCTTAACACTGCACCTTAGTAACTGAGATACTATGCCTAAGGTTTTTCCCTTCTCCAAGCCTCAGTCTTCTCATATGGCAAATGGGAATCATTGTACTTATATGACTGCATTGCGGTGAGCAGTAAATAAAGCAATGCTTATATAAACAGTTTTCACACTACAAGGGGCAACTTAGATGCTAGGATTCTACCCTGAGATGTCATTGTGCTGTGAACTGATGAAATGAAAAGCATTGCAAAGATGTGAAGGGAACTAGTTCCTTCTCCTAGGGTGTGGCCCAAACCTGGGGCTTGGTCTATGCCACAACACCAACTGTCACCATGTCATCAGCCAAACAGGTGAAGAGAGAAAGGGGTGGGGTGCTCTTCATTGCCACAGGTTCAAGGTTCTGTATTTGAACATTCCAATTGTAAGGGTTAGGAGGGAAAGGGGAAGGGCACAATTTTTGAAGAGTGACACAGCCCAAGGACACAGCATAAACCCATTAGAATCAAATGGGTCCAAGATGGCAGACCAGACCTTGACCCTCAGTCGGCAAGGTAAATGACACGCCCAGAGGCGCCATGACAGTCCTTCCCCTTCCCTAAAGGAGCTGGGATAACCCTCCCACTTATTAGCATATGGAATTACCCAGCCCATAAAAGCTAGGAACGCCGTGTTTTCAGAGATGCTGGATTTGCTCTACAATGGCCTACACTCTGTCTGTGGAGTCTGCTTTCTTTGAATCTGAATAAGTCTATTTCTTACCTATCACTTTGTCTCTCGCTGATTCTTCTCTGCAAACAGACATGAAGGACCTGAGCCTCAGTGGGTCCAGACATTGGGTGAGTGATTTTAATTATCCGGGCTTTGGCTGGGTTTGAATCCCGGCCACATGGGTTCAAGTACCAAACAGGGTTTTGGCTGGGTTCGAGTCCCAGCCACATGGGTTCAAGTCCCTCGAGTCCCAGCCATGTGGGTTCAAGTCCCAAACAAGGTTTTGGATGGGTTCGAGTCCCAGTCACGTGAGTTTAAGTCCCAAACAGGGTTTTGGCTGGGTTTGAGTCCTGGCCACGTGAGTTCAAGCTCCAAGCAGGGTTTGATTAGGTCTGGGCCCTGGGTTTAAGTCTCAAGTTGAGGTAGAACCCTTTCACAATGGCCAGTCTTTTCTCCAGAAAGAAAACATCCAACAACATATGACCATAGGAGCGCCCACGCCTTCCCCATTCACTCCACATCCGGCCATGCAGTCACAGAGAAAAGTTCACACACTGAGTTTCCGAGTCAGTTCTGTTTAGCTCATCAATAGTTGCTTCCTAAGAATGATCCCAGGCCTGAGAAGCGTTCTAAGCCCTTTTAAGCTCCAAAGATTAGGGTGAAACAGGGAGGGGGCTGGGAGGAGGACAGATAAACAACAGCATAGAGAGTGATCTCCATGCCGCCAAGGAGATTCTGTACTTGGGTGAGATTAATCCCCAAATTGAAACCGGCCCTGCTCATCCTTCTGAGAAAGGAGAGCCGAGATAAGAGAGAGCCCCCCTGGCAAAACCCTGCATTGAGCCCTTTGTGGAAACGCAGACTGCGTCCTTTCCCTGTAGCCAGAGGACAGAAAGACGAGCCCACAGAGGACAAATAGAGGGTGGAGCTCCCCTAGGACAGCTGGGTTAGCGCAGGAGGGGAGAGGAAAAGACTCAACCAGCCCACAGGTGATGCTCGAATGTTCTGTTGAACCAATAAGCTGTCTTTCCTTCTCAACCTGAGGACCACTGACCTGCCTGATGGCAGTCCATTCGAAGCACAAGCATTGGGCTCTGCCAAGACCAAGGCGCAGGGCAGGCTGGTTTTGCTGAAGGAAACTCACAGAGGATTTTAACATGCTCACGATAAAGCCACCACCTCTCGCAGTGTGCCTGATTTCCGACCCCAAGACCCTGACTGGCCCTTTCAGTTCCAAAGAAATTCAAGCCCTGCTTGAAGGCTGAAGATGGCCATCAGAGGGGCAAACAGGACGAAGCATGTGAAGGGGAATCCCCACAGGGTGGATGCCGCCTGACCCAATGGGAGTGACGCCATGGGACTTGCAAGAGAGCTGAGTGCTTCTAAGAGGAGCGGCACACAGCTGGAGCCATGGCTCACTTGAAATGACAGTCACAGAAGTTCACAGTCACCCTATAAGAGCTGACCCACCACATCTTCAGATAGGAGCCTGCCAGCCCCAGCTCTCAGAGCATGAATGGTGCAAGACCCAGCTCACACAGGGTCCTGCAGAGCAAGAGACTCTCAGCGAGAGGGGTTCCAGGGATGGCATGAGTGACTGGAAAGGTAGAACCCTTTCACAATGGCCAGTCTTTTCTCCAGAAAGAAAACATCCAACAACATATGACCATAGGGCGCACGCCTTCCCATTCACTCCACATCCGGCCATGCAGTCACAGAGAAAAGTTCACACACTGAGTTTCCGAGTCAGTTCTGTTTAGCTCATCAATAGTTGCTTCCTAAGAATGATCCCAGGCCTGAGAAGCGTTCTAAGCCCTTTTAAGCTCCAAAGATTAGGGTGAAACAGGGAGGGGGCTGGGAGGAGGACAGATAAACAACAGCATAGAGAGTGATCTCCATGCCGCCAAGGAGATTCTGTACTTGGGTGAGATTAATCCCCAAATTGAAACCGGCCCTGCTCATCCTTCTGAGAAAGGAGAGCCGAGATAAGAGAGAGCCCCCCTGGCAAAACCCTGCATTGAGCCCTTTGTGGAAACGCAGACTGCGTCCTTTCCCTGTAGCCAGAGGACAGAAAGACGAGCCCACAGAGGACAAATAGAGGGTGGAGCTCCCCTAGGACAGCTGGGTTAGCGCAGGAGGGGAGAGGAAAAGACTCAACCAGCCCACAGGTGATGCTCGAATGTTCTGTTGAACCAATAAGCTGTCTTTCCTTCTCAACCTGAGGACCACTGACCTGCCTGATGGCAGTCCATTCGAAGCACAAGCATTGGGCTCTGCCAAGACCAAGGCGCAGGGCAGGCTGGTTTTGCTGAAGGAAACTCACAGAGGATTTTAACATGCTCACGATAAAGCCACCACCTCTCGCAGTGTGCCTGATTTCCGACCCCAAGACCCTGACTGGCCCTTTCAGTTCCAAAGAAATTCAAGCCCTGCTTGAAGGCTGAAGATGGCCATCAGAGGGGCAAACAGGACGAAGCATGTGAAGGGGAATCCCCACAGGGTGGATGCCGCCTGACCCAATGGGAGTGACGCCATGGGACTTGCAAGAGAGCTGAGTGCTTCTAAGAGGAGCGGCACACAGCTGGAGCCATGGCTCACTTGAAATGACAGTCACAGAAGTTCACAGTCACCCTATAAGAGCTGACCCACCACATCTTCAGATAGGAGCCTGCCAGCCCCAGCTCTCAGAGCATGAATGGTGCAAGACCCAGCTCACACAGGGTCCTGCAGAGCAAGAGACTCTCAGCGAGAGGGGTTCCAGGGATGGCATGAGTGACTGGGCCAAAAATCAAGAAAGAAGAGGAGGAGAGTCACGGTCAGAGGGGAGGGAGATGGTTCTCGGCTACAAGAACTGCCATTTCTCTCTTCCCCTTCTATGTGAGGCTTTGAGGACTGCCAGCTTGGGTTCAGCCCCACCCAGGAGCCCCAGACGGATGCTGGGAGATGGGAACCTGGTCTGCCAACCTGGGAAGGGCTGTAGAGAACCTGAGTGTCGTCTCAAGGGCCATGTGGGGAAGGTATCCTGAAAAAAACACCTCCCTGTCCTTTCTCCCCCAGGATCTGGGCACACAAGGAAGGCCATCTGCTGATGGGGGGTGCTTGGGAGCCTCTGGGCAGGTCCATGCTGGCCTAGCTCAGGGTTCTGGGCTTCTCTGTAATTAATTTCCCCCACCCACAGTCATAGGGTGAGGAAGGGTTTATAGCCCTGTCCCCAGCCTGAGGGATCCCCAGGAGCACTAGGTGAGAGTGGGAAGAGGGTGGGCAGTGTGGAACACTCCAGAAAAGGCAATGGTCTCTGCAGCTAGCCTGGAGCCAGGGGAGAAGCATGCTGATGGGGAGTTACGCAGGGGTGACTGGGTTTCCAGCACATAACTTCTAACCAAGTCCCCCTTCGCCTCTGCAATTTCACTTGTCTTTATCTTTTAAAAACTAAATATATGAATATTTCAGAAAGTGTAAAAATTTTTAAACATTTATCAAAACCACTGAAACACGCACTGAAACAATTTATTTAATTTTAAGAATGTTTCAAAGTGAGATCGATGTGACTGAAAAGAAAGGCACTCAATGGCTTATGGAAAACAGCCTCCTCGCTCAAGTTCAGAAGCAACTTGTTCTTAATTGTAAAACTTGCTTCTGTTTTTAGTGCTTCTAATGGTCTTCTCCAGACACTCTGCTTCCATCATGACCTCTTGTTTTACGAATAATGCACTTCCTCTCTTGATTTTCTACTTGGATAAATGAAAGTTGAGGTTTTTTTCCACTTGGAACGTCACCCATCTCTCCATCTTCCTTCTCTCCAGTAGAACTAAATCACAGTTCATTGTTCCTCTGTTGGTCACTTTGTCTAAATAATAAATGGGTTTATCTAAATTGTATATCATTTAAAAGCAGGTACTATTTATACGGGGCTTCCCTGGTGGTTCAGTGGTAAAGAAACCTCCTTCCAGGCAGGAAACAGGGGTTCGATCCCTGGGTCAGGAAGATCTCCTGGAGAAGGAAATGGCAGCCCATTCCTGTATTCTTGCTTGGGAAATCCCATGGACAGAGGAGCCTGAAGGGCTACAATCCATGAGGTCACCAGAGAGCTGGACACAACGTAGTGACTAAACAACACCAACAGGTATTAATGTGCACACACATAGGCGTATATCTGTATTTGCTGCAGTCTCTCTTTCCTGTGTTTCACTGGTTCTTTCACCATGCCTTCATCTACATGATCCCAGAATATTCATTGTTGAAAAACTTTAACTGGCTGGGTGGAATTATCATGGGTTTGTTGCTGCCCTATAGGGAAGCTAAAAGGAGAGAGTGACATGTGTGAGGAGCTGGTGTCCCAAACCCTAGAAGCTAGCCCAGATAAAACGGAGGTATGGAAGTCCACCCATACTTTTGCGGACACCCAAGTCGGCCAGAGGGAGCTGGGAAGGCACAGTAGCACAGACCTCCTCTTGCCTGCATGGACCCCTTTCCGGAATCTTCTCTACCAGCCAGATCCTAATTGCTGGCCCTGCGTCCCAGTCCCTTCTAGGAACACTCACCCGCAGGCAAGTCAGGAAGTTCCCCTTGCCTGCAGGAGTTCCCAGATCTGCTTCTCTGCTTCCTGCCCTCCGTAGACAGTCATGGATTCAACCAATATTCACCGAGCAACCACCTCTGCTTAGACGCTGAAAACAAAGGTGTGTATGGAAAAGACAAGCCCTGAACCTTGAGATGGGATCTTAAGAGATCAGTGAAAGGGACAGCTGATAAATAAATGAACTGCATATTGTGAAAGTACTGTAACGCAGGGTTCCCAGCCTCCAGGACGCTGAAAAGCAAAGTGTGTTGGAAAACAACCCCTGCCAATCTACTTGGAGAAATGAAAGTTGAGGTTTTTTTCCACTTGGAACGTCACCCATCTCTCCATCTTCCTTCTCTCCAGTAGAACTAAATCACAGTTCATTGTTCCTCTGTTGGTCACTTTGTCTAAATAATAAATGGGTTTATCTAAATTGTATATCATTTAAAAGCAGGTACTATTTATACGGGGCTTCCCTGGTGGTTCAGTGGTAAAGAAACCTCCTTCCAGGCAGGAAACAGGGGTTCGATCCCTGGGTCAGGAAGATCTCCTGGAGAAGGAAATGGCAGCCCATTCCTGTATTCTTGCTTGGGAAATCCCATGGACAGAGGAGCCTGAAGGGCTACAATCCATGAGGTCACCAGAGAGCTGGACACAACGTAGTGACTAAACAACACCAACAGGTATTAATGTGCACACACATAGGCGTATATCTGTATTTGCTGCAGTCTCTCTTTCCTGTGTTTCACTGGTTCTTTCACCATGCCTTCATCTACATGATCCCAGAATATTCATTGTTGAAAAACTTTAACTGGCTGGGTGGAATTATCATGGGTTTGTTGCTGCCCTATAGGGAAGCTAAAAGGAGAGAGTGACATGTGTGAGGAGCTGGTGTCCCAAACCCTAGAAGCTAGCCCAGATAAAACGGAGGTATGGAAGTCCACCCATATTTTTTGGACACCCAAGTCGGCCAGAGGGAGCTGGGAAGGCACAGTAGCACAGACCTCCTCTTGCCTGCATGGACCCCTTTCCGGAATCTTCTCTACCAGCCAGATCCTAATTGCTGGCCCTGCGTCCCAGTCCCTTCTAGGAACACTCACCCGCAGGCAAGTCAGGAAGTTCCCCTTGCCTGCAGGAGTTCCCAGATCTGCTTCTCTGCTTCCTGCCCTCCGTAGACAGTCATGGATTCAACCAATATTCACCGAGCAACCACCTCTGCTTAGACGCTGAAAACAAAGGTGTGTATGGAAAAGACAAGCCCCTGAACCTTGAGATGGGATCTTAAGAGATCAGTGAAAGGGACAGCTGATAAATAAATGAACTGCATATTGTGAAAGTACTGTAACGCAGGGTTCCCAGCCTCCAGGACCTAAAGCCTGATGATCCAAGGTGGAGCTGATGCAATAATAATAGAAATAAAGTGTACAATAAATGTTAGGTGCCTGAGTCACCCCCAAATCATCTTTGCTACTACCTCTCCAGGTGTGTGGAAAAACTATCTTCCATGAAACCGGTCCTTGGTGCCAAAAATGTTTAGAACTACTGCCGTACGATGTTGAGATCAAAAATCATAGACCTTCTCTTCCCTAAAGAGAAATGCCACCAGACATCTAAGCTAAGACCAGAGCATACAAAGAAGCCAGGTTCATAAAAAGCAGCCTGAAGGGGGGGACCCAAGAAGAGGAAAGTGAATGTGCAAAGGCCCTGTGGCAGGGATGAGGAGAGAGTATGTTCCAGAAACTGAGAGGAGGCCCTTGAGGAGGCCCTTCAGCTGGAGCTTGGTGAGCAAAGGGGAGAATGGTCCAAGGTGAGGTTACCAGAAGACTTGGGCTGACCACGTAGGACCTGGTTAGACAAGTGAGGGCTTGTAGTCTAAGCACATGAGGCAGGCACTGAAGGATTTCAGCAGAGAAGCCAGGTGCCTTACAATATTTTTTTATGCCTTACAATATTTGTTCTGGAGAATGGACTAGAGGTATAAATGAGTTCCTCTTTACCAGCCAGAGGCATGGATGCTCCATCTTTCTTAGGGTAAAGGTTCACATGGCCTTCAGATGCTTTCTTCTGTGGCCAGCAAGTGGTTCAAAGATCTGGGAAGGGGGCTTCCCTGGTGGTCCAGTGGGTAAGGACACCGCCTTGCAGTGCAAGGGGCGCCGGTTTGATCCCTAGCCTGGGAAGATCCCATGTGCCGCGGAGCGGCTGGACCGATGTGTCCAATTACCAAGCCGGGGCTCTGGAGCGCGTGCGCCCAGAGTCGGGGCTCTGCAATGAGAGAGGCCACAGCAATGGGAGGCCCACACAGGCCAAAGAACAAACATAAATAAATGAAAGATCATAGAAATGGCCAAAAAAAAAGATCTGGGAGGAAGGAAGATTCTTAACAGAAGAGCCATTCAAACCAAGATGCCTGTGTGACCACATTTAATATGGCGGCTCTCACATGACAAACCAACAAAAGGTGTGCCAGTTTTGAGTGGCATCACCCTGGGGGTAGTGGAGTGTGCTGGGCACGAGAGACAGTCCTGCCTTCTTTCCCCAGGATTTCAAACTGGGAATCAGAAGACTGGAATTACAGCCAAATGCATTTCAGTTCTCTATTAACATTTTTTTTTTTTATCACCTGAACTCTTTCCCGGTCTCCCTGGCTCCACAGCAGGGGTCCCCATGTGATTTCTGCCCGGATCCACCTCCACTTTCACGGAACGGGGTTTGAGACGCTGCCCCTCCACTTTTCAAAGCCTCTCTCCTGGTCATCAGAGAGTGTCTGGTCCGGGTTGGGCTCTGTGAAATCGGGGACTTTCTCCCCCGCCCCCTCTCCCTGCCTTTCCCCCTCCTCCACCCCTCCACTTTTTCCTCGCCTTTATATTGAGTTATCTCTTCAGAGCAAAGCCATCTCAGGGAGGCGCCTGGATGGGATCTTGTCGCCCATCAAAGCTGCTGAACCTTTCTCAGGCCCAGCCAGTGGTGTCTGTCAAAACTTGAACAGCTGCAGCCTTTAGAGGCCGTTCTCCCCGCCTTGGAGCCGTCGTGCGGGAAGTGTTTCTTGTCAAGGCCCAGCGTGGGCCGATGTCAGCCTGCTGGCCTGGTGATGAGGGTCATGCTTTGCTCATGAAGTAAGTCTTGAGCCAGCCCTCATTCCTGGATGAGCAAAGGCTCTAGAGTCAAACTGTTCATTTACATCCTGGTGACACCAGTGACTAGCAGTGAGATGGATGGCAGGCAGTTTAACCTGACACTCAGTGTTTTCATCTGTAAAATGGAACGAATGGTGGTAACTTTCTACAGGCGCAATGAGAGGATGAGATAAGATTACACTATATGTAAACCACTTAACACATAGAAGTATTCAAGGAGTTTCTACTGCACCCAGTGAAATTCCACGGGATTCTGTGGGTATCGGGATCATAGAGGAAGGAAGAAGCTTCCAGAGTTGCCACAGGAAATGAAGAAGGAGCTTTCCCTAGTTTCTCCCTCGTTCCACCTGCCAGTCTTTCGCTAGAACCACCCCACCCTCACACCCCCACCCCTTACCCATGGCCAAACCTGGAGCCAGAAGTCAGAGGGCAAGAGAGCTGATCAATGCAATTGCCTTCCAGCAAACTGAAGCAGGGAGGCACAGGGAATGGCTATGAGAACAGACAGACATCTGCAGGCAGTGCACACACAGATGCCCGTCTCCACACTTGGGTATATCCAGTCTGGGTCGTGAGTTCATAAATATAACACAGCGAGAAATAACAGCAAAGCCCTTTGCATAACCTATCCTCATTCATCTTCCCCAAACCCTGAAAGGTAGGAAGCTGAGGCTCCAAGGGCTTGATTTATTCAACATCTCTCAAGTTGTAAGCAGTGAATTCAAAATGGCAGCCAGATCAGTCTTCCCCGAAGCCAGAGTTCCCAACTACTGCACGACTCAGTCCTCCAAGTCAGCTCAGGGTGCCCCTTCTGTCAAGACCGGGGTCCCGCGGCACTGAGCAGTGGCTGAAGGGGCCCATGTCAAGTACAGGGGGCTTCTTTTTCAGGAAGTGCCCCAGGACTGCCTCTCCTCCAACGCTGCTTTCGTTTTTTTCATCTCTATGTGCTTCACCACTTAAAACTGCTTCCTCAGCAACACTCCATCTGGTAGCACAGGAAAAGTAAGAAGGATCAATTACCCTCCAAAATAAATAAATAAATGGTGACTCTGGGGAAGAAAAAGTATTGAATCCTGTTCAGATAAATGCAGCGTAAATTGGTTTCTGACAAGAAATCCAAATAATTGCCCTCCCTCCTCCCACCCTCCCAAGGCTCCAGGTAAACCTGGGCAGGTCCTGGGCCATACAGTGGGGAGGGAGCTTAGACACTCAGTGTTTTCATCTGTAAAATGGAACGAATGGTGGTAACTTTCTACAGGCGCAATGAGAGGATGAGATAAGATTACACTATATGTAAACCACTTAACACATAGAAGTATTCAAGGAGTTTCTACTGCACCCAGTGAAATTCCACGGGATTCTGTGGGTATCGGGATCATAGAGGAAGGAAGAAGCTTCCAGAGTTGCCACAGGAAATGAAGAAGGAGCTTTCCCTAGTTTCTCCCTCGTTCCACCTGCCAGTCTTTCGCTAGAACCACCCCACCCTCACACCCCCACCCCTTACCCATGGCCAAACCTGGAGCCAGAAGTCAGAGGGCAAGAGAGCTGATCAATGCAATTGCCTTCCAGCAAACTGAAGCAGGGAGGCACAGGGAATGGCTATGAGAACAGACAGACATCTGCAGGCAGTGCACACACAGATGCCCGTCTCCACACTTGGGTATATCCAGTCTGGGTCGTGAGTTCATAAATATAACACAGCGAGAAATAACAGCAAAGCCCTTTGCATAACCTATCCTCATTCATCTTCCCCAAACCCTGAAAGGTAGGAAGCTGAGGCTCCAAGGGCTTGATTTATTCAACATCTCTCAAGTTGTAAGCAGTGAATTCAAAATGGCAGCCAGATCAGTCTTCCCCGAAGCCAGAGTTCCCAACTACTGCACGACTCAGTCCTCCAAGTCAGCTCAGGGTGCCCCTTCTGTCAAGACCGGGGTCCCGCGGCACTGAGCAGTGGCTGAAGGGGCCCATGTCAAGTACAGGGGGCTTCTTCTTCAGGAAGTGCCCCAGGACTGCCTCTCCTCCAACGCTGCTTTCGTTTTTTTCATCTCTATGTGCTTCACCACTTAAAACTGCTTCCTCAGCAACACTCCATCTGGTAGCACAGGAAAAGTAAGAAGGATCAATTACCCTCCAAAATAAATAAATAAATGGTGACTCTGGGGAAGAAAAAGTATTGAATCCTGTTCAGATAAATGCAGCGTAAATTGGTTTCTGACAAGAAATCCAAATAATTGCCCTCCCTCCCTCCCACCCCTCCCAAGCCTCCAGGTAAACCTGGGCAGGTCCTGGGCCATACAGTGGGGGAGGGGAGGAGAGCAGCCGTCCTGTCTACCCAAAGAGCAAGACCCAAGCTGGGCTTGTTCTTCCTCAGCCTCAAAGACCGGGGTTTGAGAAAGAGTCAGCAGGCCTTTAGCAAGCCAGCCGTTGAGCCAGCAAAATGTGTTTGCTTTTGTTTTCCTTTTTGAGGGGAGAAAGGGGATAGGCGGGGAAGGATGATCTCATGTCATTTTTATAACGAATCAGTTGGGCCAGTACGAGCAGGAAGGTCAGACTCCACTCCCCTTGAGCTTCCGGCTCCCAGAGTTGTGTAATCGTCCCGGAAACTTACTCAACCCAAAGGGAGAATCATCACAGAATCCAAAGACCCAGAGGGGGAAAGCTGGGAGCAGGTGACAAAGGTCAAGACCGGGCCTGTGGATGTGCTTTGATGGGACACAAACAGCTGTGAGCAACACACCGTGAGCATCAATAGAATAGCTGTTAACATTTAGAAATCCTAAGAACTCAGGACCTCTGGCTTCTCCTGAAAAAGCTAGCTCTCTGGGCACACCAAACCCACAGTCCTGCAGGCTAGGATGCTGAGGTTGGGTGAGGGTGGGGCCCTGGTAGGATGGTGTGGGACCCTCCACCCATCCTTTTGCTCCCCACCCTGAAGCTCCCTACACTGTATGCAGGACAAGAAGCAACAGTTAGAATTGGACATGAGGGCCTTCCCTGGTGGTCCAGTGGGTAAAGAGTCCACCTTGCAGTGCAAGGGGCACCAGTTCAATCCCTGGTCCAGGAAGATCCTATGTGCCGTGGAGTGACTGGACCAATGTGTCCAATTAAGAGCCAGCTCTCTGGAGCTCATGCGCCCAAAGCCACTGCTTGGCAACAAGAGAGGCCACCACAATGGGAGACCCACACCGGTGGAAGAATAAAGATGGATGAAAATCAAAATCAAAAACAACAAAAGAGGCCAAAATTTAAAAAAAAAAAAAAAAATTGGACATGGAGCAATGGACTGATTCCAAATTGGGAAAGGAGTACATCAAGGCTGTGTATTGTCACCCTACTTGTTTAATTTATATGCAGAGAACATCATGCGGAAATGCTGGTCTAGACGAAGCACAAGCTAGAATCAAGATTTCTGGGAGAAATATCAATTACCTCAGGTATGCAAATGGCACCACACTTACGGTAGAAGGCTAAGAGGAACTAAAGGGCCTCTTGATGAAGGTGAAAGAGGAGAGTCAAAAAGCTGGCCTAAAACTCAACATTCAAAAAACGAAAATCATGGCATCCAGTCCCATCACTTAATGGCGAATAGGTGGGCAAACAATGGCATCAATGACAAACTTTATTTTCTTGGGCTCCAAAATCACTGCGGATGGTGATTGCAGCCACAAAATTAAAAGACACATGTTCCTTGGAAGAATAGCTATATCAAACCTAGACGGTGTTTTAAAAAGCAGAGATGTCACTTTGCTGACAAAAGTCTGTGTAGTCAAAGCTATGGTTTTCCCAGTAGTCATGTGTGGATGTGAGAGCTGGACCATAAAGAACTGATGCCCTTGAACTGTGGTGCCGGAGAAGGCTCTTGAGAGTCCCTTGGACTGCAAGGAGAGCAAGCCAGTCAATCCTAAAGGAAATCAATCCTGAACATTCACTGGAAGGACAGATGCTGAAGCTGAAGTTCCAATACTTTGACCACCAGATGTGAAGGGATGACTCATTGGAAAAGAGCCTGATGCTGGGAAGACAAAAGAAGAAGGGCACAGCAGAGGATGAGATGGTTGGATGGCATCACTGATTCAATGGACATGAGTTTGAGCAGGCTCCGGGAGATGGCGAAGGACTGGGAAGGCTGCAGTTCATGGGGGCACATAGAATCTGACAAGACTGAGCCACTGAACTGAACTAAAGCTCCGTGTAGTTAACATCCACTGCCACCCTCAGGCTGTTTCCTTACACAACTCCCATTCCATTCATTTCAAATTACCTGCCTAGCCCCTGCAGGCATCTGCATTAGTAGCCCCAGACTCACCCTGTAACTGCCAGCCCTTGTTTATGTCCTTGCCACTTGCCAGCAATTCCTGAAGGGCGACACAGAGCCCCAGACCTGTCCTCCCAAAGTCATTTGCCATGCCGATTCCACTGGAAGCCTCCATGTAGGCAAGCTGTTTAGTCTAGTTCTTTGCAAATGCATTGCCCCTCCTGCTGCCTTTGCTTAGGCATCTCCTGTGCATCCCTGTTTTCCCTTCTTTTCCTTTAGCAACTAAATGTTAGCTCACTATCAGTTTTCCATTGCTGCCGTAATTTGTGGTTTAAACAATGCAAATATATTCCTTGGTGTTTGTAGGCTGGATGCCTGACGTGGGTCTTAAAGGGCTACCTTCAAGGTCTCAGCAAGACTATGTTCCTTGCTAATCCCTACTTTTCTTCCAGACTGTCAGCTGAGGGTTGTTTCTCAGCTTCTACAGGCCACCCATATTCTTGACTCATGGCCTTTCTCTGCCCTCATCCTTATTTTTTAAAGATTTTTTTTTGATGTGGACCGTTTTTAGACTCTTTATAGATTTTGCTACAGTTTTTCTTCTATTTTATATTTTGGTTTTTCTGGCCATAAAGTGTGTGGTATCTTAGCTTCTCAACCTGGGATCAAACCCACACCCTATGAATTGGAAGCCTTAACCATTGGACCACCAGGGAAATCCCCTCTTGCTCCATCTTCACCATCAGGCCTCTCTCACACTTTGGGCATTTTGCGGAGGGGATCTTTCAGGATCTTAGTTTCAGGACCACAGTTGAACCTGGGCTGTGGCAGTGAAAACCCGGACTCCTAACCACTAGGCAACCAAGGAAACTCTTTTCACACTTTGAATCTCTCCTTCTTTGTCTTCTGTCTTATCCCTCTCACCCAGGCAGGAAATGTTCTCTGCTCTTAAGGACTCATGTATTTAAGAAATTGGGCAAACCCAGATATTTCAAAATAATCTCAGCATCTCAGGGTCCAGGAAATCCTTACTCACATCTGCAAAGACCCTTTTGCCATATAAAGTAACATATTCACAAATTCTGGGCAATGAGGGCTTGGGCGTCTTTGAGGACCATTATTTTGTCTACCTTTCTTTTCTTTCTCTTCTATTCATCTATCTTAGAAGTCTGGTTTAAGTTTTGCATGTTCTAAAAATCTTAACAATTTCCCTTCTAAACTACCATGCTGTGTGACTTTGAGAGAGTCACTTGATCTCTCTGTTTCTCATTTCTGTTGTATGCATGATGTGCCGGTAAATGTTTAGTAGCTGGCTCTTGAGGGTAGGTCAGAAACCCTGATCTATAGCATCTGCCAACTTCTGTGAGCTATTTCTACGCCGTTGATTTTAAGCTACCACAGTGATATTATTGAATGCAGAGATGGGAAGAGATGTGGACAACTGACTCTCATATCATGTGAAGTTCTGGGCTGGATGAAGCACAAGTTGGAATCAAGATGGCCAGGAGAGATGTGAGTCAGCTCCCAGACTCCACTGCTTGTGGAGTGAGATGAAGACTTAACTGGTTGATCAAAATGTCATTGGTGAGTCAATAATTTTTTAGAAATGCAGAAACTTTTGCTAGCTCTGTGTAAGTGTGTCCCTCTCTGGGGCTGGTGCTATCTCCAGTGTCAATGTTTCAAAGATAGAGGAACATATTAGAGAACTGTTTTTATAAGAAACGGCTAGGAAAAAAAATAGAAAGAGACCCAGAGACCTCTGGTATCCATTGACCTCAATGTGATCACAAAATCCCAAATCCAACCACAAAATAAGATTTTAGAAAATGTATGAATTTTTTCCATAAACTAATTCAGATGTATAATGATTGTCATTGTGATTTCTTTGGGTACACATTATCAAGCGAAGGATTCAGATGAAGAATACCAACTTCAGAGAAGAACCATTAGGATATCCGTTATATAAAGAACACTAATAATTTTCTCTTGTAAGATGTGAATTCATTTGCTATAGTTGAATTTCTTGCTCTAAGGTAGCCTGAGAAATAATAGCTGCATTTGGGCTTCCCCTGGTGGTCCAGTGGGTAAGGACACCGCCTTGCAGTGCAAGGGGCGCTGGTTCGATCCCTGGCCTGGGAAGATCCCACGTGCCGCGGAGCGGTTGGACCCATGTGTCCAATTACCGAGCCGTAGCTCTGGAGCGCATGCGCCCAGAGCCGACGTTGTGCAACGACAAACGCCACCACGATGGGAGGCCCACAGGAGCCAAAGAACAAAGACAGATGAAAATAGAGAAATGAAAGACCAATAGAAATGGCCTGCCTGCTCCCCTCCCTCTCCAACCTGACCCCCGCCCAAAAAAATAAATATAAATAAATAAGTCTTAAAAAATAAAAAAAAAAAATAGCTGCATTTATTGAACACTTACTGAATGCAAGGTACTATACAAAGAACTTCTGTATATTACCTAAGTTCTTATTGGTCCCACCTGGTTGAATAACCAAACAGTCTCAGATCATTGACTGAGAAAAAGCAGTCATTGGGATCCCAAAGCTGCACACCCAGCTTTAGGGTTCATGCAAGAAAAAGTCAACCCTCAAGATGGGCTTGCAGCAGAGTTCTCTGTGGAAGCCAGTAGGAGGGTTCAGGCTGGAACAGCAACTGGCAGGAGCATGCATGTTGACAGGGGAAAGCAACCTGCTTCTAAAGAGTCAGTTCCCAAGGGTCCACACGCTCCCTATATTCATTTGGTGTTGCTTTTGTTTACTCAGCTCCAGGGATGAATGGACGCAGACTGGATCTCAGGGCCTAGTAGCTCCAAGGGCACCATGGCTTGTTTCTAAGCTTGCCTTCATCTCTCTTTTCTCTTTCTTTTTCCCGTTCCTAGATCCTTGTGAGTTCCCATGCCCCTAAAGTTACATATACTTACTAACTTCATTCAGAAAACAATTATTGAGCACCTACTGTGTGCCACACACTGGAAATTCAAAAATGAGAGAATCATAGGCTCAGTCCCAGTGTCCCCAAGAGTATTTTCATGCTCAGTCTTGTCTGACTCTTTGCACACCTGTTGACTGTAACCCTCCAGGCTTCTCTGTCCATGGGATTTCCTAGGCAAGAGGACTGAAGTGGGTTGCCATTTCTTTCTCCAGAGGATCTTCCCTACTCAGGGATTGAACCTGTGTCTACTGCATCTCCTGCATTGGGAGGTGGGTTCTTCACCACTGAGTCACCTGGGAAACCCTACTGGTAACACAATAGGGTTGTAAGGGTCACAGACTTCAAGATGCCATAGGAATCCTCAGGGTAGAGAGCAGACTCCAACTTCTAGGGGAAGAAAGCGTCCCCTAGGAGGACCGTTGAGCGGAGATTTAAAAGAGAAGAGGGTGTAGTTCTCCAGGAACCCTAGGTGGGAGATTTTTCTGGCTGGAGAACAACAGTTGTATATAAAAGAAGCCAAGGGCACACCTGTGACTGGAGCCGAGAGTGGGTGTTTAGGATGGATGTCAGGGGAATAGAGTCTGTCGGGAGAGGAGAAGGTGAGTTGCCAGAGGCCAGCTTAGAAAGGCGTCCTGTGTCACGTGAATCATTCTGGACTTTGTCCTGCAGCCAATTACACACTGTTGATGACTGCTAAGTGGGTGAGCAACACAATTGGACTGGCATTTTAGAGATGCCTCTCTGGCTCCATGAAGGGTGGGTTTGAGGGTGGGGCTGAGAAACCAGAGGCCAATGTAAAAAAAAAAAAAGAAAGAAAGAAAAATGTGCTTAGGAAAGAGGTCAATGTCAGGTAGTGTCTAGAAGATATAGATTTTAGAGACGTGGTCAAAAGTCTGCCTTCCCCCAAAGAGAAAAGGCTTTTGAACCTATCATGGTACCCTCTATTTGGAAGGTAAGTCTAGATGGAAAGGAGCACCCCCATCTTATGATCCTGCCTCTCTTTGAGGTTTGCTATTATGTTGAAGGGTGGGGAAACTTTCCAGTGTGTAAAACATATACAGCATTTTATTCAAAAATGTTTAATAAATCACAGATGCACTTAGAACAGGAAGCACCACAAAGTCCATGTGATAGCTCTTTGTGAGGATGGAGATCCGAGGGGCATCTTGTGTTTCTACAGAACTGATTGATGGGGTCCAAGAGATTAGGGAAAAATAGTACACTCTGTGCCATAGACAACCACTGAACAGAGGAAATTTAAAATGAGAGAGGGAAGATTGAACCTGCATTGAAAGACTTAAGGAAGGAAAGAAGCGCAGATAGATCAATTGTTCTGTGAAAATCCTGAGGTATTTAATTCCTATTGGACTGGATTGCACATGGCCTTACACAGTTGTTCTGCAGCTCAGTGGTTTTCACATTTTTCCATAGAGATCGCAAGAGCCAGAACTACCAAGGACCAAAGACCAGGGATCAGTCTGGCAAGAGAGAGGCAGCTCTGAATTTGGAGTCCATGGTGGGCCATTGCCAAAAGAGGGGCTTCTGACACCTGATCTAACATGGCAGCCCACTGTCTCTTCATCTATCCATTCATCCAACCAACCAACCATCCATCCATTCAGCCATTCAGCCAACAAATAAATATTGACCGTCCGTACCAGGCTCTGGTCCAGAGGATAAGTTAGAGCAGTAAACACAACAGATACAGTCTGCAGTCTTATGGAGAATATCGTGTGTCTGAGAAGAAGCCACAATGAGGCCAGATCAAATGGTATCTGAGTAAGAATTCTGGATTTCATTCTAAGTGCAAACAGGAGATATCCAAGAGTTTAAATCAGGGACATGACATAATCTAGATTAGGCTTTTTTACAGTGGGGGTGTGTACATGCTCAGTCATGCCTGACTCTTTGGTACCCCTTGGACTGTAGCCTGCCAGGCTCCTCTGTCCTTGGGATTTTCCAGGCAAGAATACTGGAGTGGGTTGCCATTTCCCACTTCCAAGGAATCCTTCCAAATCAGAGATCAAACCTGTGTCTTTTGCATTTCCTGCATGGACAGGTGGATTCTTGACCTCTGTGCCGCCAGGGAACCCTTTTCCTACAACACATTATATTATATGGTGGAGAATGAATTTAAGAGGAGGCAGGAGTGGAATCAGGCAAAGCAGTGAAGGGTTTATTACACGAGATTACACAGAAGATCCTGTGTGCTTGGACTAAGGTGAACGGAGCTAGAAGGATTTAAGATGCATTCTGGAGGTAGAAAGATACTAATGATTTGGATTTGGGGAAGAGGAGGAAGAGACAAACGTTTATTTCCCAATTTCCAACTTGAAAAGTCGTATTACACTGGTGGCATTTTCTAAAATGGAGAGGATTGGAAAAGACTGTTGATTCTTCCCATCCTAAAAAATGGCATTTCTTGTGTGCCTACTCTGTGCTAGAGACTCAACACCTGCTTCTGAGAAAAAGAAGCAAATCCATGTCATGGGTTCATCCAGATTCTTGGCGTGGCCTGATGGACAGATATCTTTCATGGGTGACGCTGACAGGCCTCATGGAGTCAGAATCACCGGTGTGTCCATGAGGTTCATGACCCTGTTTCCTCAACTCCAACTTGTACTCGTCAGATGGCAAGGATTTTTTAAAAATGAAAATGGACCTGGAATTGGTCTGAGGAAAAATATTTTTAAAAATTTTTTCCAATAAAATTGGTTTAAGGATCATGAACATCATACCAAATAATCAGGGCTTTCACTTACCTTTGGCCAATGGGGAGCTAAGCTATACTTGTAGCTTGGATTGCTTAATAACCATGTAGAGTTTATGATTTCCATAATAGCATTCTGCTTTTCTCCTTGATATTGATTAGCTCAACTAAACATCTGTCACTGTCTGCGCCATGGACCCGGATCAGTCTGACCACGCTTGTGGCTCTCCCTGTCTCTGACCAGACCAAGTATTGACTCAGAATGTTCATTTAAACCTTGACTGAGCCATTCAGGTTTCCTGAATTGGATATTTGAACAAAGAGATGCGGGTAAAGTTCTTGCCAGGCTCCTCTGTCCTTGGGATTTTCCAGGCAAGAATACTGGAGTGGGTT
Organism: Tragulus kanchil; assembly: GCA_022376925.1. Classification (NCBI taxonomy): domain Eukaryota; kingdom Metazoa; phylum Chordata; class Mammalia; order Artiodactyla; family Tragulidae; genus Tragulus; species Tragulus kanchil. Next base: position 126,573,692 of record JAIOJX010000005.1, on the reverse strand, counting down.
GCCATTTCCCACTTCAAGGAATCCTTCCAAATCAGAGATCAAACCTGTGTCTTTTGCATTTCCTGCATGGACAGGTGGATTCTTGACCTCTGTGCCGCCAGGGAACCCTTTTCCTACAACACATTATATTATATGGTGGAGAATGAATTTAAGAGGAGGCAGGAGTGGAATCAGGCAAAGCAGTGAAGGGTTTATTACACGAGATTACACAGAAGATCCTGTGTGCTTGGACTAAGGTGAACGGAGCTAGAAGGATTTAAGATGCATTCTGGAGGTAGAAAGATACTAATGATTTGGATTTGGGGAAGAGGAGGAAGAGACAAACGTTTATTTCCCAATTTCCAACTTGAAAAGTCGTATTACACTGGTGGCATTTTCTAAAATGGAGAGGATTGGAAAAGACTGTTGATTCTTCCCATCCTAAAAAATGGCATTTCTTGTGTGCCTACTCTGTGCTAGAGACTCAACACCTGCTTCTGAGAAAAAGAAGCAAATCCATGTCATGGGTTCATCCAGATTCTTGGCGTGGCCTGATGGACAGATATCTTTCATGGGTGACGCTGACAGGCCTCATGGAGTCAGAATCACCGGTGTGTCCATGAGGTTCATGACCCTGTTTCCTCAACTCCAACTTGTACTCGTCAGATGGCAAGGATTTTTTAAAAATGAAAATGGACCTGGAATTGGTCTGAGGAAAAATATTTTTAAAAATTTTTTCCAATAAAATTGGTTTAAGGATCATGAACATCATACCAAATAATCAGGGCTTTCACTTACCTTTGGCCAATGGGGAGCTAAGCTATACTTGTAGCTTGGATTGCTTAATAACCATGTAGAGTTTATGATTTCCATAATAGCATTCTGCTTTTCTCCTTGATATTGATTAGCTCAACTAAACATCTGTCACTGTCTGCGCCATGGACCCGGATCAGTCTGACCACGCTTGTGGCTCTCCCTGTCTCTGACCAGACCAAGTATTGACTCAGAATGTTCATTTAAACCTTGACTGAGCCATTCAGGTTTCCTGAATTGGATATTTGAACAAAGAGATGCGGGGTAAATTCTCAGTTAATAGCTGAAGTGGGTGTTCTGGCGTGTGCCACCAGATTCCCCTGTTCACAAATGAAGTCCCTTTTCTCTCAGCAGTCAGGTGTTGGCTGCCAAGGGCTCTCAGCTGAGTTCCTCTCTGAGCATGACTCTTAACCAGGGTCACCTTGCCCAAACTCAGCCCTCTTTCACAGGGCTAGCCCCCGATCCGTGACAAGATTGTCCCAGTACAAAGTCCTAGCCCCCTTGGCACATGGCAGGCAACACTGAAGGCCATCTCAGCTCCAGAACATTCCGTGAAATGAGTCTGTGTTATGACTGCCTTGAAACCCAACGTTTCCCCCTGTTTCTATCACTCTTTATGGACGTTTGTCCTAAGAGTACTTCCCAACAAACTTCCTGCCCACAAATCTCAACATCTCTGTTTCCCAGGAAGCCCAAGCTAAAACAAAGAGCTGCTGTTACTGGTGGCAACAATGCCACCTTTAAAAATAAGTGATGGTAAGGAAAATGAGAACATAGAAATTGGTGAGGCAATGGGGCAACCTTTGGTTTTAGACGTGTTGTTTCCTTCCATAAGTTCCTATGTGGCTCAAGGTGAAGAGCAAAATCATGACCCCAAGACCCTCCAGTCCATGCAGTAGAGTGGGAAGAACTCAAACCTGGCTCTGCCTCGAGCTCTGTGACTTTGGGCAATGTATGTAACCTCTCTGAGTCTCTAGAGTTTCTTTATCTGTAAAATGGACCACACCACCTTGCTGGGTAGCTACGCAGAGGGTATGAGCTCAGGATTGTAAAAGCACCTGAAACACAGCATCTGCTTCATAAATGCTGGTTTTGTTTCACAAACAAGGTCAGGGCCACCCATCTTCCAAGTCAGAGAATGGGGTGTGTGGGACCAACAAGTTTGTACTGGATCTGAACATACTAGACCATGCTGAGGGATGTGAGGCAGACTGAGGGAAGGTTACTGCCCCATGACAAGTGAACAAGCCGCCTCCCCTTCTCCCCAAAGAAGGTGCCCCTGGAAGTGAATGAATCAGGCAGAGATCTCTGGAAACAAAGGGGAAGAACAGTGAAATGTCCCTGCAGGATGTCGTCTCAAATTAGGGATGGCTCAAACAATTTGGCCAAAGACCAGCCACGTGACTCTGAATGGGCATCGTCATGGGAATGTACCTCCGCCAGGCCAGCACCTGGCATGTCGTCTGTATTCCCCGCAGCACCATCAGGCACATTGTAGGTGCTCAATAAATTCTTGTAGAAGAAATGACAAATGGTCTTTAGTTCTCCTCCCACCTTGCGAAGAAGCCCTGGTGATTCCGGGGTGTGGGAGGGGAGTTTCTGGGTGAACACTCTGAGGGCAGCAGTATCATCAGCCCAGGGCCCCTCCCATGTTTACAATGTGTCCCCATTGTTTTCCAGGGCCCCTCGAGTTGTGTGATGCCCTAGACACGTCAGCAGCACCTTCTCCTACAGTCATGATCCACACCCTAGGGCTCTCTCTTTGTAACTATGGTTTTACTGGAACATAGCCTTGCTATTGGCTTTAGTTCTATCATCCCTCAGTGTCTGGGAAAGATTGGTTCTAGGACCCTCTGTGGATGACAAAATCCATGGATGCTCAAGTATCTTATAAAAAATGGTGTAAGAGTTACATACCACCTACATACCTACTCTAAGTCATTCCTAGATTACTTAGAGTGCCTAATACAAAGTAAATGCTATATAAATCATTGTGAATGCTGTGTGAAGACTGATAGCTGCCAGCAAGTGGAAAATTCAAATTTTACTTTTTGGAACTGCTTCTAACGTCTTAAAAAATACTTTTGATCTTTGATTGGTTGAATCTGCAGATACAGACCCGTGGCTATGGAGTCCTGAATGTATTAGCTGTGGCTCTTTTTGTGTAAAAATGGCAGAACTGAGGATTCACAAGTTTGTTGATCCCTGTTCTAGAGGGAACAGGTGAGACCAGGGTCCCTCCAAGGAGATGGCCCGTCTGCCCAGGGCTGGAGATTAGACTCAGTGAACACAGATCCTTTCATCTCTGAGGGTCTGCGGGCTCAGCAAGTACCATACTGATGCTAAAGACTTTGCTGATACCAAAGCCGGTGTGTTTTGCAAAGTCTGCTCTATACCAGCCACTGCATTTCACGCCTTACCTTTGTTCTCTCCTGTGTACCTCATGGTAATGCCAAGAGGTGGGAACCACAGCATCACTATTTTGCAGATAGGGAAACTGAGATTCACAGAGAGTAAATGATTGTCCAAAGCAGAGATGTGGCTAGGCCACGGCTCACCTCAGGTCAGTTTTGAGTCCAGTCTGCTGTTCTTTGCCCCCTACCCCTGCCACCTTCCCATACTGAGTTATTTGTAAATAACAAACCTGAGGCAGGTTGATTCAGGCCCAACAGAAGTCATGTAACTCAGTCCATCAAAGGCTGGGTCTCCAGCAAGGCATTGTGAGGGAGCCTCCCCTTAGGGTGAAAGAGTCAGGTGCTAGAGAACCAGATTCCCAGGTCCTCCCAGGGCAGGACAGAGGCTTTCCCCAGCAGCGTGTAACCCTACACGCGAGCAAACATGCCCCCGAGTATGAGAGAATAGACTGACCTGATCACATCTGAAACCCCCACTGGGATGAGGACTGAAGAGTCTGGATTTAAGAAACAGAGATCCCAGGTAGGCTTGTTCCCACTCCCCAGAGAAAACTGTATCACTTGATAAACAAGTCCTTTTGTCCCACCAAATTAAAAGGATTAAGCATCTTTGAGAGAATTCTGTCTTTCGGGGCTACCTGCAGAAGTTTATTCAGGTTCACCGTGTCATGATAACAAAACTTTAGAGAAATGAGACAACACGCGGGAGGCCTCAGGTGATTACCCAAAGAGCCCAATTGTTCACTTTCTGGTTGATTTGATTGGTTGAATCTGCAGATACAGACCCGTGGCTATGGAGTCCTGAATGTATTAGCTGTGGCTCTTTTGTGTAAAATGGCAGAACTGAGGATTCACAAGTTTGTTGATCCCTGTTCTAGAGGGAACAGGTGAGACCAGGGTCCCTCCAAGGAGATGGCCCGTCTGCCCAGGGCTGGAGATTAGACTCAGTGAACACAGATCCTTTCATCTCTGAGGGTCTGCGGGCTCAGCAAGTACCATACTGATGCTAAAGACTTTGCTGATACCAAAGCCGGTGTGTTTTGCAAAGTCTGCTCTATACCAGCCACTGCATTTCACGCCTTACCTTTGTTCTCTCCTGTGTACCTCATGGTAATGCCAAGAGGTGGGAACCACAGCATCACTATTTTGCAGATAGGGAAACTGAGATTCACAGAGAGTAAATGATTGTCCAAAGCAGAGATGTGGCTAGGCCACGGCTCACCTCAGGTCAGTTTTGAGTCCAGTCTGCTGTTCTTTGCCCCCTACCCCTGCCACCTTCCCATACTGAGTTATTTGTAAATAACAAACCTGAGGCAGGTTGATTCAGGCCCAACAGAAGTCATGTAACTCAGTCCATCAAAGGCTGGGTCTCCAGCAAGGCATTGTGAGGGAGCCTCCCCTTAGGGTGAAAGAGTCAGGTGCTAGAGAACCAGATTCCCAGGTCCTCCCAGGGCAGGACAGAGGCTTTCCCCAGCAGCGTGTAACCCTACACGCGAGCAAACATGCCCCCGAGTATGAGAGAATAGACTGACCTGATCACATCTGAAACCCCCACTGGGATGAGGACTGAAGAGTCTGGATTTAAGAAACAGAGATCCCAGGTAGGCTTGTTCCCACTCCCCAGAGAAAACTGTATCACTTGATAAACAAGTCCTTTTGTCCCACCAAATTAAAAGGATTAAGCATCTTTGAGAGAATTCTGTCTTTCGGGGCTACCTGCAGAAGTTTATTCAGGTTCACCGTGTCATGATAACAAAACTTTAGAGAAATGAGACAACACGCGGGAGGCCTCAGGTGATTACCCAAAGAGCCCAATTGTTCACTTTCTGGTTGAGATAAATGGAAGATTACATGTCAGAGAAATGAATCCAAATTCTAAAGGTGAACAACAAACTCACCAGGTCACTTCCTGTTGACACAGGAAGAAAAGCTTCTGGTTTGTTTTCCAGAAATCTCTCCACAAAGTCAGAAGCTCGTTAGTTCACACGAGGTGGTGGAGGCGAAAAGAGATGCAGAAGTCATGAGAGTGATTCAGTGATTCGACGTGCCTAAAACTTCCATTTCTACCTCTTACCGCCTGAACTGATGCTGCGAGAGCTCGAGCTCTGACTCTGGGAGACAATCTCTTCGTGAACATGGCCTCTTTGACCCTTGTTCCGTGGCCAGATAAGCAGCAACACCGTCTACACCCCACAGTGACCCACTTAGCCACTATCACCTCTTCCCTGTCTATGGAAGCCTTCCACTCACAAAGATTTCTGTCCCATCACCTTCTTTCATTCTTTTTCAGGCCTATCACCAATTAAAGTTCACTTGTTTACTTGTTCATGGTTTGCCTAACACTCCCTCAACCAGCAGGCATGTTCCTTAGGAACAAAGTTCATATCCACCTCATCTGTCCCAGTGTGGCCAAACAAGTGCCCAGCAGATCATCAGTGGATAATCAATGAATATTCATGTAGTGTTCATCCATGCATTGAAGGGTGTTTACAAGTGCACAAATACTTTAGCGTTTCATATCTAGTTTTTTCTTTCACACTGAGTTGGCTATGCTATCTACAACACCAGGTTACAAAGTATCCAACTGTCACTGCAAGAAAGTGTTTATTCTTTTCCTCATTCATTCAAGATGTATCTATTGAATACCTATCATGATCCAGGCAAGTGCCAGGCATCCCTGGCATGTCAGTGATGTGCAATTTATTCTATGATGAGCAAAATGGAGAGCCCACCACATGAATTTTCAGCCCACTGAGGGTAGTGGGGGAAAATATTAATGAAAGAGTAGTACAGGTATGCAATTGCAACCTTGGTAAGTGTTGCAAAGGGAAAACTCATGCAGGGCTTCCGAAGAAGTAATGTTTGGAACTTCCCTGGTGGTGCAGTGAATTCTCCTGCCAGTGCAGGGAATATGGCTTGACCCCTAAGTCAGGAAGATTCCACATGCTGCAGAAGAACAAAGCCTGTGTGTTACAAGACTGAGCCCTTGTGCTGCAACTACTGAAGGCTGAGTGCCTGGAGCCTGCACTCCACAATAAGAGAAGCCACTGCAATGAGAAGCCCACGCACCGCAGCAAAGAGTAGGCCCTGCTCACCACAACTAGAGAAAGCTTGTGTAAAGCAACGAAGACCTAGGACAGCCACAAAAAAATAAATTAAATTAAACCAGAAAGAACAAAAGTTTTGAAAAGAAGTCTTGTTCAGGATGAAATTGAAAAGATGGATTAACTAGATGGGTACCTCAATGAATTTGTTAAAGAGCGATTAGCGTTAGAGTTAGGGGTGGGAAAAGGCTGGGCCTTCCCCAGTGGCTCAGCGGTAAAGAACCTGCCTGCAGCAGGAAATGCAGGAGGCACAGCTTCAATTCCCGTGTCAGGAAGATTTCCTGGAGGAGGAAATGGCAACCAACTCCAGTATTCTTGCCTGGAAAATTCCATAGACAGAGGAGCCTGGTGGGCTACAGTCCATAGAGTCACAAAGAGTCAGGCATGACTGAGCGACTAAGCAAGCTAGTGAGAAAGCATAGGGGAAGCATATGGGAAGGTTAGAGAAGATATATCCAGAAAACTGTGCTATAGGGATTAGACGGATTGTGACAGGAGTGAATTGATGGATGCCTAAAATAGGGTGAAGACATAAGAAGTTGAGAACAAAAAAGACAAAAATGTGCTAATAGGATGATCCAACTGTCACTGCAAGAAAGTGTTTATTCTTTTCCTCATTCATTCAAGATGTATCTATTGAATACCTATCATGATCCAGGCAAGTGCCAGGCATCCCTGGCATGTCAGTGATGTGCAATTTATTCTATGATGAGCAAAATGGAGAGCCCACCACATGAATTTTCAGCCCACTGAGGGTAGTGGGGGAAAATATTAATGAAAGAGTAGTACAGGTATGCAATTGCAACCTTGGTAAGTGTTGCAAAGGGAAAACTCATGCAGGGCTTCCGAAGAAGTAATGTTTGGAACTTCCCTGGTGGTGCAGTGAATTCTCCTGCCAGTGCAGGGAATATGGCTTGACCCCTAAGTCAGGAAGATTCCACATGCTGCAGAAGAACAAAGCCTGTGTGTTACAAGACTGAGCCCTTGTGCTGCAACTACTGAAGGCTGAGTGCCTGGAGCCTGCACTCCACAATAAGAGAAGCCACTGCAATGAGAAGCCCACGCACCGCAGCAAAGAGTAGGCCCTGCTCACCACAACTAGAGAAAGCTTGTGTAAAGCAACGAAGACCTAGGACAGCCACAAAAAAATAAATTAAATTAAACCAGAAAGAACAAAAGTTTTGAAAAGAAGTCTTGTTCAGGATGAAATTGAAAAGATGGATTAACTAGATGGGTACCTCAATGAATTTGTTAAAGAGCGATTAGCGTTAGAGTTAGGGGTGGGAAAAGGCTGGGCCTTCCCCAGTGGCTCAGCGGTAAAGAACCTGCCTGCAGCAGGAAATGCAGGAGGCACAGCTTCAATTCCCGTGTCAGGAAGATTTCCTGGAGGAGGAAATGGCAACCAACTCCAGTATTCTTGCCTGGAAAATTCCATAGACAGAGGAGCCTGGTGGGCTACAGTCCATAGAGTCACAAAGAGTCAGGCATGACTGAGCGACTAAGCAAGCTAGTGAGAAAGCATAGGGGAAGCATATGGGAAGGTTAGAGAAGATATATCCAGAAAACTGTGCTATAGGGATTAGACGGATTGTGACAGGAGTGAATTGATGGATGCCTAAAATAGGGTGAAGACATAAGAAGTGGAGAACAGAAGACAAACGAGGGGTCAGTTAGGAGGTAAGATTATTTGGTCTGTTCTTCAAGGACCGTCTTTCTGGTGACTGGGCACTGACGCTGGCCTTCTCCTGGGCTAGCACTGAGGGTCATGAGGCCCTCAGCAGCCTGGCTTCTGAAGGTGGAAGCAGCCACGGAGGAATCCAAGTGCATGTGCTGAGCAGGGATGACAGATGGCTGGACAGGCGACCCAGGTGAGCCCCTGCCTTGGTCAGCAGCAGGGTTTCAGAACCTGGATCTAGGACTCAGGTGAGAGGATACCTGGAGCCCTTGCCTAGATTACTGTGGGCAGTTAGATGTTTCCAGGCGCTCACAATGATGCCTATTAAAGAGATCAGTTGTATCCAGGAGCACCCATGCTTCTTGGGTAACTATTGCTTTATATAGTGCTACCTGTAACCAGTGTAGGTGAAAAAGGAGTGTAGGAAACAATTGGCCCCAGAGATGAGTGCCATGGGTTTTTTTCCCCTCTCTTGATCAAAGGAAGACTCCAATGAAAGGAAAAAAAATAATTAGAAAGTTAAAGGCTTATGTAATGAAATTTAAAAGGAAACTTTAGAAGTCAACAAGCAACTGTGGGCAATGCTTCAAAGGACCCAAAATCAATGTTTGTCAATAGCAGTTTTGCATCCTTTAATTTATCTTTCATGAATATAAAGCGTGATGTTATTAGGAGCCTATCCATGCCTTAATTCTGTTTGCGATTTGATGAATCAGAGCTCTATTAACATTCTATTCGGATCAACAATGTCAGAGGCCTGTGGCAGGAGCCTCACCCCATCCGGGCTTTTATCCTGCAGCTGAGATGCTCACGAACCACCAAGCCTTCTACACTGAACCCTTGGCAACCCCTCCTCTGCTCCCTGGTGCCAGGGACACTATCTCTGCTGCTTTCCTTGGAAGCTTTCTCTCCAGAAAAGAAACCAGCCCCATGACTCAGCCCAACCCCAAAGTTACCATTTGTTTAATCAAGATAGTTGGTTTCCAAAACATTAAACATTAAACAGTATTTGATGCCTAGTTAATAATTTGCATCCTCTTCATTTGTTCCTGAATCCTTAGAGACGGACATTTCCCACCCTCCCCACCCCCTGCCAAAGGCATAGACAACAAAAGAAATTGTATTGAGAGCAAAACAAGAGTTCTTAAACTACAAAGATGTTTGCCAGAATGTCTGATCTTCATGTTCTGCTGCTAATGGTTCTGGTGGGAAAGACAGCCTTCGGGGTAAGTGTTCTTTACAAATGTCTGGAGCTGAGAGGCTCTGAGGTTATTTGGAGGACCAAACAAGCTGGGTCAGGAGTGATGAGAAGTTTTAGTTGTGAAAAGCTGGTGTTGCCAGGTCGAATATGTCCTGATTTCAAGTGTTAATGTAGGTCTGTCATGTTGGCTGTTGTTAAGCGGCCAGTTCCACGAAGCCATGCAGTTGACTTGAGCCCTCTTGGAGCAGTGTCTCCATGAACACCTTCCAGCTAAGGGGGCCGGAGCAAGAACATCTGCTAAGGAAGAGCGTTTTGTCTGGTATGGATCTCAGAAATCCCTTTGGGAGGCCACTGGAAGCTACAAGCCTTCTCTCTGTACACGATGACACACGTATCCAGTTCTCCAGCTTCTTCGGGTGACATTAGGGTAAGGATCCCCAGTCTATGGCCTTGGTTTACTTAGATGGATCCGATTCAGAGAGACGTTTTGTGAGCAAGACTTATCCTCACAACACCCTGTGACTACGGCTGTAGTGACCAGGGCAGGGAGGTGTGCAGGGGCCCAAGAGAGGTTGTGGTGAGCAGGGAAGGAACGTGACATCAGGGGGTCTCGCCTAGGGGACTCAGGACATCTGGGAGCAGATGAAGTGTGATGGTGTCTGCCCCCGTTTTGTGCCCTTGTAGTCCAAGACTGCTGGCTGGGTCTCTGTGGGTGTGTGAGAGGCGTCTTCCCCGGACCTCACACTTCTTGAGTTCCGTGCTAGAGGTGGTCTGAGGCATGAGTGTGAGCTCAGGAACCGGGGTTTGGATCTCAGCTTCTCCGCATTCTAGGTACAGAATGTTGAGCAAGTAACGTCTCTGCGAACCTCAGTTTCGTCCACTGCAAACCGAGTGGTCATCTCCCCCAGATGTGAGGAGGGTCGCCACTGCTTAAACGGAGCAATGTATGTGACTTTCAATAAATGTGAGCTCTTTTCCCTTGAAATTACCAAAGTGAACACGAGTTCCTCATAAAAATCAGAGAATGCACACCTTTGTTGGAGTGGAGGGGTGGTGAGCAGTGTACAAGAAAGGGGTGAGAACTGAAATAATAGTCGTCATATTAAACACCTTTGCAGCTTATTTCCAAGTTCACTCCATAGAGTTTTTTCCTGCAGGAAGCAGATGAGATTCTAGGTTTTCTGATTAGCATGCTTTATAAACAGCTTCTCCTCCCCTTTCTGTAACCTGTGCTCAGACACCTACATTAGTCCTATAGGAAGCTTCCAATGACTCATCTCTGAAAGGATTTTCTTTTCCAGTGAGAATGTGTGTGTGCCAGGGGGTGGGGTGGGTGATGTGGTTGCAATGACCAGTTGTTATCAAACCCTCTACATCACTGATTGTTCTTAGATGTCTGAGGCTAAGACCTTGAAGAAATAGCACAGGTCTAGAGAAAAGTGGTGGAAATTATCAGAGGTTCACGAGGGGCCCAAAGAAAGTACCAGTTAGAAGAAATTAGATTGTAAAATTTGCAAGCAAGGAAGAGAGTGGATGCCACCTGTTTGAAATTCACCAAAAGATAATGGTCCCCCCAAATCCTTATTTTGTGAGCCCTAGGGTTAGCAATGAAATTGTAAGTCAGTAATGGATAAAAGAGAATATATGAGAAATAGCCTTTAGGCAATGAGCTTAGCCAGTTCCAAAGAGAGAATTCAGGGCTTTGGATTGCTTCCTCACCCCAGATTTGTGCCAGACAGGTGGCTGGGAGGGTGACTTGCATGCCATAGGCCGCTACACAGAGATCCAGGGGAAAGTGGCCAATTCACTTAGATGGTTAGAGAGTTTGAGACATCGCCAGGAAGGAAGGAGCCACGTGGCCAGATGAATGGGGTGGCCTCCTCTGCCCCATGTAGCTAAAAATAATAACCAACTGCCATTTAATGAGAAATCCTGTGTTCCAGGCTCTATGCTTTTGAGGGATTGGTCTTAGAGTTCTCCAGAAGGATCCTAGTAAATAGATACTATTAAAAAAAGAATGAGATAATGCCATTTGCAGCAACATGCATGGACTTAGAGATTGTCATACTGAGAGAATTAAGTCAAACAAAGAAGGAGAAATAGCATATGACATCTTTTATACATGGGCTCTAAAAAAAAATTATACAAATAAATTTATTTACAAAACAGAAATAGACACAGGGCCTCCCTGGTGGTCCAGAGTCTGCCTGGCAGTACAAGGGGCACCGGTTCGACCCCTAGCCTGGGAAGATCCCACGTGACACAGAGCAACTGGATGGGTGTGTGTCCAATTACGAGCCAGTGCTCTGGAGCGTATGCACCCAGAGCTGGTGCTCTGCGAGAGAGGCCACTGCAATGGGGGCATAAAGCTTCAAGATTTTGGTTCTTTCCAGTGAGAATGTGTGTGCCAGGGGGTGGGGTGGGTGATGTGGTTGCAATGACCAGTTGTTATCAAACCCTCTACATCACTGATTGTTCTTAGATGTCTGAGGCTAAGACCTTGAAGAAATAGCACAGGTCTAGAGAAAAGTGGTGGAAATTATCAGAGGTTCACGAGGGGCCCAAAGAAAGTACCAGTTAGAAGAAATTAGATTGTAAAATTTGCAAGCAAGGAAGAGAGTGGATGCCACCTGTTTGAAATTCACCAAAAGATAATGGTCCCCCCAAATCCTTATTTTGTGAGCCCTAGGGTTAGCAATGAAATTGTAAGTCAGTAATGGATAAAAGAGAATATATGAGAAATAGCCTTTAGGCAATGAGCTTAGCCAGTTCCAAAGAGAGAATTCAGGGCTTTGGATTGCTTCCTCACCCCAGATTTGTGCCAGACAGGTGGCTGGGAGGGTGACTTGCATGCCATAGGCCGCTACACAGAGATCCAGGGGAAAGTGGCCAATTCACTTAGATGGTTAGAGAGTTTGAGACATCGCCAGGAAGGAAGGAGCCACGTGGCCAGATGAATGGGGTGGCCTCCTCTGCCCCATGTAGCTAAAAATAATAACCAACTGCCATTTAATGAGAAATCCTGTGTTCCAGGCTCTATGCTTTTGAGGGATTGGTCTTAGAGTTCTCCAGAAGGATCCTAGTAAATAGATACTATTAAAAAAAGAATGAGATAATGCCATTTGCAGCAACATGCATGGACTTAGAGATTGTCATACTGAGAGAATTAAGTCAAACAAAGAAGGAGAAATAGCATATGACATCTTTTATACATGGGCTCTAAAAAGAAATGATACAAATAAATTTATTTACAAAACAGAAATAGACACAGGGCCTCCCTGGTGGTCCAGAGTCTGCCTGGCAGTACAAGGGGCACCGGTTCGACCCCTAGCCTGGGAAGATCCCACGTGACACAGAGCAACTGGATGGGTGTGTGTCCAATTACGAGCCAGTGCTCTGGAGCGTATGCACCCAGAGCTGGTGCTCGGCAACGAGAGAGGCCACTGCAATGGGGGGCCTATAGAGGCCAAAGAATAAAGATGGATGAAAATAAATAAAAAGAAATAGACGCACAGACTTAGAGAATGAACTTATGGTTGCCAGGGGAAAGAATGGGGAGAAGAGATAATTAGGGAGCTTGGGATGAACATATACACTCTACTGTATTTAAAATGGATAATCTGTACAGCACAGGGAACTCTGCTCAATGTTATGTGGCAGCCTGGATGGGAGGGGGTTAGGGGAGGAGTGAATACATGTGTATATATGACTGAGTCTCTTTGCTGTCCACCTGAAACTATCATTGTTTATCAGCTACACTCCAACAAAATAAAAGGTTCAAAAAGAAAAAAGTACTGTTATTGCTCCCAGTTTACAGATCAGTAAACTGAGCAATGTGTCCTTAAACTGGGAGGTAGCAGAGCTGAGTCTTAGACTCTGACTGGTGTTCATCTCTCTGGATAAGGTCTCTTGCCTGGGGCCCTGGCTGAGGATTAGATTTCTCCAGTCCATATAGCCTGCAGTATTCTTGCCTGGAGAATTCTGTGAACAGAGGATCCTTGTGGGTTACAGTCCATGGGGTCACATAGAGTTGGATATAATTGGGTGACTAATTTGGTGGGGGGCGGGGCTTCCCTGCTGGCTCAAATGATAAAGAATGCCTGCTAATGCAAGAGATTCAGGTTCAATCCCTGGATTGGGAAGATCCCCTGGAGTAGGAAATGGCAATTCACTCCAGTATTCTTGCCTGGAAAATTCCACGAACAGAGCAGCCTAGAGGGCTACAGGCCATGGGGTCGCAAAAGAATCAGACGCGACTTAGCAACTAAACAACAAAATCCCCATCTCATCTTGTATTGTTACTCTTGTTTTCTGAAAGAGAAACAAGCCCAAAATGTTGACCTACCTTCCAGCCAGGATTGAGATTCATCTCTTTTTGACCCCTTGCCCTTCACAGGAGGTCTGCACGTCAACTGTATGTGCCTGGTCTCCAGGACTTAGATGTCTTTTTTCTGCAATGGTTCTCAGGGTGACTTGGGGCGCCACTGGGCTCAGCTGTAATGCAATTTGACCTCTTCCAGGGTCAGAAGACAGAGGACAAGGCTTGTTAGGCTTGCCCTGCTCATCTCAGCCTATCCCCAACAGGTGGCGTTGCAATTAAAATGCATGTTTGCTCCCATTTCTTAGCTTTTTTTTTTTTTTTAATTTTTTCTTTTAACTTCATGTCATGAGCTTTTTCTTAGTTATTTATTATTTTCGTCCATCTTTATTCTTTGGCATGTGTGGGCCTCCCATCACAGTGGCCTCTCTTGTTGCAGAGCACTGGCTCTGGGCACATGTGCTCCAGACCGCTGACTTGTATATAATTAGACACACCAGTCCAGCCGCTCCGTGATTCCTGGAATCTTCCGGGGCCAGGTATTGAACAGGTGCCCCTTGCACTGCAAGGCGGACTCTTTAACCACTGGATCACCAGGGAAGCCCCATTCCTTAGCTTTTTAAACCCCAGAGTTTAAACTCAAGAATTTGAGGACTCTAGAACCCTCTTAGGTAGAGAGTCGCAAAAATACCCGCATGGACAAGAGGTTGCAAACTGATGGCTTGGGGTTTATCCTGCTCACATTCCGAGTTTTAGTTGGGGGGTAGAAGTTCAGCCTAAAGAGTGTTTTCATTTCTTTTCAGTTGCTGGGTGACATTTGAGAATCAGAACACTTCACATAACAGCACAGACCCCTGCTTTTCTTGAAGAATCAGATGTTCTAGTGACATGAGCTTCCACTCTTGTGTGGCACCAAGGGGGCAAGGAACTGCTGCTTCTGGTATGAGAAACTGAAGCCTCCCCCCGCCCCCCAAGTCCCACACGCCCCAGCATTCTCTACTTTTGACGCTGTCTCTCTTGATGGGTGTCTGTTACCTGTCCAGTTCTACCTTGGAAAGAGAGAGAGAAACAGGGAAAGAAACACAGAGAGTGTGCTTGTCTGGTTATTGTTCAGAAGCCTTGTGGATGCTGAAACATTAGAGCCATTTTGATGGTCAAGTAACAGGGCTTGGTGTCTGAGTGACTCAAGCATCCATAGACACACGGCACCCCAAGACTAAACAAGTTTTTTGACGAGAAGACATGAACCACCCTTTTCGAAGCCTTGGTGCTCAGGAATGTCAACATTTCTTTCAGTCCTAGCAGGGAGGCGTTCCTTCCTCTTACTGTAACCTGTTCAGAGCCTTATGTAAAAGAGGGACAGAGTTGCACTGCATGGTCTTATAGATTAAAAAAAAACAAAAACTGATCCTAAGCACCAGTCCAACTCATTAGCTTTGGCAGTGTATACTGGTATTTAGGGAAATCAGGTCACGAGACATTGTATGTGTATGTAGGCCCAGATATATTTATATTTTCAATTCATTAGAGTTACCTAAATGCAAAAGCAATTCTGCTGTCACAGAGAAACAGCATGGAAGAATATTCGGCAGCCGGGATTTTAAATAAAACATGCTTTTTCTTCATAATTAATATAACAAGGTTTCCTGGCTTAGGACTTGGCAAAGATCCCAGGAAAAATGGGGGGAGGGGGCTGGCGTGATGTGTTTGTGACCTGACGAACAAATTCCAGGAAGGGTTTGTGCTGAGCAAGCTCCCCTCAATCACTTCATAATTTGAAAAAAAAAGAAGAAGCATATCAACAACAATGGTTAATAATCCTAATCATTGTAGCAAGTATTTATGAAGTTATTAAGTCTTCATTATAATAACTTTAGATATTGTGCTTTAGATTTACTACCTCACGTATAGAGTAGAAGGGGGCGACAGAGGATAAGATGGTTGGATGGCATCACTGACACAATGGATATGAGTTTGAGCATGCTCGGAAATAGTGAAGGACAGGGAAGGCTGGTGTGCTGCAGTCCGTGGGGTCGCAGAGTTGAACACGACTTAGTAACTGAACAGCCACAATGTGTATAGTTTCATGACAGCCCTATGCCACTGTCATCCTCATTTTACAAATAAGAAACTAAGTGCTATAGGAATTTAGTGATCTCGTGGATGGCTGCCTTGTGAGGTTACAGAGCTGGGATTCAAACCCAGGTCTGCTTGAAGTTGGTTTAGTCTTCAAAACCTCTGTGTCAGAGGTTGCTATGACTGACAGTGCCCGAAAGCCTGAGACTTTAGAAAGCATCCATAGACACACGGCACCCCAAGACTAAACAAGTTTTTTGACGAGAAGACATGAACCACCCTTTTCGAAGCCTTGGTGCTCAGGAATGTCAACATTTCTTTCAGTCCTAGCAGGGAGGCGTTCCTTCCTCTTACTGTAACCTGTTCAGAGCCTTATGTAAAAGAGGGACAGAGTTGCACTGCATGGTCTTATAGATTAAAAAAAAACAAAAACTGATCCTAAGCACCAGTCCAACTCATTAGCTTTGGCAGTGTATACTGGTATTTAGGGAAATCAGGTCACGAGACATTGTATGTGTATGTAGGCCCAGATATATTTATATTTTCAATTCATTAGAGTTACCTAAATGCAAAAGCAATTCTGCTGTCACAGAGAAACAGCATGGAAGAATATTCGGCAGCCGGGATTTTAAATAAAACATGCTTTTTCTTCATAATTAATATAACAAGGTTTCCTGGCTTAGGACTTGGCAAAGATCCCAGGAAAAATGGGGGGAGGGGGCTGGCGTGATGTGTTTGTGACCTGACGAACAAATTCCAGGAAGGGTTTGTGCTGAGCAAGCTCCCCTCAATCACTTCATAATTTG
The DNA here is from genome assembly GCA_022376925.1 of Tragulus kanchil. Taxonomy (NCBI): domain Eukaryota; kingdom Metazoa; phylum Chordata; class Mammalia; order Artiodactyla; family Tragulidae; genus Tragulus; species Tragulus kanchil. The sequence continues at coordinate 126,557,306 of JAIOJX010000005.1, read as the reverse complement.
AAAAAAAAAGAAGAAGCATATCAACAACAATGGTTAATAATCCTAATCATTGTAGCAAGTATTTATGAAGTTATTAAGTCTTCATTATAATAACTTTAGATATTGTGCTTTAGATTTACTACCTCACGTATAGAGTAGAAGGGGGCGACAGAGGATAAGATGGTTGGATGGCATCACTGACACAATGGATATGAGTTTGAGCATGCTCGGAAATAGTGAAGGACAGGGAAGGCTGGTGTGCTGCAGTCCGTGGGGTCGCAGAGTTGAACACGACTTAGTAACTGAACAGCCACAATGTGTATAGTTTCATGACAGCCCTATGCCACTGTCATCCTCATTTTACAAATAAGAAACTAAGTGCTATAGGAATTTAGTGATCTCGTGGATGGCTGCCTTGTGAGGTTACAGAGCTGGGATTCAAACCCAGGTCTGCTTGAAGTTGGTTTAGTCTTCAAAACCTCTGTGTCAGAGGTTGCTATGACTGACAGTGCCCCGAAACGCCTGAGACTTTCAACATGAAATGGAAGATGTCCAGAGGACAGTGGCCTCAGATTCCAGCTTCAGACAGGAGGAAAAGCCACTCCCCACTACAGGTTTCTCCAACAATCCCTGAGGCTTTTCTTGCCAACACCAGAAGGATCCAGTCTTGTTTGCTGCCTAACCCATTAGCTCAGGGCTTTCAAAACGTTAGTCATGAATGAATCCATCTTCAGAAATTATTTCAAAGTCCAGACTAATTTCTTAATAATTTCGGTCTACCTAAGTAGATTTATTTTTAAAGGAAATAGTCACTAATATAAATCAGAAAATCAGAAACAATGCTATTGAATTCTGTCTTCAGCTGTCATTCTAAAACTTGATACTGACCTCTGCTTTCTCCTCAGTAGGAGGGACGATGAGCAAGAGTGATTCAGATGGTTAAGAATCCGCCTGCAGTGCGGGAGACCTGGGTTCGATCCCTGGGTTGGGAAGACTCTCTGAAGAAGGGAATGGCAACCCTCTTTAGCATTCTTTCCTGGAGAATTCCATGAACAGAGGAGCCTGGTGGGCTACAGTCCACGGGGTCACAGGGTCAGACATGACTGAGCGACTGACATTTTGCTTCAGAGGTGAGGGACTTCCCAGCACCACCCCTGTCTGTCTTTGTGATGAGATTGGGAGAGGTTACAATAAAACTGAGAAGGGAATGACTGCCTCTCGCTGTGTTTGGATGTGATGTCTTGCCCTGGCCAGGCACCATTCAAATCAGCTTGGGTACCAGCAGTGGTCCTCGTCCCACACCAGGGAAAGCACAGAAGTAAAGACAGCTTCGGGGGTAGAGTTGGTTTCCATCTGTGGGAAGCTACTTTCCTGCCTAAGTGAAAAAGGGGAACATGATCGTCTCTAAACCGAGTCCAACTCTTGGCAGCCCCATAGATTGCAGCCCACCAGGCTCCTCCGTCCATGGACTTCTGCAGGCAAGAATACTGGAGTGGGTTGCCAGGCCCTTCTCCAAGGGATGCCCCTGATCCAGGGATTGAACCCAGTTCTCCTGCATTTATTTATCACTGGTGGGAATGTCAAATGGTGCAGCCACTGTGGAAGAGTAAGGTGGTTTCTTAAAAAAAAAATGAGACGCAGAATCACCATATGATCTAGCAATTCCACTTCTAGCATCAGCTCCCTGATGGAAATTACGGACTCCGACAGATACTTGTACACCCACATGCATAGCAATCTTATTCACCCAGGCAAAGGATATAAACAACCCAAGTGTCCATCAGGAGATGGATGGATAAACAATCTGTGATACAGAGTGAAATACTATTTAGCTGTGAAAAAGAACAAAGGTTTGATATATGCGACAACATGGATGAACCTTGAAAATATGCATAGTGACAGAACGGCAGACACAGAAGGACACATATTGTACAATTCCACTTCTATTAGGTACCTAGAATAGGCAAATTCATAGCGACAGAATAGAATAGAGGTTACTAGGGACTTGGAGGAAGAAGGAAGAGAGTTATTATTTAGTGAGGACACAGTTTATGCTGGGGATGATGAAAAAGTTTTAGCTATAGGTGGTGCTGATGGTTACATAATATTGTGAATGAAATTAATACCCCTGGATGGTATACTTGAAAATGGTTAAAATGAAAAATATTCTGTTGTATATATCTTACAATTTGAGAAAATGACAGAGGCTTTGCATGATTGCTTGCCTTGTGGTATAGCATGTATTCATGGCAGGGGCCAGAGAAGGAGGGGAGGGGAATGGTGACTGGAATACCAGCAACCTCTGTTCTCTATCACCTCTACCTCTCACCCTAACCTTGAGCCCTTGGACCAACTGCGGGCACAGGCCTGGATGAGCCCTGCACGTCTGCACCTGGCTCGCCTTTCAGCCCTGAAGCCTCACACGGTCACAGTGTAGGTCTCTCCTCCACAGCTACCTTTAGGAGCAATGTACATCCTTCCCTAGCAAGCAGTGATATCTGGTCTACCTCTGGGGCCTGTTAGAGCAACCACAGAGAAAGAGATGTCTGGGACATGAGTTCCTATCTTATCTACCAGGTGGAAGGTTGTTCTGCTATCGGCTCATTCTGTGTCAAGGGTCTGGCCCCAAAGGCCCAAAGGTCAGGTCTAGGTCCACCTCTTCCCTCTACTGCTTCCCAGTCTCTGAGATTATATCCTATCATTTAATTCCTGGAGACCATCAAGACAGACTTTTAGTCTCTGCCTTATTGTTTTAGAGTTGTGAAAGGTAGAGGACGAACCTGAGTTAAAATAATCACTAGATTAAGGACAGGATAGAAGAGATTAGACCACAGTGCTCTTCACCCACCAGGAGATTATGCTGTAAATCACAGGAGTCCCCTCTCTGCACCTCCCTCCCAACCATCCTTAGCTAGAAGACACCAGATCATGCTCCCTGGTGACTGGGTTGGGAGAGGAATGTTAACATTGCTAATAATTTGCTACTGACTGGGGAAGGCCAAAGTCCTGAGTCGCGGATCCATGATGAAAGCCTGATAAGAGACAACCAGCAGTTGATCTCAAGGGGTCTCTCTCAATCTGCTGCAAAGCATCTCCCTTCCCATGTGCCGAAAGTAGCTATTCCCAGCCCTTGAAGAGGAGCTGGGGTCAGCTGTGACCTCTCAGCCCTGTTGAGACTGCGCACACACGTGTGGAAGAAGCAGACAGTGGCTTGTGTGCTTTTCGATCTGGGTGGAGATGTTCGCTGAGATGTGTTGTGGTAGTGAACTGGCTGAGCCTCCAGCTGCCTTTTGTCCCTACCCTAGATGTCCCTGGCCCTCTCTGTGTCTGCCAGGCCTGGCCTAGCCTGGTGAGACCTGCACAAACTTGCCAAAGGCAGGGGCCTGATCCCTTCACCCGGCTCAGAGCCCTGCCTCTCTAAGGGTTAGGGAGCTCTTCTGCTTCTTTCTCTATCCCTTCATCCTCCTGTTCGCATGCCGTGGGTCCCTCATCCCTCACGAAAAGGCTCTGGCATAAGATTGACTCCAGTCTAGCCTGGCTCCAGCATTGACTAGCGTGAGGTACTTTGGATGACTTAGCCTCTGTTTCTCACCTTTATAATGGACATAATTACAGAACTCCAATTATCAAGGAGTCTGTGCAACAAATGAGACAAAATGCACACAAAACATTTAGCACAGTCCTTGGCAACTGTCTGGTCTTGATAAACGTGAATTGAGGTCATGGTCGTTCCCCTCCTTCTCCTCTTCTTTCTTTTGCATCAGTGACCTTCCTCTTTGGATTTTCAAGTCCCAGGAATACGAGTGTTTATCCTTGTCCCGTCTCTCTGGATTGACAGAATGGATTATTGGAATGCAAGCAGGTAGATGCTGTGTCTATTCACCTTCTCCCATCCCCTCCCATCACCCAGGTGAATTTCAGGATCCAGGTGCATGGCACACGCAGCTGGCGATTGTCATGGCCTTTCTGGTTTGGTCCAGTCCAGGGTGCCAGCTACGCATATCCACATTTCACCACAGCCTCTTTCTGGTGGATTCAGTGATTCACAAAATAAGTGGGCTTGCTTCGGACCCCTGGGATTCCTTGACATCCGCTCAGGCTACACAACTGGGAGGCAGCTGCTTCAGACTCCCGAGACCCCATGGGCTCTGAAGGACCCCCAGCCCTCCAGGAAGGTCCTGCTTTCTTTTCCTTTAGTTTTCCTCTGAGCTCCAACTCCTGGAAAGGGCATGTCTGCCACCTGCTGGCCGTGGGCAGTGCAGCACCCGGCTGTCCCTCAGACTCTAATTGCCACTTGGAACGTGGGGCTCTGGCTGGAGCACAGGTCCTGGAGTGCTGCATGAAGACGGATAGAGAGGGATGGGCCCTGCCCTCCAGACAGCTCCATGGAGGAAGGATGAGGAAGGCAAAGGACTGGGACCAAGCCTGAGCTGACTGGCTATGCCAAGGGTGAGACTGAAGGAGGGGTAATATTGTTCTCAGGGTCCTCTCTTTCCTTTTCTCTGGTACTCAAGCCCAGAGGTATCAATGTGAGACCCTCCCCTGACCCAGAAATACCCTGAGACCTGAACCTGCCCTTCCGCTGCCAACCCGTCCCCACCCCCCCAAAACAGGCACAGTTCAGGCAATGAATGACTGCTCTCTCTTTCTCTGCAAGCCTTTCTCCTCTCCCAACGTCTTATTTTGTAATTGCTCAAACCTCCAGAAAAATGGAAAGAATAATACAGTGAATATCACTCATCCAGACAGATACCACACTGAACATTTGCCATAGTTACTTTCTGCTGTGATCTATGTGTACACATTTGTTTTGTTTTGTTTTGTTTGCTTGTTTGCTTGGTTGGGTTTGCGGACTCATTTGCAACTAAATGGCAGACGTCCCCCTCTCTGCGTCAGGATCTTCTTAGAATAGGGCTTTTTCCTACCAAACCACACTACCACTGTCACACTCAAGAAATTCAGCGTTGATGCAGTAATACTGTCTAACGTAGGTCTAATATTCAGATTTCCCAATTGTCTCAATGATATCCTTCCTTAAAAATTTAGTGTCCAATCAAGGATCTTACACGGCATTTAGCTGTCAGGTCTCTCTAGTGTCATTTAACAAGGAACAGTCTTCCCATCTTTTTGTCTTTTATGGCACTGACAGAGTTCAGAGTTGAGCCTCCTTGTTGTACAGAGAGCCCACGATTTGTGTCTGTCGCGTTCCTCATGAGAAGATCCAGGATAAGCACTTTTGTCTGCAATATTGTGCCCTCCATACACCATGTTGGAAAGAATTCTTTCTTTTTACCATGTGATCCAAAACAAGGGCTGAAGGGGTTACCGTGAAACAGAAGACTAAAATCTCCTGAAGAGGGTAGAGGAAGCAAATCCACCAAACTGCCTAGACTGGGTACCAGGAAGACGCATCTCGCTGGAGATGCGTCCGGGCGGCTAAGCCACAAAGGGAAGCCTGTCAGAAGATTGCAGCTCCTGTTTCCTAAGTCAGAGGTCAGCAAACCTTGTCTGTAAGATTCCAGACAGGAAACAGGTGAGACTATACTCTCTCTGTTAATACTGCCCTACCCTTACAGTACCAAAGTTGTTACAGACAATACGGAAGCAGGCCACGTCTCAGTAAAGTTTTATTGGCAAAAACACAATTGCTGGCTTCAGCCCAAGGGCCTTTGTTTGCTGACTTCTGATTTAACTGAAAGAAGACATTCCACCTACTACATAAGTGAAGCTTTTTTTTCTTTTCTAGTGTACTGCATTTTAAAAACAAAACAACAACAACACACACTATCATTATTTTTTCTCAGCAAAACTTTTGTGAGAACTGCCATAGGCCAAGCATTGTGCTGGGTATTGGCTAACTCTATCAGTGGTGAAACAGAAAGAGCCCTGATTTTCTGAAAGGCAGAGTTTGCTGTGAGAGACAGATCACATGCAAATAAGCATAAGAAATCACAGCTGTGATGTGGAGGAAACGAATGGGTGCAGAGACAAAAGAATAGGAAGTGTGTCATTGCTGATGGGGGGGGAGAGGACTTGAACCCAGTGGTCATGGGGGAGGGGAGGGGTGGCAGGTAAAGCTTTCTAGGCAGATATAACAGCAAATGCAAAAGTTCTGAGGTGGGAAGGGCTTGGCTGGTCCCATTTTGAACTCAGATCTGGTTGGAGCATCAGGAGAGAAAGAAAATCAGGAGAAAAGACTATGGGAGGAGGTTCACAGGTCATGGCAGGCGTTTCTATTTTATTCCAAGAACAACGAGGAGCAACTGGAGAGTTTACACATTTGTCTATCTCCAACCTTAAGGTGCTGCTGTGTGCTGGGGATTTTGTGGTTGTTTAGTCTCTCAGTCATGTCCGACTCTTTGAGACAACACAAACTGTAGCCCACCAGGCTCCTCTGTCCATGGAATTCTCCAGGCAAGAATACTGGAGTGGGTTGCCATTCCCTCTCCAGAGGATTTTCCCTACCCAGGGATTGAACCTGGGTCTCCTGCATTGCGGCCTGAACCATTACCATCTGAGCCACAGGAACGTCTGAGGCAATCACCTAGACGTGGCTATGAATCTGAATCCTGTCACAGCTCCGTAACCTCTGAGCCTCTCAGTTTTCTCATTTGTAAACAGGCTAATAAACGCCTCTTGGTAGGGTTGTTGAAAGAGTTAAATGCAGCAATGTACAGTCATGCAGAGGAGACACACAGTACATGGTGTGACTGACAAGATGGTCAATGCCTGGGTGTCAGGGAGGTAACCCCCAAAACACAATTGCTGGCTTCAGCCCAAGGGCCTTTGTTTGCTGACTTCTGATTTAACTGAAAGAAGACATTCCACCTACTACATAAGTGAAGCTTTTTTTTCTTTTCTAGTGTACTGCATTTTAAAAACAAAACAACAACAACACACACTATCATTATTTTTTCTCAGCAAAACTTTTGTGAGAACTGCCATAGGCCAAGCATTGTGCTGGGTATTGGCTAACTCTATCAGTGGTGAAACAGAAAGAGCCCTGATTTTCTGAAAGGCAGAGTTTGCTGTGAGAGACAGATCACATGCAAATAAGCATAAGAAATCACAGCTGTGATGTGGAGGAAACGAATGGGTGCAGAGACAAAAGAATAGGAAGTGTGTCATTGCTGATGGGGGGGGAGAGGACTTGAACCCAGTGGTCATGGGGGAGGGGAGGGGTGGCAGGTAAAGCTTTCTAGGCAGATATAACAGCAAATGCAAAAGTTCTGAGGTGGGAAGGGCTTGGCTGGTCCCATTTTGAACTCAGATCTGGTTGGAGCATCAGGAGAGAAAGAAAATCAGGAGAAAAGACTATGGGAGGAGGTTCACAGGTCATGGCAGGCGTTTCTATTTTATTCCAAGAACAACGAGGAGCAACTGGAGAGTTTACACATTTGTCTATCTCCAACCTTAAGGTGCTGCTGTGTGCTGGGGATTTTGTGGTTGTTTAGTCTCTCAGTCATGTCCGACTCTTTGAGACAACACAAACTGTAGCCCACCAGGCTCCTCTGTCCATGGAATTCTCCAGGCAAGAATACTGGAGTGGGTTGCCATTCCCTCTCCAGAGGATTTTCCCTACCCAGGGATTGAACCTGGGTCTCCTGCATTGCGGCCTGAACCATTACCATCTGAGCCACAGGAACGTCTGAGGCAATCACCTAGACGTGGCTATGAATCTGAATCCTGTCACAGCTCCGTAACCTCTGAGCCTCTCAGTTTTCTCATTTGTAAACAGGCTAATAAACGCCTCTTGGTAGGGTTGTTGAAAGAGTTAAATGCAGCAATGTACAGTCATGCAGAGGAGACACACAGTACATGGTGTGACTGACAAGATGGTCAATGCCTGGGTGTCCAGGTCCCAGCACGGGAACAAGGTAAGGGCCAGCACTCTGCATCCAGACTGGGGAGAAACAGTGATGTTTTGGACGCTCAACTGACACAAGAAGACTGTGAAACATCATCAAATAGGCCCCACCTCTCTCTTCAACCCACACCCCTGCTTCCCAAGCCACCAGAAAGTACCCATCCCTCCTATGCCCTGGCTCTGACCCCACAACAGCCCTTTTCAGCTCTCAGGAGCTCAGGAAAGTGCCCAGCCAGCTCAGGGAGCTCAACCCTGCTCCTCTCTGTGTCTTTTTGTTTTTCAGTTCTCCCTGCTGTCTTTTCTCACAGACCCGGATCCAGGTGAGTGTGCAGACTACCCTGGGGCTGCCCACCCCACAAGCTGGCTCTGAGATGGAGAAAAGGGGCCCTTTGTGTGATTGTGGGCACGCCCTCAGGACTCCAGTGGTTCAGAAGCAAAAATGGTGCTGCATGGGTCAGATTCAGCTGGACAGTCCATATTCTCCGGCAGCAAAGCCCTGCATGGGCAGACAGGCTTGTGCCGGCTCAAGGCAAGTGCTGCCTGGACCTTATTCCACTCTGCGTGCTTAGGGAATGTTTGTGGAATTGGATAGAAATACACACAAGCAGGCTGTAGAGGGTTTTGGAAGGATCTGGGTCTTTCCCAAAAGCAAAGGAAGAGTGTTGAATTCAACACGTTTAACTCAATTCCTTAGAAGGATCGTATTTCAGGGAGGCTCCCTGAAATACCAGACCAGCTGCATCCACATATGGAATCCAGGGAGGGTCCAAAGCCAAGATGCGGGTAGAGCTACCCCCTCCCCTGCCTTCAACACAAAACTGCTCAGGGGCCACTGAAGGGACAGCTGTGGTCTGAAAGCCCAAGAGACAGTGCTTCCCCTGGGCAACCAGAGGAGGAAACTGACATCAGAGACTCAGGGACCTCACTCCACTCACATATCTGAAAAGCAGTCCCACCCTTAGTTCATGAGGTGGCCCTAATGGGTACTAAGAGGGGCATTTACCTCACGACACTTTACTGCCACTTGCCAGAAAGTTGCAAAAGACATCTACAAACAGTTACGAGTTTATGACACCCTGGACCGTGCAGTGAGCCGCGTGATGAGCATGATCTCTGCGCAGTGGCTCCGCTGAACAGACAGCACAGGACAGGGACTGGATACATTCTGTCCATAAAGACCCCAGCTTTCATGTGATAGATTGGAAAGAAGTGTCAGGTTTGATCTGCAAATAGGAAGGTCTTCCTAACCATGAGACTTGTCCAAAAAATGTGAATGGGCTGTGGGGCTCTTAGAAGAGAGTGAGTTCTCCATCACTGGTGGTATTTAAGCAAGGGTTAAAAACCACTTAATGGACATGAGTTTGAGCAAACTCCAGGAGATAGGGAAGGACAGGGAAGCCTGGCGTGGGACTCTGCATGGAGTCGCAGAGTCGGACATGACTTACTGACTGAACAACAACAGGGAGAGGCAAGCCCGGGATTTAACATGAAGAGATTCTGGGCTTTGTAAGAACTCTGCCAGTAGCTTCTGATAGTTCAGCGAGTAGGCCCAGGGACCCTGGAGTAGACCATCCACAGGCTCTCGAGTCCCTCTCAAGGTGCTCGGTCAACCTCTGGCTGTGAAATGAGGGGAGTTGTCGTGGCCGGGCCTTTCTGCTTAGAGCAGGTTTCAAGGACACCTCTGTTTGTGTCTGATTTAATTGCACCTGAGGGCTGTACTTGGATGGGATCTGTCAGATTCCCCACTGGCTTTCGGTACCAGCGGAGCCGGAGAAACACCTTGCTCATGTCCATGGGCAAGCGGTTGCTTCTGCAGTAGCTGGCCTGCTGGAGACAGTGCATGGCGAGGGCCTGGCTGGAGCAGAAGGGGCTGGGGCCACAGTTCCCAGCGGGTGACAGAGGAGGTGACTACCAAACAGCGCAGACTCTGCCCGTCTCCCCAAAGCAGGTGATGTGACAGCTCACAGGCCTGCGGAAATGCCTCTTCAAAGCCGGCTAGACCGGGCCCAGCAATGCAGGCTGAGCCATCCATCAGCTGTCCTGTCGCCTGCCAGCGAGGGTCTCTGCTGGGCTTGGCCTGTCAGCTGGATTGCAGGCGCCAAATGCAGGCCGACAGGGCTGGGGTTTCGGGGAGGCCCTAGGAGGTGTGGTCTGTGCCACGGTGATGGATGGTGCCAATGGGGACCGCATTCCAGGGATTTTGATTCCGTTCCACACATCTGGCGAGCTCTTTAACCCGAACAGCTGCAAAGCCCCATCCCAGGAACTCTCGAGTTTTTCTGTACGGACCACGATAATCTTGGTCAAGGGACGTGGACCACGTGCCAAAGGAGAGTTCCCACGGCGTGTTACTTCTTGGAAGCTAAAACCCATGGACTTTCAAGAAACACAAACTCACAAGGGGCTCATAAAAAGCAGACCAGACTCAGAGCTAGGTAGACCTGGGTACTATCTCCTTCTGCCTTAATGTTTCTTTTTTCTGTAAAATAGAAATAATAAGACCTATGCCATAGTTTCTTTTTTTTTGTTTTGTAAAGTTAAATAGATTGTGTGAAACCACATTTATTCAGTACAGTCATCAATACATAGAAAAGAGTGAGTACATAATAACCTATTATTTGGACCATTTGAGTTTTCCTAGGATACTCTTGCCATTCTTCCTGATAAATTCTAAAAGCAGACTCTAATAGACAAATCCATAAGGGTGTCTTTTTATGCCTTGTATGATAGGCTTCTGACAGCTGTTTCCAAAACTTTCTCCTTTTCTATCGACTAGAGAAAGTCTCGGATAATCTGTATTTGGACCTGGATTGCTTTTTCAAAATCTACCAGTGGAACCAAATTTCAAGTCAGGCTACATGCAATCCCTCTCCTCAGGAAAGACCTGGGATACACTTCTATACTCCAGCTGATCCCATCAGGCATCTTCTTCACCTAATATCTAGGACGCAAGGCTCACACCTTCTCTCCTGAATTCCTGTTTACTCTGCGGGTGACAGAGGAGGTGACTACCAAACAGCGCAGACTCTGCCCGTCTCCCCAAAGCAGGTGATGTGACAGCTCACAGGCCTGCGGAAATGCCTCTTCAAAGCCGGCTAGACCGGGCCCAGCAATGCAGGCTGAGCCATCCATCAGCTGTCCTGTCGCCTGCCAGCGAGGGTCTCTGCTGGGCTTGGCCTGTCAGCTGGATTGCAGGCGCCAAATGCAGGCCGACAGGGCTGGGGTTTCGGGGAGGCCCTAGGAGGTGTGGTCTGTGCCACGGTGATGGATGGTGCCAATGGGGACCGCATTCCAGGGATTTTGATTCCGTTCCACACATCTGGCGAGCTCTTTAACCCGAACAGCTGCAAAGCCCCATCCCAGGAACTCTCGAGTTTTTCTGTACGGACCACGATAATCTTGGTCAAGGGACGTGGACCACGTGCCAAAGGAGAGTTCCATGGCGTGTTACTTCTTGGAAGCTAAAACCCATGGACTTTCAAGAAACACAAACTCACAAGGGGCTCATAAAAAGCAGACCAGACTCAGAGCTAGGTAGACCTGGGTACTATCTCCTTCTGCCTTAATGTTTCTTTTTTCTGTAAAATAGAAATAATAAGACCTATGCCATAGTTTCTTTTTTTTTGTTTTGTAAAGTTAAATAGATTGTGTGAAACCACATTTATTCAGTACAGTCATCAATACATAGAAAAGAGTGAGTACATAATAACCTATTATTTGGACCATTTGAGTTTTCCTAGGATACTCTTGCCATTCTTCCTGATAAATTCTAAAAGCAGACTCTAATAGACAAATCCATAAGGGTGTCTTTTTATGCCTTGTATGATAGGCTTCTGACAGCTGTTTCCAAAACTTTCTCCTTTTCTATCGACTAGAGAAAGTCTCGGATAATCTGTATTTGGACCTGGATTGCTTTTTCAAAATCTACCAGTGGAACCAAATTTCAAGTCAGGCTACATGCAATCCCTCTCCTCAGGAAAGACCTGGGATACACTTCTATACTCCAGCTGATCCCATCAGGCATCTTCTTCACCTAATATCTAGGACGCAAGGCTCACAGCTTCTCTCCTGAATTCCCTGTTTACTCTGCACCAGGCAGACACCATCTTTGCTGGCAGAGCCCAGTGCCCACAGTGTGCTGGCTGATGAAAAGGAAGGAAAGCTTCGCCTCAGAGGGACAGCTTGATCTGTCAAATACGTATATCAGACCAATAGGACTCTGCACTGGACACTATGGAGTAAGAAAGAGGAAGGGGCATGACCCTTACTCTTAAGAAACTGACTATGTCGTTGGAGGAAACAAAGCAGATAGACCAGGTTAAACATGAAACCCAAGAAACATGCCCTCTGAGACTGAATCATGAAATCTGAAATTCTGCAGACACCTGAGCCAATGCAGAGTTCTAGTGTCTAAACATTGTATCCCACCAGCAACTTAATCAAGCTGTGTGTGTCTGTTTGTTTTTACTGCATGATATAGTGGCTGTTGTGCAGTTGCTAAGTTGTCCAACTATTCGCCACCCCATGGACTGCACCACGCCATCTGGAAAAAATCATATCATTCCATCTCTCTGTAAAAACCTTCCCTCATTTCCCTGTCCTTCACCATCTCTCAGGCATTCTCAAACTCATGTCCATTGAGTCAGTAATGCCATCCAACCATCTCATCCTCTGCTGTCCCCTTCTCCTTCTCAATGCAAGGGTTAGGGATGCTGACCCCTATGTAGTCAAAAATCTACTTTGAATCCCCCCAAAATTAATTCCTCAGAGGTAAAGAATCTGCCTGCAATACAGGAGCCTCAAGAGATGCTGGTTCGATCCCTGGGTAGGGAAGATCCCATGGATAAGGAAATGGCCACCCACTCCAGTATTCTTGCCTGAAGAATCCCATGGATAGAGGAGCCTGATGGGCTACAATCCGTGGGGTCACAAAGAGTTGAATATGACTGAACACGCACACATACTGCTTTTCTTAGTGGGAATATAATTCAAAGTCTGTGTGCTTTATTCCCTCCTTAGCTTCACTGAGGGATGAGCGGGTCTTGTAAACAGAGCTATGTTCAAGTCAAAACCCTCTAACAGACATTTCACCCATCTCCCATCATCTGGAAAAAATCATATCATTCCATCTCTCTGTAAAAACCTTCCCTCATTTCCAAATATCTGCAAAAGGAATGACTCCTAAGGGTCTAACCAAGATTAGCCCATCTGACCCTCAACTTGTGGGAGTGATGGGAGAAATTATAGGAGCAATTCGAAGGCTCTTATCTATAAACACCTGTTGGAAAAAGAAGAATCCAGTCTCCAAAGAAAAGAAGAGAGAAATGGGGCCATCATCTCATTACCAAACCCATTGTCTCTCCCAGATGTCAGTTTGAAATCTTTCATGTCAAACTCAGAAAAACATTTTTTCCCTTTACTTTCTCCCTCTCTTTCTGTGCTTTATCAAGCTAGATGGAAAGAAACTTTATGTGCTCCAGGAAGACAATGGCCTTATCTTCAACCTAGATCCTCATGCCTAGGAAGGTGGCCTCCTCTGGGAGCATTTTCATAGTGGGGAAAAGTGGCTTGAGAGAAATAATGAGGAAGCAAAGGGAGTCTTGGCTTGACACTGTGATAAATGAGGTGAAACTTTGGCAAGGAACCAGAGTTGGCGTATTCAAAAAGGAAATAAAAAGATTGTTCCATTTTAATGGGAAATATAAAACAGCCATTGTGCAAAAGTCGATTTTTCAAAAGCCAGAGAGATAAAGACTATCAGGGAACGACTGAGAGACCAAGAAGATAATGTGGTTGATAATCAGCCTTAGGTAAAGTGCCAGCCTCAGAGCCATCAGCTGGCTCCGTGGGAGTGCCTTTTCAAGTCGGCTCTCTGCATTTGCTCCTGCCTCATTATCATATGCATCTCTGGATGGCTTCCTTGCAGCTTCAACTTGCCGACTTGCCATACTTCTGCCAGCTGGAGAGAGTAAAGTCAATCCAACTTTCTTCAAATCCTAAACTTCTCTCTGCCAGCCTGCATTATCAACATCTCCCAAAGGCCCAGGGAGCAAAGAGCTTGGGTCCAACCTCACACACACCTGCCCTTCCCCATGGACTGGCCTAGTGTGAGGTTTACCACCATGGCCAAGGCCATCCACGGCCATTTCTGTCAATGGGCAAGACCCGTGAACTTTCTCAAGGTTGTTCTTGGGCGATTCCTAATTAGCTGGACATGCAGTAGGAACGACTGGACCCCTTTCCCAAGGGTAAGAGTGAATTCTGTGACGTAGTGTGAGTGGCCTGCTGAAGCAACTGAGAGGGTGAGATTGAAGGGTTGTATGAAGATACGCTGCCTTAGTTCATATGGTGCCATTTATTAGTAGGTGACCTTGGACACGTTACTGAGTCTCTTTTAGCCTCAGGTTTCTAAGCTTCAAGTAGAGATAACACACCTCCTAAATGTTCAGGAGAATGAATGTGGTGGTTCATATAAAAGGCTTAGTACGAAGCCTGGCACATAGTAAAGACTCAGTAAATATTAACCGCTACAATGACTCTATAGACACAACTCAGGAGCAGTTTGATGCCATGACCAAAAGGAATGGGATGTCTCTGACTTCATTAAACTAAAGTGACTAGTACAGTCCCACTGAGAAATTTCATCCACAGAACCACCCAACACGGCACCCAAGGGGCCCTTGATCTGACCCTGGGCAGTGTTCATATAGTGACGTGGAGACTTCCTAGACCCCCGTCATCTTCCTTCTGTTACAGGTGGGAAAACTGAGGCACCGAGAAGACAGTTGGACTGTCCAAGGTCACCATTAGTGCAAAGTCAGCACTTGTCCCCTTCTCCCCTTTTCAGTCACATGCTCTTGACCCTGCTATAAGCCCCTGCTGGCACACTGGGTCCTCAAATGAAAACTCACAATGCCTGACCCTTTGTAAGACGCCCTGTCAGTGTCAGGGGTGGGCAAGACAAAAGAACCCTCCTTTAGGACCTAGACATCTTCAGAAAAGGTGGTGTTCAGTGAAATGACATGGTGACTTCTTTAAGTCTGACGGCTAGGGTTTCTTCTGTTAACTTGACAGACTGGGCCTAATCCAACTTTCTTCAACTCCTAAACTTCTCTGCCAGCCTGCATTATCAACATCTCCCAAAGGCCCAGGGAGCAAAGAGCTTGGGTCCAACCTCACACACACCTGCCCTTCCCCATGGACTGGCCTAGTGTGAGGTTTACCACCATGGCCAAGGCCATCCACGGCCATTTCTGTCAATGGGCAAGACCCGTGAACTTTCTCAAGGTTGTTCTTGGGCGATTCCTAATTAGCTGGACATGCAGTAGGAACGACTGGACCCCTTTCCCAAGGGTAAGAGTGAATTCTGTGACGTAGTGTGAGTGGCCTGCTGAAGCAACTGAGAGGGTGAGATTGAAGGGTTGTATGAAGATACGCTGCCTTAGTTCATATGGTGCCATTTATTAGTAGGTGACCTTGGACACGTTACTGAGTCTCTTTTAGCCTCAGGTTTCTAAGCTTCAAGTAGAGATAACACACCTCCTAAATGTTCAGGAGAATGAATGTGGTGGTTCATATAAAAGGCTTAGTACGAAGCCTGGCACATAGTAAAGACTCAGTAAATATTAACCGCTACAATGACTCTATAGACACAACTCAGGAGCAGTTTGATGCCATGACCAAAAGGAATGGGATGTCTCTGACTTCATTAAACTAAAGTGACTAGTACAGTCCCACTGAGAAATTTCATCCACAGAACCACCCAACACGGCACCCAAGGGGCCCTTGATCTGACCCTGGGCAGTGTTCATATAGTGACGTGGAGACTTCCTAGACCCCCGTCATCTTCCTTCTGTTACAGGTGGGAAAACTGAGGCACCGAGAAGACAGTTGGACTGTCCAAGGTCACCATTAGTGCAAAGTCAGCACTTGTCCCCTTCTCCCCTTTTCAGTCACATGCTCTTGACCCTGCTATAAGCCCCTGCTGGCACACTGGGTCCTCAAATGAAAACTCACAATGCCTGACCCTTTGTAAGACGCCCTGTCAGTGTCAGGGGTGGGCAAGACAAAAGAACCCTCCTTTAGGACCTAGACATCTTCAGAAAAGGTGGTGTTCAGTGAAATGACATGGTGACTTCTTTAAGTCTGACGGCTAGGGTTTCTTCTGTCCTATTCCCACTTCTGAAGACTGGACTCCGGACCAGTATGAGTACAGCCAAGAGCATTACGACCAGGAAGAGAACATCAGCAGCACCCCCGTCTACTCTGAGAACCCAAACTGGTACTATGAAGAGGACGGTGGGTACCAAAGCCACTCGGGGGCCCTCCCTGGAAGAGAGCAGCATGCCTGGTGGGGAGTTTATGTGGCCACATGCAAGTGCTTCCCTCTTCCTTCTCCTCTCTGACTAACATCATAAAATAGGCTTTGAAAAAAATTAGAGTGACTTTTTTCCCATTAGACTCATATACTGTGAAAGCTGGGGAGATTCCTAGAGACCCTCTCTCCCACCCTCAGAGGACAGGGGAAGCAAGTTGAGCCAAGAGAGGAGTGGACTTAGCCCAGGTCACGCAGAAGTGAGTGCATCATCATCCTGGTTTCCCAATCCTGGGTGTTAGAGTCATGTTCAAAGTCCTTCCCAGAGCATTCAGGACATGCAGGTCCTAATTATGCAGAATCTCCATTAACAACAGGCATCAGGCCGTAGCTAATACAAACCTGGCACCTGGGCTGTGGCTTGCTTTCTCTTTTCACTCTCTGGAAGCTTTGCACAGTCGTGAGGCTGTGTGTGCGTGTGCATGCATGGGTATATTCACAAGTGTGCTTCGGTCACAGTTGTTTTTGTTTCTGCGGCCTCTTAATCCAAGCGGAGGAATAGAAAGGAAACTGAAAAGCTGGGCCTAAGCACAGGCCTGTGACGAAGCCAGGAGAAGGAAGGGAAAGCGCTTCGCAGCTGGCATAAAAGCTATGTAACTGCAAAGTGGCCTGGAAGGCAGGGCCAAGATACGGGCCACCAGGGGAACATCAGAAGGGACCATCAAAACAAGGGCCAGGCCCAGGGATCCTCGTTCCTGAACCAAAGAACAATGTGTGTGAACAGAAGGATAAAGAATTCCCCAAGGGACGATCCATTCAGACAACCATGAAAAGCCAAAGGCACAGATGAAATATGACAAAATCTAACTGAACAAGTAGTTGAAGAAAGATGAAGGCCACTGGGTCATTTCCTCCTCGCCGTCAATTCCTCTGTCCCCCTCTTGCCTTTGGTCTTCTTTCCTGATGTTCAGAAGGCTGGTGTTTCGTGAGGGGTGGGTTTGCGTTCCCCACGCCTGACCTCCACCCCTGGGCACGGGGAGTAGGGGAGGTCTCCAGGCTTGTGAAATGCCTTCAGTATCAGAGACAGACCCCGTGGCACTCCCAGGGAGACTGGGAGGAGAGAGACAGGGATGGCGGGGAAGGGGAGTTACTCCGCGAGAGAGGCCCCGTCCAAAGCCAGGCGGAGGGAGACAGGCACGATTCCTTCTTGCCTCTCGTCTCACTAACCTGAACCCCTCCCTCTGCCCTTGTGAAGGCAGCCCTCCTGGCTCTTTCAGGGCCTTGTGTGTTTCCCCCTTTCCCTGATCACTGGCTCTGCAGTTCCTCTCCTATTTGCCCCCCCCTCAGAGGACAGGGGAAGCAATTGAGCCAAGAGAGTGGACTTAGCCCAAAAAGGTGAGTGCATCATCATCCTGGTTTCCCAATCCTGGGTGTTAGAGTCATGTTCAAAGTCCTTCCCAGAGCATTCAGGACATGCAGGTCCTAATTATGCAGAATCTCCATTAACAACAGGCATCAGGCCGTAGCTAATACAAACCTGGCACCTGGGCTGTGGCTTGCTTTCTCTTTTCACTCTCTGGAAGCTTTGCACAGTCGTGAGGCTGTGTGTGCGTGTGCATGCATGGGTATATTCACAAGTGTGCTTCGGTCACAGTTGTTTTTGTTTCTGCGGCCTCTTAATCCAAGCGGAGGAATAGAAAGGAAACTGAAAAGCTGGGCCTAAGCACAGGCCTGTGACGAAGCCAGGAGAAGGAAGGGAAAGCGCTTCGCAGCTGGCATAAAAGCTATGTAACTGCAAAGTGGCCTGGAAGGCAGGGCCAAGATACGGGCCACCAGGGGAACATCAGAAGGGACCATCAAAACAAGGGCCAGGCCCAGGGATCCTCGTTCCTGAACCAAAGAACAATGTGTGTGAACAGAAGGATAAAGAATTCCCCAAGGGACGATCCATTCAGACAACCATGAAAAGCCAAAGGCACAGATGAAATATGACAAAATCTAACTGAACAAGTAGTTGAAGAAAGATGAAGGCCACTGGGTCATTTCCTCCTCGCCGTCAATTCCTCTGTCCCCCTCTTGCCTTTGGTCTTCTTTCCTGATGTTCAGAAGGCTGGTGTTTCGTGAGGGGTGGGTTTGCGTTCCCCACGCCTGACCTCCACCCCTGGGCACGGGGAGTAGGGGAGGTCTCCAGGCTTGTGAAATGCCTTCAGTATCAGAGACAGACCCCGTGGCACTCCCAGGGAGACTGGGAGGAGAGAGACAGGGATGGCGGGGAAGGGGAGTTACTCCGCGAGAGAGGCCCCGTCCAAAGCCAGGCGGAGGGAGACAGGCACGATTCCTTCTTGCCTCTCGTCTCACTAACCTGAACCCCTCCCTCTGCCCTTGTGAAGGCAGCCCTCCTGGCTCTTTCAGGGCCTTGTGTGTTTCCCCCTTTCCCTGATCACTGGCTCTGCAGTTCCTCTCCTATTTGGGGGCAGGAAGCAGAAATTCAATGAGTGGATGCGGGCTTTTTCATCCCAAACCTTGACTTCTGCTGACATGTTTTAGACCCATGCCTGTCCAACCCCTGTGCGCATGGTGGGGACTGCCTCATCAGCGGGGCCACCTTCACGTGCCGCTGTCCAGCACCTTTCTCTGGAAACAGGTGTCAGAATGGTGAGTGCACCTTCCCCCGATCCATTCTTTTCTCCATGTTGAACATCCTATTCTAGAGGGTAAGGAAGGGCTCAGGAATCCCATGAAAAGGCTGACAACCACACATACTGTATTATGCATAATGGCCTCCTCAGCCTGGTCCAGGCAGCATCTCTCCCAAATCTTGGGTTCACATGTTAGATTGGGCTAGTATGTCCATTCCACAGATGAGAACATTGAGGACATAAGAGCTGGATTCTGACCAGGTATTATTGTTGCTGTTTAGAGCATTTAGACCAACTTCAACAGAAAAATGTCCTCAAATATGAGAGCAGGAAGGCTCTCAGGACACAGAAGGCCCAACTCCATTAGAGAAAGGGAGCCCCGAGTGGACAGGGAATTTGTGCATGGTCACACAGCTAGTGAGGAGAAGAGCAGGAATCAGAGATGTGGTGCCTGATTCCAGCCCCGTGCTCTCTCTTCCTGCCAACCTCGCCCATGGAGACTCTGATTAAAGGTGTATCCACCTTTAGTGACCGCTCGTGGGCATAACATAAGGCTATGTGATAAGATATCGGGAATAAAATTCTTAGAGGCCAATTGTACCCTAGCGAAAACTTGGGTCTGTCCCATCTAGTGACCATGTACCTGCTGTGGCAGAGGCAACGCACGTTTTAGGGTTGACTTTTTCTCTCTGTGCCCTCTTCAATTATTCCTAACATTTTCAATCTTAGCAAGTCTATTTCAATCCATGTTTTAGGATGGCTTGGGATATCAGGCACAAACATAGTATCTGACCTTATCCCTCAACTTCTTGGAAGAATGACAAAAATGGAAATGGACTGTAGGCTCAGCTATAAAACGGAGAAACTCAAGTTGCAGCTCCATTTGGTTTTTTTGAAGATGCAAAACTTATCCAGGTGTTTAGAAAGATAGAACAATAAATGCTGTGAGCACTGGGAACTCCAAAGGAGCTGGGAAGCAATCAGCCATGTTTTAGACCCATGCCTGTCCAACCCCTGTCGCATGGTGGGGACTGCCTCATCAGCGGGCCACCTTCACGTGCCGCTGTCCAGCACCTTTCTCTGGAAACAGGTGTCAGAATGGTGAGTGCACCTTCCCCCGATCCATTCTTTTCTCCATGTTGAACATCCTATTCTAGAGGGTAAGGAAGGGCTCAGGAATCCCATGAAAAGGCTGACAACCACACATACTGTATTATGCATAATGGCCTCCTCAGCCTGGTCCAGGCAGCATCTCTCCAAGTCTTGTGTTCACATGTTAGATTGGGCTAGTATGTCCATTCCACAGATGAGAACATTGAGGACATAAGAGCTGGATTCTGACCAGGTATTATTGTTGCTGTTTAGAGCATTTAGACCAACTTCAACAGAAAAATGTCCTCAAATATGAGAGCAGGAAGGCTCTCAGGACACAGAAGGCCCAACTCCATTAGAGAAAGGGAGCCCCGAGTGGACAGGGAATTTGTGCATGGTCACACAGCTAGTGAGGAGAAGAGCAGGAATCAGAGATGTGGTGCCTGATTCCAGCCCCGTGCTCTCTCTTCCTGCCAACCTCGCCCATGGAGACTCTGATTAAAGGTGTATCCACCTTTAGTGACCGCTCGTGGGCATAACATAAGGCTATGTGATAAGATATCGGGAATAAAATTCTTAGAGGCCAATTGTACCCTAGCGAAAACTTGGGTCTGTCCCATCTAGTGACCATGTACCTGCTGTGGCAGAGGCAACGCACGTTTTAGGGTTGACTTTTTCTCTCTGTGCCCTCTTCAATTATTCCTAACATTTTCAATCTTAGCAAGTCTATTTCAATCCATGTTTTAGGATGGCTTG
Organism: Tragulus kanchil; assembly: GCA_022376925.1. Taxonomy (NCBI): domain Eukaryota; kingdom Metazoa; phylum Chordata; class Mammalia; order Artiodactyla; family Tragulidae; genus Tragulus; species Tragulus kanchil. The sequence continues at coordinate 126,536,659 of JAIOJX010000005.1, read as the reverse complement.
GGATATCAGGCACAAACATAGTATCTGACCTTATCCCTCAACTTCTTGGAAGAATGACAAAAATGGAAATGGACTGTAGGCTCAGCTATAAAACGGAGAAACTCAAGTTGCAGCTCCATTTGGTTTTTTTGAAGATGCAAAACTTATCCAGGTGTTTAGAAAGATAGAACAATAAATGCTGTGAGCACTGGGAACTCCAAAGGAGCTGGGAAGCAATCATCCATGACCCGAGGATAAGAGACATTTTCCTGGGGTGTGTGTGTGTGTGTGGGGGGGTGGTAGCGTGGTGTTTCAGAACCATGGACAGGGGCACGAGCTCTACCGGTCACCACCACCTCCTCCCCCACGACCCCCTACTAAACATTGTGCTGTGTAGGTATCTCTCAACGTAAAATGTGCTCCAAATAACATCCTGAGCTTTGGCGCTGCTTCCCTCTTGTTCTCCCACAGTGCAGAACAAGTGTAAGGACCACCCGTGTGGCCGGGGAGACTGTCTCATTACTCAGAGTCCTCCTTATTACCGCTGTGCCTGCAAACACCCTTACCGGGGTTCGGACTGCTCCACAGGTAGGTACTGGAGGCCTCTTCTATGCTAAGTTCTCTCTCCCCTGACTGGTCCCTAGGAGGTCAGTGTCCTATTATGTGGACGTTCAGATACATCCAAGATTTTGGTGGCATCCAGGATGGCCCTTTTAAGACTGTTTAATATTCGTTATCCCTGGAAAGTCCAGTGGGACTTGGCTGGTCTGTGTCCCTTCCCACAAAAGAATCTTCTTGAAGCCCATTTCCAGGAAGTAAGCTCCGATCTATTCCCAGAATGGTCATGTGTATTTACCCACTGCTCTGTCAGGCACTGTCCCAGGAGATGCACGTGCTCTCTCACATTCTTCCAAAAACACTACAGGAAAGAGTTTTACAGATAAAGAAACAAGTTCAGAGAGGTTAGCTAACTTGCTCATGGTCACACAGCGATCAGGCTAAGTTTCAAGCCAGATCAGACTGGCCCCCAATTCCAGCTCAGTCTAAGCATCATGTGATTCCTTACTGAACAACTCATATACTTTTATGTTCTTTTTGGCCTCCATCATATTGTTTCACCATGTTTGTTTGTGCTAAAGTTTTGTGTGTATGTTTACCAGTGTGTCAGTGGGTCTCTTTTTCCTTTGGCAACTCACGTTTTGTGAAAGGATGGATTCCAGAAAAATGCACCAATGTAGCTGCAGCTCCTTCTAAAGAGTCTTCCTGGACCCTCTTCCTGTGTTCACAGTGGTCCCTGTGTGCAGACCAAATCCCTGCCAAAACGGCGGCACCTGCTCCCGGAAGAGGCAGCGATCTAAGTTTACCTGTGCCTGTCCTGACCAGTTCAAGGGGGAAAATCTGTGAAATAGGTATGGGTCTCCACCACCACTTCTTCAGAATCTCAGGGCCACTCGTGAGGCCTCTAGAATCCTTTGTCTGTTGGGGGCTGGTTGGCAGAACAGGATTCAAGTCCAGGTTCTCACGCTCTGCTATGGCCTCAGTCTTCCAACCAAAGGGTGTAGGGTGTGTCCTGCTCCATGGAGAGGGGGCAACCAACTGGGATGTCCGCAGGCAAGTGAAACGCAGCTGGGCATCTTTAGTCCTCAGTGCACTTACCGCCAGTTCTTGTTTGAGGCCAAATGAAAGAACTCAGCTCCCACCCGCATCCCCAGGATATTCCATGTTTTTAAGCTGGGTTGAAGGTGGGACATTCTCAAACCACCTGCTTTGTGGGGGCCTTGGGGTGACACCGCAGGGTGATCCATATTTAGGCTCAGTCCTCTCACCACCTGACACACCTGCCAAATCCTTTCCAGGCGTGGCACACCAGCTAATCTCAGTTCTCACATTCCTACCTGCTTTCTCCGAGGTTTTACTGCTATGTTGGTGATGGCTACTCTTACCGAGGGAAAGTGAGTAAGACAATCAACCAGCACTCGTGCAGGCAAAGGTTATGGCTTATTTCCCATGTGTCAGGCACTGTCCCAGGAGATGCACGTGCTCTCACATTCTTCCAAAAACACTACAGGAAAGAGTTTTACAGATAAAGAAACAAGTTCAGAGAGGTTAGCTAACTTGCTCATGGTCACACAGCGATCAGGCTAAGTTTCAAGCCAGATCAGACTGGCCCCCAATTCCAGCTCAGTCTAAGCATCATGTGATTCCTTACTGAACAACTCATATACTTTTATGTTCTTTTTGGCCTCCATCATATTGTTTCACCATGTTTGTTTGTGCTAAAGTTTTGTGTGTATGTTTACCAGTGTGTCAGTGGGTCTCTTTTTCCTTTGGCAACTCACGTTTTGTGAAAGGATGGATTCCAGAAAAATGCACCAATGTAGCTGCAGCTCCTTCTAAAGAGTCTTCCTGGACCCTCTTCCTGTGTTCACAGTGGTCCCTGTGTGCAGACCAAATCCCTGCCAAAACGGCGGCACCTGCTCCCGGAAGAGGCAGCGATCTAAGTTTACCTGTGCCTGTCCTGACCAGTTCAAGGGGAAACTCTGTGAAATAGGTATGGGTCTCCACCACCACTTCTTCAGAATCTCAGGGCCACTCGTGAGGCCTCTAGAATCCTTTGTCTGTTGGGGGCTGGTTGGCAGAACAGGATTCAAGTCCAGGTTCTCACGCTCTGCTATGGCCTCAGTCTTCCAACCAAAGGGTGTAGGGTGTGTCCTGCTCCATGGAGAGGGGGCAACCAACTGGGATGTCCGCAGGCAAGTGAAACGCAGCTGGGCATCTTTAGTCCTCAGTGCACTTACCGCCAGTTCTTGTTTGAGGCCAAATGAAAGAACTCAGCTCCCACCCGCATCCCCAGGATATTCCATGTTTTTAAGCTGGGTTGAAGGTGGGACATTCTCAAACCACCTGCTTTGTGGGGGCCTTGGGGTGACACCGCAGGGTGATCCATATTTAGGCTCAGTCCTCTCACCACCTGACACACCTGCCAAATCCTTTCCAGGCGTGGCACACCAGCTAATCTCAGTTCTCACATTCCTACCTGCTTTCTCCGAGGTTCTGATGACTGCTATGTTGGTGATGGCTACTCTTACCGAGGGAAAGTGAGTAAGACAATCAACCAGCACTCGTGCCTTTACTGGAACTCCCACCTCCTCTTGCAGGAGAATTACAACATGTTTATGGAGGACGCTGAGGCCCATGGCATTGGAGAGCACAACTTCTGCAGGTAAAACTTACCTTCCTCTCTGTGCTCAGTCTTGGCCACTTGTCAGCATGAGGATTTGTCTGTCCCTTCTCCCTCCTCCTATTTCCCCTAGACTGGCTTAGAAATTTGGGAATGGAACGTTGAAATTCATCAGCGTTCTATCAATAGGAAGATATTCCAACTCAGGATAGGTTAGGTTATGCTGCTGTAACAAACTCCAAATCCCAGAGACTTGAAAGTATCAATGTTTATTTTTCACTAACACTGCAGGTTGGGGTAGGCGGAATTCTTAGCTCCAAGGAGTTACTCAAATATCCAGGAAGGGCAAGGAGAGCCTGGAACATGGAGCATGAGGTTTTTACTACCTCAGTCTAGAAGTGACACATCATTTCTGCCTGCATGTTTCATTGGCCAGAAATAGTCACAGGGCTCCACATACGCTTTGAGGGGGAAATGGAACTTCCAAGGAGAAAATGAAAGGTTGGCTGAGCAGTACATTCTCTGCCACAAGGATGTGCAAGTTTTCTCAGATAAGAGTAAGGCCACCTCTATGCCTGGTGATCACTGGTTACCTTCTTCCCCATCCATAGCCTCAGCTTGTTCTGTGAGCTTCCTCCTCCCTCTGTTCACTGTCTAACCCAGGCCAAGGACATCCTCTATGGTCTCTATATAGAAACAGGGATTTTGTGTAAGGCTTTGAACTGGTTCCGTTAAGCAAGAGGATTCCTGCACTTACCGCCAGTTCTTGTTTGAGGCCAAATGAAAGAACTCAGCTCCCACCCGCATCCCCAGGATATTCCATGTTTTTAAGCTGGGTTGAAGGTGGGACATTCTCAAACCACCTGCTTTGTGGGGGCCTTGGGGTGACACCGCAGGGTGATCCATATTTAGGCTCAGTCCTCTCACCACCTGACACACCTGCCAAATCCTTTCCAGGCGTGGCACACCAGCTAATCTCAGTTCTCACATTCCTACCTGCTTTCTCCGAGGTTCTGATGACTGCTATGTTGGTGATGGCTACTCTTACCGAGGGAAAGTGAGTAAGACAATCAACCAGCACTCGTGCCTTTACTGGAACTCCCACCTCCTCTTGCAGGAGAATTACAACATGTTTATGGAGGACGCTGAGGCCCATGGCATTGGAGAGCACAACTTCTGCAGGTAAAACTTACCTTCCTCTCTGTGCTCAGTCTTGGCCACTTGTCAGCATGAGGATTTGTCTGTCCCTTCTCCCTCCTCCTATTTCCCCTAGACTGGCTTAGAAATTTGGGAATGGAACGTTGAAATTCATCAGCGTTCTATCAATAGGAAGATATTCCAACTCAGGATAGGTTAGGTTATGCTGCTGTAACAAACTCCAAATCCCAGAGACTTGAAAGTATCAATGTTTATTTTTCACTAACACTGCAGGTTGGGGTAGGCGGAATTCTTAGCTCCAAGGAGTTACTCAAATATCCAGGAAGGGCAAGGAGAGCCTGGAACATGGAGCATGAGGTTTTTACTACCTCAGTCTAGAAGTGACACATCATTTCTGCCTGCATGTTTCATTGGCCAGAAATAGTCACAGGGCTCCACATACGCTTTGAGGGGGAAATGGAACTTCCAAGGAGAAAATGAAAGGTTGGCTGAGCAGTACATTCTCTGCCACAAGGATGTGCAAGTTTTCTCAGATAAGAGTAAGGCCACCTCTATGCCTGGTGATCACTGGTTACCTTCTTCCCCATCCATAGCCTCAGCTTGTTCTGTGAGCTTCCTCCTCCCTCTGTTCACTGTCTAACCCAGGCCAAGGACATCCTCTATGGTCTCTATATAGAAACAGGGATTTTGTGTAAGGCTTTGAACTGGTTCCGTTAAGCAAGAGGATTCCCCTCGCACAAAACGCAAGCTCCCTTCCACTTTTGCTGACCTGGAGCTGTTCCTTCCCCGGGGCTCTCTTCAGGGTACCTTCTCTCAGAGAATTCCTGTGCGTGGAATTTGAAGCTTTGGGCAGAGGAGCCCTCCTCTCACCGTGTTTCTGTAGTTATTTCATGTTTCTGATAGGGGTCTCATTTATTTTCCTACAAACAATGTGTGTCCTGTGGATCTGGCATAAGGCTTGTACAGTCTTTCCTGGTTATTGAGATTCTCCCCTGGAAGTTAAGAGTTGGCCCCAGAGGCATAACCACCTTTTTTATGCCAAGGTTTGCTACCCTGTTGGAGAAATGGAATGGAATGTGGCCCCAGGGTCAGCGGGAGCAGAGGATGCCAGAATTTGATATTCTTTTACCCAAAGGTCCTTTAATGAAGTCCAGTGGATTGACCAAGCCTCAACCCTGGCTTAGTTAGTTTGTTTGTTTTTTAGGAACCCAGATGGAGACAAAAAGCCCTGGTGTTTCTTTAAAGTAAACAGTGCAAAGGTGAAGTGGGAGTACTGTGACGTCCCGGCCTGCCCAGCCCTAGGTAAGGCCGTGGCTGTCTGGAAGCCTGGGTAGCCCAGAGGCTGTGGGTCCGTAGACAGATGTTCCTGGAACTCTCTCTCTCTCCCCTCCCTCTTCCCTCCCTGCACACCTGCTTCACCATTTGCACCCTAGTCCAACCCAGCTGCCTGCTCCTCTGCTTCCTTCTCGGGAGGTCAAGCAGACCAGGACAGCTTTGTTAACTCAGGCCTCCTGGCTCCCAGTCAGTGCGCTCAGCGAACATGGATGGCTTGCTTGCATGTGCCAAGTGCTGGGCCAGGCCTCCAGCGGACAGTAGTGATCAACCCCTGGCCGGGCCTCCACAGCCTCTCAGGATACAACGTGGATTGACTTCCATCTTCACGGTCTTCCTGAAGGCTCCCTGGTTCCACTTCTCCACCAGCATCTGAAGTGATGCACACTCCTGCCCTGATCAATGGAATTTCCTCCCTGAGCAATTTCATTTCTATGCCTTTGCTCTGTTTCCTACCTGTGCTTGTCCAGGTCCGACCCTTCTTTGAGCCCAAGCAGGCACTCCTCCTGGCTCAGAAGGTAAAGAATCCTCCTGCAATGCAGGAGATCTGGGTTCGATCCCTGGGCCAGGAAGATCTTCTGGAGAAGGGATTGGCTACCCACTCTGGTGGTCTTGCTTGGAGAACTCCACGGACAGAGGAGCTTGGCGGGCTGCAGTTCATAGGGTCACAAAGAGTTGGACATGACTGATTATCACTTTCAATCATGCCTCCAGGAAGTCCTCTGTGATCTACAAGTAAAATGTTCTCTCTCCATCCTTGCAAACCTCAGGCCATTGATTGGGCACCACCCATACAACACTTACCATTCTCTCCTTTGTTCAACAGTTATCTGTGCAAATGTCTCATCTCCCTCCCTCTACTTCATCTGAATAGCTTCCCCTAGACACCAAAAAAGCCTCCAAAATATATGTGTGCACTAACAAATAGTTAAATACATACCCCAGAGATGGATTTCTCTTTTTTAAATTTTTTTTTTTGGATGGGGGTACTTCTATTGGTCTTTCATTTATCTATTTTCACCCATCTTTGTTCTTTGGCCCATGTGGGCCTCCCATAGCGGTGGCCTCTGTTGTTGTAGAGCACCAGCTCTGGGCACATGCGCTCCAGAACTCCAGCTCGGTAGTTGGACGCATCGGTACAGCTGCTCCGCGGCACGTGGGATCTTCCCAGGCCAGGGATCGAACTGGCGCCCCTTGCACTGCAAGGCGGTGTCCTTACCCACTGGACCACCAGGGAAGCCCATGGATTTCTATATTGATATTTATTCACACATTTTCACTGAAATACTGTTGCTATACAGTGTTATCTAAGTTACAGGTGTATGCTAAAGTGATTCACAATTTTTAAAGGTTGTACTATATTTATGGTTATTATAAAATATTGACTATATCTCCCCATTGTACAACATGTCCTTGTAGTTCATTTTATACCTAATAGTTTGTACCTCTTAATCCCCTATCCCTCTCTTGCCTCTCCCCCGTTCTGACTCCCCACTGCTAACCATGAGTTCATACTCCATATCCGAGTCTGCTTTTTTCTTGTATTCACTCACTTGTTGTATTTTTTAGATTCCATATGCTGGCCTGGAGAATTCCATGGCTTGTCCCTGAGTCACAACGAGTCAGACTGAGCAACTTTCACTTTCATATAAGTGATACCCTTCCCAAATGACCCTCATGGTAAAGAACCCACCTGCCAAGGCAGGAGATGTAAGAGATGCTAGTTTGATCCCTGCATCGGGAAGACCCCCAGGAGGAGGGCATGACAACTCACTCTAATATTCTTGCCTGAAGAGTCCCGTGCACAGAGGAGCCTGATGGGCTACAGTCCATGGAGCTGTAAAGAGTCAGATACGACTAAAGTTACTTAGCACACACACACCCATACACGCCAAAATAAGGCAACAACAATGTCTTCATCATTAACTCTATAGAGTTGTTTTGTATTGACCGATGTGTCCAGCAAATGTTAATTGCACCTGTGCCCATCCTGGATGTGCCAGTATAGTTTCTTAGCTCTGGACGCTAGTTCAGCTTCCGGATGTAGAGCCATACCTCTGACAAGGTCCTTCAGATGACCAAGAAGGAGGGGAGAAGTGTGATTTCTTTTTCTTGGGTTTTACAGACACTGTCACCGACCTAGAGGAAAGACCCACTGAGTCTGTGACCAAGTTTCCTGAGTTTGGCACCTGTGGGAAGACTGAGGTAGCAGACAGGAAGGTCAAGAGGATCTTTGGAGGCTTCAAGAGCACGGCGGGCAAGCACCCGTGGCAGGCATCCCTGCAGACCACATTGCAGCTGACCGCTCCATGCCCCAGGGCCACTGGATTTCTATATTGATATTTATTCACACATTTTCACTGAAATACTGTTGCTATACAGTGTTATCTAAGTTACAGGTGTATGCTAAAGTGATTCACAATTTTTAAAGGTTGTACTATATTTATGGTTATTATAAAATATTGACTATATCTCCCCATTGTACAACATGTCCTTGTAGTTCATTTTATACCTAATAGTTTGTACCTCTTAATCCCCTATCCCTCTCTTGCCTCTCCCCCGTTCTGACTCCCCACTGCTAACCATGAGTTCATACTCCATATCCGAGTCTGCTTTTTTCTTGTATTCACTCACTTGTTGTATTTTTTAGATTCCATATGCTGGCCTGGAGAATTCCATGGCTTGTCCCTGAGTCACAACGAGTCAGACTGAGCAACTTTCACTTTCATATAAGTGATACCCTTCCCAAATGACCCTCATGGTAAAGAACCCACCTGCCAAGGCAGGAGATGTAAGAGATGCTAGTTTGATCCCTGCATCGGGAAGACCCCCAGGAGGAGGGCATGACAACTCACTCTAATATTCTTGCCTGAAGAGTCCCGTGCACAGAGGAGCCTGATGGGCTACAGTCCATGGAGCTGTAAAGAGTCAGATACGACTAAAGTTACTTAGCACACACACACACATACACGCCAAAATAAGGCAACAACAATGTCTTCATCATTAACTCTATAGAGTTGTTTTGTATTGACCGATGTGTCCAGCAAATGTTAATTGCACCTGTGCCCATCCTGGATGTGCCAGTATAGTTTCTTAGCTCTGGACGCTAGTTCAGCTTCCGGATGTAGAGCCATACCTCTGACAAGGTCCTTCAGATGACCAAGAAGGAGGGGAGAAGTGTGATTTCTTTTTCTTGGGTTTTACAGACACTGTCACCGACCTAGAGGAAAGACCCACTGAGTCTGTGACCAAGTTTCCTGAGTTTGGCACCTGTGGGAAGACTGAGGTAGCAGACAGGAAGGTCAAGAGGATCTTTGGAGGCTTCAAGAGCACGGCGGGCAAGCACCCGTGGCAGGCATCCCTGCAGACCACATTGCAGCTGACCGTCTCCATGCCCCAGGGCCACTACTGTGGGGGGGCACTGATCCACCCGTGCTGGGTGCTGACTGCCGCCCACTGCACTGAGTAGGTGCCTGCTGGGAGCAGAGGCCAGGGTGGCTAGGGTCTCTGGGGTGCTCTCCCTTTCCCATCTGCAAAGCCTCTTGGCAACTCCGGCAGAACTAGGGGGTCTGATCTAGCTCCAAGGGGAAAAGGGTGTTTCCTTACAACCAGACTGAAGAGAGAGCTCCTGTGTGTAGAATGCTTATCATGCACATTAAGTGTATGACATTCAAGCCTCTACACTGAAAGACAAGCAGGAGAGTTCCTGTGAGCAAGAGCGTGGTTATGGAGGAGGAAGCCGAGGTGTGAGAAGGTCAGGTCATCTGTCAAAGGTCACACTGGGAGCAGAGCCAGGGTGTGGCTCCAGGCTTTCAAAGTCCAGGACTAGTTCCTGATCATCTTCCTTTCCCTTACAGCATAAAAACCAAATATCTGAAAGTAGTGCTGGGAGACCAGGACTTGAGGAAGACAGAATTCCATGAGCAGAGCTTCGGGGTGCAGAAGATATTCAAGTACAGCTACTACTTTGAAAGTGATGACATTCCCTACAATGACATTGGCAAGTCTCTTCTATCGTGGCTCCCTGGGGGTCTTGTCCTGCTGGGTTTCTCGATGGACAGGAAGTTGAGGTGTGGTTCTGGAAGGTGCTCTTATCTTTTCGGTCTTTCATGGATCCTGTAAGGGCAAGCATTTTTTACAGAGCGTTTCAGTTGTGAAAGGTGTGTGTTAGTGATGCAGGTACATGTGCTCAAGCTCTTAACTCGAGGTGAAGGAATCTTCGATGCTAGGGATGTTGTGTGGTGCTGAGCTCAGCCTTGAACCCCAACTCCCCTGCTTGTCAACAGACTTTGCCCCTCTAAGCCTCAATTCCCTCTTCTGTGAGACAGGGACATGGAGGTACAACTGTCCACTTCCGATGTGCTAAGTGACAGGATGTGCATGTGTTCCAATGCACACCTTGCCCCTGGTAGGCAACAATGTACAGAAGCTTCTTGCTCCTTAGTCCTGTGTCCTATTTCTCCATTCACACACTTCTCTTTCTCCCTCCTCAATATTTTTTCCCTCTTAAAGCCTGTTTTTCTAAAATGGATTTGAAATAATTTCAAACTCAATTATTTTTTCTAGTTTTTTTGGCAACATTTATTGGTTTTTCATTTATCTATTTTCATCCCATCCACTGTGTGGGCCTCCCACTACAGTGGCCTCTCCTGTAGCAGAGCACCAGCTCTGGCCACATGCGCTCCAGAGCGCTGGCTCGTAATTGGACACACCAGTCCAGCAGCTCCACGGCATGTGGGATCTTCCCGTACCAGGGATCAAACTGGCACCCCTTGTGGTGCAAGGAGACATCTTTACCCACTGGACCACCAGGGAAGCCCCAATTATTATTTCTTAATAGTAGTCACAGCCTGAAATGTTATTACACCTCAGGTGAAGGTGAAAAGAATGAAATTATAAGAGAAGAATCTGGGAGAATTAGGAGTAGGGCTTTGTTACGACCACCTTTCAATCAAGTTGAAGCTGATGCTTCTTTGGTAGAGAGGGCTCCATCACCCTTTCGCCTTTCTCTACCTAGCTTTACTCAAGCTAAAGCCCGTGGATGGTCACTGTGCCCTGGAATCCAAATACGTGAAGACAGTCTGTTTGCCTGACAGTCCCTTTCCCTCTGGGACCGAGTGTTACATCTCCGGCTGGGGTGTCACAGAAACAGGTGGGTCTGGCCACGCCGTCTCCTGAGACTCGGGTCACTTACAGTCACCAGACAACTGGTGGGGTCACTTCAACTGCCCTCCTGAACTAGAGATCAGAGTTACATACAATATGTATTGCCAAAAGAAAGAGAGCCCCAGCTCTCTGTGTGTGTTCATTCAGGGGCCAAGGGCCCAGGTTCAATTTCCAGTTGGGAAACCAAGGTCCCACAAACCTAGCTGTGGCCAAAGAATACATATAAAAAAATTCTTAAGACTTTCTACATAATGACTTGTGGTTTTAGTTACTAAGTCTTGTCCAACTCTTGCAATCCCCCAGGCTCTTCTGGCCATGGGATTTCCTAGGCAACAATACTGGAATGGGTTGCCATTTCCTACTCCAGGGGATCTTCCTGACCCAGGGATCAAGCCCAAGCCTCCTATTTGGCAGGCAATCTTTACCACAGAGTCACCTGGGAAGCCCTTTTCACATACTAGCATTCTATAACATTTTGTTAAATCAAGCCATTTACTTGTCTTTAGGATTTGGTCTTAACTAAAGAAAGAAACCAATGGGCCACTTTCAATGCAGTACTGACAAGACTGTATCTTCTAATATAGGAGATTCAGGGGTAGTAGATCGAGCCTCTCTCAAATACTCAAAATAGATTTCTCTCCCTTCCAACCATTTCTTTCTTTCTTTCTTTTATTTATTTTTTGGCAGGGGTGGGGAGGGAGGTGGGCTTCCACTGGTCTTTCATTTGTCTCTTTTCATCCATCTTTGTTCTTTGGCCCCTGTGGGCCTCCCATCACGGCGGCATCTGCTGTCGCAGAGCACCAGCTCTGGGCGCATGCGCTCCAGAGCTCCGGCTCGGTAACTGGACACATGGGCCCAGCCGCTCCGCGGCACGTGGGATCCTCCCAGGCCAGGGATCGAACCAACGCCCCTTGCACTGCAAGGCGGTGTCCTTACCCACTGGACCACCAGGGAAGCCCCCAACCGTTTCTTAACAATAGAAAGCAAGAATCACTTTTCGTAGGCTTCTCTGTCCGTCCCCCAGAACCACCCCTCCTGCCTGAGCTCAGGGCTGGTGGCCCTCTTCAGAGCTGCTGGCTTCTGGTGGGGCAGGCTGTACCCCAGTCTCTACAGTGGCCACGTCTATTCTCTGCCCCTCAGGAGAAGGGTCCCGCCAGCTTCTGGACGCCAAAGTCAAGCTGATCAGCAACAAGGTCTGCAACTCCCACCGACTCTATGACCACTTGATTGAGGATAGCATGATTTGTGCAGGAAACCTCCAGAAGCCGGGACAAGACTCCTGCCAGGTCAGAGACTCCATAGGGCATTTGGAGAAAGCAGGCTCTTCCAGGGGACCCAGAGGGCCCTTTCTTAGAGCCCCAGGCTGGCAGGAGGGGCCAGAGACCCGCCTGCCATTCAGCCAAGGTGGGCGCGCCTGTCCTCTGGCAAACCTGAACCCATATCAAACCAGGACTCAGCATCATCACCGGAGCAGTCACTTGGCTCGTGTTGTTGAACTTAATTCTCACCACAGGCTGGGGAAGGATGTCATTGTCACCACTGGACTTAGAGACCCTTAGAGAAATTATCTTGGGCCATAGCTTCCGGGTGGCCCTTGCAGAGGAGGAATTTGCTCCATTGTGTTTTAATGTGAAGAGGGTGCTTCTGGCCTCAGCGCCGGGCAGCTTGTCTGCAAATACCAATAAGCAGGGAACACGCCCAAAGACCAGTGGAGAGAAAGAAAAAGATGAGAGGCCAGAGGATTCACACTAATATTGAGTAATCATTAGGACTTAAATGTGTATCCGTGTATGTGCGAAGGGGGAAAGAGGCTTAGTCCTAACACACTAATTGGCTAAGAGGCTACTCTGTGGCCAGTCTGTTTAGAACCTGCCTGATGCCCACCCCAGATAGGACTTTGGGGGATCTGCGTGGGCACATTCAAATCTGAGCCCCTCCCTACAAAGTGAATGTGTTAGTCGCTAAGTTGTGTCCCACTCTTTATGACCCCATGGATGGCAGCCCACCATCCATGCATCTGTGCATGGATTTCTCCAGGCAAGAATACTGCAGTGGGCAGCCATTCCCTTCTCCAGGGAATCTTCCCAATCCAGGGATCAAACCCAGGTCTCCTGCACTACAGGCAGATTGTCTACCATCTGAGCTTTGGAGCCCAGTAAATAAGACTGAATGCCTCTGAGCCCCATCCTTCCTGCCCTACGTGTGCTCTTGTGGCCCCTGGAAGGAGCTCTATCCAAACAGGCCTTCCCAGTCCCTGCCAGATTCCAGACTGGAGTGAGCAGTGGAGAGTCCCTCGGAATACCTGCATCACTGAATGGCGGGTCAGCTTCTGGACGCCAAAGTCAAGCTGATCAGCAACAAGGTCTGCAACTCCCACCGACTCTATGACCACTTGATTGAGGATAGCATGATTTGTGCAGGAAACCTCCAGAAGCCGGGACAAGACTCCTGCCAGGTCAGAGACTCCATAGGGCATTTGGAGAAAGCAGGCTCTTCCAGGGGACCCAGAGGGCCCTTTCTTAGAGCCCCAGGCTGGCAGGAGGGGCCAGAGACCCGCCTGCCATTCAGCCAAGGTGGGCGCGCCTGTCCTCTGGCAAACCTGAACCCATATCAAACCAGGACTCAGCATCATCACCGGAGCAGTCACTTGGCTCGTGTTGTTGAACTTAATTCTCACCACAGGCTGGGGAAGGATGTCATTGTCACCACTGGACTTAGAGACCCTTAGAGAAATTATCTTGGGCCATAGCTTCCGGGTGGCCCTTGCAGAGGAGGAATTTGCTCCATTGTGTTTTAATGTGAAGAGGGTGCTTCTGGCCTCAGCGCCGGGCAGCTTGTCTGCAAATACCAATAAGCAGGGAACACGCCCAAAGACCAGTGGAGAGAAAGAAAAAGATGAGAGGCCAGAGGATTCACACTAATATTGAGTAATCATTAGGACTTAAATGTGTATCCGTGTATGTGCGAAGGGGGAAAGAGGCTTAGTCCTAACACACTAATTGGCTAAGAGGCTACTCTGTGGCCAGTCTGTTTAGAACCTGCCTGATGCCCACCCCAGATAGGACTTTGGGGGATCTGCGTGGGCACATTCAAATCTGAGCCCCTCCCTACAAAGTGAATGTGTTAGTCGCTAAGTTGTGTCCCACTCTTTATGACCCCATGGATGGCAGCCCACCATCCATGCATCTGTGCATGGATTTCTCCAGGCAAGAATACTGCAGTGGGCAGCCATTCCCTTCTCCAGGGAATCTTCCCAATCCAGGGATCAAACCCAGGTCTCCTGCACTACAGGCAGATTGTCTACCATCTGAGCTTTGGAGCCCAGTAAATAAGACTGAATGCCTCTGAGCCCCATCCTTCCTGCCCTACGTGTGCTCTTGTGGCCCCTGGAAGGAGCTCTATCCAAACAGGCCTTCCCAGTCCCTGCCAGATTCCAGACTGGAGTGAGCAGTGGAGAGTCCCTCGGGAATACCTGCATCACTGAGTTATGGCGGGTCAGAAAGTGGGACCCAGGCCCCAGCCCTGTGGCCTCTCCGCCAGGCCCTCTCTGACTCAGGGCACGGGCTGGTATATTCTTCTCTCCCTTCAGAGGCGCAGGACAAGACTTGTTGCTACTTCCCCTCGAGCCAGTCAGTGGTCCCACCCCATCCCGCACCAGAACTCCCACCTGGAAGGCAGGGGTATCCCCAAGTGTCTTCTGATCCACAAAGCAGATTCTTTTCCCATAGGGTGATTCTGGAGGCCCTCTGACCTGTGAGAAGGATGGCACCTCCTACGTCTATGGGATCGTGAGCTGGGGCCTGGAGTGTGGGAAGAAGCCAGGGGTCTACGCCCAAGTGACCAAATTCCTGACTTGGATCAAAGCCACCATGGAGAGGGAGGCTAGCTTCTGAGGGGTCTTCCGAAGCTTGCAGCCTGTCCTATGAACACCCAGATGAGGCAAGGCCGTGCGGGCACCAACGGATATCCCCTGGGAGCCTCCCAGTGTCCAGTCTCTGAGCAGAGACCATTGGTGCCCAGCCCAGGGCGCCTGGGACCATCATGACCACCGCTTCCTCAGGTTCTCTCCTGGGAAACCCAGAAATGAGAGAGTCAACCCAAAGTACACAAGGCTCACTTCCCTCTCAGCAGTTGTAGCTTCTAGGAAATCAGGGTTCACAGCCTGCCTTCACCTGGGCCATTTCAGACGGCTGCACCTCGGTGGGGGTCACCTTTACATCTTTATTCCTCATCCCAGACCCTCAAGGTGCACAAAAGGGCCAGCCACCCACTTCTAGGTATGGGACAGAGGATCAAAATACAACGTTCTCCACTCAATTTCAGGGAGTTGTTATTTTAAAGGAGGATAGGGGCAGGAGCTGGGGTGCCATCTTCACAGTAGGCTCTGATGGAAGCTGTGTGTCAGGCGTGCAGATTTCCTCTCCAGCTTCTCTCCCAAGTATCCCGGGTGGACACCGCCCACTCACAACAGCGGGGCCTTCCTCCTTTTGACGTGCAGAATCTCGGTGGCATCTGGGTTCACGATCCCCCTCTGATCATCGCTGGTCTCCACAGCCTCCGGCCCCCCCTGCAGAAATCAAACACACCTCCCTGAGTGAAGCTGAAGCTCCCGCCTGCTCCCACAAGATGAGCTGTCTAAAAAGCTCACCCTCCCCTCCCTCTTCCCCTCTCCCATCCTCCCCAAGAAACAGGATCCTCAAGGTAAGAAAGAGAAAGAAGCAAAGCCAATCTCTCATTTAGTCGTGGAGCCTTTCTTCTGAACAAAGCAGGGTTCAAAACCCAGACTGTGGTAGACAGCGCATCCCTGACCCCTTCCGCGCCTGTAACGAGCAAGCAGTCGACGCAGCCTGGCCTGCGTGGTCAGGATTGATGCAGCCCCGGCACGCCTGCCTCCGAAGAACTAATGGCTGTGACTTCTGAGGAAACCCTGCAGGAAGTTTAACCCAGGAGTCATCTGCCCGGTCATCTGAGACCCATGAAATTAGGCGTCTTGCCTGAGCTGCATTTCACACGTCTTTAGGGCCAGCTGACCTTTGGCCAAAAATAAAGTTTGAAAAGAAACAATGAGTTCGCCTTTCCCCTGTGGCCTTGCCTGCCAGCCCGCTACTCACGTAAGCCCCCCGGAGACCCAGGCCCCTCGCGTTGGCCAGTTCTGCAGCCCGCCGAGCCATTTCTACTTTGTAGGAGCCAGGAGGTGTCCAGCCAATACCTCTGGTTAGGTTCAAGTCTGATCTGTACTTGACCTTGGAGGAACGAGGGAGGCAAGACGAACAGGTCAGCAGGGCTGAGGGAGGGGATGGGTACAGAGTGGGGAGGCTTTAGAAGGCTGCCCTGGGGACCATGCTGTTGCTGAAACCAGGACAAGGGAGCCAAGCTTTCTTAAGCAGGAGCTCCCTGGCACGGAGGACCCACTGTGCTGGGAGTCAGGCGAGCATAACATAGTCTCCTACATCTCTCTACTCAAGGGGGATTAATGGGGGAGGAGGGTCAGAGACCTGGTTCAGGGTGGAGCTCCTAGACTTGCTCTGTAGCTTTAGGGAAGTCGTTTCCCATTTGCAGGCTTCAGCTGTCTCTCAGAGAAAGGGCCCAGGCTGGTGACTACAAAGATGCCTTGGATACAGTATGTGTGTGCTAAGTCACTTCAGTCATGTCCGACTCTTTGCAGCTCTATGGACTGTAGCCCATCAGGCTCCTCTGTCCATGGGACTTCCCAGGCAAGAATACGAAAGTGGGTTGCCACGGCCCTCTTCCAGGGGATCTTCCTGACCCAAGGATCGAACCTATGTCTCTCATGTCTCCTGCACTGGCACGCGGGCTCTTTAGCACTAGCACCACCTGAAAAGCCCTGGAAAGAGTACGATCTAGCAGTCAAGAGCTTCGGCTCTCATATTAACTAAATAGGGCTCAGCTCCCAGACCTGCTACTGTTTGCCATGGGATCCCAAGTAAGTTACGTCACCACTCTAAGCCTCCTGGTTCCTCACCCATAAACTGGCACAATGACAGGTTGGCTGTGAGCACCTCGAGGCACAACACTTGGAAAGCATTTGGCACAGAGCCTGACCCCAGGAAGGACTCGATGCACTGGGATTCTTGCCATTTCTTCTAGCACTATTGGGTTAGGTCTCCTGGGTTCTATCTCAGCCCAGCTCCTCCCTGCGGTAACACGGACTGTGGGATTACAGCTATCTCTAATGGGAACATTGGCCAGTTGGGGAGGGCAGCCCAGGCCCCTCGCGTTGGCCAGTTCTGCAGCCCGCCGAGCCATTTCTACTTTGTAGGAGCCAGGAGGTGTCCAGCCAATACCTCTGGTTAGGTTCAAGTCTGATCTGTACTTGACCTTGGAGGAACGAGGGAGGCAAGACGAACAGGTCAGCAGGGCTGAGGGAGGGATGGGTACAGAGTGGGAGGCTTTAGAAGGCTGCCCTGGGGACCATGCTGTTGCTGAAACCAGGACAAGGGAGCCAAGCTTTCTTAAGCAGGAGCTCCCTGGCACGGAGGACCCACTGTGCTGGGAGTCAGGCGAGCATAACATAGTCTCCTACATCTCTCTACTCAAGGGGGATTAATGGGGGAGGAGGGTCAGAGACCTGGTTCAGGGTGGAGCTCCTAGACTTGCTCTGTAGCTTTAGGGAAGTCGTTTCCCATTTGCAGGCTTCAGCTGTCTCTCAGAGAAAGGGCCCAGGCTGGTGACTACAAAGATGCCTTGGATACAGTATGTGTGTGCTAAGTCACTTCAGTCATGTCCGACTCTTTGCAGCTCTATGGACTGTAGCCCATCAGGCTCCTCTGTCCATGGGACTTCCCAGGCAAGAATACGAAAGTGGGTTGCCACGGCCCTCTTCCAGGGGATCTTCCTGACCCAAGGATCGAACCTATGTCTCTCATGTCTCCTGCACTGGCACGCGGGCTCTTTAGCACTAGCACCACCTGAAAAGCCCTGGAAAGAGTACGATCTAGCAGTCAAGAGCTTCGGCTCTCATATTAACTAAATAGGGCTCAGCTCCCAGACCTGCTACTGTTTGCCATGGGATCCCAAGTAAGTTACGTCACCACTCTAAGCCTCCTGGTTCCTCACCCATAAACTGGCACAATGACAGGTTGGCTGTGAGCACCTCGAGGCACAACACTTGGAAAGCATTTGGCACAGAGCCTGACCCCAGGAAGGACTCGATGCACTGGGATTCTTGCCATTTCTTCTAGCACTATTGGGTTAGGTCTCCTGGGTTCTATCTCAGCCCAGCTCCTCCCTGCGGGTAACACGGACTGTGGGATTACAGCTATCTCTAATGAAGAGGGCCAGGGGCAGGGCCTTGGCCAGTTGGGGAGGGCAGCTCACATCGCTCTGCAGCTGGTGGGCCTTCTGAGCGTGCTTCAGGCCCAGCTGCTCCGGGTCGCAGGTGGGCTGGGGCAGGGGCTGCCTGTAGTGCACGTCGCTGGCCAGTTGCTGGCTCCTCTTGGCCTGGAGGAAGCCGGGCTGGTCCGGGCAACTGTGGAACTGGGACCGATTCTTGGCAAAGTCCTTCTTGTACTCGTTGTCACTCTGGAGTCTGCCGACACGGACGAAGTGCTGCATCCTCGGGTCGTCACGGATGCTGCGGTACCCGATCTGCAGGCCCCGGTCCCGCAGGAAGGCCTCTTTGTACCGGAACTGCAGGGCAGAGCAGCAGAGACGGGTCATGGGCACCCACCTCCCCTCCAGGGCCGACCCTCAGGATTCTCAGCAGGAGGTACAACAGTGGGTCAAGGGCACAGCTTTGGATTCAAGTAGACTTGGGATCGGGATCTCTGTTTCCTTCTAGCTGTGTGGCCTTCGGTCAGATACTGAGTCTCTCTGAGCTTGGCTTTCCCCCTCTTGATAAAATGGGTGAATGAACCTCCCCACCGTGGGATACTGAGAGGATTCAAGGAGATGGGGCCGAGCCTCAAGTCGGCCACAGGCTCACGTCCACCCAGTGGTGGCTGCGGGTACTGCGGGTGTAACCGCTACTAATCCAGCCGCAGAAGGGCATCCATTCTACCAGCAGCCTCTCATCCTTCTACTCTTTCCAGCTTTCAGGGACCCAGCCTTGTGCTCCTAGAACCACACGGAGTGACGAACAGGATTCACCTTGTTCTGCTTTTTACAATTTCTAATCCATCAACGTCCAGTATGTGGTCCTCCTGCCTGTGACTGCGTGCTAAGTTGCTTCTGTCATGTCCACTTCTTCGAGATCCTGTGGACTGTTAGCCGCCAGGCTCCTCAGTCCACGGGAATCTCCAGGCACGAATACTGGAGTGGGTTGCCCTGCCCTCCTCCAGGGAATCTTCCCAACCCAGGGATCAAACCCACGTCTCTTATGTCTCCTGCATTGGCGAGTGGGTTCTTTACCACTAGCGCCACCTGGGAAGCCCGTGATTGGTATGCAAAAAGTACCAGGTGCATTTGATAAACCCACACTGGCCTCGACTCTGCTCAGCCAGAGGAGTCCACCGGCTCAGAGGTCAAAATGTCTAGTTGCTAAAAATGTTGCTACATGCTTGCTCTTGATTGCTGCACTTGTCTCACTTTGGACCAGAGATGAGCTGTTCCCGAGGGACCATGTATCTAGTTAGTGAGGTCTTCCTCTCTGCTAATAACAGAAGCCATGTTGTGCCTCCCCCTGCTCTGTACATGACACTGTGAACCAACTTTGGTTTCATTCCTACATCAATCCTATGAGACAGGGATTAGATTTCTGTTTCATAGAAGGAGACATTTTAGGTCAGAAGATTTAAGAAACCTGCCCAAGACCACAGAGCCAATTCCTAAGGGACTGAGCCAGGATTTGAACTCAAGTCAGTCTAGGAGGGAAACCCCATCTCTTTCTATCCTGTCACAGTGCACTTCAGCTTAAGAAAAAAGTCCCTTTATTGAAGGTCAACAAATCAGTCATATGTTAACTGACTTCCAGGTACTGTCCACACGTTCCAGTGGACATACCGTGGATATGGACTTTAAAGAGTGCTTCTCTTGAAAAAGAGGGAGGGGTAATAAAACCTTCCTTAATTCCAAATCTCTGGCTGAGATGTTAGAAAATAAGGCCAACTTTTTTTTCTCCCTCTCATTTCAAATACATGTTCAGTTTTGATTCCTGGTGGTTTGCTTTTCAACAGAACTGGGAAAACCAGAGTGAAACCTAGCAGTGACCGAGGCAGGGAGACAATGTGAGGTCTTACATCGCTGGCGATCTCCCTGGATGCCCGGGCCGTCTGGAATGGGATGGCGTCCAGTCTGAAGTCGTAGCCGCCGGCCCGGGTCTGCTCCCAGGAGTGTCTGTAGACTTTCTAGTTGGAGGAACAGGGAAGTGAGTGAGCGGGAGTGCTCAGCTCCGTGTCCGGCATGCCGCTGGTTCTTAGCGGGAGTAGTCCTTACCCACGTAGCCGCTGTCTTTCTGGTGCCAGGATGGTGGAGCCCACGGCCCCAGGGCCACCCTGAGGACCCCCCCAGCTCTGGCCAAGAAGGGCTCTGGCTCTAAATCCCCAGCCTGAGCATCAGGCCCTGTTCCTGGGGGTATTGGGGTCTGGCTCATCTGCTCCATCCCGTGGGCACCAGAAGCCTCTGCTGCCCTTCTTCCTGTCTTTGCTTTCACTTCAGCATCTCAACTTTGCAGCCTGTACCTGCCAGAACTCAGCTCAAGAACCCCGTTTCTCCCCACAGGCTGCAGTCCTATTCCTTGGGTCCTGGCACCCACATGTTCCCGGGCTCCACTCCCTTCCTGGGCGCCCTGGCGACCTTTGATGCCATGTCACAGCATCTCTAGGAAGTGAGCTGTGACCCCTATGCGTGCCTGGTGCCTGCGCTGAGGGGAGAGCCTTCGCCTGAATTAAATTGATTGTCGGGAACCTGACCGAGCCCCTGACCCCCGCACTTCACATCGTCCTCTTTCATTTCTCCCCCTTTCAAGTTGTTCTCGCACACCCTCCGGGAGTCTGTAATCACATCCTCTTAGTCCTCAGGTGGACCCACATCACCTATGGAGGTATCAAAACCGCCTGTGCCTTCATGTAGCTTGCAGGTTTTTTTTTTCAAGATAAGGGAATGGCTCCATGAAAGGAATCATCTGGAGGTCCCAGCGGAAGGCTGTCCTTTATTCTGCCACACAGAAGGGAGACAGCAGGCGAGGCACATTGCCAGCAGATGACAAAGTGACAGCCCCTGACCATGTCCGTCGCTCACGCATCTCAGAGCCACGGCAGGTCAGGGGGCCCTTACGAACCTTACTTTGGTCACTTGGTAATAGAGGTCAAGGCTGAGGCTCTGGTCTACAGGGGATTGGGGGGATTAAGCAGAGGAAGAGTGGCAGAGAAAAAAGCAGAGTGCCCTCACGTCACCCCACAACCGAGCCTGGAACTAGACGGGACCACGGAAAGCTTGGGCCAAGCGAACCAGAGCTCGTCCTTTCTAAGGCCAACTGCTCACCACCGCTGTCACCTTCCTCACTTTCTCCAGCTTCAACATCACAGCCCAGAAGCCAAATGCCTACTCTGTGCACACGCCTAGAAAGACGGAGCTAATCATCGCTAGGGTCATCATCTCATTGATGACCACAAACAGGGCCCAGAGGATTAGATTTCCTGGGCTGATGTTGAGTTTAGCAAGCAGGACTGAGAGGTATCGAGAAGGAGAGGTGCATTCAGATACTGACAACCAGCCCCTCCGGCATTGTGTTTCCTTATTTTGACAGGCCTAGAAATATTAACTAGGAAACAGTCAAAACCCTTATCGTTCCCTGGTAAGGGGTCTGTCAGTGCCTTCCTACTAAGAGCCTCCACGCCAGATCTGGGCCAGGAAATAACACTGATCTTTCCACAGGCTCAAACGCCAAGGGCACCCTGCTTTGGTGGTCAATGCACCCCAGCCAGGGTCTCTGTAACTGAGGGTCAACTCAAGTGGATACATGTGCATGTGCTCAGTCGTGTCTGACTCTCTCCGACCGTATGGACTGCAGCCCGCCAGGCGCCTCTGTCCGTGGAATTCTCCAGGCAAGAATAGAGAAGCAGGTTTCCATGCCCTCCTCCTGGGAATCTTCCCAATTGGCAGGCAGATTCCTTCCCACTGTCCTACGTGAGAGTCAACTCAAGGGCAGGCTCAAATTGGGGTTCTGCCTGAGGTGCCGGCGCCCTGTCTCCCAGCCTCGTCTCCCTGTATACTATTTGCTTGATTGTCATCGCTTCCTCCCTGGGTTTTTTTTTTTTTTTTATTCTGTTGAGGTTTTTGCCTTGCCACTGGGAGTCTTTAGATTCCTCAGGCTCTTTGATTTGGAACCCTGGGCGTTCCTCTTCTTTATCACAGTGGGCACAGCTTTGCCCTCATCCTCACGCATTAGAGTCATTTGATTTTTAGTTATTTCGGCTGCCTTACACATCTCAATGGCTTTCTTTGCCCAGGAAGGTCACTTTCCCTCCACATCCTCCTCACAGAGCACTTGATCCAATTGTGCGTATCCTACACGCCCCCGAAGAAGTGCTCTTTCAAAGGAGGTTCACGCGTCCTCCATACCCGGTGCCTGGACTAGACGGGACCACGGAAAGCTTGGGCCAAGCGAACCAGAGCTCGTCCTTTCTAAGGCCAACTGCTCACCACCGCTGTCACCTTCCTCACTTTCTCCAGCTTCAACATCACAGCCCAGAAGCCAAATGCCTACTCTGTGCACACGCCTAGAAAGACGGAGCTAATCATCGCTAGGGTCATCATCTCATTGATGACCACAAACAGGGCCCAGAGGATTAGATTTCCTGGGCTGATGTTGAGTTTAGCAAGCAGGACTGAGGTATCGAGAAGGAGAGGTGCATTCAGATACTGACAACCAGCCCCTCCGGCATTGTGTTTCCTTATTTTGACAGGCCTAGAAATATTAACTAGGAAACAGTCAAAACCCTTATCGTTCCCTGGTAAGGGGTCTGTCAGTGCCTTCCTACTAAGAGCCTCCACGCCAGATCTGGGCCAGGAAATAACACTGATCTTTCCACAGGCTCAAACGCCAAGGGCACCCTGCTTTGGTGGTCAATGCACCCCAGCCAGGGTCTCTGTAACTGAGGGTCAACTCAAGTGGATACATGTGCATGTGCTCAGTCGTGTCTGACTCTCTCCGACCGTATGGACTGCAGCCCGCCAGGCGCCTCTGTCCGTGGAATTCTCCAGGCAAGAATAGAGAAGCAGGTTTCCATGCCCTCCTCCTGGGAATCTTCCCAATTGGCAGGCAGATTCCTTCCCACTGTCCTACGTGAGAGTCAACTCAAGGGCAGGCTCAAATTGGGGTTCTGCCTGAGGTGCCGGCGCCCTGTCTCCCAGCCTCGTCTCCCTGTATACTATTTGCTTGATTGTCATCGCTTCCTCCCTGGGTTTTTTTTTTTTTTTTTATTCTGTTGAGGTTTTTGCCTTGCCACTGGGAGTCTTTAGATTCCTCAGGCTCTTTGATTTGGAACCCTGGGCGTTCCTCTTCTTTATCACAGTGGGCACAGCTTTGCCCTCATCCTCACGCATTAGAGTCATTTGATTTTTAGTTATTTCGGCTGCCTTACACATCTCAATGGCTTTCTTTGCCCAGGAAGGTCACTTTCCCTCCACATCCTCCTCACAGAGCACTTGATCCAATTGTGCGTATCCTACACGCCCCCGAAGAAGTGCTCTTTCAAAGGAGGTTCACGCGTCCTCCATACCCGCGTGCCCTGGCGGCTAATTTCAGCTCCGGAACTCTGCAGACTGGCATCCCTCGCGGGAGGAACGACGCCTCTGCCACCAGCCTGGGGTGGCTGTCCTCCTTCCGCCGGGGCCCAAATGCACTGGACATCGGTTCCCGTTTCCAGAGCGATGGGCATCCAAGAGCTCCTCACACAGAGGCCTGGCTCTCCCCTATCCCTGAAGCCTTAATGAGACGGATGTTCTGCCCCAGCTCCGCGGAGGGGGAGGTCCTGCTTCCCCAGATAGAGGTCAGCCCACCGGAGCTGCTGTTCTAAAATTATCGCTCGCGCGCCCCCTCAAAAGCATCAAATGGTCATAATAACTCATATTTACAAAGCACCAGCACATTCACCAAGTGGGATCCCACAGGGCTTTACAAACGCCACAAACTAACACACACGCTAACTAGAAGGCGCCTCTCGCCGACCCCTGCGAGGCGGCTACCTCCAGGGTGAGCAGCAGCAGCTGTTGATCGGCACGGCGCCCCAGGACACAATGGCCGGGCCAGGGCGGGAAGAATGGCCGGACTCTGGGAGGCCCCGCGCTGCCCCAGGCCGACACACTCAGCCTGTGTTGTTCGGATCTGACAGCCGCTTTTGATTCTGCCGCCTCGGTACCTGTTATCCCCGGATCACAGCCTTGCCGGCCGAGCGGCCGCCTATTCTATTACAACCAGGGGCCTCCAACCCCTGCTAACAACAAGCCCGAGCTGAGGAAACAGCATCTTGGAGATGCACGCAAAGGGCACACATCCAAGGGAACGGACGTGTCGGGGGCCACAGCCTCGGGCACAAAGGAGCGGATTGTGTTTGGACCCCACGGACGACAATTGCGGCGTCGTTCTGACCTGCAGAACGCAGGGAAAGCGCCACTCTGTCTCCAGACTTCTGTGGCTCTGAATGGCTGAGGAGAGGTGTCCAGGGAACAAAGAGGGCAGGTGTCTGTACCCACGGGGCCCGGGCACTGCGCCTCTGACCATAACCCAGCCCCGGGCGGAGGTCTCTGGAGCCAGGCCCAGCACTGAGATTCTAGAGTGGGCAGGACCCTGGCAGTCGGCTAACCCAGCCCATCCCCACTTTGCGGCTGGGAAGACTGAGGCCCGGGGAGGAAAATGGCTCATAGCCACACATGCCATGTATCCCACTCTCAGTCCAGGGTGTTTCTGCGCCCAGTTCCCTTCCTAGGACTTTTTTTTTAACAAATAAAATCCTATTTGGGTACAGATCGTATGACAGAAATGGGCACACACGACAGGAATGGCCAGTCCACTTACGTCGCTCAGATGCAGTGCGTTGAGGCGGGCTCTGGTGAAATCAGGGTGGTCGGGGACCAGGGTGTAACTATGCAGGGACTCAGCATCCCCGGACCTGTACAGGCGCTGCGAGGAGAAGGCTCTCTCAGTAAACGGGAAACCGCACTTGCCGCAGCCATGGGGGAAGTCAGGGCTGATGTCCTTCCCTGCCCTCCCACCTCAGGGCACAGAAACCCCTGCACTTAGGCAGCAGCCCTCCAGATGCCACCCAGGAAGGGAGGGGCCTGAGCGGCCAGGGTCAGCTGGTGGGCAGCTGGTTTTAAACACTTAAAATACTCGTCAAGAGCTGCTTGGAAAGGGTCACACATCATCACCCTGGGCCGGATCTGTGTGTTTCACCAACAGTAAAAGGTGGCTGGATATCTTAGAGGATCTCTGCCATCAGGCCTCTGCTCAAGCTTTTTACGAGTAACAAGATGCCTCAATACCTTCGTTACTTTACATGAATAGTAATAATAAAAAACCACAGCAGCCAAAAAACCTTAAATGCCTTAATATCCCTTAAGAAATCTGAAATTTCCATAGTCCACCCTGCAATCCAAGAAGACACAATTTTAAAACTCAAGCTTTCTCTTAGTGGCTGTTTTCAGGGCAGCAATCTGAGAACTGCAAACAAGTTTAGGAGGGGGTTGAGTCTCATCCACTTTGAGAGAGGAAATATAATGTTTAATATTCCAGTCGTTTCTCATATTCAGTTTGGGTTTTGCAAACATAAACTACAGTACAACATTTGGACTCTGTGAGCACGGGACAGTTTGTCAGTGTGCAAAAATCCAGTCCCTGGGGCTTCCCTGGTGGCCCAGTGGGTAAGGACACCACCTTGCAGTGTGTCTCCCTATACCTCTGTGAGTTTATGCTGCCAGTTAAGAGTTAAGAGGCTGGGCTTCCCTGGTGGTCCAGTGGGTAAGGACACCGCCTTGCAGTGCAAGGGGCGTCGTTTCGATCCCTGGCCTGGGAAGATCCCACGTGCCGTGGAGCGGCTGGACCAATGTGTCCAATTACCGAGCTGGAGCTCTGGAGCGCATGCGCCCAGAGCTGGTGCTCTGCGACGACAGACGCCACCGTGATGGGAGGCCCACATGGGCCAAAGAACAAAGATGGATGAAAATGGACAAATGAAAGACCAATAGAAGTGGCCCGCCTGCTCCCCTCCCTCCCCACCCCACCCCCACCAAAAATAAACAAATAAATCCTTAAAAAAAAAAAAAAATCCAGTCTCTGAGAGATTTCAGAGAAGAACAGATGTAATTTCCTACTTTTCGAAATTAATGTAGGAGAGAGGAAATGGGACTAAATCATAAGATAGTAAGAACAGAAAGAAACTCTTATAGCTGGGTTTTTTTTCAATTGGCTTATGCTAAGCTTCTAATTCTATTATCATCTATCTAAATAATTCTCAGCTGGTGGGCAGCTGTTTTAAACACTTAAAATACTCGTCAAGAGCTGCTTGGAAAGGGTCACACATCATCACCCTGGGCCGGATCTGTGTGTTTCACCAACAGTAAAGGTGGCTGGATATCTTAGAGGATCTCTGCCATCAGGCCTCTGCTCAAGCTTTTTACGAGTAACAAGATGCCTCAATACCTTCGTTACTTTACATGAATAGTAATAATAAAAAACCACAGCAGCCAAAAAACCTTAAATGCCTTAATATCCCTTAAGAAATCTGAAATTTCCATAGTCCACCCTGCAATCCAAGAAGACACAATTTTAAAACTCAAGCTTTCTCTTAGTGGCTGTTTTCAGGGCAGCAATCTGAGAACTGCAAACAAGTTTAGGAGGGGGTTGAGTCTCATCCACTTTGAGAGAGGAAATATAATGTTTAATATTCCAGTCGTTTCTCATATTCAGTTTGGGTTTTGCAAACATAAACTACAGTACAACATTTGGACTCTGTGAGCACGGGACAGTTTGTCAGTGTGCAAAAATCCAGTCCCTGGGGCTTCCCTGGTGGCCCAGTGGGTAAGGACACCACCTTGCAGTGTGTCTCCCTATACCTCTGTGAGTTTATGCTGCCAGTTAAGAGTTAAGAGGCTGGGCTTCCCTGGTGGTCCAGTGGGTAAGGACACCGCCTTGCAGTGCAAGGGGCGTCGTTTCGATCCCTGGCCTGGGAAGATCCCACGTGCCGTGGAGCGGCTGGACCAATGTGTCCAATTACCGAGCTGGAGCTCTGGAGCGCATGCGCCCAGAGCTGGTGCTCTGCGACGACAGACGCCACCGTGATGGGAGGCCCACATGGGCCAAAGAACAAAGATGGATGAAAATGGACAAATGAAAGACCAATAGAAGTGGCCCGCCTGCTCCCCTCCCTCCCCACCCCACCCCCACCAAAAATAAACAAATAAATCCTTAAAAAAAAAAAAAAATCCAGTCTCTGAGAGATTTCAGAGAAGAACAGATGTAATTTCCTACTTTTCGAAATTAATGTAGGAGAGAGGAAATGGGACTAAATCATAAGATAGTAAGAACAGAAAGAAACTCTCTATATAGCTGGGTTTTTTTTCCAATTGGCTTATGCTAAGCTTCTAATTCTATTATCATCTATCAATAATTAAAATATATCTGACCTAAGGTTTGGTAAGAGACCATAATAATAATAACAATAATTATTATTATTATTATGAGTCAAACTAGGGACATTAACTCAGAACTTATTATGTTCTAGATACTTCCCAAAAGCTTCATGTAGTTTGATTTGCTTGAAAGTGAAAGTCAAGTCGCTCAGTCATGTCTAACTCTTCGCGACCCATGGACAATCCATGGAATTCTCCAGGCTATAATACTGGCGTGGGTAGCTTTTCTCTTCTCCAGGGGACTTTACCAACCCAGGGATCTAACTCAGGTCTCCCACATTGCAGGCAGATTTTTTACTGTCTGAACCACAAGGGAAGCCCAAGAATACTGGACTGGGTAGCCTATCCCTTCCCCAGGGAACCTTCCCAACCCAGGGATCGAACCAGGGTCTCCTACATTGCAGGTGGGCTCTTTACCAGCTGAGCTACAAGTAAAGCCCCTTGACTGATTTACTTACTCCTCATTTAATTCACTCCATCTTATGAACTGGTTGTTATCATTACCCTCCTTTCAAATAAGAGGACCGAGGTTAAAAGACATTAGAAAACTGACCCTAGGTCGCCCAGGTAAGGCACATTTAAGCACTGCCCACTGCACAGCACCACCCACTATCAGACCTGGGACGAGTGAGGAGAAAACGCCTACCTCATTGCAATGCATGTAGCTGTTCTTGGCGTGAACCAGGTCAGGGGAGTCAACCACTGCGGTAAACTTGATCGTGTCTGGCTTTTTACGGTATTTGGTCTGTAAGAGAAAGATCAAGATTCTCAAGAAACGGTCAAACACCACGCATTTTTCTGGGTGCTGCTTCACCCTACTAATCAGTACCGAATGCACCAGTGACATGACTGGGAAGCAAATCTCTCTTCTTTGTGGCCACCTCACCAGCCTACGGAAGAGATTCAAGGTGCCTCTGTGATAAGGACCGTTTTACGAGTACTTACATTCTTGAAAAGAGAGGATGCAAAATGCCATAGCTCATCACAAGAAAGGATTTCAGTAGCGAGAAGGATCCAGCATCAGGCTGGCCCTGCTCAGACGCTACCCAGCTAGGTTCTGTTATTACGGAACTAAAGCAGGCAGTGCCATTCCCTCAAGGGGCCCCCAGAACAGGGATCTCTGGGTCATCAACATTGCGCTATTGTTGGGGAGTTCAGTGACTCTCACCATCTCTGGGCAACTTTCAATGTCCTCAGAAAGATGACCTCAGGACACTGGACTTTCTGAGTAAACTCAGGAGACAGGTGGCAAATCCTCCCCTTACCTCTGTGAAGATAACGGGTCAGCTAAGATCACAGCTGTACCTAAGCATCTGTTGAGCATCTTCCAATGCATTGCTCCTCTTTCTACTGCCTGAGCAGAACAACCCTTTCACTCCCCAGCAAGCGCATTCACTGAGAACCCAGTCTTGTTCTGTCTTGGGATTTGGTTGCAAATAGCCCCAGAGAGATATCGAGAGTCCACTGCCGTGGGGCCCTCTTGGGCTCTTCAGTCCATCTGCAAGTTCCCTCTGCAAGGGGAAACAGACGCCAGGCTGCGTCTGTGGTAGAGTCAGGTTAATGGTACCTCGCTGATGAGTTCTCCAGCTTTCTTTGCACTCTCTATCTGTGGGGAACTCAGCGCCAGCCAACCTGTCCCCTTCATGCCCATCAGGTCTGACCGGTAGCGCAGCTGCAGGAAGAGAAACAGTGGCTTTCATCAGGACAGGGTTGAAAACCATCGGGGCATCCGAACGAATGCTTCATCACAACATTTCAGCATCTTCCGGTGTCTGCATGTCATCCAAACTATCTGAGCCAGTGCGTTCTGCCCAGAATGAAGGAACAGTCCATGTGTAAGATACAAGAAGACCCCACTTGTAAACCGGCTGGATTCCCAAGCAGAAGGTAGTGACCTGCGGGAATGATCTCTTAAGAAAGATCTGAGTGCACTTCCCAGCCCGCACATAGGTCCTGATTATTTGGTTTCATTCTGGCAGTGAGGCGATTGACCGCCTGCCTAAACAGAAACATTCTGCACGCTTTCAGTTGATCAAAGGGCTTTGAGCTCTGGATCAAACCTGCTGTGACGCAGGGCAAATTCCTGTACCAAAATCTGACTCAGTTTCTCTCT
This sequence comes from Tragulus kanchil, assembly GCA_022376925.1. Taxonomy (NCBI): domain Eukaryota; kingdom Metazoa; phylum Chordata; class Mammalia; order Artiodactyla; family Tragulidae; genus Tragulus; species Tragulus kanchil. The sequence continues at coordinate 126,507,143 of JAIOJX010000005.1, read as the reverse complement.
GTGATACCTGAAGGTCATGACAATCCTCTGTTCTCCTGAAAACCCATCCTGGGTAAAGCCACTGGTCGGACTCAGGCAGTGCCATTCCCTCAAGGGGCCCCAGAACAGGGATCTCTGGGTCATCAACATTGCGCTATTGTTGGGGAGTTCAGTGACTCTCACCATCTCTGGGCAACTTTCAATGTCCTCAGAAAGATGACCTCAGGACACTGGACTTTCTGAGTAAACTCAGGAGACAGGTGGCAAATCCTCCCCTTACCTCTGTGAAGATAACGGGTCAGCTAAGATCACAGCTGTACCTAAGCATCTGTTGAGCATCTTCCAATGCATTGCTCCTCTTTCTACTGCCTGAGCAGAACAACCCTTTCACTCCCCAGCAAGCGCATTCACTGAGAACCCAGTCTTGTTCTGTCTTGGGATTTGGTTGCAAATAGCCCCAGAGAGATATCGAGAGTCCACTGCCGTGGGGCCCTCTTGGGCTCTTCAGTCCATCTGCAAGTTCCCTCTGCAAGGGGAAACAGACGCCAGGCTGCGTCTGTGGTAGAGTCAGGTTAATGGTACCTCGCTGATGAGTTCTCCAGCTTTCTTTGCACTCTCTATCTGTGGGGAACTCAGCGCCAGCCAACCTGTCCCCTTCATGCCCATCAGGTCTGACCGGTAGCGCAGCTGCAGGAAGAGAAACAGTGGCTTTCATCAGGACAGGGTTGAAAACCATCGGGGCATCCGAACGAATGCTTCATCACAACATTTCAGCATCTTCCGGTGTCTGCATGTCATCCAAACTATCTGAGCCAGTGCGTTCTGCCCAGAATGAAGGAACAGTCCATGTGTAAGATACAAGAAGACCCCACTTGTAAACCGGCTGGATTCCCAAGCAGAAGGTAGTGACCTGCGGGAATGATCTCTTAAGAAAGATCTGAGTGCACTTCCCAGCCCGCACATAGGTCCTGATTATTTGGTTTCATTCTGGCAGTGAGGCGATTGACCGCCTGCCTAAACAGAAACATTCTGCACGCTTTCAGTTGATCAAAGGGCTTTGAGCTCTGGATCAAACCTGCTGTGACGCAGGGCAAATTCCTGTACCAAAATCTGACTCAGTTTCTCTCTGTGATACCTGAAGGTCATGACAATCCCTCTGTTCTCCTGAAAACACCTGGGAGTCCTGAGGGGTAAAAGCCACTCTGTGTATTCGATTTGGGTCTTTTTCTTGCAGCACTGGGGGCGGGGAGACACAGCAGGACTCTCAAAACTGCAACAAACCTTGCTACAACTGGTGAATGGTGTGTAAATGGTTTTAATCGTTCCGTGCCTCAGTTTACCCCTCTTCCTACAGTTACTCAGGATCGACTTACATGGCACAGATGGGCTTACGCTTTATCCATTTTCCTCCTCCTAAGATCTTGGTCAACACCAGGAGGAAAACTGTAAGTGGTGTTTCAAGATAATGGGCCTGATTAGGAATCTCCTGAAATGTTAAGTCTTATTATCATTCCTTCATCTGCCCACAATCACCTACGATGAGACAGTCTCTTAAAAAGCTTTTCTTCGTCCCTGTATGGAAATCAGGCATTTTTTAAAAGGAGGAAAAAAAAAACTCTCTAAGGAAATGTGAAATCTGGATCTAAACGAAGTTGCTAGCATCTCTCTAATTTGGATATAAGCTCTGCGGTAACGCAAAATACCCACTCCTGAAATCAGCCTTTTGGCCTTTTTAGTTCGCTTTCATTTCAGGAATCACAGTGCTCCTCACAGCTGGCCTCAAAGAGGGTCCGTTTCTGATCTACTGTCTGCTGGGCAAGGCCCCTGTGCAAATTCCACTCTGCTTTCCAACTGGTGATGGGAGACATCACTCAGGTCCGGGAGCACGTTTCAAAACCCCATGTCAGTGAGATGGCTTTTTATACCGCGATCTTTCAGTCTACACCAGCAAAGCTTTTACCTTCCACTCTGATAAAGAACAGAGAAAATTGGATAAATTTCTAAGTTAGAGAGAATAATCCTACAGGGCCTCTTCACAGCCGGGCCTTGCTCCTTTCATAAGGGAGATGAAGTGGGGGCGCATGCTTTCAACTCGCCTTTTGTTGAGCTGAACACTGCAAGCGCAGGTGAGTCAGAAGGCAAGATGCGGGTTCCCCAAAGATCTGACTGTGCCTCCGACTCTCTTATAAATGGATCGTCTATTGATAGTTCTGCTCCAAGCCTCGCTTTGACTATTCACGCAGACCCTGAAAACAACACGCCTGCCCCGGACCTCACCCTAAAAGAGGGGGGAGAAGGGAGGCGCGAGGAGGAGAATTGGCCAAAAGATGGTTTCCAAGACGGAGTCTAAGATCACAGGAGACCTTCTTGGACCGCCCAGCTGTACCTGGCTTCCGCGCACGGCAGCCTCATTAGTTGTCCTTGTATATGTGAAGGCCGAGAGGCCACCTTCAGAGTCACACGTGGGGCTCCTGGCGCCCCCATCTGGAGCACAGTGTGCACCTTTCAGCCCTTGAGCTCTAACAGGAATGGCATAATTAGCTGCACCCAGGAGGTGGCCAGGGGATGGGGTGTATTTATCATGTTAATAATAAGAATCATTGTAGCCATTAATCTTGCAAAGGGTGTGGTTTGCCCCAGATGTATTATCTCATTCAGCCCTCGTGCCATTCTCAAAGGGCGAGCCCTTATTCCCAACAACAGAACCATCTAGGGGCTTGCATGCTTGTTCAGATTCTCGGACGCATCACCAGCAGCCACTGTCCTCTGGGGATGCAGTCAGCGCCGCTGGTCCTTAGGAGAACTTCTCCCTCAGGAGCCGCAGCACCTAGGTTCCTAATCCAGCCACCAGGGGGAGCCAGAGAGCACTAAACCCAGAGTCAGAAGCCCAGAGCCCTGCCCTGCCTCTTCACCCGCCGTTAAGATCTTGAGGAAGTCATTTCCCTGCCAGCTTATGACCCTGAGCAAGGGACTGAAGATTTATAGGTGCGTTTAGCTATTGCATCTGTAAAAATGGGAGTAATTACAGTACCTACCTAGATACTACATGAGATCATTCATGTAAAATATTAGAACACGGATAAATTTCTAACGGGCCTTAGAGAATAATCCTACAGGGCCTCTTCACAGCCGGGCCTTGCTCCTTTCATAAGGGAGATGAAGTGGGGGCGCATGCTTTCAACTCGCCTTTTGTTGAGCTGAACACTGCAAGCGCAGGTGAGTCAGAAGGCAAGATGCGGGTTCCCCAAAGATCTGACTGTGCCTCCGACTCTCTTATAAATGGATCGTCTATTGATAGTTCTGCTCCAAGCCTCGCTTTGACTATTCACTCAGACCCTGAAAACAACACGCCTGCCCCGGACCTCACCCTAAAAGAGGGGGGAGAAGGGAGGCGCGAGGAGGAGAATTGGCCAAAAGATGGTTTCCAAGACGGAGTCTAAGATCACAGGAGACCTTCTTGGACCGCCCAGCTGTACCTGGCTTCCGCGCACGGCAGCCTCATTAGTTGTCCTTGTATATGTGAAGGCCGAGAGGCCACCTTCAGAGTCACACGTGGGGCTCCTGGCGCCCCCATCTGGAGCACAGTGTGCACCTTTCAGCCCTTGAGCTCTAACAGGAATGGCATAATTAGCTGCACCCAGGAGGTGGCCAGGGGATGGGGTGTATTTATCATGTTAATAATAAGAATCATTGTAGCCATTAATCTTGCAAAGGGTGTGGTTTGCCCCAGATGTATTATCTCATTCAGCCCTCGTGCCATTCTCAAAGGGCGAGCCCTTATTCCCAACAACAGAACCATCTAGGGGCTTGCATGCTTGTTCAGATTCTCGGACGCATCACCAGCAGCCACTGTCCTCTGGGGATGCAGTCAGCGCCGCTGGTCCTTAGGAGAACTTCTCCCTCAGGAGCCGCAGCACCTAGGTTCCTAATCCAGCCACCAGGGGGAGCCAGAGAGCACTAAACCCAGAGTCAGAAGCCCAGAGCCCTGCCCTGCCTCTTCACCCGCCGTTAAGATCTTGAGGAAGTCATTTCCCTGCCAGCTTATGACCCTGAGCAAGGGACTGAAGATTTATAGGTGCGTTTAGCTATTGCATCTGTAAAAATGGGAGTAATTACAGTACCTACCTAGATACTACATGAGATCATTCATGTAAAATATTAGAACAAATGCCTGGACCAAGATAAGCATTCTGTACTTCTTAGGAATTGTTGTCATTGATGCTATTTCTGATAGGGAAACGGAAGCTAGGAGAGCTTAGGGGGTTTCCTGAGGCCATATAGCCATAAAGAGTGGAGCCAGGAGTGTCCCCTTGACCGTGAGGCCCGGGGGCCCCTGCGTGAGATCATGGAGGGCAGCGTGGAGCGGCAGGTTTGGAAAGGACTAAGCGGTCACTGAGCACCCGTTCATGGTGGAGCACGGTCTGGGTGGAGCCCGCGTCTCAGATGCATCCTGACTTGAGGAGTCACAGCCTTGAGGACCCATCCATCAGTGGTGAGCACAAGACCCACAGCTTGCTGGCTGGCCTGGGTGGAAGAGGGCAGGAGAACAACCGAAGGCTACTGGGGCTACTGTTCCTGCCCTAGACTCTGCTAAACCCAGGGAGCCCACGAGCCTTTGGTTCCTTTCCGCTAGAACACACCCTCATGGAGCTGGATTTTCAATGATGACCGCACATAAACAAGCCTCCGAACCAGCTGGACATTCTGGGGGTCTACTGCTCAGCTGGGCAGCGTGGGGTCCAAGAGCCCCCAGTTTAACAAACCGGAAGTTTCAGAACTATGCATGCAGCACAACATTCTTCAGTTGGTCAATAATTTCTCAGCACAAGACATAACACACTTGGTAAAGCGTCCGTCTATGATGGCCAACGAGTGTTTCTTGGGAAGGACTCTCTTTTCTGGTTTGTTCTTATTTTCTTATAGTGCTAAAATATCCTTTCTTTTCAGAAGTAACAGTGATATAAATGGTAGCTTGAGGCAGGAGTTGGTTTTCCGTCTTTTTCCTTACTTAGTAACATAGTCTGACACTATGTTGATGCCAGCATTTAAAAAGAAACATGTATCGTGAATTCTGAAATCTGAGGCCACCACTAAATCAAACGTTTTTGCTTCTCCAGTGGGAACTTGGAGGCCTAGGAAACCCGGCAGCTGCTGAAGAATGAAGCTGGGCCTTGAGGCGGGCCCCAACCTCCCGGAGTAAGTCCATTACAGTACCTACCTAGATACTACATAAAAGTAAAATATTAGAACAAATGCCTGGACCAAGATAAGCATTCTGTACTTCTTAGGAATTGTTGTCATTGATGCTATTTCTGATAGGGAAACGGAAGCTAGGAGAGCTTAGGGGGTTTCCTGAGGCCATATAGCCATAAAGAGTGGAGCCAGGAGTGTCCCCTTGACCGTGAGGCCCGGGGGCCCCTGCGTGAGATCATGGAGGGCAGCGTGAGCGGCAGGTTTGGAAAGGACTAAGCGGTCACTGAGCACCCGTTCATGGTGGAGCACGGTCTGGGTGGAGCCCGCGTCTCAGATGCATCCTGACTTGAGGAGTCACAGCCTTGAGGACCCATCCATCAGTGGTGAGCACAAGACCCACAGCTTGCTGGCTGGCCTGGGTGGAAGAGGGCAGGAGAACAACCGAAGGCTACTGGGGCTACTGTTCCTGCCCTAGACTCTGCTAAACCCAGGGAGCCCACGAGCCTTTGGTTCCTTTCCGCTAGAACACACCCTCATGGAGCTGGATTTTCAATGATGACCGCACATAAACAAGCCTCCGAACCAGCTGGACATTCTGGGGGTCTACTGCTCAGCTGGGCAGCGTGGGGTCCAAGAGCCCCCAGTTTAACAAACCGGAAGTTTCAGAACTATGCATGCAGCACAACATTCTTCAGTTGGTCAATAATTTCTCAGCACAAGACATAACACACTTGGTAAAGCGTCCGTCTATGATGGCCAACGAGTGTTTCTTGGGAAGGACTCTCTTTTCTGGTTTGTTCTTATTTTCTTATAGTGCTAAAATATCCTTTCTTTTCAGAAGTAACAGTGATATAAATGGTAGCTTGAGGCAGGAGTTGGTTTTCCGTCTTTTTCCTTACTTAGTAACATAGTCTGACACTATGTTGATGCCAGCATTTAAAAAGAAACATGTATCGTGAATTCTGAAATCTGAGGCCACCACTAAATCAAACGTTTTTGCTTCTCCAGTGGGAACTTGGAGGCCTAGGAAACCCGGCAGCTGCTGAAGAATGAAGCTGGGCCTTGAGGCGGGCCCCAACCTCCCCGGAGTGGCCTGGCCCGTCCCAGGAGATTTCTCCAACCAAAGGGCCCTGGACAGGGCCCTGACTCACACTCAGAGGTCTTCTTAGGGACCTCAGGGCGGCCTGCTCGAGAGTGGAAGGCTTCCTGAGTGGGTCCTGGGTGGTGCTTCGGGGGCCACATACCCTGCTCCACGCCCCCCTGGCTGGTGCCCAACTCAACACGGCCGTTCCAGCAAACCTCCATTCACAGTTAGACCATCATGACGTTCAGAAATCACTCCATCACTATGGTCAGAATCAGCCATCAGTCAGATGTTTTCAACATGCTGCCCTGGGCCACAGAGCGAAGTCAGGAGCAGCCACCGCCCTGAAGACCCCAGAATCAGAAAGCCCGGTGGGGAACACAGCCCTGACGGCTCACGTCCCCTGGCACAGTCCGCCAGGTCGGGCAGTATGCTCGGCGCATCAGGTAGACGGCCCTCGGCTGGGAGTGGGGTTCTCAGTCGGGTGCAGTTTTGTCCCCCAGGTGGATAGGGCATCGTTGACGGTCACGCTGAGGGTGGCGCGACTGGCCTCTCGGCAGCAGAGGCCGGGAAGGCGGCGACGCGGAGGACAGGCTCCACGACATGGCATCCCGCCCCAGGCGCCCAAGGTGCCTGAGTTTTGGAAGCCCTGATATGGATGATAAGGGTTCAGTGACCATGGTGCCATGAGCCGTGCTTTGAAAGGAGAGCACCTTCCTCTGGCGGGTGCCGAGAGGCCGGGGAGACCATGCATGCAAGCCCCTGCCTTGCGGAGCCCGCTGTGAGCACGTGGGCTGGAAGCATGGACCGCAGTCACATTTCTGTCTCGACCCCGGCTCCGCTGAGGGAGCCGAGGCCTGGAGGGGCCCGGGTCGGACTCCAGAGGCCCTGCGCCCACTGTGGGTGGGATGTGATGCCCCTACGTGGGCCAGGACATCCTCTCAGCGTCCACGCCTACCTCACAGGAAGTGTCCACACCTACACCAGGACAGTGGGCTGGTTGAGAGTCCTGCCTTAGCTCCTTCCACGTGACCTTGTTTGTGGAACAGGAGCCAAGCCGTCCCCCGCAAAGCGCAGCAGTGAGGGTGCAGTCCTGGCGAGCCGTCAGGGAACAGCGTCTTGGGGCACGGTGCTCCATCTCGGCTCACTGCCACCCTGACCACACCGCGCCGCGCTCCGGGCCTCTCTCGGACCCGCCCCATCCCCTGGGACATCCTCCTCACTCACCCACTCGCTTCAGGCCAGCCCCAGATACGCTGAGGCTCAAATGTCACCCCTGCAGTGAGACTGACCCTGTCATCATTCAGTCACTAAGTCATGTCTGGCTCTTTGCCACCCCATGGACTGTCCATGGGATTCTCCAGGCAAGAATACTGGAGTGGGTTGCCATGCCCTTCTCTAGGGGATCTTCCTGACCCAGGGATCGAACCAGGGTCTCTCGTATGGCAGGCAGATTCTTTACCATCTGAGCCACCCGAGAAGCCTGCTATATAGCAGGTGCTCAATAAATATTCGTTGACTGATGGAATAATTCCAATCTAGATGGTACAAACCATGCAAATCATTTGGTTGTGGAGGGAAATTTTAAAGGCTAAGGAAGAAGCAGAGATGTCCACCCATGCCTGGTGGAAAGAGGAAGGTCAAAGAGTGATGTGAGATCCACAGATCCCCCCCTACCTCACTCTGTAGGGCATGAGCCTTCTTGGCCCAGGCCATCTTCAGGTCCTCGGGCAGCGCCGTGAACGCGTGGCACCGTGTCCTGTAGTCGTAGTCGCTGGCCAGGGCCTGAGCCTTCCTGGCGTGGACCAGTGGCACCATGTCCATGGGCAGGTGGCACTGGGCTCTGCTGCCCGCCGCCTGCCTCCGATACTGAAGCTCACTCTGCAGTTGGCCCATCCGCCGGCAGTGCTGGAGCCGGGGGTCGTCACTCACACTCTGGACCCCGATCAGCCGCCCTCGTTCCTTCACAAAGTCGTGCCTGTAGAGAAACTGGGAGCGGGGACCAGGCAGTCAGCAACAGGCGTTTGGCCCCCTTACCTTCTATCTGTGCATTTTCCCTGCAGATACTAAGAAAGTCACCTGTTCTTACACGAGCTGGGGATGATTATAAGAGACAGCACAGTGAGGTTAGCCCGAGAGCCTGCCTCGCCCCCGGGGGAGGAACAATTAAAACACGGCTCCCTTCCTCCCATCTAATTAAAACCAGCTCCTTAGAACCAAAGCGAGGGCCCTGCTCCCCTCACATGTCCTATGGCCAAAAGGAATTTATGAAAAAGGGTAAAAGAGAAACTTGTGCTTTATCCCCTTGCACTTGGCAAAACATCAAACCCCAAAGACAGGATCCATTTATTTGAAGTCTACATTTTCTGCGATTTGTTTGTGGGAAAGAGAAAGTCACCTTCATGTCCCAAAGCTATGGACGCTATCCGTAGAGTGGCTGAAACTCAGCAGCAAACCCTACCGCCGATGCGGGAAGCTACAGAGAGTCGAGAGGGGGCTGCGTTACAGCGCATTACCATTTCCGCTGGAGTTCTCTTTCTAAGTCTGGGTGGAGTTAGAAAACAGACAATTTACACATTACAGGGAGACAGCTGCCTAGACGCCACAATTAGACATAAATTGTAACCTCCTTCCTGCCGGAGATCTTTGCCGGCATTTAGCTTCTGATTAACAGGGCCTTTCTTTCCCTCTCTCCATCAGAGAATCTCATTCATAACTAATACATTCTGCAGGTGACACCCTGTCGCACAGGGTGAAAAGATTTGCTTTAATTCAGGGAAATCAGCCATGGACATGGTTTTACATGAAGTTAACAGAAATCAGGCGGGATGGAAGGTCGTATCATTCCACTCACATCACTGGCTATGTCCCCAGAGGCCCGAGCCGCCTGGAAGGGCAGTGCGTCTACTGTCAGCTTGTAGCCCTGGGCACGGAGATTCCGCCAAGACTCCTTGTATTTTGCCTACAGCAGAAACACATGTAGATCATCTTAAAAAAAAAAAGTTACATGACTCCATGAATAAAGGCTACCCACTTTCATCTGTAGTATGGTGTTCCCGAATCAATTTCTGACCAGCCAAAGCTTTCGATTTTGCAAAGAGAAGCTCATGAGCCCCCTCTCAGAAGCGGGCTTGGACACGTATGTACAACACAGCTGTGAAAAGCTGTGTTTAACATGAGTGTCTCCAAGATACGTGGTTGAAAGTTTCTGCAAATGCCAGCGGGGTCCCTGCTAGGTCCCGTCACAGACACAGACGTGGCCCTGGAGCATGTCTCCACCCCAGCAACCAGAAAGGCTTACGTCACTCAGGTTGGCCGCATTGGTTTTTGCTCGGACAAACTCGGGCAGGCCCAGGGTCATCGTGTACTGGTGCCTCGCGTCCTCTCCTGCTGCTTTATAGAGGCGCTGGGCAGGGGGAGAGACAAAGGCAAGACGGTCAGCTCCGTGTGTGTCTGCCGGACTGGAGGCTCCTCCTTTGCACCTGGGAAACACGTGTGTCAAAGACGATTCGCTGTGTCATGGACACACCTTCAGCCTGGGGAAGGTGTTTCTTTCCACAAAGGCAGTCTTTCATGGAACTTCCCTGGAAGTCTAGTGTTTAAGATTTCACCTTCCAATGCACAGGGCTTGTGTTTAGTCCCTGGCTGGGAAGCTAAGAGCCCACATGCCTCGTGGCCAAAAGCCCAAAAATATAAATTAAAAAAAAAAAAAACAGAAGCAATATGGTAACAAATTCAAAAAAGATTTAAATATGGTCCACATCAAAAAAAAAAAAAAAAAAAACCTGAAGGAAAGCTAGTCCTTCAAGAGTCAGACTAGGTGCAGTGAAAGGCTTGCTTGCTAAGTCACTTCGGTCATGTCCAACTCTGTGACCCTACGGACTGTAGCCTACTAGGCTCCTGTGTCCATGGGATTCTTTAGGCAAAGATACTGGAGTGGGGTGCCATTATCTACTCCAGGGAATCTTCCCAACCCAGGGATTGAACCTGCATCTCTTATGTCTCCTGCACAGGCCGGCAGGGTCTTTAGCTCTAGCACCACCTGAAAAGACTCCAATAAAAGGAATATGTAAGAAACTGAAAGTTGTTTGCAACAGGTTCAGGACATGTTACCCCCAAAATGGGTACCCTGGCATAGTGCATAGTTTAAACTGAAGGAACTTGTAAGCAGCAGAAGGAAGACCTCTCTCTGACCTTTTCCCCTGAAGCAGGTCACCCTCTCCGGGGGAAGCCGCCCTCCCCCTGCTGGAGGAGGAAAGGACCGTCTCATCCCTGAACCCAGAGGGACCTGAGGGGCTTCAGAACAAAGTTTCCTTTCCCCACTTTCCTACCCTTTTATTCTACGACACCTTCCCATGATCTTACATTCCTTATCAAACCAAGCTAGAATAAAAACGCTCAAGTTTAACGGCTCCTCCATTTCCTTAGGAAGACGCCTGCAACCCCTCAAGCTCATATTAAGTAAACGTGTATGTTTTTCCCTTGTTCATCTGTCTTTTGTTACGGAGCCCCAGCCAAGAACGGAAGACGAGTAAAAGATTTTTTCCCTGCCCTATACTTTGCTCAATAATAGGGAAGAAAAACACCTATAGGAATACTGTTGTGGTTTTTTCCATTGTAGTTTTTTTCTTTTTTTTTCTGAGGACACAGTGAAAAGACAATATTAAGATCTGAGAGATTCAGGAGCAGCTTGGCTGGTTGGAAGAGAGGTTCCCTGGTGCCGGTCTGCATCCTTCACTAAAGTCCCAGGATTTTCCATGGGCAAACTCACACCAGCGCTCCTGTGCATGGCCTCAGCATCTGCTCTGGTAATTAGAAATGGCCTGTGGGGGCTGAGTTTTCAGAGGCCAAAGGCCACTGAAGGAGGCACTGCTATCCCACAGGACCCCGATCACAAAGCAGGCAAGAAAGGCTCAATGCAAGTTTTAAATGGATAACGTCACTACACAGCCCTTTGGGTCTTCTTAACCCAATCTTGGGGTAAGTGTGGATTCTAATATATAAATACCCAAATCTCAACTGATTTTTAAAAGCTCAAGTCAGGAGGAGAATCTTAAAAACCAATTTCACTCTCTGCCAAGCTCACTTGCTATTTCAAACTTGTCAGAGAGCCACTCAGAAGAGGGAGAGCTGGAAAGATGATTTTACGGAGTAAGGTTCTCTCCCCGGAGCCCTGTCTGCTAGAATATTACAGTGAGAATTGGGAAGTGGTGAGCGAGAAGATGGGGAGCCAGAGACTGGGTACCCTGGCATAGTGCATAGTTTAAACTGAAGGAACTTGTAAGCAGCAGAAGGAAGACCTCTCTCTGACCTTTTCCCTGAAGCAGGTCACCCTCTCCGGGAAGCCGCCCTCCCCCTGCTGGAGGAGGAAAGGACCGTCTCATCCCTGAACCCAGAGGGACCTGAGGGGCTTCAGAACAAAGTTTCCTTTCCCCACTTTCCTACCCTTTTATTCTACGACACCTTCCCATGATCTTACATTCCTTATCAAACCAAGCTAGAATAAAAACGCTCAAGTTTAACGGCTCCTCCATTTCCTTAGGAAGACGCCTGCAACCCCTCAAGCTCATATTAAGTAAACGTGTATGTTTTTCCCTTGTTCATCTGTCTTTTGTTACGGAGCCCCAGCCAAGAACGGAAGACGAGTAAAAGATTTTTTCCCTGCCCTATACTTTGCTCAATAATAGGGAAGAAAAACACCTATAGGAATACTGTTGTGGTTTTTTCCATTGTATTTTTTTTCTTTTTTTTTCTGAGGACACAGTGAAAAGACAATATTAAGATCTGAGAGATTCAGGAGCAGCTTGGCTGGTTGGAAGAGAGGTTCCCTGGTGCCGGTCTGCATCCTTCACTAAAGTCCCAGGATTTTCCATGGGCAAACTCACACCAGCGCTCCTGTGCATGGCCTCAGCATCTGCTCTGGTAATTAGAAATGGCCTGTGGGGGCTGAGTTTTCAGAGGCCAAAGGCCACTGAAGGAGGCACTGCTATCCCACAGGACCCCGATCACAAAGCAGGCAAGAAAGGCTCAATGCAAGTTTTAAATGGATAACGTCACTACACAGCCCTTTGGGTCTTCTTAACCCAATCTTGGGGTAAGTGTGGATTCTAATATATAAATACCCAAATCTCAACTGATTTTTAAAAGCTCAAGTCAGGAGGAGAATCTTAAAAACCAATTTCACTCTCTGCCAAGCTCACTTGCTATTTCAAACTTGTCAGAGAGCCACTCAGAAGAGGGAGAGCTGGAAAGATGATTTTACGGAGTAAGGTTCTCTCCCCGGAGCCCTGTCTGCTAGAATATTACAGTGAGAATTGGGGAAGTGGTGAGCGAGAAGATGGGGAGCCAGAGACCCAAGAAGCCTGGCAGACATCACAGTGTATCGGTCACTGTCCCTGGATGACTACAAATCCTTCCCATCATCACCGCTGGAAAGACGATGTAAAATGGTTAGCCAATCTGCCCAGCTAGAAGAGACAAATGAGAGACCAGCACTTCTCAAACTTTCATGTGCAAAGGGGACCTGTGAGGGTCTGAAATGACCCTGCAGATTCGAGGGCTCTCAGGTGGGGCCTGAGGCTCGTCTTTTCTAACAATCTCCCTCAGGATGCTGACGCTGTCATTCGGAGAAGCACAAGACTACAGACTAAACCAGACTTCCCACTGGGCCTCTTTCCCTCCTGGAAACCATCTCAGCTTCACCTACAGACATTCCTTTCTCTCCATGCCAACACCTGTGCTTTCCCCTGCTCCCCACCTCCCCAGTCCCACAAATATTCGCACACATATAAATATATTTTTTTAACAATCTAGCAGTTATATTTTTTAAGCTGAATCCGAAACCATCTGCAGATATTACCTCGTTTGTAATCTGATTGCTGAGTTTTGCATGAGCGAGGCTGGGCGTGTCTGCCACGGCTGTGTACTTGAACGACCCGGGGTGCTGACGGTATTTACTCTGGTCACACACAAAAGGAAGTAAGACAAGGTGAGATGCAAACCCATAGAAAGAACCAGCTCTCTAAGCACTAGTTATAAAACCTCACTTTGTAAAGGTTGCCAGTCTGCCACCCAGAATCCAGTCTGCCACCTGCTCTTGGGACCTCAGGACTCATGGAGACGAAGAAGCAGAGAGGAGGAGAGGATAAACGGAATCAGACGCTTATGAACAGGAAAGGGAGATCTGGTCCTTTGCCACGGATGTGAACAAGACTATTGAAATTCATGTTTTGTTCTCCAATTTCCTTTGCTCACTAAAGACCCTGGGATCCTCAGTTCTGGGGGGTGTATGGGAAGCAAGTGTGCAGCTTAAAGTAATCCACATGCCTGCACACCACTCCCAGGAAATGGGACTCAGTAAATCGTCAGTGGGCTCAGGCCTCTATTTCTCTTTTTTTTTTCTAAGTTTCCAAAGGGGATTCTGATGCACCAAGAGGTTTAGAAACCACTTGCTTTAGAGATTTCATTGGAAAAGCGAAGCAGAAAGTTAACTCTCGACTCCCACAATGAGGCCAATTCCGCTTGCTCAGGGGCTGTAATCGATGCATAAGCCACTCTGACCCACCCAGGCTGGCAATGACTGCCTTTGACCCCAGCGCCTTTCATTATGCCCAGCTGGTGGGAATGGAAGTCCCAGAGCCCTCCCAGGGGCAGGAGAGATTCCTCAGGTGTTCAAAGAACTTGAACTCCAGACTTCTATTTTTACCAAGTAATCATCCCTGGGGTTTACAGCAATGATGACCATATACTGCAACAGAGATGTCCAGTGCTTAGATGACCGCTGACCCTCACAAAAACTAAACGAGAGAGGTCTGAGTATTCCCATCTGACTGATTTAAGCTGTCAAGGCTCAGAGAGGGCAGGTGACTAGCTTGAGGTCACACAGCAGATGAATCACCACCTGTGTCTCCAAAGCCTGCCCTCTTTTCATTATACCACATGCCACTCTTCAGAGGGGTCCTGGGAACGCATATCTCACGAGCCAGCGAATAACTCTCACATGTTAATCAGGACCTGACTTGGTATCTGCAAAGCTGTCTTAAACGCCACTCTGTCTGAATGCAGAAGGGAGTAAGGAGAGAGGGCAGGTGAGTCTCCACGACTAACAGGGCGGCGTCTAACTGGCACCAGTAAGACACAAGCCAATTGTTCCATCATCGCTTAACTGGAATACACTCAACACCTGCACCCCGTCCTGGGTCCCCGGTTACCTCACTGATGAGTTCTGACGCTCTCTTCCTCCCTCAATCTCTAACGTGCCTGGGACGATGCAGGCGACACCGCATAAAGTTCAGGTCCGACCGGTACAGATTCTACAAGGAACAACACGAGGAATCAGACACACCGGGCTCATGGAACAAGGACGGACCTCGACAGACAGCGCCATCCTCCGAACTCAAGCCGGCCTCCGGTAAAACTACAAGTTCTCGAAATGAGGCCAATTCCCTTGCCCCCAGGGGCTGTAAATCGTCAGTGGGCTCAGGCCTCTATTTCTTTTTTTTCTAAGTTTCCAAAGGGGATTCTGATGCACCAAGAGGTTTAGAAACCACTTGCTTTAGAGATTTCATTGGAAAAGCGAAGCAGAAAGTTAACTCTCGACTCCCACAATGAGGCCAATTCCGCTTGCTCAGGGGCTGTAATCGATGCATAAGCCACTCTGACCCACCCAGGCTGGCAATGACTGCCTTTGACCCCAGCGCCTTCATTATGCCCAGCTGGTGGGAATGGAAGTCCCAGAGCCTCCCAGGGGCAGGAGAGATTCCTCAGGTGTTCAAAGAACTTGAACTCCAGACTTCTATTTTTACCAAGTAATCATCCCTGGGGTTTACAGCAATGATGACCATATACTGCAACAGAGATGTCCAGTGCTTAGATAACCGCTGACCCTCACAAAAACTAAACGAGGTCTGAGTATTCCCATCTGACTGATTTAAGCTGTCAAGGCTCAGAGAGGGCAGGTGACTAGCTTGAGGTCACACAGCAGATGAATCACCACCTGTGTCTCCAAAGCCTGCCCTCTTTTCATTATACCACATGCCACTCTTCAGAGGGGTCCTGGGAACGCATATCTCACGAGCCAGCGAATAACTCTCACATGTTAATCAGGACCTGACTTGGTATCTGCAAAGCTGTCTTAAACGCCACTCTGTCTGAATGCAGAAGGGAGTAAGGAGAGAGGGCAGGTGAGTCTCCACGACTAACAGGGCGGCGTCTAACTGGCACCAGTAAGACACAAGCCAATTGTTCCATCATCGCTTAACTGGAATACACTCAACACCTGCACCCCGTCCTGGGTCCCCGGTTACCTCACTGATGAGTTCTGACGCTCTCTTCCTCCCCTCGATCTCTAACGTGCCTGGGACGACGCAGGCGACACCTCGCATAAAGTTCAGGTCCGACCGGTACAGATTCTACAAGGAACAACACGAGGAATCAGACACACCGGGCTCGCGGAACAAGGACGGACCCTCGACAGACAGCGCCATCCTCCGAACTCAAGGCCGAGCCGGCCTCTCCAGGCCCACCCTGACTCGGCAAACACACGCACACTTCTTAGTAGACGCTCACTAGGAAAACAAAAAAAAATGTAGGTCAGAAGAAAATCATTCCGTTGTCACTTGTCTCCATGGCTGTGAGAGGGGTGCCTGGTGGATTTTGATTTTCATGGGGGCTATCAAACAATAAACGCTGGAGCGGATTGTGGTTAGAGAGTCGGCTGTCTCGGGGCAAATGTGGAAATGATTTAATAGGTCTTCAAAACAAAATCCAGCAGCAGAGGGTGGCATGAATTAATCATGGGTTAAGAAAGAACTAATAAATGAATCCAGAATACTCTGGCAAAGGCCCAAGTCTGTGGGGGTGGGGCTTTGACCCCGAAGGGTCTGGGCCGACAGTTTAAAGGGGGGCCCAAATCCCACGGAGGTGCCCCCTGGGCGTGCCCCCTTCCAATTGCTATGGCAACGAGAGGCAGGGACAGCCAGGGCCCTGCTCAAGTGACCTACGGGCCCCCTGAGCTGTGCACGGAGGGTCCCCAGTTCCCCCAGATGCGCCCAGGTTCCTGACAGCTTATGTCCCTCAGTAAACGCTGTACATGGGTGGAAAATTCCAACAGACGACAGCAACCCAGATCTGAGTGCCGCTCAGCTCTCAGGCTCCGCCAAACCAGAAAGAGGACTGTTTTGTGTGTGTGTGTGCGGGATGCAGGGGTGGGGGGGTTGCCTTATTTTCCAACACAGGCCCGTTACTTGCACATCTCCGGCATGG
Source organism: Tragulus kanchil (assembly GCA_022376925.1). NCBI lineage: Eukaryota > Metazoa > Chordata > Mammalia > Artiodactyla > Tragulidae > Tragulus > Tragulus kanchil. The sequence continues at coordinate 126,490,624 of JAIOJX010000005.1, read as the reverse complement.
AAATGGAGCAAGCTGGGGAGGAGGCGAGCACGGGGAAGGCCGCTGCTGAGACCGTGTCTTCCCAACAGGCAGCAGCAGCCTTTTTGATGCTGACCTCTCCCTGGCAAGCTGTGTCGTCCTCTCCTTCGAAGTGAGGAAGTCCTTCAACGCTTCTCAGCGCCCCTGGGCCTGACTGCTTCAGAAAATGGGTGGCACGAGCCAGAAATGCACTCTGGGGGGCCGTGAAGGCCCTGGAGAGCCCTCGGGAGGACCTAGGAAGGGTCTGTGAGACCCTGATTTTCCTGCCTTCTGCCTCACTGACTCAGTGGGAGAGGGAGACGGGCAGGGCAGCCCGGCGTGCCGCAGTCTACGGGCTGCCGAGCCGGCCCTCCCCAAAAGGCCCCCCACCCCCTGACTCGGCAAACACACGCACACTTCTTAGTAGACGCTCACTAGGAAAACAAAAAATGTAGGTCAGAAGAAAATCATTCCGTTGTCACTTGTCTCCATGGCTGTGAGAGGGGTGCCTGGTGGATTTTGATTTTCATGGGGGCTATCAAACAATAAACGCTGGAGCGGATTGTGGTTAGAGAGTCGGCTGTCTCGGGGCAAATGTGGAAATGATTTAATAGGTCTTCAAAACAAAATCCAGCAGCAGAGGGTGGCATGAATTAATCATGGGTTAAGAAAGAACTAATAAATGAATCCAGAATACTCTGGCAAAGGCCCAAGTCTGTGGGGGTGGGGCTTTGACCCCGAAGGGTCTGGGCCGACAGTTTAAAGGGGGGCCCAAATCCCACGGAGGTGCCCCCTGGGCGTGCCCCCTTCCAATTGCTATGGCAACGAGAGGCAGGGACAGCCAGGGCCCTGCTCAAGTGACCTACGGGCCCCCTGAGCTGTGCACGGAGGGTCCCCAGTTCCCCCAGATGCGCCCAGGTTCCTGACAGCTTATGTCCCTCAGTAAACGCTGTACATGGGTGGAAAATTCCAACAGACGACAGCAACCCAGATCTGAGTGCCGCTCAGCTCTCAGGCTCCGCCAAACCAGAAAGAGGACTGTTTTGTGTGTGTGTGTGCGGGATGCAGGGGTGGGGGGTTGCCTTATTTTCCAACACAGGCCCGTTACTTGCACATCTCCGGCATGGAAATGGAGCAAGCTGGGGAGGAGGTGAGCACGGGGAAGGCCGCTGCTGAGACCGTGTCTTCCCAACAGGCAGCAGCAGCCTTTTTGATGCTGACCTCTCCCTGGCGAGCTGTGTCGTCCTCTCCTTCGAAGTGAGGAAGTCCTTCAACGCTTCTCAGCGCCCCTGGGCCTGACTGCTTCAGAAAATGGGTGGCACGAGCTAGAAATGCACTCTGGGGGGCCGTGAAGGCCCTGGAGAGCCCTCGGGAGGACCTAGGAAGGGTCTGTGAGACCCTGATTTTCCTGCCTTCTGCCTCACTGACTCAGTGGGAGAGGGAGACGGGCAGGGCAGCCCGGCGTGCCGCAGTCTACGGGGCTGCAAAGAGTCGGGCACGACTGAGCCCAACCATCGCCCAACACTCTCCTCTACCTGAAACGGGTCTGTACCACGGGGGCTCTGGGCAGCTCTCCCAGCAGACCTGAGGCCCCTTCAGAAGACAGGTGACCTGGGAACACACGAGGCTCCCAGAGGAACCCCCAGCCCAACCGGGGCCAGAGGCGATACCTCTGACAAATCCTAAACACGCAAAACCATGAGCCTGGACGGCACCTTCCCTGGACACCCCAAGCCATCGCACCCCCTTTCAATTTATAGTTCTGAGACCTCACATGAGCTATTTACCTTCCGTGACACTCACTCTAGTTTCTCTGTAAAATGGGAATGAAGACAATTGATATAGAGGTATTTTGAGAATTAAAGGAGATGATAATGTTTGAAAATGCAGTGCTTAGAATTCAGTGGCAATACTCAATAAACTGTTGCTATTGTTAATAGATTTATGCCCTTGTGCTTATGAAAAGCAAGGCAGGAACAATGGCGACAGTGTTTTAGAGGAAAACCCAGATATAGGATTTCTCATCCCTGGAGCTCCCACGGAGCCAACAGGCGCTGGTGGGTCACTGACTCACAGTCAAATTTAAAGGAGAAAGAGCCCAAAGAGAGTGGCCAGGTCCCCTCACCTCACTCTGCAACTTGTGAGCTCTCTTGGCGCAGCGGAGCCTCAGGTCCTCGGCCAAGGACGTGTGCTGGGGGAGCGGGCACCTGTAGTCCTGGTCGCTGGCCAGGGTCTGAGCCTTCTTGGCATGCACCAGGGTTACCATGTCCAACGGCAGATGGAATTGCGCCTTTGAGTGTTCAAGTCTTTCTTGAAATAAGGAAAATTGGGGGGCCATGTTCCTTCGAAGTGAGGAAGTCCTTCAACGCTTCTCAGCGCCCCTGGGCCTGACTGCTTCAGAAAATGGGTGGCACGAGCCAGAAATGCACTCTGGGGGGCCGTGAAGGCCCTGGAGAGCCCTCGGGAGGACCTAGGAAGGGTCTGTGAGACCCTGATTTTCCTGCCTTCTGCCTCACTGACTCAGTGGGAGAGGGAGACGGGCAGGGCAGCCCGGCGTGCCGCAGTCTACGGGGCTGCAAAGAGTCGGGCACGACTGAGCCCAACCATCGCCCAACACTCTCCTCTACCTGAAACGGGTCTGTACCACGGGGGCTCTGGGCAGCTCTCCCAGCAGACCTGAGGCCCCTTCAGAAGACAGGTGACCTGGGAACACACGAGGCTCCCAGAGGAACCCCCAGCCCTCAACCGGGGCCAGAGGCGATACCTCTGACAAATCCTAAACACGCAAAACCATGAGCCTGGACGGCACCTTCCCTGGACACCCCAAGCCATCGCACCCCCTTTCAATTTATAGTTCTGAGACCTCACATGAGCTATTTACCTTCCGTGACACTCACTCTAGTTTCTCTGTAAAATGGGAATGAAGACAATTGATATAGAGGTATTTTGAGAATTAAAGGAGATGATAATGTTTGAAAATGCAGTGCTTAGAATTCAGTGGCAATACTCAATAAACTGTTGCTATTGTTAATAGATTTATGCCCTTGTGCTTATGAAAAGCAAGGCAGGAACAATGGCGACAGTGTTTTAGAGGAAAACCCAGATATAGGATTTCTCATCCCTGGAGCTCCCACGGAGCCAACAGGCGCTGGTGGGTCACTGACTCACAGTCAAATTTAAAGGAGAAAGAGCCCAAAGAGAGTGGCCAGGTCCCCTCACCTCACTCTGCAACTTGTGAGCTCTCTTGGCGCAGCGGAGCCTCAGGTCCTCGGCCAAGGACGTGTGCTGGGGGAGCGGGCACCTGTAGTCCTGGTCGCTGGCCAGGGTCTGAGCCTTCTTGGCATGCACCAGGGTTACCATGTCCAACGGCAGATGGAATTGCGCCTTTGAGTGTTCGAAGTCTTTCTTGTAATTCACCTAGGTGGGCAGACAGATCAATAGTCATTTCAAAGTCGCCATGTGCATCAGGGCCACGAGGGAGAGCGATGGGCCCGGGAAGCATTCCTGGTAGGGCCAATGCCCCCTTCTTATGGGGACTGGCCTCATAAGCAGGACGCATCCCTAGGTCCTGCCACTCTCAGCTCTTCGCAGTCATTGCTTTGGATGACCCAGGTCCACGGTTTCCCTACTGGGGGAAAATACAGACGTTCAAGGGGCAGATACAATGTCCGTAGTTTCCTAGTGCAACTCTTTAGATCGTCCCACTTTCCAACGCAAGGAAACACATGGCTGAGCCGCCTCCTGCTCCCCAGAGCATCTCCCGATCACCCTCTCAAGTTCAGAGTAGACACCGGGGTCTTTCTCGCATGCTCGCTAATGGAGAGCATCTTCAAACATTAGACGACATTTGAGTAAACCTGGGAGCCAGGAGCAGTGGGCGGATGTTTGAAAAGCCAGCTCTGAGGGATGGGTGTACCCAGGAGCCCAACAGGCATCCTGTAGGAGGAGGGGCCGGGCCTGTTTGCAGATTTCAAGCTCCATCCCAGTTCTCAGAGAAGCTGTCTGAAGGTCCATGGAGCTCACTCCGGGCTTCATGGGGAGTCAGATGCATAATCTCCACCTCCTCCTCCTCCATCCTTCCTAAGCTTCAGCCACTCCTGCCTAACGCCCACCTCTTATCTCTGCTCATTCTCCCCCAACTCCTAGCATAAAGCCACGGACAATTCATGTCCAATCCCGCCCTGGGACAGAAAGGGGAAAGAACTATTAGAAACAGGGAGACTGAGGCAAAGAACATGTGAAACTGTGGAAAGAGCATGTAATGGAGAGCTTGTTCCATGTTCAGCTCTTCCCTGCTCTAGCTGACTCTGGGCAAGGAACTGAGACACTCAGAGTCGAGATTTCCTTATCAGTAACCAGGATGAAGAACTGATGTTCTTAGAAGTAAGTTGATGATTGAATGAGACACTGCATGTTAAAGTGCTTAGTCCTCTGGTACATGCTGGACACACATTTCATCGTGGCCATTAGCCAACTTATACATATGCAAGAAGATACATACACATATACCTGTGCCAGCATCCAGAGGATCAAAATTAAGGCGTGCACACTCAGATGCCACCAGCCAGCTAACATGAGAGAGTGAAGGAGGAAGTGGGCGAGGAGGGGTTGGCTACATGATCAAGAGAGTATAGATCCTTTCTAGGGCCTCCCTGGTGGTCCAGTGTGTAAGGAGTCTGCCTTGCAGCGCAAGGGGCACTGGTTTGATCCCTTGCCCAGGGGGATCCCACATGCCGAGGGAACAGCTGGGCCTGTGTGTCCAATTGCAAGCCAGCGCTCTGGAGCGCATGTGCCCAGAGCTGCTGCTCCGCAACAAGAGTGGACAGTGCTATGGGAGACCCACACAGGTCAAAGAATAAAGATGGATGAAAAATAAATAAATTTTTAAAATCAATGAAAAGAGGCCAAACATTAAAAAAATTTTTTTAAGAAAAAAGAGAGAGAGACTATAGATCCTTTCTAAATGGGGCTCTCAGTAATCAGCTTCCACAGGAGCCCTGAGGAGCCCAGGCCTGGCTTCTGCACAAAACTCTTAAAACTTGTATGCCAAGTTTTCCAGTTTGAAAGGTTTACAATGAATATGCTCTGCAGACACAGCAAAACACCTGCACAGTCCAAATTCAACCCACATGCCTCCATTTGTGGCCACTGGTCAAAACCACAGCATGAGAGAGTCACAAACTGCTCAGTCTCTCACTTGACTGAGGAAGAAGCTGAAGCCCAGAGCAGCCAAGGGGCCTGACCGCACCACCCAACTGGCTGGGACAGAAGGACACAGGGCATCTGCGGGCTGTGCGTCGTTAGGCTGGGGGCCCCGGCTCCACCGCATTCTCTCCCACTTACTTGGCTCTGCAGAGAGCTCGCGTACACTGAATGGGCAAGGCTGATATCGTCTTCCAAGCTCCGGGAGCCGAGCATCTGCCCTTTCATTTTCTCAAATGCCTCTTTGTATTTGTACTAAAGGGAAAGAGAGCGGGAGAGAGTAACAGCTCAGGGACAAGGGACAGGGAATGGAAGAGGTGGGCAATGGGCGACAATGTTTTGTTCTTTTGACAGTAACTGGGTGAGTTAAAAGAAAAGGCGCGGGAGTCGTCAAAAGGCCTATTCTTTCATATGCAAGGCTCCCAATGACTAAAGGGCTGGGATATGAAATGGCAGGACATGAGAGCGCTTGGGCGGCCCAGGCTGGAGGAAGGTGGGTGCATTGTTCACAATCTCTTCACATGGACTCGCTTTAGGGAAGCGCTTGGCGGAGGATGCATTTCATCTGCCCGGGGGCCATATTTACCGCATCAGCTTTGTACCCCGACTAGGGGATTTTTTTGTTGTTGTTGTAAGGCATGTTCTTTCTCACTGGTCGTTATCTGACTGCCCTGACACAGACAGTTAGGGATAGAGAGGATATTAGCCACAGGCAAAAGAAGAAGGGGTTAGGGGCAAAAGGAATCCAAACGACTGAGTATTAAAACACTGTCCCGGGAACGCAGGTGGGCGCTCACATCACTGATGATTTCACCAGAAGCCTTTGCTGCTTGGAACGGAATGGCATCCAGCCTCAGCTTATAGCCACCATCTCGAAGTTTGCTCCAGGATTCCTTATAACGTGTCTGTTGAAAAGATGGGCACCAGTAAAGACCTTCCCATGACCTGCTGGTTTTCTAAGCTCCCATGATCACCACGAGAATCTGGGTTTCTCATGGAGTGCTCCCCTCGGGTAGAGATCAGTGTGGCTCATCAAAAACCCACAGAGAACTGGATCCCGCCCCCTGTCCACCCTTGGAGGGGAGTGTCATGGGGTGGGGGTGGGGTTTAAAATGCAAGAGTTCTGAAGTCAGAGTCAAATTCTCCGAGCAGCAAGCTGACTGGAAGGAAGGAGGCACGAGGCTGCACGAGCACTGCTCTTGATGGAGAAGCAATAGGATTCGACTGTCTCCACTGAAGAAGAGGAAAGAGGGTGCTCACAGGGATGAGGGGAGGAAGAGTCCAGCCCCCGAGTCTCCCTTCAGTTGGATGTCTCCACCATTGCTCGGAGACTCTCCTATTCCAGCCCCCTCAGTACAAATATTCTTGGTAGAAAGGAAGTTTTCCTAGTCTCATCCTTATCAATATGCTTGACTCTTCTGCACGCCCGGCCACATAATCCGTGCAAAGGAAACCATGGGCCCCCTCGCTTAGAAATTTTAAAAGTGTCAAGATGGTGACAGTAGAGCCTTAAGCCAAGCGTGGGAGCACAGGATGCTTCTGAGCACGGGGTGGGTGCAACTGCGCAGGTCCCGGGATCACCCCCAGTGAGCCAGCGCCCCCTCCAGCAGCCTCACCTCGCTGATATTCATGGCATTCAGCTTGGCCAGCAGGACTTCTGGGAGGTCGGCGGTCTGCGTGTAATGATGCTTTAGGTTTTCTCCTTGTTCCCTGTATAACCTCTGTGGAGGGAGAGAGGTTCTGCATTAAACCCAGAAGCCTCCCTCCCGTGCAGCCATCAACCCAGCTACCCTCCAGGAGACAAGGGCGCTGCCACTGCCACCTCCCTGTGCAGACAGATCTCAGGCGCCCTGCCTCCACCCAGACTGCTCAGCTCAGGGTGACATGCCCCTCAGCCCCTCCTGAGGTCCACTTCCCAGCCCAGAACATGACAGGCTGAAACTTTCCTCTCCGTGAACACTCCATGTGGAGCACACTGCTGAGATGGGTGTCAAATGAGAATACGCAGTCTGGTTTGACATCCGGGAATTTGGTTATTAACTATGAGCTAGGAGAGGACATGTGGCCCAGGACGAGATGGCTCGATGGCACTGACTCAAGGGGCACGAGTTTGAGCAAGCTCCAGGGGATAGTGAAGGACAGGGAAGCCTAGCATGGTGCCATCCATGGGGTCACAAAGAGTCGGGTGCAACCTAGAGACTGAATAACAGAGAGAGGACATCAAAATGCAGCCGGCACAAGAGAGAGAGGACGGCTCTTCTGCAGCTGAGATTTTCTCTGGACCTACTTCCAACCTCCTGCCCTCTGTGCCTGCTCAAGGATTCTTCTACTGATTAAAAACCCTCTCCTGGGTGGGTCTGGGGCACGGTCCTTCCAGATCTCTGATCTGGGCTCGTGTTAATTCTAGCAGTTAGCAATGACACATGGAGCTGGCATCCACCACCAGAGAAATTTTCTAAACCAGGACTTTTCCACCCCAAATCTTATTAAATGTGTCCAAGTTTCTACGTATCACAGCAGTGCCCCCTAGAGTTGGTTAGGATAAGGAAAAAGCAGGTCTTCTTTTTCTCTCTATACAAACGTTCTTGTTTCTCAGAATTAAATTTGCTTCTGATGGGCTGATTGTCAAGAAATCATAAATTTCTAAATCAAGAGGTCAGTAAATCAATCAACCCGCAACATATTCTGACAGGCATCTGAGCCATCTCCAAATGCCTATCGAATGTGACACAAAAGGAATAATTTCTTCAGTTTGGAAGCAAGGGAGACATTGTGCAACCTCTCCCCACCACTGTCTGTCAGTTTCCCTCCTGGCAAGTTAAAAGGTCTGAAGATATTTAAAAGGCCGGTCTGTCCTGTGCAATGACCCAGGGACCCCTCTCAGTAGAATCAGCCAAACAGGGTTAATCTCTGTCCTAATGAATTTTTAGAGGACCTTGTCATCCTATCCAGTCTAAAAGGAACCCTGTGCCGAGAGGGCCAAAGGCCAGATCTTGGTTTCACTTTATAAACGGAAGATGGGAGATAGCTTGAAAGTAAAGTCTAATGTACATAAATCAGACCCAAATCATGTTTGAAGTCTTTAGGGGGATTCAGAAAGCAAGAATTCCTGCCATGAGTCCCAATAAACCCTACTCATTCCAATTCCTAGGTATTCCAATCACCAAGAATTTTGCCCCAAATTCCCATTTCTGAAAACAATGCTTCCAAACAGAAGGAAGGGGGAAAGGCCTCTGACCACAGAGACATCCTGGAGATATGCAAATGGGAAGGAACGGAAGCCTGGGGTTCTGGGGTGGTGGAGCTCCACTTGGCACCATAAGAGCAGCCGCAACACCCCATTTGCATCCTGTGAAGACGCACCCCTGCTAAGGTGAGTCTCAGCAAAGGATAAGAAGCTCCTTCATCCTTAGAACAACAGAAGGAGCAAGCCAAGAACCCCTCGGCTTCAATCGCAGGGTTGAAAGAAGAGCCCACTCTTAGCAAAAATACACTGGGTGGGTCTGGGGCACGGTCCTTCCAGATCTCTGATCTGGGCTCGTGTTAATTCTAGCAGTTAGCAATGACACATGGAGCTGGCATCCACCACCAGAGAAATTTTCTAAACCAGGACTTTTCCACCCCAAATCTTATTAAATGTGTCCAAGTTTCTACGTATCACAGCAGTGCCCCCTAGAGTTGGTTAGGATAAGGAAAAAGCAGGTCTTCTTTTTCTCTCTATACAAACGTTCTTGTTTCTCAGAATTAAATTTGCTTCTGATGGGCTGATTGTCAAGAAATCATAAATTTCTAAATCAAGAGGTCAGTAAATCAATCAACCCGCAACATATTCTGACAGGCATCTGAGCCATCTCCAAATGCCTATCGAATGTGACACAAAAGGAATAATTTCTTCAGTTTGGAAGCAAGGGAGACATTGTGCAACCTCTCCCCACCACTGTCTGTCAGTTTCCCTCCTGGCAAGTTAAAAGGTCTGAAGATATTTAAAAGGCCGGTCTGTCCTGTGCAATGACCCAGGGACCCCTCTCAGTAGAATCAGCCAAACAGGGTTAATCTCTGTCCTAATGAATTTTTAGAGGACCTTGTCATCCTATCCAGTCTAAAAGGAACCCTGTGCCGAGAGGGCCAAAGGCCAGATCTTGGTTTCACTTTATAAACGGAAGATGGGAGATAGCTTGAAAGTAAAGTCTAATGTACATAAATCAGACCCAAATCATGTTTGAAGTCTTTAGGGGGATTCAGAAAGCAAGAATTCCTGCCATGAGTCCCAATAAACCCTACTCATTCCAATTCCTAGGTATTCCAATCACCAAGAATTTTGCCCCAAATTCCCATTTCTGAAAACAATGCTTCCAAACAGAAGGAAGGGGGAAAGGCCTCTGACCACAGAGACATCCTGGAGATATGCAAATGGGAAGGAACGGAAGCCTGGGGTTCTGGGGTGGTGGAGCTCCACTTGGCACCATAAGAGCAGCCGCAACACCCCATTTGCATCCTGTGAAGACGCACCCCTGCTAAGGTGAGTCTCAGCAAAGGATAAGAAGCTCCTTCATCCTTAGAACAACAGAAGGAGCAAGCCAAGAACCCCTCGGCTTCAATCGCAGGGTTGAAAGAAGAGCCCACTCTTAGAGTCATAATGTATATACATTATCACTTACATCCACTGCTTGGGTATAACTAATTCTGGCCTGGACCATCTCCGGAGTGTCTTTAATACTGGTAAACTTCAAAGCATCTGGATGCTGACGGTACTTCTTCTGTTGAGCAGAAAAAGATCAAAGCTGTGAATTTTGTGCTGCTCTTTCATGCCATTTGAAAGAGAAAATCATAGGTTGCTTGAGATTAGAGTGAATTTGTGAACATAATTATTATTCGGCTTCCTCCATCTTTCTATGCTAGGTGCCTTCAGGTTAATATTTGTTTCAATTTAAGAATAACCTCATGTCAATGAACATTAAAGTATTTCTACCTGGTGCAAAGAAGACATCTCAAAATTAGGTTATACTGGTAAAAGACTATAGGATACACCTTTAGGAAAGGATTTTTATATAGCCTTAGGATACTGTCTCACAGTTGTTTACATACATTAATTTGGGTCACCCAGGCAAGAAAGAACACTCATAGTTACATGTAATCAGTCAAAGCTTTCTGTTTTCTTTCCACAAAAGACCTTGGCAGAGATTATCACAGCCAAAACCCTTGCATTTAATAGTCAGTGACTGTACATTATCCAGTCACTTTAGAAACTGTTAACATATGTAGTAATTATATAATTGTTATATAATAAGAAAAAGGGTACTTTATTGAAAGGAATCATCAGATAATTCGAAAGAGACTGAAACAAAAAAGGTTACAAGAAATGCAAATGCTACACAAAGCTTGAGATAACCAATTTTGAAGTATTCTGAAAATGATGCTTAAATCAATTCCTATTTTCTTTTTTTTAAATCAAGGTATAATTCCAGGAGAGTAACACAACTGGTATCTTAAATGGAACTTACATCCTTTCACCAATCAAACAATCATTTTTAGAAATACTTCCTTATTTATTGCATTGGATACTGGGTTATCTTAAGAAGACAGTTAACTATCCAGCTGAATCTAGTCCATCATTTGTTTTGTAAATAAAGTTTTGTGAGCACACCTTTGTGCTCATCCATTTCTGTGCTATTTATGACGACATCATTCTACAATGGTAGAGCTGAGTAGTTACAATAGAAGCAGTGTGGCCCACAAAACCAAAAATATTTACCACCAGATCCTTTATTAAAAAAAAAAAAAGGTTTACTATCTCCTGATTTCAATGTGTGTGTGCATTTTTGACTTTCACAAAGCCTGGCATTCCATTTGAAAACTAAGAAATCAATTCAGTTTGACACTAAATAGGAAACGTGTCAAACTGGAATGAGATGATTGGGAAAAGTTGCTGAAAGATGTCTTGCCTTCCTGAAATCTGAGGACGGGTAAAAAGCACAGAGATTCCTTGGAGGAGGAAATGGCAACCCTCTCCACTATTCCTGCCTGGAGAATTCTATGGACAGAGGAGCCTCGCAGGCTCCTCAGGGTCAGACCCAACTGAGGAACTGAGCACACAGAAAACACAGAAGATAAGCAAATTTGTTGAATAAATTTGCAAAATGTGGTGGAAAATTAAGATCACTATAGGAAAAATGGTTCCCAAAAAGATCCCTTGGCTGCCAGACTTAAATACATGAAGGAATCATCTCAACGTTTAAATGATATGCACAGTGACTTTATTTTATGGATGGGTTCAATGTGAAGAGTTTGGGATCATGAATCCTCAGCCCCTAATGGCTCCTCTTATAAGTTTCTCATGTTCATCCTTCTAATGGAGCTTCTCCTTAAGAAGACTGAATTACTTAATACTCAGGGCAGTACAATTACTATGGAACTCCCTGAGGGTCTTCTGAGGCTTGAATGTCCACTAACATTCCTAAAATACTAGGCCCGTCAGAGCAAAGCCATCTTTGAAAGCAGCTCTGTTGGGTTTCCCAGGTGGTGCTAGCGGTAAAGAATGCTCCTGCCAATGCAGGAGAGATAAGAGACACAGGTTAGATCTCTGGGTCTGGAAAGCATAGCAACCCATTCCAGGATTCTTGCCTGGAGAAACCCATGGACAGAGAAATCTGGTGGGCTACTGTCCTTAGGGTCAAAAAGAGTTGGACACAACTAAAGGGACTTAGCATGCGTGCAGTTGTACCATGTCAGGTGACGAGAATGCTTGCGCATGGAGAAATACTTGGCAGGTGTACTGCCACCACAGGTGCCTTTCTGCCTTAACTTTACATTTAGGGGACCTCGGACCAAAACGCTGTCCCAGGGAATGACTTGGCAGGTTTGTCACTGCTCAAGTGCCCCGAAAAGTTTTGCTGCATTTTGACTTTCACAAAGCCTGGCATTCCATTTGAAAACTAAGAAATCAATTCAGTTTGACACTAAATAGGAAACGTGTCAAACTGGAATGAGATGATTGGGAAAAGTTGCTGAAAGATGTCTTGCCTTCCTGAAATCTGAGGACGGGTAAAAAGCACAGAGATTCCTTGGAGGAGGAAATGGCAACCCTCTCCACTATTCCTGCCTGGAGAATTCTATGGACAGAGGAGCCTCGCAGGCTCCTCAGGGTCAGACCCAACTGAGGAACTGAGCACACAGAAAACACAGAAGATAAGCAAATTTGTTGAATAAATTTGCAAAATGTGGTGGAAAATTAAGATCACTATAGGAAAAATGGTTCCCAAAAAGATCCCTTGGCTGCCAGACTTAAATACATGAAGGAATCATCTCAACGTTTAAATGATATGCACAGTGACTTTATTTTATGGATGGGTTCAATGTGAAGAGTTTGGGATCATGAATCCTCAGCCCCTAATGGCTCCTCTTATAAGTTTCTCATGTTCATCCTTCTAATGGAGCTTCTCCTTAAGAAGACTGAATTACTTAATACTCAGGGCAGTACAATTACTATGGAACTCCCTGAGGGTCTTCTGAGGCTTGAATGTCCACTAACATTCCTAAAATACTAGGCCCGTCAGAGCAAAGCCATCTTTGAAAGCAGCTCTGTTGGGTTTCCCAGGTGGTGCTAGCGGTAAAGAATGCTCCTGCCAATGCAGGAGAGATAAGAGACACAGGTTAGATCTCTGGGTCTGGAAAGCATAGCAACCCATTCCAGGATTCTTGCCTGGAGAAACCCATGGACAGAGAAATCTGGTGGGCTACTGTCCTTAGGGTCAAAAAGAGTTGGACACAACTAAAGGGACTTAGCATGCGTGCAGTTGTACCATGTCAGGTGACGAGAATGCTTGCGCATGGAGAAATACTTGGCAGGTGTACTGCCACCACAGGTGCCTTTCTGCCTTAACTTTACATTTAGGGGGACCTCGGACCAAAACGCTGTCCCAGGCTGCATACTGTCAAGGCTGAAGTCTTCTGGGACTCCGGTCATTATGGTTTCCTCCTCACCCAGCAAAGTCCAGAAAGACCATGCTGCTGAGCAAGTGACTCCCCAAACAGAGGTGGCAGAGTAGATGTGGGTTATTGAGGGTGTGCAGCCTCTTTACGAACATGAGATCACGATGACTCTGATGTGTCCAGCCCTGGGGCAGTCACTCCACCTTGTAGCAGTGTCTGGAGACATAGTCGGTCGTCACAACTGGGAAAGCATGCCACTAGCTTCTCGTGCTTAGAGGCTGGGGATGCTGCCAAAGACCCTGCAGGGCCCTGGACCGCCCCACAGCAAAGAACCATCAACCCGTTCACAGGGCCAATGTTGAGAAACCCTGACCTAGTCTCTGTAAGATCTGCTCAAGGACACTGTTCTCAAAAACCAGGAAAGGGCTCCTTTCATAAGCCTGAGGGTCCATCCAGGCTGGCTGCGAGTAGACAGGAGATTCAAACAGAAACGAGACCCTCCAACAAAAAAGAACTGGGTCACGTGTTTGACACACATGAATAGTCAACAACTGTTTACACTGCCTGCCAAGGAAATAAAGAGGCAGAAAATGGGCATGAAGTCACAAAGGGGCTTTCTGGGTGCAATAAATGTGTCTTTCTCACCACCTCTCCCGTGTTGCTTCATTAAAAAGGTAAGTTGGTGGGTAGCAATTGAGCTCTGTTTGATTGTCATTATTATTCATAATATCATTTGTCACCCACTTTGTTTCTGCCAGAGCTCTCTGGGCCCCGACTGGGGTGTGTTTGGTATGTGGTTTTCCTCTAATTACCAGCCCTAGTCTGGGTTTTGAGGCCTTTCATGTAGCTTTGCCTTTTTCTTTGCCTTTTGAGTGGAAATGATTTTAATTTTATACAGAAATGCCGCACGCCTAACGCAGCCAGGCCCGCCGCACGCTGTCAGGGAATCTCACCTCGCTAATGAGTTCTCCTGCCTTCTTCGCCTGCTCCACATTTAATGACCCAGTGGCGACCCAGCCCGTGCCTTTCATCCACTTCACATCTGCCCTGTATTGGTTCTGACAAAGGAGAAAGGGGGGGGAAAAAAAAGGCAGGCCATTGTTGGTGTGCAGACATTTAAAGAACTCCTAATGGCTCCCCAATGCTGCCTTGGTGCCAGCTGAGTCCAATGAGACACCACTTTTGTCTTATCCGTTTCTGCACAGTCACAGGTAGAGCTCCAAAACGTAAATGAATCTCTCCCTTAATTGGAGCCGACCCGCGGATGGCAGTGTCGGCCCCACCCGACACGACTGGGGGTGACGCTGCGCGGAGGGGCCCCATTAGCCGCATCCCTCATTACAGGTCCACGTCGACCTCAGAAAGAAGTGCGGCCTCATTGTCTGCTTTCCCCGGTGTCTTGTTTAAAATGACACGCCGGGGAGAAGAAAATGAGAATTCACCACGGAACCCAGGTGGGGAGGTATCTGAGGGAATTTCACAAGACATGCGGGGCTTCCCACGGAGCCAGTTCCTTCTCAGGAGCCTTGGCATGGGGCGGGGTGGGGGTGGTCTTTCTCATTTCTTTCTTTGCCATGGAAGAAGTAGTTTCAACGTTAAGCCGTTTAAATGGACGCATCTCTGGAACTAGCAGTATCACCTCTCCAGCCTGAAAGAGCTCTACCTGGAATGGTGTGTCTGCACAGCCCCACCCCACCTCCATGGGTGACAGTCTGGCTGCCACCGACCCGCTTTTCAGTTCCCCCACTTCCTTGTGCAAGAGTCAACCGGAGATGAAAGAACGTAAGGGGGAGCGGGGAGGGGAGTGGAAGACTAGCGAGCTGCTCCTAAAAACACGACTACTGACGTTAGAATGAGTACCAGGGATGCTCTCCCTAGGGCGGGCCATAATTAAGGCTGTGGCAAATACATCCCCTCCGCACCAGCCACCCACCCAGCCATAAAAAGAAACACGGAAAACATATGTCGATCAGAATTTCAACAAAGAAAAAGTAGCTGTATGATTTTCTGTTTGGAAATATAGAATCTAAAATGGACATAGTTTGGAGTAAAATGAAAGCACTAGGAAGCTAAAATGTTTCCACTTCGGGATCCGGAAACAGGTCTCTCAAAGTCTAGACTATGATCTGAAGGTCTGGGAAAACGCCGGTACTGACAATAGCGTGTCTGTGCATGCACGCACACACATACACACACACACACACACACACAGAGCTTACATCACTCTGTAAACCATACGCCTTCTTGGCCCATTCCACCTTCATGTCCGTGGGTAAAGCCGTAAAGTGATGGGACACCGTCTTGTAGCCTACGTCTGTGGCTAAGCGCTGAGCCATGCGGGCATGCACCAGGTGGATCATGTCCAGGGGGACGTGGCACTGGGACTTGGTGTCCTCGAAGCCCTTCTTGTACTCCAGTTCACTCTGCAGCTTGGACATTTGCAGGGAGTGGCTCATTTGTGAATCTCCCTGGGCACCCTGAGCGCCAATGAGCTTCCCTCTGGACTTTTCATAATCCTCCTTGTACTTCACCTTAAAAACGGGGGGACTGCATGAGAATTCACCACGGAACCCAGGTGTTGGGGTGGTCCCACGGAGCCAGTTCCTTCTCAGGAGCCTTGGCATGGGGCGGGGTGGGGGTGGTCTTTCTCATTTCTTTCTTTGCCATGGAAGAAGTAGTTTCAACGTTAAGCCGTTTAAATGGACGCATCTCTGGAACTAGCAGTATCACCTCTCCAGCCTGAAAGAGCTCTACCTGGAATGGTGTGTCTGCACAGCCCCACCCCACCTCCATGGGTGACAGTCTGGCTGCCACCGACCCGCTTTTCAGTTCCCCCACTTCCTTGTGCAAGAGTCAACCGGAGATGAAAGAACGTAAGGGGAGCGGGAGGAGTGGAAGACTAGCGAGCTGCTCCTAAAAACACGACTACTGACGTTAGAATGAGTACCAGGGATGCTCTCCCTAGGGCGGGCCATAATTAAGGCTGTGGCAAATACATCCCCTCCGCACCAGCCACCCACCCAGCCATAAAAAGAAACACGGAAAACATATGTCGATCAGAATTTCAACAAAGAAAAAGTAGCTGTATGATTTTCTGTTTGGAAATATAGAATCTAAAATGGACATAGTTTGGAGTAAAATGAAAGCACTAGGAAGCTAAAATGTTTCCACTTGGGATCCGGAAACAGGTCTCTCAAAGTCTAGACTATGATCTGAAGGTCTGGGAAAACGCCGGTACTGACAATAGCGTGTCTGTGCATGCACGCACACACATACACACACACACACACACACACAGAGCTTACATCACTCTGTAAACCATACGCCTTCTTGGCCCATTCCACCTTCATGTCCGTGGGTAAAGCCGTAAAGTGATGGGACACCGTCTTGTAGCCTACGTCTGTGGCTAAGCGCTGAGCCATGCGGGCATGCACCAGGTGGATCATGTCCAGGGGGACGTGGCACTGGGACTTGGTGTCCTCGAAGCCCTTCTTGTACTCCAGTTCACTCTGCAGCTTGGACATTTGCAGGGAGTGGCTCATTTGTGAATCTCCCTGGGCACCCTGAGCGCCAATGAGCTTCCCTCTGGACTTTTCATAATCCTCCTTGTACTTCACCTAAACGAGAGGGAGCAAGCAGGCATACCTTAGCATCACCTAAAGAATTCAAAGATCAAGCCACGCAAGAAAGTTCAAACAAAGCCATACCACAGAATCCAATCAGAATGAGTGTTTTAAAAATTGTGCCTCCTTTGAACAACTGATACATTTCCTGTCATTAAAGAGTGAAAAAAATTACTATTCACTATTGCCTTTTATACCTGGACTGCCAAAACACCCAAGAGCTAAACCGATAGTTCAGCTGTAGAACAGTCTTCTCTCCATTTCCTGGTGAGGTTCCATCCTCTCTATGTTATTTGAGATTACGTGGTGGCTGTGCTTCCCTGGTAGATTAGAGGGCAAAGAATCTGCCTGCAGTACAGAAGACCTGGGTTTGATGCCTGGGTTGGGAAGACCCCCTGGAGAGTCAGTCATGTCTGACTCTTTGCGACCCCATGGACTGTAGCCCACCAGGCTCCAAATTCTCCAGAAAAGAATACTAGAGTGGGCTGCCATTTCCTCCTCCAGGGGATCTTCCTGACTCAGGGTTCAAACCCAGGTCTCCTACATTGCAGGTGGATTCTTTACCACCTGAGTCAGCAGTCAGACTGATATTCTGCTCTAAGCTCCTTATCTCACATCAGACTCATAATAGCACTGAACTATAGAACACTTAACATACATTGATTCATTCCATTTCCTCATAACCATTTTTCAATTGCCAATTTACCCACCAGTTAACTGAGATTTTGAAAGGTTAGACAACCTGCCCAAAGTCACAGACTAGTAGGTGATGGACCAAGAGTTTCATCCCGCATCATTCCAACACCAGAGCCTGTACTCTGAACCATCAGCGGGCTTCCACAGGCTTAGAAAGTCATGGAATGTCTCTGGTCATCAGTCTATCTGTAACATGAGTGACTGGGATTCCTGTTCATGCCACTGCAACTGATAATAGCAGTTACCACTTACCGAAAACAAAGTGTGCTAGACACACAATTTACCCACTTCAAGGTGATCGTATTTATTTCCATTTTACAGATTAAAACTCTGAGGCTCAGAGAGACTAAAAACATGCCTGGACACTTTCAGACTCTCCCAGCTGTAAATGTCAGGACTTGTGGTACAGAGTACAAGGTGGGGACTGACTTACCTCACTGGCCAGGTCCCTCTTGGCTTTGGCTGCCAGGAAGGCCAAGGAGTCAAGATGCAAGTCAAACGCTTTTGCCTTCTGGTTTTCCCAGCTGCTCTTATACAGTTTCTAAGGGGATTTGGGAGAAGAGAGATCATCTTCATGTGACAGGACTTCCCTTAGACTCTGTAATGACTTCTCCAGGAGCCAAACACCCATTACATCTTTCCATGAAAACCCTGAGACCCAGAGAAACCTATAGCTTGAACACCACAAGGCCTTCTCATTCCTGCCTTGAGACCTCTTGCCTTACAGAGCTTTGGCTGAAAGAAGCAGACGCTGAAATCTAGAAGCCTTGGAAAACACCAGGAGTCTTCATGGAAGTCTAATGACATGTCAGAGGTGGGATACCACCACACAACTCACAGCAGCATTTCTGAAGAGTCTGTTCCCCATCTCTCTCTACACACCCCACCAGTTCTGAGCCCAGCCTCCAGACCATGTGGGTCTCTCCTTTGCTCCTCCCACTTTCTGTCCTGCCCCCACCTCCAGATTTCAAGTTCTTTCTCCATTTCTGTCTGTGAATCCATTTACCTTCTGTTTCTTCTCCTAATTCTCCCCTCTCCCCAGTACTTGGATCAGGACCCCAAAGACCTGGGAGCCAAGTAGAAGAGTCAAGAAAGGCCCCTCTTTAGGAGACAGAGATGGAAAGGTGGAACTCTGCAAGGCTTCACGTCTAAGGAATGACTGTTCTCTGCACGCTCCTCTGTGTGCTTTCCATAAATCCGCTCATTGCGAATTTGGGGCAACCAACGTGGAGGATGGGGCCCCTTTCCCTTAAGATGAATTCGCAGTCATCAGTCTATCTGTAACATGAGTGACTGGGATTCCTGTTCATGCCACTGCAACTGATAATAGCAGTTACCACTTACGAAAACAAAGTGTGCTAGACACACAATTTACCCACTTCAAGGTGATCGTATTTATTTCCATTTTACAGATTAAAACTCTGAGGCTCAGAGAGACTAAAAACATGCCTGGACACTTTCAGACTCTCCCAGCTGTAAATGTCAGGACTTGTGGTACAGAGTACAAGGTGGGGACTGACTTACCTCACTGGCCAGGTCCCTCTTGGCTTTGGCTGCCAGGAAGGCCAAGGAGTCAAGATGCAAGTCAAACGCTTTTGCCTTCTGGTTTTCCCAGCTGCTCTTATACAGTTTCTAAGGGGATTTGGGAGAAGAGAGATCATCTTCATGTGACAGGACTTCCCTTAGACTCTGTAATGACTTCTCCAGGAGCCAAACACCCATTACATCTTTCCATGAAAACCCTGAGACCCAGAGAAACCTATAGCTTGAACACCACAAGGCCTTCTCATTCCTGCCTTGAGACCTCTTGCCTTACAGAGCTTTGGCTGAAAGAAGCAGACGCTGAAATCTAGAAGCCTTGGAAAACACCAGGAGTCTTCATGGAAGTCTAATGACATGTCAGAGGTGGGATACCACCACACAACTCACAGCAGCATTTCTGAAGAGTCTGTTCCCCATCTCTCTCTACACACCCCACCAGTTCTGAGCCCAGCCTCCAGACCATGTGGGTCTCTCCTTTGCTCCTCCCACTTTCTGTCCTGCCCCCACCTCCAGATTTCAAGTTCTTTCTCCATTTCTGTCTGTGAATCCATTTACCTTCTGTTTCTTCTCCTAATTCTCCCCTCTCCCCAGTACTTGGATCAGGACCCCAAAGACCTGGGAGCCAAGTAGAAGAGTCAAGAAAGGCCCCTCTTTAGGAGACAGAGATGGAAAGGTGGAACTCTGCAAGGCTTCACGTCTAAGGAATGACTGTTCTCTGCACGCTCCTCTGTGTGCTTTCCATAAATCCGCTCATTGAGAATTTGGGGCAACCAACGTGGAGGGGATGAGGAGGGCCCTCGTTTACCAACGAGACAACGGAGAGAAAAGAAATTGTCCAAGATGTGCACACATAGAAAGTGTGACAAACAAGGATCAAAGTCAGGCACTTTGGAGCCAAGTCTGAGCTCTTATTCACTCCCCTCTGTGTTGCTCCTCTTAGGCTGTTTTAACTCCAGCCTTGGCATAACCAGTGCCTCCCACCCCATCCCAGTCAGTGGTTCAACTCTCCTACCAGCTCATTCCTACCAAAGGCTGCCCTTCCCAACCTGTAAAATACCAACCAGGAGTTGTTTACAATGACCGGATGTACGCAGCCTCTGTGGACAGACACACCGATATAGCCGGTGGATTTTATGGACTAGGCGCCCACACACAGGGAAGCAGAGCCCTCGGCCACCCAGTCCCCCTGGCTGTACCTCGCTGAGATTGGCCGCATTGGCTCGGGCCTGTAGGAAGAGAGGCTCGTCTTTGCTGATGCTGTACTGATGGACAGACTGCTCATGCTCTGCCTTGTAGGCCACCTGTTGGGAAAGAGTGCTGGATCAGAAGCAGGAAGTAGAGGAAGGGGCTGGCTGCTCAGTTCTTCTGTGCCTTACATGGAAAGTCCATTACAAGACCAAGCAGACCAGATGCTGCTGGCCGTGTGCAGGAAACGGGGTTTAAGGTAGCAGAGGTGACTGGGGAGCCAGCAGCAGCAATGAGGTGCTGGGAGGAGCATGTGGCCAGGGGACCAACCTGAGAGCCCCGCTAAGGTTTTCGTTCTCACATCTTTCCTTTTAGGAAGCATCAACTTCCCCAAACTGTTCCCACCCACAGTGCCCATGGCCATAAAAATAACCCACTAGAAGGCTCAATGAGCACGGACTCCCCAGCTGGGAAAAATAAAAAGCAGCTCCTGCCTCTTGCACCCCATAATCACATCTAGCACATCCACCTGGAAAGTGAACAGTGACCAAAGGCAGCAGGAGTGAACATCTTCTCCATGGAAACTGAATCACTCCTGCTCCTCCTCTCCTCCCCTCATGCCCACTCCCCAGCTTGAGGTTCCATACAGCGGCTTTCTGCTGATTCTGAATTATGTGGATTTCAACGTTTCTGGCAGATGTATCTAGACCTTTAGGAAGGAAAGCTAGGAACGTTCTGGCTGGATGGCAGCAACGACACCTGCTCAGCTACTGACCACTAACACATAAATAATGTGGTGCTTCAGTGTTCTACCATCCACATGTGAGTGCAAGTGTGTGTGAAGCACACACGTCCCACAAGCAAATGCGATGCTTCCCTAAGATAATTCTCTACTGGCTCCAGAAGTATGGAGTCTTTGGATGAGAGACAGAAGGAGGGGAAAGAAGAAGGAACTAGACAAGGCTGAAAGCTGAAAAGGAATAGTGTCAGTTGACACCTGTCCTTAACAACCAGAGAAGTGTGGTGGGAGAGGCAGGGAGGTCTGGAAGTCCAAGGAAAGCCCGTGGTTCAGCCTATTTAAAGGGAGGTGCAGCACCTGTTGCTGTCCTGGAGGTACTCAGTCCCATGACCCAGAAGGGCAGCCTGGGACTCACCCTGCTCTGGAGCTCCTGGCTCTTCTTGGCGTGCTCCATCTGGGAGCTGTCGGTCACACTGGTGAACTTCAGCTCGTCCGCCCTCTGCCTGTAGTTTTTCTGTTTCCAAAGAAAAGGGACCCCATAGTATTAGATCAGGCTGCCCCCACCATCACATACATATATATATACCTACGCGCTTTCAGTGACCCAAGCCTTTCCCCCGGGGGATGCTCCAGCTAGTCCTATAGCTTAATGGGGACCACGCAGACCTGAGACTTTTAGCCCTGGTGAGCTTGCTGCAGCTGCTTCCACTGAACAGGGACCTGAATGCTCCCTTTAGTGACCCCTGTATGTCACCGTGAGCCCTGGGATGGATCCATCTTGTAAATCTAGATCTGACACAGGAGAGCAGTGTGGAGAGCACCTGGCCTTTCTAGCCATGAATCCCGAGGTCCAAAGCTCCCCTCCACCTATTTCTGGCTCCATGGCCTCGGGCAGATCCCCGGATTACGGGAGCTGCCTAGGCAGGGATTGTACAACGGTGGAAACCAATAGAAGCTGCCTCCCTGTGGGTGGTGGAGAGGCTTCAGCGCCTCCCTCCCCACGACTGCCATCCTTGGGCAGAGTAAGTGCCAGCTCTGCTCGAGGTCACGGTTATTCACAGTGCTGTCTGGATGCTCCAGCAAGTATCGGCTCTAGGGGAGGGAAAGGCCAGGAGCCACATCCGGAGGGCGGGTGGCCGGGTGGGATCTGGCCTCACAGTTCTCCGAGTTCCAGGTCACTGAGAGCTTGTCCTCCGTGTGTCCCCAGTTCACAGCCACAAAGCAACTGGCAAGAATGACATGTGCTAATTCTGTTCCCCCATGGGGGACTTCTTGTCCTTCCCGGGAATTTAGTTCCTCTGGCTTTTCCACTGGAGTTGCCAAAGGTGATGGGAAAGGAAGCTGGTGAGAATGGCTTATTGAAACACAAACTTGTGCGGAGATCAGAAGTGAGCAGAGACCCCAGTGCTGGCAGCAAGAGGGTTGTCGATACCAGCTGAACCCCACACTAGGGACTGGGCTATAGAAACCTCCAAATTTCCTCCCATTGGGAAAAAATGCTAGCAAAAATAATCCAAAGAGACCTGTCCTTTCCCTTTCTCGATCAAGAGTGTTGACTAGGAAAACTCCTTCACTACACAATTGAAGGAAGTCACATTACCCTTCCATGGGTGGAACTTCCCAGGTGTCCCAGCCTCTGCATTGGTCAAATCAGAAGTGCTGAGTGAGGAGCCGAGAACCCACCCTGCCCAGGGAACAGCAGGGCTAGGAAAAAGGCAGAGCAAACGGTATCTTTCTGGCCTTCGAGGAGCTTAAAAATGGGTCAGCACAGGAAGTGAGATGGGATAGGGTACTCCTAAAGCAGAAGGTCCTCTTCCCACATCCCCAACCAACACAAATGGGGCTCTGTTTGCTCCACCTGGATTTCGGTTGGTCTCAAAGAAGTGAAGTGATGGGAACCCTCAAGGTATTCTCTTCTCTCTACCCTCCTTATTTATACACCCTAACGTTAAATGTGTCCATGTCTGAGAGAAGGATGCGTGCAGTGGAAAAATAAGAATAAATTAGAAAATGTGCTTCGGGGATCTAGTATTGCTTAATGGTCCAGATCTGGTGTACTAGACCAAAATCCTCAGTCCAGATCCTAGCTCTGCCACTTATGGAAATGTGATTCTGTCTCACCTTCCACCTATGCAAAATGGGGATATTAATAGAATAATACTAGATTTCGCTTCGAGCTCCAGGGGAAGGCCAGGAGCCACATCCGGAGGCGGGTGGCCGGGTGGGATCTGGCCTCACAGTTCTCCGAGTTCCAGGTCACTGAGAGCTTGTCCTCCGTGTGTCCCCAGTTCACAGCCACAAAGCAACTGGCAAGAATGACATGTGCTAATTCTGTTCCCCCATGGGGGACTTCTTGTCCTTCCCGGGAATTTAGTTCCTCTGGCTTTTCCACTGGAGTTGCCAAAGGTGATGGGAAAGGAAGCTGGTGAGAATGGCTTATTGAAACACAAACTTGTGCGGAGATCAGAAGTGAGCAGAGACCCCAGTGCTGGCAGCAAGAGGGTTGTCGATACCAGCTGAACCCCACACTAGGGACTGGGCTATAGAAACCTCCAAATTTCCTCCCATTGGGAAAAAATGCTAGCAAAAATAATCCAAAGAGACCTGTCCTTTCCCTTTCTCGATCAAGAGTGTTGACTAGGAAAACTCCTTCACTACACAATTGAAGGAAGTCACATTACCCTTCCATGGGTGGAACTTCCCAGGTGTCCCAGCCTCTGCATTGGTCAAATCAGAAGTGCTGAGTGAGGAGCCGAGAACCCACCCTGCCCAGGGAACAGCAGGGCTAGGAAAAAGGCAGAGCAAACGGTATCTTTCTGGCCTTCGAGGAGCTTAAAAATGGGTCAGCACAGGAAGTGAGATGGGATAGGGTACTCCTAAAGCAGAAGGTCCTCTTCCCACATCCCCAACCAACACAAATGGGGCTCTGTTTGCTCCACCTGGATTTCGGTTGGTCTCAAAGAAGTGAAGTGATGGGAACCCTCAAGGTATTCTCTTCTCTCTACCCTCCTTATTTATACACCCTAACGTTAAATGTGTCCATGTCTGAGAGAAGGATGCGTGCAGTGGAAAAATAAGAATAAATTAGAAAATGTGCTTCGGGGATCTAGTATTGCTTAATGGTCCAGATCTGGTGTACTAGACCAAAATCCTCAGTCCAGATCCTAGCTCTGCCACTTATGGAAATGTGATTCTGTCTCACCTTCCACCTATGCAAAATGGGGATATTAATAGAATAATACTAGTGTCTACCTAGAAATGGCAACCCACTCTGGTATTCTTGCCTGAAAAATTCCATGGATGGATAAGCCTGGTGAGCTACAGTCCATGGGGTCTCAAATGATATATATGTATGGCTTCTCTGATGGCTTAGTGAAGAGGAATCTGCCTGATATGCAGGAGACCTGGGTCCCATCCCTGGGCTGGAAAGATCGCCTGGAAGAGGCATGGAAACCCATTCCAGTACTCTTGCCTGGAGAATTCCAAGGACAGAGGACCCCGGCAGGCTGCAGTCCATGGGGTCACACAGAGTCTGACATGACTAAAGTGACTTAGCAGCAGCAGGAGTATCTATCTACTCATACAAGAGCAATAAATGTGAGCAATAAATGAACTAAGGGTGTGTGATATTCTCACAGTCATGAATGAATGCACAATTATTATTAGTCTATAAATGGCAGCTGTTATCAGCACTATGATCACCAGGTGCAAGAAAAATGCAGACTTAGCCTTCCTGACACCAAAATAAGAACCTCCTTTGAAGATCCCAAATGAGGTTCCTGAAATAGTCACATTTGCAAATGAAACGTCCTTCAAACGTCCTCCTGTGCCTGCTGCCAACTCTAAATGCTGTAAAGAGAAGCAAAGGCTTATAACCTCAGGGATCTGGGGAGGATCCTATCCAACCTGCGCGGTATTTTTATAAGAGAAAAGGGGGTTGGAGGGCTTAAGTCTATAGTGAGTTTAAGGCACACACATGATGAGAATGTGTGCTGAGTCGCTTCAGTCGTGTCTGACTCTTTGTGACCCTATGGACTGTTGCCTGTCAGGCTCCTCTGTCCATGGAATTCTCCAGGCAAGAGTACTAGAATGGATGTCTATTTGCTTATCCAAGGGATCTTCCCAACCCAAGGACTGAACTGACATTTCTTACATCGAACCTGCATTGGCAGGCGGGTTCTTTACCACGAGCACCACCTGGGAAGCCCCGTGATGAGAATACTGACCTCTAAATACCAGAGCCTCTGATTCAGAAGGAATTACACACTCCTTACACAACAGACATGTTTCTTATGTGCACTGTTGTATCGCAACTGTTCTGACCCATGCTTTGGATGTAAGTACCACTTAAATTGGTTGGCTTCTTACAAATACCTCCCAGGAAGCTTTATGTTTTCTAGTTGCTCAGTCACGCCTGACTCTTTGTGTCTCTATGGACTGTAGCTCACCAGGCTACTCTGTCCATAGTGTTCTCCAGGCAAGAATACTAGAGTAGGTTGCCATTCCTTTCTCCAAGGGATCTTCTTGACCTAGGGATCAAACCTGGGTCTCCTGCACTGCAGGTGGATCCTTTACCATGTGAGCCACTAGGGAAGCCCCAGGAAGCTTACAGGTGTGGAAAGTTAGTTCAGGGTGAGCTACACGTGAAAAATGAAGAAGTCCTCCTCTCAACCTCATTCAAAAGCTAAGCCTGGGGGTTGGGGAGGATCAGAGGGAAAGATGACTCTCTGTGGTGACCTGGGCTGAGAGGGCTGGGCTCAGGTTACCTCGCTGACCAGCTGTCCAGCCTTCTTGGCCTGTTCCAAATTGAGACTGCCCTCGGTCAGCCACCCGACCCCTTTCATCCACGCCAGGTCAGCCTTGTACTGCAGCTGCAAGAGGAAGACCAAGTTTAATCAGACACGTGGACGCATACTGGATAAAGTTAATGGAGACTTAGGAAAACCCTCGCTCCTGCATTTTCTCTGCCTTCACTTCATAGTTAGACAAAACTCTGCTCAGGGGTGAAGCCAGTGCCCACCTTGTAACCAGAAGAGGTTCTTCTACCATAGCTCTGAAATACTACCACCTTTACCAGAAAGAAGGCTCTTCAGACTTGTTGCTAACCTGCAATACTACCCAAATTTACTTTCAACATTTATCAGCTTTACCATTTTCAACATTTGTTTCCTCTTGCTCATTCTATTACCAACACCTCTTAACTTTCTCAATAGCTCTGGTTCCCTCTGGGACCCAACCCTCTACCCTCTTCTTCTCCACAGTCTTGATTTTCTCTCTATCTCTACCTCTCTGCCTATACTCCCTGGTCCTAGAACATCTCCAGCAGTTCTTCTTGGTCCTCTGGGTCACCTAACAGACTCATGGACCTGTTCCTAAATCACTCTGAAAGGCTCACTATATTCAGCTGCAAGAGCTGCCTGGGGATAGGTGGCAAGGAGTCAGAACTCACCTCGCTCTGGAGCCCGTAGGCTTTCTTGGCCCAGCAGGTCTTCATATCTTCGGGCAGCACAGTGTATTCATGCAGTTTTTTCCTGTAGTCCAGGTCACTGGCCAGAGCTTGGGCCTTCTTAGCATGCCTGATGTTGACCATGTCCATAGGCAGGTGAAAGTGGGTCTTACTCTTTTCAAAGCCTTTCTTGTATTCAACCTTGAAAGCACCAAAACACGGTACATTACTTGAAGCCTGCCTTGGCAGGAATGATGTGAAAATAAACACAGAAAAGAAGTCCAGGTTTCCATGAGGAATTGGCCTTCTGGACAAAGGCAACTATCTGTCCCCAGGTGAGGCCTAAGTCCTGGCTCTGTCAGGTGGTGGCACCTGGGAACTAAGGTTTCACACGACTTTGTCTCTGGGAGAAGTGCCTCCTAACTCTTTATCCTGACTGTTCTAGGAAGAGAACAGTATACCCATGGCTTCTGTAGAAGCTTTAAGAGGCAAAAAGAGCAAGCTTGGGCTCCAGGGCCAGCCAAGCTTGAAGTCAAATCTGATCTGACCTTTGTCAGCTAGATGGCCTATGGAAAGTCACATCACCTCTCTGAGGGCTCTCTTTCCTTGGAAGTCTATTGTGAAAGGTAAACAGTGTAAGTAAAACCCACTTAATGTGGGAACAGCATACAGAAGACACTTGGTGAATGTCAGCAATAAGGGTGGGCTTCTCTGGTGGCTCAGATGGGAAAGAATCTGCCTGCAATGCGGGAGACCTGGGTTTGATCCCTGGGTTGGGAAGATTCCCTGGAGGAGGGCACGGCAACCCACTCCAGTATTCTTGCCTGGAGAATATCGATGAACAGACAAGACTGGTGGGCCCTAGTCCATGGGGTCACAAAGAGTCAGACAGGACTGAGCAACTAAGTACAGTCATGAGGGTGCCAATGACGATGGATGATGGTGATGGTTTTTCTGGTGGTGGGGTGATGGTGGTGGTGACAATGTGATGGTGAGGAATATAAGAGTTCTAGGGTCTAATTCTCTATTCCTCTGCCACTCCCATGGATTACAATATGACTATGGGCAAGGCCATCTTTTTTGGCCCAACTTGCTCCAACTACAAATATGAAATACCAACTTTGCTCTCTGTCTAAACTGAAGCCAAGTGCTCAGCCTCTCAGTATACTTCATAAATGCGCACATCAGAGGGCTTGTTCTGTAGGCATATCCAAAATGGTGACCCAGATTCCAACTCTCTTATTGTATTCAAGCCCTGGCTCCTTCAGGACTCACTAGGTAATCATATCTGAGTGCACTATCAAAGCAGCACAAGCTGACCTCGCCCTCAACAAAGCAGAGACCTGATCAATGCCAATGCTTCTTTTTTGTCTGTTCGGCGTTGACAGAGAAGTCTCCATTAGAAACCAAGTCTGACCCTTCTGGCAGAATGTTCCTTCCCCAAAGGCATCTGCTAAGGGACATTTACCGAGGTGAACCCCCAGTCACTACAGTGGTTGACAAGCAGCACCATATTGAGTGGCTGGAGCCTGGATGCCCCAGTTGTTGGCTAAACATTTGAACAGCACATGTGTTTGGATAAGAGGAGTCATCCAGGACATCACCTCAATAAACAGAATGCTTCCTGTCTAACATTTCCAGTAGAATTAAGCTTCATTAGAGAGAAATCAGTTGTAAATCATTTGTTCTTAACAGCCCCGTGTCTCTCGCTATATCTTGTGCAGGGCAGTTGTTTGCTAAACTTTTTGGAGTGAACAGATGTGACAGAACTTCCTGTACCATGAACAGTAGATGCTAGTCACCCTTGGGGACCACACGCTTCTCATCTACTTTAAAAGAATGGTATTCTTTACCAAGATAAAGAAAGAGAAAACATTTTCCACATAAGCCAGGAAAGAAATTACAAGTAGAAGTGGGGAAAAAAAACAATCTCAGGCTAGGAAAATCTTTCACAGCGACACAGCCCTAAGTGAAGGGCTGGGGAGTAGAAAAGACTTTACCTCGCTACTCATCTTGGCAACCTGGAGGGAGTGCAGAAGCCTTGAGTCTGTAGTTCCCAGAACTTTGCCTTTTGCTTTTTCATACTCTTCTCTGTATTTAATCTTGAGAGAAAGAGGAAAGTCGACTGGGAGGAATATAAGAGTTCTAGGGTCTAATTCTCTATTCCTCTGCCACTCCCATGGATTACAATATGACTATGGGCAAGGCCATCTTTTTTGGCCCAACTTGCTCCAACTACAAATATGAAATACCAACTTTGCTCTCTGTCTAAACTGAAGCCAAGTGCTCAGCCTCTCAGTATACTTCATAAATGCGCACATCAGAGGGCTTGTTCTGTAGGCATATCCAAAATGGTGACCCAGATTCCAACTCTCTTATTGTATTCAAGCCCTGGCTCCTTCAGGACTCACTAGGTAATCATATCTGAGTGCACTATCAAAGCAGCACAAGCTGACCTCGCCTCAACAAAGCAGAGACCTGATCAATGCCAATGCTTCTTTTTTGTCTGTTCGGCGTTGACAGAGAAGTCTCCATTAGAAACCAAGTCTGACCCTTCTGGCAGAATGTTCCTTCCCCAAAGGCATCTGCTAAGGGACATTTACCGAGGTGAACCCCCAGTCACTACAGTGGTTGACAAGCAGCACCATATTGAGTGGCTGGAGCCTGGATGCCCCAGTTGTTGGCTAAACATTTGAACAGCACATGTGTTTGGATAAGAGGAGTCATCCAGGACATCACCTCAATAAACAGAATGCTTCCTGTCTAACATTTCCAGTAGAATTAAGCTTCATTAGAGAGAAATCAGTTGTAAATCATTTGTTCTTAACAGCCCCGTGTCTCTCGCTATATCTTGTGCAGGGCAGTTGTTTGCTAAACTTTTTGGAGTGAACAGATGTGACAGAACTTCCTGTACCATGAACAGTAGATGCTAGTCACCCTTGGGGACCACACGCTTCTCATCTACTTTAAAAGAATGGTATTCTTTACCAAGATAAAGAAAGAGAAAACATTTTCCACATAAGCCAGGAAAGAAATTACAAGTAGAAGTGGGGAAAAAAAACAATCTCAGGCTAGGAAAATCTTTCACAGCGACACAGCCCTAAGTGAAGGGCTGGGGAGTAGAAAAGACTTTACCTCGCTACTCATCTTGGCAACCTGGAGGGAGTGCAGAAGCCTTGAGTCTGTAGTTCCCAGAACTTTGCCTTTTGCTTTTTCATACTCTTCTCTGTATTTAATCTTGAGAGAAAGAGGAAAGTCGACTGAGAGAGAGAAACTTTGCTATCTAAGGGCTGTGGTTAGTGCAAGGGGGACCATTCTGAAAAAACACCTCCCAGTCTTTTTTGAACCTGGTAGAAGGATTAAAGCGTAGCCATGTTTCAAGTGTGAACAATCATTATTTGTTTCTGCAGGACCACTGACGTTTCACTGGAACCGTTTCTTAGGCATTTCTAAGTTAATGAGAGAAAACCTACATTACTTGCAAGCTCTCCCGAGGCTTTGGCGGCCAGCAGAGACATGGCATCCAGCTTCATCTCAAATCCTTTCCCCTTAGTCTTCTCCCAGCCTTCTCTGTACTTTACCTGACAGACAAAATCACAGGTGAATGGGAAGCTATCCAGAGTCCTGCCAAAAGTTGAACAGAACTTTTTTAAATAACAAAACGTTGGAGTTTTCACATGTTTACAGACCAGAATCTTGGCAGTTATTATCGCCGTGATAACAATTATTAACCCAGTTGCTTCCCTCACTTTAGGGCCATGTAAGGGGCAGTGATGGGGCAGGACGATGAGAAGACCCATGGGTTCATCCTAGCACTGTTGTTGCCTGATCATGTGACTTTGGACAAATGACCTCACTTCTTTGGCCCTCAGTTTATCATTTGCAAAAATAATATTATATATCTGACTAAGTGTGACAGTAAGAATATACTGTATCCATGAGAACAGATACCCTAAGTGTGTAAAGTGCAAACAGAAGTAAGGTATTGCTGTTGTCATGGTAGTAACCAGATTTTGTCTGATACCAAAGTTCATGCCACCAATTGTGTCTCTGCAAAATTAAAGGGTTGATAATCATTGAATAAGTGCATATATAAAGTGCCTACCCATGAAAAAACATGCAAAAGGTAGACCAATCTACTTTAAAGAATGGTATTCTTTACCAAGATAAAGAAAGAGAAAACATTTTCCACATAAGCCAGGAAAGAAATTACAAGTAGAAGTGGGGAAAAAAAACAATCTCAGGCTAGGAAAATCTTTCACAGCGACACAGCCCTAAGTGAAGGGCTGGGGAGTAGAAAAGACTTTACCTCGCTACTCATCTTGGCAACCTGGAGGGAGTGCAGAAGCCTTGAGTCTGTAGTTCCCAGAACTTTGCCTTTTGCTTTTTCATACTCTTCTCTGTATTTAATCTTGAGAGAAAGAGGAAAGTCGACTGAGAGAGAGAAACTTTGCTATCTAAGGGGCTGTGGTTAGTGCAAGGGGGACCATTCTGAAAAAACACCTCCCAGTCTTTTTTGAACCTGGTAGAAGGATTAAAGCGTAGCCATGTTTCAAGTGTGAACAATCATTATTTGTTTCTGCAGGACCACTGACGTTTCACTGGAACCGTTTCTTAGGCATTTCTAAGTTAATGAGAGAAAACCTACATTACTTGCAAGCTCTCCCGAGGCTTTGGCGGCCAGCAGAGACATGGCATCCAGCTTCATCTCAAATCCTTTCCCCTTAGTCTTCTCCCAGCCTTCTCTGTACTTTACCTGACAGACAAAATCACAGGTGAATGGGAAGCTATCCAGAGTCCTGCCAAAAGTTGAACAGAACTTTTTTAAATAACAAAACGTTGGAGTTTTCACATGTTTACAGACCAGAATCTTGGCAGTTATTATCGCCGTGATAACAATTATTAACCCAGTTGCTTCCCTCACTTTAGGGCCATGTAAGGGGCAGTGATGGGGCAGGACGATGAGAAGACCCATGGGTTCATCCTAGCACTGTTGTTGCCTGATCATGTGACTTTGGACAAATGACCTCACTTCTTTGGCCCTCAGTTTATCATTTGCAAAAATAATATTATATATCTGACTAAGTGTGACAGTAAGAATATACTGTATCCATGAGAACAGATACCCTAAGTGTGTAAAGTGCAAACAGAAGTAAGGTATTGCTGTTGTCATGGTAGTAACCAGATTTTGTCTGATACCAAAGTTCATGCCACCAATTGTGTCTCTGCAATATAAATACCTCCAAGGGGTTGATAATCATTGAATAAGTGCATATATAAAGTGCCTACCCTGAATCCAGCACAGAATAAACATGCAAAAAAGGTTAGTTCTTCCTTCCTATTTATTATAATTAAAGGACAAATAATTATTTATTAAAGGATAATTTACAATATGGCACCAGTTTCAAGTATATAGCAAAGTGATTCAGACATATGTGTGTATACACACACATACATCATACATATATATTCTTTTTAGCTTCTTTCCCACTTTAGGTTATTACAAGATAGTGGGCATAGTTCCCTGTGCTATACAGCAGGTCCCTATTATTCACCTATCCCATATATAGTTGTGTGTATATGTTAATCCCAAACTCTTAACTGGGCTTCTCTGGTGGCTCAGATGGTAAAGAATCTGTCTGCAGTGCAGGAGACTTGGATTCAATCCCTAGATCTGGAAGATGCCTTGCAAAAGGAAATGGCCACCCACTCCAGTATTCTTGCCTGGAAAAATCCCATGGAAAGAGGAACCTGATGGGTTACAGTCCATGAGGTTGCAAGAATCAGACGTAACTTAGCAACTAAACCACCACCTCCCAGGTAGTTCCTCTCTACATTCTCCTGCCCTACAAATTCCATCTAGAATAAGAAGCCTAGTCATTGTTTAGCTGTGACTCCCAGAAGAATCTGGTGATTACGTTGGGTCTTCTTCAACACGTAAGCTTTACCCACACAGCAAAGCACCAGTTAAAGGTCACCAAGATGATGATGATGGTGAGTGTGCGTACACACACGTGTTTCAGCACACCATGCATATGCTCATTCAGTGAGAATTCAATTGCTATGATCAACTAATCCCTGTGAATGCTCACATGCCCTAAGACAATGACATTCAAAACGACCACCTGCTGGGCGCCTCTGGCGACCCTCCCCATGGACAGGTGAGTCCCTGGGCCCTGTTCTCTGCACCACTCTTGCACCTGCATTTTCACATCTGTGCACAACCCTGAAAAACCCCCCCTGGGCCACTCCAAGTATGCACCAGATTTTGTCTGATACCAAAGTTCATGCCACCAATTGTGTCTCTGCAATATAAATACCTCCAAGGGGTTGATAATCATTGAATAAGTGCATATATAAAGTGCCTACCCTGAATCCAGCACAGAATAAACATGCAAAAAAGGTTAGTTCTTCCTTCCTATTTATTATAATTAAAGGACAAATAATTATTTATTAAAGGATAATTTACAATATGGCACCAGTTTCAAGTATATAGCAAAGTGATTCAGACATATGTGTGTATACACACACATACATCATACATATATATTCTTTTTAGCTTCTTTCCCACTTTAGGTTATTACAAGATAGTGGGCATAGTTCCCTGTGCTATACAGCAGGTCCCTATTATTCACCTATCCCATATATAGTTGTGTGTATATGTTAATCCCAAACTCTTAACTGGGCTTCTCTGGTGGCTCAGATGGTAAAGAATCTGTCTGCAGTGCAGGAGACTTGGATTCAATCCCTAGATCTGGAAGATGCCTTGCAAAAGGAAATGGCCACCCACTCCAGTATTCTTGCCTGGAAAAATCCCATGGAAAGAGGAACCTGATGGGTTACAGTCCATGAGGTTGCAAGAATCAGACGTAACTTAGCAACTAAACCACCACCTCCCAGGTAGTTCCTCTCTACATTCTCCTGCCCTACAAATTCCATCTAGAATAAGAAGCCTAGTCATTGTTTAGCTGTGACTCCCAGAAGAATCTGGTGATTACGTTGGGTCTTCTTCAACACGTAAGCTTTACCCACACAGCAAAGCACCAGTTAAAGGTCACCAAGATGATGATGATGGTGAGTGTGCGTACACACACGTGTTTCAGCACACCATGCATATGCTCATTCAGTGAGAATTCAATTGCTATGATCAACTAATCCCTGTGAATGCTCACATGCCCTAAGACAATGACATTCAAAACTACCACCTGCTGGGCGCCTCTGGCGAACCTCCCCATGGACAGGTGAGTCCCTGGGCCCTGTTTTCTGCACCACTCTTGCACCTGCATTTTCACATCTGTGCACAACCCCTACCACACGCTCACCCACACTCCTTGCTCACCTCACTAAACAATTCGGCATTGGTTCTGGCCTTCACCAACTGAGGTACGTCCTGTGGCAACGTGTAATTCAACTTGTTTTTCTCGTAGTCAGCACGGTAATTCACCTGTTGGATTTAAAATAAATCCGTAGGGTAAGCACATAGGCAGAAGGAGAATTTTAGAGAGAACACACTCTTTTTCACTCTCTTTTTGTAGACCCATAGCTGAGGAGGAATTTCAGGAAAAAGCATTTCACAAGGAAGCCTTTAATTTTATGAATGCTCTCAATTAACATATTGAAGATGCCAGATGAAACGTCAAACAACTCAAAAGCACACTTGGAGGTGTGAGTTTGCAAATGGTTTTCCTGTGGCTCCTCACCCGCTGGCCTCTGAAGCACTTAAGGGTGTGCAACGTGTTTTCCTAACTTGCTGCAGTGCTGCACCTCTTGCTATGTGCAGGTAGGTACTCAGAGAGTAGAGTGTTTGCCCCCATTGGAAACAGACCATCTTAAACCACACACAAACACAGCCAACCAGACATTATAGGATTCCCAGTGGAAGGACACAGCATCATGTGAGAAGCAGTTTCTTACCCTCAATTTAAACCAGACTACCAAACAGAAGGATCCAATTATTATGTTATAAGCACTGAAGGCCAGAGGAACATACGAAGTCCACACTGGGATATAATCAGCAAAGCTCAGACGTGGGAAACTTTATAGGACAAACAGTTCAGCTTCTTCAACGAACAATTTGCAAGAAAGAGGAAAACTTAAGGATGAAAAGAACCTTAAAGGCATATCAGCCAGTCACAAAGCATGGACCTTATTTGGAGCTTGATTCAGACAAACTATAAAAATGATCATAACCTTATAAGACAATTGGAATGCTGAACCTGCCTGGACACTGGTGATGCTAAGAACAGTTGTTAGTTTTTTGGTGTGATATATTCAAATTTTATAAATGGGTTTAAAATCATTTTTATCTTTTAGAGATTCATACTAAATATTTATAGATTAAATTACACCATATCTAAGATTTCCTTCAAAATAATATGGTGGGGGCAGTAGATGAGCATATGGAATTAAGACCGGCTATGAGTTAACAGCTATTGAAGCTGAGTAATGGTTACCTGTGGGTTCATTAGGTGGTTCTTTCTACTTTTGAATGTATTTGATATTTTATAAAATAAAGTTTACAGCAAAGAGAGCAATTTCTGAACTTCCCTGGGGGTCCAGTGATTAAGAATCTGTCTGCCAATGCAGCAGACATGGGTTCTATCCCTCGTCTGGGAAGATCCCACATGCTGCAAGGCAACTAAGCCGGTGTGCCACAACTACTGAACCTAGAGTCCATGCTCTGCAACTAGACAAGCGATTGCAATGAGAAGCACAAGCACTATAACTAGAGAGTAGCCTCCACTTGCCGCAACTATAGAAAGGCCCCACGCAGGCAGCAAGGAAGATCCAGCACACCCCAAAATAAGTAAATATTAAAAAGGATCATTTAAAAAAGACAGTCATGTCATGGCTGTCATAGGACATATGTCATCATCAATGGAAGTCAAACCTTTGGGGAACCAAACATCTAGACTCTGCAAAACAACTGCAAGTCCCCTACATCCTGCCAGGCAGGAGCGGTCACTTACATGGCTCAATTGCTGGGCATTGATTTTGGCTTGAACAATCTGAGGGGTATTGGTCACAGAGCTGTACTTCAGCTTGTCGATGCTTTGCCTGTAGTTAACCTGGGTGCAGAGAGGCCCAAGAAGGTGTCACTTGTACTTTGCTCTTAGATTTTCTTCTCTCCCACCTTCTCAGCTCTTACAGAGCCATGATTCTCACATGACCAGAGAAAAATCCAAAGATTCCAACAGACATTCCAAGCCCATGGATGTAAAAACAGTCCACTGACGAGTGAATGACTCGAACAGGCGGTTCATAAAAGAGCTCAGCAGAATGGGCCGAGGAATGGAGGAGAGGGTGCCCATTCACATCGCTAATTGGAGAAAGGCATTTAAAACTTATTGGCTCCAGGCTAGGCCTTTTTGTCAGTCAGGGTCTGGCTCCTTTTGCAGCAGTCAGATTAACATTAAACACTGCACAGTCTTCAAGCCTCTGTTTAACTGCCCAAAGCCCAGGGTCCCACCCAGGATCTCGCACAGTGTGGCAGCTTCTTAGGGTCTCCACATCCCCCTTTCCATTGTCCCCACTAGCTCTGAGCATCTCTGTCCAGACTCCACCTAGTGCCTCTGGCCATGCTCCCCGATCAGGTGGCTCTGCTCTCACAGGGGCAGCACTGTGGCCAGCCCTACACCTTCCTACATCCCCTGCATCTCCTGTCTGATGTCTCTGTCATCCTATTCACCTGTTGCCACCCCCCTGGGTGACAGCACCCCCCCGCGAGTCACAGACCACTAGCTGGAGGGCACTGTCTGGGCTTCGTGTTTGGCCTCATTATGGGTGGGAACTGTGACAAAGGGCAGGACTGCCACTCCCCTCTAGGAGGTGGTAATCCTGAGCCAGGTAGGGCTCAGAGTGGGCAGCCGGTCCGGTTATCCCAAAGAAGCCAGATATCTCTACTGTTATGTAAATTCTTACAATTTTTAAATGCTGGCAAATAGTTCAATACTTTAAAACACAGTGACCCAAGGAAAATTGACCCAAGGAGCAGCTTGATGATGCATCTCTTTCTTGTCCTCACCCCATCCTCGCCTGTCCCAACATTAGCTAAACAATAATCATAGCTAAGAAGAAGCACTTACTATAGCAAGTGCTTTAGACATATTTGGGCTTCCCTGGTTGCTCAGCTGGTAAAGAATCTGCTGCAGTGTAAAAGACCCCAGTTCAATTCCTGGGTTGGGAAGATCCCCTGGAGAAGGGATAGGTTACCCACTCCAGTGTTCTTGTCTGGAGAATTCCACGGCTCGTCCATGGGTCCGTAAAGAGTTGGACATGACTGAGTGACTTGACTTTCACTTTAGACATATTTGTGCATTGACTCTTCCCAATCACCCTGTGGGTAGGCACACATCTCTACCTCACAACATGAAAACTGAGGCACAGAGACTGGACGTGATTTGCCCAAGATCACCAGCTGATGTCAGAACTAGGATTGAAATCCTAGCAGTCAGCCTCCCTCAGTGGCTTGCAGCCTGCACACTATCAATATGGCTTTGCCAAAGCTGGTGCGTTTGGAACGATCACCTGTTAACTTAATGGACCAGGTAGTTCCCTATAGCCAGAACTACCTTTGTTTAAAGAAGGCAATATTCTGACTGACAAATTAGAAGGGGAAAAAAAAAAAAAAAAAGACTTACAAATAATTAGCTTCCAGAACAAGATCTAAGAAAAGCAGAGTGTTCCAGATCCTGGACCACAGAATCCTTTGCTGGACTTGGAGGAAAAGGACAACATTGCCTCATTCGTTTTAGTTAGTGATTCAAGGAGAAAAGTTTTTTACACATTCTCAGTGTTGGACCTGAGGTGTACAGAAAAACTAGGAAATATGAAGTCATTTCAATGCCAACCATTAATGAGATTACACTGTAGTAGCTTCCTAATGTGCTAAGAGGGAAAATTGTCATCTCATAATAGAGTCTAATAGAATTCGGAATTATGCATGATAAAATGTCACAAAATTATATTTTTAAGTGGTGTGTTCCTTCCTGATAATTCTGCATTAAATATGTTGCAAAGCACAATTACTTCCCTCCGCAGGACATAATTAACACTCTCCGTGATTAATTATATCTTTGCAACATCACAGATGCTTGGTCACTGCTTCAGTCTACTTTCTGAAAGGTCCCTTTGCTAGGGGTAGCATCTCATTTTCATGCTATTATTAGTGTTTATAAAATCCATCTGAAGGGAATGTTCTCTAATTAAGGTCTCATGTTTGTTGACTCAATTTCAGAGCTACTTGACCACCTTTAAGACTACCAGACAGAAAGAGAGATGACAAATGGTCTGGTCAATGGATTTGATTCCTCAAACTTCATGAATATGAAAGTCCCTACATGAAGGGCAGTAAAAATTTCACACGGGAGCCAGGAATATAGAGTAAAGGAGGTTACAGTGATAAAAGCAGCGGCCACTCAGTCCGTCAACTGTCAACCCCAAGGGTAGGCACACATCTCTACCTCACAACATGAAAACTGAGGCACAGAGACTGGACGTGATTTGCCCAAGATCACCAGCTGATGTCAGAACTAGGATTGAAATCCTAGCAGTCAGCCTCCCTCAGTGGCTTGCAGCCTGCACACTATCAATATGGCTTTGCCAAAGCTGGTGCGTTTGGAACGATCACCTGTTAACTTAATGGACCAGGTAGTTCCCTATAGCCAGAACTACCTTTGTTTAAAGAAGGCAATATTCTGACTGACAAATTAGAAGGGGAAAAAAAAAAAAAAAAAGACTTACAAATAATTAGCTTCCAGAACAAGATCTAAGAAAAGCAGAGTGTTCCAGATCCTGGACCACAGAATCCTTTGCTGGACTTGGAGGAAAAGGACAACATTGCCTCATTCGTTTTAGTTAGTGATTCAAGGAGAAAAGTTTTTTACACATTCTCAGTGTTGGACCTGAGGTGTACAGAAAAACTAGGAAATATGAAGTCATTTCAATGCCAACCATTAATGAGATTACACTGTAGTAGCTTCCTAATGTGCTAAGAGGGAAAATTGTCATCTCATAATAGAGTCTAATAGAATTCGGAATTATGCATGATAAAATGTCACAAAATTATATTTTTAAGTGGTGTGTTCCTTCCTGATAATTCTGCATTAAATATGTTGCAAAGCACAATTACTTCCCTCCGCAGGACATAATTAACACTCTCCGTGATTAATTATATCTTTGCAACATCACAGATGCTTGGTCACTGCTTCAGTCTACTTTCTGAAAGGTCCCTTTGCTAGGGGTAGCATCTCATTTTCATGCTATTATTAGTGTTTATAAAATCCATCTGAAGGGAATGTTCTCTAATTAAGGTCTCATGTTTGTTGACTCAATTTCAGAGCTACTTGACCACCTTTAAGACTACCAGACAGAAAGAGAGATGACAAATGGTCTGGTCAATGGATTTGATTCCTCAAACTTCATGAATATGAAAGTCCCTACATGAAGGGCAGTAAAAATTTCACACGGGAGCCAGGAATATAGAGTAAAGGAGGTTACAGTGATAAAAGCAGCGGCCACTCAGTCCCAGTCAACCTGTGCCCTGCAGGAACTAGGGCCACAGTTCCTACGTGAACGTTCACGATTGCTATATATTGTTTCAAAAACAAAAACAGTTTTAACACCATGTGGTCAAACAAAACATCTCTGCAACTTGGATTGGGTTCAGGGGCTGCAAGTGAGGAATCTACCTCTGCTTCCAATGAATATTTCTAATCCCGTCTAGTTCATTTCATCTCTCAGACTTCCCCAGGTTGAGCCAGCTCTATTTCAGGGATCTAGTTTGAGCCACTGCCTTACACAGACAAATGGAACAGCAAGCCATGTTATAAGGGGACTACAGAGTTTCTGAAAGAATTCACTCAAATGTTATAAGATAGTCTTGACTCTTCAAGTTTCCTAGGTAATGTATGCAGTCAAAAAAGAAATCTGGCTTTGGTAGCCAAGTTTAACCTTGAATTTAATTAAGGTGAAATGAATGTTAATGCAACCAAACCTTCTGGGGAAAAGAGAAGCAAAATGTAGGTGTTTATATTCTTTTATTCCCATCTCCTGCTTTATCACATATTTGAAAAGCTCCTTTTATACATCAAAGCTATTAATTGCTATTGACTGGCCTTTGTTGTCCTGTAAACTGTATTAAATGCTGGAGATGCCCAGCTGAACAGGACACTGCTCCTTGCTCTGAGCAAAAGGGAAAGAGATGCAAAGACCTATCAACCATTAGCAAAGCTCAAGTCAACTTGGCTTCACAGGACTGGGAAGGAAAGGAGCCCGCGACTCAGTGAACATATGTTGAGCGAAAAGAACTTTCAGAAAGGTCCCTTTGCTAGGGGTAGCATCTCATTTTCATGCTATTATTAGTGTTTATAAAATCCATCTGAAGGGAATGTTCTCTAATTAAGGTCTCATGTTTGTTGACTCAATTTCAGAGCTACTTGACCACCTTTAAGACTACCAGACAGAAAGAGAGATGACAAATGGTCTGGTCAATGGATTTGATTCCTCAAACTTCATGAATATGAAAGTCCCTACATGAAGGGCAGTAAAAATTTCACACGGGAGCCAGGAATATAGAGTAAAGGAGGTTACAGTGATAAAAGCAGCGGCCACTCAGTCCCAGTCAACCTGTGCCCTGCAGGAACTAGGGCCACAGTTCCTACGTGAACGTTCACGATTGCTATATATTGTTTCAAAAACAAAAACAGTTTTAACACCATGTGGTCAAACAAAACATCTCTGCAACTTGGATTGGGTTCAGGGGCTGCAAGTGAGGAATCTACCTCTGCTTCCAATGAATATTTCTAATCCCGTCTAGTTCATTTCATCTCTCAGACTTCCCCAGGTTGAGCCAGCTCTATTTCAGGGATCTAGTTTGAGCCACTGCCTTACACAGACAAATGGAACAGCAAGCCATGTTATAAGGGGACTACAGAGTTTCTGAAAGAATTCACTCAAATGTTATAAGATAGTCTTGACTCTTCAAGTTTCCTAGGTAATGTATGCAGTCAAAAAAGAAATCTGGCTTTGGTAGCCAAGTTTAACCTTGAATTTAATTAAGGTGAAATGAATGTTAATGCAACCAAACCTTCTGGGGAAAAGAGAAGCAAAATGTAGGTGTTTATATTCTTTTATTCCCATCTCCTGCTTTATCACATATTTGAAAAGCTCCTTTTATACATCAAAGCTATTAATTGCTATTGACTGGCCTTTGTTGTCCTGTAAACTGTATTAAATGCTGGAGATGCCCAGCTGAACAGGACACTGCTCCTTGCTCTGAGCAAAAGGGAAAGAGATGCAAAGACCTATCAACCATTAGCAAAGCTCAAGTCAACTTGGCTTCACAGGACTGGGAAGGAAAGGAGCCCGGCGCACTCAGTGAACATATGTTGAATGATACATTAAATTATTTTTAACACTTTTTTTGATGTGGACCCTTTTAAAGGTCCTTATTGAATTTTTTACAATATTGGTTCTGTTGTACGTTTTGGTTTTTCAGCCAGGAGACATGTGGGATCTTAGCTCTCTGACCAGGAATCAAACTCTCAGCCCCTGCATTGGAAGGTGAAGTCGTTACCACTGGCGTGCAGGGAAGTCCCTACATTAAACGACTGACTGAGAATAATTTGCACTGACATCTATGATACCAACTCAGTTCTAAACCACCTTATGAACTTTTTAAAATAGTAGATAACTTTTACCATTTTCCTTGTACATTTCTGTATTTTCTAGATTTTCCATAATAAACATATAGCAAAATTCTTATAATTAGGAAACCGTGAAATTAATTATACATATTTCATTAGAGGGAAATCAAATTATAAATAAATTAAATCATTGATGTAATATTAAATAATAAGGTTATTTAATCTTAAATTATCCTATTTAATATTAAATAATGTTACATTTAAAAATTCACACATAACTTCACAAGTGCTCCTGGGGAAAAAAACTTAAGCCAATGTTGCCATTTCCTCTCAACTTATAGCTATTTCAGTTTACTTCCTCTGGTCCTCTTTTTTAAAATAGCTCATCATTGCTAGGGAATAATTACTTTAAATGTGCCCAGCAGCAGACTTCATCCCCAAATTCTGACGTGAAATGGAACTTCAGCATATTTTCAAGATGAGACCAGAGCTGTCCCTGCCTTATGTTGGAAATCTAAGATTTTCCAGACAAGTATTTATGAACTTTCTATTAGAAAAGAGTTACTTTTTCTCAGTCCCTGGCATCTCCTATGAACTGTTGTATCTTGTTTCTTTCTATCTTGCTGCTTAAGATCCACTCCACTGTATGGAAGTACAAGGAATAAAGCAGAAAGGATTATTGGAAAAGGACTTACATCTTTCAAGGGAACCAGTTTCATTGCTGTCTGATAGGAAGGGGTAAGCGTGGCTGGGTAGTTGTAGTCAACAACTATCTGAGCAAGGAAAAACTTTGCAAAGCTCAAGTCAACTTGGCTTCACAGGACTGGGAAGGAAAGGAGCCCGCACTCAGTGAACATATGTTGAATGATACATTAAATTATTTTTAACACTTTTTTTGATGTGGACCCTTTTAAAGGTCCTTATTGAATTTTTTACAATATTGGTTCTGTTGTACGTTTTGGTTTTTCAGCCAGGAGACATGTGGGATCTTAGCTCTCTGACCAGGAATCAAACTCTCAGCCCCTGCATTGGAAGGTGAAGTCGTTACCACTGGCGTGCAGGGAAGTCCCTACATTAAACGACTGACTGAGAATAATTTGCACTGACATCTATGATACCAACTCAGTTCTAAACCACCTTATGAACTTTTTAAAATAGTAGATAACTTTTACCATTTTCCTTGTACATTTCTGTATTTTCTAGATTTTCCATAATAAACATATAGCAAAATTCTTATAATTAGGAAACCGTGAAATTAATTATACATATTTCATTAGAGGGAAATCAAATTATAAATAAATTAAATCATTGATGTAATATTAAATAATAAGGTTATTTAATCTTAAATTATCCTATTTAATATT
The DNA here is from genome assembly GCA_022376925.1 of Tragulus kanchil. Taxonomy (NCBI): domain Eukaryota; kingdom Metazoa; phylum Chordata; class Mammalia; order Artiodactyla; family Tragulidae; genus Tragulus; species Tragulus kanchil. The sequence continues at coordinate 126,448,256 of JAIOJX010000005.1, read as the reverse complement.
AAATAATGTTACATTTAAAAATTCACACATAACTTCACAAGTGCTCCTGGGGAAAAAAACTTAAGCCAATGTTGCCATTTCCTCTCAACTTATAGCTATTTCAGTTTACTTCCTCTGGTCCTCTTTTTTAAAATAGCTCATCATTGCTAGGGAATAATTACTTTAAATGTGCCCAGCAGCAGACTTCATCCCCAAATTCTGACGTGAAATGGAACTTCAGCATATTTTCAAGATGAGACCAGAGCTGTCCCTGCCTTATGTTGGAAATCTAAGATTTTCCAGACAAGTATTTATGAACTTTCTATTAGAAAAGAGTTACTTTTTCTCAGTCCCTGGCATCTCCTATGAACTGTTGTATCTTGTTTCTTTCTATCTTGCTGCTTAAGATCCACTCCACTGTATGGAAGTACAAGGAATAAAGCAGAAAGGATTATTGGAAAAGGACTTACATCTTTCAAGGGAACCAGTTTCATTGCTGTCTGATAGGAAGGGGTAAGCGTGGCTGGGTAGTTGTAGTCGACAACATCATGTTTGTAATCGGCCTTGTAGGCAATCTGAAACACAAAGAAAAGAGAAGGAAAAGAGAAATCAGGCCCCACTTTCTTTTGACCTTGTTTGAATGTCATAAAAATATTCTTTAAATAACCAGAAACAAAATTAATTCAGTTTCATCACCTCCAAGGAAAATTAAATTACATTCACACTTTTGCCTCTAATTAATTTGAATTCTTCTTCTTAATTAATCCAAAATTAGTTAACTTCATCTGCAGCACATTTGTTTTTATCTTTCTTATTAATCATGGAACCCCTTGTAGTTTTTTGTTAAAAAAGAAGCATTTGCATACAAGTATACAATAAAAGAGCTTCTTGGTTGACCCGCAGAAAATAAATGAAAATTCAAGAGTCTTCAGAGTATTTGAAATTTTTTTCTAAAGGTCAAATCTGACAATCTCAAGCAGATGAAGTTTGACATTTGTATGCTTTACTAACGAGATCCATTTCTTCTTGGTGTCCTTTACTTCCAAGATTTACCATTTGTCATTTGCAAACGTGTAAACTGAATGGACAAAGCCAAAGAGAGATTAATAGATCTCATGCTACAGAAAAAAGAGGGACCTGATCTATTCTGTTATCCCACTGTCTTGAGCAGTGCCTGGACACAGGAAATCTTCAATGAACACTAAGACTGAATGAATGAATAAACCTGTCAACCAACCAATTCCAAATAAATCACGAATACTTTGGAAATTTGAAGCATTTCAAGTAAGAATTACACCCACTCATTTTCTTTCTCTAAGAACGTTTTGAATCAATCAATTCAATGTTTAAGCAAACCAAGATTTAAATGGAACTTTTGAAAATTCAGTCAGTTTTAGCTGTCTGTATAGGACAGGAACTTTCTATTAGAAAAGAGTTACTTTTCTCAGTCCCTGGCATCTCCTATGAACTGTTGTATCTTGTTTCTTTCTATCTTGCTGCTTAAGATCCACTCCACTGTATGGAAGTACAAGGAATAAAGCAGAAAGGATTATTGGAAAAGGACTTACATCTTTCAAGGGAACCAGTTTCATTGCTGTCTGATAGGAAGGGGTAAGCGTGGCTGGGTAGTTGTAGTCGACAACATCATGTTTGTAATCGGCCTTGTAGGCAATCTGAAACACAAAGAAAAGAGAAGGAAAAGAGAAATCAGGCCCCACTTTCTTTTGACCTTGTTTGAATGTCATAAAAATATTCTTTAAATAACCAGAAACAAAATTAATTCAGTTTCATCACCTCCAAGGAAAATTAAATTACATTCACACTTTTGCCTCTAATTAATTTGAATTCTTCTTCTTAATTAATCCAAAATTAGTTAACTTCATCTGCAGCACATTTGTTTTTATCTTTCTTATTAATCATGGAACCCCTTGTAGTTTTTTGTTAAAAAAGAAGCATTTGCATACAAGTATACAATAAAAGAGCTTCTTGGTTGACCCGCAGAAAATAAATGAAAATTCAAGAGTCTTCAGAGTATTTGAAATTTTTTTCTAAAGGTCAAATCTGACAATCTCAAGCAGATGAAGTTTGACATTTGTATGCTTTACTAACGAGATCCATTTCTTCTTGGTGTCCTTTACTTCCAAGATTTACCATTTGTCATTTGCAAACGTGTAAACTGAATGGACAAAGCCAAAGAGAGATTAATAGATCTCATGCTACAGAAAAAAGAGGGACCTGATCTATTCTGTTATCCCACTGTCTTGAGCAGTGCCTGGACACAGGAAATCTTCAATGAACACTAAGACTGAATGAATGAATAAACCTGTCAACCAACCAATTCCAAATAAATCACGAATACTTTGGAAATTTGAAGCATTTCAAGTAAGAATTACACCCACTCATTTCTCTTTCTCTCTCAGAAGCCGAACGTTTTACTTACACTGAATCAATTACAATAGATCTAAGTGTTTTTCAAAGCAGAGAAAGCCAAGATTAATAAATGGAAACTTTTGAAAATTTTCAAGGATTTTTTACCTAGCCTTGGTTGTATTGATTAACACTTAGAAACTCTTTGAAGTCATTCTTTATACAACAAAACACTAATTTTTTAAAAAAAAGGGAGGCTCAAAAAGAATTGGCTGAATTCCCCGTGCCCTTTCTCCCTCCATCCCTACAGACCCCCAGGACCTGTAGGCTCTTCACCACAGGACTCACATTGCTTGCCAGGCTTCCAACTTTCATTGCATGGAGCATCCGTTTGTCCATCCCAACTCCTTCATAGTGGCCTCTCATGTGGTTCTGGTAGTTTTCTTTGTATTTATTCTACATGGAAACATAAAACCTTCAGCAAAAGCATTCTCTCTCCAGCTCGTCGAAGACAAATTACTCGTCTTAATGCACTAAATCCAAAATATAAATGATCAAATAGAGCCTATTCATGTATTCAGTGTGTCCCTGAATTACAAAGAAGACAAACCTAAAAAAAATCAATTAGAATTCAAGAAGTTGGGGTGAGACAAACATACAAGCAAACATGAGATCTGATGCACATAGATAGCACAAAACAGACCTGATTTTTAAAAGACATTTTCCATTGTAAAAACACCAGATTTTTCCAATGTGAAAACCTATCGTGCGAGCATGGCGCTTTTCAAGGACAAGCACTGATCATATAGGGGCTGCATGCAACCCCATGCCCCAAGCCCCATCACTGCATGCTATTACCACCCTTTCTAAATATATGAAGAATCGAATCTGAGCTTTTCCAAGTTCTGTGACTTCTACATGACACACAGGTCATGACGACAATCATGTTAAACCACTATGTTATGTTCCAAATGCAGCTTACCAAAGAACAAAACGAGATGACAAGAAATCATAAATGGGAAAACCTGAGTAGTTTCTAGTGATGCTACACTGAAATCCTCTGTCTTGGGGGGCCATTGAGTTCCAGGCTGAGGGTTATTTCAACAGAATCCTATTACTCTACATCAGACACAGTTCTACTTATCTCAGTTAATCTTCACAAGCACTCTGTCAGGAGGAAGGGATTGTTATCATCCCCATGTTGCAGACAGGCAAAATGGCTCCAAGAACTTAACGATTTGCCCCAAAGTTGGCCGCTTGGCTAATCACAGAACCAGGCCTGTCAGCTCCAAAGCTGGTGCTCTCCACCAAAAACACGTATGCAAAAAGACATCTTTACTGAGCCTTACAAAGTCCCACGTGATTTTAAACTTTACTATTGCAGACTGATAAGCAGAAGTAAAATCGTACAGATCAGTCCAAGGATACATCCTCAGACTTTGAGAATTTCCAAATTTGCAAAAGGCACCCTGGCATACTTCTGCTCACCTGTAAGATGGGGAAATAACACCTGGCTCCCCAGGTGACCATGCAGGTTAACTGAGATTGTGTACTAATTCAAGAAGCACAAAGTCAACTTGAGAGGGAACGTTGCACGCTCAGCCAGCCTCCCTCACCAGCATTCACCACTAGGAGCCGGATACCATGAAGGATGCAAGAGGGCAGGTGCAGCCCTGAGGACTCAAGGTCAAGTGCATGCCAGGGATTTAACATTCCATAGACCAGCCAAAGGAGGCAATTTCTATCAAAACTCATGAGATCTGATGCACATAGATAGCACAAAACAGACCTGATTTTTAAAAGACATTTTCCATTGTAAAAACACCAGATTTTTCCAATGTGAAAACCTATCGTGCGAGCATGGCGCTTTTCAAGGACAAGCACTGATCATATAGGGGCTGCATGCAACCCCATGCCCCAAGCCCCATCACTGCATGCTATTACCACCCTTTCTAAATATATGAAGAATCGAATCTGAGCTTTTCCAAGTTCTGTGACTTCTACATGACACACAGGTCATGACGACAATCATGTTAAACCACTATGTTATGTTCCAAATGCAGCTTACCAAAGAACAAAACGAGATGACAAGAAATCATAAATGGGAAAACCTGAGTAGTTTCTAGTGATGCTACACTGAAATCCTCTGTCTTGGGGGGCCATTGAGTTCCAGGCTGAGGGTTATTTCAACAGAATCCTATTACTCTACATCAGACACAGTTCTACTTATCTCAGTTAATCTTCACAAGCACTCTGTCAGGAGGAAGGGATTGTTATCATCCCCATGTTGCAGACAGGCAAAATGGCTCCAAGAACTTAACGATTTGCCCCAAAGTTGGCCGCTTGGCTAATCACAGAACCAGGCCTGTCAGCTCCAAAGCTGGTGCTCTCCACCAAAAACACGTATGCAAAAAGACATCTTTACTGAGCCTTACAAAGTCCCACGTGATTTTAAACTTTACTATTGCAGACTGATAAGCAGAAGTAAAATCGTACAGATCAGTCCAAGGATACATCCTCAGACTTTGAGAATTTCCAAATTTGCAAAAGGCACCCTGGCATACTTCTGCTCACCTGTAAGATGGGGAAATAACACCTGGCTCCCCAGGTGACCATGCAGGTTAACTGAGATTGTGTACTAATTCAAGAAGCACAAAGTCAACTTGAGAGGGAACGTTGCACGCTCAGCCAGCCTCCCTCACCAGCATTCACCACTAGGAGCCGGATACCATGAAGGATGCAAGAGGGCAGGTGCAGCCCTGAGGACTCAAGGTCAAGTGCATGCCAGGGATTTAACATTCCATAGACCAGCCAAAGGAGGCAATTTCTATCAAAACTCATGGTACTTATATCTAAGAAGCCATGCTTCTCCAAGACACTCAGATGCATTCACATAGACTCTCTCTTACGAGACCGAGAAATTAAGCTCATAAAAAAGGCCCAAACAAAGGCTTAGGCATTAAAAACTCACATCACTGGTGAATTTTGAGATCTTGCTCACATTCCTGAATTGAGGTGTTTCACAGTAGTTGATACTATGACCTTTACTACTTTCCAGATCCTTCTTATACTCCACCTTGGAAACCAAAACACCAGATGCACAAGAGAACCAAATCCCAAGTCACTCTTGAAATGTCACCAGGGCTCGACTTTGGATATTTTTAGAAAACTTACAACCCGAGATTTTAAAATACCAGACCTAGGATACTGGAAGACAACAATGCATGCTTTCCTTTCACATAGAGAATAGGTAAATAATCCATTTGGTTCTGAATATTAAAAAACATACAGTTCAAGAGTAAATACTTGGGACTTCCCTGGTGGTCCAGCGGTGAAGACTCTGTGCTTCTAATGCAGAGGGTCTGGGTTTGATCCCTGTTCAGCGAACTAGATCCCACATGCCACAACTAAGACCCAGTGCAGCCAGATTAAGATAAATGAAGCAATAATTAAAAAAAAAAAAGAGTAAATACTTTAAGGTTTTTATATAGCTCAAAAAATGGTTTTGGAAATCAGGACAGCGGTCACATTTGGGGACAGCTGTATGGGGGGATGTCTGACTTTACGGTCATGTTCTGTTTTTTTTTTAATCTGAGCACTAATTACAAAGATGTGTCCACTTGCGGAATTTCTTTCTATTGTACGTGCATGCACGCTCACTCCGTCACTTCAGTTGTGCCCGACTCTGTGTGACCCTCTGGACTGCAGCCTGCCAGGCTCCTCTGTCCATGGGATTCTTTAGGCAGGTTCAATCCCTGGGTCAGGAAGATCCCCTGGAGGAGGGCATGGCGACCCACTCCAGTATTCTTGCCTGGAGAATCCTACTGTACACTTATGATATATGCACTTCTCTGTATGTATACTTCAGTAGAATTTAACCCAAAAAAGTACTTTACAAAGGCATGAAATTGAGACCACTCATAAATGCAGAGTATCTTCTAATTTCAAATGGTTAATTGAGCTCCTCTGGGTAGCTGGAGGTAAGATGTGAAGCCATTATTAAATAGACTCCAAGTCGTTCCAGGTAATTGGAGAAGGCAGCTGAAGGCTAGTTACTATTAACAGAGGCATGGCTGGTTTGTCTTACTAGATAAATATAAAGGCAAAAGGAAATGGAAAGTTACCTTGTGATGCTTATCAAAAGAAATACAATTTATTGTCATATCTTATAAAACATTTTGCAGGGTATGCCTTTTAAAGTTTTCAAGATGCATCATAATGCTTACAGTACGATACAAAATGAAAAAAGTACACAAAACCATATATACAGCTGAACCGCAATTCTATAAATATGTTTTTATATTCACATATTTATAGTATATCCATATAGAAAAAAGCCAAAACGGTAAGTATTATTCCTGGGTCTGGTTCTAGTTCAAAGTCCTTAAAAGTCTACAGGAACCAGCACAAGACACTTGACTTTTCCAGGCCTATGACAAAGCCAGGGACTAAAGATCCCACCTAGATCGAATGGTGTATGACTCAAAACTCAAAGCTTAGCAAACTTTTTCTATAAATGAGCACAGAGCAAACATTTGAGTCTTTGTAGGACATACCATATCTCTATTAATTCTGCCCTTACAGCTCAAAAGCAGATATATGATGTGTTTCAATAAAACATAATACAATATGCTTCAATAAGGCTTTATAAGAATAAGCTGTGGGCCGTATTTGGTACTCAGGTCATTGTTTGTTGACCTCTGGCCTACATTTGGAATCATGTGGATAATTTGTTTAAAATGCAGGTTCTGGACTTCCCTGGGCGCCCCATGACTAAGACTCCTTGCACCCACTGTGGAAGGCCTGAGCTTGACCCCTGGTCAGGGAATCAGATCCCACATGCAGCAACTAAGACCTGGTGCAGCCAAACAAATAAATTTTTTTTAAATGCAGGTTCTGAAGGCTTGAAACCCAACTACTATTTCTAAGTATTTGCAACTCCTGATGAGGACCAGGACAAGTCCCTCCTCATGATTCTGAGCAGTCCAAAGGTAGTGCATCACAGGCTAAGTCACACTTTGGGATAAAGGACCGACTCTCAGGAATTAGAGAAGGAAGATCTTTTAGGATATGTGCATATCCTTTTCTGAGTTTCAGACAACTTGTTAGGGGAGTCCTATGACTAGCCTGGCAAGGAGCTGACAAATTAAATGCCTTCACACAGCGTCTCGGAAACCTGACGACAAAAACAAGACAATGAAGGAAGGTCCACATTCAGAACCCTCTTTCCCAAGTCTGATTTCAATTATATAAGAATGACATATCGTTATAAAGGTTGACTCATCCAATATGCTGGCAGTTAGAAATCTACTGTTGGGAACTTCGCAATAGCCACAGTCTTGGGAGAATTCCAGAAGGAAACCATCAGAGAAAGATTTAATTAGCTTGATTCTAGGCTCTCTCAAGAATTGCTCTTGACTACCTGCTCATTCTTTGGAACGAATGTGGTGTTCCTGTGTAGTTCTGTGGTGTTATACAGAACTTTCCATCCTGGGGTCACCCTTTCACCGTCTGTCAGAATCAAAGGGCATGACAGCACATCTGTCCCTGTACGTACCTCACTCACGAGCTTGTTCACACTCTGAGCCCGCTTCAGAACCAAGTTGTCCTGGGCTGGGAGGGAATGATAATGGGCAGCGCCCTTCATCTTATTGAAGTCCTGCCTGTATTTTATCTGAAAGAGGCACACAAAGAACACCTTGAGTTGTTGCTTTCATTCTCCAGGAGAGAAGCTACCCCACATCTACACCACGCTTAAGGTCAGCATTTATTTAATACAATTTTCTGGAGGAAAAAAAATCACATGGGTTTTTCCTCCACTAAGTCCATAAACCACACAGTTCCTTTTAGATTAAAATGGTACGACCTGTTTCCACATGTTTTACACTTTACACTCTAATTCTGCATGAAGAAAGGGCTCAAAATGATCATATCTAAAGGTTTCATCCAAAACCATTCTGCCTTTGGTTTTAATAACCATTTCTCATCCAGCCTCGAGGGATGAATGTGTCACTTATTTGCCCTCTCAGGGAAAGTATACTTTTCTAGGGAAATGGGTGATAACTGAGTAGTAACAACGTCTAGGAAAAGGATAAAGTGGGTGTAAGACGAATCAGGTTTAAGCTGGTGTAAGATCTGAAGTGTGTGTCACTTTACCAAGTGTTAATTATAGCTTATCTGTCAAGGATGGCCAACAAGCTAACATTCTGCACATAAAAATTGTTTTCTCCACCAGGTTACACCCAATTTGATAATCATACCATTTATTTCAATCAGCTATTCCTCTTCAGTGCTCAGTTTCTAAGATTATTTTGCAAAGACTCTCCAAGCCCCAGCTTATCTGGATGGACGGGTTTTTGCACTTGCTTCGGCTGACCTCAAGTAAATTATGTGGTTAGCCCATGTCAATCTCCTTGAAGCAGATAAATGTGATCTAACAGTATCAATCCAAAAAGCAGATGCCAGAAATTTAGATATGAATTGAGGGTTAACATTCTTTTATGATTCAGCTCTGAAAAATTTAATTGTGCATAAGTTTCAATAAGCAAGGCCTTCAAAGTCTCATTCTTCCTCTGCTTCTTGGCTCCCTGGGTTGTCCCAAAGTGGTACTTACATCACTAACGAGTTCGTTGGCTTTCTTGGCATTCTGATAAGCCGGAGTGATCATGGCCGGGAAGCTACCCTTTCCTCTGTGCTCACCATACTCTTCTGAGTAACCCTGCTGGGTCAACCGAAAACTTTAATCAGGGGACTTCCCCGGTGGTCCAGTGGTTAAGAATCTGGGGAAATGGATTTGATTCTTGGTCTGGAAATTAGGATCCCACATGCTGACGGACATGCATTTTTGAGGCACTTAATCCTATTAGGAATTTGGTTGCAAATAATAGATTACATTTTAATGGTAAAATCCATTAACCTAAAAAATCATGCATTAAAACGAAGAATGTAATTTAGACGTTATGGATATTTATAGTTTATCTGACTGCCTGCCTGTTTCTCTCTCACTCCCTCCTACTCTCACCCTGACAAGTCACAGTAAATCACAGTGAATGCCACAGGGGACAGAGTCCTCCTGACCAACAGCTGCGGGCAGTGCTATCAAACGAAACCCACTCTGATTCTTGTATTTGTTATTATCATGATTCTGTGTGCTCAGTCACGCAGCCATGTCTGACTCCTTGCAGTCCTATGCACTGTAGCCCACCAGGCTCCTCTGCCCATGGAATTTTCCAGGAAAGAATACTAGATTGAGGTGCCATTTCTTACTCCAAGGGATCTTCCCAACCCAGAGATCAAATACCCATCTCTTGTATCCCCTGCATTGGCAGATGAGATTCTTTACCACTAGCGCCATCTGGGAAGCCCACTATCATGACTGGAAATGTCAATCAAAATGTTCTAAAAAGCAGGGCTCGACTGTGATGCTATCAAGTTACATTTCACCGCTGTGTATAGAAAGATCTAGGTACACACAAGAAATTAAATGTATTGTAACTAGTGGCAGATAGAATGCTCCAAATACAGAACAAAAAATTTTTGTTCAATATAGAAGCCAAGTATTTCTTAAAACTGATTTTGAAAAGTTGTCCAGAACATCGAAGCAACATATTGAGGCTTTGTTCTGGAACCCACATGCCCAATTATTGAAGCCTGCAAGCCTAGCGTTTATGCTCTGCAACAAGAGACACCATCGCAGTGAGAAACCTACGCACTGCAGCCAGGAAAGCCTGTGTAGTAACAAACACCCGGCACAGCCCAAAATAAATAAATAAAATGATAAAAAATAGTTAATTATCATTGAGTTTTAAGCACTTAGAGACCCTCTGACTAAGACTGATTGTGGACTTTAATAAAATGGCCTTATAAATTCAAAACCAAATATTTTTGCTCAGACAGACATTTCCGAAGGGGCCCAAATCTATCTTTATATGTATTTGAAGTTTCCCCAATATAAGCAACTCGGTTTTTCAGAAGAAGAGAAATCAGTTATTTGTTTCCTTTTATAAATGATATCTATCAAATAAGTCACATAGGTTGCAAAGTCTACTCATTGCCAAAACATTTAAATAACTGTCAAATTAAGAAAAAAATATCAATTAAGGTCACTGAAGGTACTCCTCCAGGACATACAGCTGGTCTTCCAGCATTCTGTACTTACAACCATGGAAAAACAGCTGCGGGCAGTGCTATCAAACGAAACCCACTCTGATTCTTGTATTTGTTATTATCATGATTCTGTGTGCTCAGTCACGCAGCCATGTCTGACTCCTTGCAGTCCTATGCACTGTAGCCCACCAGGCTCCTCTGCCCATGGAATTTTCCAGGAAAGAATACTAGATTGAGGTGCCATTTCTTACTCCAAGGGATCTTCCCAACCCAGAGATCAAATACCCATCTCTTGTATCCCCTGCATTGGCAGATGAGATTCTTTACCACTAGCGCCATCTGGGAAGCCCACTATCATGACTGGAAATGTCAATCAAAATGTTCTAAAAATCAGGGCTCGACTGTGATGCTATCAAGTTACATTTCACCGCTGTGTATAGAAAGATCTAGGTACACACAAGAAATTAAATGTATTGTAACTAGTGGCAGATAGAATGCTCCAAATACAGAACAAAAAATTTTTGTTCAATATAGAAGCCAAGTATTTCTTAAAACTGATTTTGAAAAGTTGTCCAGAACATCGAAGCAACATATTGAGGCTTTGTTCTGGAACCCACATGCCCAATTATTGAAGCCTGCAAGCCTAGCGTTTATGCTCTGCAACAAGAGACACCATCGCAGTGAAAAACCCCTCGCACTGCAGCCAGGAAAGCCTGTGTAGTAACAAACACCCGGCACAGCCCAAAATAAATAAATAAAATGATAAAAAATAGTTAATTATCATTGAGTTTTAAGCACTTAGAGACCCTCTGACTAAGACTGATTGTGGACTTTAATAAAATGGCCTTATAAATTCAAAACCAAATATTTTTGCTCAGACAGACATTTCCGAAGGGGCCCAAATCTATCTTTATATGTATTTGAAGTTTCCCCAATATAAGCAACTCGGTTTTTCAGAAGAAGAGAAATCAGTTATTTGTTTCCTTTTATAAATGATATCTATCAAATAAGTCACATAGGTTGCAAAGTCTACTCATTGCCAAAACATTTAAATAACTGTCAAATTAAGAAAAAAATATCAATTAAGGTCACTGAAGGTACTCCTCCAGGACATACAGCTGGTCTTCCAGCATTCTGTACTTACAACCATGGAAAAACAATGTTCCGTTTTTCCCCTTACAACAGCTGTCGAGTAACAGAAATACAGAGGGATGTGCAAATACAATCAGCTTGTAATTGTCACTCAGCTTTTTTACATCCTGTCAAGATGTCGTCATTGAGGAAGCGACACTGAGGAAAAAGGCTGCATTCTCTGGCACATTGCTTTATCTAGCAACGTCGATAAGAAATTCACGTTCTAAGGAAATGAAGGCTGCTCCTCTGTGAAGTATCTTTCAAGACAAGCATTCTGATCCCTTTGCTGCTTGCTCTGCAGTGACAGGCTAAACACAGCCTGTCTCAGTCCTCGAGACTTTTCTTCAATGAATACATGAGGATGCTTTATTCCTAGCAAACCTGCCATTTTGATACAGGTCCTCTAGTTTTAAAAAAGGAAAAAGACAGTACTAAGAATTTGTTTTCCTAAGTGAGTCAAGTTGAACCCTGTGGAATCGTTTGTCTGCTACTTTCTGGCTTTGAAATCCACTTTTCATAAACAGGGCAAATATAACCCATAGCCCAACCCTTGATTAAACAGTACTAGGTTGCGTCACTGGCTAGAGGGTTACCAAACTGAGACATGACCATCCGGGAGGGTGGTCTCCCAGGAAATCACTTCAGCACATACCTGGCCATACTGGTCCATGTATTCCTTTGGCAATGTGCCCTCAGCTCCAGCAGCCGGACTAGCCATTCCCTTCATTTCTCTTTGATATTGCTGATGGTACCTCACCTATTTGAAGGGGAAAAGGATAAACCTGGTAAATTTAGTCTCGTATGAGCCAAGGTCAGAAGAGTAAAACTGAATGTCTTATGGAATGTTCTTTTTCTGCTTGAGTCTAGACAGTATCTTAGACATACAAGTGTCTGGTTGTTGTGCTAGTAAAACTGACTGAAAATTACAAAAGAAAGCTACTTCTTGTACACAAAAGAAGGCAGCAAGTTGGACTCTCCAGGTCCAGGTAACTTCCTGCTTCCTACCTTCACGTGACAACTTTGCTCTGGACACTTACATCACTTGCGAGCTCATTGGCTCTTTTGGCTATCTGATAAGCGGGTGTGATCATAGCAGGAAAACTGCCTTTCCCTCTCTGCTGTTCATAGGCCTCTGTGTATCTCACCTGGAAAGAGAAGACAGATTTTTAATCACAATCCCACCATCTACCAGGCAATCTGAGTGAGAAGCCCTGCTAAGAGCTCCCAGAGCACCTACACATCTCCAGTCACAGCCCTTATGCAATGTAGTTGGTTTAGAGCTTGATGGACCCTCACTTACCATTTTATTCCCAACACCTAGCTCAGTGCCTGATACATGGAGATGCTCAAGGTAGAATTCAACACATATTTGTGAGCACCTGCTACAAGGCAGGTGGTGAGCCAGGAAGAACAATGAGACCTCTTTCCTGAAGGAGCTGCCAGTCAAGTTTGGGAGAAGAAAGAGGCTTCCCAGCCAATGTAAGTGGAAGCCACTGGTTAAGCTGAACCTAGACTTGTGCTTAAACTTCCCAATCAGAACAATGCTAAGTTCTCTGCCTTGGTATGCTGTGGAGCAACTGGGCTGTGAAAAGGCAAATGGTAGTAATTCCTTACAATTTAATGTTCTGTAATTTGCAGTGACAAGGAGAGAATTCTTTCAGAGTAATCAGCTATATCTGGTTTGTTACTAACACCATGGAAACTTTTCTCTCTAAGGAAGAGGTTTTGCTAGATCTGTGTTAGCTGCCAAATCAGACCTGACCATCCTTGACCTTAGAAAGTTCTTCCTGGTCCCCACACAGGATGGAGACGCCACCTACATTCTCCCTGCCTTCTCCTCCATGTTAGGAAAGAAAGGGAAACCTTAACCAAGAATCACTATGTCTGGCCTCCATCATTGTTTTTTCTTCCTGTGTTGCATGGCATGGGAAATCCTAGTTCCCAGACCAAGAACCGATCCCAGGTCCTCTGCAGTGGAAGCATGGCGTCTCAACCACTAGACTGCCAGAGAAGTCCCTGGCTTCTATCATTTCTTACATCACTTTGAAGCTGTCCCCCCGCCTTGGCCCGGAGCAGCTCAGGGGTGTCCACCACGGTGCTGAACCTGGAGATGCGCTCATCATGCCCTCTCTTGTACTCCACCTGGAGAGGAGAGAGCGCAGAGTCAAGGCCTCACCCGGAAGCCTTTGGGACACCTTCAGGGGGGTGTCCTGAAGCTACATCACTGGACAACACTCAACACAAACATATGGCAAGCCTTTCCAGCTTGCTTTATGGGCTCTTCTCCAAAAAATATCCATGACATGTGTTCACTCCAACAAGAGTGGCAAGAACTGCTACACTTAAACAAGTATTCATTCATCTCCATACCCATCTGATCAGGCAGGATTATGATTTTCCCCATTTCACAGATGAGCAGCTGAGGAACAGAGAGGCTAAGTCATTTGCTCAGGGTCCCACAGCTACTAAGTGAAAGAGCTAGGATTTAAACCCCAGCATTCTGGCTCCAAAATCTGAGCTCTTAACCAACAGCTATGCTGCTCTTCAGCAGAATCTGCCATTCTCTTAATAAAAATCAGTGTTCTTAACGTTAATGCCACGTCAGGAAATTACTGGGTTCAGTTTTGGGTGACTGACATGGTCTTCCCTCCATTTGATAGAGGGGGCCCCAGCACACAGAATGACTGATAAGGAAAAGAGAACACAGTTTTCTCCATAATATGACACTCAAGGTATGTACTGACCCAAAGGACATGCCTGTTGGGTTTTATCTGAATTCCAGGGTTTCATTAATGACAAAAATTAGTGTAATCAATGGTTAATAAGCACTAAGACACTCACTTGGCTGGCCAGCTGGTTGGCGATCTTGGCCCTTTGATAAGCAGGTGTGATCATGGCTGGAAAGCTCCCTTGCCTCTGTTGTCCATAGTCTTCTGTATACTCCTGGTGTCGACCAATGTCAGCACCTTAACCAAGAATCACTATGTCTGGCCTCCATCATTGTTTTTTCTTCCTGTGTTGCATGGCATGGGAAATCCTAGTTCCCAGACCAAGAACCGATCCCAGGTCCTCTGCAGTGGAAGCATGGCGTCTCAACCACTAGACTGCCAGAGAAGTCCCTGGCTTCTATCATTTCTTACATCACTTTGAAGCTGTCCCCCCGCCTTGGCCCGGAGCAGCTCAGGGGTGTCCGCCACGGTGCTGAACCTGGAGATGCGCTCATCATGCCCTCTCTTGTACTCCACCTGGAGAGGAGAGAGCGCAGAGTCAAGGCCTCACCCGGAAGCCTTTGGGACACCTTCAGGGGGGTGTCCTGAAGCTACATCACTGGACAACACTCAACACAAACATATGGCAAGCCTTTCCAGCTTGCTTTATGGGCTCTTCTCCAAAAAATATCCATGACATGTGTTCACTCCAACAAGAGTGGCAAGAACTGCTACACTTAAACAAGTATTCATTCATCTCCATACCCATCTGATCAGGCAGGATTATGATTTTCCCCATTTCACAGATGAGCAGCTGAGGAACAGAGAGGCTAAGTCATTTGCTCAGGGTCCCACAGCTACTAAGTGAAAGAGCTAGGATTTAAACCCCAGCATTCTGGCTCCAAAATCTGAGCTCTTAACCAACAGCTATGCTGCTCTTCAGCAGAATCTGCCATTCTCTTAATAAAAATCAGTGTTCTTAACGTTAATGCCACGTCAGGAAATTACTGGGTTCAGTTCTGGGTGACTGACATGGTCTTCCCTCCATTTGATAGAGGGGGCCCCAGCACACAGAATGACTGATAAGGAAAAGAGAACACAGTTTTCTCCATAATATGACACTCAAGGTATGTACTGACCCAAAGGACATGCCTGTTGGGTTTTATCTGAATTCCAGGGTTTCATTAATGACAAAAATTAGTGTAATCAATGGTTAATAAGCACTAAGACACTCACTTGGCTGGCCAGCTGGTTGGCGATCTTGGCCCTTTGATAAGCAGGTGTGATCATGGCTGGAAAGCTCCCCTTGCCTCTCTGTTGTCCATAGTCTTCTGTATACTCCTGGTGGTCAGACCAATGTCAGCATGAGAACCAATATGATTTCCAATGAGAATGAATAAAGCTGCAGTAGCAAGCATCATCAGAAACAGTGCAACTAGATGTATTAGGTACTAGGAAAATATTTCGGTCGCCTGGAATAACCTTGAAGATGTTATTCACTTGGTTATTTAAATAACATGTCCAAGGTTGAAGAAATCACATTTCCCAGGTCAAAAGTTTTCCCTTCAATATATATTAAACTCTGTGGAACCTGGCACAACCCAAGGGATGCCCTTGACTCAAAGGCTTGTCTGATAATGCAGCAATTATTATGCGGGAAACTTTTGGGTAACTCCTCCACTAGACACAGTTCTACAGCCCTGGGAGTGAAATCTGTTCTTCTCTTTACTTTTGAGGATCTCCGCTAGTCTGTTTCCTAAAAGTGTAGCATCTTAGCAATTGAGCTTCTGCAGTTCTCTTTCCATGTGCTCAAGAAAAGTTACTAAAGATGAACAATATTTTCCAAAGTGGTTTCTTCAAAGGAGAGGGGCTCTGAGTGGAGGGAGAGGACTAGAGGATATGGCAAATCATTAAGGGTTTCCATAATCAGGGCTAAAACTGCCACGATGAAACTCTACTAAGATCTCTCTCACGGTGCGACAGGTCCAGGGTGACTCCTTCTGAAGGCTCTGGTGGAGAATCCATTTCTTTGCCTTTTGCAGATTCAAGAGACTTCCTGCAGGCCTTGGCTTATGGCCCCGAACAGCTCTGACCTCTGCTTCTGTTGTCACATCATCTTTTCTCTGACTCTTGACTCTCTTGCCCCCCTCCTTATAAGAACCATTATGGTTACATCTGGTCTACCCTAATCATCCAGGATACTCTTCCAGGATAATCAAGGGTTTAAAGTGGTATGTACTGACCCAAAGGACATGCCTGTTGGGTTTTATCTGAATTCCAGGGTTTCATTAATGACAAAAATTAGTGTAATCAATGGTTAATAAGCACTAAGACACTCACTTGGCTGGCCAGCTGGTTGGCGATCTTGGCCCTTTGATAAGCAGGTGTGATCATGGCTGGAAAGCTCCCCTTGCCTCTCTGTTGTCCATAGTCTTCTGTATACTCCTGGTGGTCAGACCAATGTCAGCATGAGAACCAATATGATTTCCAATGAGAATGAATAAAGCTGCAGTAGCAAGCATCATCAGAAACAGTGCAACTAGATGTATTAGGTACTAGGAAAATATTTCGGTCGCCTGGAATAACCTTGAAGATGTTATTCACTTGGTTATTTAAATAACATGTCCAAGGTTGAAGAAATCACATTTCCCAGGTCAAAAGTTTTCCCTTCAATATATATTAAACTCTGTGGAACCTGGCACAACCCAAGGGATGCCCTTGACTCAAAGGCTTGTCTGATAATGCAGCAATTATTATGCGGGAAACTTTTGGGTAACTCCTCCACTAGACACAGTTCTACAGCCCTGGGAGTGAAATCTGTTCTTCTCTTTACTTTTGAGGATCTCCGCTAGTCTGTTTCCTAAAAGTGTAGCATCTTAGCAATTGAGCTTCTGCAGTTCTCTTTCCATGTGCTCAAGAAAAGTTACTAAAGATGAACAATATTTTCCAAAGTGGTTTCTTCAAAGGAGAGGGGCTCTGAGTGGAGGGAGAGGACTAGAGGATATGGCAAATCATTAAGGGTTTCCATAATCAGGGCTAAAACTGCCACGATGAAACTCTACTAAGATCTCTCTCACGGTGCGACAGGTCCAGGGTGACTCCTTCTGAAGGCTCTGGTGGAGAATCCATTTCTTTGCCTTTTGCAGATTCAAGAGACTTCCTGCAGTCCTTGGCTTATGGCCCCCAACAGCTCTGACCTCTGCTTCTGTTGTCACATCATCTTTTCTCTGACTCTTGACTCTCTTGCCCCCCTCCTTATAAGAACCATTATGGTTACATCTGGTCTACCCTAATCATCCAGGATACTCTTCCAGGATAATCTCAAGATCCTTGCCTTAATCAGGAGTTTGGGTTTAGCAGATACAAACTACTATATGTAAAATAGATAAGCAACAAGGTGCTACTGTATAGCACAGGGAACTAGATTCAACATCTTATAATAAACTATAATGCAAAAGAATGTAAGGAAGTAACTGTATACATGTACAACTGAATCACTTTGCTGTATACACACATTGTAAAATGTCCAGTTGTTCAGTCGTGTCCAACTCTTTGTGACCCTATGGACTGTAGCCCACGAGGCTTCTCTGTCCATGGGATTTTCCAGGCAGTAATACGGGAGTGGGTTTCCATTTCCTCCTTCATGGGACCTTCCCAACCCAGGGATCAAACCTAAGTCTCAAGTCTCTTATGCCTCCTGCACTGGCAGGTGGATTCTTTATCACTGAGCCACCTGGGAAGCAAATCAACTCTAATTCAATTTTAGAAACCCCTTACCGTCATCACATCTTTGGCCATGCACAGCAGCATATTCGCAGGTTTCAGGGATTAGGACATGAGAACGTTTGGTGGGGGGCCAGTATTCGGCTTACCATAATCTTAAAATAAACTTAGCTCCAAACTAATTGCTAATTGGTAGTTTTCTAGGGGCCTTACCTCACCCAGTGATTTTCGAGCCTCGACCATCCTTACGATTTCAGGGTCTGGCAGAGCTCCTGGGCACCAGGCATTCCCCTCCCCATAACCACTCCAATAGGCTCTCTGGAGAGAAAAAACACAAATGGATACAAACAAACCACCCACAGGCTTGCTTGGTAAGATCCCCCTACCTACCTCACCCTCCCGGTAATGCTCACTTACATCATCAACCTAAGACAGAAAAGATAGAAACTCTCTAAAAACAATAAACTCCTGATACATGGCAGGTCTCTGCCAACCAGAACATTCTTTTTTTTTTTTCCAAAGTAGAAAATAACCTAATCTCCTAAATAACCAAACTCTTTGAGAGATCAGAATAACACTTTTTGGTCATTATTGCTAAGGACCATCTGCTTTACCCCTCTGTATAGCTCTTGCCCCCCATGAACCATTATGGTTACATCTGGTCTACCCTAATCATCCAGGATACTCTTCCAGGATAATCTCAAGATCCTTGCCTTAATCAGGAGTTTGGGTTTAGCAGATACAAACTACTATATGTAAAATAGATAAGCAACAAGGTGCTACTGTATAGCACAGGGAACTAGATTCAACATCTTATAATAAACTATAATGCAAAAGAATGTAAGGAAGTAACTGTATACATGTACAACTGAATCACTTTGCTGTATACACACATTGTAAAATGTCCAGTTGTTCAGTCGTGTCCAACTCTTTGTGACCCTATGGACTGTAGCCCACGAGGCTTCTCTGTCCATGGGATTTTCCAGGCAGTAATACGGGAGTGGGTTTCCATTTCCTCCTTCATGGGACCTTCCCAACCCAGGGATCAAACCTAAGTCTCAAGTCTCTTATGCCTCCTGCACTGGCAGGTGGATTCTTTATCACTGAGCCACCTGGGAAGCAAATCAACTCTAATTCAATTTTAGAAACCCCTTACCGTCATCACATCTTTGGCCATGCACAGCAGCATATTCGCAGGTTTCAGGGATTAGGACATGAGAACGTTTGGTGGGGGGCCAGTATTCGGCTTACCATAATCTTAAAATAAACTTAGCTCCAAACTAATTGCTAATTGGTAGTTTTCTAGGGGCCTTACCTCACCCAGTGATTTTCGAGCCTCGACCATCCTTACGATTTCAGGGTCTGGCAGAGCTCCTGGGCACCAGGCATTCCCCTCCCCATAACCACTCCAATAGGCTCTCTGGAGAGAAAAAACACAAATGGATACAAACAAACCACCCACAGGCTTGCTTGGTAAGATCCCCCTACCTACCTCACCCTCCCGGTAATGCTCACTTACATCATCAACCTAAGACAGAAAAGATAGAAACTCTCTAAAAACAATAAACTCCTGATACATGGCAGGTCTCTGCCAACCAGAACATTCTTTTTTTTTTTTTTCCAAAGTAGAAAATAACCTAATCTCCTAAATAACCAAACTCTTTGAGATTCACTGATATCATAGCTGAGTTCCAAATGTAACTTAACACTTTTTTGGTCATTATTGCTCCAAGATTGGGCAGCAGGGAGTTGCCATGGACAGGCCATCTGAGATTAATCAGCCAAGCTTCAAAAATCTGCTACCTGTTGTGCATTAAATGAAGCAATTAACACTAGGAAAAGAAAATTATAAGAAAAAAAAAAGAAGACAAAGTTCCTCTTTTAAGACACATGTGACTTGTCTAGGGAGATAAAACCAACATACGAAACAATTAGTGAGTAGAGCATATTTGGTGCTTAAATGTACTGTATTGAAGATAAACTCAGTGAGAGTTTTGGAAATGCCATCTCTATGTGAGGGTCCCTGTTCTGGGCAGGAACCTGAGCTGGACTTTCAGGGCTGAGGTCAGTTATCAGACAACATAAAGGGAGCTACTCCAGGAGGTCATTTCCATGAAGGAAGAGAGATTCATCTGTTTGGTGCACTGATGTATTCCAGCAGCCTGGAATAGTGCCTGGCACATAATGCACCATACATACATGTTGATTTTAAAAAGTACAAATAAAAACTACGTGTTGAATAAATTCTAAAAGTGGAGACTGCCATGAATAAAAGCATGAAGGCAATGATAGGCTTCGTATGAGAGAACATGAGGAAGCGGATGCGCCTAGAGTTAGGGGGAAGGGACAGGAGGCCAAGGGGGCTGGCGGTGGGGCAAATCAGACAGGTTGGGTAGAACCATCCTTTGGCGATCTGGAAAGCCAGATAATTCATACGTGAAAATACGCTCAACGACACTTGTAATCAGGAAAAAGAACAAGATACAGGTTGTCAAAACTTTTATCTGGTAATACCAAGTGCTGTGAGAACGTGGGAAGAAGAAGGCGGCAGAGGTCTTCTGTAGACAGCTGGAAGCACAAGCTGGATAAAAGAAAGCTTAACCACTTCCCTCTAGAAGTAATACTGATGCCACATTTCATCTGCATAATGTGGCATTCTTTCCTCTGCTTCCAAATCATTTAGAACTCTTGTCTCACCTCATCCACCAGTGGCTGCCTGTTAGGTGCAGTCGCTCCATCCTTGGATTTCATGTCCCAGTGAAAAACTGACTGGAACCGCTCGCCCGCCTCTTGGTCATCCATCTGCACAATGAAGATGCCCTCAGTAATGCTTCCGTCCAAAAAGAGAAAGGTAACAAATAATACAGAACTAAACCGGGGGAGGGGCGGATCCTAAATCTCATCTGCAGAGCATCTCGACCATAGTACAAGCCACACAGAGCTGACAGTGTCACCGCGGCGTCACCTGTACCACCAACCCAGCAGCACATAGACAGCTGTTTGCAGAGCTCTATTCAGCAGTGCAAACAAAAGCCAACATCGCTACCAGCCGATTACAGAGCACCAAGGACTCAGCTTAGAAAACACTAGACACGAGAGCTGTGGTTCCTGACTTTAGCCTGTGCAACACCCAGAGGACTTATTAAATGCTGGCTCCCCAAAGTCATGTAGGTATTCTCCTAAGCTTTATAACTTCATCTTTCACGTCTTGGTCTATAACACACACTGTGTTAATTTTTATGTCTCGGTATGAGGTAGGTATCAAGGTTCATTTTTTCTATGAACATCCCCAATCATTCCTATACCATTTATTTAAAGATGATTCTTCCTACACTGAATTGCAGTGGTGCTTCTGTTGTAACTCAGGTGAGCAGGTATGTTTTCCACTGATCTGTCAATTCTTTTTTTTTTTTAATTTTTTAAAAAAAGATTTATTTATTTATCTATTTATTTATTTTGGTGGGGGAGGGGTGGGGAAGGAGGGGAGCAGGCGGGTCACTTCTATTGGTCTTTCATTTGTCTATTTTCATCCATCTTTGTTCTTCGGCCCCTGTGGGCCTCCCATCGCGGTGGCCACTGTCGTCGCAGAGCACCCGCTCTGGGTGCATGCGCTCCAGAGCTCCGGCTCGGTAATTGGACACATCGGTCCAGCTGCTCCGCGGCATGTGGGATCTTCCCAGGCCAGGGATCGAACCGGCGCCCCTTGCACTGCAAGGCGGTGTCCTTACCCACTGGACCACCAGGGAAGCCCTAATCTGTCAATTCTTATGTCAATTCTATCCTGAATTAATAACTACTGCTTTTATAGTAGGGCTTCCCCAGTGGCTCAGACAGTAAAGAATCTGCCTGTAATGGAGGAGACCTGGGTTCCCTCCCTGGGTCAGGAAGATCCCCTGAAGAAGGGGAATGGATACCAATACCAGCATTCTTGCCTGGAGAATTCCATGGACAGAGGAGCCTAAAAATCTGGTACCCTAAGTTCTCTGATTTTGTTCTTCAAGATTTCTTGGCCATTCTAGAATCACTGTATGTTCATATCAATTTTAGAATCAGTTTGTCAATTTTCATGAAAAAAACATCAGAGTTTTGGCTGGGATTGCATGAATGTCTACATCAATTTGAGGAGAACTGCGGTCTAACCATATCTTCATGAGTTTCAGAGAGGCAAATGTTTCTTAAGGAAAGCAAGAAAGGACTAACTACAAAACAGA
Source organism: Tragulus kanchil (assembly GCA_022376925.1). Lineage (NCBI taxonomy): Eukaryota > Metazoa > Chordata > Mammalia > Artiodactyla > Tragulidae > Tragulus > Tragulus kanchil. Next base: position 126,426,028 of record JAIOJX010000005.1, on the reverse strand, counting down.
TAATCAGGTCTTGGGTCCAAATTCAGTTATAATGTATGAGATCCAAGATGAAGCCCAGAAATCTGCAACTTTAACAAGCTGGAATTTAAATTATTAATTTTATAGGTGAGAAAAGAAGCTTGGAGAAGATAACTTATTGAAATCATTCAGCAAGCTAGTAGAGCCTGGTTCAAAACCCGGGAATTCTAATTCCCTGTCCAAGGCACTTGGTCTAGGCTTGTTTAATACAGCACTAACATGTATATTTTTAAATACATAATTTGAGACATCTGTACATGCCTCTTCCCTAGGCTACTGAGAAATTACCTGGAACACTACACAGACTCAAGGCAGTTTCTTGTTAGCAGCTCTACTATATTTGGGGCCAGTTCATTCCTTGCTGGAGGTGGTCTGTCTAGTTCATGGTAGGATGCTGAGCAGGATGGGTGGTATCTATCCACCAAATGCCAACAGTATTCTTACCTTCCCAGTTCTGACCAAAAAAAGGCCTTTAGATGCCACCAAATGTCCCCTAGAGGGCAAAACTGTCCTCCCTGAGAGCCACAGGAATCAGGATCTTGTGACAAACCTACACAGGAAACTGTCTTTTCTGCCCTTCTACAGTACAAACCCGCCACAGAGGGATGCCTGCCTCCCTAGAGACCTTTCACTTGGCTCAGGATTATTTGGAGGAAGTGAGAAGAGGAAGAAAGCCATAAATGTGACTATGGGGTAAGAAAACATGAAGAGCTCAAGTTCATTCTCCGAATATAAGAGAACCCGGATGTTCTATTCTTCTAAGAATTCCATTCACACCTACCAAGCAGGAAATTTTGTCTTAGTAAATATTTATTTGAGCATTTATTTTTCAAAGAGTGACATTTAAAATAACAGAAAGATGCAGACCAGCTTCAAATGCCATTTCTCCTTCATCTCTGCTACTGAAGAATCCCTTTCTCTCCATTCTTAATTTTAAGATATACATTATGAATTTTCTTTTTATTCAAGTGGCAAAGTCTCCCAGAGAAGAAAAGGGAGTGAGAAAGCTACGCACAACACTCCCTGGGATAGGGGGACAGCTATAAGATCTGGGACCTAGAAGGGACGTGTGTGTCCCCTTGATTTTCCCCCTGGTGGGAAAGGAGAAGGAAGGGGTCTCAGCAGTCAGTTGTTCTGTACACACATGCACGCGCACACATACAAGTACACACACACATGTATATACACATGCACACACATGTGTGTGCACATGTGCACACATATGCAAGTACATACACATGCATGTAAACTCACATCCACCATATACACACAAAGATAACACACATATACACATACACACATACACATACCACACACATACACAAATGTGCATGCCAGGATGTACACACACACACATGTATATGAGCACATGTGCATGCACTGTGTACACACACATGTATACATGTGCACACATATTCACACTTACAGACACACAAACATACACTCCCCACATGCAAACATACACATTTATGCACGTACACACATATTCACACAGATGCGAACAAACACACACACACAGGCTTCCTGGGAAGCTCACATCACTGCCTGTGGCTGGAAACAGAATAATGTCTCTCCAGGTCGGGCCTGTCATGCAAGTAACAAGAATGTAAATTCACTACCACGTCAAAGGAAGGTAAGCACTGTGTGATCAGTTGTAAGACTGTAAGGGGGATATGCCAGTTGATAACTCACCAAAGGTGGAAGACAGAGATATTACGGATCTTTTTGTAATAAATACACAGTACTGTGATGTTTAAGTAAGTCTCCCTGTGTTCAATCTCTGGGCTAACTCTAGCCCCAGAACTGCAGAAATACCTGGCTGTTTATACACATAAACAAGTGCTATTTTTCCTTTCTGTAGAGTCTGCCATCCTCTAGGTACATGGGAGAAGGCCAGTGGAGCAGTTCAGAATATGAATCCCAGAGTGACAGAGATCTGGATTTGCACTCATTCAACTAGCTGGGTAACACTGGCAAGTTACTAACCTCTGTGAGCCTCAGCCTCTCCAGCTGTAACATAACACTGCAAAGGGTTCTTGTGAAGAATTAGTGAGACCACATAGATAAAGGGCCTTCCAGAGCATCTGGCACCTTGTCGAACTGACAGATAAATTCAGTACTGACTGTAATTTTGCATAGCTCTCCTTAGACATCAAGAGATTAAAACAAACAAGAAAAACGAAACCCAAGCAAACAAGCCAAAACAGATGAAAGCAAAATCCTAAAAGAATTAGCCTTCTCAGTCATGGATGCCTTGTGAATTCTTATGGCTTGTCAATCTTCAGACATCAGTGATAGAGACATGAACAACTTTCTTTTTTTTTTTGAGGTGGGGTGGGTTGGGGAGGGAAGGGGACGGGCCACTTCTATTGGTCTTTTCATTTATCTATTTTTCATCCATCTTAGTTCTGTTGGCCCATGTGGGCCTCCCATCTCAGTGGCCTCTGTTGTCGCAGAGCGCCGGCTCTGGGCGCATGTGCTCCAGAGCTCCGGTTCGGTAGTAGGACACATTGGTCCGGCTGCTCCACGGCATGTGGGATCTTCCCAGGCTAGGGATCGAACCCGCGTCCCTTGCACTGCAAGGCAGTGTTCTTACCCACTGGACCACAAGGGAAGCCCCATGAACAACTTTCTAAGCTTCATAAGTAGAATGGGATAATAATAGTCTTTACTTTACTGGATTGTAATGTACTGCATGAATTAAGCAATTGCACAGTAAATGTTAACTAAGCTTGTTAAAATTTAGTAAGCTCTCGGGTTTCCCTGGTAGACCAGTGGTAGAGTTCACCTGCCAATGCAGGAGACACGGGTTTGATCCCTGATCCAGGAAGATCCCACATGCTGCAGAGCAACTAAGCCCATGAGCCACAACTACTGAGCCTGTGCTCTAGAGCCTCGGAGTCACAACTACTGAGCCCATGTGCCACAACTACTGAAGCCCCATGAGCCCGAATTTCACAACAAGAGAAGTCACCGCAACAAGAAGCCTGCTCACCTCAACTAGAGAGCGGCCCCCACTCCCTGCAACTAGAGAAGAGCCTGCAGCAGCAGTGAAAACCCAGAATAGCCAAAAACAAATAAATAAACAATTTTGTTTAGAAAAATAAAAGCTCTCAATTGGTACGAAGCACTCAGTGAAATAAGCTAGCTGGCAGTTATGTGCAGAAAGCCGCATGACAAGGATAAGCTCAACCTAAACCGTCTTCTTGGGGAGGACGTGGCCTGGGCAGGCTGGAGAGTCAGGACGGAGTGAGGTAACATGAGGAAGGCAGATTACTAGACAGCCTTCCACCTCCGGTGTCATTCTCTAATTTTAGAAAGATGTGCGTTCCATCCCACAAAACAACCTGCTGCAGAGCAAGTGGGAGGGAGTGAAATGATTCATCATTTTAATAAATGCAAGCGTTCAATCAAGAGCTATTGGACAAAACTGTCGGTTTTTCCAAACAGGTTGGTTATAATCAACATGGACTCCTGGCCTATCCAAACATCAGTTTCAAATCAAAATATTTTTGACCTACCCCTACCCACAGGGAAAGAGAGTTTAAACACAGCAAATAATCTTAAACACTAATGAATTCAGAGAAATTTAAGAGTGTGGAACTAGAAACTTCAACGTCTGTATGAAAATATCATGGGGAAAGAAAAGAAAGGCCTTTGTAAGATTTTCCAATGATTTGAACTTTATTTTATATATTAAGCACCTGGTGTATGCATGGCCTGTTGCATCAATGTGTCCAGAGCTGGCAGATACAGGGAGATTAAAATGGATACATGATCCTCAAATATTCAAACTGGATTATATTACACTGGCTTCTATGTTGTGGTAGGACAAACAGCAATATTTGTTACTTAAATAGGTTTTGCTTGCATATGTGGAGAAAATGAGCAGGTTTACACCTAGGTAGAGATACTTAAAAAGCTAACAGGTGCCTGAGCTAAGAAATTTTCTTTAAACACTACTTTGAAATTAAAAATGAAGTGACTTACCTCACAAATGGCCTCTGGAGGCTTCCTCACATTTAGATTTAACGGAGTGTGATAGACACTGGTAAAAGTGTTGTTCTTGGGGTTATGGCTACAAAAAAGAAGATATAAACCAAAATTAGAAATATACTTTATCCAAGATAATTGAGTGATCATTCTTAAAGACAGAGTCACTTTTTCCATCAAAAAACATAAAAGCTAATAATTAAGTTCAAAATTTTCCAGGAAATGAATCTTAAAGGAAAAAAAAAAGGCAAATCAAATAAATTCGACCTATTTAACGTAAAGACCAAATTTAACTTTTAAAGCTTCTACCTATCCACAGCAACTCCACTGTCCTATGCCATCTTTAATAATTTGACATAAGCTTCCAGAGGATAGATTTCATCTTTCACTTGTAAGAGATTTGAAATTTCCAACTTTCTGTCCATTGCATAAAATCCTATCTTAGATCTCTGCAATGACTGCAGGTAAGTAAAAACTTTTAAGAAGATCTTGGATTTAACCCTGGCATGTGCGATTTGAATCCCTGGCTAGTGACTTGTTTGAAAAAACTAAACACAGCTCAAGAAGTGGTGAGAATGGGCCTCAAACACTTACGCATGACAGTACGGCTTTTTGTGGTGGCTCACGAAATTATTCACTGATAGCATCATCTTGCAAACTTCACAGTGAAAACAAGCTTTGTGCCATATCTAGAATCCAAATAGAAAAGATTGCACAAAATTACCTTTTTTTTCCTCAGACTCAAGATTCTTATATGTTTCAGGGTTAAAAAAAAAAAAAAAAAAACAAACTCAGGATAAAGCACACACACAGCTACAATATGTAAACAAATGAATTTTTAAAAAATTTTGAGACAATACAGGAGACGTAGCTAGAGATGGGTAGAACTGAAGAAAAGTGGGGAAAATATCTTACTGGAGTGGTTCAGAAAAACCCACATATCCATACGTGAGAAGATAAGTTTCCAGTGTTTGAGACGATTCAAAAAGGCCCAGAAGTGTCTACTGACCTGGTCGAGACAGCTGATCTTCTCAGCAGGGTATACTCCATACCCACACCTAGAGCAAGCCTGCACATTCATGGTCAAGTCTGAAGAGAGAGGACCAAGACGGGCACCAGGCAAGAAATCCGAGGAGAAACCCGTCTGGTTGTTCAAGTCTCCAAAATTCTGACTCCTATTAAATTCCTGTGGGCCCCTGGACCGTTCAGACTCCAACTTCCACTTTCCTTTGCTGACCTTCTAGTTTGAAGTCAGCGGCTGGATGGTTTTTAAAGCTGCCACTTACTCAAAGGGCTATTTTGGAGACTTGCTTGGCACGCATGCGTCTGGGTAATAAGGTGGAGGTATTTCTAGCAGACGTGTTTCTCTAAATAGAAACGTGAACTCACAACAGCATCATGTTTATGTGGATGACCAAATCCTCGTTGTATGATCAGGCAGCATGAAGTAGTTTAACACTAGCTGCAATCATAACCCAAGAAAAGAACTCAAAGGCATACCCAACCCCCTCAGCCAGTGACCAAGTGAGCAAAGCTTGCTCTGGGAGGCCTGTGACTAAAGCAGAAAGTCCAACTCCCACCTCAAAAGAAAATGAAAAGGGACTGATTCACTGTATGGTGGGTAAATGCCGTATTTGAAATGTAGCCTTATTGCTTAAAAATGTTTAATATTACTCAACCATAGAAAGGAATGAAATGAGGCAATTTGTAGCAATACGCACGGACCTAGAGATGATAATACCAAGTCAGACAGAGTAAGACAAATACTATATAGTATCACTTATATGTGGAGTCTAAAATACAACATAAATGAACATGTCTATGAAATAAAAAAAAGATTCACAGACAGAGAACAGCCTTGTGGTTGCCAAGGGGGAGGTGGATGGGGATGGGAAAGACTGAGAGTTTGGGATTAGCAGAGAAAAACTATTATACATACGATGGATAAACAACAGGGCCTTACTGTATAGCACAGGGGATTATGTTCAATATCCTGTGACAAACCATAATGGAAAAGGATAAGAATATATATATATATATATATATATATATATATATATATATATATTATGTATAACTGAGTCACTATGCTATATAGCAGAAATTAACACAATGTCGTAAATCAACTGTATTTCAATGGAATTTTTAAAAATAAAATGTTTATAAGGGCAAGATGGAAAATGTGTTATCAATTTGTGTTTAGCTTCTGCAAGACTGTAAATATAAAAACAGGTGAGAATCTTAGAGTGCTGGCCTCTGTCTGTTACCCTGAGTAGTCCCAAGAACTCCTTTGTCTTCCAGGTCTTGCTTAGTCTCTTGTCTCCCAGGCTTGAAGGGAACAGCTTGAAGACAAATACTCTCTTCTTGGCTTTATGAAGCCTAAATGCCTAAAACAGACCTTCTAGAAACAGCATACAAAAGATGTCATTGCACTTATCCCCACCCCTTAGCTCACTATCTTCTACGATCCTCTCCCTGCTTTATATTCTTGATGTAAATTACTACCGCCTGACACCTTAAATATTGGTGTATCTAGTTTCAAAAATTATCCAGCTCCTCCATCAAGGCATATTTCATCAAAATAGAATCCTTGGTCCTTGTCCCTTCTGTATTCCCACTGTGAAGAACAAGGTCTGATACAAAAAAACGTGTTCAGCAAGTATTTATCAAATCGAAGAAATCAACTGAACACTGACGTCAAAACGCCGGCAGGGGCTGAGGTGAAGCCATAGATCACAGGCCCCACCTGAACCATCTCTCCACCCCAGCCAACTTATGATAGGGAACCACAGTACCCAGCACTGCCAAATACTATGTTCTGACTTTTGCAGAAACACTGGATGGATACCTGCATGTGCACCTGAAATTCCCTCTTTGGTAAAACACTGAGAATAAAACAGTAAAACAGGCTCATGGGCAGTGCTTCGTCGGCAGGCTAGAACAGCCTTGTGGTTCCCAAAGGGGATGGATGGGTATGGGAAAGACTGAGAGTTTGGGATTAGCAGAGAAAAACTATTATACATACGATGGATAAACAACAGGGCCTTACTGTATAGCACAGGGGATTATGTTCAATATCCTGTGACAAACCATAATGGAAAAGGATAAGAATATATATATATATATATATATATATATATATATATATATATTATGTATAACTGAGTCACTATGCTATATAGCAGAAATTAACACAATGTCGTAAATCAACTGTATTTCAATGGAATTTTTAAAAATAAAATGTTTATAAGGGCAAGATGGAAAATGTGTTATCAATTTGTGTTTAGCTTCTGCAAGACTGTAAATATAAAAACAGGTGAGAATCTTAGAGTGCTGGCCTCTGTCTGTTACCCTGAGTAGTCCCAAGAACTCCTTTGTCTTCCAGGTCTTGCTTAGTCTCTTGTCTCCCAGGCTTGAAGGGAACAGCTTGAAGACAAATACTCTCTTCTTGGCTTTATGAAGCCTAAATGCCTAAAACAGACCTTCTAGAAACAGCATACAAAAGATGTCATTGCACTTATCCCCACCCCTTAGCTCACTATCTTCTACGATCCTCTCCCTGCTTTATATTCTTGATGTAAATTACTACCGCCTGACACCTTAAATATTGGTGTATCTAGTTTCAAAAATTATCCAGCTCCTCCATCAAGGCATATTTCATCAAAATAGAATCCTTGGTCCTTGTCCCTTCTGTATTCCCACTGTGAAGAACAAGGTCTGATACAAAAAAACGTGTTCAGCAAGTATTTATCAAATCGAAGAAATCAACTGAACACTGACGTCAAAACGCCGGCAGGGGCTGAGGTGAAGCCATAGATCACAGGCCCCACCTGAACCATCTCTCCACCCCAGCCAACTTATGATAGGGAACCACAGTACCCAGCACTGCCAAATACTATGTTCTGACTTTTGCAGAAACACTGGATGGATACCTGCATGTGCACCTGAAATTCCCTCTTTGGTAAAACACTGAGAATAAAACAGTAAAACAGGCTCATGGGCAGTGCTTCGTCGGCAGGCTAGGTGACTTTTTACCTAAAGAAAAGGCCCTGAGGAAACTCTGCTGGGGGACCCAGGTAGGGCAGAGAGAACTCAGTAGTACTTCTGTGTTGTGCTCAGAGAACCATGGGGAGGAGGAGGCCACAGAGCATGTGAGGAACAGCAGCACTGCCATGACACTAAGGAGAGGGTGCTGTGAGGTCCCCACAGACAGACAATAGGCGCAGCGCTGCCCTCTCAGCACTGGAAGGAGATTCTCCATAGGGGCCCCAGCCTCAGGAAGACTCCCAGGCTGAAACATGATACAACACAGCCTGAACTAATGTGAAGAGGAAAGGCAAAATACGAAAACCCACAGGTGGTCCAGTGGCTAAGGGCTCCGTGCCCCCGATACAGGGGATCTGGGTCCGATCCCTAGTCAAGGAGCTAGATCCCACATGCCACAACTCAGTGTTTGCATGCCGCAACTAAAGATGCCTCATGCCTCAACCAAGACCAAAGATTCCATGTGCCACAACTAAGACCTGGCGCAGCCAAATAAGTGTTTGGGGGGTTTTGATTATTTTTTAAAAGACCTACAGTCTCCCCAAATATTTTGCTCTGTGCAGGATTCCCCTAAGCTCTAGCTGGTTACAGGTTGGAAGCCCCAATAATCACTGAGAAAGAAGTCTACCTCAATCCAGAGGGATGAGCAATCACAAGCAGAGGTCCTTTAAAGAAAAATGACCTCACACACTTCTCTAAGGCACTGCATCCCTGCTATACGCCCTCGGTCTCGAGAAAGCAAGGATGACCCAAACGCAAGATGTTGAATTTGACTTGTACCATCACTTCTGTTGCTTTTGAAAGGTGCTTATTATGTATCAGAAATTGTGAGAAAAAACAACCCCAGAGAACTAGACGTGGCACAGTTTAAGGACCTAAAATGAACACGCATTGCCGGGGCCAGGGAAGCACAGCCCTCATCTGCTTGCAGACCTTGTGGAAGCAGCGAACAGTGTGCTCCTCTGGAAGCCAGCGAACAGTGTGCTCCTCTGGACCCTGGGATCAGTTCAGACAACATGTGTCAGTTTGGATTCCACAAAGAACAGAATCAGGGACAAAGGCTTGTACTCAAGGACTTTACTCAGAAGTGTGATCCAGGGAGCCAAAGTAGGAAGGCAAGAAGTAGAGAGAGGAACGTCAACATGAGGGTCCTTTCCCAAAGAAGCTAAGGACATTGGATCTCTTGGTCTCTACCTTCCAAGAGGCCATAGAAACAACTGCTACTCAGGAATGTCTGCTAGAAGAAGGAATGGGGAAGGACGCACCTGTTTGCCCCACCCACCATTGGCAAATGTTTGGTTCCATGGGTGTGAATTTCCCCACACATCCATGCTGTGCATGTGCCCAGGGAATCCCATGGCATCCAACGCCTCAATAGCAACAGGGAAAAAAAAAAAAACAGCAAGGGCAAGAGCAGACCAGAGACACTGTGGGTTGAACCCACACAGAGCTAGCTGCCACCGCCAAGGCTGAACGGGCATAAGTCTTAAGTCAGGTGAGGCTAAGTGGATGGAAAATGGCTCCTGAAAGGTGTGTGATACGTTGTCCAATCAGCAGAAAGTCCAGGACTTGGGCTTAGCGCTGAACCAGAGCCAGCTGATGTACAGGCTTATTAGCCTCTAATCAGGATGCTTCTGACAACGCTGTCCCATATTGCTTTGGCTTTTTTTCTAAAGTCTTGACGCATAGGAGATTGTGATCAATGAGAAATCCTACATTTCATTTCACATTAATGACTGTCATGTTCATCATACGAGCAATCGATTTTTTTCCAACTTTACCACAGCACTGTTGCTTTTGAAAGGTGCTTATTATGTATCAGAAATTGTGAGAAAAAACAACCCCAGAGAACTAGACGTGGCACAGTTTAAGGACCTAAAATGAACACGCATTGCCGGGGCCAGGGAAGCACAGCCCTCATCTGCTTGCAGACCTTGTGGAAGCAGCGAACAGTGTGCTCCTCTGGAAGCCAGCGAACAGTGTGCTCCTCTGGACCCTGGGATCAGTTCAGACAACATGTGTCAGTTTGGATTCCACAAAGAACAGAATCAGGGACAAAGGCTTGTACTCAAGGACTTTACTCAGAAGTGTGATCCAGGGAGCCAAAGTAGGAAGGCAAGAAGTAGAGAGAGGAACGTCAACATGAGGGTCCTTTCCCAAAGAAGCTAAGGACATTGGATCTCTTGGTCTCTACCTTCCAAGAGGCCATAGAAACAACTGCTACTCAGGAATGTCTGCTAGAAGAAGGAATGGGGAAGGACGCACCTGTTTGCCCCACCCACCATTGGCAAATGTTTGGTTCCATGGGTGTGAATTTCCCCACACATCCATGCTGTGCATGTGCCCAGGGAATCCCATGGCATCCAACGCCTCAATAGCAACAGGGAAAAAAAAAAAACAGCAAGGGCAAGAGCAGACCAGAGACACTGTGGGTTGAACCCACACAGAGCTAGCTGCCACCGCCAAGGCTGAACGGGCATAAGTCTTAAGTCAGGTGAGGCTAAGTGGATGGAAAATGGCTCCTGAAAGGTGTGTGATACGTTGTCCAATCAGCAGAAAGTCCAGGACTTGGGCTTAGCGCTGAACCAGAGCCAGCTGATGTACAGGCTTATTAGCCTCTAATCAGGATGCTTCTGACAACGCTGTCCCATATTGCTTTGGCTTTTTTTCTAAAGTCTTGACTCATAGGGAGATTGTGATCAATGAGAAATCCTACATTTCATTTCACATTAATGACTGTCATGTTCATCATACGAGCAATCGATTTTTTTTCCAACTTTACCACAGCACTGTTTCTTTTAAATTGTATCCTGTGATGGCGGCCCCATGGCTTCAGGCAGCCTAAGAGCTTTTGTACCCTTTTTGTATCTTTCGTTCTGTCATCAAGAATATGAGGTAATTCTTCCCAGCTCTGAATCATTCCCAGCGTCCTCCAGGGTCATGGATGTAAAATAGTTGTGAGATTACAGAGAGATGACCAATGAGAAGTAAAAAGAAAGCTACGCAGCCTCCAGTCTGTCATTGTCTGTCAGACTGGGCTTGTTTCTCCCAGGCTGGCGGGGTGGGCCTACCTGAGGTGAGGTTCTCTCCAAAGTAGAGCTGGAGGTGAGGGCTTGGCCAAAGATGGTTTATTTGAGAGGTGATCCCATAAGGTGGGAATGAGGGCTTGAGGTGAGTGGGCAGAGAAAGAAGAGTCAATAAAGGCTGTCTTCTGAACTAACTACCACTGTGAGCATATGAGGCTCAGTTGTCTTAGGGACCCTCGGAGGAATCGTACAGAATGTGCCCCCAAGCCGTCCCACTCAGGGACGGAGGCTGGGACACTTACCCACCTAACTTTCATCTTCCCCCATTAGCTGCACCTCAGGGGCAATAACTCCCCCCACCTCCAGAGTCTGCACAAGCTGAGCAGACTTCTACAGCTTCAGGGAAAGCCCAGAGGCAGAGCAGCAGAGGCACGCCACTGCAGGAACTGAAGAAAGTCCTGGTACCACGCACGGAGCTATCGATGAGCCAAGGAAAGCGCATCAGCTACCATGAGGTCAGAAAATGAGGTAATTCCTCCAGGAAACTGGTTGTAGGGAGGCCCCCTGAGGGCCTAAGGAAAAACTCCCCTATGTTCTCCCCACCCCACGGCTGTGATCCAAACCTTACTGGAGAAAGCATGTTTATGGGCTACTAGAAGCAGGGAAGTTATTATGGGACTGCACTGGTGGAACTTGCTAGTGATCTGTCCCCTAGAACTTTCTGGAAATCTACCCTTTAGGTGTCAGAAAGAGCTGTTTATGGGGAGGTATTTCAACAGAGGGAATACCAGGGAAGCTGTTGGGTGCCACTGGCTAGCAGGCCCAGCTGGGAGCTGGGGAAGTCAGGTGTGCACACAAACCTGAGGAGCCACCCCTCTGCAGAAGCCGGATTCCTCAGAAGCATGCCAGACACACCAGACCCAGGGAGCAAAAACGTTTACCTCCTGCAGTCTTTCCCTACCGCCCCCAATGGGCAAAGCTGAACATGGGACCACAGGCAAAGGAAACCTACTTAAAGGGCCCAGTTCCATTTTCAGAGAATGGACCAGAGACTTAGACGCAGGGTTCATGGGTGCAGCATCAATTCCCCCTGTCAGAAGAGTCTGCCAGAACCTTGAGTTTGCTTCCCACTCACCCTTCTTTCTGCTTGCAGCAGCCTGCTGGTGCCTCAGCCAGAGTTTGGGTTTGGTCTGTGAGTCCTAAGACAGCCATCTCTGTTACTCAAGGGATTATTCCTCAATGAAATCCTGTAGGAAGTCAGAACCTGGCCTGAGCTGTCCTGTGAACAGCTGGAGAAGGCCTCACAGCTGGCATCCTGCGGGGCTGTGGTATCCAGTAGGGTGAGGGCGGGGCTGCTGAACCCGGCAGGTTTACCAGCAGCATTCTGGGGACCAGAGCAGAGGGCCAGAGGCAAGGTCTAGAGGGACCAGCCCAGGAGCATCCACGAGGCCACCCCTAGGGAAGCCATCTGAATAATGGAGTTGGGGATTTTGGGTGGAGGGTAAACAGAAAGAAGACTCAGCTCTGACCATGTGAGTTTGGAAAGGAAGCAGGAAACAATGACCTGGGCCAAAGCTGGAGAAACACAGGAAATACAATTAGAAGAGAAGAGTATTTGGATCTAACGGGTCATTACAATTATCAGAGAGGGAAAAGTTCAAAATTGTTTCTTCCCTTTCACAGATCTGCAGTTTTATTTCTTGTGCTATGATAATTTACCCTTGGAGCAATACGTTTGGAGTTCCCATCCTCGTTCACACTACAGAACTGAAAAAAGGAAGCTTTTCTTCAAACCATCTTTCCATCCAAGACAGCAATGAACTCCTGTGTGCAACACATTTGACAACTGCATGATATAATTTATGGTAGAGCTTTCTGGAGGACAGAAGAGTCATTATTTTTCTAAGCATCCTGATCCTGGTTCTCTGTCTACTAGGAAGCTTGTGATGTGAGAAACCTCTCTGAATGCCAGGTTCTTTATGTATAATATGAGCAGAAGCATTAGTTGTAAATGCTCCTCCACATCTAACACCGTTTCATCATATTTCAGGAATACCTTGCAAAAACTTAATTTTATAAATCAGATAAATTAAAGAGTAACTTCTGGAGAAGGAGATAGCAACCCACTCCAGTATTGTTGCCTGGAGCGTTCCATGGACAGAAGAGCCTGACAGGCTACAGTCCATGGGGCCACAAACAGTCAGACATGACTGAGTGACTGAATAACGAAAGAGTAATTTATTCACCGTATTAAAGGATTTTTCATTTCTCAAGTGATTCACAGTTGAATTCCTTCAAAAGTAAATTATCTTTGTGTCTACTATGACTTAGTTTGTCCTGATGTTTCAAAAATACGGATATTTAAAAAAGAGCAATATAGCCTGTCTTAGACTATTTCAGTGGCTATCACAAAATATCACCAACCGAGAAGCTTACAAACAACAGAAATTTATTCCTCACAGTTTGGGAGTCTAGAAGGCCGAGATCAAGAGTCCCAGCATGGTTGGGTTCTAGTCCAAGCCGTTTCTGGATTACAGACTGCGATTGCTGTGTCCTCACATGGTGGCAAAGGCCAGGAAGCTCTGGCCTGCTTGACAGAGGCACTAAAACCAGGGCGCCATGCTCAAGATTTAAACACCTCCTATCACTTTGGGGACTGAAAGGGAAAGTGAAGTCGTTTAGTTGCCTTCCACTCTGCTGACCCATGGAGAAGCCATGGAATTCTCCAGGCAAGAATACTTCAGTGGGTAGCCTTTACTTTCTTCAGGGGACTTTCCCAACCTAAGGATCGAACCCCGGTCTCCTGCATGGCAGGTGGACTCTTTACCATCTGAGCCATCAGGGTGTCCCTTCCTGGATGAAGTTTCCACATAGGAACTGGGAGATGCGCACATAGCATGGCACAGCCATATGGAAATAGTGTAATGGCCTGTTTAAAATATTCAGGAATTCAGGATTCTGGCAGAAGTTATTAAATTATAATTATTCCCTTACACTTTTCTGGGCTCAGTGTTTCTTAAACCAAGAAAGTGTCCTTACCTGGTGAGATTTTATGGACGGTATTTGAAGTCTCAGGACTAGAGGAAAGAGCAAGGATGAGATGCCAGTTCTTGCCTGACGTCACATCATGAAGGTTCACTCCTCTCACTCAAGGCATTGTTAGTTTCATAGCAGTGTCTCTGGTGCGAATAAAACTGTAATTTCTCCTCAGCTATTTACACTTCAGCGTGACTGCGTTCATTAGGTGATCCGAGAAGTGTTGGAGAGCAAGGCCTTGGAAGCCTAAGTTGGAGGCTCAAGGCTGAAGAGAGGTAAGTGTGGGGGCGTGCGTGGGTGCTGGGGCTGCAGAGGCAAGAGGGAAGCGGTATCCGGGCAACTACTAGTCTCTCCCATGTTCTGCTAACTTACGGCCACATACCCAGTGGCTGACACGTGGTGGCGCTCGACAAACAGTCCATGAATAATTCTGGCGCTACACCCAGGCCAGCAGGAGGTGCTGGGCCGTGGGAACACGCTCTGCAGAAAGGCGCGCCAGGGGCTGAAAGCAAGTTCTGGGAGCTGGAGACCATAGCGGCTGCCTCCGCTCGACCTTGGCAACTCAGGCAGATGGAGGCGCCCAGTCCCCCATGGACCCGACCCGCACACACTGGGGTCAGGATCCGGCTGGGGAGGAGCCTTCGGGCCTCTAGGTCCCAGAGCTGGTGCGGAGGCCGAAGTCGAGATATAGACCGAGGGCAGCAGCGGAGGAGAGTCACCAAAGAGCGCCCCATTATGTCTCGCCGCTCTCGGTTCTCGTGGCTGGGGACACTGCGTGCGGCGACTTTGCGGAGCGCGCTCCCAGGTCACGGGGAGTTCGGTCAATTCCGCAGTTTTCTACGGGGAACTGCTCAACCGGCGGCGGGATCCCTTTTGTTGATGTTCGGTCGCTACGTCCTCTCCGACTCTTCGCAGTCCCATGGGCTGCAGCACGTCAGGCTTCTCACGCCGGGGATCCCTTTAGAGCTCTGCAAACTTTGCCCAGCACGCTCTCCGGTGCACGCGGCCAGCTTTGCCCAGGGCGCCCTCTGGGGATGGCGCGAGCGACGCTCGGCCCACAGGGCTGGGCGCGCCCTCCCCGACTGTGCGCGCGGAGACGCAGGGGTTCTGCGCGCTGAGCCGGGGTCTGGATTCGGAGGCGGCGCCTGTAGCCCCGCCCGGCCCGGGTCCAACCCCGGGTGTCTCCTCCCCCAGCCGCGTTGGTGCTTTTAGTTTCGATATCGTTCGAGCGGCCGCAGACCCTTGCAGCGGAGGAACGCAGACGGACACCAATTCCGGCCGCCCGGTCGCCGTGGGAACGGTAACTTCAGCCCTCGTCTCCCGTGGGTCGCCTCCCTTCCGCCCTGCCTTCCCCCGCCCGGCTGCCCTCTCGCGTGTAGTTCCGTGGGCAGTCGTTAGGGGCCGGGCCCCTTTGGGCAAAGCGGCAAAACTTGGAAGACTCTCCGCACCCCCAGTATCGCCTGCTTTGCTCAGCTTGCCTTCCCTTCCCTTCTAGTCCCCGGCTTGGGACACCTGGTACTGTTCGAGATTCAGAGAACAAGGAGGGGTGAACCTGGGAGGGCGGGAGGGGTGAACCTGGGAGGGCGGGAGGGGTTCGTTCTCTAGCCCGCTTAACAGCCAGGACTCCGGTGCCTGGCACCCCAGGGTTCCAGTTCCAGCATCCTGCCTTGGGGGACGCTGAGGGGCCTTGGCTCTCTCTGTGCCTGTCTGTGAAATGGGTATGTTGGTGGGCCAGGAGGGTGAATGAAGTGATTGCGGTGCACAGCAGTGCCTCTGTCAGGGCTTGGCACGCTGTTACTGGTGTTGCGGTACCCTTGAGGGGGGCTCTCGAAGATTCCTTGAGGAAGTGGAGAAAGACATGACTAGGACTGTCTTTCACCCTTGTATTCAGCTTTACCTTTAATAGGGCAGTAAAATTATTCGTGGGTGATTCTGAGTCATCCCCAGGCCTTTTCCCCAGAACTCCTGGGCTGGGCAAGGACGTGTCCCCACCCTTTAATTACTTACGGGATATTTATTTCTTTAGGGTCTATAACCTGATGGTTCATCCAGGTAGCCAATCACTGTCTAGTTTCATAATCCACTTCTGCTATTAGCTGTGTGGCTTTGGGCAAGTTACTTAACCTCTCTGAAGAAACCAAAGTTTCTTTTGCAGTGGAGTACTTTAGGGCCCAGTGCGCCCTCCCCGACTGTGCGCGCGGAGACGCAGGGGTTCTGCGCGCTGAGCCGGGGTCTGGATTCGGAGGCGGCGCCTGTAGCCCCGCCCGGCCCGGGTCCAACCCCGGGTGTCTCCTCCCCCAGCCGCGTTGGTGCTTTTAGTTTCGATATCGTTCGAGCGGCCGCAGACCCTTGCAGCGGAGGAACGCAGACGGACACCAATTCCGGCCGCCCGGTCGCCGTGGGAACGGTAACTTCAGCCCTCGTCTCCCGTGGGTCGCCTCCCTTCCGCCCTGCCTTCCCCCGCCCGGCTGCCCTCTCGCGTGTAGTTCCGTGGGCAGTCGTTAGGGGCCGGGCCCCTTTGGGCAAAGCGGCAAAACTTGGAAGACTCTCCGCACCCCCAGTATCGCCTGCTTTGCTCAGCTTGCCTTCCCTTCCCTTCTAGTCCCCGGCTTGGGACACCTGGTACTGTTCGAGATTCAGAGAACAAGGAGGGGTGAACCTGGGAGGGCGGGAGGGGTGAACCTGGGAGGGCGGGAGGGGTTCGTTCTCTAGCCCGCTTAACAGCCAGGACTCCGGTGCCTGGCACCCCAGGGTTCCAGTTCCAGCATCCTGCCTTGGGGGACGCTGAGGGGCCTTGGCTCTCTCTGTGCCTGTCTGTGAAATGGGTATGTTGGTGGGCCAGGAGGGTGAATGAAGTGATTGCGGTGCACAGCAGTGCCTCTGTCAGGGCTTGGCACGCTGTTACTGGTGTTGCGGTACCCTTGAGGGGGGCTCTCGAAGATTCCTTGAGGAAGTGGAGAAAGACATGACTAGGACTGTCTTTCACCCTTGTATTCAGCTTTACCTTTAATAGGGCAGTAAAATTATTCGTGGGTGATTCTGAGTCATCCCCAGGCCTTTTCCCCAGAACTCCTGGGCTGGGCAAGGACGTGTCCCCACCCTTTAATTACTTACGGGATATTTATTTCTTTAGGGTCTATAACCTGATGGTTCATCCAGGTAGCCAATCACTGTCTAGTTTCATAATCCACTTCTGCTATTAGCTGTGTGGCTTTGGGCAAGTTACTTAACCTCTCTGAAGAAACCAAAGTTTCTTTTGCAGTGGGCTCCAACTTCCTGGAAGTGCCGTATGCATCAGGTAACAGTGGAGTACTTTAGGGCCCAGTGGTGCCTCTCCTCCTACAGATGCTGGGGGTGAGCGGTGGAGTTCCTCTGGGTGTCTTCTCTTTGAGCCTTTTAGGAGGAGTCTCTTCATTGCGGCTAGAGTGAGGCACACGTTGTATTATATTTCTTTTTTTTTTTTAATTTTTATTTTACATTTTACTTTTACAGAGTGTTGTTGTTTACAGATATGTATGATCCCAGATTAGTCATATGTCTATCCCCCCCATCCCACCCCTCCAGACCATCACACAGCACCCCTGCAGGATCCCCTTTTCTCACAGAGCAATGACAATAGCTATTTTTTCCACATATGATAGTATAGGTTTTCATGCTACTTTCTTTACGCCTCCCACCCACTGTTCGTTCCCCACAATGTCCATATGTCTACTGTCCATATCTGTTTTTCCATCACTTCACTGCGTGTGTTATCATTACCATCCTACTGGAGTCCATGTATATGTGCTAGTATATTGTACTTTCTCTTTTTGACTGACTTCACTTTTTGTGATAGGTTCTAGATCCAGCCACTTCATTAGGGCTGATTGTTCTGCATTTCTTTTTACAGCTGTGTAGTATTCCGTTGTATATATGTACCAGAGCTTTTTTATCCATTCGTTTGTCTATGGACATCTAGGTTGCTTCCATGTTCTAGCTATTGTATAGAGAGCTGCAATGAACATTGGGGTACAGGTGCTTCTCAGTCTTGATTTCATCAGGGTATAAGCCTAATAGTGGGATGGCTGGGTCGTATGGTGCTTCAAATTTTAATTTTTTAAGGAATCTCCATACTGTCTTCCATAGCGGCTGTATCAATTTACATTCCCACCGGCAATGCAAGAGGGTTCCCTTTTCTCGGCACCCTCTCCAGCATTTGTCTGTCGATTTGTTGATGATGGCCATTCTGACAGGTGTAAGGTGATAGCTCATTGTAGTTTTGATTTGCATTTCTGTAATACTAAGCGAGGTTGAGCATCATTTCATGTGTTTTTGGGCCATCTGTATGTCCTCTTTGGAGAGGTGTCTGTCTAGGTCCTTTTCCCATTTTTTGATTGGGTTGTTCATTTTTCCAGTGCTGAGTTGTCTGAGTTGCTTGTAGATTTTGGAGATTAATTCTTTGTCTGTTGTTTCATTTGGTATGATTTTCTCCCAGTCTGTTCAGCTTTCTTGTAGTTTCTTTTGCTGTACAAAAGCTTTTAAGTTTCATTAGGTCCCACTGGATTATATTTCTTTTCAGGGGAAACAGGTGCAATGAAATTCAGATAATAGCTGGGAAGTGATATCCTTCCAGATACGTATGAGTCACCTGTTAAACGTGTATAGAAATACTCACTAGAGGAACTTTTTTTTCTGTCTCCACAAAAGCTTTTTAAAATATGAGTGTGATTTTTAAATACTAGTAAGGGTCGACAGTTGAGTGTTGTCTTTGCCCTGAGTTCTGCGGACTGTGGCAATCATAGGGGGTGTTTATTAACATCTAGACACTGAGCTTAGCATTTTACATGTGCTGTTCCAGCCTCACAGCCACGTGTGACTGAGACACCGTTTTCCCATCTTTTAGACGAGGAAACTGAGACTTGGAGAGGTTGAGTACTTTGTTCAAGGTCCCATGGCTAATAGGCGGAAGCATTGATTGAAACCCCTTGGCTGCAGTTCACTGTAACTAGCCTCTCAGCCCCTCTCCTGGGTCCCTTTGGTTCTGTGGTCTGTCCCATGTCAACAATTTATTCAGGGTCCTGAAGGATTTAAAATGTTCAAGTACATTTCAGTTGTGACATTAATAAAGAAATATTTAGTGAGTGCCTAACATGTACCTCGCACTTTCTATGACTGAGACAAAAAAACATTAAGATTAGGATATGCTCTCAATCTACAAATAGAAGTCCTAGTGGATAATAGTAATGATAATAGTAACTAACAGAGAACTTGCAGAGTGCCTGACGCTTTATGTTTTATATATTAATTTATTAAGGAAAAGATAGACATGTTTGGTAATTGAATAAGCAATATATTCCTTCAAGTGGCTGATTGCTCTTTGCAGCCTTAGTCTTATGGCAGAGACGAATACAAGAAAATAACACCAGACATGCCTTCTCGAGGCATAGCCAACTGAGATAGGCCTGGATTGTTTGCGGTTTCAAAGATAAGCGAAAATACAAGGTCAACACCAAGTCTTGGCTTGACTGAAATGATATGACCAAGAGCAGGCACCCCACTCGGTCACCACTCTCATTCTGGACAAACTTGATTTCACCCAGAAATGAAGCCCCGCTTCAGAGGAATAAGAAAGTCACTGAATGTTTAGCCTCACAGACATAAGAATGAAGCCCCAGCATACTGTCTCGATACAGATGCACACTGTAAGCATTGTTGTAAGAGTCTCTTGCTGCCCCCCAGCCTCAGCCCAGAAACATGCTGTCACTTTCAAATACCTGGCCTGGGTATATATTAAGTCACTTTAGTCGTATCCAACTCTGCGACCATATGGGTTGTAGCCCACCAGGCTCCTCTTTCCATGGGATTCTCCAGACAAGAATACCGGAGCAGGTTGCCATGCCCTCTTCCAGGGATCTTTCCAACCCGGGGTTCAAGCCCATGTCTCTTAGGTCTCTTAGGTCCTGCATTGGCAGGTTCTTTACTTCTAGAGCCACCTGGGAAGCCCTGGCTCCTGGCCTAGTGTTTGCAAACAAAGTTCTGGAGATCCTCCCTCCTCTGAGCTGGAGAAATCAGCCTGTCACGAAATCCAAAGCCCCCTTCCACGTGTCTGGGAGGGATGAGCGGTTTAAGTTGCACCACTCTGTCGATGGAGTGTGTCAGGTGTTTAATTCTTATGCATCTCTCTGTGCCTGTCTCACTTCTACCATATCTGCTTCCCCTTTTCATATCTCAGGTCAAGGGAATCCTCCCTAATTCCTCTGGGACTTGGTCAGCTCCCTGCTATGGCCACAGGTGGCGCTGATGCGGGTTGTCTGTCAGTGTTGGTGCTGTTGATCCAGCCCGTCTCTCAACAAGGAAGGACCAGGGCAGCTGTCTCCCAGAATCCTGTAGCACACCTGGTGCACTGGACTTTCGAGAGAGTAAATCGGTATAAAATAAATAAACCGATACCGATAAAATCGGTAAATTGGTATAAAGGTCGCATTGTTTTATCATCACACGTCCTACTTTTAATCTTTAAGATTAGCCTCAGCATTAATACATGAGTCTTTCTGACTTCCTTCACTCCGTATGACATGCTCTAGGACAGAAGACCCAAGGCTTCAACACAACATGTCAAAGTCGTGTGTCTTTTTCTAGTAGATTTTGTATAACATTAACTTGTTCATTTAAAAATTATTTCCATGCTTTACTAATAACAATCCACAAATCCCTGAGTCTGTGTGAAGGAGATGTCATAAAACTGATTGTTTTCTACATGTCTAGACTTAACACTCATTTCTCCTGGGTATGGGTTATCTTTGTTTCTGAGAAACATTTTGGGTCCTAATTGACAAATCTTACTACCTCCCAACCGGAAGCAGGTTGGTGTTTGTGCTGGGGTGTTCACCATGTGTGGAGGAAGAAGATAGCCATTGACCCTCTCACTGTCTTTGTAGAGATCTGACCGCGGAACTCATCCTGCCTGTCACGTGTCACTGCCCAGCTCGCCCCTCAGTAAACTGCAGGGTGACGTGATAATGCCACTCAGGGCCACGAGGTCAGCGCTTTGCCATCTTGGACGCCTCCCCAAGGCTGGGCTCCTTCTACCCCACCTCCAGAAGTTATTGCTTGTGCTCTGGGGCACAGTCACATAGAAGCCTTCTTGTTTTTTACTGGATGAACACGTCACTGGGTGAGCCTAATAGGAACCCAGGCCTGCAGCTGCCAACTGTGGCCCCAACTGTGCGATCACTGAGATGAAAACCAGCAGGAATTAGAGTCTGGGAGGGTTTGCTTGGTCACTAAAGGCCAGTCTCTTTATGGAAAAAGACACAGCTGGATTTAGGAGAAATGACTATAGTACAGGCTCTATTTCTGTAATTCCTTCCCTTGGGGTGTTTGTTTCTTCTAGCTTCCCATGCAATTAATATTTATCTAGCAAATACTTTTTGTGTTCCAGGCACCTCTGCCATGATGGACTAACAGTGTCATGTTTGAATCAAGCAATCCATAGAGTGCAAATAATCAAGACAAGTGCAAGGGCTGTAGAGGGAGAGGGACAGGGAAAGCGCTAGTGAGGTAGGTGTAATCCAGGAAGACTTCCCTGCAAACGTGCCATTAAACTGAATTCCAGAGACTGAGAACTAGCCATCCGGGCAAAGATGGCTTGTCCAGCAAAGGCTTGGGTGATGACTTCCAGGATGAAAGAACCATAAGCCCTGATGGAGCCTGAAATGAGCGTAAGGGGCCTAAGGAAGCGAAGAGGCTGGGAGGCCAAATAGGATGGTGGTGCGGGCCAGGCTTTGAGTGTTGTTGCTGGATTCAGTTCTGAGTCTGGATGATGAGTTACCTAGTCTGGGACCAGTTATTAACCTTTTCTAACCTCGTGTTCTTCATCTGACAGAAGGCAGTGATCCTAGGGCTGATCTAACATCATTTGCATGCGTGCGGGCTAACTTCATTCAGAGCTGTGGACTCTAACCCCATCAGGCTCCTCTGTCTTTTTAAGGATTCTAAGCAGGTTGGTGTTTGTGCTGGGTGTTCACCATGTGTGGAGGAAGAAGATAGCCATTGACCCTCTCACTGTCTTTGTAGAGATCTGACCGCGGAACTCATCCTGCCTGTCACGTGTCACTGCCCAGCTCCCCCTCAGTAAACTGCAGGGTGACGTGATAATGCCACTCAGGGCCACGAGGTCAGCGCTTTGCCATCTTGGACGCCTCCCAAGGCTGGGCTCCTTCTACCCCACCTCCAGAAGTTATTGCTTGTGCTCTGGGGCACAGTCACATAGAAGCCTTCTTGTTTTTTACTGGATGAACACGTCACTGGGTGAGCCTAATAGGAACCCAGGCCTGCAGCTGCCAACTGTGGCCCCAACTGTGCGATCACTGAGATGAAAACCAGCAGGAATTAGAGTCTGGGAGGGTTTGCTTGGTCACTAAAGGCCAGTCTCTTTATGGAAAAAGACACAGCTGGATTTAGGAGAAATGACTATAGTACAGGCTCTATTTCTGTAATTCCCTTCCCTTGGGGTGTTTGTTTCTTCTAGCTTCCCATGCAATTAATATTTATCTAGCAAATACTTTTTGTGTTCCAGGCACCTCTGCCATGATGGACTAACAGTGTCATGTTTGAATCAAGCAATCCATAGAGTGCAAATAATCAAGACAAGTGCAAGGGCTGTAGAGGGAGAGGGACAGGGAAAGCGCTAGTGAGGTAGGTGTAATCCAGGAAGACTTCCCTGCAAACGTGCCATTAAACTGAATTCCAGAGACTGAGAACTAGCCATCCGGGCAAAGATGGCTTGTCCAGCAAAGGCTTGGGTGATGACTTCCAGGATGAAAGAACCATAAGCCCTGATGGAGCCTGAAATGAGCGTAAGGGGCCTAAGGAAGCGAAGAGGCTGGGAGGCCAAATAGGATGGTGGTGCGGGCCAGGCTTTGAGTGTTGTTGCTGGATTCAGTTCTGAGTCTGGATGATGAGTTACCTAGTCTGGGACCAGTTATTAACCTTTTCTAACCTCGTGTTCTTCATCTGACAGAAGGCAGTGATCCTAGGGCTGATCTAACATCATTTGCATGCGTGCGGGCTAACTTCATTCAGAGCTGTGGACTCTAACCCCATCAGGCTCCTCTGTCTTTAGGATTCTCCTGGCAGGAATCCTGGAGTGGGTTGCTGTGCCCTTCTCCAGGGGATATTCCCAACCCAGGGATTGAACTCTCATCTCTTAACCTCTCCTGCATTAGCAGTCAGGTTCTTTACCACTAGTACAACCTGGGAGACCCCAGCATCATGTGGGAGGGTATTAAAGAAGATAATGCTTACAAAGCCATTAGCTCAGCCAATAGTGTGAGTTTTTACTTTTCTTATCATAGCGTTTACTTCTTAAAGTAAAGGAAGTAGTAGGTGAGTAGGAGATCCTATTGTTGTTTGGTTGCTAAGTTATGTCCAGCTCTTTAGGACCCTATGGACTGCAGCCCACCAGGCTCCTCTGTCCATGAGATTCTCCAGGTGAGGACCCTGGAGTGGGTTGCCATTTCCTCCTCCAGGGGATCTTCCCAACCCAGGAATCAAATCTTCATCTCCCATATCTCCTGCTTTGGTGGGTGGATTCTTTACCATTTGAGTCACCTAGGAAGCCCGAAGGGATCCTTATGGCTACTAGTTATCCTAGATTAGGGGTTAGCACACTTTTTTTTAAAGGGCCAGGTAGTAAATATTTTAGGCCCTTCAGGCCACATGATCTCTGTCCCTGTCACTCAAGTCTGGTTGTGGTGGAAAAGTAGCCATAGACAATAGTAAATGACTGGGTGTTACTGTGCTCCAGTAAAACTTTATTTCAAAAATAGGGAGTGAGTGCTTAGCGTGAAACTTTTAGTACTGAACACCTGTATATAGGAAAGAAGTAAGGTCACAAATCAGTAACTTCAGCTTCAACCTTACAAAATTAGAAAAAGGAAGAACAAATAAAACTTTAAAAGTCACAGACAAGCATAAAAACAGATGGTAGGCCATAGTTTGTCACTGACTCCAGTCATAGATGGGCTCCTCAGGTGGCATAATGGTTAAGAGTCTGCCTGCCAATGCAGGAAACTTGGGTTCAATCCCTGGGTCAGGAAGATCCCATGGAGGAGGGCATGGCAGTTTCCTCCAGTCTTCTTGCCTAGAAAACTCCATGGGCAGAGGCGCCTGGCAGGGATACATCCATGGGGTCCCGGAGAGATAGACACAACTGAGTGACTGAAGAGTGTTCACACCCAAGGAGTTCAGTTTCAGATGTGAACTTCTAGACTGTAGGACTCTTGGGAAGATTCTTGAGCAGGAAAATGCTTTGATGGACATCTATTTTGATAGAACTATGTAAAATCATCTCAGAGAGCTTTATACTCCAGGTCACCATTGTTTTATTTTATTTATTTATTTTTTTTGGCTGTACTGGGTCTTCATTGCTGCACACAGGCTTTCTCTAGTTGTAAGTGGGCTTCTCACTCGGGTGGCTACTGTTGTTTCAGAATATGGTCTCTAGGGCTCATGGGCTTCAGTTGTTGCATCACCTGGGCTCAATAGTTGTGGCACCCGGGCTTAGTTGCTCTGCGGCATGTGGGATCTTCCCGCACCAGGAATTGAACCTGTGTCCTGTGTACTGGCAGGTGGATTCTTAACTACCGAGCCACCAGGGAAGTCCGTGTCTTTGGAACTGGGCTTAAGGGATGCCAGGCAAAGAGTGAGCATCTTATAACCTGTCAGGAATTTAGGGGGGCGTTTCTTGTTGTTACCCTAATGACCCTGATGAACCTTCCACAGTTTCTCCTACACAGCAAACCTTGAACAAAATCGTGAATGCTGGATTAGAAGCTCCCAGAGGGGCAAGGACTTCGTGTTCTCTGCAGCTGTGTATCCAGTCTCTGGAGTGAGGCCTGAAATAGCGCTGACACTCGAGCATTTGAATGAATTATTGCTGCAGCAGCCCTGGAGCCCAGATATACGTCGCTGATCATCTCCACCTTAATTAAAAACTGTATCACTGGGCTTCCCTGGTGGTCCATTGGGCACCACCTTGCAGTGCAAGGGGCGCCGGTTTGATCCCTGGCCTGGGAAGATCCCACGTGCCGCGGAGCGGTTGGACCGATGTGTCCAATTAACAAGCCAGAGCTCTGGAGCACATGCGCCCAGAGCCAGCGCTGTGACAACTGCAATGGGAGGCCCATAGAGGCCAAAGAACAAAGGTGGATGAAAATAGATAAATGAAAGACCAATAGAAGTGGCCCACCTTCCCCCTCCCCAACCCACTCCCCACCAAAAAAAAGAAAAAAAAAACAACAACTATATCACTGAACAGGTGTTATTTAAAACATCATGAGGCTGGAGATGCCACTGGGTACTAGTTTTTGGTTATTGTTTTTTCCTTCCAGATGGCAGACGATCAAGGCCATGTGGTGGAGCAGGGAGCAGGGGATTCAGCAAACGAAGATACCGTTGATGCGAAGCCAGACCGGTCCTTTTTTGGGTCATCGATTTTCAGGTAAGTGCCCTTCCTTGCTGAGTTAAAGAGGGACCCTGGGCCACTTCAGCCATGCCTCTCTTGCCTCCACCCACCCCTGCAGAAGGGGACCTTCCGGGAGGGAGGTCTGTGCTGTGAGGGGGAGCATTTGCACGGAATCCTGCCAGCTGTGTCTGAGAGCACTGGAGTCCCTGTGCACTGAAGCCCGGTGGAACTTGGGCTCCCCAGCTCTGGGGTCTCTTGCACGGCAGGTGGATTCTTAACTACCGAGCCACCAGGGAAGTCCGTGTCTTTGGAACTGGGCTTAAGGGATGCCAGGCAAAGAGTGAGCATCTTATAACCTGTCAGGAATTTAGGGGGGCGTTTCTTGTTGTTACCCTAATGACCCTGATGAACCTTCCACAGTTTCTCCTACACAGCAAACCTTGAACAAAATCGTGAATGCTGGATTAGAAGCTCCCAGAGGGGCAAGGACTTCGTGTTCTCTGCAGCTGTGTATCCAGTCTCTGGAGTGAGGCCTGAAATAGCGCTGACACTCGAGCATTTGAATGAATTATTGCTGCAGCAGCCCTGGAGCCCAGATATACGTCGCTGATCATCTCCACCTTAATTAAAAACTGTATCACTGGGCTTCCCTGGTGGTCCATTGGGCACCACCTTGCAGTGCAAGGGGCGCCGGTTTGATCCCTGGCCTGGGAAGATCCCACGTGCCGCGGAGCGGTTGGACCGATGTGTCCAATTAACAAGCCAGAGCTCTGGAGCACATGCGCCCAGAGCCAGCGCTGTGACAACTGCAATGGGAGGCCCATAGAGGCCAAAGAACAAAGGTGGATGAAAATAGATAAATGAAAGACCAATAGAAGTGGCCCACCTTCCCCCTCCCCAACCCACTCCCCACCAAAAAAAAGAAAAAAAAAACAACAACTATATCACTGAACAGGTGTTATTTAAAACATCATGAGGCTGGAGATGCCACTGGGTACTAATTTTTGGTTATTGTTTTTTCCTTCCAGATGGCAGACGATCAAGGCCATGTGGTGGAGCAGGGAGCAGGGGATTCAGCAAACGAAGATACCGTTGATGCGAAGCCAGACCGGTCCTTTTTTGGGTCATCGATTTTCAGGTAAGTGCCCTTCCTTGCTGAGTTAAAGAGGGACCCTGGGCCACTTCAGCCATGCCTCTCTTGCCTCCACCCACCCCTGCAGAAGGGGACCTTCCGGGAGGGAGGTCTGTGCTGTGAGGGGGAGCATTTGCACGGAATCCTGCCAGCTGTGTCTGAGAGCACTGGAGTCCCCTGTGCACTGAAGCCCGGGTGGAACTTGGGCTCCCCCAGCTCTGGGGGTCTCTTGCACGGCAGTTGTGTGCCTCAGTGGCAGCTGCTGAGGAATGAGGGACTGTCCCCATCAAAGTTAAGCTGCAGTCAGCCTCCTCTGGGCAAGAGCATGGGTGGCGGCGGCCAGCTGGGACCAGGCTTGGCTGAAAGGCAGACCTGGGGGCCATGGGCTGGGAGGTTCTAGGGTGGTCCTCTGCTGGTTCCTACCGCTTCCTTTTTTCCCTTCTTCAATCCTCAACTTGATATTTAATAATAACAGCTTTCTTTACTAAGTGTTTGTACGCCCCAGTATTGCATGTAGTCCTCACAGGCCTCGAAGATGGTTTTGTTGTTTCCATCACTTAACAGGTAGGTAAACTGAGGCATTATGAGGTTTAGTTGCCTGTCTTTCTGATGACAGTTCATAAATGGGAGAGCTGAGATTAGAATCCAAACGGTACCAGCACCGCTCACTTCAGAGCTCTGCTGTGCTTTCTATTTAAAAGTAGGGCTGCAGGGAAGTGGAGGGGCCCTTACCTCCCCTCCTTAACCGTGGTCATGGAGAGGCAGTGAATGAGGCTCCCTGGCAAGAGGCAGGGGCGGTCTGTGGTCAGAAGCATGAGATGTCTTGGAAGCTCCCCAGGCAAGCCCCACATGGGAGGGACAGAGATGGGGATAGAGGTCGAGGTTAGGGAGTGCTCCCAGGCAGTGCTCAGGAGGGGCATCGCTGGTGCTGAGGAGCGTGCTGGCTCCCCGCAGCATCCCACAGAGAGCCCTGGGTCACATCATCCCAGACAAGGCTGGGAGAAGCGGAAGTGCCTCCTGGCATCCTGGCAGCCCTTGGCTCATGGAGAACATACTGCTCCAAGGTCGAAGCCAGACCGGTCCTTTGGGTCATCGATTTTCAGGTAAGTGCCCTTCCTTGCTGAGTTAAAGAGGGACCCTGGGCCACTTCAGCCATGCCTCTCTTGCCTCCACCCACCCCTGCAGAAGGGGACCTTCCGGGAGGGAGGTCTGTGCTGTGAGGGGGAGCATTTGCACGGAATCCTGCCAGCTGTGTCTGAGAGCACTGGAGTCCCCTGTGCACTGAAGCCCGGGTGGAACTTGGGCTCCCCCAGCTCTGGGGGTCTCTTGCACGGCAGTTGTGTGCCTCAGTGGCAGCTGCTGAGGAATGAGGGACTGTCCCCATCAAAGTTAAGCTGCAGTCAGCCTCCTCTGGGCAAGAGCATGGGTGGCGGCGGCCAGCTGGGACCAGGCTTGGCTGAAAGGCAGACCTGGGGGCCATGGGCTGGGAGGTTCTAGGGTGGTCCTCTGCTGGTTCCCACCGTTTCCTTTTTTCCCTTCTTCAATCCTCAACTTGATATTTAATAATAACAGCTTTCTTTACTAAGTGTTTGTACGCCCCAGTATTGCATGTAGTCCTCACAGGCCTCGAAGATGGTTTTGTTGTTTCCATCACTTAACAGGTAGGTAAACTGAGGCATTATGAGGTTTAGTTGCCTGTCTTTCTGATGACAGTTCATAAATGGGAGAGCTGAGATTAGAATCCAAACGGTACCAGCACCGCTCACTTCAGAGCTCTGCTGTGCTTTCTATTTAAAAGTAGGGCTGCAGGGAAGTGGAGGGGCCCTTACCTCCCCTCCTTAACCGTGGTCATGGAGAGGCAGTGAATGAGGCTCCCTGGCAAGAGGCAGGGGCGGTCTGTGGTCAGAAGCATGAGATGTCTTGGAAGCTCCCCAGGCAAGCCCCACATGGGAGGGACAGAGATGGGGATAGAGGTCGAGGTTAGGGAGTGCTCCCAGGCAGTGCTCAGGAGGGGCATCGCTGGTGCTGAGGAGCGTGCTGGCTCTCCGCAGCATCCCACAGAGAGCCCTGGGTCACATCATCCCAGACAAGGCTGGGAGAAGCGGGAAGGCCTCAGCCTCCTGGATCTGAATCCCGTTGGCACTGCTCGCCATTTAGGGTCAAAGGTATGCAATGAGATGACCAGAACATACTGCTCCAATTCCTGAAAACTTGTCAGACTCATGAGGTCAAGTGGTCCAGGCTAAACCATTCCCCAGGGCAGTGGCCTTCAAATGTTTTTGCTCACATACCCCTCAAGTCATGAAAAACTAGGGCACAATCACTCATACACTTAAAAGTAATGTGTAAATATCTCGTCAAAATAGTTACAGAGGATGTAATAATAATCCTGTTTTCCCACCTCTGAGTGTTCAGGTTAAGCAGGTTGCCTCTAAGTGATAGAGAAACAGGAATCTTGTCATCGTCATTTTAAGTCCTAGTAAAGCCTTTTGTTGTACTTCCCAGAAATTGTGAAAATGTGAAAGGTGAGCTTCCCAGGTGGCGCAGACAGTAAAGAATCTGTAGGGCAGGAGACGCAGAGGAGACCCTGGTTCAATCACTGGGTCAGGAAGATCCCTTGGAGAAGGGAATGGCTACCTGCTCCAGTATTCTTGCCTGGAGAGTTCCATGAACAGAGAAGCCTGGCAGGCTTCCATGGGCCCCAAAGAGCCAGACACGACTGAATGACTAACACACACACACAGTGAAGCCCAATTCTTTAGTAATGAAACCCATTAAAAATGTTAATGAGCAAGCTGTTCCAGAACATCCAGAATCTTTATGTTGTTTTATTTTCCCCCTGAACTCTTTTTATTCGTTGTTTCTCTCCACAATATATATATATTAGCTAGGGAAGTGGAGGGCCCTTACCTCCCTCCTTAACCGTGGTCATGGAGGGGCAGTGAATGAGGCTCCCTGGCAAGAGGCAGGGGCGGTCTGTGGTCAGAAGCATGAGATGTCTTGGAAGCTCCCCAGGCAAGCCCCACATGGGAGGGACAGAGATGGGGATAGAGGTCGAGGTTAGGGAGTGCTCCCAGGCAGTGCTCAGGAGGGGCATCGCTGGTGCTGAGGAGCGTGCTGGCTCCCCGCAGCATCCCACAGAGAGCCCTGGGTCACATCATCCCAGACAAGGCTGGGAGAAGCGGGAAGGCCTCAGCCTCCTGGATCTGAATCCCGTTGGCACTGCTCGCCATTTAGGGTCAAAGGTATGCAATGAGATGACCAGAACATACTGCTCCAATTCCTGAAAACTTGTCAGACTCATGAGGTCAAGTGGTCCAGGCTAAACCATTCCCCAGGGCAGTGGCCTTCAAATGTTTTTGCTCACATACCCTCAAGTCATGAAAAACTAGGGCACAATCACTCATACACTTAAAAGTAATGTGTAAATATCTCGTCAAAATAGTTACAGAGGATGTAATAATAATCCTGTTTTCCCACCTCTGAGTGTTCAGGTTAAGCAGGTTGCCTCTAAGTGATAGAGAAACAGGAATCTTGTCATCGTCATTTTAAGTCCTAGTAAAGCCTTTTGTTGTACTTCCCAGAAATTGTGAAAATGTGAAAGGTGAGCTTCCCAGGTGGTGCAGACAGTAAAGAATCTGTAGGGCAGGAGACGCAGAGGAGACCCTGGTTCAATCACTGGGTCAGGAAGATCCCTTGGAGAAGGGAATGGCTACCTGCTCCAGTATTCTTGCCTGGAGAGTTCCATGAACAGAGAAGCCTGGCAGGCTTCCATGGGCCCCAAAGAGCCAGACACGACTGAATGACTAACACACACACACAGTGAAGCCCAATTCTTTAGTAATGAAACCCATTAAAAATGTTAATGAGCAAGCTGTTCCAGAACATCCAGAATCTTTATGTTGTTTTATTTTCCCCCTGAACTCTTTTTATTCGTTGTTTCTCTCCACAATATATATATATTTTTAAACATTTATTTTTTATTTATTTATCCTTTGAGGGGTGGGGTGGAGAGGGAGGGGGATGGGGGAGCCACTTCTATTGGTCTTTCATTTATCTATTTTCATCCGTCTTTGTTCTTTGGCTCCTGTGGGCCTCCCATCGCGGTGGCCTCTGTCATCGCAGAGCACCGGCTCTGGGCTCATGCGCTCCAGAGCTCCGGCTTGTTAATTGGACACATCAGTCCAGCTGCTCCATGGCACGTGGGATCTTCCCAGGCCAGGGATCGAACCGGCGCCCCTTGCACTGCAAGGCGGTGTCCTTACCCACTGGACCACCAGGGAAGCCCTCTCCACAATATTTTATTCTGATATAGTAGATTTTGTTGCTTGAAGGTCTTTTATTGATCACCTTATCATGTATCTCTGTAACATATGTTTGTATGCACATGTATGTATACATAAATTTGAAGATATTTTTCCAGGTTTCATGAGTATTAAAAGAAATTTCTCCTAGACCAAGTTATTGTATATTTTTCCCAGTTGATCCAAATAAATGCTGATAAATCATTAGTGCTGTTAAATCATTTTTCATCAAAATAATTATTAAATATGGGAGAAGAGAGGATTTAAAAAGCTGGTTTGTGAGCAAATGGACAGAAACAGTTCTGGGACTTCCCTGGTGGTCCAGTGGTTAAGACTTTGTTCCCAATGCAGTGGGGCCCAGGTTTGATCCCTGGTCAGGGAACTAGATCCCACATGCTGCAACTAAGACCCAGCACAGTCAAATAAATAAATAATTTTTAAAAAAGAAAAGAAATACTTATTTTTAAAAAAGAGCTCAGTATCACTATTTTTTCCAATTTTTCATTTTTAGAGATAAAAGCGCTGAGAAACCATGAATAAATACATGGGATGGCAGGAGTTTGGTTATAATAATGTCACTTAATTCTTTCAGTTCCTCTGAGTTCTGTGCCAAAATGAAAGTTCAATTAGCTCCTTCTTCAGCTGTATTGAAAATAAAGAAGTGGAAAATATCTGACTTACAAAAAGAATTGTTTTCAACCCTTGAGACATTAATTTTTTTTTTTTAGTTTCTGGGAAGTACACCAAAAGACTTCATCAAAACTTCTTAAACAACTATTAATTAAACCTGTTCCTTTTTACTTAAAGACAACTTGTTTAACCCAAAATGCTCCAGTAGAGATAAGATATTTAAAATTGTGTTAGTAAAGATTTCTCAGTATCCCTTTTGGGGAGATACTTTTAAGCTGTATGCTATTTATTTAATTTTGAAAACTGGTCCTTTCTTTTCATAAACTACTCTCCTTCTCTATTCCCCACCTGAGGTATTGGCACGGTCCTTCATCAGTCACCCAAGCCAGATGGAGGGAAAGGCACCAAGCCCAGTGCTGTGCTTACCTCCTTGAATCAGGGTTTGCTTTGCTCTCCCAGGACTCTCACTCAGAAGGGATAGGGTGTTGGGAATAATCTGGACATGAAAGAGCAAAGTCATAACTCTGTAACATATGTTTGTATGCACATGTATGTATACATAAATTTGAAGATATTTTTCCAGGTTTCATGAGTATTAAAAGAAATTTCTCCTAGACCAAGTTATTGTATATTTTTCCCAGTTGATCCAAATAAATGCTGATAAATCATTAGTGCTGTTAAATCATTTTTCATCAAAATAATTATTAAATATGGGAGAAGAGAGGATTTAAAAAGCTGGTTTGTGAGCAAATGGACAGAAACAGTTCTGGGACTTCCTGGTGGTCCAGTGGTTAAGACTTTGTTCCCAATGCAGTGGGGCCCAGGTTTGATCCCTGGTCAGGGAACTAGATCCCACATGCTGCAACTAAGACCCAGCACAGTCAAATAAATAAATAATTTTTAAAAAAGAAAAGAAATACTTATTTTTAAAAAAGAGCTCAGTATCACTATTTTTTCCAATTTTTCATTTTTAGAGATAAAAGCGCTGAGAAACCATGAATAAATACATGGGATGGCAGGAGTTTGGTTATAATAATGTCACTTAATTCTTTCAGTTCCTCTGAGTTCTGTGCCAAAATGAAAGTTCAATTAGCTCCTTCTTCAGCTGTATTGAAAATAAAGAAGTGGAAAATATCTGACTTACAAAAAGAATTGTTTTCAACCCTTGAGACATTAATTTTTTTTTTTTAGTTTCTGGGAAGTACACCAAAAGACTTCATCAAAACTTCTTAAACAACTATTAATTAAACCTGTTCCTTTTTACTTAAAGACAACTTGTTTAACCCAAAATGCTCCAGTAGAGATAAGATATTTAAAATTGTGTTAGTAAAGATTTCTCAGTATCCCTTTTGGGGAGATACTTTTAAGCTGTATGCTATTTATTTAATTTTGAAAACTGGTCCTTTCTTTTCATAAACTACTCTCCTTCTCTATTCCCCACCTGAGGTATTGGCACGGTCCTTCATCAGTCACCCAAGCCAGATGGAGGGAAAGGCACCAAGCCCAGTGCTGTGCTTACCTCCTTGAATCAGGGTTTGCTTTGCTCTCCCAGGACTCTCACTCAGAAGGGATAGGGTGTTGGGAATAATCTGGACATGAAAGAGCAAAGTCATAAAATGAGAGTCACATCGTTCTCATTTCATTCTAGCATGTGTATTTTTTCAGTATTTTTCCGTATATAATTGTGTCCGCAGTAGCGCCTTGTGGCCCCAAATAGCCCTGTTTCTAAGGCCATCCTGATCAGACCCGTGTAAATATTAATAGGGAGGCCCATCTCCTGCTTCAGCATGCCACCATGCCTGAGTCAAGGAGACTCATGGACACTGGTACCTGAATTGTCCCTTTATTCCACCGGTGACGTGGCAGTGTCTGTGTCACCTAAGGTTCAGGGTGGGAGAGGAGTCCACCCTTCTCAGGATATGGGAGCTTGGGAAAGGGGAGGTGGTATTATGCTCAGGCCCACCAGTTTTAGGAGAAATGCACATGGAAACTGAAGATCTGGCAGTTCATTCACTTGCAAATGTCTTGTCTGCTTCCCTGGGAAAGTGAGTCCTGGGTGCATACCTCTGCCTTGAAAACCCAACATTGTGCCAAAACAGGTGTGGTCTGTGATGAGGGTTTTTAACCCCCCTAAGTCCTTTGGAAAGGTAAATGAGCCCGGATATAATCTTCTATATTCTGGTCCACTATACCTTTCTTATGGCGTGGCTGATATTAACATCAAGCTTCATGTTATCAGAATAAACAGTGTGTACCTTTGCCAAATATTTAAATTCCATTTTCTGAACCGCTTATTTTAGTTGTATGAATTGCAACCGTAATTGTTGAATTGTTGTTTGAACCGTATGGTTATAGCTGGAATAATATTCAAGCTATGATAAATATCAATTTAATGTCTTCCTGCAGGTTGTGAAATGCTAGTTGCTTATTTTCTCTGCCTTCACTCAGAGTTGACCTATACCTGCGTGTTACATGATACACCAGCCGCCTACCAAAGGAACAATCAGTGTGAATGAAATTCCATTGGAATGTGTGACAAACCCTTAATACTGTAGTTTATTTAATTTTGAAAACTGGCCCTTCTTTCCTCCCCTTTTTTGAGGTATTGGCACGGTCCTTCATCAGTCACCCAAGCCAGATGGCGGGAAAGGCACCAAGCCCAGTGCTGTGCTTACCTCCTTGAATCAGGGTTTGCTTTGCTCTCCCAGGACTCTCACTCAGAAGGGATAGGGTGTTGGGAATAATCTGGACATGAAAGAGCAAAGTCATAAAATGAGAGTCACATCGTTCTCATTTCATTCTAGCATGTGTATTTTTTCAGTATTTTCTGTATATAATTGTGTCCGCAGTAGCGCCTTGTGGCCCCAAATAGCCCTGTTTCTAAGGCCATCCTGATCAGACCCGTGTAAATATTAATAGGGAGGCCCATCTCCTGCTTCAGCATGCCACCATGCCTGAGTCAAGGAGACTCATGGACACTGGTACCTGAATTGTCCCTTTATTCCACCGGTGACGTGGCAGTGTCTGTGTCACCTAAGGTTCAGGGTGGGAGAGGAGTCCACCCTTCTCAGGATATGGGAGCTTGGGAAAGGGGAGGTGGTATTATGCTCAGGCCCACCAGTTTTAGGAGAAATGCACATGGAAACTGAAGATCTGGCAGTTCATTCACTTGCAAATGTCTTGTCTGCTTCCCTGGGAAAGTGAGTCCTGGGTGCATACCTCTGCCTTGAAAACCCAACATTGTGCCAAAACAGGTGTGGTCTGTGATGAGGGTTTTTAACCCCCCTAAGTCCTTTGGAAAGGTAAATGAGCCCGGATATAATCTTCTATATTCTGGTCCACTATACCTTTCTTATGGCGTGGCTGATATTAACATCAAGCTTCATGTTATCAGAATAAACAGTGTGTACCTTTGCCAAATATTTAAATTCCATTTTCTGAACCGCTTATTTTAGTTGTATGAATTGCAACCGTAATTGTTGAATTGTTGTTTGAACCGTATGGTTATAGCTGGAATAATATTCAAGCTATGATAAATATCAATTTAATGTCTTCCTGCAGGTTGTGAAATGCTAGTTGCTTATTTTCTCTGCCTTCACTCAGAGTTGACCTATACCTGCGTGTTACATGATACACCAGCCGCCTACCAAAGGAACAATCAGTGTGAATGAAATTCCATTGGAATGTGTGACAAACCCTTAAAATTTAGATTTTCTCTCCTTTTAGGTTGTTTTTGTTTGTTTGTTTATTTAACTTTAGTAGGATGGAAGGTTCTTTCTTCTAGTAAAGTATCCTTAAAATGAACCACTTGAGATGACATTTTTTGGTCACTAATTATTTCATTTCTTCATTAAATATGTGTGGAGTCACAGAGAGAACGTAGGTCCCTTGCAGCAAGTCCCATAGTTGATTAGTGGCAGAGTCAGGATTTGAACCTGTGCTCACCTGCCTCTCAAACCGAACTCTGAATCACCACTCTCAGTTGCTGCCTCTAGCTACCTGGGCCTGTGTTTGACCCCGGGTTTGCAGCTGGCAAGAAGAGCGGTGTGTGTCTACCTCAAACACTCACATTCTGAAGGGGAAGTCAGACATGGCCCCAGTAACGGAAGTGGGTTGGTGTCAGGAGTGGGCAGAGCAGAAACAAGGGCAGATGGGCTGAGCCCGATTTTAGGAGGACTTGTCTGCAGGTCACAGAAGGAATCTGGAGTTGGTCCCAGGGATGGGGAAGTCCCTGAAGGGTTTAAGCCGTAGAGTGACTTGATCAATTATATCTACAGAAACCCTCAGGACACCCCCAGCTGCAGCATGGGTTGGGGGGATGCAGTGAAGAGGGATCTGTGGGGAGGGAAAGCGAGTTAGGAGTTCCCTGGGCCAGAGTGGATGGAGACGGCGGGGGCCTCCAGAGTGTCTGGGAGGTAGAAGTTGCCAGACTTTGACCAAGTGGAAGAAGAGGCCAGAGAAGGGGTTGACAAGAAAGCGACGCCTGGATCCCAGCGACCAGTGGGAGGTGGCTGAGCCTCCTTGCTCGGCAAGGGGACAAAGCCCTTTCTGTTTCCCCATTGTTGATTTTGACCTGTACTCAGAGTTGAACCAAATGAAACCTTTTTGGCGGAATAATATTCAAGCTATGATAAATATCAATTTAATGTCTTCCTGCAGGTTGTGAAATGCTAGTTGCTTATTTTCTCTGCCTTCACTCAGAGTTGACCTATACCTGCGTGTTACATGATACACCAGCCGCCTACCAAAGGAACAATCAGTGTGAATGAAATTCCATTGGAATGTGTGACAAACCCTTAAAATTTAGATTTTCTCTCCTTTTAGGTTGTTTTTGTTTGTTTGTTTATTTAACTTTAGTAGGATGGAAGGTTCTTTCTTCTAGTAAAGTATCCTTAAAATGAACCACTTGAGATGACATTTTTTGGTCACTAATTATTTCATTTCTTCATTAAATATGTGTGGAGTCACAGAGAGAACGTAGGTCCCTTGCAGCAAGTCCCATAGTTGATTAGTGGCAGAGTCAGGATTTGAACCTGTGCTCACCTGCCTCTCAAACCGAACTCTGAATCACCACTCTCAGTTGCTGCCTCTAGCTACCTGGGCCTGTGTTTGACCCCGGGTTTGCAGCTGGCAAGAAGAGCGATGTGTGTGTCTACCTCAAACACTCACATTCTGAAGGGGAAGTCAGACATGGCCCCAGTAACGGAAGTGGGTTGGTGTCAGGAGTGGGCAGAGCAGAAACAAGGGCAGATGGGCTGAGCCCGATTTTAGGAGGACTTGTCTGCAGGTCACAGAAGGAATCTGGAGTTGGTCCCATGGATGGGGAAGTCCCTGAAGGGTTTAAGCCGTAGAGTGACTTGATCAATTATATCTACAGAAACCCTCAGGACACCCCCAGCTGCAGCATGGGTTGGGGGGATGCAGTGAAGAGGGATCTGTGGGGAGGGAAAGCGAGTTAGGAGTTCCCTGGGCCAGAGTGGATGGAGACGGCGGGGGCCTCCAGAGTGTCTGGGAGGTAGAAGTTGCCAGACTTTGACCAAGTGGAAGAAGAGGCCAGAGAAGGGGTTGACAAGAAAGCGACGCCTGGATCCCAGCGACCAGTGGGAGGTGGCTGAGCCTCCTTGCTCGGCAAGGGGACAAAGCCCTTTCTGTTTCTAGTGGCACAGCGACAGCCGTGCACCAGCGCTTGCTGACTTTCCAGGTTCCCCTGACGGTGCCTGCTGCCCACAGCTTTGCTGATGGAGACCTTTTAAGAATCCTGGGTGGTGTCAGGGACCTCATAGATGGTGGGGTGAAACTCCAAGTGTGATTAAGATAGGGTGATCTGAAGCAAACAGGGAGTGTCCCTTATCACACCCGACCCATGGACACCACACGCTTCCCCTCTGTGCCTTAAGGATTCTAAGGGGGGTTGTTACTCTGTAACTGACAGGGTGACCTGAACACAGCAGGTGATGCTGGTTGTTTGCTGTGGCAGGTGTGCGCGGCCCCTCCCGTGGTTCCTTCTGCGATTTGTGGGAAACTTTGCATCCCACGCGTCAGAGGTGTGGGTGCAGCCTGCGGCGTGGGCGCATTGTGGCTTGTTGCTCTGGGCGCTCCCTGCTGCCGATGGCAGGCACCTTCCCCAGCTCCGTTCTCTAGGTGTTAGAATTGCAGGAAGGTAAGACAGTGGACGGATGTTAGTACCTCCATCTGTCTCTAACTGAAGACCCTTGCTTTCCCCTGGAAATCCCAAGGACTCCAGGAAAAGGAAAGGCATCCCTTGTCCCCCCAGAAGCTTTGGGTGAATGCAGTGGCCAAGCTCTCAGACTTGTTTTGGCTTTTTGGTTTCACTGCCACTAGGTGGCATGACAGCATTGTTTTATTTCCATTTCATCGCGTTCAGTCTTGTCCAACTCTGCAACCCTATGGGCTGTAGTCCATCTCCTCTGTCCATGGGATTTCCAGGCAAGAATGCTGGAGTGGGTTGCCATGTCCTCTCCTAGGGGATCTTCCTGACCCAGGGATCAAACCTGTGTCTCCTGCGTTTCCTGCACTGCAGGCAGATTCTTTACCACTTGAGGCGTTGGGGAAGCCCATTTCACTGGACTCTGAAAAAAACAAGCTATTCCTTAATTCACTTTTCTTAAAACATAAAATTTTATTAAAATGTCTTCAACGTATCTGATTACTGAAAAACATTTGGAAAACACAGAAAACCTCACAGTAGAAATATTTAGAGGGGCTTCCCCTGGTGGTCCAGTGGATAAGGACACCACCTTGCAGTCCAAGGGGCGCTGGTTCGATCCCTGGCCTGGGAAGATCCCACGTGCCGCGGAGCGGCTGGACCAATGTGTCCAATTACCGAGCCGGAGCTCTGGAGCGCATGCGCCCAGAGCCGGTGCTCTGCAACGACAGACGCCACCACGATGGGAGGCCCACAGGAGCCAAAGAACAAAGATGGAGGAAAATAGAGAAATGAAAGACCAATAGAAGTGGCCCACCTGCTCCCCTCCCTCCCCAACCCGACCCCCGCCCAAAATAAATAAATAAATAAATAAAAAGAAATAAAATGTTTCACAGGGCCATTTAAAAAAAAAGAAATATTTAGAATGTAAATTTAAATTAGTAAAATGCTTGGACTTAGCAATTATTGTGTAATAAAAAAATTTTTTTTAATTGAAAAATTTCTGTATAATTGAAAACAAGTGAGAAGAAGTAAGTGCTATCTGCCCTCTGATCTGAACCTATGAATATAACTAATTGTGGATTGAAAATGTTGGGAGAGGAAATTCCAGAAAGTTCCAAAATTCAGAACTTGAATTTGCTGAGTACCAGTGGTTCAGTGGTTGAAGAATCTGCCTGCAGTGCAGAAGACACAGGAGATGTGAGTTCGATCCCCGTGTTGAGAAGCTCCCTTGGAGAAGAGCATGGCAACGCACTCCGTTATTCTTGCCTGGAGAACCCTTTGAACAGAGGTGGGCTACAATCCATGGATTACAAAGAGTTTGATGCACCTGAGCACTCAGTAACTATTTATACAGCATTTACATTGTTTTAGGTATTATAAGTAATTTAGAGATAAGGTATAAGGTAGGATGTGCATAGTGTTATGCAAATACTACTCTTTTTTTTTTTTTCTCTTTTTACTACTGTCTTTTAAATGTGCAACTTGAGCACCTGAGGATTTTACTATCCTCAGGAGCCCAGAACCAGTCACCCTCAGATACGGAGGGACAACAGTGTGTGCCCCGTCTGTGTTCATTATGAGCCATCGTTTATGAACAAGGCCACGTGTCGTCTGCACATTGAAGAGGTATCCCTCTTGATGTAAAGGTACCCCTAGATCCTAGCCCAGATTGCCTGCCATCCATATTAATGATGTAGTCTCTGCCCTGGATATGACCTTTGGCTCTTAGTGACTATCTAGGCATAGCTACAGAAAATAGCTAATAACGGGAAATAACTGATTACTGAATTGAAGAGTACTGGGAGCTGCATGAGGCTGGGAGAGGAAGGATGGGAGGGGACTTGTCAGAGAAAAGGCAGCAGGTTATCAGGGGATTGGAAGAGCCTGCCTGCGGGGCCAGAGCTGTGGTGGCAGTTATGGTCAGGCCAGGCCATGTGGCTCAGTTCTGCGAAGTTCATGGCACACTTGCAGTTCTGGAAAGGAAGCCCGTGAACTGAGTGAGTTTGATCCCAGTGGCACCGCTGGGAGCCGTGGCAGGTCTAAGACCAAGCCTTACCCGGTAGCCTGGAAAAGCCCTTCTCCCAGGAAACTGCAGCTGTGAAATCAGAGGCTCTTTTCTGAACTCCCTTCAAGGTCACTATTCAAGGAAATAAAGAAGCAGTAAACAGATTGCACAGGCTCTCAAAATTCCCAGGGGCCTTTGGGGAGCCTGGGATGTCCCTACTGAGGGGTGTGTTTTTCCTTCCAGTTCCTGAGTGAAAAGGGCAGGAGAAAAGTCTTGTTTGTAAAGCCTGCTGAACTCCCTTCTTTTGAGGCACTGGCCCAGATCCCATGGACTTTCCCCTCTGTATCATCTCTGTGTTCCAACCTTTGCCCTTCCTGGAGTGTTTCTGATAAATATCACTTGGTTGTCATTTTTCTTTCCCCTGGTCTGCACTTTGAGTTGCCCCACCAGTAAGTGTTATATGTAAACAGGCCCCTGTTTTGTTTTTTAAAAAGTGTTATTTATGTAATTATACGAAAGACCCAGGTGGCCTGCCTGTTCTTTCAGAGGGGATTGGGAGAAAAGAACACAGAAATTGGACCTTAACTCATTCCAAAGACTGTGGCCCTAATTCACCCTGAGATCCGGAGGGACAACAGTGTGTGCCCCGTCTGTGTTCATTATGAGCCATCGTTTATGAACAAGGCCACGTGTCGTCTGCACATTGAAGAGGTATCCCTCTTGATGTAAAGGTACCCCTAGATCCTAGCCCAGATTGCCTGCCATCCATATTAATGATGTAGTCTCTGCCCTGGATATGACCTTTGGCTCTTAGTGACTATCTAGGCATAGCTACAGAAAATAGCTAATAACGGGAAATAACTGATTACTGAATTGAAGAGTACTGGGAGCTGCATGAGGCTGGGAGAGGAAGGATGGGAGGGGACTTGTCAGAGAAAAGGCAGCAGGTTATCAGGGGATTGGAAGAGCCTGCCTGCGGGGCCAGAGCTGTGGTGGCAGTTATGGTCAGGCCAGGCCATGTGGCTCAGTTCTGCGAAGTTCATGGCACACTTGCAGTTCTGGAAAGGAAGCCCGTGAACTGAGTGAGTTTGATCCCAGTGGCACCGCTGGGAGCCGTGGCAGGTCTAAGACCAAGCCTTACCCGGTAGCCTGGAAAAGCCCTTCTCCCAGGAAACTGCAGCTGTGAAATCAGAGGCTCTTTTCTGAACTCCTTCAAGGTCACTATTCAAGGAAATAAAGAAGCAGTAAACAGATTGCACAGGCTCTCAAAATTCCCAGGGGCCTTTGGGGAGCCTGGGATGTCCCTACTGAGGGGTGTGTTTTTCCTTCCAGTTCCTGAGTGAAAAGGGCAGGAGAAAAGTCTTGTTTGTAAAGCCTGCTGAACTCCCTTCTTTTGAGGCACTGGCCCAGATCCCATGGACTTTCCCCTCTGTATCATCTCTGTGTTCCAACCTTTGCCCTTCCTGGAGTGTTTCTGATAAATATCACTTGGTTGTCATTTTTCTTTCCCCTGGTCTGCACTTTGAGTTGCCCCACCAGTAAGTGTTATATGTAAACAGGCCCCTGTTTTGTTTTTTAAAAAGTGTTATTTATGTAATTATACGAAAGACCCAGGTGGCCTGCCTGTTCTTTCAGAGGGGATTGGGAGAAAAGAACAAAGAAATTGGACCTTAACTCATTCCAAAGACTGTGGCCCTAATTAAGCCAAAGTCATTCAATCATACAAGAGACTAGGTCTAAGCACTGTAAAAGAAAAAGAACCCTAAAATATGCTCAGGCCGCTTACTTTTCAATAAACGAAGCCTTCAAGTTCAGAGTTAAGACTACTGGATGCCTGTCTCCCAGTTTTTTATATAGAGTAATCAAGGTTTAACGATGGTAGTTTAAGCAGTGATGATACCGCCTAAAATGACAGCAGAGCTGATGGGAAGTTGGACAAACCAGGTTCAGATCTGGGCCCTGAGTCCCCCTCTTGTTGAGCAACTAGAGGAAATATTTTAACCTTTTTGTTTCCTCATCTCGATGATAGAGGTATCAGTACCATCTACTGAGTTGTTTGTGAGAATTGA
Organism: Tragulus kanchil; assembly: GCA_022376925.1. Taxonomy (NCBI): domain Eukaryota; kingdom Metazoa; phylum Chordata; class Mammalia; order Artiodactyla; family Tragulidae; genus Tragulus; species Tragulus kanchil. The sequence continues at coordinate 126,384,156 of JAIOJX010000005.1, read as the reverse complement.
AGTACCTGATGAGGGAGAAATGTTAGAATCATAACTTCAAACCAGAAAACTCCTCGAAAGGTAATCCATCCAATTCCCCTTCTGTAATGACCAAAGAAAGTGAAGATCAGAGAGGTAAAGTTCTCTGTCCACAGTCACCCAGCAAGACCAAGACCCAGGTCCAGCTTGGGGTCCATTGAGCCCCCTCTTACGTCAAGTGCCATCCACAAGTGCAGTGGCATCGAGCTATTCAACCATATTAATCCACTGGCGGGGCGGCTTTTTTCTCCCACCCAAGTGGGTCAGCAAATTTAATTCTCCACTGAAACTGCTCCCTTTCTGCTTCACTTCAGCTGAGGGATGGTATACAGACAGCATTTCAACAGGGCTAGCGATGGGCTTTCTGATAAAGGGGGCCATGTGACCGTTTCAGGAGCAGGTCTAAACCTTGGAAGCCGTGCCTTCTACGTGTATAGATGATTGCTTTTCTAGAGGGGAAGTAACAAGCTTTAAAGTTAACAGAAAAGGTAAGGAAGGAGTTCGGGAGAGAATGGATACAGGTTTATATATGGCCGAGTCCCTTCGATGGTCACCTGAAGCTATCACAACATTGTGAATTGACTATACTCCACTCCAAAATAAAAGGTTTAAAAAAATAGTGAGGAAGGGAGGTAAATAGTAATAGAGCTTTTAAAACTCCCTTAATGTAGAAGTAAACCCAGTAATAGAAAAGTACCATGAAAATAAGCCCTATCATTCTCAAGGGAACTTGCCCCAGTGAGAAATGTGCATTGTGGCCTTGCGTGTTCAAAGCCCAAGTTCACTGGTGCTTAAGGCTTTCTGTCGGGCCTACATCTGGCTGGATGACTGTAAACTGTTCAACTGAAAGTTAAAAGGTAGATGAAGTGGTTGAAAAAGAATCAAAACGAAAATGTGTGAGCTCTTCTCAGTTTGGGAGTCCATAGCCGCATTACAGATACCACTGTGTCTCCCACTTTGTTCTAGGCTATTTAAAGAGAATTCAGTCCTTGATTTCCCCTCAGTGATTTTTGAAAGTCATTTCTCAGTTTTTATTGCCAGAGACCTCTATCCTTTCTTTTTTTACTTTTTTTTTTTTTGCCTCTAAGTCATCGTGTATTTTTTATCCATCTTTATTCTTCGGCCTGTGTGGGCCTCCCATTGCAGTGGCCTCTCTGGTTGCAGAGCACCAGCTCTGGGCGCATGTGCTCCAGAGCGCTGGCTCATAATTGGACACACCAACCCAGCTGTTCTCGGCATGTGGAATCTTCCTGGGCCAGGGATGGAACCGATACCCCTTGCACTGCAAGACGGCCTCTTTACCCACTCGACCACCAGGGAAGCCCAGATCTCTATTCTTTTTTAAAGGAGGAAATTGAAAAGATGGAGGCTGATAATTCTTCTCCTTAGCCTGACTTTAAATTAACTTTGTTTCCCAGCACAAGTGTATTTATGCAAGCTGAGTTTCAGAGAAGAAGATGTGGAGCCAGTTTTCTCTTCCTTCACAAACCAAAAGATGGCAGGTGATTAGGAGGTTTGCCCAGGAGAGCAGATGTTGTAACACTACTTCATCCGCTTCACACCTTTCATTGACTGTGACCTTGAACCAGGAAGTTGAGAAGAGCACTGCTGAGCTGTTTGCTTAATAATGTGGGGTTTTTCTGTGCTCACCAGTTCCTCATTGCATTTGGAAAGGTGAAATGGGAAAGTGTAGTAATTCCTTAATCCTTTGCTTTATTCAAGACCTTTGAAACATGTTTAGATGCCACATTTGAAAATTAAGGTATTTGGTATGCCTCTGTGGTCTTTTATTTTATGGCTTATATTAGTCTCTTGAATATCTTGATAAGGAAAATAACTAACCTTAGTGAATCTGAGCTTTTTGATTCAGCACACACGCACTTCCTGTTTTCAGTCACTCACATATAATTCTACAGCTTTGGCAGTTCCTGTGTGTGCTGTTTTGCCACTTTTGGTATGTTTGCCACTTCGGTGGGTTGCCCACATCTGCATGCTCATCACTTTAAATAGCTGTGTAGTATTTTATTCTCCCCATACTCCGTCCCCTGCTTGGCCGTTCCCTCATTGTTTCTAGCTTTTCACTCTTAAAGATGGTGCAGCTGGCTGCATCTTTGTGGAAGTGTGTAGTTTCTCCCTTGGGACCCCCAAGTTCCTAGAAAGTCACTTTTTCTCTAGGGAGCTGTCCGGGAGTGGGGAAGAGGCAGCCATGTGGAGCCTGGGCATTTCTGCCGGTCAGCAGAGAAGGGGGAGGCCAGTGTGTCGTTCCCAGCCCCAGTGTGAATGGTCCTATGGAAAAGTCCAGCGTGCGGTTCACTGCTGATTCAGTCACAGGCCTTCAGGGCCGGGAGGACTGTGCCAGTCTCCTGCCCCTGCTGAGCTCCGAGCATGTTGAGTTTTTATTATTTCAGAGAAGAAGGAAGCTCGCTGCCGGTCATCGCAGGGCAAGCGTAGTTCTGATGCAGAGAGGGGTGCTTGCGGATGGAGACATGAGGTACCGCCTTCACTCTCTGCCTTCCTCTCGGTCTTGTTCTGTGCCTGGTGTGTCTGGGACTGCTGGGGATGCCCTCTCCTGAAATCGTGAAACCATGAATGAATCATCGCCAACATATTTAGACAAAGCAGCTACGAAAACCAGAGCTCTGGTTCCGAATGAAGCGGCCCTGGGGAACTGTGTGCCTGTTGGTGTGTTTACTTTCGTGCTGATGAATGTCTGCACACAGAGCTACTGGGAATCCTATTCATGGAAACACTTTAGAAAATAAATAGGAGCGGGTTTGGGTGCTTATATATTCCCTTCCAAATATAGAAAGGTATAATTCACGTTGAGCAGCCTAGGGATTTGAAATATGTTTAGATGCCACATTTGTAAATTAAGGTATTTGGTATGCCTCTGTGGTCTTTTATTTTATGGCTTATATTAGTCTCTTGAATATCTTGATAAGGAAAATAACTAACCTTAGTGAATCTGAGCTTTTTGATTCAGCACACACGCACTTCCTGTTTTCAGTCACTCACATATAATTCTACAGCTTTGGCAGTTCCTGTGTGTGCTGTTTTGCCACTTTTGGTATGTTTGCCACTTCGGTGGGTTGCCCACATCTGCATGCTCATCACTTTAAATAGCTGTGTAGTATTTTATTCTCCCCATACTCCGTCCCCTGCTTGGCCGTTCCCTCATTGTTTCTAGCTTTTCACTCTTAAAGATGGTGCAGCTGGCTGCATCTTTGTGGAAGTGTGTAGTTTCTCCCTTGGGACCCCCAAGTTCCTAGAAAGTCACTTTTTCTCTAGGGAGCTGTCCGGGAGTGGGGAAGAGGCAGCCATGTGGAGCCTGGGCATTTCTGCCGGTCAGCAGAGAAGGGGGAGGCCAGTGTGTCGTTCCCAGCCCCAGTGTGAATGGTCCTATGGAAAAGTCCAGCGTGCGGTTCACTGCTGATTCAGTCACAGGCCTTCAGGGCCGGGAGGACTGTGCCAGTCTCCTGCCCCTGCTGAGCTCCGAGCATGTTGAGTTTTTATTATTTCAGAGAAGAAGGAAACTCGCTGCCGGTCATCGCAGGGCGAAGCGTAGTTCTGATGCAGAGAGGGGTGCTTGCGGATGGAGACATGAGGTACCGCCTTCACTCTCTGCCTTCCTCTCGGTCTTGTTCTGTGCCTGGTGTGTCTGGGACTGCTGGGGATGCCCTCTCCTGAAATCGTGAAACCATGAATGAATCATCGCCAACATATTTAGACAAAGCAGCTACGAAAACCAGAGCTCTGGTTCCGAATGAAGCGGCCCTGGGGAACTGTGTGCCTGTTGGTGTGTTTACTTTCGTGCTGATGAATGTCTGCACACAGAGCTACTGGGAATCCTATTCATGGAAACACTTTAGAAAATAAATAGGAGCGGGTTTGGGTGCTTATATATTCCCTTCCAAATATAGAAAGGTATAATTCACGTTTCGAGCAGCCTAGGGGATCTGTAAGAAGATAAAACCTGTATTTACTCACTCTGGTGTTGGGGAAACGTACACTTGTGCCCAGAGGGGATTATGAAAATTTATTGTGTGCTTCCTGAGGTTTTTCACTTCTTTGTAAAGTAGGCATATTTTCATTGTATAATGTTTTCTGGTTGTGAGTTACTGTGGACTCTTCAAGGAAGTCTTTCTGTATAAATAACCCCCAGAACTTGGTTGTAATTCTTTACCTCTTGATTTTGCTGAAATGACTGAGTTGGCCGTGCACTGTGAAATCTGAGATTCTAAAAAATGGCTCTCAATGTAAGAAGTTAGGATTATCTAGTTCCTTCCTGATAATCAATGCTGGCAATATCTGTGTCTCGAGCAGAGATTTGAGCTTACTGGAATGCATCTGGGAGACGAAGATAGTGGTCCTTGCCCATATGAGCAAGGAAATACAGTCGCAGGCTACGTGAAGGATGGTGAGGGAGCACCATCGTCAGCCAACCTGCCTCTGTAAATTAGCTGCCGTTGTCTCTGAGAGCACACTCGAACGCACTTCCTAAGTCAGTCCTTCTACTTGGCCTTCGTGGATGATGTGATCTTGCTTGTCTGGCCCTAATCAAGCATGGCGATCTTGTGGCCAGATTTGCTTTTTTTTTCTTTTTTTAAATCTGAAGCCAATTGTGTAACCCATGAGCTTTTAAGAGGATTTGGGACTTTTAATTCACTAGTTTGGTTTATCACAGCCTAGCACTTAACAGCAGGTTTCAAAACCAGAATCTGGTATTTCTCCTCAGCGTCGTAATCTTGGCCAGTGTGTTCAGAATGTAAAAAGGTCAAGTTAGAGACTAAGTTTATCAGCACAAAGTCAGCAAAGGGAAGGGACAGAATGGGGCCTGGGGTGGCTAGAACAGGAAGGCATAGAATCTGGCTTTAAAAATACCCTGGCTGGTCTTTATTTGTTGCATCTTTCCATACCTCTCCTTTGTGCTTTATAGAGCACATGGGGGTAATGATTATTAACATCCTTTGTAAAGCTTTAAATGCTATTAAAAAGTATTAATGAAACAACAAGGTCCTACTGTATAGCACTGGGGAGTGTGTTCACCCATCTGTGACAAACCATAATGGAAAAGAATATGAAGAAGATATATATATACATTCAGATACAAATAGATAGATCTCTGAATCACTTTGCTGCACAACAGAAAGTAACACAACATTGTACATCAACCATACTTCAAAAAAATAAATTTTAAATAGATCCATGATCCTTGTTCCTGATGACTTGGGAGAATCTGAAGTGGTTCCCCACTTTGACATTAGTCAGGAAACCCTGATTGGTTCATGTAATAAAAGATTTTTACCTCTTGATTTTGCTGAAATGACTGAGTTGGCGTGCACTGTGAAATCTGAGATTCTAAAAAATGGCTCTCAATGTAAGAAGTTAGGATTATCTAGTTCCTTCCTGATAATCAATGCTGGCAATATCTGTGTCTCGAGCAGAGATTTGAGCTTACTGGAATGCATCTGGGAGACGAAGATAGTGGTCCTTGCCCATATGAGCAAGGAAATACAGTCGCAGGCTACGTGAAGGATGGTGAGGGAGCACCATCGTCAGCCAACCTGCCTCTGTAAATTAGCTGCCGTTGTCTCTGAGAGCACACTCAACGCACTTCCTAAGTCAGTCCTTCTACTTGGCCTTCGTGGATGATGTGATCTTGCTTGTCTGGCCCTAATCAAGCATGGCGATCTTGTGGCCAGATTTGCTTTTTTTTTCTTTTTTTAAATCTGAAGCCAATTGTGTAACCCATGAGCTTTTAAGAGGATTTGGGACTTTTAATTCACTAGTTTGGTTTATCACAGCCTTGCACTTAACAGCAGGTTTCAAAACCAGAATCTGGTATTTCTCCTCAGCGTAATCTTGGCCAGTGTGTTCAGAATGTAAAAAGGTCAAGTTAGAGACTAAGTTTATCAGCACAAAGTCAGCAAAGGGAAGGGACAGAATGGGGCCTGGGGTGGCTAGAACAGGAAGGCATAGAATCTGGCTTTAAAAATACCCTGGCTGGTCTTTATTTGTTGCATCTTTCCATACCTCTCCTTTGTGCTTTATAGAGCACATGGGGGTAATGATTATTAACATCCTTTGTAAAGCTTTAAATGCTATTAAAAAGTATTAATGAAACAACAAGGTCCTACTGTATAGCACTGGGGAGTGTGTTCACCCATCTGTGACAAACCATAATGGAAAAGAATATGAAGAAGATATATATATACATTCAGATACAAATAGATAGATCTCTGAATCACTTTGCTGCACAACAGAAAGTAACACAACATTGTACATCAACCATACTTCAAAAAAATAAATTTTAAAAATAGATCCATGATCCTTGTTCCTGATGACTTGGGGAGAATCTGAAGTGGTTCCCCCACTCTTTGTACCATTTGTCAGATTCAGGAAAAAGGCTGGTTTCCATTGATCTGGCCTTCAATGAAGTGCTGGTGCCCACCTCTTGGGGTCTGTGTAACAGCAGCTCTCATGTGTACAAGCATCTTCTGCGGAAAAGCTAAATGAACCCCTTTTAGAAAATCTTATCTTCAGGGGAGGATCGTCCGCTGAAGAAGTCGCTAATCTGGATCTTTGAAGGCTTCTTGTCACCCTGTTCGCTTCCCCCCCCAGCCCCCACCTCTGGAGAACCTGCAGTGCTGAGCAGTCAACCAGACAGCCGCCATCTCTGCGCTTGACTGATGGATTAGCACCATTTCTTTGGAGCCTTTGAGCGTCTTTTGATTCTGTCCAACAGCAGTTGTTGATCTCACGATCTGCTTGGCTCTGGCCATGGATCTCCAAACAGTAACTTTATGAGCTGCTAATGCTGGGATGGCAGAGCTCCGCGTCCCATGCTCTGCTGATATGAGTTGTGAGGCCACCAAGGCGGAGCTGGGGACTCACTCAAACATCGGGCAAACAAGAGTGCATAAGGATGACTTTGCTTGCAAAGTGGCGTTTCCTGGAAGCATCTCGGTTGCGCTGTTAATTTCAGTTTAAGGTTCAGCTCGGCTGTCACCTTGCAGGTTTTGTGGAGAGCCATAAATCCCACACATGACCCTAAACATAACTGTGCTGCTGACCCAGGTCACCTTCCACAAGGCCATGCTCCCTGAGGCAGATCTCGTTTGACCTTCCAGCCAGGACCTAAGGGGCCAGAGGCTGCGGCTCTATGGAGAGTGGTGTTTGATAGGGTGGGATGAACTGGTGCTCTCTGTGTTTCCTAGGAGGCAGAGAGACTGGCCTGGCCCCAGGACTGGGACCTCTGCTTCCATGGGCTCCCGGGAAATATCCAACAGGCGTGAAACAAGAGCAGAGACATCAGTGAAATATCAGGGTCATGGGGGCCCCTGCATTGGGCAGACAGGCGAGTGCTGAGGCCCTGAGGCTTCAGAGGCTGTGAGTCTCCAGGAAAACACCGGCCTCGAGGCCTGTTTTGATTCATGGACTTGGGAGAATCTGAAGTGGTTCCCCCACTCTTTGTACCATTTGTCAGATTCAGGAAAAAGGCTGGTTTCCATTGATCTGGCCTTCAATGAAGTGCTGGTGCCCACCTCTTGGGGTCTGTGTAACAGCAGCTCTCATGTGTACAAGCATCTTCTGCGGAAAAGCTAAATGAACCCCTTTTCGGAAATCTTATCTTCGGGGGAGGATCGTCCGCTGAAGAAGTCGCTAATCTGGATCTTTGAAGGCTTCTTGTCACCCTGTTCGCTTCCCCCCCCAGCCCCCACCTCTGGAGAACCTGCAGTGCTGAGCAGTCAACCAGACAGCCGCCATCTCTGCGCTTGACTGATGGATTAGCACCATTTCTTTGGAGCCTTTGAGCGTCTTTTGATTCTGTCCAACAGCAGTTGTTGATCTCACGATCTGCTTGGCTCTGGCCATGGATCTCCAAACAGTAACTTTATGAGCTGCTAATGCTGGGATGGCAGAGCTCCGCGTCCCATGCTCTGCTGATATGAGTTGTGAGGCCACCAAGGCGGAGCTGGGGACTCACTCAAACATCGGGCAAACAAGAGTGCATAAGGATGACTTTGCTTGCAAAGTGGCGTTTCCTGGAAGCATCTCGGTTGCGCTGTTAATTTCAGTTTAAGGTTCAGCTCGGCTGTCACCTTGCAGGTTTTGTGGAGAGCCATAAATCCCACACATGACCCTAAACATAACTGTGCTGCTGACCCAGGTCACCTTCCACAAGGCCATGCTCCCTGAGGCAGATCTCGTTTGACCTTCCAGCCAGGACCTAAGGGGCCAGAGGCTGCGGCTCTATGGAGAGTGGTGTTTGATAGGGTGGGATGAACTGGTGCTCTCTGTGTTTCCTAGGAGGCAGAGAGACTGGCCTGGCCCCCAGGACTGGGACCTCTGCTTCCATGGGCTCCGGAAGTATCCAACAGGCGTGAAACAAGAGCAGAGACATCAGTGAAATATCAGGGTCATGGGGGCCCCTGCATTGGGCAGACAGGCGAGTGCTGAGGCCCTGAGGCTTCAGAGGCTGTGAGTCTCCAGGAAAACACCCAGGCCTGGCTCCAGTCCCCTGGATCTAGGGCAAGGCCTGAGAATTTATATTTTAACAGAGAAATCCTGGCATCAGATGTCAGACCACAGAATAAACCTGGGGGCTCCCACTGTCTAGTTTTGTGATCTTGGACAAGTGGATGTAATCTTTTCTATGAGATATGGGGTTAATGCCTCATAGAGTTATTATAAAGATGACAGGAGATACAATATGTAAAGCAGCAAGTCTTCAAAAAGTGTACTTACTAGAACTGTATTTATTATTGTTAATATTGACACATAGAGAAGGAAGAAGGTAAAAAGGTTAGGGAAAGGTGAAATCACAGTAGAAAACAGAAAAATGGGGTGTGTAGGGATGCCTCTCAACAATTCGCACAAAAAAGTATGAATCTAAACACTTTTTTAAAGTAATTTTCAAAACAGACCAGATCTTGAAATTCAGTTGCAGCAAGTGATTTTTAACTAATAATAACTTTTAAAAATCTTTGAGTAGTTAACTTATTTAAAGATATAAAAAGAGATATACAGTCAAAATTCTTTCTCCTTGCTGCTATCCTACACTTGAGCCCAGGAACACAGGTAACCACTTTTGATTCTACTTAATAAACAGCATGGGCTTTCCAGGTGGCGCTCATAGTGAAGAGCCTGCCCACCAGCACAGGAGAGGTGGGTTCAATTCCTGGGTCAGGAAGATCCCCTGGTGGAGGACATGGCAACCCACTCCAGTATTCTTGCTTGGAGAATTCCATGGACAGAGGAGCCTAGTGGGTTGCAGTCCATAGGGTCGCAAAGAGTTGGACATGACTGAAGTGACTTAGCACACACACCCGCAATAAATAACATGAGTAGTAATAATGATTTTTATGTACAACTTCCTATATGCCAGACACAGTTCTAAGTGCTTTGTGAGTAGTAACTTATTTCCCAGTGCTGGGGCGGAGGCTGTCATTTTGTCCTTTTCACAAGTGAGCAAACTGAAGCACAGAGAGGTTAAGTCACTTGCCCAGGATTGTTCAGCAATGTGGTGGAGCAGGGTTTCAAACCCAGGCAGTTCAGCCCCAGAATGCCTGGATTTATCCTTTGTGTCATCCTTCATGAGTCTCTTTATGCAAATATAGGCAAGATGCTAATTTTCCCTGACAGGTAGCACAGTGTTCTTGTTCTGTGCCTGTGTTTTGCTCCACACTTAATCTTAGAAATCATCCCATCTCATGACAGGCAGCGCCTCCTCACTATTTTTGAACAATACTATGTGATTTGATTCAAGATCCCCTTTTAGAGTCCAACCAGGAAGTAGAGACCAAATTGTATCTTGATACTTGCCCCACTGATTATTATCAGAGTGAGGAATTAACTGAATAAAGCTAGGTCTGCCAGCCAGGTCTTTTCATTGAGGCTTGCTATTATTAAGTTTCAAAATTGGACGTGGGAATCACAGAGGGAAAGATGGAAGAGCATTTGTCAGTCCCAAAGTGTTTCCAGGTAATACAAAGTGTCACACAAAAGAAAGGCTCCAGCAAAATGATCACCCTGTGTTCCTGAGGAATCCTCCCTAATGTAAGCCCCTCCCAGAGTCCGTCCCCGTCCTGTGTGTGAGGCTGTGCTCCATTCTTGTCTCTGTGGCAGCCTGGCAAAGTGGAAGAGATGGCGCTCTTCCCACGAGAGGGAGAATGGAAGGGGAAGTGAGCTAGGTAATCCGCAGGTGCAGGGACCCGAAAGACTCAACAGCTGGTAGGTGGTAGACTCTAGTCTCATGGATTCTTTTTTCTGGCAGAATATATCCGTAGGCAACAGTCTTTAGTCCACTTGGGATTTGTTTGTTTGTTCTTCATTCTTTTTTTGGCTGGACTGGGTCTTGGTTGCTGCACTCAGGCTTTCTCTAATTGCAGCGCATGGGGGCTGCTCTCTAGTTGCCGGGTGAGGGCTTCTCATTGCAGTGGTTTCTCTTGTTGCAGAGCACAGACTCTGGGCAGGCGGGCTCAATAGTCATGGCGTACAGGTTTAGTTGCTCTGAGGCATGTGGAGTCTTCCCCAACCAGGGATCAAACCCATGTCCCTGGCGTTGGTAGGTGGATTTCTTAACTACTGGACCACCAGGAAAGTCCAGTTCACTTGGTTGCTTACTGGCTCTTTCCCCCTGGTGATTACTTTAAACGACTTTCAGGGTTTGCTTCCCCAGACTTAAGCTACAGGTGGGGTTTTCCACAGCCAGTGCCTCTCAGCAAGATGAACTTGATGAGAAGCAGTTGATAATTGCTTTCTGCTACACATCTTTGTTAGAAAAAGACCTGGGTTTAGCAACAATCTGTTTGGGTGAGAAGGAAAAATTATTATGGACTGACTCAAATCCAGAAGGAAGCAGATATGAAATTCATTTTGAAAAAATGAGAATTCAGCTTAGGAGAAGAATAAGAAAGCAAAATTGTCTCTATCTTCCTTATTTACTGGAGATGAGAATCATATTTCATATTCACTTTAAGGTACTTTTGTAACTGTAGAATGTGTTATATTGATCATCCAACAGGAAAGTGGAAGAGCATTTGTCAGTCCCAAAGTGTTTCCAGGTAATACAAAGTGTCACACAAAAGAAAGGCTCCAGCAAAATGATCACCCTGTGTTCCTGAGGAATCCTCCTAATGTAAGCCCCTCCCAGAGTCCGTCCCCGTCCTGTGTGTGAGGCTGTGCTCCATTCTTGTCTCTGTGGCAGCCTGGCAAAGTGGAAGAGATGGCGCTCTTCCCACGAGAGGGAGAATGGAAGGGGAAGTGAGCTAGGTAATCCGCAGGTGCAGGGACCCGAAGACTCAACAGCTGGTAGGTGGTAGACTCTAGTCTCATGGATTCTTTTTTCTGGCAGAATATATCCGTAGGCAACAGTCTTTAGTCCACTTGGGATTTGTTTGTTTGTTCTTCATTCTTTTTTTGGCTGGACTGGGTCTTGGTTGCTGCACTCAGGCTTTCTCTAATTGCAGCGCATGGGGGCTGCTCTCTAGTTGCCGGGTGAGGGCTTCTCATTGCAGTGGTTTCTCTTGTTGCAGAGCACAGACTCTGGGCAGGCGGGCTCAATAGTCATGGCGTACAGGTTTAGTTGCTCTGAGGCATGTGGAGTCTTCCCCAACCAGGATCAAACCCATGTCCCTGGCGTTGGTAGGTGGATTTCTTAACTACTGGACCACCAGGAAAGTCCAGTTCACTTGGTTGCTTACTGGCTCTTTCCCCCTGGTGATTACTTTAAACGACTTTCAGGGTTTGCTTCCCCAGACTTAAGCTACAGGTGGGGTTTTCCACAGCCAGTGCCTCTCAGCAAGATGAACTTGATGAGAAGCAGTTGATAATTGCTTTCTGCTACACATCTTTGTTAGAAAAAGACCTGGGTTTAGCAACAATCTGTTTGGGTGAGAAGGAAAAATTATTATGGACTGACTCAAATCCAGAAGGAAGCAGATATGAAATTCATTTTGAAAAAATGAGAATTCAGCTTAGGAGAAGAATAAGAAAGCAAAATTGTCTCTATCTTCCTTATTTACTGGAGATGAGAATCATATTTCATATTCACTTTAAGGTACTTTTTGTAACTGTAGAATGTGTTTTCTTTAAACTCTGTATATCTTTACATGCACACTTTTGTGTTCCTTGTTTTCAAAGCAGTTAATTTTCCAAATCCTTTTCTGATACAAACAGAATCCTTTTCTTTATGTGACTTATATCTAAACCTGTTTTTCTTTTCTTTTTTTTTCCTTTTTGGCTTACAAATTCTTAGTTCTCTGACCAGGCACCGAACCCTTGGCCCTCAGCATGCTTAGTGTGGAGTCCTAACTATAGGCAGCCAGAGAATTCCCAGAGTCTACTTTTCTTATAAAAATTGCTTGCTAGTGCCGTTTTGTTTATCGCCACCGAGGATGGGTTGATGGCAGCCTAAAGGTATCAACAGCTTGTTTGTTATTAGGTTATCATTGTACAGTTTATTTGAAAATAATCCGTATTTCGGAAAACTAAAGTAAAATTTTATATCTTAAAGGGCTTCAGTTTGACCTCCAGCCTGCCAGACGTAATACTCCTCTTGTTAGGGTCTTTGTTGTTGTTTAGTCTCTAAGTCGTGTCCAACTTTTGCAACCCCATGGACTGTGGCCTTAAATTTGCTTAAAGACCTTCAGAAGCCAATGAGACAATGCAGGTGAGAGTTTTGTCAAAATTCCAGCCCATAAGAAACACTGACAGATGCTAATTGTTACTATTACCTATAAAAGTGAGTGTGATTATACCCCCTCCACCTACCTCAGACGTGTCGGCTGAAGATCAGGGGTCCAGTGTGTGTGTGTGTGAGAGAGAGTGAAAGAGAGAAAGACGGAGTAGAAAACTTTCACTGAGACCACCATCCGTAGAGGTCACTGACAGAGCGGTAATAAGGAAGCCAATCCTCCTCTCCCAATGAGGTGTCCTTGAACAGTGCAGAAACTCACTTTGCTGACACTGCCCTCTGAGTTTTTATGGAGGCCTTGGCTCCAGAGAAGACTCCATGGGAGGACCTGCTGCCACCGAACCCCGTTATATTCTATGACAGTCACAGAGGCCCCCAGGAATTTGGGAGGGGAAGCTGATGCTCTGTGAAGGCAGAGACTCACCCATGCCGGGCACGTGGGAGAATGCAGACCTCTGTCTGACCCCAAGTCCAGGCCTCTTTTGTGCTGCCTCTCTGGGGGAAGTTGTTTAGTCATTAAGTCGGGTCTAAGTTTTTGTAACCCTGTGGACTCGCCCTCCAGGCTGCTCTGTCCATGAGATTCTCCAGGCACGAATACTGGAGTGGGTTGCCATTTCCTTCTCCAGGGGATCTTCCTGACCCAGGGATGGAACCTATGTCTCCTGCACTGCAGGTGGCTTCCTTACTGCTGAGCCACCAGGGAAACACTGGGGAAATTAGGGTGAAGAAAAACTGGCATCACCCCTGCAAACAGACAGGAGACAAAAGGAGTGGGCAGTCTTTAGAAGGTAGGAGACCAGGCTGAGGGCATTTCTCTTAGAAATAAAATGATAATGACAGAGGCAATTGCACCTTATAAAAGTGGAGGATAAAGTCCTTTTGGAAGTTGAAAATAGCGATAAGGAATCTGAAGGTTCAACTTACAGAGCTTATCTGGACCAAAGTAGAAGGGGAAGGAGGAAAGGCCACATCCTTTCAGATTCTGAGAAACTCAGATAAGAAGACACAGAGTAAAGGACCTTGGACCCACATTTATCAGGGAACAAGTTTGATTTTCACTTTAATTTTACTTCTTTCAGCTTTTTTTTTTTAGATTTTTTTTCTAATGCGGACCATTTTTAAAGTCTTTATTGAATTACAGTATTTCTTCTGTTTTATGTTTCGGGTTTTAGCCAAGAGACATTTGGGAGCTCAGCTCCCCGACCAGGAATTAAGCCCGCACCCCCTGAGTTAAAGTACAGCCTTACCCACTGAACCACCAAGGAAATTCCTTCTCCCAAATTTTGATCAGAGCTTTGAGAGGATGGCGGACACATCACCCTGACAAATACTCAAGAGCATGGGGCTCTGGAACCCTGACATGAAGGAGGAGACCTGATTGATGTCCCACTCTGCTGATCACTAGTTGGGTGATCTTGGATCATTCCCTGCCTCGCTGTGGACCTCAGTTTCCATGTTCACAAAGTGAGCAAACAAGACCTGATTCACGCATTCATACGACATTATTTTTTAACCCTAATTGCCCCAACTAAAACCTCTGTGACAGTATTTAGTAGAGATGGCAGGAGTGGATATATCTGACTTTTTCCTGATCGCAGGCGGAAAGCATTCAGCCTTTCATCATTAAGTAGGTCAGTGAAAATTCCATTAACTATCACGTTACAGAAAAAACAGGGATTTTAAAACGTGAGAATTGTACTCCAGGAAGTAAATTCTTGGAAAGTTCTGAGAACTGTTGTACCTGATAGAAGTCAAAGACATAGTTATATACATTTTCTAGACATAGGACTGTACATCAAAGTAACATACTGGGGACTTCCCTGGTTGTCCAGTGGTCAAGACTTAGCCTTGCAATTCAGAGGACACTAAGATCCTACATGCCACAGAGCAACTAAGTCCTTGCACTGCAACTACTGAGCCCATGCACTACAACAGAGATTCCATGTGCCGCAACTAAGACCCAATGCAGCCAAACAAATAACTTATTTTTTAAAAATGACGTAGTGGTATTTCACATAAAGTTCACCAAAGATAGATAGTCTAGTTTATTCAGCAACAGATCACTGTGACCCCTTCCAAGGTTGGGAAAGATTGCTGTTTACGTGGCTAGCATCAGAACAAGGAAGAAGTATTGATCTTTGCAGCTGAGTGAGCAGCGCCATCTTTGAGGAGCTCTGTTTAACGTGTAATGCAGAGGCACACTGCACATTAGGAAGGGAGGAGGCCCAAACAAACAGAGGATTTTGTGTTTTAATTTTCTCTTGTCCTGTGTAAATGTATACATTTTATGTTATCAAGTATATTAGCAGTGAGCTTTTCATAGATGCCTCCCCAGGCCAACTTAGTTCTGTTTGTAATCCTAGTGTAGTTAGCATTTTTCTCATAGCACAGTATTGGATTTTGTCAAATGCTTTTTTACACCAGTTGAGTTGATCAAGTGATTTTTGTCCATTATTAATATGATGGATTATATTGATTGATTTTTGGATGCTCAGTCAACCTTGTGTTTCCTGGATCAGTCATACTTGATCATGGTGTATACGCCTGCAGGATAGGGTTCTGAGATTCTCTGAAGGATTTTTGCATCTGTATTCATTAGGGATATTGGTCTGAAGTTTCTAACAAATTTTTTTCAATGTATTAATTAACTGGTGTATTCACTTTTTTTTTTAAATTTTATTCATTTTTAAATTTTTGGCTGTTCTGGATTTTCACTGCTGCCACAGGCTCTTCTCTAGTTCCAGGGAGTGGGGGCTACTCCTTAGTTGAGGTGAGCAGGCTTCTTGTTGCGGTGACTTCTCTTGTTGTAGAACTCGGGCTCTAGAGCACATGGGTTTCAATAGTTGTGGCACATGAGCTCCATATTGCGTGGTCTGAACCCACAATATCTCTGAGATCTGCCTGTCTTTAGTAATGCATTATATGAATATTCCACAGTCAGTCCATTCTACTTTAAATGAACATTTGGATTATTCCGTTTGGACTGTTACCTAAATAGTACCACTGTGCACCTGTGTGTGGCTTTGTCTTCAGGTACCACTGTGCACCTGTGTGTGGCTAAGACCAATGCAGCCAAAAAATTTTTTCGAGTGGTATTTCACATAAAGTTCACCAAAGATAGATAGTCTAGTTTATTCAGCAACAGATCACTGTGACCCTTCCAAGGTTGGGAAAGATTGCTGTTTACGTGGCTAGCATCAGAACAAGGAAGAAGTATTGATCTTTGCAGCTGAGTGAGCAGCGCCATCTTTGAGGAGCTCTGTTTAACGTGTAATGCAGAGGCACACTGCACATTAGGAAGGGAGGAGGCCCAAACAAACAGAGGATTTTGTGTTTTAATTTTCTCTTGTCCTGTGTAAATGTATACATTTTATGTTATCAAGTATATTAGCAGTGAGCTTTTCATAGATGCCTCCCCAGGCCAACTTAGTTCTGTTTGTAATCCTAGTGTAGTTAGCATTTTTCTCATAGCACAGTATTGGATTTTGTCAAATGCTTTTTTACACCAGTTGAGTTGATCAAGTGATTTTTGTCCATTATTAATATGATGGATTATATTGATTGATTTTTGGATGCTCAGTCAACCTTGTGTTTCCTGGATCAGTCATACTTGATCATGGTGTATACGCCTGCAGGATAGGGTTCTGAGATTCTCTGAAGGATTTTTGCATCTGTATTCATTAGGGATATTGGTCTGAAGTTTCTAACAAATTTTTTTCAATGTATTAATTAACTGGTGTATTCACTTTTTTTTTTAAATTTTATTCATTTTTAAATTTTTGGCTGTTCTGGATTTTCACTGCTGCCACAGGCTCTTCTCTAGTTCCAGGGAGTGGGGGCTACTCCTTAGTTGAGGTGAGCAGGCTTCTTGTTGCGGTGACTTCTCTTGTTGTAGAACTCGGGCTCTAGAGCACATGGGTTTCAATAGTTGTGGCACATGAGCTCCATATTGCGTTGGTCTGAACCCACAATATCTCTGAGATCTGCCTGTCTTTAGTAATGCATTATATGAATATTCCACAGTCAGTCCATTCTACTTTAAATGAACATTTGGATTATTCCGTTTGGACTGTTACCTAAATAGTACCACTGTGCACCTGTGTGTGGCTTTGTCTTCAGGTATCCATCTGCTTTCCTTTGGGCTGTAAACCCTGGAGTTGAATGGCTCTGTCAAAGGGTATGTGTAAGTTCAGTTTTAGTAGATTCCGCCCATTTCCAGAGAAGGGTGTACAAGCCGGGATCCCCCGGCAGTGAATAGTAACTCCAGGTGCTGAACACCCTACAGTAGTCCAAGGTGTAGCCACCAACACCCTGTAGCCGTTCTAAGGAATGTATTGGTATCACATTATGGTTTCCGCTTGTATTTCTGGAGCATCTGATGAAATTAAGCAGGAAATCTTCTTCATTTTGAATACGACAGTTAAACAGAACCATCTGCCCAGGTCTTTTTTTTTTTTTTTCCACAGACATTGCACCTTCCTTGGGCATCTCTTTTATGCTAGCTGTAAAATCAAGACGTCATCACTGTCCAGACATCTTCCATACCCTAACTGGCTTTTATTTCCCCAGTAAGAAGAAGAAAAATGACTCAGGAGGACCAGTCAAGACCCTCCGGGACCGAGTGCCTACGTATCAGTATAACATGAATTTTGAGAAGGTGGGAAAATGCATCATCATAAACAACAAGAACTTTGACAGAATAACAGGTGGGTGTTGTGGGCACAGCCTCACTACTTGTGTTCCCTTCCAGTTCCTTCAGGTTGCCTTCAGCTTTGTATCAGACGTTCGTCAGAAGAACTCTGTGTCCACCTGCTGTGGCGGGCAGCGTCTTCCCAGGGTGGTGTCAGGAAAGAGGGATGAGGGGACCTTGGCAGCGTCCAGTCTGAGATTCCCATCAGGTGGATTAGCAGATGTGGGACTTGGACCCAAGGGCTCTGAGGATCCATGGGGGCTGCTCGGCCTTGACTGAACCACATGATGGGGCTTCCCAGGTGGGGCAATGGTAAAGAATCTGCTCCCAGTACAGGAGACACCTGGGAAGGAGGAGACACCCTTGGGTTGGGAAGATCCCTGGAGGAGATCTTTTCCAATATTCTTGCCTGGGAAATCCCACGGACAGGGGAGCCTGGCAGGGTGCGGTCCATGGGGTCGCAAAAGAGTTGGACGCAACTGAGCGTGAGCAGAAGCCATGACGACACTCTCCTTTGCTTCTCGTAGGTGTGTGGGGTGGGCTCCCTTTTTGTGCATGTGGCACTCATCGTAGCATTCACTGCTTGATTCCCACAGGGATGGGTGTCCGTAACGGCACAGACAAAGACGCTGAAGCTCTTTTCAGGTGCTTCCGGAGCCTGGGTTTCGATGTGGCCGTCTATAACGACTGCTCTTGTGCCAAGATGCAAGATCTGCTGAAGAAAGGTACGCTCCTCCTCTAGTCTTCTTCCTGCTCCGGAGGGGAGCAGGGCCCCACCTGGGCTGAGAAGCTGCCTTCACTTGCAGAGGGGAGGATCTCAGCATGGGAAGCCTTTTCTTCCTCTGGATGACTCCATACTTGTCTCTGGGGCACCTGTCTCTCTCAGTAGACTTAAATTTCCCTCTAAAAGGAGGAAAGCAGCTTACATCACAGCAAAAGAAATAGGTTCTGTAGCTACAGAATGGTCTCAGTTTCCAAAGGCTAATTCCTAGGGAAGTAGCAGATCTTATCTTTCTGTCCAGAACAGAGTTTAAGTATAAACTATTCGCTGGTCACAGATAGAGACTAATAATCCCCATACTCTTCAGTACCGTCATATTTTTTTTTTTATAAAGCGCATTCACTGAATTGTGTCTTTAGATCTTTAACACCTCCCCTGCCATGTTGGCCAGCAATATCATCATACCCATTTCATAAATGTATGGACAGAGTTTTAGAGAGAATAACGGGCATACGGAAGGCACAGTTAGTAGGAGCAGAACCAGAACACAAGCGTTAATCTGATTCCAGAACAAGTGTGTTTTTTGTTACCCCACACTCTCTAGTGGAAACCACCTATGATATTCTTGCATTTAGGGCAAATAATTGAAAGTAATGCCCCACTTCCAGCTCGTTAGACAGTGACCCACGGGCAGAGGGTAGACACAGCTCCAGGCACTGTGGCCTTTCTAAGCTGTGCGGCTAAACATGAAAAAGATTCCCCCAGTCTTAAAACACTCTGTCCCAAGCACCCTCTCTTATATATTTAAAAACCAGGCATGTTTTCCTTACTTCTTCCAACAGGAATCTTAAGAGCCCACCTTCTGTACCCTAGTAGACCACATGTTAGAGCAGACTGGAAATCAGGAGTACACATTTGGGGCTAGCCCAAGTTCAGGCAGCTGGGTGAGCGAGGCAAGGTGTCTGTGCCTTCCTGGTTTTTTGCTTTCCTGAAATGCAGATCATGGTACCAGTTCCTCCTGCTTCTAGGATTGCAGTTCATCTTAGCTGAGGGAAAGGTAGGAACTTGATTTGAGAAGGGTAATGTCCTATATAGGTGATCTGAGAAGAGTAATGTCCTATATAGGTGTAAGGGCTTATCCCAGCTATAGTTTCTGTTCTTATGAAAAGTGAGTTACTCCAGGACTTCCCTGGAGGTCCAGTGACTAAGACTCCTTGCTCCTAGAGCACGGGTTTGATTCCTGATCAGGAAATTATTTTCCACATGCCACAGCAAAGAGTTCATATGCTGCAACTAGAAAGATCCCACATTCCACAAGGCAGATCGAAGAGCCCACATAGTGCTGATAGGACCTGGCACAACCAAATAAATAAATAAAAGTAAATATTTTTTTTTAAAAAATGAGTTATTCTGCCTGAGCCCACGGCATGTCTAGAGCACAAAATTCTCATTTATTGTCCAATCAAAATAGCAACATGGTGATTTTTCTCAACAGAGCAAAGTTCTGGGACCTCTCTGAGATTCCGTCTTTTTTGATCAGTGAAATAAAAATAAACGAGGCCTACATCAAGGGATTCTTGTAGAGATTAAGTAAGATAACTTTGGCAAAGGACCTAGATCACTGCCTGCAGTCGGTGTTCAAGATATTCTCTCACAGCCTTTTTTTTTTTTGGCCACGTCGCAGCCCGTAGGATTTTAGCTCCCTAACCAGGAGTCAAACCTAGGCCCTCAGAGGTGAAAGCATGGAGGGTTAGCCACTGGACTGCCAGGGAATTAAGAAATTCTAAATCTCATTCTTCACTCATCATTGATGAATAGGGGAAGAGAGATTATAGTAACTAGTTCTAGCTAGCTAGTTTATTAGAACCAAAGAAGGTTAGATGAGATCAAGGTAAGCCAATGTATTACTTAATTGATGGCTCCTCTCCACTGCATCCCAAATGGATAGCCAGCCTACTATTTGGGATTTTTTTGTAATTTTTTTGTTTTGACTTTTTAACTTGTGGTAAAAAGACATAACATGAAAGTTACCATCTTAACCAGTTTTACATGTATAGTTTGGTCCAAGTAAGTGCATTCACATTGTTTGGCAACCATCGTCAACACCCATTTCTGGAAGAACTCTTTTCATCTCGCACAGCTGAAACTCTGTCCCCATGAGACCCTAATGCCCCCGTTTCCCGTCCCCGCAAACCCCTGGTGACCACCATTCTGCTGTATGCCTCTGTGAACCTGATTACTCTAGGAACCTCATATAGATGGAATCATAGAGCGTCTTTTCTTTAGCCAGTGGCTTGTTGCACTTAGTGTGTTTTATGTTAACAAATACTCGCCTAGTATTCATGTGAACTGCTTGACAAATAGCCACCCATTTCATGGGTGCCTTCATTTTCCAGACAGGGAAGCCCAGGCTCAACGTGATTGAGCAGCTCATCCACGGTCACAGACCTGAAAAGGCCACAGCCTTCAGCAGCCCAGGAGCTGCCTGAAGCCCTCCTGCCCTTGGGGTTCTCTTCCCCAGGAGGCAGCCTCATTCTGGTTTCAGACTCAGTGAGCATTCTAGAGTCCTCCTTCTGACCTCTCCCACGTGTCATCTGGGGGTGCTCCTCCACCCTCCACCTGTCCCTCTCAGTGGCAGCGCCAGACTGGAGGGGACCAGTACCTCTGAGGTCGCACAGGAAGCATCTTTTAACTTGTCAGTGTTTCCATCGCTTGCAGCTTCTGAAGAGGACCACAGGAATTCAGCCTGCTTCGCCTGCATCTTATTAAGCCATGGAGAAGAAAATTTAATTTATGGAACAGATGGCAAGACGGCAATAAAGGACCTGACGGCCCATTTTAGGGGGGATCGATGCAAAACCCTATTAGAGAAACCCAAACTCTTCTTCATTCAGGTAATCCCTTTACAAAGTCAGTAGAGGGACTTCCCTGGTGGTCCAGTGGCTAGGAGTCTGAACTGCTAGTGTTGGGGGCCTGAATTCAATCCCTGTTCAGGGAACTAGATCCCACATGCCACAACTGAAAGTTTGCATGCCACAACTAAGACCCACCACAGCAAAATAAGTTAATTTGTTAAATATGAAAATAATTTAAAAAACAAAGTCAATAGAAATGACTGGCTTATTTTTACAAATCTACATCCTGTTTCCATTAGGGTATGCAGATTTAGGTTGTATTTTTCTACTTCTAAATGCTTGGCAAAAAGTCGTCCCCATTCACATTGTTTGGCAACCATCGTCAACACCCATTTCTGGAAGAACTCTTTTCATCTCGCACAGCTGAAACTCTGTCCCCATGAGACCCTAATGCCCCCGTTTCCCGTCCACAAACCCCTGGTGACCACCATTCTGCTGTATGCCTCTGTGAACCTGATTACTCTAGGAACCTCATATAGATGGAATCATAGAGCGTCTTTTCTTTAGCCAGTGGCTTGTTGCACTTAGTGTGTTTTATGTTAACAAATACTCGCCTAGTATTCATGTGAACTGCTTGACAAATAGCCACCCATTTCATGGGTGCCTTCATTTTCCAGACAGGGAAGCCCAGGCTCAACGTGATTGAGCAGCTCATCCACGGTCACAGACCTGAAAAGGCCACAGCCTTCAGCAGCCCAGGAGCTGCCTGAAGCCCTCCTGCCCTTGGGGTTCTCTTCCCCAGGAGGCAGCCTCATTCTGGTTTCAGACTCAGTGAGCATTCTAGAGTCCTCCTTCTGACCTCTCCCACGTGTCATCTGGGGGTGCTCCTCCACCCTCCACCTGTCCCTCTCAGTGGCAGCGCCAGACTGGAGGGGACCAGTACCTCTGAGGTCGCACAGGAAGCATCTTTTAACTTGTCAGTGTTTCCATCGCTTGCAGCTTCTGAAGAGGACCACAGGAATTCAGCCTGCTTCGCCTGCATCTTATTAAGCCATGGAGAAGAAAATTTAATTTATGGAACAGATGGCAAGACGGCAATAAAGGACCTGACGGCCCATTTTAGGGGGGATCGATGCAAAACCCTATTAGAGAAACCCAAACTCTTCTTCATTCAGGTAATCCCTTTACAAAGTCAGTAGAGGGACTTCCCTGGTGGTCCAGTGGCTAGGAGTCTGAACTGCTAGTGTTGGGGGCCTGAATTCAATCCCTGTTCAGGGAACTAGATCCCACATGCCACAACTGAAAGTTTGCATGCCACAACTAAGACCCACCACAGCAAAATAAGTTAATTTGTTAAATATGAAAATAATTTAAAAAACAAAGTCAATAGAAATGACTGGCTTATTTTTACAAATCTACATCCTGTTTCCATTAGGGTATGCAGATTTAGGTTGTATTTTTCTACTTCTAAATGCTTGGCATCTGTATTTGCATTGGATCAAAAATTATCAGAGTTTAAGACATTACAGTATTGTTATTTGCTCTGCTTACTAATTCAGCATATCATCAAAATATATTGGACATCACTGCACTGCTAATACATGCCAGGCTCAGTTCCGGGACTATGCTGGGTCACAGCCATGAGTAGCACACGTGTTCCACAGAGCCCTCTCTGCTTTGATATTTAGGCTTGCCGGGGGACAGAGCTCGATGACGGGATCCAGGCCGACTCAGGACCTATCAATGACACCGATGCTAATCCCCGATACAAGATCCCAGTTGAAGCCGACTTTCTCTTCGCCTATTCCACAGTTCCAGGTATCAAGTTCCTTGTCTGCTAACCAGACCACGCATACCCCCTTCGAAATGAAGACTTGGAGCTGCATTAGTTTCCTGTTGCTGCAGCAATAAATTGCCACAAACACAGTAGCTTAACACACACAAATGTGTTATCTTACATTTCTGGAGGTCAGAATTCCAGAACCGGTTGGCAGGGCTGCAGTTCCTTCTAGAGACTGTAGAGGGGAGCAAGTCCGCATCCTTGCTTTCCCAGCATGCTAGAACTGCCTGCATTCCTTGGCTTTTGGCCCCCCTTCCTCCATCTTCAAACCCAGCAGCCTCGCCTCCCTGACCCTCCTTCCAGCCTTACATTGTTCTTTCTGACCCTCTTGTAAGGGCTTCTATGATTAGATTAGTCCCATCTGGATCAATTCAGTTCAGTCCAGTTGCTCAGTCAGTTTTCCCATCTGGCACAGGCTTCCCTTTACAAAGTCAGTAGAGGGACTTCCCTGGTGGTCCAGTGGCTAGGAGTCTGAACTGCTAGTGTTGGGGGCCTGAATTCAATCCCTGTTCAGGGAACTAGATCCCACATGCCACAACTGAAAGTTTGCATGCCACAACTAAGACCCACCACAGCAAAATAAGTTAATTTGTTAAATATGAAAATAATTTAAAAAACAAAGTCAATAGAAATGACTGGCTTATTTTTACAAATCTACATCCTGTTTCCATTAGGGTATGCAGATTTAGGTTGTATTTTTCTACTTCTAAATGCTTGGCATCTGTATTTGCATTGGATCAAAAATTATCAGAGTTTAAGACATTACAGTATTGTTATTTGCTCTGCTTACTAATTCAGCATATCATCAAAATATATTGGACATCACTGCACTGCTAATACATGCCAGGCTCAGTTCCGGGACTATGCTGGGTCACAGCCATGAGTAGCACACGTGTTCCACAGAGCCCTCTCTGCTTTGATATTTAGGCTTGCCGGGGGACAGAGCTCGATGACGGGATCCAGGCCGACTCAGGACCTATCAATGACACTGATGCTAATCCCCGATACAAGATCCCAGTTGAAGCCGACTTTCTCTTCGCCTATTCCACAGTTCCAGGTATCAAGTTCCTTGTCTGCTAACCAGACCACGCATACCCCCTTCGAAATGAAGACTTGGAGCTGCATTAGTTTCCTGTTGCTGCAGCAATAAATTGCCACAAACACAGTAGCTTAACACACACAAATGTGTTATCTTACATTTCTGGAGGTCAGAATTCCAGAACCGGTTGGCAGGGCTGCAGTTCCTTCTAGAGACTGTAGAGGGGAGCAAGTCCGCATCCTTGCTTTCCCAGCATGCTAGAACTGCCTGCATTCCTTGGCTTTTGGCCCCCCTTCCTCCATCTTCAAACCCAGCAGCCTCGCCTCCCTGACCCTCCTTCCAGCCTTACATTGTTCTTTCTGACCCTCTTGTAAGGGCTTCTATGATTAGATTAGTCCCATCTGGATCAATTCAGTTCAGTCCAGTTGCTCAGTCATGCCTTACTCTTTGCAACTCCATGGACTGCAGCACGCCAGGCTTCCCTGTCCTTCACCATCTCTCGGAGCCTGCTCCAACTCCTGTCCGTTGACTCAGTGATGCTGTCCAACCGTCTCGCCTTCTGTCGTCTCCTCCTTCTGCCTTCAGTTTTTCCCAGCAGTTCCTTTGGGGTAAAAACCATCCTCAGGATTCTCCCAGCTGTAGTAGGAGTTGGTCAGGTGCTTGGTGCAGAAATACTGATTACAGTAAGTTGGCCATTGTAGTTGGCAAACCAGCTTTGGCAGGATCTGCAGATGGGGTTTTGTGAGCATGAAAACTTCACAGGTTTTCAGGATCCTGTAAGAAAGACATTTGCTTCCTGGCCTTGAGAGGGAGGCAGAGTCAGGGGAGCATGTAATTATGGAAGCCAACCTGTCGGTGGAGTTGGAGGCACTCCCAACTGAGTCTTCCAGGATGAACTCCAGGCGAGAGAGGCCTCAGAGAACAGAGCTACTGTAACCAAGTCTTGCAAAATCCAAGAACAGGAGGAAGAGAGCAATGGCTCATCAGACAGAGTACCCAAGGGCAGGTGGCCCAGTACGCTGGTGAAACTCAAGAGCTGGACCACAGGGTATGTTAGCTTGTTCAGGCTGCCCTAATGTAAGTCCACAGACTGGAAAGCAGAAATTGATTTCTCACAGTTCTGGAGGTGGAGATCAAGGTGCCGGGCATTGTGGCTTCTGATGAGAGCTGTCACCTGGGCCTGCAGACTGCTGCCACTCCACTCACATGGCACACAGAGGGGAGAAAGGCCACGGCACAGGGTATGACCGGGCATGAGGAAGGTTCAAACCCGGATGGAGAGACAGGGAAGCCCACCATGGTGGGCCCTGCGAGCTGTGCTAAGCAGCCTGAACTTGACCCTTGTATAGAAGAAACCTTTTTAGGTAGGAGAGAGATGTCGGCTTAAAAAATATTCACAAGCTTTAAGTTGCGAGGTACGTTTCATTAGGCACAAATTTTTAGGACCTAGACCCAGGATATAACATCTCAAGTAATCCTGAGAGAACTCCTCCGGGAGTGAGGGGAGGACCCAGGTTATATAGAAGGTTTGCAACAAATATCAGATAGTTTGAACATCAAAATATTATTATTATTATTTTTAATTTTGGCCTTTTCTATTGGTTCCCTATCTATCTATTCTCATCCGTCTTTATTCTTCGGCCTGTGCGGGCCTCCAATCGCAGCAGCCCCCTTCGCCACAAGCACTGACTCCAGGTGCATGCATTACAGAGCGCCGGCTCACGACTAGACACCCCAGTCCAGCCGCTCTGTGGCACGCAGGATCCTCCTGGGTCAGGGATTGAACCGCGCCTTGCACTGCAAGGCATACTCCTTTACCCACTGAACCACCAGGGAAGCCCAAAAGATTATTAATTAAAGAAAATCAGATGACTCAAGTTAACTTAGTGCTTTTTTTATGTATGAGAAGATGCAAGAGTCTGAACTCACTGAAATCACTCTTTTCTTAAGCATCTCAGCTCTTGGGGCCAGGATGAACTCCAGGCGAGAGAGGCCTCAGAGAACAGAGCTACTGTAACCAAGGCTTGCAAAATCCAAGAACAGGAGCAAGGGAGCAATGGCTCATCAGACAGAGTACCCAAGGGCAGGTGGCCCAGTACGCTGGTGAAACTCAAGAGCTGGACCACAGGGTATGTTAGCTTGTTCAGGCTGCCCTAATGTAAGTCCACAGACTGGAAAGCAGAAATTGATTTCTCACAGTTCTGGAGGTGGAGATCAAGGTGCCGGGCATTGTGGCTTCTGATGAGAGCTGTCACCTGGGCCTGCAGACTGCTGCCACTCCACTCACATGGCACACAGAGGGGAGAAAGGCCACGGCACAGGGTATGACCGGGCATGAGGAAGGTTCAAACCCGGATGGAGAGACAGGGAAGCCCACCATGGTGGGCCCTGCGAGCTGTGCTAAGCAGCCTGAACTTGACCCTTGTATAGAAGAAACCTTTTTAGGTAGGAGAGAGATGTCGGCTTAAAAAATATTCACAAGCTTTAAGTTGCGAGGTACGTTTCATTAGGCACAAATTTTTAGGACCTAGACCCAGGATATAACATCTCAAGTAATCCTGAGAGAACTCCTCCGGGAGTGAGGGGAGGACCCAGGTTATATAGAAGGTTTGCAACAAATATCAGATAGTTTGAACATCAAAATATTATTATTATTATTTTTAATTTTGGCCTTTTCTATTGGTTCCCTATCTATCTATTCTCATCCGTCTTTATTCTTCGGCCTGTGCGGGCCTCCAATCGCAGCAGCCCCCTTCGCCACAAGCACTGACTCCAGGTGCATGCATTACAGAGCGCCGGCTCACGACTAGACACCCCAGTCCAGCCGCTCTGTGGCACGCAGGATCCTCCTGGGTCAGGGATTGAACCGGCGCCCCTTGCACTGCAAGGCAGACTCCTTTACCCACTGAACCACCAGGGAAGCCCAAAAGATTATTAATTAAAGAAAATCAGATGACTCAAGTTAACTTAGTGCTTTTTTTATGTATGAGAAGATGCAAGAGTCTGAACTCACTGAAATCACTCTTTTCTTAAGCATCTCAGCTCTTGGGGCCAATATCCCGTGTTTGTTTTACCTCCTGACCTCCCTTGGGACTCCTCATCGGGAGTGGCTGTAGCCTGATGGCTGCTCGATGGCAGGTGTTCTTCTCCTTCCTGAGTGCCCTTAGGGCACACCAGCTCACCTTGGAGGCCTGCAGTTGCTGATGGCTGTGACATCCTGTTGACTGATACCACAGGAAATGCTCCATTGCTCAGGGACAGCATGAGGTCCATGATTTGGAATGGTTCCCTGTAGGACAGGGGTTGGCAGACACGTATCTGGCATGGATAAGGGGACTACTGTCTTTTCAGAAAAGCACAGGTGAAGGCCCCAGAGACAGCATCTTCAGGGAGGTGAGCGGCGCAGCGGCCAGGTCAGCTGACCTCATCTCCTTTCTCTCCCGTTGAAGGCTATTACTCATGGAGGAACCCAGGGAGCGGCTCCTGGTTTGTGCAGGCCCTTTGCTCCATCCTGAACGAGCACGGGAAGAGCCTGGAGATCCTGCAGATCCTTACCAGGGTGAACGACAGGGTGGCCAGGCACTTTGAATCCCAGTCTGATGACCCACGCTTCCACGAGAAGAAGCAGATTCCATGTGTGGTCTCCATGCTCACCAAGGAACTCTACTTCTGAAGATAACCATTCCAGGGGCGCATTCCAACTAAGAAACTATGAATCATTTGTTGATGAAGCAGAATTTTTTTTTTTTTGATGCTCTTGAAAGATCTGGAAATTCTAAAAGATTTTAATTTCAGGAAAATGATTGATTCAACAGAAAAGAAACTCTCCGGTGCTGTCCTCTGAACTTTCAGAGACTTCTTTTTTACATTGTTCCCCATTGGATGACTTTATCTCTTAAAATACATTTCCTGTGTGTCTTTCTTCTACCTTGTTGTCGCACTTAGTACATACAACAAAAATGACCTCTGCAGATGGCTTTTGGCTGTGTCCACCGTGACCGGTGGTGGTGACTTTGGTCGATTGTCAGAGTCGTATTTGTACCTGGCAAAGAGAGCGCCTGACAGAAAACAGCCAAAAGGATATCCATTCGCCTGTATTGCAGAAAGTGGGGTACTGAATGCGGTTTGAGTGATTTTTCATTGATTTAGGGCAGATTTCTTGTGCACAAATTCCCAGATACGTTAGAGGGAAAAAAAAAAAATGATGATTCTAATGTGTAGCAGTCAGGATCCAATCAAGAAAACAAACCATTCTAGGTATTTCAGTAGAGGGAATTTAATAGAGGAAATTGGCATGCATAGATTGATGAAAAAGAAGATAAGTAAAAGGAACCTGTTACCCAGGTGGCACTAGTGATGAAGAACCCGCCCGCCAATCCAGGAGATGTATGAGGCTCTGGTTCCATCCCTGGGTCGGGGAGATCCCCTGGAGGAAGGTATGGCAACCCACTCCAGTGTTCTTGCCTGGAAAATCCCAAGGACAGAGGAGCCTGGCGGGCTATAGGCCATATAGTCGCGAAGAGTCTGATACAACTAAAGAGACCTAATGTGCAGCTACATTACCACCTAGGCTTATGAGGCGGTGTGGTTCCCTGAATTCAGATACTGGGGTCCCGCACAGGAGCTGGAACCGTGGTGGGTGCTGGCTGGTAGGAGCTGGAGCCACCCAGAAGTTGTAGGAGCAACACAGGATGAGTCAGACTTGGAAAAACACGCCAGTTTCATCCCCCCTTCCCCTGTAGACTTCCTTCAATACCTCCAGCCCTACCTGGAAGCCATCTGACAAGGGTCCTGGGAAGTATGATTTCCTGCAATACAGAGCATCGCCAGGCATAGTGAGGCTGGGAAGGAATGAGAAATGGATATGGGCCTGGCTGACAATGTGAATAGAGGGAATCCTGTTCCCTGTCCTCAGCAATTCATCCATTCAGTAATTTATTCATTGAATTGTCAGACAGTCTGTGTATTACCTGCTATGTGCAGAATCCTCTGTTTTAGCTTTATCATCTACCTGGAATTTTTGGGGTTATTCCAAGCCTTATTCTGAGTAAATTTTTGTTATCTTTAATTCTCTAAATGACCTAGATTTTGGCTGGTCAGACTTTGGTCGATTGTCAGAGTCGTATTTGTACCTGGCAAAGAGAGCACCTGACAGAAAACAGCCAAAAGGATATCCATTCGCCTGTATTGCAGAAAGTGGGGTACTGAATGCGGTTTGAGTGATTTTTCATTGATTTAGGGCAGACTTCTTGTGCACAAATTCCCAGATACGTTAGAGGGAAAAAAAAAATGATGATTCTAATGTGTAGCAGTCAGGATCCAATCAAGAAAACAAATCATTCTAGGTATTTCAGTAGAGGGAATTTAATAGAGGAAATTGGCATGCATAGATTGATGAAAGAGAAGATAAGTAAAAGGAACCTGTTACCCAGGTGGCAGTAGTGATGAAGAACCCGCCCACCAATCCAGGAGATGTATGAGGCTCTGGTTCCATCCCTGGGTCGGGGAGATCCCCTGGAGGAAGGTATGGCAACCCACTCCAGTGTTCTTGCCTGGAAGATCCCAAGGACAGAGGAGCCTGGCGGGCTATAGGCCATATAGTCGCGAAGAGTCTGATACAACTAAAGAGACCTCATGTGCAGCTACATTACCACCTAGGCTTATGAGGCGGTGTGGTTCCCTGAATTCAGATACTGGGGTCCCGCACAGGAGCTGGAACCGTGGTGGGTGCTGGCTGGTAGGAGCTGGAGCCACCCAGAAGTTGTAGGAGCAACACAGGATGAGTCAGACATGGAAAAACACCCCAGTTTCATCCCTCCTTCCCCTGTAGACTTCCTTCAACACCTCCAGCCCTACCTGGAAGCCATCTGACAAGGGTCCTGGGAAATATGATTTCCTGCAATACAGAGCATCGCCAGGCATAGTGAGGCTGGGAAGGAATGAGAAATAGATATGGGCCTGGCTGACAATGTGAATAGAGGGAATCCTGTTCCCTGTCCTCAGCAATTCATCCGTTCAGTAATTTATTCATTGAATTGTCAGACAGTCTGTGTATTACCTGCTATGTGCAGAATCCTCTGTTTTAGCTTTATCATCTACCTGGAATTTTTGGGGTTATTCCAAGCCTTATTCTGAGTAAATTTTTGTTATCTCTAATTCTCTAAATGGAGAAAGGTTTATGACAAAGATGTTTGCACTGTGTTTTCAAGGTGGTATTCTCTTTGAATTCTTGATAAATTACTATTTTATTCTGCCTAGTAACTTGTTAACAAATGTTTACGTTTATTGATTAAAATATGGTTGTTTAATTCCTAATCTGCTCAGTTGGCTTTCCTTTTGAAATTTTTTTTTTGTCTCATGGCAGTGGGAAGATAAAACAGGCTAAGAAATGATCCTACAACTTAACTTCCTCACAAAATGTAATTCATGATTTTTTTGAAGCTAGAACACTAATAAAACAAGTAAATAATCACTTAGGAAGCTGAAAATCTTCACATAAACAATTAATGAACTGGTAAAGCTGTTTGTGATGGGCTGGCATTTATTCATGTGGCAACAAATCAGATGGTGTGGCAGTATCTTCTTTCAGTAAGAAAACTAACTTAGGGCCAGTTTATGAGACTTGTCTCTGGTTTCCTGCCATCTCAAATATACCAAATGTTCAAAATTTAAGTGGTGAATGTGAATCAAGAAAATCAACCAGCATCTACCCCACTGTTCTCAGAATTCACTGGCTGTTCTTTTGGAAATAGACTGTCTTATTAAAGGTCTCTTAGAATATGCCCAAGTGCATTGTAATTTGAAGTAAGAAAAACCATAGCACTCTAGTTATTTGCCTTGTAAGCTTCATTAAGGAGACAGACATGATCAGCATTAGTTAATTAATGTCAGCAATAATTTTTTAAAATTCTCTTGAGTAGTCATAAGTCACAGCTTATAAATTATGAATATTATTACCATGTGCTCCTTAGTCCCAAGATACAGATCGCTGTTAGAAAAGAGCCTTTGTCCTTAAATACATCATGGGATGGATGCTCTTGTTTACAAAGATCAGAAATCCTATTCCAAGTTGTGTATGTGTTCACATACACATCTCCATTCTTAAACTTTTAGATCTTGTAATCTGAAATGCTGATGACAAATTACCCTAAAGGAAAACTCAGTCCTGGTGAAGACACACTCCTAGTTATGGTTATTTAGAGTCCAAGCACCCCCCTTGCAAAAATACTAGGCAGGGCGCTGATGTAGTCTACGAGGAAGACGCCTCCCATGGCATCATGGGCTCAAGTCTGGATTTCTCTTTGTTTGCTTTTTCTCAAGGTGCCACTAGCCTATTTTAAGTACCAGTGTTAGGCTCTGCCTTGAGCTTTTTCCTCTGAGCAAACTTCCAGAAACCATCATAAGCCTATTATATTTATAAGTTGCCTAAAATAGATCTCAAAGTACTAGGATGCAGTGTATTCACATGGCTTAAGACCTCAAGGAAACCAAAGTTTCTCTGTGAGGAAGAAGATAATGTTCACTGAAAGGACAGAGACACTTGACAAATCCTTTCTCTTGTGCAGCCTTGCCATACATCACCTGAAATCTTTAGAGCAGACACTCTGGCCTCCAAGGATTGCCTTTTTGACTTTCTAGGAGCACGCCCTTCCTTCTGGCTTTCCATCTGGCAGGTCCTTTGCCAGCAGACGTCAGGACAGGTGAGAAACTGGGGGGGTCACCAACTTAAAGCAGTAGCAGTGCATCCATTGCTTGAGGCAGGGACCCAAAGAGCCATAGCCCCAGGTAGCACGAATTTCTAAAAGAAAGTGATCTTTCAGAGTTTGCAAAAATATGCAAGATCCAAAGGTTCTTTTACACTGTTTTGCCTTGTAAATGTTCTTTCCTTGTGAATACCACACCTTTGCCCGACCACATCCAGTCCCCTGGGAGCTTGTCACAATGCAGAATTCCAGGCACCCACCCCAGACAGGCTCAGCTAGAGCCTGCATTTTAATTAGGTCCGTATAGTATCCACAAGTGTGTAATAGTTTGAGAAGCTCAGTTTTGATGACAAGGACCACTTGTTTACACATTTTTGCTCTTCCTCTGCACAGAAGCTGGAGTTGATACTGTTTTTGTTGTTCAGTCGCTAAGTCGTGTCTGACTTTTTGTGGACTGCAGCACACCAGACTCCTCTGTCCTGCATTATCTCCTAGAGTTTGCTCAGATTCATGTCTATTGAGTCGGTGATGCTATCTAACCATCTCATCCGCTGCTACCCCCTTCTCCTTTTGCCTGGAATATTTCCCAGCATCAGGGCTTTTTCCAGTGAGCTGGCTCTTCACATCAGGTGGCCAAAGTAATGGAGCTTCAGCTTCAGCTTTAGCATCTGGCCTTCCAATGGATATTCAGAGTTGATTTCCCTTAGGATTTGAAAGTGTTCTACCTCGATTTGAGACTTAAACCCAGAGCCCAGACCCAATTAAACCTTGAATCCATGTGGCCAGGACTCAAACTCAGCCAAAACCCTGCTTG
Source organism: Tragulus kanchil (assembly GCA_022376925.1). Lineage (NCBI taxonomy): Eukaryota > Metazoa > Chordata > Mammalia > Artiodactyla > Tragulidae > Tragulus > Tragulus kanchil. Next base: position 126,351,779 of record JAIOJX010000005.1, on the reverse strand, counting down.
GGACTTGAACCCACGTGGCCGGGACTCGAACCCAGCCAAAACCCTAATCACTCACCCAACGTCTGAACCCACTGAGGCTCAGGTTCTTCATGTCTCTTTGCAGAAAAGATTTCAGTGAGAGACAAAGTGATAGGTAAGAAATAGATTTATTCAGATTCAGAGAAAGCACACCCCACAGAGTGTGGGCCATTGTAGAGCAAATCCAGCGGCCCCGAAAACATGGCGTTCGTAGTTTTTGTGGGCTGGATAATTCCATATGCTAATGAGTGGGAGGATTATTCCAGCTCCTTTAGGGAAAGGGTGGAACTATCATGGCACCTCTGGGCGTGTCATTTAACTTGCTGAAGGAGGATCATGGTCTGGTCTGCCATCTTGGACCCATTTGATTCTAATGGGTTTGTGCTGTATCCTTGGGCTATGTTATTCTTTTCAAAAATTGTGCCCTGCCCCTTTCCGTCCTAACACTTACAGATTGACTGGTTTGATCTCTTCGCAGTCCAGGAGACTCTCAACAGTCTTCTCCAGCACCACAATTTGAAAGAAAGCATCAGTTCTTTGCCACTCAGCTTTCTTTATGGTCCAGCTCTCACATTTGTACATGACTACTGGAAAAACAGTGGCTCTTGATACACGGACCATTATCAACAAAGTGATATCTTTGCTTTTTAATATGCTGTCTGGGTTCGTCATAGCTTTCCTTTCAAGGAGCAAGCGTCTTTTAATTTCATGGCTCAGGATTGACTAGTTTGATCTCCTTGCAGTCCAAGGGACTTTCTTGAGAATCTACTCTAAATAATTCTTGAAAGAACGCACATATTTTGGAGCTTTCACAGAAGACATATAGCAACCATATTTCTTAATCTTTGGCAAAATCTTCTTGTAAAATTATATGATGCCCTATGGTACACTTTGTATGCCCGTCAACATTTTAAATGAATCTTCTACTGAGTGATATATTAGGATTGTTTACATGTTCTCAGAGTATTTGAGAATGTGAATTGCAGGCTTTAAAATGTCTTCATAGACTGAATGGGATTAAAGGAGCCATTCTTTGCATGTTTTTGTTCCGGCACTGAAACCACAGAGCCAGTCTCTTTCTACCTGTCCTCCTAGTCAGGAGAATGATGGTCTCTCCCTGCCAATGTGCCCGTAGATCAACCTTGATAGATTCCAGTACTTTGTTTTGGATGGGTGGCAAATAATTCTTTCTGATTCATAAATCATTAGCACAGACAAACCAAGCACACATTTGGAAGGTCCCAGCCAGCACCCCAGTATTGGTGTGGACATGCAAGTTTATGTTTAGCTTGTGAGTTTATGTTTGAATAACCCTCTAAAACCAGGTATGAGTTGGCTCTGGTGTGAGCTTTGATTTATATAAATATTCATGGCACTACCATTTTCCAATAGATTTGTTTTAAGCATTTAAAGCCAAACTGTGTCTAAGGATTTAATCTAGAAAGCACCTGGGCTTTTAACTGTAGAAATACAAGCCCAGGCATTTCTTGAGCTTTAAGGATCTGACCCAAGTAGATGGCATGAGATTTGGGAGGGATTTGGGAGAAAGAAGGAGGTAGAAACAGTCTGATAAGTTTGAACTAAATTGCTAGTTCCAGGGAGTTCCACGGTACCCTAGTGGTTACAAGCCCACACTTTCACCGTGTGGCCTAGGTTCACTCCTGGTGGGAAACAGCTCCCACAAGCTGTCCATTCTTTCAAGGAGCATATAGCAATTGTCCATATTGATTCTTGAATATGCTGTCTGGGTTCCATAGCTTTCCTTTCAAGGAGCAAGCGTCTTTAATTTCATGGCTCAGGATTGACTAGTTTGATCTCCTTGCAGTCCAAGGGACTTTCTTGAGAATCTACTCTAAATAATTCTTGAAAGAACGCACATATTTTGGAGCTTTCACAGAAGACATATAGCAACCGTATTTCTTAATCTTTGGCAAAATCTTCTTGTAAAATTATATGATGCCCTATGGTACACTTTGTATGCCCGTCAGCATTTTAAATGAATCTTCTACTGAGTGATATATTAGGATTGTTTACATGTTCTCAGAGTATTTGAGAATGTGAATTGCAGGCTTTAAAATGTCTTCATAGACTGAATGGGATTAAAGGAGCCATTCTTTGCATGTTTTTGTTCCGGCACTGAAACCACAGAGCCAGTCTCTTTCTACCTGTCCTCCTAGTCAGGAGAATGATGGTCTCTCCCTGCCAATGTGCCCGTAGATCAACCTTGATAGATTCCAGTACTTTGTTTTGGATGGGTGGCAAATAATTCTTTCTGATTCATAAATCATTAGCACAGACAAACCAAGCACACATTTGGAAGGTCCCAGCCAGCACCCCAGTATTGGTGTGGACATGCAAGTTTATGTTTAGCTTGTGAGTTTATGTTTGAATAACCCTCTAAAACCAGGTATGAGTTGGCTCTGGTGTGAGCTTTGATTTATATAAATATTCATGGCACTACCATTTTCCAATAGATTTGTTTTAAGCATTTAAAGCCAAACTGTGTCTAAGGATTTAATCTAGAAAGCACCTGGGCTTTTAACTGTAGAAATACAAGCCCAGGCATTTCTTGAGCTTTAAGGATCTGACCCAAGTAGATGGCATGAGATTTGGGAGGGATTTGGGAGAAAGAAGGAGGTAGAAACAGTCTGATAAGTTTGAACTAAATTGCTAGTTCCAGGGAGTTCCACGGTACCCTAGTGGTTACAAGCCCACACTTTCACCGTGTGGCCTAGGTTCACTCCCTGGTGGGGAAACAGCTCCCACAAGCTGTGCAGCACAGTCAAAAAATACAATGAAATAAAGGAAAGTAAGTTGCTAGTTCTAGCTTAAGTTGTTTGAGGCATATCTCAGTCTTCACAGCATCAAATTCTTTCTTAGGATCCAGCATTAGCAGAGATGCTTTTAACCATCAATATTTAGAAATTTGGTTCTGGGCGCTTCCCTGGTGACCCAATGACTGAGAGTCCATCTTGCAATGCCAGGGTCGCCACATCGATCCCTGGTCCAATAGGATCTCACATGCCACAGAGCAACTAAGCCCATGCGTCAGAACTACTGAAGCCCACGTGCCTAGAGCCTGTGCTCTGAAACAAGAGAAGCCAACTGCAATGAGAAGCCCGTTCACTGCAACTAGAGAGGAGCCCCCTTTGCTGCATCTGGAGAAAACTCATGTGCAGCAACAAAGACCCACCACAGCCAAAAAATGTAAGTAAATAATAAAATAAATAAATAAATCTTTTTTGAAAAAGAAACTTGATGCCAAATCCCATTAAAAAATAAATAAATTTAAAAAAAATAAAATAAACTGGGCTTCCCCTGGTGGCGCAGTGGCTAAGGACACCACCTTGCAGTGCAAGTGGCGCAGGTTCGATCCCTGGCCTGGGAAGATCCCACGTGCTGTGGAGCGGCTGGACTGATGTGTCCAATCACCGAGCCGGAGCTCTGGAGCGCATGTGCCCAGAGCCAGCACTCAGCAACGACAGTGGCCACCGCGATGGGAGGCCCACAGGAGCCGAAGAACAAAGATGGATGAAAATAGAGAAATGAAAGACCAATAGAAGTGGCCCGCCCGCTCCCTCCCTCCCCAACCCAACCCCCGCCCAAAGTAAAAAATAAAAAAAAATTTAAAAACTGAGGCATATTAAAATTTTAGGAATTTATTTAAGCCAAAGGGGAAGTGGTTAGAAGCTCCCTGAAGGGAGCTGGGGAAAATCTTTTGCAGGGAAAAAGTGGAAACAAAGTAAGGAAATTATTGATTGGCTGTAGCTTAAGCCCATGTTAGCTGTGGTTGAGTGTCCTTAGTTTTCTCTTTGCTGAACTTGAGATGTTTATAGGCTTAGATTGTAATTTGCTTATGCTGGTGCAGCGGCATTGTTGTTTAGTTGCTCAGTCATGTGCTACTCTTTGTGACCCCATGGACTGCAGCACACCAAGCTTTCCTGTCCTTCACTATCTCCCAGAGTTTGCTCAAAGTCATGTCCATTGAATCAGTGATGCCATCCAACCATCTCATTCTCTGTTGTCCTCTTCTCCTGCCTTCAATCTTTCCCAGCATCAGAGTCTTTTCCAATGAGTCACCTCTTTGTATCAGGTGGCCAAAAGTATTGGGGCTTCAACATCAGTCCTTCCAATGAATATTCCGGGTTGATTTCCTTTAGGATTGATTGCTTTGATCTCCTTGCAGTCCAAGGGACTCTCAGGAGTCTTCTCCAGCACCATAGTTCGAAAGCATCCATTCTTTGGTGCTCAGCCTTCTTTATAATCAGCTCTCACAGCTTTATAATCAGCTCTCACATCTGTACATGACTCCTGGAAAGAGTACACAGTATCTTTGAGTACACAGGCCTTTGTTGGCAAAGTGATATCGCTGTTTTTTAATATGCTGTGCAGGTTTGTCTGAGGTTTCCCAAAAGTGCAAACATTACACCAAAGATTGATTTATGCCACCAACAGTTAAAGTAACAGATGTTTTATTAGGGGTGGAGCTAATGAGATGACCAAGAAATGATACGTATTCCAGAAGAGGTAAACAAAGCACTCCAGTAAAATAGTGATTTATTTTTGTTTATTTATTGAGCTGTCCATCCCTTACTCTGGAGTACAGATGAGGAGGTAATCTCTCTGCCTAGGGCTTCAGAGAGGGGTTTCCAGAGGCTGTATCTAATTCTCTTCCACTTTAGCCTGCCAACAAGGCTGAAAGGAGGCAGCAGAGATAGGAAATGAAAGTCAGCAGGTAGAAGATGCTTTCATTAGTGATGCTCAAGTTTTAGGTGCCTGAGAGCCCTGGAAGATCTCTGTATGAAGCAGTTTCTTGCATCCCAGTTCATTTCTATTGTAATTCAGTATTTCTGATTTGGAGACCAGGAATCTGAACATTTAATAAGCCTGACTGGAGAGTCTCATGTAGGTGGTCCTAGGATAGTGTGCTTTGTAAACTGATATTAAAAAGTTCCTTTGCAGATGAGCATGAGTGGTAGCAAAACCTCAATTAAGAGGCTAGGAAAGACCATGAAAGGGTCAGCCATGTATGGGCTACTCTCAGACCTGGTGACTTGGTCAATGTGGCCTGCTGACAAATTACTATAAAAGGAAAGGTTTAAACAACATTTATCTCTCACATTCTGCGGGTTATAAAGTCCAAGATCAAGGCACCAGCATAAGATGTTCATAAGATGGCCTTAGTTCATACGATGTTCGTAATCATAAGGTGGCCTTCTTCTCACTGTGTCCGCACATGGCAGAAGGGTCAGCAGCACTCTCTGGGAGGCTGTCTTATAAGGACACTAATCCTCTTCATGAGGGCTTCACTCTCATGACCTAATCACCTCCCCAAAGTCCCCCTTCCTAATATTGTCACAGTGCAGGGGGTTAGGATCTCAACATATGAATTTAAGGGAGGGGCACAAACAGTCAGTCCCCAGTACCCACCTCGCCATCCTCTCCCGATTCCAAATGTGCTCAGAACTAGAGAACGCTCGCTCGGGAACTTCTAGAGGCTAAACAGGAACTCCAAGTTCAGGGTGACTCTTGCAGGAAGTGTGAGGGAGATTGCAGCGAACGGGTCCAGACACACTGGCTTCTCCAGCTGGATTCTGCAGGCATACCTCTTTTCTCTTCCTCTCAAATTACTTGGGCAATCATTTCTAGGCAAGATGGGCCACTCATGTGTTCCTTCTCTACTTGAACCTTATAGGTACCACAGTGCCAAAATACCCTCTTTAACACCATTACTGACCTTGTTAAGGGAACTTTTCTCTGCCACACCTTCCATAATTAATGTTAACCAGGCTAAGTAACAAGAGAAAAAATTAATTTTCATGTGCATGGTTTTTTATACTGGGGTGTAGAATCAACTCTTAGAAAACTTAGGAAAATCAGCTTTTGCAAATTATCTTTTCTGAAGCTTCCAGCTGTATTAAGTGCTGACAGTTTTTAAGCACTGAGATGAAAGAGACAAATTCTTTTTCTTTTGTGCTGCTAATTATGATTTCACTTGGCATTATGAAGCCTCCCTTTCTCCTGAGACACTGGCCAGCATACATTAACTGCACAAATATTTACAGATGGCTAAAGCGTAGGGGCAGCTTATACCAAAAAAGATATGGAACACTGGGGGGAAAAGCCTCTCTGACACAGTGTATTTGTGGCCCGTTACCTAGAATCAGCATAAACTATTTGCCCCCGAGCCTCAGCAAACTGTGTTAAGAATGCAGTCCCAGGCAAAGTGTTTACTTTGCTGGCAATGGATGCTGAAGCCTTTCTTCAACAGCCTTGTGGGTGACACTTTTTTTTCCCTAGGGTTAAAAATAAAGTTTCCAAAAATACGTATGCATCTTATGGATTGCTATGTCAACACTTTTCATCTCCTAGGCCACCCACATGGTGTGCAAGAGGTTTATCCAGGGGTTGTTCCAAATCCCAGGAGCTTCAGAAAGCTAAACTGAACAAGCTGGGACATTTGAACAGCAAACTCACAAGGCTCTATGTCCCTTCTCCTTTTCCTAATGTACTAATTAAGAACAAAGGCTTGGGAAAAGCGCCCTCCCTATTCCCAGTTTAGGTTTTGCACCTCCAAATTGGATAACCTTGAGGAATCTCTCAAGCTCTGTAAACCTCGGTTTTTCCGTCTTAAAAGGGAAATAGCCATATGTAGGTAACTAGAAAATGATATCTACTTCTAAGAGAAATAAACGAAATAATGACTATGAAGAGCTTAGGACAGTGCCTGGTACACAGAAAGTACTCAATAAATGTTTGACTATGTTTTTTAAACCATGAGGCTTCCCTGGCCATTCCAGTGGTTAAGACTCCCACTTCCAATACCATACCAGGGGCATGGGTCCAGTCCCTGGTTGGGAAACTAAGATCTCATATGCCACGTGGCATAGCCAAAAAAAGAAAGCAAAAAAACAGCCTGACTTTATTATTTATTTAGGACACAGGAAGGATATCAGAAATCGGGCATGGGGGTTGGGGTAGGGGTGGAATACAAGTGGATTCTAATCTACAGAAGATTATCTAATTATCTAATCCTCAAAAGATTATTATAATCTACAGAAGCTTTCTGAGGAGGAAGGCTACCCATGCAGAGAAGAGGAAGAACGGAGGTAGGAGCTCGTTGCCAAGGTCCTGGGATAACGACAGAGCCACTAGCCTGAACTTCAGAACAGGAATGGGCACTGAGAGTAGAGATGCCCAATAAAACGCAAGGTGCCAGTTACACTGGATTTCAGATTTTTTTTAGGGTGAGTATATCCCAAATATTCCATGAAATAAACTTATACTGAAAAATTATTTGTTGCTTCCCTGAAATTCCAATTTAACTGGGAATCCTGTTTTTACGGCATCGTTTTTTATTGTTTGTTTGTTTGTTTGGGTCCATCTGGCTGCCTCAGCCCTAACTCTGCAGACGCTTGTCCCAGCTGCCTTCCCCTCATCTTGGCCCTGAATGCCCGCCCACCTCACAGGGATGTTCGGAGGAGTTCGAGAGAAAAAAAATGTGTGGAAAGGGTTTTTGCAAATTCCAAAGAATTATAAAATCAAATAAGGAGACATTTCCTTTGGTGGGTGTTGTTATGAATCATCAAGCAAAAGCCAGGTCTTTGGGAATTTAAAGAGATAAATGGAAACTACCAAGGAGTTTGTCCAGAAGCAGTCAAGGGGGAGGGGTGGTTCTGAAGACCCTAATGAGACGGCCTAGGTATGATGGTTCTCAGCAGTGGCATCACCCTAGAATCATCTGAAGATTTTCTAATCCCAGGCCAGCATTCCAGACCAGACCAGTCTGGATCTCTACAGGTGGAACCAGGAATTAGAACTGTTAAATCTCTCCATGTGATTCCAGTTTGCAGGCAGGCTTTAAACCCCTGCTAGAATGCACCCTGGGAAGGGGTAAGGTAAACAGTTTAGAAAGTTGGAGCCCAGGGAGGGTCCCAAGGTATAGCCTTCAGTGTATAAGCATAAGAAAGAGAGGAGGGGGAGAGAAAAAAAAAACAAAAAACAAAAATAAGACAAGAAGGAATTGTAAAAACAGGTACATTCTATCTGCTAAACTGTTAAAAAATAATATTAAGTACCAAGAACAAATGAGTATGGCTAAGTTTAAAGCCAGGAGATTTGGATGTGTACTGCAGGGGCTAGGTAAGAATACAAGGGGGAATTTTCAGTAATTAATCAACCAGTGCCCAGCAGTCACTGCAAACAGGGGTCCCTCTCACTAGAGAGGGCAAGATGAGCCCTTTGTGATTGAAGATGGCTCTGTTGGAGACTTTGTAAGTGAAGTAGGTTCACAATTTCTCTTCCAACTAAGGACTCGGAGCTGAAGACGAATTTCTGTTTCAGGCATAGAGATCTAGAATGTGTGGGTGGATATGTTAAAATGCACTAATTAGTGTTCTGGGTAAATGGCACCTACATAGGACTTTGACTAATCATGATAAATACCAGAAAGGAAATAACCTTTTATTTTATATATATATACATTTTTTTTTTCCTCTCAGTCAACAGGTATTTATTGTGCTTTGTGCTAAGCACTATTCTTATCATTGGGGAAAGAACTGGTAACAAAATAGTCTTTGCTTTCATAGAATTTATATTTGAGTGGAGAAGAGAGAGAGTTAATACAATTTCATATAGTGAGAAGTATGAAGAAATAAAGTGGGATAAGGACCTCAGGATGGACTTCTCTGGTGGTTAAGAGTTTGCCTGCTAAGGCAGGAGACACGGGTTCTATCCCTGGCCCAAGCAGTGTCCACATGGCATGGGGCAACTGAGCCCGTGTGCCACAACTACTGATCCCGTGTGCTCTAGAGCCTGTGCTCTGCACCGACAGGAGCCCCTGCCACAACAGGCAGCAGCAAAGAGCCTGTGCACTGCAGTGAAGACCCAGTGCAGCCCAAAAAATAAATTAAAGAAAAAATCTTTAAGCAGCTCAGGAATAGTGAGGTTGATGAGAGGAAGATGAAGTTATGTAGAATGACTGGGAAAGCCCTCTCCCAGGCCTGTATCTGAGCAGAAACTTGAAGTGATGGAGAGTGTCCTGTGGACATGCAAGGAAGTGGGTTTCTCAGGCAAAAATAAGACGAGAAGGAATTGTAAAAACAGGTACATTCTATCTGCTAAACTGTTAAAAAATAATATTAAGTACCAAGAACAAATGAGTATGGCTAAGTTTAAAGCCAGGAGATTTGGATGTGTACTGCAGGGGCTAGGTAAGAATACAAGGGGGAATTTTCAGTAATTAATCAACCAGTGCCCAGCAGTCACTGCAAACAGGGGTCCCTCTCACTAGAGAGGGCAAGATGAGCCCTTTGTGATTGAAGATGGCTCTGTTGGAGACTTTGTAAGTGAAGTAGGTTCACAATTTCTCTTCCAACTAAGGACTCGGAGCTGAAGACGAATTTCTGTTTCAGGCATAGAGATCTAGAATGTGTGGGTGGATATGTTAAAATGCACTAATTAGTGTTCTGGGTAAATGGCACCTACATAGGACTTTGACTAATCATGATAAATACCAGAAAGGAAATAACCTTTTATTTTATATATATATACATTTTTTTTTTTTCCTCAGTCAACAGGTATTTATTGTGCTTTGTGCTAAGCACTGTTCTTATCATTGGGGAAAGAACTGGTAACAAAATAGTCTTTGCTTTCATAGAATTTATATTTGAGTGGAGAAGAGAGAGAGGTAATATAATTTCATATAGTGAGAAGTATGAAGAAATAAAGTGGGATAAAGACCTCAGGATGGACTTCTCTGGTGGTTAAGAGTTTGCCTGCTAAGGCAGGAGACACGGGTTCTATCCCTGGCCCAAGCAGTGTCCACATGGCATGGGGCAACTGAGCCCGTGTGCCACAACTACTGATCCCGTGTGCTCTAGAGCCTGTGCTCTGCACCGACAGGAGCCCCTGCCACAACAGGCAGCAGCAAAGAGCCTGTGCACTGCAGTGAAGACCCAGTGCAGCCCAAAAAATAAATTAAAGAAAAAATCTTTAAGCAGCTCAGGAATAGTGAGGTTGATGAGAGGAAGATGAAGTTATGTAGAATGACTGGGAAAGCCCTCTCCCAGGCCTGTATCTGAGCAGAAACTTGAAGTGATGGAGAGTGTCCTGTGGACATGCAAGGAAGTGGGTTTCTCAGGCAGAGCAACAGCAAGTGCCAAGGCCCTGAGGCAGCTACCACCTGGGCGCATTTGAGAAACATCAAGAAAACCAGTGCTGCAGAACAGGAGGCTGGGAAATAAGGATGAAAAACGGGCAGGGCCAGATTGTGTAGGGCCCTCAACCATGGTGAGCACATGGATTCATTCTAGTCTAATGAATGGGAAGCTGTGAGAAGGATTGGAGCAGTGAAGGGATGGGACCTGATGAACTATTTATTGTCAAAGATACTCTAGAGAGTGAACTAAAGAGAGAAGAAGTAGAAGCAGGGAGCCCAGGTGTTGCAGTAGTGTCCTCCGTCGTCCCCTTCTCCTCCTGTCCTCCGTCTCTCCCAGCATCAGGGCGTTTTTCAATGAGTCAGCTCTTTACATCTGTGGCCAAGTATTTGAGCTTCAGCTTCAGCATCAGTCCTTACAAAGGCTATGCAATGTTGGTTTCCTTTAGGATTGACTGGTTTTGATAGGGACAGAATGGAATAGTTAGATAGTTGTAAGGTCCTAGTAGGGGACTGTAGGTAGAAGGGTAAAACCTGGGAAAAGTTGGGAGGCCAGTAAGCTAACGATAACTCAAGAAAGCTGCTCCTTGTTCAATAAAGCAGGAAGAGCTGGAGAAGGAGGAGCTAATGATGTATGCCTTACGTCTGCATCTATGTCTGCTTGAAGAAGGCGGTCTTCTACCTTCCTATATATTTATTGCTGCCCACCCAGTGGAGGAGCAGAGCTTTCCCACCTGCCCGCGTGTGCCTACCTCTTACAAGCATCCTATCCAAATAAATCCTCTTCTTACGTATCACTCTTCCTCTCACTGAATTCCTTCTGTGTTGAGGCACAAAGAACCTGAGCCTCAGTGGATCCAGATGTTGGGTGAGTGCTGGATTAAGTCCTGGCCATGTGAGTTCAAGTCCCAGACAGGGTTTTTGGCCAGGATTGAGTCCTGACTACGTGGGTTCAAGTCCCAAGCAGGGTTTTGGTGGGGTTTGAGTTCTAGCCACATGGGTTCAAGTCCCAAACAGGGTTTTAGCTGTGTTCAAGCCGCAACCACATGGGTTTAAGTCCCAGAATAGGATTTGAGTCCCAAGCAGGGTTTGACCAGGTCTTGGCCCCAGGTTTAAATCTCAATCTGAGGAACACTTTCAGTTTGATCTCCTTGCAATCCACACCAGTCAGTGTAACTTGGTATCAGACATTTTATCAGCTGCTTTCCCCTCTTGGGAACAGTATCTGCCCTGCTTCCCTCGCAAGATACTTGTGCAAGCAGAAGGAGACTGTATAAGTGTTTTGTAACTAGAAAACTGAAGAATCAGCTAAACTGGTACTATTACAGGTCATAGACCACTAGGTACCTAGAGGTTATCTGTTCACCAGCGCACCCCAACCCCCACCTCTGAGGGAGAAAGAGGACAAACCCAAGGTTTTTCACTGAATTGAAGCAGACCAGAAAGCATAAACTTGGTGTCCTGATCCTAGATCTGGCGGGTTTCAATTCTGTCATGATGTTTATTACCGGATGACTCTTAGCTGATGACTGAGCCTCCTGTGGCCTCTATTTACGGATGTGAAGCATGGAAAGAATGGCATCCCTTCCCCAGTGCCACTGTAAAGTGTGGAGAGTCTTTAAACCCAGAGAGGAGCATAGCCCCTCCCATTAGAGGTGTGACTCCCGCACAAACCCATTTATAAGTTAACTTTACAGATACAGGGCCCCTGATTTACTTGGCAGACACTTCTAAAATGCTTGCTATGGTCCAAGCCCTTTGCAAATATCTGCTCATTTCATCCTTGTAACAATTCTATCAAGTCGGTACTAGTACCATTCTATGTAAAAACAAGAAAACTGAGGCATGGAGAAGTGAAGTGATTTAACCAAGAGCGCAGAGCACAATAATGAACTCTGCAGAGTCTGACTCAGTGCTTGAAAATACTAGGCTAGGACTTCCTTGGTGGCCAAGTGGTTGGAGTTCACCTGCCAATCCTGGGGACACAGGTTCAGTCTCTGGTCCAGAAAGATCCCACATGCCTCGGGGCAACTAAGGCAGAGCACTATAGTTCCTAAAGCCTCATGCCTAGAGCTTGTGTTCTGAGCAACAAGAGAAGAACTTAGAGAGAAACAGAGAAAGAAAATATTCTGCTCTGCTCAGTCGTCTTCTTTTTCACCCTTCCTTTTTTTAATCCTTTCTCTCCTATAAACTCCCTTCCCCTATCTCTATTCCTAGGCCAGTTTCTCATGTTCAAATCATAACACCCCTCAATCAAAATGATTTCCATGTGCACAAAACAGACAACTTAATGCAACCTGATTTCAACAGTCAAGGGAATTTCCGCTTCTCCTAACAGTAGAGTCCAGAGGAAGGATGGAATTCAAGCACAGCTTAATCCAAAGTTTACCAAGCCATCAAGACAGCGGCTCTATCTCTGTGATCCTTTCAGCTCTGCCCTTTCCCTGCGTCATCTTCATTATCTGGTTGGCCTCCCCGCGCAGAAGCAAAATGCTTTCCCCTTGACACACTGTGTTGCCCGGAGGAAGAGAAGGAGATTTTGATTCACCATCCTACTCACAAGCCTTGAGATTCCCTCAGCCTCAGAACCAGTGGCTGAGACCAGTGCTAGAGTCCAGTGTGTCCACTATCCAAGAGTCGAATGGGTCCCAGGGATCACTGTGAAGTGGGAGGATAAGCAGGCTTTCCGATCCGGCTGAGGCGCCATCTCCTCCATGAAGCTTCTCTCTGTTTCTTCCTCTTCTTTCTCTGGAAGAACAGCTCCTTCATCTGAATTCTCATGCCTCTTGATCTGCAGCCATTGCCCTGCATGTTCCTCACTGGACTCCTTCTGGGCCATCTTCACTATTCTCTGCTCTTCTCAGCCCTGCTCTGCACCCCACCAAATGAACCCTTTTTCTCCCTCTCATGATAGTGAAGAGGAAGGAACAAGAAGAGTAGAAAGGGGGCTTCCCTGGTGGTCCAGTGGGTAAGGACACTGCCTTGCAGTGCAGGGGGTGCCGGTTCAATCCCTGGCCTGGGAAGATCCTATGTGCCGCAGAGCGGCTGGACTGATGTGTCCAGTTACCGAGCCAGAGCTCTGGAGCCATGCGCCCAGTTCTGCAAGGGAAGAAGAATCCCACATGCCTGGGGCAACTAAGGCAGAGCACTATAGTTCCTAAAGCCTCATGCCTAGAGCTTGTGTTCTGAGCAACAAGAGAAGAACTTAGAGAGAAACAGAGAAAGAAAATATTCTGCTCTGCTCAGTCGTCTTCTTTTTCACCCTTCCTTTTTTTAATCCTTTCTCTCCTATAAACTCCCTTCCCCTATCTCTATTCCTAGGCCAGTTTCTCATGTTCAAATCATAACACCCCTCAATCAAAATGATTTCCATGTGCACAAAACAGACAACTTAATGCAACCTGATTTCAACAGTCAAGGGAATTTCCGCTTCTCCTAACAGTAGAGTCCAGAGGAAGGATGGAATTCAAGCACAGCTTAATCCAAAGTTTACCAAGCCATCAAGACAGCGGCTCTATCTCTGTGATCCTTTCAGCTCTGCCCTTTCCCTGCGTCATCTTCATTATCTGGTTGGCCTCCCCGCGCAGAAGCAAAATGCTTTCCCCTTGACACACTGTGTTGCCCGGAGGAAGAGAAGGAGATTTTGATTCACCATCCTACTCACAAGCCTTGAGATTCCCTCAGCCTCAGAACCAGTGGCTGAGACCAGTGCTAGAGTCCAGTGTGTCCACTATCCAAGAGTCGAATGGGTCCCAGGGATCACTGTGAAGTGGGAGGATAAGCAGGCTTTCCGATCCGGCTGAGGCGCCATCTCCTCCATGAAGCTTCTCTCTGTTTCTTCCTCTTCTTTCTCTGGAAGAACAGCTCCTTCATCTGAATTCTCATGCCTCTTGATCTGCAGCCATTGCCCTGCATGTTCCTCACTGGACTCCTTCTGGGCCATCTTCACTATTCTCTGCTCTTCTCAGCCCTGCTCTGCACCCCACCAAATGAACCCTTTTTCTCCCTCTCATGATAGTGAAGAGGAAGGAACAAGAAGAGTAGAAAGGGGGCTTCCCTGGTGGTCCAGTGGGTAAGGACACTGCCTTGCAGTGCAGGGGGTGCCGGTTCAATCCCTGGCCTGGGAAGATCCTATGTGCCGCAGAGCGGCTGGACTGATGTGTCCAGTTACCGAGCCAGAGCTCTGGAGCGCATGCGCCCAGAGCGGGTGCCCTGCGATAACAGAGGCCACCACGATGGGAGACCCACATGGGCCAAAGAGCAAAGATGGATGAAAATAGTTAAATGAAAGACCAATAGAAGTGGCCTGCCTGCCCCCCTCCCTCCCCAACCTGCCCCCCCACCAAAAAAAAATATTAAAAAAAAAAAAAAGAGTAGAAAGAAGATACCTCAGAGTGGGGACCTCATTCAGGGGCCCCTTTCCCAAAGCTTCTTTAGGACAGCGTGTAATTACTAGGTTTCTCCATTGATCCACAGTGAGACTTTCCTGACGCTCTGGATTTCACAGCTGCCTGCTTTATTTGTAGCACATCTTCTATTGTAATGGAAGTAGCCACCTTTCATTTATGGACCTGGAGAAGAAAGAGCGTGCTCCATGTAGATTTTGTATGAATCATGGATTTGAGGAATCAGACAAAGCCCATAAAATCAGCATTGAGCTGCATTTGATTCTTCTGCCTTTTGTCCTGGAGGAGACATAAGCATTAAAAATGCTTTTATCCCTTTCACTCCCCATTTAAGTTGAAAGTAGTTAATAAGAAAGAATATTTTAATTTAGCATTTATGGGTACCCGTTGCATAAATGTCACTACTAGGAACAAAAAAAAACCTAAGAGGCAATCAGACTCTGCATGCTACACCACTCTCCCACAAGAGCTCCTGCCAAGGCCATGGTGACCTCCAGGTCCCCCAGCCCCAGGGTAGATTCTCAGTCTTCACCTCACTCCTTATCCTGGCAACAGTGGATATGGCTGACCCCTCCTCCCTCCAGAAACACTAACAGCCGCTTCCAGACACCACACGCTCCTGGATTTTCACTTGTTCCTCTAACTGCTCCCTTCTGATCTCCTTCACTGACTTCTCTCCACCCCACTCTCCCCACCTACCCATCTGTATTCTCTGCATGCGGGACCTTGGTTTTGACGGTGGCCATGCCCTTCTGTAGCCACTGCTCGTGTCAGCGGTGTCTCTCCCACCGTGACAGCCCTCCTTACAATCTGCTCCCTGCTGGTATCCCGGCAGGCCTGGGGGTGGTAAAGGCTTCCTTCCCATTCCTGCGAGACCCTGCATGCTTCACCCACCCGTCGGGCTCTCTTAATCCAGTCACACTTCTGTAAGTAGTCCCTTCAGGGACTCTCTTCCCTACATCCTTTGAGTGTGCTGTTCCCTGCTGGGCCCTCAAAGGACACACTACTTGTTTTTGTAGGTTGCTTATCTCCCATATTAGCTTATAAGGTCCTTAAGAGCAAGGTCTTAGTTCTTCTTTTGTTCCTAATAATGACTGTTATACCGTAGGTACCAATAAATGTCAAAACAAAATATTCTTTCCTATTAACTGCCTTCAACTTAAATAGGAAGTGAAAGAAATAGATGCATTTAAAATGTTTATACAACCTCCAGGACAAAAGGCAGATGGATGAAAAAATGCTAGTTGCTGATTTTATGCCCTTTACCTGACTCCGCAGATTCAATATTCACACAGAATTCGTGTGGAGCCTGCTCTTTCTTCTCCAGGTCCATCAATGAAAGATCATTACTTCTATTACAGTAGAAGCTGAAGCACAAATAAAGCAGGCGGCTGTTGAAATCCAGAGGGAAAGGAAGCCCCACTAGGAACCAACAGAGGAACCACACTGAGGGGGTCGGTAATTACACCACATCCTATACATGCAATGGGCTTTGGGAAAGTGGCTTCTGCCTGGGGTCCCCACGTTGGAGGAGTCTCATTTCTAATCTCCCACAAGAGCTCCTGCCAAGGCCATGGTGACCTCCAGGTCCCCCAGCCCCAGGGTAGATTCTCAGTCTTCACCTCACTCCTTATCCTGGCAACAGTGGATATGGCTGACCCCTCCTCCCTCCAGAAACACTAACAGCCGCTTCCAGACACCACACGCTCCTGGATTTTCACTTGTTCCTCTAACTGCTCCCTTCTGATCTCCTTCACTGACTTCTCTCCACCCCACTCTCCCCACCTACCCATCTGTATTCCCTGCATGCGGGACCTTGGTTTTGACGGTGGCCATGCCCTTCTGTAGCCACTGCTCGTGTCAGCGGTGTCTCTCCCACCGTGACAGCCCTCCTTACAATCTGCTCCCTGCTGGTATCCCGGCAGGCCTGGGGGTGGTAAAGGCTTCCTTCCCATTCCTGCGAGACCCTGCATGCTTCACCCACCCGTCGGGCTCTCTTAATCCAGTCACACTTCTGTAAGTAGTCCCTTCAGGGACTCTCTTCCCTACATCCTTTGAGTGTGCTGTTCCCTGCTGGGCCCTCAAAGGACACACTACTTGTTTTTGTAGGTTGCTTATCTCCCATATTAGCTTATAAGGTCCTTAAGAGCAAGGTCTTAGTTCTTCTTTTGTTCCTAATAATGACTGTTATACCGTAGGTACCAATAAATGTCAAAACAAAATATTCTTTCCTATTAACTGCCTTCAACTTAAATAGGAAGTGAAAGAAATAGATGCATTTAAAATGTTTATACAACCTCCAGGACAAAAGGCAGATGGATGAAAAAATGCTAGTTGCTGATTTTATGCCCTTTACCTGACTCCGCAGATTCAATATTCACACAGAATTCGTGTGGAGCCTGCTCTTTCTTCTCCAGGTCCATCAATGAAAGATCATTACTTCTATTACAGTAGAAGCTGAAGCACAAATAAAGCAGGCGGCTGTTGAAATCCAGAGGGAAAGGAAGCCCCACTAGGAACCAACAGAGGAACCACACTGAGGGGGTCGGTAATTACACCACATCCTATACATGCAATGGGCTTTGGGAAAGTGGCTTCTGCCTGGGGTCCCCACGTTGGAGGGAGTCTCATTTCTAATCTGCTTGCCTTTCCCTGTTCACTATTGTAAACCCCATCTCTATCAGCTCTGATCCCAGTGCCACCCACATGGGCAATATAAAGATTCAGGGCATCAAAGGGGAAAGTAAAGGAAGGAAAAAGAAGCAGCCGCATCATTCTCCCACTGGCCATAGAGATGGTCCTTGTGGTTGTCTCCCGAGCCAACACCCTTAAGGTCATTTTCTATCACTTATACACGTTCCCTAATCCCCAGAAACTGGACCCAAGTGTTCACTGGAAATAAAGAAGATTCTGATTCCAATCAATTCAACTACTAAGGTAGACATGTACGTATGTGTTGGGGAGGTGAGCGGAAATGATTAACTTTATTCTGTTTTTCATTTCAAAAAATTTTAGAGGACTTCAAAAGGATTTTGTTCCATAATTTAAATATTCATGTGGATGACTAAGCATCTTAGCTCCTAAGTTCCTTGACTTCCTCATTGCCAGTGACCATCTTATACATGGTAACTCAGCCACTCCCTCCCTGCTAAGGCTGTCAATCAATCCCGTGGTCTCCAAGCTCCACCTCTGTTCTTCCAGCCAGCTTATTCCACTTGTCTTCAGTCTCACCACGACTTCCTTTCCAGGAGCCCCTCCCTCCTCTCTTCACTGCTCATGCCTCTCTGATTTCATGGTTAGTCACTTTGGGCACCCTTTTTCAAGTAACCTAAACTATCCTCCTCTTTTGTCCTTCTCTGTCATCTCCCCAGCAAAAACGCTAACCCATAATAAACCCGGCTTCCCCATGTCTTCTCCTGGATGCTGCTGGAGAAAATCACACATCAGGCAGATAGGAAACTTGCTGGATTTATGGTCACCAACCTCAATGAACCCTCCACATGTTCAGTATCAAAAAATACTTGTAGGGCTTCCCTGGTGGTCCAGTGGGTAAGGACACCACCTTGCAGTGCACGGGGTGCTGGTTCGATCCCCGACCTGGGAAGATCCCACGTGCTGTGGAGCGGCTGGACTGATGTGTCCAGCTACTGAGCTGGAGCCCTGGAGCGCACGTGCCCAGAGCCAGTGCTCTGCAGCGAGAGGGGCCACTGCAATGGGAGGCCCACACAGGCCAAAGAACAAAGACGGATGAAAACAGATAAATGAAAGACCAATAGAAGTGGCAAAAAAAAAAAAAAAAATCCAAACTTGTAGAACAGGTAACTATCTAGGGAAGGAACTCTGGGGATTCTGAAATGTAAAGACTGTGTGCAGGGAGAAGAGCAAACAGAGGAGACAACACAGATAGATTAACACAGAAGAGAAGCGGATGAAAAGTAAGTTGGAAGTAAAGGTAAGAGGATTTCAATGACTGCCGTTTTCTTTTGAGTAAAACTCTTTGTGTCAGATCACTCTGTAGACCACCAGCCAACCAGTGGAGGGGCAGCTCTAGGGTCACGTGCTCATCCTGATCCAAAGCCTAGGTTGACTCATCTCCTTTAATAGGGGGCTGAGGAATGGCAGTTTCAGCTAGTAAAGGTCACTGATCACAACGACATGTGAAGGTATGAGGAAGAGTCAAGAATCTTGAGGGTTTGGCAAAACAGGAGGACGTTTTGGTTGAGTAAGAAAATAGCGAATGTGGAAAACGAACAACCCAATCAAAATGGGAAAAAGATCTAAAGAGACACCTCTCAAAGAGGAAAAAATGGAAAACGAATGGATTATTCCACTTGTCTTCAGTCTCACCACGACTTCCTTTCCAGGAGCCCCTCCCTCCTCTCTTCACTGCTCATGCCTCTCTGATTTCATGGTTAGTCACTTTGGGCACCCTTTTTCAAGTAACCTAAACTATCCTCCTCTTTTGTCCTTCTCTGTCATCTCCCCAGCAAAAACGCTAACCCATAATAAACCCGGCTTCCCCATGTCTTCTCCTGGATGCTGCTGGAGAAAATCACACATCAGGCAGATAGGAATCTTGCTGGATTTATGGTCACCAACCTCAATGAACCCTCCACATGTTCAGTATCAAAAAATACTTGTAGGGCTTCCCTGGTGGTCCAGTGGGTAAGGACACCACCTTGCAGTGCACGGGGTGCTGGTTCGATCCCCGACCTGGGAAGATCCCACGTGCTGTGGAGCGGCTGGACTGATGTGTCCAGCTACTGAGCTGGAGCCCTGGAGCGCACGTGCCCAGAGCCAGTGCTCTGCAGCGAGAGGGGCCACTGCAATGGGAGGCCCACACAGGCCAAAGAACAAAGACGGATGAAAACAGATAAATGAAAGACCAATAGAAGTGGCAAAAAAAAAAAAAAAAAATCCAAACTTGTAGAACAGGTAACTATCTAGGGAAGGAACTCTGGGGATTCTGAAATGTAAAGACTGTGTGCAGGGAGAAGAGCAAACAGAGGAGACAACACAGATAGATTAACACAGAAGAGAAGCGGATGAAAAGTAAGTTGGAAGTAAAGGTAAGAGGATTTCAATGACTGCCATTTTCTCTTTTGAGTAAAACTCTTTGTGTCAGATCACTCTGTAGACCACCAGCCAACCAGTGGAGGGGCAGCTCTAGGGTCACGTGCTCATCCTGATCCAAAGCCTAGGTTGACTCATCTCCTTTAATAGGGGGCTGAGGAATGGCAGTTTCAGCTAGTAAAGGTCACTGATCACAACGACATGTGAAGGTATGAGGAAGAGTCAAGAATCTTGAGGGTTTGGCAAAACAGGAGGACGTTTTGGTTGAGTAAGAAAATAGCGAATGTGGAAAAACGAACAACCCAATCAAAAAATGGGAAAAAGATCTAAAGAGACACCTCTCCAAAGAGGACATACAAATCGCCCAAAAGCACATGAAATGATGCTCAACCTCGCTTATTATTAGAGAAATGCAAATTAAAACTACAATGAGATATCACCTCACACCCATCAGAATGGCCATCATCCATAAATCAACAGGCCATAAATGCTGGAGAGGGTGTGGAGAAAAGGGAACCCTCTTGCATTGCTGGTGGGAATGGAAATTGATACAGCCTCTGTGAAAGACAGTATGGAGATTCCTTAAAAAACTAAAAACAGAAGCACCCTATGACTCAGCAATCCCACTCTTAGGCCTATACCCTGATGAAATCAAAACTGAAAGAAGCACCTGTACCCCAATGTTCATTGCAGCTCTCTATACAATAGCCAGAACATGGAAGCAACCTAGATGTCCATTGACGAATGAATGGATACAGAAGCTCTGTTACATATATACAATGGAATACTACTCTGCTGTTAAAAGAAATGCATAAGACTCAGTCCTAATGAGGTGGCTGGAACTAGAACCTATCATAAAAAGTGAAGTAAGTCAAAAAAAGAAAGACAAGTACAGTATACTAACACATATATATGGAATCTAGTAGGATGGTAATGATAACACACGCAGTGAACTCATGGAAAAACAGACAGAGAATAGACATATGGACGTTGTGGGGAAGGAACAGTGGGTGGGAGGCATGGAGGGAGTAACATGGAAATTTATACTGTCATGTGCAGAAAAAATAGCTATGTCATTGTGCTAAGGGAATAGGAGTGCTTACGATGGCTTGGTGTGATGGTCCGGAGGGGTGGGATGGGGGGACCTGAGTCGGGGGACCATGGATATGCATATGACTGATCTGGGAGCATACATGTCGGTGAAAAACAAAACTCTGTAAAACCTTTAAAATAAAGAATTTTTTAAAAAAGGGAATAATAAAAAAAAGAAAATAGAGAAGGTAGAAGAATGGGAAGTTACCATCAGTAGATAGGATGCCAGAATTAAAGTGATCAAAGGTCAGACAGGGATGAGTAATTACGAAGTCCAAAGTGTAGTCATTGGAGTGGGCTATGGACATGGAGTAGATGTATCATTGGAGTATTAGAGTTCATTGTCTCTGATCTCCCTGGCCATGTTATAAGCTCTCAAAAGACATTCCTTTTTTAATTTATCTTCTTTTAAAAAAAGATTTTTGGCCTCTTTTATTGATTTTTTATTTATTTATTTTCATTCATCTTTATTCTTTGGCTTGTGTAGGCCTCCCATTGCAGTGGCCTCTCTTGTTGCAGAGTGCCGGCTCTGGGTGCATGCACTTTGGAGCGGTGGCTTGTAATTGAACAAATTGGTCCAGCTGCTCCATGGCATGTGGGATCTTCCCAGGCCAGGGATTGAACCGGTGCCCCTTGCACTGCAAGGCGGACTCTTTACCCATTGGACCACCAGGGAAGCCCTAATCTATCTTTTGATTCATAATATAACACCTTGTATATCACAGGCACACAATAAATGAAGACTGGGAAAAGCATTTAATTTAGCTACTGGGGGCACGATGGTCAGCAGAGGCAGATATAATACTAATCATTCTCAGGATTTTGCACTCTTGTGGAGGAAGCAACAGACATTAATCAGATAATGAGACGAATATAAAATTACAAATGGGAAAATGTGTTCTGAAATTAACACAGCACCACAATAGTGTATCATGAGAGAACCTGGGCTTATCTGGGTGAAAGAGGGAACCACTGGGAAGTGGGGAAGTTATCCCAATGAAGAGATGGGAGAAGAAGGATGAATCAGAGAGAGAGCAGTAGATACATGGATCAAGATGGCTAGAGGGCAGGGAACAAAAGTGGGTGTTCTCAGAGGTGATCTTGGAGAGAGAGACAGGGACCAGGTAATATTATCAGCAGTAGACATTCTTCATATTCTATCTTCCTGGTAACTGTCTCTCAGTTTTGTTCAGATGCTAAAGAAAAGAACCATGACTGGTCCAAGCCAGCCAAGCAAGTCTCATTTCCTCTTGGCCAACGATTGATCTTGAGGTGACTCAAGACCTATTTTGTACAATTTGAAAGGATCAAAGGTCAGAAAAAAGGAAATGAGTAATTACGAAGTCCAAAGTGTAGTCATTGGAGTGGGCTATGGACATGGAGTAGATGTATCATTGGAGTATTAGAGTTCATTGTCTCTGATCTCCCTGGCCATGTTATAAGCTCTCAAAAGACATTCCTTTTTTAATTTATCTTCTTTTAAAAAAAGATTTTTGGCCTCTTTTATTGATTTTTTATTTATTTATTTTCATTCATCTTTATTCTTTGGCTTGTGTAGGCCTCCCATTGCAGTGGCCTCTCTTGTTGCAGAGTGCCGGCTCTGGGTGCATGCACTTTGGAGCGGTGGCTTGTAATTGAACAAATTGGTCCAGCTGCTCCATGGCATGTGGGATCTTCCCAGGCCAGGGATTGAACCGGTGCCCCTTGCACTGCAAGGCGGACTCTTTACCCATTGGACCACCAGGGAAGCCCTAATCTATCTTTTGATTCATAATATAACACCTTGTATATCACAGGCACACAATAAATGAAGACTGGGAAAAGCATTTAATTTAGCTACTGGGGGCACGATGGTCAGCAGAGGCAGATATAATACTAATCATTCTCAGGATTTTGCACTCTTGTGGAGGAAGCAACAGACATTAATCAGATAATGAGACGAATATAAAATTACAAATGGGAAAATGTGTTCTGAAATTAACACAGCACCACAATAGTGTATCATGAGAGAACCTGGGCTTATCTGGGTGAAAGAGGGAACCACTGGGAAGTGGGGAAGTTATCCCAATGAAGAGATGGGAGAAGAAGGATGAATCAGAGAGAGAGCAGTAGATACATGGATCAAGATGGCTAGAGGGCAGGGAACAAAAGTGGGTGTTCTCAGAGGTGATCTTGGAGAGAGAGACAGGGACCAGGTAATATTATCAGCAGTAGACATTCTTCATATTCTATCTTCCTGGTAACTGTCTCTCAGTTTTGTTCAGATGCTAAAGAAAAGAACCATGACTGGTCCAAGCCAGCCAAGCAAGTCTCATTTCCTCTTGGCCAACGATTGATCTTGAGGTGACTCAAGACCTATTTTGTACAATTTGAAGGGGAAGTCTTCTGAAGATCTTGTAGGAAAATTTCTTCCTCCTTAAAGTGGAAAGTACATAAAGAACATCTTCCTTTTCCCTCAACCCTTCTCTGCGGCTTGAGTTGCTGTCTCACGAAACTATGATGCTTCTGACAACAAACATATGGGCACAGAGGAAAGATCAAGAAGATCAGAGACATGAGCTCAGCATTCTAACAATACTGAGTCATCGCACCAACTCTGGATCTGGTTCATGTCAGACATCTTACATGATGCATGACAAGCAAATCACCAGCCACTGTTGCTGAGTGCTTTTTTTTTTTAACCTGTTGCCAAAAGCAATCCTGTGTAGTAATTTTCAAATTCATAGAAGAGAATGAAATAAAATACTTTGTATTATCAATCCTATCTCTTTACAAATTTCAGATGATTCAGATTGCCACCAAATAGTGGCAGAAAGCAGATGTTGGTCTCTTATCACTTTAACACAATCTAAAAGGCACTTTTTTTTTCTGTGTACAATTTTCTCCTTGCTTCCCTCAGAGTCCTTGTTCTAGAGAGGAGGCACAGCAACGATGCCCTGCAGTGGTGGGATTGATGTCACTCCTTCCCTGGTGACCTCAGAAAAGGCATATACACTATCCACTTGGAGAAGAAGCATGCTGCATGCAATGTTGATGAGGTGTTGATATTGCCTCAAGGACCTCATAATAATCAGAACTAAATGGGTTCTTGCATCTCCTTAACAAAGGGACAGCAATGGGGTCATGAGGCCCAGAAAGTGGCAATCCATGTAGTGTCACACAGTTGGTGGCAGAGCAGGCCAAGAGTCCAGGTCGACTGATCCCAGCCCAGGATTCCACACAGTAAAGGGCACAAGATGACACATGCAAGCTTAATAGTCGAGGCAGTTTGATTTCTGGTATCACATGCTAGCAGTATGACTTTGAGCATGTTAGTTCTTCTCCCTAAAAGTTCGTTTTCCTCTTTGGAAAATTAAGGAATCACAACTCTTGTCCTGCAAAAGTGATGAGATTAAATGAGATACTATGTGTAAAAGAAAAAATTCCCAACTCATGTTAGGTCATGTAATATAAACAGTTCAGTTGTGTTTCACTTAAGAGGCAGCAGAGCTAAACATCCTTTTCATGATTGAGAAGCATAATTGGCAAAATCAGGAAATAACCAACTTGATATTTCACAAAAACAGGTGGCTGATCTTTTTCAAGAGATACTTCACTGATACCTTGTTGACAGGTCTCTGGAGATAAAGGAGATTATACTTGCCTTTCATAGGTATGTTCAGCTCCTACAAGCTTAATATTTGGTGTCTGCTTGCCATTTTTTCATTTTCCAGGTGGCATCTATGGTACAAATAACTCTCACAGGCGTTTGTGAGATATATTAAGCTGCTTCTTCAAAGAGCTTTGTAATACTATTCAGAAAATATGACCCCAAATAGAACAAGGTGGATTGAGTGGGTAGAAGGTTGAGTGGATGCACAGATGAATGGATGGAGAATGGAAGATGGATGGGAGTTCCTCTGTCTAACTGGTTTATAGCCTTTCCAAAGGAGTGCAGCCTTAAAGTAATCTTCTGCTTTTTGGCTGACTCTCTGGACTGTGAAATTGGACTATCTGCTTGAACCTTTATAGCTTTGAGTAAGTAGAGATCAGCAACAAGCTTTGATGAACTATTTAGAGCAAAACTAGTAATATCTGATTAAAGACCAATTGAAAGATACGAAAAACTATTTCTAGCGTAGTTCAAAAGCTGGCCTAAAGAAACATCCAGAAAAAACAAAAACATCACTTGCATCTCCTTAACAAAGGGACAGCAATGGGGTCATGAGGCCCAGAAAGTGGCAATCCATGTAGTGTCACACAGTTGGTGGCAGAGCAGGCCAAGAGTCCAGGTCGACTGATCCCAGCCCAGGATTCCACACAGTAAAGGGCACAAGATGACACATGCAAGCTTAATAGTCGAGGCAGTTTGATTTCTGGTATCACATGCTAGCAGTATGACTTTGAGCATGTTAGTTCTTCTCCCTAAAAGTTCGTTTTCCTCTTTGGAAAATTAAGGAATCACAACTCTTGTCCTGCAAAAGTGATGAGATTAAATGAGATACTATGTGTAAAAGAAAAAATTCCCAACTCATGTTAGGTCATGTAATATAAACAGTTCAGTTGTGTTTCACTTAAGAGGCAGCAGAGCTAAACATCCTTTTCATGATTGAGAAGCATAATTGGCAAAATCAGGAAATAACCAACTTGATATTTCACAAAAACAGGTGGCTGATCTTTTTCAAGAGATACTTCACTGATACCTTGTTGACAGGTCTCTGGAGATAAAGGAGATTATACTTGCCTTTCATAGGTATGTTCAGCTCCTACAAGCTTAATATTTGGTGTCTGCTTGCCATTTTTTCATTTTCCAGGTGGCATCTATGGTACAAATAACTCTCACAGGCGTTTGTGAGATATATTAAGCTGCTTCTTCAAAGAGCTTTGTAATACTATTCAGAAAATATGACCCCAAATAGAACAAGGTGGATTGAGTGGGTAGAAGGTTGAGTGGATGCACAGATGAATGGATGGAGAATGGAAGATGGATGGGAGTTCCTCTGTCTAACTGGTTTATAGCCTTTCCAAAGGAGTGCAGCCTTAAAGTAATCTTCTGCTTTTTGGCTGACTCTCTGGACTGTGAAATTGGACTATCTGCTTGAACCTTTATAGCTTTGAGTAAGTAGAGATCAGCAACAAGCTTTGATGAACTATTTAGAGCAAAAACTAGTAATATCTGATTAAAGACCAATTGAAAAGATACGAAAAACTATTTCTAGCGTAGTTCAAAAGCTGGCCTAAAGAAACATCCAGAAAAATACATTCCAAACAACTATTTCTCCTCAATCAAACAAAACCTGTTCTGTGTAGGAAGTGAACAATAAAATCATCATTTCTGCATATCTGAAGTGCATCTAAGTTTGCTGAATAAAGGAACCAGTAATACCTGGTTCCTTCCACGGGGTACCAAAGGGGAAAGCAGAGAAATAACCTTTGTGGAATGCTTATCATGGACTGAGCACTGTGCTATAGGGTTTTTATGGTGAAATCTTAACTTTTAAAAAGATCCTGTGAGATCAGCATTATCCAGCCCATTTTTCAGTTGAGGAGGCAGACTCAGAACCACTCAGTTAATGCCTACCCGGTAGGGCTGATTCGACTCCAGCTACTAATAAAGACAAAGATTAAAACTGTGTACTTCTACTTCTAAAGGTGATATAAGAAATTCACCACTTCCTCTTTCCCCTAAAAACAATTTAGTATAAATGAAAATATACCATAGGCCCTTTGGTAGCCAGATATCACTGAGAATGATCAGTCATGGTAGCCTTCTCTTTTTTTTTTTTTTTTTTTGAGTAAGTAATAGTTATCAAGGATTATAATTATACAATAATTGAGAGGTATAGAACAAAATAAAATTATTGGAGGACAATTGCTTCACAGTATTGTGTTGGTCTCTGCCACACATCAACACGAGTCAGCCACAGGTATACATATGTCCCTTCTATTCTGAAATCCCCTCTCATCTCCCACCCCATCCCAACCCCTTGGTTATCACAGAACACTGGGTTGAGCTCCCTGTTTCACAGTAGATTCTCTCTTGCTATCTATTTTACATATGATAGTATATATGAAAACGAAAGTCACTCAGTCCCGTCTGACTCTGCGATTCCAGGGGCTGTAGATTGTACCTGGTAGGCTTCTTTGTCCAAGGAATTCTCCATTCAAGAATACTGGAGTGGGTTGCCATTCCCTTCTCCAAGGGATCTTCCGTAAGTAGAGATCAGCAACAAGCTTTGATGAACTATTTAGAGCAAAAACTAGTAATATCTGATTAAAGACCAATTGAAAAGATACGAAAAACTATTTCTAGCGTAGTTCAAAAGCTGGCCTAAAGAAACATCCAGAAAAATACATTCCAAACAACTATTTCTCCTCAATCAAACAAAACCTGTTCTGTGTAGGAAGTGAACAATAAAATCATCATTTCTGCATATCTGAAGTGCATCTAAGTTTGCTGAATAAAGGAACCAGTAATACCTGGTTCCTTCCACGGGGTACCAAAGGGGAAAGCAGAGAAATAACCTTTGTGGAATGCTTATCATGGACTGAGCACTGTGCTATAGGGTTTTTATGGTGAAATCTTAACTTTTAAAAAGATCCTGTGAGATCAGCATTATCCAGCCCATTTTTCAGTTGAGGAGGCAGACTCAGAGAATTTGAGTAACTAGCCAAAACCACTCAGTTAATGCCTACCCGGTAGGGCTGATTCGACTCCAGCTACTAATAAAGACAAAGATTAAAACTGTGTACTTCTACTTCTAAAGGTGATATAAGAAATTCACCACTTCCTCTTTCCCCTAAAAACAATTTAGTATAAATGAAAATATACCATAGGCCCTTTGGTAGCCAGATATCACTGAGAATGATCAGTCATGGTAGCCTTCTCTTTTTTTTGAGTAAGTAATAGTTATCAAGGATTATAATTATACAATAATTGAGAGGTATAGAACAAAATAAAATTATTGGAGGACAATTGCTTCACAGTATTGTGTTGGTCTCTGCCACACATCAACACGAGTCAGCCACAGGTATACATATGTCCCTTCTATTCTGAAATCCCCTCTCATCTCCCACCCCATCCCAACCCCTTGGTTATCACAGAACACTGGGTTGAGCTCCCTGTTTCACAGTAGATTCTCTCTTGCTATCTATTTTACATATGATAGTATATATGAAAACGAAAGTCACTCAGTCCCGTCTGACTCTGCGATTCCAGGGGCTGTAGATTGTAGCCTGGTAGGCTTCTTTGTCCAAGGAATTCTCCATTCAAGAATACTGGAGTGGGTTGCCATTCCCTTCTCCAAGGGATCTTCCAGATTCAGGAATCAAACCCAGGTGTCCCACATTGCAGGCAGATTCTTTACCATCTGAGCCATCAGGGAAACCCCTGGTAAAGTATACGTTTCCATGCTATTCTCTCAATTCATTCCACTCTCTCCCTTCCCCTGTTTCCACAAGTTTGTTCTCTATGTCTGTGTCTCCATTACTTTTAAGAGTTGTTGGTGGCTATGCAGGATGTTCAAGAGAGCTTGCCTGGTACTACCCTGCTGATGACCACTCCATTATGGATACACAAGGAAATCTTCAAGAAGACCCTTGGCATGTGCAAGTATGAGAAGCCAGGCTTTTGTTTCCTCATCTGGCACAAAAGAACACTTCTAAACTTCCCCGGGAAGATACTGGGAGGATATGGATGGGTAGGAAGCAAAGAAATTGTTTCACTGGTGGTCACTGCAGAGGTCAGAACTGGGCTGGCCCTGTTTTCAATAAGAGCCATTGTGATCATGGTCCAAAGTCTGGCAGGAACTTCTTACATGTTTGCTTTTGTTTTGTTGTTAGACACCTGGAATGCCAAGGGCAGTTCTGTGCCAAACCACAAGAATGAAAGCCTAGGATTTCCCTCAGGTCACCAGCTTCCTTCAGCTTGGGGCAAGTGTAAAATCTGCCCGAAAATAGATGTTTGGGAATTTCCCCTTGGCTCACGTTTCAAACAAAGCTCGTACTTAATCCTCAGAGCTCTGAGTGAGCAGAGGTGAGTTGAGGAGTCCCAAGGACAGAGCACTTTGCTGAGAACCACACCAGCGACCACCTGGCTTCCAGTAAGTACTGCTTGATGTGGTGGGTTTGAGTTCTGAAGGTTGTGCTGATCTGGATTGCTTGCTGTTGTGGCTCTTTATAACCTTCTTAGGCTGTACCTCAGAGAGAAATAGGCCTTCTTGGGTTCACACTTATCAGATTTCATTATAATGAACAGGTTAGGCAATGACACTGGGTGACTCTCCTGAATAAGATCAAAGAGCTTAATCTGAAAGGTTTTTTTGTCTGTGGGCAATGACAAGAAAAGAAAGCCAAGCTATGAACAGATGTTTTTTCTTTTTTTCAGATAAAAGGAAGGGCAAAGTAGTTCAGACATCAGCTCTCAAGTTAGGATTCTGTCTCTGCTTCTTCTTAATTGTGTGATCAAAGGCAGATTACTTAGTTTCTCTGGTAACAGTTTCCTCGTCTGTAAAATGGATATTGGATCACTGTAAGAACAATGAAAACTTTATTGTATTGTTGTAACTCATTGTTATGTTGAATCTCATTATATTTCATACATGTAATATGTAATATTAAAGTTTTTCTTCCTCAGTGGCTCAGATGGTGAAGACTCTGCCTACAATGCAGGGACCCAGGTTCGATCCCTGGGTTGGGAAGATCCCCTGGAGAAGGGAATGGCAACCCACTCCAGTATTCTTACCTGGAGAATTTCATGGACAGAGGGGTCCAGTGGCTACAGTCCATGGAGTTGCAAAGAGTCGGACATGACTCAGTGATTACACTTACTTATATAGGCAAAATTTATATAGTAGATTTTGTGCATATGTATATAGCATGTATGTATGTATGTATGTATATAGTACATTTCATGTATCTGTACATAAACTGGATTTCTATCACTCATACTGGATTCCATAAAATAATTTGAAATTGATATAATAGAAACTAGATTGCATATATAATATGCAATATTATATGAAATCCAGACTATGTATACAGATATATGAAATCCATTCCATACATATATACATATAAAATCTGTTATACAGATTTGCTTGGAATGTTTTAAGTGCTCAATATGTGCTAATCATTATGAAGCAATCATAGACTCTGAACTGGACATGACCTATAACAAGCACCACTTGTTGAGCATCTATAAAATACCAAATGCTCTTCAGATTATCTCAAGTGATGTTGACAGAAATCCTATGAGGGTGGTGTTATCACTTCCATTTTATAGCACAGTATCAGGTTTTTTTGGCATTCCCCAAAATTTTGTTATCCTAGGGAAAATAGTTCTTTTCATTTAGTTTCTTTTGAACAGGTTAGGCAATGACACTGGGTGACTCTCCTGAATAAGATCAAAGAGCTTAATCTGAAAGGTTTTTTTGTCTGTGGGCAATGACAAGAAAAGAAAGCCAAGCTATGAACAGATGTTTTTTCTTTTTTTCAGATAAAAGGAAGGGCAAAGTAGTTCAGACATCAGCTCTCAAGTTAGGATTCTGTCTCTGCTTCTTCTTAATTGTGTGATCAAAGGCAGATTACTTAGTTTCTCTGGTAACAGTTTCCTCGTCTGTAAAATGGATATTGGATCACTGTAAGAACAATGAAAACTTTATTGTATTGTTGTAACTCATTGTTATGTTGAATCTCATTATATTTCATACATGTAATATGTAATATTAAATTTTTTCTTCCTCAGTGGCTCAGATGGTGAAGACTCTGCCTACAATGCAGGGACCCAGGTTCGATCCCTGGGTTGGGAAGATCCCCTGGAGAAGGGAATGGCAACCCACTCCAGTATTCTTACCTGGAGAATTTCATGGACAGAGGGGTCCAGTGGCTACAGTCCATGGAGTTGCAAAGAGTCGGACATGACTCAGTGATTACACTTACTTATATAGGCAAAATTTATATAGTAGATTTTGTGCATATGTATATAGCATGTATGTATGTATGTATGTATATAGTACATTTCATGTATCTGTACATAAACTGGATTTCTATCACTCATACTGGATTCCATAAAATAATTTGAAATTGATATAATAGAAACTAGATTGCATATATAATATGCAATATTATATGAAATCCAGACTATGTATACAGATATATGAAATCCATTCCATACATATATACATATAAAATCTGTTATACAGATTTGCTTGGAATGTTTTAAGTGCTCAATATGTGCTAATCATTATGAAGCAATCATAGACTCTGAACTGGACATGACCTATAACAAGCACCACTTGTTGAGCATCTATAAAATACCAAATGCTCTTCAGATTATCTCAAGTGATGTTGACAGAAATCCTATGAGGGTGGTGTTATCACTTCCATTTTATAGCACAGTATCAGTTCTGGTTTTTTATATTTTGGTTTCTTTATTGGTCCTTCATTTATTTATTTTCATCCATCTTTATTCTTTGGCCTGTGCAGGCCTTCCACTGCAGTGGCCTCTCTCATTCCAGAGCACTGGCTAGTAATTGGATGCACTGGCCCAGCCACTTCGGCGAATGTGGGATCTTCCCATGGCAGGGATCGAACTAGTGACCCTTGCACTGCAAGGTGAACTCTTTACCCACTGGACTACCAGAGAAACCCCATAGTATCATTTCCAATTTATAGATGAAGAAACAGATGTAGAGAGGTTAACATATACATATCAATAAACATACATATATGTGTACTTGCATATATAATATACATACATACATCTAGTATACTATGTGTGTGTGTACAGAAGGAGAATAGAATATGCTATAGTATATAGGGTTCCTAGGTGACTCATCTGGTAAAGAACCAGCCTGCCGATGCAGGAGACACAAAAGATGCAGGTTTGATCCAGGGGTCAGGAAGATTCCCTCTAGGAGGAAATGGCACTCCACTCCAGTATTCTTGCCTGGAAAATTCCATGGACAGTGGTCAGACAAAGCTGAGCATATGTGCACACAGCAGGCAGCACATAGAGATGGTAAGGGACAAAGTGCTTTTCCAAGTTTCATCCTTCACCCATGAGCTATTTAATGAATGTGTGTGTGATATGAATATGTATATGATGATATGGTATATAGTGCAGTATATACATATATCTGTCAAGAACTTATACCCTGGGAGGAATGAGAGTTTGTGCTGAAGAAAGGGTGCACTCAGGAGAGGAGGCATGATCTCATGCCAGCTGGATGATTAAGGACCCTTTGCCTCCTCCTGTTTACCAGGACGGCCCTGGCCCTGCCCTGTTCAGTGCTTCCTCCTATTTGAGAGTCTTATGAATTCACAGTAAAAATTTGTCATCAACACATTCCTGATTCTAAGATCACACCTGCCCCATTGCCTTTTATCCTGTGGGACTCCTCTCCTAGCAGGGATCCACATCAGTCACAGGATCACCAGCAGATCTGTGCAGGTAAGGACTTGACCTCTAGAGTCAGTTTGATCATGTCAGCCTCAGCCACTAGGGTTGGGTAGCCTTGGGAATGGGCCTCTAAGGTGACAGAGGCAGTTTAAGGACAGACATGTAATCGGGTCCTTGCTCTCAGGTTCCCATCTGGAGAGAACGAGTTCCTGGCATAGAGAAGGGCTTATCTGGGGCTTTTTTTGGTCAGAAAGGTTTTCTCAACTGCATTTGGTCCATAGCACCCTGCCTTTTGCCCTTCTATTATCACCTTCCTTGGTGGTGTTGTCTCCAGGGCTCTCTTGTCAGAGCTACTTATGAGGCAGGAGCAGAGAAAGTCCAGGAAAGATGCCCCTTCAGTGAGCCAGCCACAGAACTGCCACTTGGTGAGCACAGGCAGCTTGGATGGGTCCTCATCACTATGGCTGCTATCAGCCTCAAGGGCAGAATGGAAAATGGGGAGCTGATAGCCATCTCACCAACGACCAGGAGCACCATCCTGATGCTGGGTGACTGAATGGCTCTCACTGTTGTTTGAGGACTCACACTTAATCCTTCTTGTTGACAGGTGAGAACTGACAGCCATAATGGAACCTAAACTTCAGAAGAGTCCAGGTACCTAAGGGGCATGCTCTCAGAAGGAAGGAACAATCTGTTTCTTAAAAAATAATAATCAGTTCCCATCAAGCTAACCAGGCTACAGAAGATGGTTGCAGTAAGGAGAATGGGTTGCACATTTGGATTTTGGTTATTGCCGTAGAAAATGTGGCAGCAGCTATTCGAGTCAGTGAAATATTTTGTGAGATCTCACTTATCTAGAAATTTGGCATTTTCTGATTTCTATGGATCACATGTTTCACTTATTGTTTGGAGAAGTATTGGTACTAACAGCAACCTATACCCCTGAGAAGACTGGAGAACATTTCTTTAATTTTATTTGAGACACTCACTAGGAGAGAAACTGCCTAAATAGTTATTATGGTTTATTATGGGGATAGGTTGTGGGATATCATTCAGATGTTCTTACTTTCATATGCCTCACAATGTACATGACTGGTCAAAAGAGCCATGCTTGGGATAAAGTGACTTAGAAATCAAACTATTTCCTCTCCTAGCAGGGATCCACATCAGTCACAGGATCACCAGCAGATCTGTGCAGGTAAGGACTTGACCTCTAGAGTCAGTTTGATCATGTCAGCCTCAGCCACTAGGGTTGGGTAGCCTTGGGAATGGGCCTCTAAGGTGACAGCGGCAGTTTAAGGACAGACATGTAATCGGGTCCTTGCTCTCAGGTTCCCATCTGGAGAGAACGAGTTCCTGGCATAGAGAAGGGCTTATCTGGGGCTTTTTTTGGTCAGAAAGGTTTTCTCAACTGCATTTGGTCCATAGCACCCTGCCTTTTGCCCTTCTATTATCACCTTCCTTGGTGGTGTTGTCTCCAGGGCTCTCTTGTCAGAGCTACTTATGAGGCAGGAGCAGAGAAAGTCCAGGAAAGATGCCCCTTCAGTGAGCCAGCCACAGAACTGCCACTTGGTGAGCACAGGCAGCTTGGATGGGTCCTCATCACTATGGCTGCTATCAGCCTCAACGGCAGCATGGAAAACGGGGAGCTGATAGCCATCTCACCAACGACCAGGAGCACCATCCTGATGCTGGGTGACTGAATGGCTCTCACTGTTGTTTGAGGACTCACACTTAATCCTTCTTGTTGACAGGTGAGAACTGACAGCCATAATGGAACCTAAACTTCAGAAGAGTCCAGGTACCTAAGGGGCATGCTCTCAGAAGGAAGGAACAATCTGTTTCTTAAAAAATAATAATCAGTTCCCATCAAGCTAACCAGGCTACAGAAGATGGTTGCAGTAAGGAGAATGGGTTGCACATTTGGATTTTGGTTATTGCCGTAGAAAATGTGGCAGCAGCTATTCGAGTCAGTGAAATATTTTGTGAGATCTCACTTATCTAGAAATTTGGCATTTTCTGATTTCTATGGATCACATGTTTCACTTATTGTTTGGAGAAGTATTGGTACTAACAGCAACCTATACCCCTGAGAAGACTGGAGAACATTTCTTTAATTTTATTTGAGACACTCACTAGGAGAGAAACTGCCTAAATAGTTATTATGGTTTATTATGGGGATAGGTTGTGGGATATCATTCAGATGTTCTTACTTCGTATTCATATGCCTCACAATGTACATGACTGGTCAAAAGAGCCATGCTTGGGATAAAGTGACTTAGAAATCAAACTATTTGATTCAAAAGTAAGTCTTCTTGAATGATTATTCAAAGCACCTATTATTAGTAAGTCATGCTGCTTCCACTTGTAGAAGGATGTACAGGTTAATTAGTAAGAGATCTTGCTCTCCATGAGGTTGTAATTTCACTGGGAAGTTAAGATAAACACATTTGAGTAGCTATGCTAGAAAGTTAGATAAACACACACAATCAGGATTAGGCTAACACAGGTAAGTGTAGAATGTTGTAAAGTGTGAAGGAAAAAAAGCCACACACGTAGCTGTGGGAATCTAGGAAGGTTTTATAGAGAAGCATTTGAACTGGATACTAAACAATGCATGGAATTTCAAAAGAGACTGGGAAAGAGAGCCCATCAGCAGAAAGGGATGGCGTAACCAAAAGCAATTAAGTAGGTGAAAGGCTGTGTTCAAGGAGAGTATGACTGTAAAATAGAATAGGGAAGAATAGAAACGTGGAGCCAGGAACTGCCCTTGGAGAAACGCAACCCTTGAAGTATTTCAAGCCCAGAAGTGGTATCATCAAATTTGCTTTTTGTATTATTCATACTTTGA
Organism: Tragulus kanchil; assembly: GCA_022376925.1. Taxonomy (NCBI): domain Eukaryota; kingdom Metazoa; phylum Chordata; class Mammalia; order Artiodactyla; family Tragulidae; genus Tragulus; species Tragulus kanchil. The sequence goes on along the minus strand of JAIOJX010000005.1, from coordinate 126,316,803 downwards.
GAAAAATAGCTTTATAGTGATATTATTGACCTACAATCAACTGTACACATTTAAAATTGTTTGTGTGTGCGTGCCGTGGAGACAATCACCATAGCAAGATCGTAATCACCTGCATCCCTCCCAATCATTTCCTTGTGCCTTCTTATAATTCTTGCCTCCAGGAACCAGTCCCACTCCCCATAGTTCTGCTTTCTGTCGCTCTGAGTTCATTTGTATTTACTAGAGTTTGACACAATGGAATCGTACTGAATGAACTCTTGGTCTGGTTTCTTTCACTCAACCTAATCCTTCTGAGTCTCGCCTATGTTGTTACACATACCAAGTTTTTTTTTTTGTTTAGACAGTCAATTGAATTTTTATGTTTTAAAATAGTAAGAAAAAGATTCCACATGTTTATCCTTGCAGTTACCACTTCAGCGTTCATCATTCATTTGTATAAATTCAGATTTCCACCTGGCATCATATTTTCCTGCCTACAGGATTTCCTTTAACATTTCTTATAATGCAGGCCACCTAATGAGGAATTCTTTCAGCTTTTGTATGTCTGAATATGTCTTCAAGTTGCCTTTATTTTTGAAAGATATGTTTGCTATATATGAAATTCTAAAATGACCTATTTTTCTTTCAATAGTTTAAACATGTCTTTTCATTGGTTTTTGTTGTTGTTTGCTTTTTTTATTTCTGATGAGAAATTTACTGTTGTTTTTAATTTTTCTTCTGTAAGCATTATGTCTTTCCCCTCCTTTGATGATTTTTAAGGTTTTTCTTTATCACTGATTTTGAGCTATTTGACTATAATGTTCCTTATCATAGTTCTCTTCATAGATTTTTGTGGTTAGAGTTCCAGAACTGCTTAGGTTTTCTAGATAACTTTCTTTAAATTTGCAAAATTCTCAGTATTATTTCTTCAAATATTTTTTCTGTCTCCCTCCCCCACTTCAGGGACTCAAATTACTTTACATTGTTGTTGTTGTTGTTGTTCAGTCACTAGGTCGAGTCTCTTTGCAACCCCATAGACTGCAGCATGCCAGATGCCTCTATCCTCCACAAGCTCCCGGAGTTTGCTCAAATTCACATCCACTGAGTCAGGTCACTTGAAATTGTCCCACAATGCATTGGAGCTTTTTTTTGGAGGGGGAGGATTTGTTTTTCATTTCTCACTCTGCATTTGTTTTGGTAGTCCCATTAATCCCATCCAATACTGTTGCTTTTCTGAGACTTTGTGGTTTTTCATCTCTAAAAGTTCGCTTTCGATCTTTTCTGTATCTTCTATATCTCTAACTTCCTGAATGTGTAAAATGCAATTTAATAACAATGGTTTTAATGATCTCCTCTGTTCATTCTAACATCTGTGTCAGTTCTAGGCCTGTTTTGATGGATGGATGATTGTCCACATGATGGGTCATGCTTTCCTACCTCTTGCATGGCTGCTAACTTTTTTTTTTTTTAAGCTTTATTTATTTATTTATTTTTTGGCGGGGGTTGGGTTGGGGAAGGAGGGGAGTGGGCGGGCCACTTTTATTGGTCTTTCATTTCTCTATTTCCATCCATCTTTGTTCCTTGGCCCGTGTGGGCCTCCCATCGCGGTGGCGTCTGTCGTTGCAGAGCGCCGGCTCTGGTCGCACGCGCTCCAGAGCTCCGGCTCGTTGATTGGACACATTGGTCCAGCCGCTCCGCGGCACGTGGGATCTTCCCAGGCCAGGGATCGAACCGGCGCCCCTTGCACTGCAAGGCGGTGTCCTTATCCACTGGACCACCAGGGGAAGCCCGGCTGCTAACTTTTGATTGGTTGCCAGACGTTGTGAATTTTACCTTGTTGGGTACTGGATGTTTTTGTATTCCTATAAATCATGACCTTTTTTCTGGGATACAGTTAAATTTCTTGCAAACAATTTAATCCTTTTAAGACTTGCTTTTCTGATTTGTTAGGTCTGGAGTCATCCTCACTACTGAGGCAAGACCTACCTGAGTACTCAACCCAGTGCTCCATAATTGGACATTTTCCCCAGTTTGGCTGGAAGGGAACAAACATTCTCTCTGGCCCAGCAGAGAACTGCATACTGTTCCCTGTAATTTTTTCTAATGGTTTGTTCTCTGGTCTTGAGTTATTTTCCCCCCACACATATACTGGTAAATATGGTTGAGCACTGGAGGGAGACCCTATGACTGTTTCTGGATTCTCTCTCGTGCAGCTCTTTCCTCTGTCCTGTGAGCTCTAGCTGCCTTGATTTCCCTGAATGCTCATCTCTGTTTCCTCAGCTTAGGGGTTCACCTGGTCCCGCCTTGGTTTTTCATTTCTCACTCTGCATTTGTTTTGGTAGTCCCATTAATCCCATCCAATACTGTTGCTTTTCTGAGACTTTGTGGTTTTTCATCTCTAAAAGTTCGCTTTCGATCTTTTCTGTATCTTCTATATCTCTAACTTCCTGAATGTGTAAAATGCAATTTAATAACAATGGTTTTAATGATCTCCTCTGTTCATTCTAACATCTGTGTCAGTTCTAGGCCTGTTTTGATGGATGGATGATTGTCCACATGATGGGTCATGCTTTCCTACCTCTTGCATAGCTGCTAACTTTTTTTTTTTTTTAAGCTTTATTTATTTATTTATTTTTTGGCGGGGGTTGGGTTGGGGAAGGAGGGGAGTGGGCGGGCCACTTTTATTGGTCTTTCATTTCTCTATTTCCATCCATCTTTGTTCCTTGGCCCGTGTGGGCCTCCCATCGCGGTGGCGTCTGTCGTTGCAGAGCGCCGGCTCTGGTCGCACGCGCTCCAGAGCTCCGGCTCGTTGATTGGACACATTGGTCCAGCCGCTCCGCGGCACGTGGGATCTTCCCAGGCCAGGGATCGAACCGGCGCCCCTTGCACTGCAAGGCGGTGTCCTTATCCACTGGACCACCAGGGGAAGCCCGGCTGCTAACTTTTGATTGGTTGCCAGACGTTGTGAATTTTACCTTGTTGGGTACTGGATGTTTTTGTATTCCTATAAATCATGACCTTTTTTCTGGGATACAGTTAAATTTCTTGCAAACAATTTAATCCTTTTAAGACTTGCTTTTCTGATTTGTTAGGTCTGGAGTCATCCTCACTACTGAGGCAAGACCTACCTGAGTACTCAACCCAGTGCTCCATAATTGGACATTTTCCCCAGTTTGGCTGGAAGGGAACAAACATTCTCTCTGGCCCAGCAGAGAACTGCATACTGTTCCCTGTAATTTTTTCTAATGGTTTGTTCTCTGGTCTTGAGTTATTTTCCCCCCACACATATACTGGTAAATATGGTTGAGCACTGGAGGGAGACCCTATGACTGTTTCTGGATTCTCTCTCGTGCAGCTCTTTCCTCTGTCCTGTGAGCTCTAGCTGCCTTGATTTCCCTGAATGCTCATCTCTGTTTCCTCAGCTTAGGGGTTCACCTGGTCCCGCCTTGGTTTCTCTTTTCTGTGCTATGGGCTGGAAACTCCATGGAGGAAATGGTAGGGCTCACCTGGTTTGTTTCCTGTTTCTTAAAGGTTCATGACTTTTATTGTCTATGATCATTGCCTTGAAAAACCACTATTTTATGTATTTTTAAAATTTCTGTCAAGAGGGAAATCTTATGACTTCATCTTTGCTCAAAGCGTAAAATTGGTCAGATTTGGCACTGACTCTCAGGTCTATGTCAAAGATGGATTTGAAGATGTCAAGACTGAAATTAGAGTGTCAATTCGTGTAGCTACTACAACAGTACAGTGGAAAATGTATGCAGGCCTTGAATTCAAATGAATTTAACATACTGAAATGCATGAAGGTCTAGAAAACTGTGGCGTGACAGGAACAGAGAAACAGGAATGGATCCAGGAAGTACTGGGGAAGTAAAATGCACATGACTTGATGACTGATATGACAGAAGGGTGCTGGAAGGGTAAAAGTTAAGAAGATTTTAATATTCTAGAGGAGGAGGGCTAGATTGATGTTGGTACCACTGAGTGACACAGGGCACTGGAGAGAAAAGGATGAGAGAAAAAAATTTATGGGAAATTCAGATGGAGATGTTCAGGGGCAAAAATGATCTTTATAAGGGTGAAAATACTGAAATTTTGTCCTGGAAGTTCCCCCAGAGACTGAATATTGCTTATCATATCCTGGGCATGGTGTTTAACATGTATCTCTGTTTTCTGTATTTCCTACAAATTGGATCTAGAGGGTTGATGAGATTGTTTCAGTGTTTTTTTTTGGCAAAACTAATCCATGGGTGGGAGACTCGCTGGTGGCTCAGTGGTAAAGAATCCACTTGCAATGCAGGAGACATGGACGGTTTGATTCTTGTGTTGGAAAGATCCCCTGGAGGAGGAAATGGCATCCCACTCCAGTATTTTGACCTGAAAAATCCCACGGACAGAGAAGTCTGGTGGGCTATAGTCCATGAGGTTGCAAAGACTCAGACAAAACTGAGCAAAGGCACAAACAAATTCTTTAGTAAAGGCTGTCTTTTACCAAACCCATGGATGAACTAGAATCTTAGCCTGAATGTAAAAGCAAAATCTATTTTAGCAATGTTACCTTTTTTCTAAATAATGAAAGTAGTTCATATTTCCTGCAGACATTTTCAAAACTATAGGAAAAATCAAAACTCTATGTACATTTCAGTCTTTACAGAGAAGCAATTAACCACTTAGAAACCTCTTATTGAACTACTTTGCCACCTTGTTTTCAAGAGCAGGTGGTTTCACTTTTGTTTAAGTCAAATGGCAAGGCAGAATTATCTGGCTGTGTCTGGTGCTCCAACAGGAATGGAGACAAATCTTGGCTCACATGTAGAGAGCCAACAGCCTCCTCCAGAGATGGCAAGCCAGACAGGTGTGAGCTGAATTAAAGAGCTTCTAAATGTCATCTGTATGAAGGTCCCAACAGTGGATGAATAACAATCACACACTTGGTCCTGAGTATTTTGTTCTCTTGGTCTATAATAGATGTTCTTTTCCATAACTGAATAATTTGAAGACCTTTCCAGAGGTAAACAGTGTTTTCCAACCGAAGCAGTTCTTCTCAGAAATTTATAGGGAACAGACTGAGTCCTGTTCACTTTCTTTTATTAGGCAAACAATTTACATTCTATTATGAAAATGAAGTCTGCAAACAAGATTACTTTATTAAATCACCACCTCCTCAGCTTTTCTTCTCTGTGGTAAGTATTCACAAAGATTTAACAGGCCTCCCACCAGCCTCATGAGCATTTTTTAAATCCTTTCTCTTCCTCTGAGATTTAACTGAGATGTAAAGTGTTTTCATGTTTCAGGCCTCTTGGAAAAAGCGGTTTTTCATTCTGTCAAAGAGTGGGGAAAAGAACTTTAGTCTTTTGTATTACAAAGACCATCATCACCGAGGTTCTGTTGAAATTGATGGGTGTGTATCCAACTAAGAGTACATTTATAACAGCAAATACTAATATGCTGCATGCAAATTAGAAAAAGAGTCGCAAATGTTGATTTGTGGAACCGAGAATCTAACTGATATATGAATTTTTGAATGAAGTTTTAGGCTGAACAAAGTATGTGTAATCAGTGATAAACCAGATTTAAACTTATTTTCTTAAACTATTCGACAATTTTCAAAGTATAGATCAAGCAGATCTAAAGTTTTATTCAGTTTGAATCTTAGCAATGAAAAAACGTGAGTCTAGTTTTCTTTCTAATTTTGAATTTGCATCTGTTTAATACTTTATATCTATATCTAATAGAAATTCCAGCGTAGAAGTTGGCATCAGTAGCCATGAAAAAATGCAATCAGTACAGAAGATGTTTAAATGCCATCCTGATGAAGTGATGACCATCAAGACCACTAACCGGGAATACTTCCTCATTGGCTATGACAGGTAAGTAGTACGATAACATGGAGTGAGGGGACTTCCATGGTGGTCCAGTGGCTAAGACTCCAGGCTCCAATGCAGGGAGCCTGTGTTCGATCCCTGGTCATGGAGCTAGATCCCACATACTGCAACTAAGACCTGGCATAAATAAACAAATAAATAAATAAGTAAATTTTTTTTTAAAAAAGATAACATGGAGTGTCTCCTGTCTGTAAAAAACAAACAAAAATATTTTAAACCAATAAACAACATGCCTTGAATAGAGAAACCTATGGCTACAACCTTATAGTCCGTTATGCTCCAATACAAAATAAAAAGTTAAAAAAAAAAAGAAAGAAACCCATGGCCACAAGCTTAAACATCATTTCGGCAGTCTACTGTTTTAGGCTGTTCTGGATCTTCACTGCTGCATGGGCTTTTGTCTAGTTGCAGAAGCTACTCTCTAATTTTGATCCACAAGCTTCTCATTGCAGTGGCTTCTCTTGTTGTGGAGCACAGGCTGTAGGGTGTGTGGGCTTCAGTAATTGCAGTTTCTGGGCTCTAGACCACAGGCTCATATTTGTGGCACATGGGCTTAATTGCTCCCAGACCAAGAATCGAACCTGTGCCTCCTGCATCGGCAGGCAGATTCTTTACCAGTGAAACCCCTTGGCAGTCTTTATTATGTATTAAAAACCTTGAAAAATTACAGTATTCATTTCCTAGGGCTGCCATAACAATGTGCCATAAATAGGGTGACTTAAAACAGTGGAACTTTGTAGTCTCACTGTTCTAGAGGTTAAGAGTTTGATCAGATGGGCCATGGCTCCTGTGAAGGTTCTAGAGAAGACCTGCTCTGGGCCTCTCTCCTAACTTCTGGAAGTTCTTTGGCTTATGGCAGCAAGGTTCCAGTCTTTACATGGTGATCTCCCTATGTGCACATCTCTGTTGTCCAAATTTCTCCTTTTAATAAGAACACGAGTCATCTTGGATTAGGACACCTTACTCCAGTCTGACCTCATCTTCACTCATGATATCTGCAACAACCTGGTCTGATTTCCCAAATAAGGTCTCCTTATGAGATACTGAGGATTGGAATTTCAACCCATGAATTTAGGTTGGGGAGGGGGACACAATTCCATAACAGTCATCATCACCCCAGATCCACTTTATGTACAAGAACCCAATACACAAACATCTGTCCTAGTTGCATGGATTAGGGAGGGACTCTTCTCATCTCTGAAGGAGCCTTCAGTTTTTAGGTGGGGCTCCTGGTGCTAGCAAAGATGGCTACTGGGTTCCTTGCTGATGATTATCTGCTTGACAGAGAGGCTGAAGTCAGGGGAGGAAGCAGTGAGGAGGCAGCAAAGGCTCAAGCCAAAGTATGAAAAAATTTGAGCTGCTGCAGATCAACCCCAACACAAAAAGCTTTCTTTTCAACGATCCTGAGAGTCAATAAAACAAGAAAAGTGATTGATATACATTTGTTCAAACACTTCCTTCATAAACAGACACCTTCCCTTAAGAGAGGCACACCTGGAGAGCTATGCGTAATGGCACTGACAGGTTAAGGGGCCGCTGAAGAACACAAAAGAAACCCGTGTCGAAGCCCAAAGCTCCAAACCCTGTGATTATACTGTTACCTTCCACTTTTCTTCCTATTTCTCTGAGCTTTCCTCACAGAGGTGGCATGAGGGTTAATTCTAGTGTGTGAGCGCGGAGGAGGTGAGGAACCAGCGGTGGGCATTTAAACTACTTAGGGAAAAAAAGTCTTTATTTCCCTGGTACCTACCCCCACTGTCTGTTCCAATCTTAATAAAAGAATCCTTCTTTGGTTCGAAAGGAGCACAGGCACCATTGTTGCCACATGCCAGCTAAAGTTGATTTCTATCAACAGGGGGAAGATTAAAGACTGGGTCTCCTTGTTGTCATCACTCTGCCGGGATATGAAAGCAGCTCTCCAGAATACAGAGGTGACTCGATATCACTAATAAAATAGCAGGGTGGCTGAATACAGCCCTATTTCCCAAAGGAAATGATGCGAGCTTTTTTTTTTCATCCTTAGCAACTGGCATTAATACAAGGAATAAATAAGTGAGGAAATGTACATCCTTGTTCTTTTTCTGATTAACAATAGGGAAAATAACTCTTTTGTGTTTTGCAAGAGAGCTAAAATACAGACACTTCAGATTTTCATGATTGGAGTAGGAGGGGTGGGAGTGAACTCTGGCACTTTTTCAGTAGTAGCTGAAACTACTGTATTTTCCATTGTTGTTATTCAAGGTATGTAACAGCTACCTTTAGAAATGACGGTTTCTATAAAAATGCTTCTCACCTGTCTTGTATTTTCAATAGAATGTTTCTTTGATGTAAATGTTAGCAACTTTAACTTGTTATTTTATAAGAACCTTTGCTAGCTTTACCTAAGTCCTTTCTTAGGACAGCCCTCTATTGATGAAATGGATTCTAGGTATCATTTTGATGTGGTTTCGGTTGTCCTATGCTTACAACAAAAGCAGAGGCCAAGGAAAGCAAAGTGTGTCTAAAAGTACTGAGAGGAAAGGGCCAGGGTACAGAGGGACACAGGGTGGAAAAGACAGGTTGTGAGAAACTTAGAGCACCTCTGAAGGCCAGGCTGGGAGTCTCAAGAGTTTGGGAACAGGAGAGGGACAAGATCAGCTTTTATCTTAATGAGAGAATGCTGGCCAGCAGTATAAAAGGCTAGTGATCAAAGACTAGAAGCAGAGATCTCCGTGACCAGACTGTTGCTTCATTCTAGACAAATGATCGATCGTGCTCTGACTCCAATATTCCTTTCTCATAAGCAGGAGAAACTCTCATTGGGTGATAAAAGGCCCTCTTCAGATCCTGTCCTCAGACTTTCCCGCATGCCAGAGGCTTTCACCACCACCACAGCAAGAAGCAGTCTTCCAGATGTGGTAATCAGACACCTCTCTTTCTTAGGACGCCATCCCTGGGAGCCAGCTGATGTTTCAAAAGACAGTTGTATTTGACATTATCCTCAAAGCCTAACCCATCATGCATGATTTTAGGCTCTCCAGAATACAGAGGTGACTCGATATCACTAATAAAATAGCAGGGTGGCTGAATACAGCCCTATTTCCCAAAGGAAATGATGCGAGCTTTTTTTTTTCATCCTTAGCAACTGGCATTAATACAAGGAATAAATAAGTGAGGAAATGTACATCCTTGTTCTTTTTCTGATTAACAATAGGGAAAATAACTCTTTTGTGTTTTGCAAGAGAGCTAAAATACAGACACTTCAGATTTTCATGATTGGAGTAGGAGGGGTGGGAGTGAACTCTGGCACTTTTTCAGTAGTAGCTGAAACTACTGTATTTTCCATTGTTGTTATTCAAGGTATGTAACAGCTACCTTTAGAAATGACGGTTTCTATAAAAATGCTTCTCACCTGTCTTGTATTTTCAATAGAATGTTTCTTTGATGTAAATGTTAGCAACTTTAACTTGTTATTTTATAAGAACCTTTGCTAGCTTTACCTAAGTCCTTTCTTAGGACAGCCCTCTATTGATGAAATGGATTCTAGGTATCATTTTGATGTGGTTTCGGTTGTCCTATGCTTACAACAAAAGCAGAGGCCAAGGAAAGCAAAGTGTGTCTAAAAGTACTGAGAGGAAAGGGCCAGGGTACAGAGGGACACAGGGGGGAAAAAAGACAGGTTGTGAGAAACTTAGAGCACCTCTGAAGGCCAGGCTGGGAGTCTCAAGAGTTTGGGAACAGGAGAGGGACAAGATCAGCTTTTATCTTAATGAGAGAATGCTGGCCAGCAGTATAAAAGGCTAGTGATCAAAGACTAGAAGCAGAGATCTCCGTGACCAGACTGTTGCTTCATTCTAGACAAATGATCGATCGTGCTCTGACTCCAATATTCCTTTCTCATAAGCAGGAGAAACTCTCATTGGGTGATAAAAGGCCCTCTTCAGATCCTGTCCTCAGACTTTCCCGCATGCCAGAGGCTTTCACCACCACCACAGCAAGAAGCAGTCTTCCAGATGTGGTAATCAGACACCTCTCTTTCTTAGGACGCCATCCCTGGGAGCCAGCTGATGTTTCAAAAGACAGTTGTATTTGACATTATCCTCAAAGCCTAACCCATCATGCATGATTCTTAGTCCTAGGGTCTATACTATAGTTAGTCCGTTTCTCCTACCATAATAAGCCTCATTGCTTGCCCTGCCTACCTCGAAGTATATTCATTCATTTCTGAAGTTCCTTGATATGAGTCCAGGTCCTTTGGGTATTGTGCGGTAGAGATTCCTCAGCTCAGCAAAAGCCTGGTTGGCAACCTCCTCTTTCCTTTCACCCACAGGGCAAAGATTACCTCTGTTGAAAAATTCTCCAATCATCAGTTAGCCACCTGTATACTCCTGAGGCAAAATCAGAGTTTTTATCAATTTCCTGTATTCACCCAAATCAATCTTACTTCTCCGTGTGTGTGTGTGTGTGTGTGTGTGTGTCTGTGTGTGTCTGTGTGTGACTTCCACTTAATTTCTAATGAAATCCATTAGAGAAAAAATATATAATACATCTACTCCTTGAAACTTGTAATTATGCCCTCTATTTCCTTGGATTTGCAATCTTCCCAGTTTGGGATATTATGAGCAAACAGACTGTGTTTTTTTTCTTCTGCCATGGATGCTATTTTGCCCCTTAGACATGTAACCATTGACCCTGTCATTTTTTCCTCCCTCCCCGCCAACCAGGTACCAGGCACATCTTAGTAGGGCACAGCCCCCTGTTTTATCTAGTTGGAGGTTCTCCAACTATTTTAAAAGCTTTCTGGAGCATATCAAATGCACCAGGCCAAACACATCACTTAGGATTTGTAGTCAGGGTGGTAGGAATCCACGTTGAGAAGGATAACTCATTTCAGTAAATACCTCTTGCTTTTCACTCCAGTACCCTTGTTCCTAAAGATAATGTTGTTGTTCATTTTGTCTTTTCATACTGTGTATTTTAATCCAGTGGTTTTCCAATCAGCTCCAGTTAAAGGTACCAAGCACATTGTTGGGAGTTGTTGTGGTTGCTGTTTCCAAAATAAAATTGGAACCCTTCCTTTCTCATAAGCAGGAGAAACTCTCATTGGGTGATAAAAGGCCCTCTTCAGATCCTGTCCTCAGACTTTCCGCATGCCAGAGGCTTTCACCACCACCACAGCAAGAAGCAGTCTTCCAGATGTGGTAATCAGACACCTCTCTTTCTTAGGACGCCATCCCTGGGAGCCAGCTGATGTTTCAAAAGACAGTTGTATTTGACATTATCCTCAAAGCCTAACCCATCATGCATGATTCTTAGTCCTAGGGTCTATACTATAGTTAGTCCGTTTCTCCTACCATAATAAGCCTCATTGCTTGCCCTGCCTACCTCGAAGTATATTCATTCATTTCTGAAGTTCCTTGATATGAGTCCAGGTCCTTTGGGTATTGTGCGGTAGAGATTCCTCAGCTCAGCAAAAGCCTGGTTGGCAACCTCCTCTTTCCTTTCACCCACAGGGCAAAGATTACCTCTGTTGAAAAATTCTCCAATCATCAGTTAGCCACCTGTATACTCCTGAGGCAAAATCAGAGTTTTTATCAATTTCCTGTATTCACCCAAATCAATCTTACTTCTCCGTGTGTGTGTGTGTGTGTGTGTGTGTGTCTGTGTGTGTCTGTGTGTGACTTCCACTTAATTTCTAATGAAATCCATTAGAGAAAAAATATATAATACATCTACTCCTTGAAACTTGTAATTATGCCCTCTATTTCCTTGGATTTGCAATCTTCCCAGTTTGGGATATTATGAGCAAACAGACTGTGTTTTTTTTCTTCTGCCATGGATGCTATTTTGCCCCTTAGACATGTAACCATTGACCCTGTCATTTTTTCCTCCCTCCCCGCCAACCAGGTACCAGGCACATCTTAGTAGGGCACAGCCCCCTGTTTTATCTAGTTGGAGGTTCTCCAACTATTTTAAAAGCTTTCTGGAGCATATCAAATGCACCAGGCCAAACACATCACTTAGGATTTGTAGTCAGGGTGGTAGGAATCCACGTTGAGAAGGATAACTCATTTCAGTAAATACCTCTTGCTTTTCACTCCAGTACCCTTGTTCCTAAAGATAATGTTGTTGTTCATTTTGTCTTTTCATACTGTGTATTTTAATCCAGTGGTTTTCCAATCAGCTCCAGTTAAAGGTACCAAGCACATTGTTGGGAGTTGTTGTGGTTGCTGTTTCCAAAATAAAATTGGAACCCTTCCTTATCCTCCACTCAGCATGACCTGACTGACTCCATGAACTTGGAGCTGGAATAATGAACACAACTTAAATGCATCTTTTTTTTTTTTAACCACTTTCTTTCAAGGACTTCCTAGAGAACATTCAGGGTTTTTTCTTCAACCATCACTCCCACCCCCTTTCTCTATGGCATTATTCTTGAAACAACTGAACTGTACATAAAACAATTTTCCTGCCAAGCAAAGTGACTACTTTACAGAATGTCCTATATACCTATTAGGGAGGGAAGCAGTAACTGGTTGAACCTAGATCACTTTGAAACCTATAATTCATACTATCACTCAATATATACTTTAAAATTGCATCACTACGGAAACAATAGAAGTATATAAGCAGAACACAGAAGTACTGAGCAGAAAGGGAGAAGACGCAGTGCCTTAACTCTAGGCTAATTACCTTTTCAGATAGCACTGGGTGAACACTAGGAAAGGATAGGGTGGAGGATTCTGTGGTAGAGCTTAGTGACTTAGAACACCACCCACCAGAGAGATTTCTTGTTCTGAGTTACAGGGCCCAATAGTAGAGAAAAGCCTGCGAGATGGGTTTATAGTTTTATATCAGTGTTGGCCCAGACTCAGGAAGCAGGTTCAAGTTGTGTGGGCTTCTGGCTGTAACCTTGGAAGATCTTTGGATGTTCTCAACCCAATTAATGTGGTTTAATTTTATCTTCCGCAAAGAAAAAATATTAATTCTATCTTCCTCTCTTGTTTCAGCATTTCATGGAAAAAAGTTCTCCAGGACTCAAAGAAGCTCATCTATCACATGACTTCTTGTCAGAAATCTCTCAAGATTCAGAAGAAGAAAGCCATTATATTAATCCTCGGAGTATTGCTTTAGAGGTAATTTCTGCCATCCATTAGTGGCGTATTCCTTGCCAGTTACCATAGGACCAATATTTACTGAGCCCCTCCCAGGCATTGAGACTAAGTTCTGAATCAGACACAGGTGATGTGCTCACAGTGCTGACACATTGATAGGAACCAACCATGACACAAGACAGAAAGGCTCCATGCTGAGCGAGATGCTTGTAAAATACTCACAGGGCATGATGGGGAGTAGGCACATTGATGGAACAGCCTGACTGACTCCATGAACTTGGAGCTGGAATAATGAACACAACTTAAATACATCTTTTTTTTTTTTAACCACTTTCTTTCAAGGACTTCCTAGAGAACATTCAGGGTTTTTTCTTCAACCATCACTCCCACCCCCTTTCTCTATGGCATTATTCTTGAAACAACTGAACTGTACATAAAACAATTTTCCTGCCAAGCAAAGTGACTACTTTACAGAATGTCCTATATACCTATTAGGGAGGGAAGCAGTAACTGGTTGAACCTAGATCACTTTGAAACCTATAATTCATACTATCACTCAATATATACTTTAAAATTGCATCACTACGGAAACAATAGAAGTATATAAGCAGAACACAGAAGTACTGAGCAGAAAGGGAGAAGACGCAGTGCCTTAACTCTAGGCTAATTACCTTTTCAGATAGCACTGGGTGAACACTAGGAAAGGATAGGGTGGAGGATTCTGTGGTAGAGCTTAGTGACTTAGAACACCACCCACCAGAGAGATTTCTTGTTCTGAGTTACAGGGCCCAATAGTAGAGAAAAGCCTGCGAGATGGGTTTATAGTTTTATATCAGTGTTGGCCCAGACTCAAGAAGCAGGTTCAAGTTGTGTGGGCTTCTGGCTGTAACCTTGGAAGATCTTTGGATGTTCTCAACCCAATTAATGTGGTTTAATTTTATCTTCCGCAAAGAAAAAATATTAATTCTATCTTCCTCTCTTGTTTCAGCATTTCATGGAAAAAAGTTCTCCAGGACTCAAAGAAGCTCATCTATCACATGACTTCTTGTCAGAAATCTCTCAAGATTCAGAAGAAGAAAGCCATTATATTAATCCTCGGAGTATTGCTTTAGAGGTAATTTCTGCCATCCATTAGTGGCGTATTCCTTGCCAGTTACCATAGGACCAATATTTACTGAGCCCCTCCCAGGCATTGAGACTAAGTTCTGAATCAGACACAGGTGATGTGCTCACAGTGCTGACACATTGATAGGAACCAACCATGACACAAGACAGAAAAGGCTCCATGCTGAAGCGAGATGCTTGTAAAATACTCACAGGGCATGATGGGGAGTAGGCAGGGGAAGCTGACTTTCAGACAGAGGCCACAGAAGATTCCATGGAGGTGACATTTGACCTTATATGACAGGAGAAATTTAGACTTGAGGGATTGACTGGGAATTATTCTGTATTCTCAGAAACTAAGTACCAGCAAAAACAACAATACCCTTGAGTGATAAACTGTGGTCTGACAATGGTCTATGTATCAGCTGGTCTGTTGATCATTTGGAAGTCCCTGAGTGGCTTCTGTGTGTTAATCCTGTGCTGTGCTAGGCATGGTGGCTGCCAGCAAGGACCCAATATCACTCCTGCCTGCTGAACTCACAGTCTTAGCAGTCACCGTGGGAAAATGCTCCACCAGAGACGTGGTCAAAGAGCTCTGGAAACAAACAGCAAAGTCCTACTATATAGCACAGGGAATTTACTCAATAGCCAGTGATAAACTGTAATGAAAAACAATGTATCAATATAATATATAAGTGAGTCACTTCGCTATACAGTAGAAATTAACATAACATTGTAAGTCAACTATACCTCAATAAAAATTTTTAAAAAGGGAGGGGAGCCTGGAAGCAATAGAAAAAAGACAGATTTTCTGTCTCCACTGGAGTCAGGGAAGGCGTCAAGACACAAGATAGCATTGCATATGTATATGATGAATAGTTTAGCTGAGCTCTAACCTAGCATTAGTAATTGGCATATTGGGGGTAAAACACAAAAACCAGTAACAAAGACCCAGACAGGCCATGACAGGTCTTGGGTACTATAACACAAAACCAAAAGGCAAAACCAAATCAAGAACTCATCTATCACATGACTTCTTGTCAGAAATCTCTCAAGATTCAGAAGAAGAAAGCCATTATATTAATCCTCGGAGTATTGCTTTAGAGGTAATTTCTGCCATCCATTAGTGGCGTATTCCTTGCCAGTTACCATAGGACCAATATTTACTGAGCCTCCCAGGCATTGAGACTAAGTTCTGAATCAGACACAGGTGATGTGCTCACAGTGCTGACACATTGATAGGAACCAACCATGACACAAGACAGAAAAGGCTCCATGCTGAAGCGAGATGCTTGTAAAATACTCACAGGGCATGATGGGGAGTAGGCAGGGGAAGCTGACTTTCAGACAGAGGCCACAGAAGATTCCATGGAGGTGACATTTGACCTTATATGACAGGAGAAATTTAGACTTGAGGGATTGACTGGGAATTATTCTGTATTCTCAGAAACTAAGTACCAGCAAAAACAACAATACCCTTGAGTGATAAACTGTGGTCTGACAATGGTCTATGTATCAGCTGGTCTGTTGATCATTTGGAAGTCCCTGAGTGGCTTCTGTGTGTTAATCCTGTGCTGTGCTAGGCATGGTGGCTGCCAGCAAGGACCCAATATCACTCCTGCCTGCTGAACTCACAGTCTTAGCAGTCACCGTGGGAAAATGCTCCACCAGAGACGTGGTCAAAGAGCTCTGGAAACAAACAGCAAAGTCCTACTATATAGCACAGGGAATTTACTCAATAGCCAGTGATAAACTGTAATGAAAAACAATGTATCTATATAATATATAAGTGAGTCACTTCGCTATACAGTAGAAATTAACATAACATTGTAAGTCAACTATACCTCAATAAAAATTTTTAAAAAGGGAGGGGAGCCTGGAAGCAATAGAAAAAAGACAGATTTTCTGTCTCCACTGGAGTCAGGGAAGGCGTCAAGACACAAGATAGCATTGCATATGTATATGATGAATAGTTTAGCTGAGCTCTAACCTAGCATTAGTAATTGGCATATTGGGGGTAAAACACAAAAACCAGTAACAAAGACCCAGACAGGCCATGACAGGTCTTGAACGCCAAATTGACTTCACGCTGCAGGTAACACAGAGGGCAGCAGTGGCTTCTCAGTCAGGAAAGGGCAAAACCAAATTATCTTCTAGCACTATTAACCCCAGCCTTCCCAGGTGACCCAGTGGTAAAGAACCTGCTTGCCAATGCAGGAAACACAGGAGACGTGTGTTCGATACCTAGGTTAGGAAGATCCCCTGGAGGAGGAAATGGCAACCTACTCCAGTAATCTTGCCTGGAGAATCCCATGGACAGAGGAGCCTGGTGGGCTATACGCCATAGGGTCACACAGAGTCAGACATGACTGAAGCAATTTAGCACACACACACAGACAGGGAAAAGGGACATTCCAGGTGAAGAAAACAGCATGAAATGAGCATTAGAAGAACACTGTCTGTAGGGGACATTGTGGGAAGACTGGCTCAACTGGAATGGTGGTTAATGATTTGTTAGACAGGCCATCGAAAGCCCTTAGGAATTTTGAGAAACCATTGCCACAAATGACTTACTTCTGATGGCTAGTAAAGAACTCCCAGAGGATAGTATTTTCGAGGACCTTTACAGCTCCTTGAAGCAACTCGACTCCCTTGGAGCAGAGTAGCCTGAGGCCAGCTCTGCATTGTGTTGGAGCCTTTGACCCCAGTGAGGTGACATGATTCGATAATACCACAGGTTCAGGAAAAGAGCTCATAACATTAAGTACCTAGTGATGAAACAAAAAAAGAAATAGCTGTTTAGTCCAACAGCAGTTTAGCATTTGTATCAGGAGCTTGGGGAATCCAAGAGCTAAAAACAGACTGAATCTGCCAGAAGCTTTACTGGTTCGTTCTCCTGTCACTCAGTGGTAGACAGCTTACAGTTTCAGGGGCTAGAGCCATCAGGGAGGAGGTGGCAAGGTACCTGGCTTATTGGTAGACTTGCATCCTTACATCTCTGCCTCTTGTCTATAGTTGGATAATATCGCTGCCAATGATTCTGATGAACCCACTGACCCCAGTCGAACTGATAGTCCAGACCTGGTCCCCAAGACAATTGAGCGTCATTACATGTCAATGAAACCTTGGTAAGTAAAACTGCCACACTCTAAAATTTGCTCTTAGCCAGTGTGCTAAAAGCAAATTTTAGAACCATTGCTGCCAGTTTGTTTAAAGAGTTGATCTAATAATACGTATGCATTACCACAGGTCAAGTTCAACATATTATTCATCTCAAAACAAGAAAAAGTGAGAATGGTTCTCTGCCTATAGAAAACCTTTGGTGACATCCTCAGGATATTTTCTATCTCTGGGGGCAGTTCTTTCCTATTTTGCATTTATATCTCTCACTCTCTGACTTCTGTCTCCAAACCTTCCCAAGGCAAAGAGCTATTTTGACTCCATGTCCTTCTTTGAAGGAAAGTCTGTTGAATTTATTTCTGATGGTGGTTGGGATTCTGATGGTTGGATATACTTCAAAACATTGCTCGTTTTCATGTGGCTGTTAGCTACTTAAATCTGATTTACACACCACCAGAAGCTGTAAACAGACGTGCTGAGAAAGGGTTTGTGTTAACTTCTTATACTCTAGTCTTCTCAAAGAGATGTCCCATGAGTCTGCCGATGGCAAAGAGGAATCTCAGATGTTGGCAGAGATCCCGAATGGCGTGCTTCACCGGCAAGAACAAGGCTCAGGATCAAGCTGTCTTCCACCTGCTAGAAAGAGCTCATAACACTTGAAGTAGCCTGGGCTCTGCATTGTGTTGGAGCCTTTGACCCCAGTGAGGTGACATGATTCGATAATACCACAGGTTCAGGAAAAGAGCTCATAACATTAAGTACCTAGTGATGAAACAAAAGAAATAGCTGTTTAGTCCAACAGCAGTTTAGCATTTGTATCAGGAGCTTGGGGAATCCAAGAGCTGAAAACAGACTGAATCTGCCAGAAGCTTTACTGGTTCGTTCTCCTGTCACTCAGTGGTAGACAGCTTACAGTTTCAGGGGCTAGAGCCATCAGGGAGGAGGTGGCAAGGTACCTGGCTTATTGGTAGACTTGCATCCTTACATCTCTGCCTCTTGTCTATAGTTGGATAATATCGCTGCCAATGATTCTGATGAACCCACTGACCCCAGTCGAACTGATAGTCCAGACCTGGTCCCCAAGACAATTGAGCGTCATTACATGTCAATGAAACCTTGGTAAGTAAAACTGCCACACTCTAAAATTTGCTCTTAGCCAGTGTGCTAAAAGCAAATTTTAGAACCATTGCTAGCCAGTTTGTTTAAAGAGTTGATCTAATAATACGTATGCATTACCACAGGTCAAGTTCAACATATTATTCATCTCAAAACAAGAAAAAGTGAGAATGGTTCTCTGCCTATAGAAAACCTTTGGTGACATCCTCAGGATATTTTCTATCTCTGGGGGCAGTTCTTTCCTATTTTGCATTTATATCTCTCACTCTCTGACTTCTGTCTCCAAACCTTCCCAAGGCAAAGAGCTATTTTGACTCCATGTCCTTCTTTGAAGGAAAGTCTGTTGAATTTATTTCTGATGGTGGTTGGGATTCTGATGGTTGGATATACTTCAAAACATTGCTCGTTTTCATGTGGCTGTTAGCTACTTAAATCTGATTTACACACCACCAGAAGCTGTAAACAGACGTGCTGAGAAAGGGTTTGTGTTAACTTCTTATACTCTAGTCTTCTCAAAGAGATGTCCCATGAGTCTGCCGATGGCAAAGAGGAATCTCAGATGTTGGCAGAGATCCCGAATGGCGTGCTTCACCGGCAAGAACAAGGCTCAGGATCAAGCTGTCTTCCACCTGCCAGTATGGAAACACAGACCACGAATGGCAAAAAGCGGTCGACCTCGCTCACTGTTGTGCAATTGTCTATGTTAATCAAGTAAAGTTTCATTTCTAAAACTCTATGAGCCCACAGAGCAAGGCAAGCTTCCTTTTGTACTCAGAATTCACATTTTAAAATGATTCCTAAAAATCTCAAACTTGGCCAAGAATCTGACCAGCTTGGCCTTGTCACTGAAGTGGTGTCCAAGGACAGAAAGTACCGGAGTTGGGAGTACAGTGTTTCCCTGGGCTTGGATGGTACTTTCAAATACTTGAAAAAATTCTCTATTAACTATTATTTCAGGTCCTGGAACCTCAAATCATTCTGATCTGGTTAACACGTCACCCAGATGCTGCTATTAAAATTACAGGCATGCAAGCCATATGAGGTTTGGTTATAGACTAGGAAGGGGGAACATGTAGGTTTTAAATGATGCCAAGGACACTGGGATGAGATTTTTCTCAATTTTAACTCTTTTTGTTGTCTCCTTCAGTGGAAAAATGTGCAATCTGATGTGATATATAATGAATTTAGTCCAATTTTTACTTCCTTTCTATTGTCTACCATCATTACCACATCTCAAGAGAGATGAGGGAGGGCATTAATGAAAAATTTGAACCTATGTTCTTCTCCAAATGTTTTAGACCGTATTTAACTGATTAATACCATCTCAGATGTCAGACGTCAAGGTCCACTGATGGCTGAAAGCTGTCTAATTTTTACAAACATCTTATCTTCCAGTAATATCCCAGATGAAAGCCAAGTGCAGAAACTGAACGTGTTCCTTTCTCCTCCTGACGTCACAAATTATCTTGCACTCACAGAAGCTGCAGGACGGATATGGTAGGTAGGAGGTTGGAGGCTTATTGATTATAAATGGGGTTGGGCAATATGAAGGTAAGAATTAGATCTTGAGCACAATGTGTGGCAAAACGGACTGGAGAACTTGGGCTTTGTGTTGCTGTTGTCGGGCATGTGTGCTGAGTCACTTTAGTTGTGTCTGATTCTTTGTGACCCCGTGGACCGTAGCCTGCTAAGCTCCTCTGTCCATGGGGTCCTCCAGGCAAGAATACTGGGATGGGTTGCCATGTCCTCCTCCATGCTGCTATCACAAAGGGTCTTTGATTGAGGATATTGTTGTATAGGGGAGCCAGCTGGGTGGGAAGGAGGTGGAGGGGGATGGGAATAGGAGGACCCAAAAGTCCAGAAACAGTAGATTTCTGATTTTTCGAAATGGTCAGGAATAGGTATGGTCTGAGGAAATCATTGCCAAGCAATGAAAGTGATTGTTTGATGAATGAATGAAATTATTGAGGTAAACAAAACTCTAAGATCTAAAAGAAAAAGGCATACCCGGGTTGAAAACTTCCAGACATCAGCTAAAAAGCTGCTGGTTGGAAAATTCAGGCAAAGAAGACAGTGTGGCAGAGAATTTCCTTAGAATGATGATTGTTTATTTGATTCTACATTCCTTGTAAGACTTTGTAATTCATTTTGATGGAAGATGAGATTTATAAGAGAAGAAAGCTTGTTCATGTAAAGATCACATATCAACTGTCTTATACTTCTATTAGAGGGTAGTAACCATGTCTTGCCATTTTTCCAAACTTCCCACAATTGAAACCTCAATACCATATTTGACAGGAAACCATAGATTTCTCTGCATCTGAGCTTGCTCCTCTATTAATTCGTTTATTTGATGAATAAATAAATACATTTATCTACTTCATTAGATATTCATTGTTGAATCATTACATGCCCACTTTCAATAAATACTTAGCATCTTCTGTTTATAGGGCTATAAAAAATATTTTAAGGGTGGTAGCAAGGAGCCTGATGGGCTGCAGTTCATGGGGTTACAGAGAGTCGGACATGACTGAAGCAACTAAGCACACACACATGCACCATCCTTCTGAGGTCTCAAAGGCTGGTGGAAAAGACAGCTACATAAAAAAGCAAATACAGGGCTTCCCTGGTGGTCCAGTGAGTAAAGAGTCCATCCAGCAGTGCAAGGGGCACCAGTTCGATCCCTGGCCTGGGAAGATCCCACGTGCCATGGAGCGGCTGGACCAGTGTGTCCAATTATAAGCCAGAGCTCTAGAGTGCATGTACCCAGAGCCGGTGCTCTGCAGTGAGAGAGGCCACTGCAATGGAAGGCCCCACACAGGCCAAAGAGTAAAGATGGATAAAAACAATAAATAAATAAGAAAGAGCTCGTGGCATGGAGTTGAAAAAAAAAAGTAAATATAAAGTGCCTTTTATTTAAATATACAAAAAGTAAGGGGCTCACACAATACAATAGAAACCCAGAGGGAGGAGAGATTAATCAAGCTAAAGGGAGCATGACCTAAGAAGGCTTTATAGAGGGAACATATTGGAGCAGTGCTTTGGAGGGAGGTTCAGGCTGGTAAAGTAATGATAGAGAAAAGCATATTCCAAATAGAAAAAGAAGTTTGATTGTTTCTGATACGGTGCAACATAGCTAAAGAAATTACTAGCAGTAGCAGTAGAATAATAGTCTAGAGTGAGGTGCCCCATCTGTGCCCTCATCTGTGCCCAGCACTCCCAACAGGCACCGTCTCTCACTTGTGTTGGATGTGTTACCCCCATTGCAGTGTGACTCAGTGGTACGGCCCCCCGCGCCTGGGGTGCCTATTCTATCATGGAGATCACCTTTTGGCTGTGAATGACCTGAAGCCTCAGAGCCTGGAGGAGGTCTCCTTGTTTCTCAACCGGTCCATCCAGAGGGAGGTGAGTGTTTCTGACTGGCCCTGGCCAGGGCAAGAAGGAACGAGATTAAGGTCTTGGCTGACATCTGAACAGGACTGAACGCTTCCCTGAATCATTACATGCCCACTTTCAATAAATACTTAGCATCTTCTGTTTATAGGGCTATAAAAAATATTTTAAGGGTGGTAGCAAGGAGCCTGATGGGCTGCAGTTCATGGGGTTACAGAGAGTCGGACATGACTGAAGCAACTAAGCACACACACATGCACCATCCTTCTGAGGTCTCAAAGGCTGGTGGAAAAGACAGCTACATAAAAAAGCAAATACAGGGCTTCCCTGGTGGTCCAGTGAGTAAAGAGTCCATCCAGCAGTGCAAGGGGCACCAGTTCGATCCCTGGCCTTGGAAGATCCCATGTGCCGCAGAGCAGCTGGACCAGTGTGTCCAATTATAAGCCAGAGCTCTAGAGTGCATGTACCCAGAGCCGGTGCTCTGCAGTGAGAGAGGCCACTGCAATGGAAGGCCCCACACAGGCCAAAGAGTAAAGATGGATAAAAACAATAAATAAATAAGAAAGAGCTCGTGGCATGGAGTTGAAAAAAAAAAGTAAATATAAAGTGCCTTTTATTTAAATATACAAAAAGTAAGGGGCTCACACAATACAATAGAAACCCAGAGGGAGGAGAGATTAATCAAGCTAAAGGGAGCATGACCTAAGAAGGCTTTATAGAGGGAACATATTGGAGCAGTGCTTTGGAGGGAGGTTCAGGCTGGTAAAGTAATGATAGAGAAAAGCATATTCCAAATAGAAAAAGAAGTTTGATTGTTTCTGATACGGTGCAACATAGCTAAAGAAATTACTAGCAGTAGCAGTAGAATAATAGTCTAGAGTGAGGTGCCCCATCTGTGCCCTCATCTGTGCCCAGCACTCCCAACAGGCACCGTCTCTCACTTGTGTTGGATGTGTTACCCCCATTGCAGTGTGACTCAGTGGTATGGCCCCCCGCGCCTGGGGTGCCTATTCTATCATGGAGATCACCTTTTGGCTGTGAATGACCTGAAGCCTCAGAGCCTGGAGGAGGTCTCCTTGTTTCTCAACCGGTCCATCCAGAGGGAGGTGAGTGTTTCTGACTGGCCCTGGCCAGGGCAAGAAGGAACGAGATTAAGGTCTTGGCTGACATCTGAACAGGACTCTGAAGGCAAACAAGACGCTTCCGTCCTCAGCCACCTTATGCCAATGAGAGAATAAGAAGTGTAAATAACACTTCATATTATACACCTAAATAGCAAGAATGTTATTTAGGACCATTTTATAATTCTCTCATATAAAGTAGTATTTGGAGGGGGCACTGGGCTATCCATCTGAACCATCTGGGTTCAGGACCTCAGACTTGGTGTGACCTGGTGAAGAAGAGCTTGCAGTGAATTCTGACAGGCTCAGGGGTTCCAACCCACTTCCTTCAACCAAATGGTTCTTCACATTTCTCCTCTGTGAAATTAGGGATAATGGTAATAGAAGTTGGGCTTCCCAGGTGGCCCTAGTGGCAAAGAGACACAGGAGGTGCAGTTTCGATCTCTAGATGGAGAAGATCCCCTGGAGTAGGAAATGGCAACGCATTCCAGTATTGTCTAGAAAATATTATGGACAGAAGAACCTAGTGAACTACAGTCCATGAGGTTGCATGTACACATATCATTAAAAGGCTTGCCATGTTTCTCCCTATTAGTAAGGTCCCATATTGTTATTCTGTTCCGGGTCTTATTTTATTTTTGATGAGTCACATGACCTTGGGAAAGTGGCTTCCTTCTCTGACAAGTAAGTTTGAATTTCTTCTCTCTAAAGTGAGAGAATTGATTTTCAAACTGTACTTCTTGGACCCCTAAGACAGAGACAGGAGGAGAGAAGAGGAAAGAGATGGTGTTCAGGGCTTCAACTAGAGTGAGTAGGGTATGTTTCTCATTATTTTTTCATGTTGGAATTTCCTACTACCTCACCTGGAAATAGTAATTTGGTTTAAAATTTCTAAAAACCGCTCTACCGGAAGATCTCTCAAATTTCTTCCAGCTCTAAGAGTTTTGATTAAAGAAGTCTTAGCTCTGCTGCATCACACAAGGTTTTACAAACGGTACTGCCCCTGCAAAATTCAGATTCCATTTTGCCTCAGAGCCTGGAGGAGGGCTCCTTGTTTCTCAACCGGTCCATCCAGAGGGAGGTGAGTGTTTCTGACTGGCCCTGGCCAGGGCAAGAAGGAACGAGATTAAGGTCTTGGCTGACATCTGAACAGGACTCTGAAGGCAAACAAGACGCTTCCGTCCTCAGCCACCTTATGCCAATGAGAGAATAAGAAGTGTAAATAACACTTCATATTATACACCTAAATAGCAAGAATGTTATTTAGGACCATTTTATAATTCTCTCATATAAAGTAGTATTTGGAGGGGGCACTGGGCTATCCATCTGAACCATCTGGGTTCAGGACCTCAGACTTGGTGTGACCTGGTGAAGAAGAGCTTGCAGTGAATTCTGACAGGCTCAGGGGCTCCAACCCACTTCCTTCAACCAAATGGTTCTTCACATTTCTCCTCTGTGAAATTAGGGATAATGGTAATAGAAGTTGGGCTTCCCAGGTGGCCCTAGTGGCAAAGAGACACAGGAGGTGCAGTTTCGATCTCTAGATGGAGAAGATCCCCTGGAGTAGGAAATGGCAACGCATTCCAGTATTGTCTAGAAAATATTATGGACAGAAGAACCTAGTGAACTACAGTCCATGAGGTTGCATGTACACATATCATTAAAAGGCTTGCCATGTTTCTCCCTATTAGTAAGGTCCCATATTGTTATTCTGTTCCGGGTCTTATTTTATTTTTGATGAGTCACATGACCTTGGGAAAGTGGCTTCCTTCTCTGACAAGTAAGTTTGAATTTCTTCTCTCTAAAGTGAGAGAGAATTGATTTTCAAACTGTACTTCTTGGACCCCTAAGACAGAGACAGGAGGAGAGAAGAGGAAAGAGATGGTGTTCAGGGCTTCAACTAGAGTGAGTAGGGTATGTTTCTCATTATTTTTTCATGTTGGAATTTCCTACTACCTCACCTGGAAATAGTAATTTGGTTTAAAATTTCTAAAAACCGCTCTACCGGAAGATCTCTCAAATTTCTTCCAGCTCTAAGAGTTTTTGATTAAAGAAGTCTTAGCTCTGCTGCATCACACAATAACCTTGTTGGTTAGACAAACGGTACTGCCCCTGCTGTTTAAATGGGAAAATGTAGGAAGAACAAGTGAGTTGTCTACAATAGATAGTGTTAGAGCCAGGACTCATACATTCCTTCCTTCATTCACTGAGTTGCCATTTATTGAACATCTATTCTAAACTGGATTCTCTGCTAGGTCCTCAAGTTACAAATAGGACTTCAAAAATGAGCTTAAAAAGCTTGCTGATGAGTGGATAAAACAAGTATGTCATGTGCTAGTAACAGGTGTAGTGTGTACCTTGAGATGTGAACAGAGGGCCATGGAATAAAAGAGGAAAAATGAATTTAATCTGTCTGAGGGAGGCCAGAAAGGTATCTCTGAGAAAGGGATGCTCAGCATGGGTCTTGAAGCCTGGGGCAGGAGATCGTGCGGTGGAGAAAAAGGGAGTTTTCAGGAGTCCAGCCCAAGGATTTAGTAACTGTGATGTATTTCTTCTGCCAAAAGCCCACACTGGGGCCAAGTGTTTAATATAATCTTCTGAAAGTTACCAAACAACACTCTGATCCAGAGACCCAGGCATCAGCCCTGAAGCCAAGAAAGGGGTTTTTGCCTGGGAGGAGATCCAGGAACTCCACCTGGGCGTCGCTGACTGCAATTTATCAAGACGGCCTTCTAGACTGTGCAGTCACTGGCCTAAGAGTGCCTGACAGTGTTTCTTTTGCTCTCGCTCCATCTCCCCGTTTCTCCTGCATGCTACTCAGAAATGTGGGGTGTTCATCAACATGATTATTGGAAGATTAAGAAGTTTCCCAACTTTCTCACCCCTACCATTTCTGATCTATTTTTTTTTTTTAATGTTAAAAACAAATACCCAGTCCTTTAAAAAAAATTCAAATAGCTGGTCCCTAGAAGGAAAAAAATGTTGGAAGAGGGGAGCTATGGAACCAAAAGTGTGTGTGTGTGTGTGTGTGTGTGTGTGTGTGTGTGCACATTAGTTAGTTGCCCAGTTGTGTCCAACTCTTTGTGACATTATGGATTGTAGCCTACTAGGTTCCTCAGTCCATGGAATTCTTCAGGCAAGAATACTCCGGGTAACCATTCCTTTCTTGAGGGGATTGTCCCTATCCAGGGATTGAACTCGCCTCTCCTGCATTGGCAAGTGGATTCTTTACTCTCTGAGCCACCAGGAAAGCCTGGAGAGGGACGGGCAGTCAAAGACCCGTATGTTTTAGAGCAGCTGGACCAAGCAGATGTATTTTCCGTTCTTGAGAAATGAAGTTGACTGGAAGTGGGAATTTGGGGTGAGCATGGGCTGGGGGCAAGAAGGGGAGAGAATACGTGTGTGTAAAAGGTGGGGAGATGCCAGATTGCAGGAAAAACACACAGAACTTCAGTTTCCTCTCAGTTTTGTCAGAGGCTGGTCCTGTCTTATTTGGATGCTCTGAGGGTTTTTCAAGAGGCTTTTTAGTTCTTGGCACTGATGCTCCTGTCGGGGCAGGATTGATGTATTCTGGCTGTGTGTGTGTGCTCAGTCACTCAGTCATGTCTGACTCTTTGTGACCCTGTGGACTGTAGCCCCAGGCTCCTCTTGTGGATGAAAATTTTCAGGCAAGAATACTGGAGTAGGTTGCCATTTTCCTCCTCCAAGGCGTCTTCCCGACCCAGGATCAAAACCCACGTCTCCTGCATTGCAGGCAGATTCTTTACCACTAGCACCACTTGGGAAGCTGCTATGTACTTTGGAATCTGCCCTAAAGTCTCAGGCCAGTGAAGGCCAGATAATAAAAACCCATTTTCCGGGCTTCCCTGGTGGTCCAGTGGGTAAGGACACCGTCTTGCAGTGCAAGGGGCGCCAGTTCGATCCCTGGCCTGGGCAGATCCCATGTGCCGCGGAGCGGCTGGACCGATGTGTCCAATTACCGAGCCGGAGTTCTGGAGCGCATGCGCCCAGAGCCGGTGCTCTGCAACAACAGAGGCCACTGTGATGGGAGGCCAACACGGGCCAAAGAGCAAAGATGGATGAAAATAGACAAATGAAAGACCAATAGAAGTAGCCTGCCTGCTCCCCTCCCTCCCTACCCCAGCCCCCGAAAATAAATAAACAAATAAATCTTTAAAAAAAAAAAACAAACCATTTTCCACCTGAATATATAAATCATCCTGGCTTCTTCCCACCCAGACTTTTTTCAAAACCAGCTTCAAAGGGTGTGAATGAAGACAGACTGAGACCGAGAACTAGTAGTCCTAAGGATAATCTTTAGTCATTTAATGTTCCTCTTTCTTGTGTTTTAGAAAATAAAACTCACCATCGGTCGGATCCCAAATTCAGAGAAATTCCACACAGTAACCTGTATGTGCTCCTTACAAGACCAAGGTGTTAAAGCTTTCCAACTAGTTACATCTTCACTGGAGAGGACACTGAAAAGGTCACCAGCCATAAAAAAGGTTCAGCAGAAGGCATCTGGAGAGTAATGTGCTAGGTCCCACGGCCACAGAGCCAAGATGGGCTCCAGACTGTGCTGGGCCCTGCCTCTCAGTACTGTGTGACAACAGGCAGTCAACACCCCTCTCTGAGTTTCTCCATCTGCATCTTAACAATGGGAATACCCCTCCCCTCTCTGACTTTTGCATCAGGGATGCTGAGAGGCCCGAAAGGAATAATGACTATGGAACCCAGTGAACATGTAAGGCCTTATTATCTCAGACTTTTTCCCAAACACCACAGACAAGAGATTGGGTAAATTTCTCAACCAAAAAGTGCTGTGTGTTCTGTGATGTAATGCGCCACACAATGTTTTCTTTGTTAGGGAATGGACAGTTGGAAATACTCGTTCTGGGAAGCCAAGATTCCCAAGAGAAGGGAGATACCATATTGGCCTTCCCTAACACCTCCTGCTGCTCATCATGTCCAGAATGTTGAGACATTAGTGGCCTCTTGGACTCAATGATCATCTTATTTTCTTAAAGACTCAGAATTTTAGAAGTCAAAGCAGTTTGAAGGCTATAGCCAGCAAAGTAATAAGAGAACCACTCAGGGCTTGAAAGTTTGAAGGGTCTGAACCAATTCATGTGCTTCCAAGGTGGCAACAGTGGTCAAGAACCTGTCTGCCAATGCAGGAGACATAAGAGATATGAGTTTGACTGCTGGATTGGGAAGATCTTCTGGAGGAGGACATGGCAGCCCACTCCAGTATGAAATAAATCTTTAAAAAAAAAAAACAAACCATTTTCCACCTGAATATATAAATCATCCTGGCTTCTTCCCACCCAGACTTTTTTCAAAACCAGCTTCAAAGGGTGTGAATGAAGACAGACTGAGACCGAGAACTAGTAGTCCTAAGGATAATCTTTAGTCATTTAATGTTCCTCTTTCTTGTGTTTTAGAAAATAAAACTCACCATCGGTCGGATCCCAAATTCAGAGAAATTCCACACAGTAACCTGTATGTGCTCCTTACAAGACCAAGGTGTTAAAGCTTTCCAACTAGTTACATCTTCACTGGAGAGGACACTGAAAAGGTCACCAGCCATAAAAAAGGTTCAGCAGAAGGCATCTGGAGAGTAATGTGCTAGGTCCCACGGCCACAGAGCCAAGATGGGCTCCAGACTGTGCTGGGCCCTGCCTCTCAGTACTGTGTGACAACAGGCAGTCAACACCCCTCTCTGAGTTTCTCCATCTGCATCTTAACAATGGGAATACCCCTCCCCTCTCTGACTTTTGCATCAGGGATGCTGAGAGGCCCGAAAGGAATAATGACTATGGAACCCAGTGAACATGTAAGGCCTTATTATCTCAGACTTTTTCCCAAACACCACAGACAAGAGATTGGGTAAATTTCTCAACCAAAAAGTGCTGTGTGTTCTGTGATGTAATGCGCCACACAATGTTTTCTTTGTTAGGGAATGGACAGTTGGAAATACTCATTCTGGGAAGCCAAGATTCCCAAGAGAAGGGAGATACCATATTGGCCTTCCCTAACACCTCCTGCTGCTCATCATGTCCAGAATGTTGAGACATTAGTGGCCTCTTGGACTCAATGATCATCTTATTTTCTTAAAGACTCAGAATTTTAGAAGTCAAAGCAGTTTGAAGGCTATAGCCAGCAAAGTAATAAGAGAACCACTCAGGGCTTGAAAGTTTGAAGGGTCTGAACCAATTCATGTGCTTCCAAGGTGGCAACAGTGGTCAAGAACCTGTCTGCCAATGCAGGAGACATAAGAGATATGAGTTTGACTGCTGGATTGGGAAGATCTTCTGGAGGAGGACATGGCAGCCCACTCCAGTATGCTCGCCTAGAGAAGCCCATGGAAGAGGAGCCTGGGGGACTACAGTCCATGGAGTCACAAAGAGTTGGACATGACTCAGCAGCTTACATTTTCAGCACATAGATAAGACGCTCAAATACAGTTCATTTTCTATTATCTAGATTGTACAGAAAAGTATTAAATTTTTTAATTTACATGCCCTATTGCATCTACTGTTTCTTTCTTTTTTTGTAAAGCCTTACTGCAATTACAACACAACATTTCCCCCAGATTAATGAGAGGTAATTGACATAGAGCATTGTATTACTTTAAGGTATACTGTATAAAGATTTGATATGTGTAGATTGATCTGTTTCCACTCCTAGAAATTTGTCCTATAGAAATATTCATACAAATACACAAAGATATCCATTAAAAAGTTGTTCACAATAGCGTTGTTTGTTAGAACAACAAATATCCTTTGGGAATTGCTTGATTATAATGACTTCATATAACTGAATCTTCTGCAGCTGTTCAGAGTTTTACAGTTATGATTAGGAAAGATGTTCACAATATCTTAAGAATTAAAGGACCAAGTTCCAGTACAGTAAGTATAACATCATCCACTTTTACAAAAATAAATGATTGGTGTTGGTACACATAAAATTTTCCCAACCCTAATTGGGGAGATAACCTTATGGGGCTGTTGTAAGGTTGAAATGGATGGTCTACATAAAGCATCTGACACATTGCCTGACATGAAGTGGGCACATAGTAAAAGTTAGTTCTGCTGCTGCTGTTCAGACAGCATTTTTTGTTTTGTTTTGTCTAGAAGAACATACATCAAATTGTCAATAAGAATCACCTCTGAGAAGTATGATCACAGTTGGCCATCAGGGGGAGGCATTTCTGTAGTGTTCGAATTTCTCTCTCTCTCTCTTTCTCTCTCTCTCTTTTTTTTTTACTGTGAGCATATGTCATGTTTATAATGAAAAATAAATCTAGATGCGGTAGATAAATAATGCATGTATTTAAATGTACTTATAAGAAGATTTTTGAGAGTCTTGGACAGCAAGGAGATCAAACCAGTCAATTCTAAAAGAGATCAACCCTGGATACCCGTTGGCAAGACTGATGCTGAAGCTGACGCTCCCATACTTTGGCCACCTGATGCTGAGAGCCAACTCATTGGAAAAGACCTTGATGTTCAGAAAGATTGAAAGTCAAAGGAGAATAGGGCAACAGAGGATGAGATGGTTGGATGGCATCACTGATTCAATGGACATGAACTTGGGCAAACTCTGGGAGATAGTGAGAGACAGGGAGGCCTGGTTTGCTGCGATCCCTGTTGTTGCAAAGAGTTGGGCATGACTTAGCGACTGAACAACAACAATAAAGTAGAAATCAAGCCACCTTATTGAAATAATTTAAAAAAACACCAAAATAAAACTGGGAATCAACAGTAGTTAAGGGTACATTGCTTTGAAACCCAGAAGTCCTTCTCTAGTTTTGCCTAGACACTTAAACTAAGATGAGATGGGGTACATTGCTTTGAAGCCCAGAAGTCCTTCTCCAGTTTTGCCTAGATACTTAAACTAAGATGAGATGCATGTTCAAGCCATATCTCCTGGCCCTTCAGCCTCTACCACTGGGTTCAAGAAGAGCCAGGAGACTAAGGCACTCAAGTGTGTACATGGTCCTGGAAGTTCTGGGAGAACACAGGATCCTGGATCTTGGTCCATGTTCTTCCCTGTGCAGTGAGGCTGGCGAACCTGCTCCTGGCCCTCCCTTCCTCCCTGAACATTACGCCTGTAGCTGAACCAGCTGGGGTACTTGTACAAAGTTACCAGCTGTATGAAGCTAACAGCTGTTACACTGTTAACCAGCTGGGTAACAAAGTAGGAAGATCCTGCTCTAGGGGCTTCTCTTATATGAGTTTGTTCCCCCAGAGGAAGTCTCAGGACAGATTTCAAGTTGTCCTCCAACCCAAAGATTCTGATTCTGTAGTCCTGGTGCGGGGTTCTGGAATCTGCATTCTAATGACCACTCTTGGGTGACTGGATGGCAGGTGGACCAGGGGGAGCAGTCTGGGAAAGGATCACGCCCCAGTGCATCTTCTGAGAGTCTATAGAACACAGAATCTGCACAAAGACGATTCTGAAAGAAAAATGTCCTTTGTTTTCGATAGTTCTGGAAGAGGCCGATGATATCCACCCTCCTTCCCCCTGCAGAAGAGAGCCCTGTTCCTGAGCAAAGAAGCCTGGTTTCCACTCTGTGCTCTCTGGAACTAGGGAGGGTCATGACCAGGGCCAGGAAGAAGCAGCCTGTCCTGACTGTGTCCCCACACACCACCGGGAGGCAGGTGAGGATGGAGAGGAGCGGTGTGGGACCGCAGGCTGCTCCTGGTCCAGTTTCATTCCTTCCCAGAGCGGGAAGCCAGCCACTCTTTCCCAGGAGTTAGTCTAGGTCCAACCACGGCTCTTCTTCTTCCTAACAATGGTAGTGGCCCCAAGGAAAGCTGGTGACGGAGCTGGCCCAGAAGTCTGCTAACGGGGCCATTTGTCACAGATCTCAGGTTTTGGAGTCTTCTGTGACTCCACAAAGAGTACTGTAGGACAGAGGCAGCGGCAGGTCTGAGACCAAGGCTAAAAAAACATGTGCCTCATAGAAAGAACATTTATAAGAGCAGAGCAGGTAGAATAGGCACTCCTCCCACTGGGCATCCCCAGCCACACCCACACTTGTCCTCGGTGCAGAGGCCTCTGCGACCGTCCCTTTCCAGAGGTGACCGTGATGGTCATGAGCAACCCGATTCAAGGTGGATGACGAGAGCAAAGGTGGAGCGGGGGCTGCAGAGTGAGAGCCAACTGTCCCTGCCAGGGAGAGTCCTGTTCTGGGCAAGTTTCTGGAGGAAAGGAGGTAACAAGAATGGATCATAACATTCCATGGCTAATGCCCATCTTGAAGTAGTGAACTGTGTTAATGGCAAAGGTCCTGCTCTAGGGCTTCTCTTATATGAGTTTGTTCCCCCAGAGGAAGTCTCAGGACAGATTTCAAGGTGTCCTCCAACCCAAAGATTCTGATTCTGTAGTCCTGGTGCGGGGTTCTGGAATCTGCATTCTAATGACCACTCTTGGGTGACTGGATGGCAGGTGGACCAGGGGGAGCAGTCTGGGAAAGGATCACGCCCCAGTGCATCTTCTGAGAGTCTATAGAACACAGAATCTGCACAAAGACGATTCTGAAAGAAAAATGTCCTTTGTTTTCGATAGTTCTGGAAGAGGCCGATGATATCCACCCTCCTTCCCCCTGCAGAAGAGAGCCCTGTTCCTGAGCAAAGAAGCCTGGTTTCCACTCTGTGCTCTCTGGAACTAGGGAGGGTCATGACCAGGGCCAGGAAGAAGCAGCCTGTCCTGACTGTGTCCCCACACACCACCGGGAGGCAGGTGAGGATGGAGAGGAACGCGGTGTGGGACCGCAGGCTGCTCCTGGTCCAGTTTCATTCCTTCCCAGAGCGGGAAGCCAGCCACTCTTTCCCAGGAGTTAGTCTAGGTCCAACCACGGCTCTTCTTCTTCCTAACAATGGTAGTGGCCCCAAGGAAAGCTGGTGACGGAGCTGGCCCAGAAGTCTGCTAACGGGGCCATTTGTCACAGATCTCAGGTTTTGGAGTCTTCTGTGACTCCACAAAGAGTACTGTAGGACAGAGGCAGCGGCAGGTCTGAGACCAAGGCTAAAAGAACATGTGCCTCATAGAAAGAACATTTATAAGAGCAGAGCAGGTAGAATAGGCACTCCTCCCACTGGGCATCCCCAGCCACACCCACACTTGTCCTCGGTGCAGAGGCCTCTGCGACCGTCCCTTTCCAGAGGTGACCGTGATGGTCATGAGCAACCCGATTCAAGGTGGATGACGAGAGCAAAGGTGGAGCGGGGGGCTGCAGAGTGACGGAGCCAACTGTCCCTGCCAGGGAGAGTCCTGTTCTGGGCAAGTTTCTGGAGGAAAGGAGGTAACAAGAATGGATCATAAGCTAGCCTTGGAGACTTTCCTGGTCCAGTGGCTAAGACTCTGTACTCCTAATACAGCGGGCTCAGGTTTGATCCTTGGTCAGGTAACTAGATCTCAACATGCCACAACTAAGACCTTGTGCAACTATGTATATATAGATATATATATAGATAGATACACACACACACACACACACACACACACATATAATATATATATAGCTAGTCCTGGCCATCATGTAACTAGGCCTGAATCTGGTGCAGTGCCTCAGTCTTGCTAGGGAAGAAACCAGAGCTGCCATATGAAGAGACTTATCTGGGCTCCTCAGTTCCACGCAGTGTCTCCAGCTGCCTGGCCAACATCCTCTGCACTTGCTTCACTTTCCAGCAGGGCATTGAGAACGGCCACCTCTCAGCCACTCCCTCTTGCTGATGGTTGCCTCATGTCTCTAGAACAAGCCTCAGAGGATGCCTGTCTCTTTCCACTTTGTTCTTTTTGCTGAGGACACAAACTATTCAGAGTGAAATCTAAATAGCAGCTGGTAAGATATGCAATGAACTTGCAGGGCCAGATACATCCATTCTGAGGCAAAGCTGCTGATATGTGAGCATGGATTCCAGAAAGGCATTCATCATTGCATCGAGGGTGAACTGCTGTGCTCTTACATAGATGTGTACGTGTGTGTGTGTGTGTGTGTGTGTGTGTGTGTGTGTGTAAAGGGGAGATTGGAGAAAACAGGTAGGGAGCAACAATAATTCTTTAATCAGCTGAGAAGCTGAGGCAATACAATCTCCCCAGCCCTCCCCTTTCTCTTCAAGGCTTATGTCCAGTACTTTCCCTTGGAATGATAAGGAGAATTTAAACTATCATAAACAGGCGCCAAAGAGAAGACTTTCAGATTCAGAAGTTGGATTAACTCAGGGTTCTTTGGTGAATTTGAATTTACAGATATGCAAGAAATGTGCTTTACTAAGAAAGCTCTTAAAACATCTGAGTTGATGAGATATTTGTCTAATGAGCGAGGATCCAGAAAGATCTTGGGAAACATTCTCAATATCAACCCTGCCTAGAAGGTTCTAGAAATTTAAGGGTTGAAGTGAATTTTGCACTCACAGTACTGAACTTGGAGGTAGGCTGCTCAATTCAGTAGCCACTAGCCACATGTGACTTTAAATTTTTAAGTGAACTAAAATTAAAGAAAATTTAAAATTTGATTTTTCAGCTCTACTAGCCACACTGGAATCATTTGGTCACCCTATATGGCAAGCGGTTACAAACAGCTATAGAATATTTTCATCACTGCAGAAAGTTCTACTAGACAGTCCTGCTCTGGAATGAATGTTAAAACCCTCAGAGGGGAACAATGCACATCTGCCTTGATCAGTACTGTATTCCTAGCACATAACTACAGTGCACTACTCATAACTAGTGCTCATACATGTACGTTAAGGGACTTCCCTAGTGGTCCAGTGGTCCTAGTGGTTTGTGCGTCCAATGCAGGGGATGTGGGTTCAATCCCTGGTCAGGGAACAATGATCCCACATTCTGGGGCAACTAAGCCCAAACGCTGCAGCTACTGAGCTCCCACACTCTGGAACCTGTGTGCCACAACTGAGATCCGACACAGCCAAATAAATATATATATATATTTAACATAAATAAATACATAATGCTATAAAAATATGTTGACAGAAGGAATCACTAAATATGGGGCTAAGTGCCTATTCATAAGCATTATTCTATTTTGAAAATGTTTTCAAATAAAATATTCTTATCAATGATTTTTATAACCTTTTTTTCTTTTAGTATGAGGTCAGATCCAATTAACTTCAAAGCCCAGCTGCTGGCCTTTTTAATATAAGATGTTTTCTCAACAATTCACAGTTTTCTGTGAACCAGTCAGTGTTTTCCTGGGAGTTTTCATGGGGACACAAACAAGATACAAGATCTAAAATTATTTTTAAAAGAGCTTATAACATGGGGGCTTCCCTGGTGGTCCAGTGGGTAAGAACACCGCCTTGCAGTGCAAGGGGCCCCGGTTTGATCCCTGGCCTGGGAAGATCCCACATGCTGCGGAGCGGCTGGATCGATGTGTCCAATTACCAAGCCAGCACTCTGGAGCGCATGTGCCCAGAGTCGCTGCTCTGCAGTGAGATAGGCCACCACAATGGGGGACCCACAAAGGCCAAAGAACAAAGATGGAAATAAATGAAAGGCCAATAGAAGTGGCCAAAAAAAGAGAGAAAAACCCCACAAAAAAGAGTTTATAATATGGTATAAAAGAGGAAGATGAGTAAACTGTGAACTCCTATTTACTTTTTCCACTTAGTTAATTATGGCTCTACTAGCCACACTGGAATCATTTGGTCACCCTATATGGCAAGCGGTTACAAACAGCTATAGAATATTTTCATCACTGCAGAAAGTTCTACTAGACAGTCCTGCTCTGGAATGAATGTTAAAACCCTCAGAGGGGAACAATGCACATCTGCCTTGATCAGTACTGTATTCCTAGCACATAACTACAGTGCACTACTCATAACTAGTGCTCATACATGTACGTTAAGGGACTTCCCTAGTGGTCCAGTGGTCCTAGTGGTTTGTGCGTCCAATGCAGGGGATGTGGGTTCAATCCCTGGTCAGGGAACAATGATCCCACATTCTGGGGCAACTAAGCCCAAACGCTGCAGCTACTGAGCTCCCACACTCTGGAACCTGTGTGCCACAACTGAGATCCGACACAGCCAAATAAATATATATATATATTTAACATAAATAAATACATAATGCTATAAAAATATGTTGACAGAAGGAATCACTAAATATGGGGCTAAGTGCCTATTCATAAGCATTATTCTATTTTGAAAATGTTTTCAAATAAAATATTCTTATCAATGATTTTTATAACCTTTTTTTCTTTTAGTATGAGGTCAGATCCAATTAACTTCAAAGCCCAGCTGCTGGCCTTTTTAATATAAGATGTTTTCTCAACAATTCACAGTTTTCTGTGAACCAGTCAGTGTTTTCCTGGGAGTTTTCATGGGGACACAAACAAGATACAAGATCTAAAATTATTTTTAAAAGAGCTTATAACATGGGGCTTCCCTGGTGGTCCAGTGGGTAAGAACACCGCCTTGCAGTGCAAGGGGCCCCGGTTTGATCCCTGGCCTGGGAAGATCCCACATGCTGCGGAGCGGCTGGATCGATGTGTCCAATTACCAAGCCAGCACTCTGGAGCGCATGTGCCCAGAGTCGCTGCTCTGCAGTGAGATAGGCCACCACAATGGGGGACCCACAAAGGCCAAAGAACAAAGATGGAAATAAATGAAAGGCCAATAGAAGTGGCCAAAAAAAGAGAGAAAAACCCCACAAAAAAGAGTTTATAATATGGTATAAAAGAGGAAGATGAGTAAACTGTGAACTCCTATTTACCTGATATTATTTGCAAAGTCACTATATAGTTTACATTTCAAATTATCTTCATTATAGTCTTTATGAAATTTGATAACTTTTTTTTTTGGCCACTTCTATTGGTCTTTCATTTATTTCCATTTTTGTTCTTTTGACCTGTGTGGGTCTCCTATCGCAGTGACCTCTCTTGCTGCAGAAGACCAGTCCTGGGCGCATGCGCTCCAGAGCTCTGGCTCGGTAATTGGACACATCCATCCAGCCGCTCCACGGCACGTGGGATCTTCCCAGGCCAGGGATCAAACCAGGGCCCCTTGCACTGCAAGGCAGTGTCCTTACCCACTGGACCACCAGGGAAGCCCTGATAACCGTTCTCTTACTGTCTTAAGCTTCTCTTACTCAGGGTCATGGTGATGTGGCATTTATTTTACCACACTCTAAGTATTTTATAAGAAATACTGGGACATGGAAGACTTTTTTCTTATTCCAAATGATCCTGGATTGCTTTTGTTTATGCCATGGGCTGCGGAGGCAGATGGTGCCTGGCGTTCTCACCACACATACACCAAGAGCTAATAGGCTGTGAGTGGGGGTATACAAGTTTTCATCAATAGAGCCTATCCATTTTTTTTTTCTTTCAAACTTAAAACGTTTTATTCTCTATCGGGGTATAGCCACTTAATAAGGGTGTAGTTTCAGGTGAGCAGTGGAGTTCGTCCCTTTTTAGTACAGGTGTTCTGTGACTTTAATTTGAGATGCTCAGTTATCTTGATGGTGGTAGTGGAGGTATGGTTGTTTGCCTGCCTCTTGGTTTTTAAGTGTGTTCTGGGAAAATGATTGGGGCACCAAGTAAAATTATAAGAAAAATTAAAGGACAATGAACTACCAAGCTACATGTGATAAAGAGGTGGCAGTGAACAGAGTAGCAACCGTGACTGAAGTTCAGTGAGCACTCAGTACCGGAGTGAATCTATGACAACCTGGTAAAATCAGGACAGGCATCACCCCCATGTTTAGGAGGGAAACCAAAGCACATCAACGCTAAATAACTTGCTCTAGGCTATGACTGATACATGACAGAAAGCGATAGTGAAAGTCACTCCGTCGTGTCCAACTCTTTGCAAGCCCATGGACTGTATCCCACCAGGCTCCTCCGTCCGTGGGTTTTCTCCAGGCAAAAATACTGGAGTGTTAAATGCCATGCCCTTCTCCAGGAGATTTTCCTGACCCAGGGATAAAACCTGGGTCTCCTGCATTACAGGCAGATTCTTGACTGTCTGGGCCACCAGGAAAGCCCCTATCCATGACAGAGCCAGAATTTAAATCAGACTGGCTGGCTTTGGAGGTCACCAGTCTACCTCATCACCCTGAGAGCCTCTTGGAGAAGGAGAGGACAAGAGCTCTGCAGGAGGATAATCTACAGGCAGCAGCGGCACAGACAGAAGCGGGCACGGCACATACTTGCCGAGTGCAAACAAGGACTGCGTGGAATGACTCAGATTTTTCATAAATCTCAGATTTCAGTAATAGCCGCCCATCGACTGGGCCTCTTGCCCAGGGGAACCATAAAAGTCGACAACCTTCTGTTCCAGGAACCAGGGGAATTCTACGGGGGCTCCTGTGAAGACAGCTTAGTGTGTTTTACACCCCTCCTTTTAGATGGCCATCTGGCTTCACAGGACACTCAAGTTAACAAGCAGTGCACAGCTCCAGTGCCACAAAGGCGTGAGGCTGGAACTCGGGCAAGAGAAGAGGAATAAAGCATCTTTGACTGTAAACCTTTTCATCAATTTGGGAGAACAGAATTGTATAGATACTATGCTTAGTCACTCAGTTGCATCCTACTCTTTGCGACCCCGTGGACTGTAGCCGGCCAGGCTCGTCTGTCCATGGAGATCCTCCAGGCAAGAATACTGGAGTGGGTTGCCGTGTCCTTCTCCAGGGAATCTTCCTAACCCAGGAATCGAACCCAGGTCTGCCATATTGCAGGTGGATTCTTTACCAGCTGGGCTACCAGGGAAGCATAGACAACTGCAAGGCAAATCCAACAGCCCTAAATCCTTTGTTAAAGTACACATCCAGTGTCAAACAAGTAAAAGACTTACAATGAATCTTATTTGGTTGGTGTGGGGAGAGCCTCATAGGAAGGGTGATTTTTATGTATTTATTTTTATATTATTTATCTATTGTGTGGTGTGAGGAGTTAAATTTTACTTGTGGAAGGATGAATAAAATGTACTTGATTTTCAATAACAGGCCAAACCACCATGCACAGACATCAAAATGTGACTGGCAGGACCAAATGAAGTCTCTAGGCCCTTACACCATCCAAGCCCTCTAAACTGTCACCCTGGGCACCTTTTAAGTACCTCTTGAGTTCAGAGAACTGTGCCAAACACTGTCGACATCAACAAAAATAAAACACATTCACTCAGGGAGGTGTGAGCCTAATTAAGGATGTGGAATAAAACCTCATCACCCTGAGAGCCTCTTGGAGAAGGAGAGGACAAGAGCTCTGCAGGAGGATAATCTACAGGCAGCAGCGGCACAGACAGAAGCGGGCACGGCACATACTTGCCGAGTGCAAACAAGGACTGCGTGGAATGACTCAGATTTTTCATACATCTCAGATTTCAGTAATAGCCGCCCATCGACTGGGCCTCTTGCCCAGGGGAACCATAAAAGTCGACACCTTCTGTTCCAGGAACCAGGGGAATTCTACGGGGGCTCCTGTGAAGACAGCTTAGTGTGTTTTACACCCCTCCTTTTAGATGGCCATCTGGCTTCACAGGACACTCAAGTTAACAAGCAGTGCACAGCTCCAGTGCCACAAAGGCGTGAGGCTGGAACTCGGGCAAGAGAAGAGGAATAAAGCATCTTTGACTGTAAACCTTTTCATCAATTTGGGAGAACAGAATTGTATAGATACTATGCTTAGTCACTCAGTTGCATCCTACTCTTTGCGACCCCGTGGACTGTAGCCGGCCAGGCTCGTCTGTCCATGGAGATCCTCCAGGCAAGAATACTGGAGTGGGTTGCTGTGTCCTTCTCCAGGGAATCTTCCTAACCCAGGAATCGAACCCAGGTCTGCCATATTGCAGGTGGATTCTTTACCAGCTGGGCTACCAGGGAAGCATAGACAACTGCAAGGCAAATCCAACAGCCCTAAATCCTTTGTTAAAGTACACATCCAGTGTCAAACAAGTAAAAGACTTACAATGAATCTTATTTGGTTGGTGTGGGGAGAGCCTCATAGGAAGGGTGATTTTTATGTATTTATTTTTATATTATTTATCTATTGTGTGGTGTGAGGAGTTAAATTTTACTTGTGGAAGGATGAATAAAATGTACTTGATTTTCAATAACAGGCCAAACCACCATGCACAGACATCAAAATGTGACTGGCAGGACCAAATGAAGTCTCTAGGCCCTTACACCATCCAAGCCCTCTAAACTGTCACCCTGGGCACCTTTTAAGTACCTCTTGAGTTCAGAGAACTGTGCCAAACACTGTCGACATCAACAAAAATAAAACACATTCACTCAGGGAGGTGTGAGCCTAATTAAGGATGTGGGAATAAAAATTCCTCAGGGATAAAACTATCCAAAATGGAATGGAAATCTATGTTCACACAAGAACTTGTACATGAATGTTCCTAGCAACATTATCCCTAAGAGTCAAAAAGTAGAAATGTCTATCAATTGACATATGAATCGATCAAATGTGATATACCCATATAATGGAATATTCTCTAGCCACAAAAAGAAAAGAAATACTGACATTTGCAACAGCATAGATGATCCTTGAAATGGTGCAAAGTGAAGAACAAAAGGTCGTATATTGTATGATTCTATTTAAATGAAGTATCTACCATATACAAATCCATAGATAGGAAGTGGATTAAGGGTTGCCAAAAAGTCGGGGAGGGGAGAATGGGGAGTGACTGCTAAAGGGTGCGAGGTGAAAATGTTGTGAAATTAGATAGTGGTGACTGTTGTACAACTCTGGTGTGTAAATTATATGTCAATTTAAAAAATATAGGACTTCCCCTGCGGCTAAGTGGTAAAAAGTCTGCTTTCCAATGCAGGAGATCTGGGTTTAATCCCTGGTCTAGGAAGATTCCACATGCTGCAGAGCAACTAAGCCCATGAGCCACAACTGCTGAATCTGTTTCTGGGCCCAGGAGCCACAGTTACTGAGCCCACATGCCTCTACCAGTGAAGCCGGTGCACTTAGGTGCCTGTGTTCCACAATAAGAAAAGCTACCACAACGAGAAATCCGCACACAGCAATTGAAGTAAGACTTATTCTCCACAACTAGAGAGAAGTCCACACAGCAATGAAGATCCAGCACAGCCAGAAATCAATAAATAAAATAAAAAAAAAAAAGTACGGAAGTTTCCCTAATAGATGCTAACCTAGATTAGGGAAATTGTATATTAAGATATGTCCCCAACCTTGAAGATTGGGTTTATTTATAGTTAATGAAGCAAAAAGGCAGGAGCAGCCTTTCCCATGACTAAGCAATCTTTTCTTTCTTTTTATTTACTTTTTAAAAATCATTTTTAAGCAGTCTTTTCTAAAACACTGCTTCATGTGAAGATAAGAGTAGCCCATTGTAAGAACCTTACACCATCCAAGCCCTCTAAACTGTCACCCTGGGCACTTTTAACATCTCAACAAAAATAAAACACATTCACTCAGGAGGTGTGAGCCTAATTAAGGATGTGGGAATAAAATTCCTCAGGGATAAAACTATCCAAAATGGAATGGAAATCTATGTTCACACAAGAACTTGTACATGAATGTTCCTAGCAACATTATCCCTAAGAGTCAAAAAGTAGAAATGTCTATCAATTGACATATGAATCGATCAAATGTGATATACCCATATAATGGAATATTCTCTAGCCACAAAAAGAAAAGAAATACTGACATTTGCAACAGCATAGATGATCCTTGAAATGGTGCAAAGTGAAGAACAAAAGGTCGTATATTGTATGATTCTGTTTAAATGAAGTATCTACCATATACAAATCCATAGATAGGAAGTGGATTAAGGGTTGCCAAAAAGTCGGGGAGGGGAGAATGGGGAGTGACTGCTAAAGGGTGCGAGGTGAAAATGTTGTGAAATTAGATAGTGGTGACTGTTGTACAACTCTGGTGTGTAAATTATATGTCAATTTAAAAAATATAGGACTTCCCCTGCGGCTAAGTGGTAAAAAGTCTGCTTTCCAATGCAGGAGATCTGGGTTTAATCCCTGGTCTAGGAAGATTCCACATGCTGCAGAGCAACTAAGCCCATGAGCCACAACTGCTGAATCTGTTTCTGGGCCCAGGAGCCACAGTTACTGAGCCCACATGCCTCTACCAGTGAAGCCGGTGCACTTAGGTGCCTGTGTTCCACAATAAGAAAAGCTACCACAACGAGAAATCCGCACACAGCAATTGAAGTAAGACTTATTCTCCACAACTAGAGAGAAGTCCACACAGCAATGAAGATCCAGCACAGCCAGAAATCAATAAATAAAATAAAAAAAAAAAAGTACGGAAGTTTCCCTAATAGATGCTAACCTAGATTAGGGAAATTGTATATTAAGATATGTCCCCAACCTTGAAGATTGGGTTTATTTATAGTTAATGAAGCAAAAAGGCAGGAGCAGCCTTTCCCATGACTAAGCAATCTTTTCTTTTTATTTACTTTTTAAAAATCATTTTTAAGCAGTCTTTTCTAAAACACTGCTTCATGTGAAGATAAGAGTAGCCCATTGTAAGAAACAGTTGATCACCTGATTAATAATAATATTTAACTCCATTATATGGGATAATTCTTATTACCATCACATCTTAAGATAAAAGTACCTCAAAGACATGGGATTCCATTTAAAGTCTCATTTATACTAAAGTGTAAATGACTATGCAACTCATTAGAGCAGAAGAATGGTGAGAGCAAGAAGACACTCAGTGCCTAGAAGAGCAGAATGTGCAGAGCTAGACTACAATAAATGAGGAAATATATCAGTAAAAGACAAACAACATCCAAAACAATTAACATAATTAACTTATCAAACTAGCTATTAACACTGGCGAAAGTGGTCAGAAATTATGCTCCCTCCTCTAAACCCTTCTTCTAAGAACTGCTGAGAAACAAGCTTGTTATTTTTGTTCAGAGTCACATATAGGACTGGCAGGATTTTTTGTGCTCCAAAGAAAGTGCTCCTTGATCAAATGTTTTCTGCCTTCTATGCAAATCCAATCCTGCTGTCTCACACACTGCTTTGCAATCCCATTATCTTGCTACCAAAAAATCATACAAAATTTAACACTGTAGTAAAAATTGGATAAAAAGCTTTCCCAAAGACCCCTCAGATTTCACACAAAAAGAGGGTCTTCCCGAAGCCCAAATCAAGAGGATCCAGCTAGAAAGTCAGAGGAGCTCTAGCAATGAGCCAAACGGAGGAAGAGTAGGACTTGAATTCAAGAAAACAGGGACTTAGGAATAAATTGGTCCTAACCAGTTACAGATGGCTAGCAAGATTCTGCCAGCTCAACTCAGCCTGGGTGCTATAATCCAGCTTTTCTTTAATTAATATCTCACACTTCCAAACAAAGTTGGTGAGATCACAAATGCTCTGCCAGGATTCCTCTCCGCTTACATAAGCCCAGCTTGAGCTGGGTTGTGGATTTATTAGGCACTGCAGTGAACATTTTTAATGCAGTACTTATTTACCGAGCCATATAAATAGACTTGA
Organism: Tragulus kanchil; assembly: GCA_022376925.1. NCBI lineage: Eukaryota > Metazoa > Chordata > Mammalia > Artiodactyla > Tragulidae > Tragulus > Tragulus kanchil. The sequence continues at coordinate 126,273,516 of JAIOJX010000005.1, read as the reverse complement.
TACTAGTGTCGCTCTCAGTTTAGGAACGATGATCCTTTTCCCATGTTGGCTGTAAGACATTTGCACATTATTCATGATCTTCAAAGCATTTCCCACCCTCCTTTCCTCCTTTCCATCTTTGTCTTCTGATTTGCTGAATTTGAGGGTCCAAATGACAATTCAGACCACTTAAATCATATCAGGATTGCCTGGTTAACTCTCCACGATGCAGGAATTCAATGAAAATAAGAGTAAAGCAAATCACAGCACTGTAAGCATTTTTCATATAGTATTCACTCCCTTGGCAAACCTGACCCCTCAGGTCCAGCTCAAATGTCATCCTTCTCTATCTCTTTGCCTCTCTTTCTCAGGTAGAATGGATTGCCCCATCTGTGTTTCCACATCAGTTCCATTTCCTCTGGAGCATGTAGATCTATTCGTTTCATGTGTGTATCTGTGTGTATGTCTGTGTGTGTGTGTGTGTGTGTGAGTATATCTGTTATTCCATCACATGTCCGTGGATTCTTTGCAAGCAAGGCCATATCTTGGTCACTTTTGTATTATTAGGATCTGTCAGAGTGCTCAGAATAATAAGTGCATGTGGAATTAAAGTGAAGTATAACGGCACAATCTCATAATATGGAGCCTTCTCCAACGTGCAGCTACAATGCCCACTGCACACCAAGTCTCCACCTCATTGTGATAATGAAGATGAGCTCTGTAATTCAGAGATGCTAGGACGAAAGAGTTCTAACATTTGTCATCAGTAAAAATCCTTACTTTCCTCTTGAGTCTAAGAGTGTTTACTCAATGCTGCTTAGGAAGGTTTGGAGCTTAGAAGTTATAGAAGATACCTACTTTATTCTTTAATGCATAGAGAGGAATGAAAAGGGGTCTTTTTTTTTTTTTTGAGCATCTATTCAGTAACACTAGGCATTACTTTCTGTACGTTATTTCATTTAATCTTCTCAACAACTCTCCAAGGTAAGTATGATCAACCTCAGTTTACAGATGAGGAAAAATTAAGCTCAGAAAGGTTAGGTAATTTTCCCAAGGTCACAGATTCAAACCCAAGTGGCCTGGCTCCAAAACACATGCACTACCTTATGAGGCGCAGTCTTTGGGGTCCCAGTGATCTGTCATGTAGCTGTGGTTTGACCTCGGGCCTGGAACATTGACTTCATCTCCTGGGCCTCAATGACTGTATCTGTAAAATGGGAATGATACTGCTTTTTTTTTTTTTTTACAAACTACAGCCTAATCTTTTAAGGAACCCTGGTAACCCTGTCAGGTCTGTTATACTAAATCCGTTAGGAGGTATGTGACTATCATGAAACAAGTAATGTGTAACAAGAATGAATGTGTCAAAACACTAAAATCTACCACATGCACAGAAGTAATGCAAGAATTCACAGGAAGATCACCTGCATATAAGCTGATGTTCTCCAAGAAGCCCTATTGGAACAGAAGTGGGATAAATTCTAACTAGAAGGATAAATGAGATTTGGAAAGACAAGGGAGAGAGCAGACTGAACACGGGGAGAAAAATGAATGATAGGGAAAAGAGCACTGAGCCTTACGATAAAGAAAACTTCCATTTATTGTGTGCTTGTTATTAATATTTAGCGAGAAGTGTGCCAAGCCCTCTGTGAGCACAACTGTATTTAATTCTCCCGCTAATCTTATGAGGTTAGCTGTTTGAGAATCCTAATTTCACTGATGGGAAAACTAAGGATCAGAGAGGTGAAGAGATTTTCTCAGGGTCACACAGTTTCTAAGTGGCCACACAGTTTTAAGTGAGTTTGACTAACTAGGAAAGATGGCAGATATTAAAGAGAGGTTATTAAGAGGACTGTGGAAAATCAGATAATTTCTGGAGTCACTGAGATTATCAATCTATGTGATTAATCTTCTTCATGAAAATGTTAAGATATCCTAAAGATATCTCCCCTAAATTCCTATAATTTTTCCTACTTCTTGATGGAACAATAAACCTAACTTATTTGACTTGACCTTTTCTGGTCATTCATCTGTTCCATCGCTGAATTTTTGCCAGTATCAATAGATTACATTTTTGTGTGTTATATCCTAAACCACCTAAAATCAAGGTGGTTTCCGGTATCTACTTTTCTTCCCTTTTGAAAATTAGCCTTTCTTCCTCTTTTCAAGTTAATACATAATCACGGTTTTACTTAACAACTTGTCTATTATTCTATGTTGAAAAAAAACAACAGGGAGAGGTTGGCAATGAATAAGCATATTTACATCTTTAATTCCATCTGATTGATGGCAAACAGATGAAATTCTTTACAAAGACACATTTCCCAAGGGTTCTTTAGAGGAAGATAGTTCTTTGAGATCTTTGTAGTCCAAATTTCTTTTAATTTCATTTAAGAGTGGCAAGTTGTATTGCTTTAATTTCTCAATTTATTAATCATGTGGCTAGTGACAGTTTTTCTTTCTCTTTCTCTCAGGCTTTTAGCTCTCAGTTCTTCTCTTTGAGCTCTTTGACTAAAACAGTTCTTTCTATATTATTATAGTGTATTGGAGAATTTAGTTCTCTAGAGGCTTTGGATCTCTCATATATTCAGTTCTTATGTTCTAAGCAATTCAAGCATTTAAAGCTAGATCTCTAATATAGAAATAATATTATATAAAAAGTCACTTTCTCACTGCACTGCACAAAATGGGACAATCAAATGCCATGATATATAGTTTCAAGAGTCAAGAAGTCACAGCTTCAAATTAAGTCGCTTCTGACCACTGACCCTTTTGGAGTCAGAGAGAACTACCCTTTGGAGTCTAAGAGAACCACTATACTTTGAAGCAGCCACATCTGTTTTCTTTCATCTGAAATGGCAAAAACTCACTCAACCTATCTCCCAACTTCAAGCATAAGTGTTGTGCCTTCAAGATTGGGGCCCGCAATCCTTTGTGGGAGTTGGTGCCCAGAGTGTGTGGCAATCTTAAAGATTCCGTGGCCATCAAGTGCAGTGGCTGTTATACATTACAGCGACTTTCTTAGGACGCCAATTATTAAAGAATAAAATGAATGCCCAGCAAAGGGCAAGTCTCTGCAGATGGGAAAATTCTGGATCTCACTTCTTGATGGAACAATAAACCTAACTTATTTGACTTGACCTTTTCTGGTCATTCATCTGTTCCATCGCTGAATTTTGCCAGTATCAATAGATTACATTTTGTGTGTTATATCCTAAACCACCTAAAATCAAGGTGGTTTCCGGTATCTACTTTTCTTCCCTTTTGAAAATTAGCCTTTCTTCCTCTTTTCAAGTTAATACATAATCACGGTTTTACTTAACAACTTGTCTATTATTCTATGTTGAAAAAAAACAACAGGGAGAGGTTGGCAATGAATAAGCATATTTACATCTTTAATTCCATCTGATTGATGGCAAACAGATGAAATTCTTTACAAAGACACATTTCCCAAGGGTTCTTTAGAGGAAGATAGTTCTTTGAGATCTTTGTAGTCCAAATTTCTTTTAATTTCATTTAAGAGTGGCAAGTTGTATTGCTTTAATTTCTCAATTTATTAATCATGTGGCTAGTGACAGTTTTTCTTTCTCTTTCTCTCAGGCTTTTAGCTCTCAGTTCTTCTCTTTGAGCTCTTTGACTAAAACAGTTCTTTCTATATTATTATAGTGTATTGGAGAATTTAGTTCTCTAGAGGCTTTGGATCTCTCATATATTCAGTTCTTATGTTCTAAGCAATTCAAGCATTTAAAGCTAGATCTCTAATATAGAAATAATATTATATAAAAAGTCACTTTCTCACTGCACTGCACAAAATGGGACAATCAAATGCCATGATATATAGTTTCAAGAGTCAAGAAGTCACAGCTTCAAATTAAGTCGCTTCTGACCACTGACCCTTTTGGAGTCAGAGAGAACTACCCTTTGGAGTCTAAGAGAACCACTATACTTTGAAGCAGCCACATCTGTTTTCTTTCATCTGAAATGGCAAAAACTCACTCAACCTATCTCCCAACTTCAAGCATAAGTGTTGTGCCTTCAAGATTGGGGCCCGCAATCCTTTGTGGGAGTTGGTGCCCAGAGTGTGTGGCAATCTTAAAGATTCCGTGGCCATCAAGTGCAGTGGCTGTTATACATTACAGCGACTTTCTTAGGACGCCAATTATTAAAGAATAAAATGAATGCCCAGCAAAGGGCAAGTCTCTGCAGATGGGAAAATTCTGGATCTCATGGTGCTAGAGGTAAAGATTACCATTTGGAAAAGAAGTAAGGTGTGTTGAAAGTAACATCTAATAATAACCACTGTTCTCACTCTAAGGAACATAAATGTACAGAGGAAGAAGGTGTGAGGAGGTGGTGGGGAAGGCCACTCGTTGTCCCCTCTTCTTGCGTCCTCATGGTGTCTCATGTGAAAATTCAGCCGTGTATTCAGCCACTGTTTCAGCCCAGCCCCAAACCTTGAGTCCTGATTAGGTGGGGGTAGCACAGAGCAAGCTTAGCCATTTCCTGTCAATCTACCTGGCCCTGGAGGAAGCCTCAGATAGAAATATTTAACCAAAGTATCTTTTTTATTATTAATTTACTTATTTTAATTGAAGGATAATTAATTAATGATACTGTGATGGTTTTTGCCATACATCGTGAATCAGTCACAGGTATACTGTGATCAAAGTCTCTTAATATAACATAAATTCTTTGGAAAACCACATGGAGAATTATACAGATAGCACTTTCTTTAAAAATGACTGGCAGGAGGAGAGGAATTGTGCAGGAGTTTTCCATATGCGAACTGCGTTTCATTTCAGGTTGGAAGTAAGACCAAACTTAATCATTGCAGTAGGACTGAATAACACTATGTCTATGTGCTCAGTCCTTATGTCGATTTTTCCCCAGATTAACATTTGTCAAAAGAAATAGAAAGCTACACTTAAAACTGAAGTTGCATAGTTTAATGCAAATCTGTAGACATGTATTGGAAACCTAGTATGTGCAAGATATCTTAGAGATATTAAAGCAAATGGAATGTAACTTCCTCCTATTGGCACCCCAGACATTGTAAATTGTCAAAGTGAACGCATGACTACCTACACATGGGCTGAAGATCTGAACTATTAAATCAAGGTCAAAGTGGAAATCCCTTCCTTATCCCCAGATTGATGACCAACCTCGGCCTGAAAGTGGGAATGGTAGTGGTAGTGGTTTAGTGGCTAAGCTGCATCTGACTCTTGTGACCCTGTTGAGTCCGCCAGGCTCCTCTATCCATGGGATTTCCCAGGCAAGAACATTGGAGTGGGTTAGTGGGCTGCCATTTCTTTCTCCAGAAGATTTTCCCAACCCAGGGACTGAACCCACATCTTCTTCTTGGCAGGCAGATTCTTTACCGCTGAGCCACCTGGGAAGCCTCAAAGTGGAAATAAGTTCTTAGTAGTAAATGCTCCTTGGTTTTAGTAAATCTTCCAGATTTCTAGTCTTGGTTACTTGCTGGCCAATTTGTTCAAGAAAAAGTCACTGGTTCAACAAATATTTCCAGCTCCTCTTATGTTCTAGGGACTATTCAAGGTATCAGAGCTGTAGCAAACAAACCAAGAAACATTGCTGTAGAATGTGGTGTCACTCTGTTCTCTCCCTACAGCATTCAGTCTTTTAATACTCATATTTTTAAACTGTTGGAACTGGCCTAAATATGGAATAAATACCATAGTGACTCAGACTCAAGGAGATATTTTCTAAAATCAGTTTTCATTAAATTCCTTCCCACTTCCATTTCTGGATCTGGTATCTCCTAAAATGTAAGAAAGCAGTTTCTATTCATGCTAAATCATCTGCTCGTTATAATTGTGAAGTTTAACAAATAAGTAATGCATACTATATTTATTGAAGTGTCTACTGCTTAATTGTTCACTGTGAGCAGATTATTAATGTTTACTCTGTTTTCTGCAGTTTACTACACAATAAGTCTGAGTAAATTGAAGTTTAAGTGTGCAACAAATTTATATTAGAATGCAATTTATTTTTTTAAAACTTTAAAAAACTTTTTATTTTAAAATAAAGATCCACTGAAGTTGAAAAAAATAGTACTGGGAGTTCCAGTGTAGGCTTCACTTAGTTTTTTCTAGTGAAATCTTTTTCATTTTTTATTCTGTATAGGGATATAGCCGACTGACTAACAGTGTCACGATAGTTTTAGGCGAACAGTGAAGGGACTCAGCCAAACATATAGCTTCATCTCTTCTCCCCCAAACCCCATTCCCATCCAGGTAGTTATGTAACATTGACCAGAGTTCCATGTGGTATACAGTAGGTCCTTGTTAGTTATTCATAGAATACAATTTAAAGTATTTTTCTCTATAGATTTTTTTTGACTGGGGAAGCAAAACACAATGTCAATTAGTACATTTTTTTTAGTACATAGCTGTGTTTCTATAAGACAGGGTACCCTGCATGTCCCAGAGAGCTAGAAAACTTTGTTCTTTGCTCCTATTTGTGGGTTCTGTTTTTGTAATTTGAGAGGAGGGGTAAATGCATAAAGGAATAAAATGTTCCTTACTTGTTAAAAAGAAACAAACCTGCTGCTTTCACAGAGCTTACTTTTTGATAAAAACATCACCTCCAACATAGAAATTATAATCATGGGTGTGTTCTCCATACATCATTGACAGAGAAGAGTATGCATTTTCTGCCAATATTTTTTAGGAAGTATTTTCGTTGACTGATGTCTGCACTGAACATAAACTCTTCTGGTTTTCCCTCCATGTGTCCCATGCACATCTGAGGTATACAAGTTAAGAAGCTTCTGTTTGTTTTTCTCTCTTGTTAAAAAATACACTCGTCTCAATAATATTCTTGATTAAAACTGAATCAGATGATCTAAGAAAAAATGGAAATTTTTATCTGAGCCAAATTTGAGGATTATAACCTGAGAAGAGCATCTCAGAAAATCCTGAGAATGGTTCCACCTGTTAGAAGCCAAGGCACAGTTATATAAGTTTTTTGAGACTGAGGGCTGCACATTAAATGACATATGGTGGATAGTTTACACAAGCCAGATCTAAGTGACATCATGGCCTCTTACAAGATCAAGAAGCAATGTGATCTTTTAAGGAGTTGCTTGTTGATACTGGGAGAATGTTGCTCTTCATGGTTGAGCAGGTATTTCTGCTGACAGGGAGGTCTAGTTGATGTATAATGCAGATACACAGTGTACAGTGGCAGGGAGAGAGGAAGTCAAAGGATGGAGAAAAACGTTTATGTCTAAATTTTTCTTGTCTTGCCATAAAATGTGTCACGATAGTTTTAGGCGAACAGTGAAGGGACTCAGCCAAACATATAGCTTCATCTCTTCTCCCCCAAACCCCATTCCCATCCAGGTAGTTATGTAACATTGACCAGAGTTCCATGTGGTATACAGTAGGTCCTTGTTAGTTATTCATAGAATACAATTTAAAGTATTTTTCTCTATAGATTTTTTTTGACTGGGGAAGCAAAACACAATGTCAATTAGTACATTTTTTTTAGTACATAGCTGTGTTTCTATAAGACAGGGTACCCTGCATGTCCCAGAGAGCTAGAAAACTTTGTTCTTTGCTCCTATTTGTGGGTTCTGTTTTTGTAATTTGAGAGGAGGGGTAAATGCATAAAGGAATAAAATGTTCCTTACTTGTTAAAAAGAAACAAACCTGCTGCTTTCACAGAGCTTACTTTTTGATAAAAACATCACCTCCAACATAGAAATTATAATCATGGGTGTGTTCTCCATACATCATTGACAGAGAAGAGTATGCATTTTCTGCCAATATTTTTTAGGAAGTATTTTCGTTGACTGATGTCTGCACTGAACATAAACTCTTCTGGTTTTCCCTCCATGTGTCCCATGCACATCTGAGGTATACAAGTTAAGAAGCTTCTGTTTGTTTTTCTCTCTTGTTAAAAAATACACTCGTCTCAATAATATTCTTGATTAAAACTGAATCAGATGATCTAAGAAAAAATGGAAATTTTTATCTGAGCCAAATTTGAGGATTATAACCTGAGAAGAGCATCTCAGAAAATCCTGAGAATGGTTCCACCTGTTAGAAGCCAAGGCACAGTTATATAAGTTTTTTGAGACTGAGGGCTGCACATTAAATGACATATGGTGGATAGTTTACACAAGCCAGATCTAAGTGACATCATGGCCTCTTACAAGATCAAGAAGCAATGTGATCTTTTAAGGAGTTGCTTGTTGATACTGGGAGAATGTTGCTCTTCATGGTTGAGCAGGTATTTCTGCTGACAGGGAGGTCTAGTTGATGTATAATGCAGATACACAATGTACAGTGGCAGGGAGAGAGGAAGTCAAAGGATGGAGAAAAACGTTTATGTCTAAATTTTTCTTGTCTTGCCATAAAATGTGAATTTCATTTCACAATATGCATACTGATTACTATTGAATTATGCTCTTATTTTAAAAAATAAAGTACTTTAATATATAGTATATCCATGCTATTGATTAAATATGTATATTTTAATTAATCATTTAAGCATTAAGTACACTTAACATGTTGACAATATCAAAACACTTTCATGAAGTTGCTATTATGTCTAAGATCTTGCATCTTGAAGGAATGTGGTTTCTTGGTCTTCCCCTCCCAGCAAATGTAATCTCTTAAATAATTTTGTATTGTCCAGAGAAGTAACAATCCCACATGTGTACCCTTGTAAAGGCCGCAGATATTTTTCACTTCATAATTTTGTTGCATTTACAAGGTTGTTGGAATGGATCAGACATTTCCTAGCAACATCTTTTTGATATAAAAAGTCTGGAATTTAACATTCTAATGAGAAAGTGCACCATGTGGAAAAAAGCAAGAAATTGATTAAGAACTTGCAGAGGTTTGCATTTATCAAAGGAACTGAAAGGAGAGTAATGTCAACAATGCATCCAGCGGTGGGGTTCCCAAGGATGTTGGAGCATAGCAAAAAGTAGGGATATAGTCTGACCTTCACCATGACTCACTGCACAACCTTAGATGAGTGACAGGTTCTCTGAGTCCCCATCTCAGTTCAAACCCACACCAGGCCTCCAAATAAAGAGTCTTCCCTCCCAATTTGATCAAGTAGATTGGGTCTCTGAGAGTAGTCTCATTAAGTTTTAAATAGAACCAGGTGGAACAACCCATCTAAGTGATAACATTTTGACTGATGTTGACACTAATCTCAGGAATTTGGAAATGCCTGTCTCCTTTGCAGTACCAAAGGACATTCAAGTGATTTTCTTCCACATACAAAATGATTTTAACAGAAATTTAAAGATCATGTTAACTCCCCTAGATCTCCTCTGCATCATCTAAATTGGAAAACAAGTCAGATCTAAGTGACATCATGGCCTCTTACAAGATCAAGAAGCAATGTGATCTTTTAAGGAGTTGCTTGTTGATACTGGGAGAATGTTGCTCTTCATGGTTGAGCAGGTATTTCTGCTGACAGGGAGGTCTAGTTGATGTATAATGCAGATACACAGTGTACAGTGGCAGGGAGAGAGGAAGTCAAAGGATGGAGAAAAACGTTTATGTCTAAATTTTTCTTGTCTTGCCATAAAATGTGAATTTCATTTCACAATATGCATACTGATTACTATTGAATTATGCTCTTATTTTAAAAAATAAAGTACTTTAATATATAGTATATCCATGCTATTGATTAAATATGTATATTTTAATTAATCATTTAAGCATTAAGTACACTTAACATGTTGACAATATCAAAACACTTTCATGAAGTTGCTATTATGTCTAAGATCTTGCATCTTGAAGGAATGTGGTTTCTTGGTCTTCCTCCCAGCAAATGTAATCTCTTAAATAATTTTGTATTGTCCAGAGAAGTAACAATCCCACATGTGTACCCTTGTAAAGGCCGCAGATATTTTTCACTTCATAATTTTGTTGCATTTACAAGGTTGTTGGAATGGATCAGACATTTCCTAGCAACATCTTTTAGATATAAAAAGTCTGGAATTTAACATTCTAATGAGAAAGTGCACCATGTGGAAAAAAGCAAGAAATTGATTAAGAACTTGCAGAGGTTTGCATTTATCAAAGGAACTGAAAGGAGAGTAATGTCAACAATGCATCCAGCGGTGGGGTTCCCAAGGATGTTGGAGCATAGCAAAAAGTAGGGATATAGTCTGACCTTCACCATGACTCACTGCACAACCTTAGATGAGTGACAGGTTCTCTGAGTCCCCATCTCAGTTCAAACCCACACCAGGCCTCCAAATAAAGAGTCTTCCCTCCCAATTTGATCAAGTAGATTGGGTCTCTGAGAGTAGTCTCATTAAGTTTTAAATAGAACCAGGTGGAACAACCCATCTAAGTGATAACATTTTGACTGATGTTGACACTAATCTCAGGAATTTGGAAATGCCTGTCTCCTTTGCAGTACCAAAGGACATTCAAGTGATTTTCTTCCACATACAAAATGATTTTAACAGAAATTTAAAGATCATGTTAACTCCCCTAGATCTCCTCTGCATCATCAAAATTGGAATCTTGGCTAAATCAAAAATGATAATGCTGGGAGATTCATGAGACTATAATCCTCTAGTTAAACACGGCATGAGAGTCTGGGCTAGTGGGTTGTTTTCAAATGATTTCAAGTTCACATCTCCCTAGTTTTGTTACTCATTTCTTCAGCCATGAAAAGAAATAATTGCTCAATATTTTCAGAACTTAAATCAGGCTGAAATCAGGCAATATGACTAAAAACAAATGAATTTACTCTGCATCTTTCATGTGTCCTTATATTTTATAAGGCTGTATTTATTGGAAATCTTTTAAGTTCAGTGAAATTTTCAGATTCCTCTTGTTAAGTAACGGGTTATGTTCCATTACATAATTTTTTTCCCATAAAAATTGCTCTTGAGATGAACACTGGCAATTCTCCCCCATCAGACTGAGAGAACAATTCTTTTTTTTTTCCACAATCAACAAATGTTTTCATTTTGCTTCTTAGATTTTACAGAGTTTTGTTGTTAACAGATATGTATAATTCCAGGTTAGTCCATTTATATATCCCATTCCCCGCCTAACGAGACTGTTAATTTTTTGTCTGTTTAAAAAATGCTTGAAGCTAAGGAAAAGCCTAAAGGCCAAAAGATACCAGGTGAGATTTTTGTTGTTGTTGGTGGTAGTGTCTTGATTTGGGGTTTTGTTTTGTTTTGTTTTGTTTAAAGGTTCACACAGTTGAGAAAATGCCACAGTCCACCAGGTCAAAGTGCTAGGGTCTCACAGGTGATGGGTAGATTCTGACCTCCTGTCCTGACAAGATATAAAGCCTCCCAGCAATAATGAGAATGTATAGAATCAATGCGTCAATGCTACTCTCTCAATTCGCCCCACCTGCCCCTTCTCCCACCTTGTTCACAAGCCAGTTCTCTACAAGTAGCACTGACGTATACACACTACCATGTAAAGTGGATCTCAAGCTGGAAGTTGCTGTATGTGGACAACACAGGAAGCTCGGTCCAGTGCTCTGTGATGCCCTAGAGGGGCAGGATGGGGGGTGGTGGCAGGAAAGCTCAAGAGGGAGGGGATCTGTATATACTCACAACTGATTCATGTTGTTGCATGGCAGAAGCCCACATAACAGTGTAAAGCAATTATCCTCCAACTGAAAATAAATTTTTAAGAAAAGGACAAATATGCCGTGTTTTCCTTTGGGCTGTTTGAGACTGGGATTGCCTAGGTTGTGGAAATGCTTCCTGATCTGCAGCATACACAATACTTCCTGGGAACACAGGCTAAACATTTATTTATCCTAACAGATGTTCATTGTATCATCTGTCAAATTCACTTCCAAGAAAATCAAAGCCCTTTTCCCATCCATTTATAATTTGCGAAAATACGTAAGATCTGTACCAGTATTAGTCATGTCTGATTCTTTGCAACCCTATGGACTGTAGCCCACCAGGCTTCTCTGTCCATGGGATTCTCCAGGTAAGAATATGATGCAAGGAGTGTCTGTGTGTGTGTGTGTGGGCGGGGGGGGGGGGGGGGGAAAACGCTTGTATTGTTTTCTCCTGAAATGTTCAGTTTTCCCCATGACTGGACAGAAATTCAATCCTGAATAAACTGCCTTTTTAATCTGTCCGCTTATAATAGTAAGAAAGCTTCTGACTTAGTCTAACATTGACTCATGTGGTAAAGGAATACTAAGCTTATAAGAACATTAAAATGAAATGCAAGTCACCTCTTTCTGATATACATTTTTTTTAACTTATTTTATCTTTAGTACTCCTTTATATCATAGCTTGTAATAAGAAATATGACAAAATAATAAAGTTGACTTATTTGAGGCTGGATTCCTGTTTAATCATAAGGAAGTTCCCAGAAATTTACAGAGAAAATAATTGATTTCCTTTTTTTAAAATAATTTTTATGTATTTATCTATTTTTGGCTGTGCTGGGTCTTCCTGGCTGTTCAGGCTTTTCTCCAGTTGTGGCAACTGGGGGCTACACTTTTTTTTTTTTTTAAAGATTTATTTATTTATTTATTTATTTTGGTGGGGGTGGGGTGGGGAGGGAGGGGAGCAGGCGGGCCACTTCTATTGGTCTTTCATTTCTCTATTTTCATCCATCTTTGTTCTTTGGCCCGTGTGGGCCTCCCATCGCGATGGCCTCTGTTGTCGCAGAGCAACGGCTCTGGGCGCATGCTCTCCAGAGCTCTGGCTTGGTAAAAGGACACATGCGTCCAGCCGCTCCGCGGCACGTGGGATCTTCCCAGGCCAGGGATCGAACCGGCGCCCCATTGCACGGCAAGGTGGTGTCCTTACCCACTGGACCACCAGGGAAGTCCAGGTCTATGTTTCTTAATCCTGACTACAATTTAGAATTCTCTGGCAAGTTTTTCAAAAAATACTAATGCATGGGGCCCTCCCTAAACCAAACTAACAGAATTTCTAGCAGGAAGACTTGGGCATCAATACCCCTACACCAACTTCAGCTGCATCAGAAGCTGAAGTGTTTTGGGTTTTTTTGGCTGCTCCATGTGGCATGTGAGATCTTAGTTCCCTGAACAGGGATTGAATCTGCAGTAGAAGCGCAGAGTCCTAACCACTGGACCACCAGGGAAGTCCCTGCCATCAATACTCTTGGAAATATCCCATGTGGTTCTGATGCAGCTGAAGCTGAGAATCACTGATTTACAGAGACTCTGACCCTACAAACATGAATGATCATGTAGTCTATGGCCTGGAAGGTGGCATTGCAGATCCACTACCAGCAGGTAGCACTAGGGGGAAGTAAAAATCCAGGGCAGATGCCAGCCATGGGCACCAAAAGGCATCTGTAAAGACTAGAGAACTTCTGGAAAATTATCCTCAAGGTTGTGTTCTTTTTCACTTTTTCTGAAACTTATTTTATCTTTAGTACTCCTTTATATCATAGCTTGTAATAAGAAATATGACAAAATAATAAAGTTGACTTATTTGAGGCTGGATTCCTGTTTAATCATAAGGAAGTTCCCAGAAATTTACAGAGAAAATAATTGATTTCCTTTTTTTAAAATAATTTTTATGTATTTATCTATTTTTGGCTGTGCTGGGTCTTCCTGGCTGTTCAGGCTTTTCTCCAGTTGTGGCAACTGGGGGCTACACTTTTTTTTTTTTTTTTAAAGATTTATTTATTTTTTTATTTATTTTGGTGGGGGTGGGGTTGGGGAGGGAGGGGAGCGGGCGGGCCACTTCTATTGGTCTTTCATTTCTCTATTTTCATCCGTCTTTGTTCTTTGGCTCCTGTGGGCCTCCCATCGCGGTGGCCTCTGTTGTCGCAGAGCAACGGCTCTGGGCGCATGCGCTCCAGAGCTCCGGCTCGGTAATTGGACACATCAGTCCAGCCGCTCCGCGGCACGTGGGATCTTCCCAGGCCAGGGATCGAACCGGCGCCCCCTGCACGGCAAGGCGGTGTCCTTACCCACTGGACCACCAGGGAAGCCCAGGTCTATGTTTCTTAATCCTGACTACAATTTAGAATTCTCTGGCAAGTTTTTCAAAAAATACTAATGCATGGGGCCCTCCCTAAACCAAACTAACAGAATTTCTAGCAGGAAGACTTGGGCATCAATACCCCTACACCAACTTCAGCTGCATCAGAAGCTGAAGTGTTTTGGGTTTTTTTGGCTGCTCCATGTGGCATGTGAGATCTTAGTTCCCTGAACAGGGATTGAATCTGCAGTAGAAGCGCAGAGTCCTAACCACTGGACCACCAGGGAAGTCCCTGACATCAATACTCTTGGAAATATCCCATGTGGTTCTGATGCAGCTGAAGCTGAGAATCACTGATTTACAGAGACTCTGACCCTACAAACATGAATGATCATGTAGTCTATGGCCTCGAAGGTGGCATTGCAGATCCACTACCAGCAGGTAGCACTAGGGGGAAGTAAAAATCCAGGGCAGATGCCAGCCATGGGCACCAAAAGGAATCTGTAAAGACTAGAGAACTTCTGGAAAATTATCCTCAAGGTTGTGTTCTTTTTCACTTTTTCTGAAACTTATATTTGGGTCTGATATTTGGAAAGTTCAACACATTTATCCAAGGCAAGATGTATGAAAGCCTGGAAAATGGAATGGGAAGGAAAAGAAATCACAGAATAAAGGATGTTTCTTTCTCAAGAAAAAGAATTCTTTCTCAAAGACTTTTTTGCTTCCAAATAATTGCAAAGTTATTGAGAGAAAGATCTGTATCAATCTATATTTATGTCTGTATTTATGTTCTAAATGCTCAGGATCTGGAAAGAAGCATGGAATTTACAATTAAAGGTGAAGGAATCCTGATACTATGATAAAGTGATCTTGAGCAAATTGATCTCTATGATCCCCAGTTTCCTCATTTGAAAAATATGGCTTAGATGGAAAAACAACTGAAATGCAAAGCACATACAAAATTTTCAAATGTTCAAGTGCTAATTTTTTTCTTTAAAGTTGGTTTTCAGGTATATTGGAATTGCAAGGTGAATCCCCCTCAGCAACCATCCTTTGAGAGTCTCCCATGTACAAAGCCCTATACTAGGGGCTTTGATCTATTGAAGGCCCTGTCTTTTTACCAAGTATAGTTAAGAACACTCATTACAGGAACTTTCCTGGTGGTCCAGTGGCTAAGACTCCATTCTCCCAATGCAGGGACCCAGGTTCAATCCCTGGTCAGAGCATTCGATCCCACATGCACAGCTAAAGATCATGCATGCTGCAACTAAAAGATCCTGCATGCCACAACTAAGACCCAGTGCAGTCAAACAGATTTTTCTTTGTTTAAAAAGGAGACTTCACTGATTGTGCAGTGAATAGGAATCTGTCTGCCAATGCCAGGACATGGGCTTGATCCACGGTCCAGGAAGATTCCACATGCCGCATGCAACTAAAGCCTGGGGTGCCACAACTACTGAGCCCACACTCTAGCACTTTAGAGCCCTCAAGATGCAACTAACAAGACCACATGCCACAACTACTGAGCCTGTGTGCCTCGAGCCTGTGCTCCTCAACAAGAGGACTCACCACAGGGAAAAGCCTTTGTACTGCAACAAAGAGTAGCCTGGGCTTCCTGCAACTAGAGAGAGCCTACATGCAGCAACAAAGACCCAGCACAACCAAAAAATAGTGGATTAATTAAATTATTTTATAAAAAGAATACTCATCACAAAAGTAGCCACTGTTCTAAATACTTGTACATGCCTTGACTTCTTGGTATCTCAAACTAGCTAATAAGGAGTTAAAAGTCCAATTAAAGTTACTTAAATGTGACTAAAATAGGACATTCTTTTCTCAGCAACTGGAAAGAGGGCTGACTTCTGGAGAATAACTGTTTTAAAATGTTTATATCCCCATGTCCTCCTGCCCCAGAAGGCTTAATAAAGATTCTGGTTGGAATTAAATTTACAATATGGTGACTAGACATTTCATTTTTTACTGAGATGCAGTCTAATCCCCATAGAGTATTGCATTTCATCTATGTAAATATCTACAATTTGCAGAGGCCTGTCCCTCCTCTAATAAATTGCAAAAGACAGTTGATGATATTTGGCCTCCCAAAAGCTCACAGATTTGTTTACAAACTGTATCCAGTATTATTTTCAAGCTTTGCAATCAGAATTGTGAGTCCCAGCCGTCAGCTGCTTGGGCATTTCATAACACATAGCCTTGGACTGATAGCTCAGCTCTTGTTTTGAAGGCCTTAACCCCTCAGCTGCACTGTAGTTACCGAAGGTAAGATTCCAAGACCTGTTTCCTGTCCCTCCTCATGGTCTCCTATACATCTCTTTCATGGCAGACATTCAAAGATTCTCCATAATACAGAAAGTGCTGGGATTGGATGGAGTATGGCAGGCTGTTTGATCTAACAGTCTCATCTTCTGAGTAAGGTTGAAAGACTCCAGAAACTCTAAAGACATGCCCATGGTAACTCAGTAGTGAAATGAGAACTCGAACGTAGCACTCCTAACCTCTAGATTCACTGGATGAATTGGTTAGAAACATTAAACATCACATGTGATGGTTTGAAACGCTGCCAGAAGTTAAAAAAGAAATAAAAAGTAAGGAGTCACTGTATTCCCCTTAACTCCCTACAGTTCTCCTGAGATGGAATGGGTCACCCTTCCACTAGGTTACCAGTCTGAGCAGAGCACATGAATGCAGAAATGGTGGCCATTGGAGGGAGGTAAGGATGTGGAACGAGAGTGGAAGAGATCTTCTGTTCCACCCACTTCCGGGAACTTTCCCGTTTGTCCAGACCTGGTTCTTGAAAGGGCACAAACTGATAACTGAAGCCCTAAGTAAGACATTTGTGTATATTGGTCTGGATTTAAGTAAGTGAGATGAGAAGGAAAGAGATTTGTAATTAACAAAGCACTAGCAAAAAGGAGATGTTTGTCTATCATTTATTTCCCAAAAAGATATGTCTTTCACCTCTACTGTTTAAATTCCAAATCGCAAGGACACAGTACCAAGAATGATACAAAATTCAGCCTCAGTTTTTACCATGCAGAGTGGCTATATCTGTTCCCTTTGTCACAGGAAAGGCTCAACTTGCTGCAAGTGAGGTTTTCTCGTTATTTTCTCATGTTAAGGTACATAAGAAGCACATATCTTTCACTGGATTCAATTCCACACATGCCTAATATTTCTAAGGCTGACAAAACCCAAGAACAGAAGGACAGCTTTATGAGTAATCCCGTGGTGTGGAATTATTTGAGGCATTCCAGAAGGTGAAGCTTACAAAATTAAGTGTCAGTTTCAGCTCTTGCTACTAGATTCATAACAACAAATCAATGAAACACTGTCACAACTCAACGAATGAAAAGTCACCTTACTTGGAACTCTTAGCTTTTCTCAATGGACTTTCTGTTTATTAACAGCCCCTCCCAGCTTCCCTTTATAAAAGAGTTTTCTCTCTTTTGTTTTACTAGACTTGCATGTGGTTTGCCATAATTGCATAGCCTGAATTGCAATTCTCTGCTGCTCCCAGTAAATTTGTTTTGCTGATCAAATAGCTAGCTGTTTTATTGTTTGAGGTTAACAAGAGTCAATAGGTAAACAGTATTTGTCAAAACCTGTAAGGATTGTATAAAAATGGAAAGCTATCTAATTTAGCAATAGAAACCCCATTCACTGGATGAATTGGTTAGAAACATTAAACACATGTGATGGTTTGAAACGCTGCCAGAAGTTAAAAAGAAATAAAAAGTAAGGAGTCATTGTATTCCCCTTAACTCCTACAGTTCTCCTGAGATGGAATGGGTCACCCTTCCACTAGGTTACCAGTCTGAGCAGAGCACATGAATGCAGAAATGGTGGCCATTGGAGGGAGGTAAGGATGTGGAACGAGAGTGGAAGAGATCTTCTGTTCCACCCACTTCCGGGAACTTTCCGTTTGTCCAGACCTGGTTCTTGAAAGGGCACAAACTGATAACTGAAGCCCTAAGTAAGACATTTGTGTATATTGGTCTGGATTTAAGTAAGTGAGATGAGAAGGAAAGAGATTTGTAATTAACAAAGCACTAGCAAAAAGGAGATGTTTGTCTATCATTTATTTCCCAAAAAGATATGTCTTTCACCTCTACTGTTTAAATTCCAAATCGCAAGGACACAGTACCAAGAATGATACAAAATTCAGCCTCAGTTTTTACCATGCAGAGTGGCTATATCTGTTCCCTTTGTCACAGGAAAGGCTCAACTTGCTGCAAGTGAGGTTTTCTCGTTATTTTCTCATGTTAAGGTACATAAGAAGCACATATCTTTCACTGGATTCAATTCCACACATGCCTAATATTTCTAAGGCTGACAAAACCCAAGAACAGAAGGACAGCTTTATGAGTAATCCCGTGGTGTGGAATTATTTGAGGCATTCCAGAAGGTGAAGCTTACAAAATTAAGTGTCAGTTTCAGCTCTTGCTACTAGATTCATAACAACAAATCAATGAAACACTGTCACAACTCAACGAATGAAAAGTCACCTTACTTGGAACTCTTAGCTTTTCTCAATGGACTTTCTGTTTATTAACAGCCCCTCCCAGCTTCCCTTTATAAAAGAGTTTTCTCTCTTTTGTTTTACTAGACTTGCATGTGGTTTGCCATAATTGCATAGCCTGAATTGCAATTCTCTGCTGCTCCCAGTAAATTTGTTTTGCTGATCAAATAGCTAGCTGTTTTATTGTTTGAGGTTAACAAGAGTCAATAGGTAAACAGTATTTGTCAAAACCTGTAAGGATTGTATAAAAATGGAAAGCTCTCTAATTTAGCAATATAAATTTTTATAAATACAAAACAGAGAATTTTTTCTATCTTATTCATCATTCCACAAAATGTTCATTTAATCCACACAGAGTGAATTACTGACAACCAAAAAACTTTAATTATTGACTGCTTTCTTCTTGGGATGTTCCATTCTTCAATCCCCCTGTTTATTTTAAATGATCTTATTTTTGACAGAGTTAATTTGGTTTAAATATGTCGTAGAATTTCTTTCTTCTAGTCCTATCCATGGAAAAGAGTTTAAGAGACGAGTCATTATAGAATTTGAGCTTCCCTGGTGGCTCGGTGGTAAAGAATCTGCCTTCCATACAGGAGACACGAGCTTCATCCCTGGCTTGGGAAGATCCCCTGGAGGAGGAAATGGCAACCCACTCCAGTATTCTTGCCTGGAAAATCCCATGGACAGAGGAGCCTGGCAGACTGGAGTCCAAGAGGTCGCAAAAGGTTCAGACTTGGCAACTCAACAACAGCATAATTACAGAATTCAAAATGGAAAACATAGGTGTTTTTGGTTGTTGCTTGTTTGCTTGCGTCTTGGGTTATTCTCAGGTACCAGGTTTTCAGAGGTACCTGATGTTTTATTCAACCCTATGAGGTGGGTTGTCTTCCCTCCCCTCTGTGGGTCCTTTCTGATTGTCTTCTGGAAGCTCCTGCATGCTGAATTCACAACAGGAAAAGCCCAGAAACATGGGTTTGCATTTCAGGGATAAGCCAGCCACCTGGCCGGGTACTCAATCTCAATGTTTTTCCATCTCAGATGATAGTACTATTCAAAGTCAAGCTTTCCCGTCCAAAAAAGCTGGGGATTCCATGGCTGCAGTGATAATCTGTCACCTTAACTTGGTCTTATTAACAGCCCTCCCAGCTTCCCTTTATAAAAGAGTTTTCTCTTTTGTTTTACTAGACTTGCATGTGGTTTGCCATAATTGCATAGCCTGAATTGCAATTCTCTGCTGCTCCCAGTAAATTTGTTTTGCTGATCAAATAGCTAGCTGTTTTATTGTTTGAGGTTAACAAGAGTCAATAGGTAAACAGTATTTGTCAAAACCTGTAAGGATTGTATAAAAATGGAAAGCTCTCTAATTTAGCAATATAAATTTTTATAAATACAAAACAGAGAATTTTTTCTATCTTATTCATCATTCCACAAAATGTTCATTTAATCCACACAGAGTGAATTACTGACAACCAAAAAACTTTAATTATTGACTGCTTTCTTCTTGGGATGTTCCATTCTTCAATCCCCCTGTTTATTTTAAATGATCTTATTTTTGACAGAGTTAATTTGGTTTAAATATGTCGTAGAATTTCTTTCTTCTAGTCCTATCCATGGAAAAGAGTTTAAGAGACGAGTCATTATAGAATTTGAGCTTCCCTGGTGGCTCGGTGGTAAAGAATCTGCCTTCCATACAGGAGACACGAGCTTCATCCCTGGCTTGGGAAGATCCCCTGGAGGAGGAAATGGCAACCCACTCCAGTATTCTTGCCTGGAAATCCCATGGACAGAGGAGGTCGCAAAAGGTTCAGACTTGGCAACTCAACAACAGCATAATTACAGAATTCAAAATGGAAAACATAGGTGTTTTTGGTTGTTGCTTGTTTGCTTGCGTCTTGGGTTATTCTCAGGTACCAGGTTTTCAGAGGTACCTGATGTTTTATTCAACCCTATGAGGTGGGTTGTTTTCCCTCCCCTCTGTGGGTCCTTTCTGATTGTCTTCTGGAAGCTCCTGCATGCTGAATTCACAACAGGAAAAGCCCAGAAACATGGGTTTGCATTTCAGGGATAAGCCAGCCACCTGGCCGGGTACTCAATCTCAATGTTTTTCCATCTCAGATGATAGTACTATTCAAAGTCAACTGCATTTCCTGGCTCCACAATGTGAAAATTGTGGGTAATGAGCCGTGTACCCACCACGAGGCAGGAAAGAATGCCTCCAGCATGGAGACTTGGCAGTGAATTGTGCTGGAAATTCACTGCAGTAGAGTCTGCTGAGATCCCTAAAGAAAGCCACTTCCTCATTGAAACTTTACTTTCAGGTGTGTCATCGTTTTCCTTGTACATAGTACTTACATTCTTAAGCCACGAACAGATGAGCTTCCTAATTCATCTCTTGTTGAGACTTATGACGCTGGTATCTCTTATGATATCTGACTACGTGTCATAGCAATGCAGCAAATGTTTTCTTTTTCAGTATTTGTACACACATATTTCTTTAATGCTTCAGGATGCTAAGAGCTAAGCAACACCCACATTTCTTGGCTGGCGAGGCGAGTGCTAAAAACTGTTAAATTTTATCCTTCACGGGGAGAAAAACAGAGCTCTGAGTCCTGTGGATTAAAGCAGTGATTCATGAACTTTCGGTGGCATTAAAAATCATGAGTCCTTCCTCCTTAAATGTAACAGCAAAAAAAGAAAAAAACCAACTCCCTGCATATTGTAAACTCCCAAATCAACCACCACCACCACCACCATCACCCCTGTGCCCCACCTTAGAGATACTGATTTAGGTCCAGGAATTTGTCTTCTTTTTTTTTAAATCTTGGGCCCTAGATTCTGAGAAATGCTCACAGATCATGCTCTGAGAAACACTGGAATGAAGGACTGCTGTCTTAGGTATATTCATCACCCTTATTACGTTGTTATTTGAGTGTTCTCTAAGCTCCGAAAGGAACCCCCGAGGACTGAAAAAGTCCTTCTGTGAGTGAACGGAACATTCTGTATTGGGAAGTTTCTGAAGGCCTTGGAGGAGATACAGGTAAAGGTTTTTGAGTGTTTTTCCTTCAACCCTATGAGGTGGGTTGTCTTCCCTCCCTCTGTGGGTCCTTTCTGATTGTCTTCTGGAATCTGCATGCAATTCACAACAGGAACAGCCCAGAAACATGGGGTTGCATTGCAGGGATAAGCCAGCCACCTGGCCGGGTACTCAATCTCAATGTTTTTCCATCTCAGATGATAGTACTATTCAAAGTCAACTGCATTTCCTGGCTCCACAATGTGAAAATTGTGGGTAATGAGCCGTGTACCCACCACGAGGCAGGAAAGAATGCCTCCAGCATGGAGACTTGGCAGTGAATTGTGCTGGAAATTCACTGCAGTAGAGTCTGCTGAGATCCCTAAAGAAAGCCACTTCCTCATTGAAACTTTACTTTCAGGTGTGTCATCGTTTTCCTTGTACATAGTACTTACATTCTTAAGCCACGAACAGATGAGCTTCCTAATTCATCTCTTGTTGAGACTTATGATGCTGGTATCTCTTATGATATCTGACTACGTGTCATAGCAATGCAGCAAATGTTTTCTTTTTCAGTATTTGTACACACATATTTCTTTAATGCTTCAGGATGCTAAGAGCTAAGCAACACCCACATTTCTTGGCTGGCGAGGCGAGTGCTAAAAACTGTTAAATTTTATCCTTCACGGGGAGAAAAACAGAGCTCTGAGTCCTGTGGATTAAAGCAGTGATTCATGAACTTTCGGTGGCATTAAAAATCATGAGTCCTTCCTCCTTAAATGTAACAGCAAAAAAAGAAAAAAACCAACTCCCTGCATATTGTAAACTCCCAAATCAACCACCACCACCACCACCATCACCCCTGCGCCCCACCTTAGAGATACTGATTTAGGTCCAGGAATTTGTCTTCTTTTTTTTAAATCTTGGGCCCTAGATTCTGAGAAATGCTCACAGATCATGCTCTGAGAAACACTGGAATGAAGGACTGCTGTCTTAGGTATATTCATCACCCTTATTACGTTGTTATTTGAGTGTTCTCTAAGCTCCGAAAGGAACCCCCGAGGACTGAAAAAGTCCTTCTGTGAGTGAACGGAACATTCTGTATTGGGAAGTTTCTGAAGGCCTTGGAGGAGATACAGGTAAAAGGTTTGTTTCCAAAAATGGTCTCATTTCATCATCTGGTGGCCTTCTTCTCCTTCCTGTTCTCCCCACCTGCTTCCTCCTGTTCTTCCTGCTCCCTTTCCTCTGCTTCCTCTACTCTCCCTTGCCCTCCTCTTCTTCCTTCCTTTTGACTCATCAAGGCGCTATGTTCTTTTTCCCTTCACTATCCAACCCCTTTTCTTCCACAAGCTATTGCCAAGTCCATCTGGTGACTATCTTTAAGAAGATGGAGTAGGTAGAAATTATCAACTGGTTAGAGGAACTTATAGGTAAGACTTAGAACTTCCAGGATGCTAAAGGGGCTTCTCTCCACAGAGTACTGGCCTTGGTTGGGAATAAATTATCTTTCCAGTTTTAAGGATGATCTGACAGGCGTGTGACATGGTGGAGAAATGCAGTAGTTCTCCATTGCTCGGATCCTAGCAAGCGAGCATTCGCCACTGCCCCCCACCCTCATTCACGAATGCATGCATTACCAGGAACAGGCAAACACAGAGTCACCTGTTCCTACCAAACTGATAACCATCACACACAGGTGCTAAGACTGCACTGAAACCCTCCAGGAACTGATTATCAAGATTAGTCACCAGAGTGACTCACAGCCTAAGAATGGACAGAGCGTTTGAAGTAGCCCTTGGGGAATGTGAGGCTAGCAAGGCTAATTTAAGAGGCTGCGAATACAGACAAACCTATTTACAAGCAAGGACATTCATTCTTTTATTGGCGAAGCAAACCAGCTGCCCAGTTAGTCCTGACACTGTAATCTGACCAGTAAAATGGCAGTTGGTGAACAACATTCTCTCTCACCGGGCCAGGAAATGGTGAAAAAAAATTGTCTCTATGGACCCCCTTAGGGGTCAAGAGAGGGTAATGCTTCTTATCTTTTGACGATTTAGCTGTTGGGAAGAGAGGCATTGCCAGAAACAGAGAACAATTACCTTCAGGGGTTGAATCCTGGTGTGTTTGTATCTGTCTTATTGGCAGTTGAAGAGCTGGCTCTAGAGACTGAGAGAAAGAGACAGAGAAGGAGTGAAATGTTAAAAAGCCACTCTTTTTTTCAAAAGCAGAAAAGCTCTGGCCTCTTTCCCTCCCACAGAGTTCAGGTCTCTGTTTTGCCCTGCCTCGTAGGGAATTAAGCCATCTTGCACCTGGGAGGATGCCCTGGAGAAGGGAATGGCTGCCCACTCCCGGAAGAATTCCATGAACAGAGGGGTTTGGAGGGCTAACAGGCCACGGGGTCTCAAAGAGTCAGACACAACAGGGCAACTAACATTTTTCCTCTTCCTTTTCCATCTGGGAATCCTATACAAGGAATTCTGAGTATAATGGAAGGGAATAGGATGCAAAATTCTCTCGTATGAGTAGGAAATGAATGAGCAGTTCTTACTCAGGGTTACTCAACTTCTGTTCTCCCCCAAAGCCACCCCAAACCTTTGAATATACCATTCTTGTTGGTGTATCTTGGATCATCAATTTATTTTAAGTGTAGGGGAGGAGCAGATACTGCAGTATATTATTAAGCAACAGAATCATCAAAGAGGTTCTGTAGATCTGCCCGAGCCTGTTAATGTATTGCAGCACTAGGCTGAATCCAGACACTGCAGTTCTAAATGAGGTTATTATTTAGCAACTGATATATTGTATAGGCCTCATCAGATGGTAAAGGATCTACCTGCAATGTAGAAGACGCAGGTTTGATTTCTGTGTCGGGAAGATCCTCTGGAGAAGGGAATGGTTACCCACTCCAGTATTCTTGCCTAGAGAATTGCATGGAGAGAGGAACCTGGTGGGCTACAGTCTATGGGGTCACAAAGAGGCTGCGAATACAGACAAACCTATTTACAAGCAAAGACATTCATTCTTTTATTGGCGAAGCAAACCAGCTGCCCAGTTAGTCCTGACACTGTAATCTGACCAGTAAAATGGCAGTTGGTGAACAACATTCTCTCTCACCGGGCCAGGAAATGGTGAAAAAAAATTGTCTCTATGGACCCCCTTAGGGGTCAAGAGAGGGTAATGCTTCTTATCTTTTGACGATTTAGCTGTTGGGAAGAGAGGCATTGCCAGAAACAGATGAACAATTACCTTCAGGGGTTGAATCCTGGTGTGTTTGTATCTGTCTTATTGGCAGTTGAAGAGCTGGCTCTAGAGACTGAGAGAAAGAGACAGAGAAGGAGTGAAATGTTAAAAAGCCATTCTTTTTTTCAAAAGCAGAAAAGCTCTGCCCTCTTTCCCTCCCACAGAGTTCAGGTCTCTGTTTTGCCCTGCCTCGTAGGGAATTAAGCCATCTTGCACCTGGGAGGATGCCCTGGAGAAGGGAATGGCTGCCCACTCCCGGAAGAATTCCATGAACAGAGGGGTTTGGAGGGCTAACAGGCCACGGGGTCTCAAAGAGTCAGACACAACAGGGCAACTAACATTTTTCCTCTTCCTTTTCCATCTGGGAATCCTATACAAGGAATTCTGAGTATAAGGGAAAGGGGAATAGGATGCAAAATTCTCTCGTATGAGTAGGAAATGAATGAGCAGTTCTTACTCAGGGTTACTCAACTTCTGTTCTCCCCCAAAGCCACCCCAAACCTTTGAATATACCATTCTTGTTGGTGTATCTTGGATCATCAATTTATTTTAAGTGTAGGGGAGGAGCAGATACTGCAGTATATTATTAAGCAACAGAATCATCAAAGAGGTTCTGTAGATCTGCCCGAGCCTGTTAATGTATTGCAGCACTAGGCTGAATCCAGACACTGCAGTTCTAAATGAGGTTATTATTTAGCAACTGATATATTGTATAGGCCTCATCAGATGGTAAAGGATCTACCTGCAATGTAGAAGACGCAGGTTTGATTTCTGTGTCGGGAAGATCCTCTGGAGAAGGGAATGGTTACCCACTCCAGTATTCTTGCCTAGAGAATTGCATGGAGAGAGGAACCTGGTGGGCTACAGTCTATGGGGTCACAAAGAGTCAAACACAACTGAGCAACTAATACTTCCACATGATTATACTGTTGGTCTTTTTTTGCAGAGCTAACACCTGACTTCTTTGAGCATCATGAAATATTGTTAGTATTCCTAGCTCATTTGGCTAATCTCACCATGTTTCATTGGAGCTGGTAAAATTTTCCTCCTCCTTTGGTTTGTGGCCATTCCAACCAAAAGGTTTTCACCATCAAAGAACCACGAGGAATGAGGCTGCGTTACCCATTCACGTTCATCTCTAAAAGGGACTCAAGACTTAACATCCATCTCTTGCTCTGTTCCTGTGTGAGCTGTTATAGCAAGGGCCATTATAGCCATCGGGCTTTATCTACAGAGTTTGCCCAGTGTGAGGTCTAATCTCACCTCATACTTTCCCCAGCAACTCCTATATGTATCAACTACTGCCTGAGGTTTCTCATTCATTCACAGACTCATTGAATAGCTGCTAAGTAAGGTCCGTATTGCCATTGAAGTTTATGGCACTTATGTGAAGCCTGCCACCAACAAGGTGCTGAGTAGCATCTGAGTTGATGATAAAACAAGTGGCATATAATTAGAGACATTTTGTATGACTAGAACACAAGCTACCACAAAACAATCATGCCCTTAATATTCCTGTGCAATTTGCTAAATCATGTATAGCCCCCAAGAGTTATTATAAAGAGAAAATTATGAAGTACAATGGGAGGAAGAGAGATTTCATGTTGTTTAAGTAGAAGCAAGAAGGGTGGCTGGTTAATTATAAAGGAAAAGTAATATTAGGAAGCTATGCTGAAAGAGAATAGCTTGAGGGAAGAGAGAAGGTGGTGGGGGAATGCCATATTAAGAAAATTTCCATGTGCTGAGAATATATCCTATTCAAGAAAATTTGGAAAGATACACAATCCAAACCTCAACTGATAGGACAGCAGAATACTTTGTAAAGTTATTGAATCTATTGGGTATTTTTTTTGATTTTAGAGGCTGTGTGTGTGTGTGTGTGTGTGTGTGTGTGTGTGTGTAGTTATCCCAGGAAAGATGAAAAAGACACACAGAAACTACAGATGTAATCATAATGCAGGAAAAGCCAAGTATTTGGAGGACCGGTTTTGTAGGGTCACGTTCTGAACCAGCACAAACAAGGCGCTGTCAGTTTCCTGATAACACACTGATTACAAATGTGACCAAGTGGAAAAACTTTCCTGCTGCCAAATTAGTCACTGGAAACTTGATAAGAAAGTGACAATTTAGCAGTGAGTACAAGTTCAGAGAAGTATTAACATTAAAGGGGGAAAACCCTAAAAATGAGGAAAAGGAGGTAATTCTGTCAGTCTGCTTAACACAATAAGATGGGCCCCAGTCCCTGTTTCCTCACATAGTCTAAGCTCCCCAAACAAACACCACTCATGACCTCTTCGTTCCAAGTACAATGACCATTTTTCAGATCTGAACTGAATGCTCTATTGGCAGCATTCCTCACTTTTCACTGATGACCTCAAGCCTATTTCTAGCAAAGATGTAACCCTGGAGAGTCAGATGTTCCCTGACTGCCTTTATGTCCATGAACACCAGGAGTCCATAAGCCTATAGGCCCAAGCTGCTCGCTGGTGTCCCTTGGTCCTTGCTGCCCCTCATGTCACTGCTCAGCCAGCAGCCCACCATTCACCCAGGTGAGCTAGCCAGGCTTCTGAGCTCGTCCTTAACTCTGTCCTCTGCTTTAGATCACAAATATTCACTGAGCATCAACATGTACCGGGAACCCTGCCAGGCTGGCCCCGGAATGGAGTGGTAAAAATGGTCCTTGACCTCATGAAGCTTATAGTCACGAACATGCCTCATTCTTATTGATGCTGCTAACATTGTCCTGTTTTTCTTGAGTCAGCCCCCTTCTCCCTTGCCCAACCACTCCTTTCCCACTTCAGGTGTCCATCATTTCTTGTTTTGATTGCTTCAGCTGCTTCGTAAATCATGTCTTTGATTTGAAGCTTGCCTTTTCAAATCCTTTCCACAAGACAGGAAGACAGACCTGCCTGAAGCCAATCTTGTCCCACTATCTCTGCTTGAGACATTTCAGTACCTCCTCACTGCTTTTAGGTAAGGGTAAAACTCCTCAAGAAATGGCTCATTAAGTGGCCTGTAGGACTCATAGGAAGGAAGATAACATGTTGTCTTTTCAAACCCTAGTCTTTAAATATTCATTCAACATTGTTAATCAGGAAAAACTTGATTCTATTCATAAAACTTGAATATCCATTTATATCTAAAGTTAGGAATTTGCCATATGCATTGACTATACCATAGCATCCCTTTTATGCATATGTACTTCATATGTATACAAAAATGGATCTTGCACTACATATTGGTGTGTTATGTAACCTACTCTTTTTATTTTTGTATTTCCATGCTACTAAACATTCCTCTACCACTGTGACGACTGTATAGTATTTAAATTTGATCTTTTCAAAGTGATAAAGGCACAAGTTAAAAAAATAATTGGAATTGAAGTGTTTATAATTAAAAAAAAAAGACAATAGCACTCTGTGCCAACAGTCCACCCTGGTCCCAAAAAGGAGTCATTTAGGAATGCTTCAGCTGTTGTTTTTCCTAACTGATCTCTATATTTCCAAATAACATGGGTGTGCCACTTTGTGTCAATTTATCTATTTTATCTATTGTGATGGAGTTGATACTTCAGCCCATACATATTACTCACTACTACGAGAGTGCCAGACACTGTTTCAAACGAAATAAGAAAAACAGACAAGAGTATCATATTTGTGAAACTTCACTTTAGAAGAAAAGCAATTAAAAAGCAAATAACTAGGACTTTCCTGGTGGTCCTTCGGTTAAGAATACGCCTGCCAATGCCGGGGACACAGGTCCAATCTCTGGTCCAGGAATATTCTATGCAATTCCACATGCCGTGGAGCAACTAAGCTTGTGGACCACAATTACTGAGGCCTGCACCAGTTGCTCTGAAGCAAGAGAAGCTACCACTGTAAGAAGCCCATGTACTGCAATGAAGAGTAGCCTCTGCTCATTACAACTAGAAAAAACCCAAGCACAGCAACAAAGACTCAGTGCAGCCAAAAATAAATAATTACAATTTTTTTAAAAAGAAGAGATATTTCTCTGAAATGACATTTGAGTTAAGGCTGTACTGTGAAGACCTAGAGCAAGACTGGTATTAACTAGGATTTGGGTAAGGTGCATATAACAGACCCTATCACAACAGTTTAAACAAGTAATGATTATTTTTTGACTTACAGAGAAGCCTGAGGGTAGGTGGTCCAGGCTCCTTCTGTTTTCTTGCTTCTCATCTGTAAGGTACAAGGGGTTTTCACTACGTTCATGCAGGGAGCTGCCTTGTTTCAAGGGGTTTCTTTTAAGGAAACACAGCTCTGGGAGCTGCCCTGGCAACAGGGGCTGATAACAGCATAGCTTGCTGTCCCGCCACCCCAGGTGTTGTGAAGACGTTCCTGAGCTATCATAAAGAACACCTGGAGCCTCTTTACAGATGAAAAGGGCTTGAGGGGCATTATGACCCAGAACCATTGTAATAACACATCGGGAGGTTAACACCTAGTTTATGATCAACACCTAGAGGTAACACCCTAAAGCAGTTTATGATCGACACCTGGCCTAAAGCACGTGTACACAATTACTTGTTGAAGTATAAAAGGATGAGCAAATTCAATAAACTTGTCAGCAACTTGTCAGCAACCTCTAGAGTTGTCTGCCTTCTTGCTGTCCCTCTCAACCCCATCTTTTCTGTCCTTCTTTCTTTTCTTAGCCTATCTGCCACTCTCTTCAGGATCTGTTCGACTGCCGGCTGGCCTGGCACATTCATGTTCCAAACAGAAGGTGGAAAAACAGCTGGGCATCCCTTTTCTGTAAGGACACAAGTCAGAAATTTCCCATCTCTTCTGCTCACATACTTTTAGCCAGAACTTAGTCACAGAGACACAGCTAGCTGCAAGAGAAACTTGAAATGTGGTTTCTATTCTGGGCCCTGTGCTGAGCTAAAATTCTATTCCTGTGAGAGAAGAGAATGGGTAATAGGGACCAACTTATTCTCCAACAAAAGGATACTTTACACACAGGAAAGATCAGGGGCAAAGGCTCTGAGGAGGGAAAGACCTTGACTTATTTAAGGAAGAGAAAGAAGGCCAGTGTCACCGAACAATGGTTTAAGAGCAGGAGAGGAGGCTGTGGGTTCCGGGAGGAGACAGGATCCAGAGGATGTGAGGATTTTAAAACATGGTTAAGGATTTCACTTTCACTCTAATTGCATTGAAACCCATTTGAGACTCCTCAGCAGGAACTGAAAAATTTAATAGTGTTCTAAAACAGACCCTATCACAACAGTTTAAACAAGTAATGATTATTTTTGACTTACAGAGAAGCCTGAGGGTAGGTGGTCCAGGCTCCTTCTGTTTTCTTGCTTCTCATCTGTAAGGTACAAGGGGTTTCACTACGTTCATGCAGGGAGCTGCCTTGTTTCAAGGGGGTTTCTTTTAAGGAAACATAGCTCTGGGAGCTGCCCTGGCAACAGGGGCTGATAACAGCATAGCTCGCTGTCCCGCCACCCCAGGTGTTGTGAAGACGTTCCTGAGCTATCATAAAGAACACCTGGAGCCTCTTTACAGATGAAAAGGGCTTGAGGGGCATTATGACCCAGAACCATTGTAATAACACATCGAGGTTAACACCTGTTTATGATCAACACCTGGAAGGTAACACCGCTAAAGCAGTTTATGATCGACACCTGGCCTAAAGCACGTGTACACAATTACTTGTTGAAGTATAAAAGGGATGAGCGAATTCAATAAACTTGTCAGCAACTTGTCAGCAACCTCTAGAGTTGTCTGCCTTCTTGCTGTCCCTCTCAACCCCATCTTTTCTGTCCTTCTTTCTTTTCTTAGCCTATCTGCCACTCTCTTCAGGATCTGTTCGACTGCTGGCTGGCCTGGCACATTCATGTTCCAAACAGAAGGTGGAAAAACAGCTGGGCATCCCTTTTCTGTAAGGACACAAGTCAGAAATTTCCCATCTCTTCTGCTCACATACTTTTAGCCAGAACTTAGTCACAGAGACACAGCTAGCTGCAAGAGAAACTTGAAATGTGGTTTCTATTCTGGGCCCTGTGCTGAGCTAAAATTCTATTCCTGTGAGAGAAGAGAATGGGTAATAGGGACCAACTTATTCTCCAACAAAAGGATACTTTACACACAGGAAAGATCAGGGGCAAAGGCTCTGAGGAGGGAAAGACCTTGACTTATTTAAGGAAGAGAAAGAAGGCCAGTGTCACCGAACAATGGTTTAAGAGCAGGAGAGGGAGGCTGTGGGTTCCGGGAGGGAGACAGGATCCAGAGGATGTGAGGATTTTTAAAAACATGGTTAAGGATTTCACTTTCACTCTAATTGCATTGAAACCCATTTGAGACTCCTCAGCAGGGAACTGATTTAACCATTTTCCTTTTCAACTTCCCCTATTCCATTCCTTAATAGTGTTCTAAAACTGACTTTGATTAAATCATCATCACTGTTAACATCATCATGAGTATGTAAATACTGTTCACTGCAGAATCAAGTAGTATAACTGAGATTCCATTTCCTCTCTTGTGTAGCTTTTGGTTTGTCCCATGTTAATAACATCATTTGTTTTTCACTTATATGATTATATATAGACAAATATGCAGCTTCAGTTCATTCCAAAGTATCTCTTGTGCTGTGTGTTGCCTATTCTACCCAGTTGACCTTTTTCTGTCTTCCAGAAATTTCTTCTTTTTTTTTTTTTAAACTTTTAAATATTTATTTATTTTGGTGGACATGGGGTGGAGAGGGAGGGGGGCAAGCGGGCGACTTCCATTGGTCTTTCATTTATCTGTTTTTCATCCATCCTTGTTCTTTGGCTCGTGTGGGCCTCCCATCGCAGTGGCGTCTGTTGTCGCAGAGCACCAGCTCTGGGCGCATGCGCTCCAGAGCTCGGGCTCGGTAATTGGACACATTGGTCCAGCCGCTCCGCAGCACGTGGGATCTTCCCAGGCCAGGGATCGAACCAGCGCCCCTTGCACTGCAAGGCAGTGTCCTTACCCACTGGACCACCAGGGAAGCCCCAGAAATTTCTTCTTGAAAGCTCTCACCCACCGGTGGGGTCATTAATTCCTGTTTTGTCTTGCCCTTTTTTTTTTTTTTAAATTGGAGTGTAGTTGCCTTATAATGTTGTGGTAGTTTGTGCTAAAGAGCAAAGTGAGCAAAGTGAACAGCCACACATATGCATATATCCCTACTTTTTTGGATTTCCTTCCCATTTAGGTCACCAGAAACAGTGAGTAAGAGAAACTTGAAATGTGGTTTCTATTCTCCTGGACTAAATCATCTTAAGGAAGGAAGAATACCAAAAGATACTTTACACACAGGAAAGATCAGGGGCAAAGGCTCTGAGGAGGGAAAGACCTTGACTTATTTAAGGAAGAGAAAGAAGGCCAGTGTCACCGAACAATGGTTTAAGAGCAGGAGAGGGAGGCTGTGGGTTCCGGGAGGGAGACAGGATCCAGAGGATGTGAGGATTTTTAAAAACATGGTTAAGGATTTCACTTTCACTCTAACTGCATTGAAACCCATTTGAGACTCCTCAGCAGGGAACTGATTTAACCATTTTCCTTTTCACCTTCCCCTATTCCATTCCTTAATAGTGTTCTAAAACTGACTTTGATTAAATCATCATCACTGTTAACATCATCATGAGTATGTAAATACTGTTCACTGCAGAATCAAGTAGTATAACTGAGATTCCATTTCCTCTCTTGTGTAGCTTTTGGTTTGTCCCATGTTAATAACATCATTTGTTTTTCACTTATATGATTATATATAGACAAATATGCAGCTTCAGTTCATTCCAAAGTATCTCTTGTGCTGTGTGTTGCCTATTCTACCCAGTTGACCTTTTTCTGTCTTCCAGAAATTTCTTCTTTTTTTTTTTTTAAACTTTTAAATATTTATTTATTTTGGTGGACATGGGGTGGAGAGGGAGGGGGGCAAGCGGGCGACTTCCATTGGTCTTTCATTTATCTGTTTTTCATCCATCCTTGTTCTTTGGCTCGTGTGGGCCTCCCATCGCAGCGGCGTCTGTTGTCGCAGAGCACCAGCTCTGGGCGCATGCGCTCCAGAGCTCGGGCTCGGTAATTGGACACATTGGTCCAGCCGCTCCGCAGCACGTGGGATCTTCCCAGGCCAGGGATCGAACCAGCGCCCCTTGCACTGCAAGGCAGTGTCCTTACCCACTGGACCACCAGGGAAGCCCCAGAAATTTCTTCTTGAAAGCTCTCACCCACCGGTGGGGTCATTAATTCCTGTTTTGTCTTGCCCTTTTTTTTTTTTTTAAATTGGAGTGTAGTTGCCTTATAATGTTGTGGTAGTTTGTGCTAAAGAGCAAAGTGAGCAAAGTGAACAGCCACACATATGCATATATCCCTACTTTTTTGGATTTCCTTCCCATTTAGGTCACCAGAAACAGTGAGTAGAGTTCCCTGAACCATACAGGTGATTCTCATTAGTTACATATTTTTTGCACAGTAGTGTATATATGTCAATCCCAATCATCCAGCCCAGCCCCACTGTGGGATTATTCTTATGTATCTATTTCTTTTTAGTACCTTTACTACCATGTTAATGAATGAATCTTGGGAGAAAGGTGAAAAATAAGTATGACCTATCCACCAACTTAATTGACATTCCATTAATGTTCTAGCTTAAGAATTCTCTTCTTTTACATTAACTTGGAATAGACATTGAAATAAGTCTTCCCTTTCGACGCTTTTGTGAGACTATAGAAAAGATTCAAAGTCTTCCCTTGTGTCTTTGTCAAGTTGTGCCTTTGAATGTGTCTAAATGCCAGGAGGGGACCATGAGCTGGCTTAACTCTAATGGGGCCACACTCATCTTTCAAATTCCAACTCGGACACTATTTCTGCCCATGCTATCTTATTTCCCCTATAATGTATTTTGACTTCCCATTTAATTTGTATATACATGAACCCTGTAAAGGCAGGTATCTTGGTCTTTTTGGTTGTGTCTGAACTTCTCTGTTTATTGCCTAACCTCCTTTTATGGACTCCTAAATATTTCTTGGATGTATGAATGCTACCCACCTCTTCCTTGAGTGGAAACTTTTACTCACAGCCATCTTTGATTTATTATTACTTTTTAGATACACTTGCCACTCTGCACTTTTATCTACTATGAGTATCGCAATTGTTGTTGTTGTTCAGTTGTTAAGTCGTGTTCCACTCTTTGCAGTCCCATGGACTGTCGCATACATACCAACTCCACTGTCTCCCGGAGTTTGCTCAAATTGGCGTCCATTGAGTCGGTGATGCTATTTAACCATTTAATCATCCTCTGCTGTCCCCTTCTCCTTTTGCCTTCAATCTTTCCCAGCATCAGGGTCTTTTCCAATGAGTTGGCTCTTTGTATCAGGTGTCCAAAGCATTGGAACTTCAGCTTCAGCATTAGTCCTTCCAGTGAATAGTCAGGGTTGATTTCCTTTAGGATTGACTGGTTTAATCTCCTTGCAGTCAAAGGGACTCTCACGAGTTTTCTCCAGCACCGTAATTCGAAACCATCAGTTCTTTGGCACTAAGCCTTCATTATGGTCCAACTCTCACATTCATACATGACTACTGAAAAAACATTTAAAATCTACTTTAACTGCTACCTGGTCCCCGAAGACCTCCGTAAGGAATCCAGGCCTTTTCCCTTTCCCAACACAGTGCCTTACATATAATTAACATCAAGTAAATGTTTCCTGAATGAATAAACTAAGTTAACCAATGAGGATTCAAATGAACTTTTTCATGCTATGTAGTAAAAAATTTCCAAGCTTCTACCATTAAATATTGGACAGCTGGAAGAGCCAGCATTGTTAATGTCAAGCACCATTCCTAGCCTAGACACAGACATGTAGCAAAAGGATATTTAACACCTTCATCAATTGTTTATTTGGCACAGCAAGGGTAATGTAACCAAACCCATCTGTTTCTTCTTGTCTGGGATTTCAAATGGTGACAAAAAGAATTTTGTCCTGACCTTCTCATGACTCCTGACTCATCTCACCTGTTCTTTGTCAGAAACTTGTTAAAAATGTTAATATGTATGAATAAATTACTAGGACATAACCTGGGATAAATAAAGAGTTCTTACATAAATGTCAACAGCTTCAAAACAAAAAGATAAGTTTCTTGGCTGATTATCTATTCTCATGACATGTGAATAGCTGAACTGTTTAAAACATTGTGCTTTTATTATGCACTTTTAAAAAGCTGGATATTAACCAGGAATTATATAATTAGAGGATTTAAGACTAAACAGGACCCAAGTAAGTTGCTTATTTCATTATCTAGCCTTCACAGATGATCTAAAATAGCATGCTACAAGTTTAGAGTTTAAAAACTGGATAAAGATTTATATTTTTATATTCCACATTATTGGCCATTTTTATAAACTCCATTGCTTATTCAATGTGATCTGCTAATATTGACCACAGTATTTTAAAATTTCCTGTCTTCCTATCTCAAGTCTTCCTTTTTAACTTATAATTATGAAGATAATTTTGCTTCCTTTTTGCAAACTGAGGTAGGAAGTCTGTGTTACTTGCATTGCATATAACCACTTTATGATATTTGGAATGCTGTTATGCATTTAAAATTTATCTTTTTATCAATTCAAATAATTCTCATTGGACCAACATTATACACCAGGCTTTATTAAACCTCATCATCTTCTAGCAAGTCAAGGGCATAATCTATAAAACTATTTTGCTTAGGCTTAACTATCAAGTTTTAGAACAACCAGTTAAGTAAGTGAGCCTTCCGTACAGTTGTACTTTTTCAAGACAGAGTTACTTAGTGAAAAGATGCTAAATATCATTAGTCATTAGGGAAATACCAATAAAAACCACAGCCAGATACCCCTTCATTTCCACTGGTAGTAATCCAAAAGGCAGACAATAACAAGTGTTGGTGAGGATATTGGAGAGGTTGGAATCCTCATATATTGCTGGTGGGAATGTAAATTGGTAAAGCACTTTGAATAACAATTTGAAGTTCCTCAAGAAGTTTAAACAGAGATGCCATATGACCCAGAAATTTCACTTCTAGGAATATACCCCAAAGAAAGGAATAGATGTATGTTCTCACAAACACTTGAACAAAATGTTAACAGCATATTATTAACAATAACCAAAAAGTGGATAACCCACATCTCAACGAGGTGATGAATGGATGAACAAAATGTGGTATTTTCAAACGCTGACATATTATTTGGCCATAAAAAGGAATGGAATACTAATACATGCTATAATATGAACCTTGAAAATATTAAATCAAAAAGTCAGTAACACAAGGCCATGCGTTATATTACGTTTATGTGAAATGACCAGAATAGGTAAATCTATGGAGACAGAATGATGATTAGCTGTTGCCTATGATGAGGGGATGGGTGGTAGTCAGCGGGTAGGGGAGAGGAGGAGAGGCCTAGGAAGTAACTGCTAATGGGCATGGGAGTTCTTTGGGGACTATAAAAGTCAGAAATGAATCGTGGCAATCGCTGCACAACTCTGTAAGTATACCAAAATCCATTGAATGGTGTTTAAATGAAGAATTGATATGGTATATGAATTATAACTCAACAAAGCTAAAAAACAAAACAGCTTAGCACTCTTTCCGTAGATAAAAGACACTAACAAAACAAATCAGCTGATTTAGAAGAACAAGGGTTTCTGGCCTTTATTCTCCTGCCAGACACTGTCGTTTTTAGTTCATTTACAATTTAACTGCTTATCCCCTGTGATACATAATCAGAGCTCAGAGCCTCAGCACGAAGTCCATATCAGTTTTTCAAGCAAACTTAAGAAAGTTGAATAACATTATCTAATAGTGTGTAAAAGCATTACTTTGAGCATTTCTTTATGATCTTAAAACTCTTTGCTTTCCATTTTGAAATAGCAGAAGGACTTACATAGATAATGTAAGTTCACTTCACAGAATTTCTTTTTTCATTGGAAAAAAAGTCTGTCATATTTTGGGCTTCTCTGGAGTTCCAGGGGGTAGAGAGTCCACCCTGCAGTGCAAGGGGTGCTGGTTTGATCCCTGGCCTGAAAAGATTCCACATGCCGTGGAGCGACTGGACCGGTGTGTCCAATTATGAGTCAGCGCTTTGGAGCACATGAGCCCAGACCCGGTGCTCTGCTACAGGAGAGGCCACTGCAACGGGAGGCCCACACAGGCCAAAGAACAAAGATGGATGAAAAATAAATAAATAAAAAAACAATAAACGAGGCCAAAATTAAAAAAAAAAGTCTATCATATTTTGGACAAAGCAAATAGTGTACTTAGCTGTTTTTAAATCCCTATGTAATCTACAATAGCTTGATAAGGATTTAAACCACAAAATGCAGTCCAAGTAGAACAGTACTTATATAAGTCAAGTTTGATTTAAATTAAATGAGCTTCTTAAAAGACCAGTTCAATTGATCGCTCATGAACTGTTTATATACTTTTGTTTCTAAATTAGTTTCATGTGTATCCTATTTCATCAGGTAGCTCACATAACTCCAACCTACCCAGATCTCTCCTTTCTGAAGATATAAAGCCATGTAAATTTATCTCAACTCTTTTACATATATTAGTTTTCTTTTCCAGCCCCCTAAAGAAATGCTAAGCTCCTCTAAGGCAAGGATTTTGTCTTAAATCTCAGCGTCTCATTTACCCTATAATTATAATGTTCCTCAAGGTTCAAGACCTAGCCCAGTTCTCCTGTCAAACTATATATATTGCTCATATATGTACTAATAAATGTCTCTATATTAATGTCTATCTCACTTTTATTTCATTTCTAACACATTAGGGTATGCTGACGACCCCCAAATCTTCAAAACCTCTCAATTTTCTCCTGAATAACCTCCAAACTTCTCAGCAGAGATATCAGAGTTGTTTGCCCTCTTGCCCCCACCTCTCCTTCCAGCCTGAGCTTCACGTGCTGACACACCAATTGCTCCAAGCGCCTCTTCCACACCTGACAGTTCCCATTGTTTTTGGCACCAGGGTCTGGTTTTGCGGAAGATAATTTTTCCACAGACCACGACAGGGGGAATGGTTTCAGGATGATTTAAGTGCATTACTTTTATTGTGCACTTTATTTCTATTATTATTATTACATCATCTCCACCTCAGATCACTGGGCATTTTGATCTGGGACCCCTGTCTTACCCTGTCATACTGCAGGGCTCTGCTGTCTTTAGATTTCTCTCCAGTCTATGGAAAGTCTGCTGATCTTTTAAGGCTTATATAAAAAGTCATCTTCTCTATGGACTCTTCCTTATCAGAATTAATTTCTCCCATTGACATGTTTGGTATTTTATGAGTTATCATGGTTGGTCTTACATGGTGCCTAGAGACATACCTTTCTCTCCTAATACTACTTTTTGATGTTCAATACTATTTTATTTATGTGTGAATCCATGAATTAAGAACCTGTTTGTATTCCCTTCACCTTATACAGAATAATCACCCAAGAAATTCTTATTCGATTGAATTACTCTTAATTTCCCCACAACACCAAGAATGGTGGTGGGGCACACAGCAGTTATCAATCAACAATAAATATTGTTGACTGATAGAATATAAGTTCTGAAAGAGAGGATTCAAATACTCAATGACTGATTTTAGTGACAAACTAAAGTGATAGAACTCGGCAAAAAAAGTTTATTTCTCTAAATTGATCATATACTGAAGTAACGGACATTTTAATATACCAAATCAAGTAAGTGAGTAGTTTCAATATACTTTTATTTTAGTGGTTCTTCTGGAATCAAACTATTGTCACCTGAGGAAAGCACATAAAAGAGTAATGGAAGTCAAATTCTTACTCAAGATTCATTCAAGCATTTACCATCTTTTAGAACTGTCTCTGGACCAGACCAGACACTGAAAAAAGGGACATAAAATGAGTAAGTTATGAGCCCTGCTCTGAAAGTGTTTATAATACCCCAGGTGGAGACTTAACAAAGGAATTGGGTTTTGGTGCTGGTATAATTAGCTCTATATCAATGAATCTGGAAATTCTTGAAAATACACTGTTCTAAATTCAGATTACAGTATTTATGTAGATATTAAAAACTGTACATTAAAAGTACATATATGAATAGTATATACTAAAAACAAAGCTATAATAATATTCCACTTAGAAAACCATTTTATATTCATCAAAACAGCAAAAAAAACCCCATAATTAGGAACTACCAATCAGGAACTAGTGCAAGGCAAGGGAGACTTCCTAGTGTCGAGTTTAAGAAGATATTTACTCTTGAGGTCATGGGGTCATGTGAGGATGGAGTCAGCCTTGAAAAGGAGTTTTAAACTTTTGCCTCTTTAAATTTTATATCCTAGATATCTTTCCTGCCTTACTCTTGCTTTGGCCCAGCTATGACTATTTAAGAAAAAAAGAATTTTGTGTTGTATACTTGATCCACTCCATAACAACTGTTTTATAAATTATTTGTGGCTTACCAAAATAGAAATGAGAAATTATGAAAGATTGGTATTTTATGAGTTATCATGGTTGGTCTTACATGGTGCCTAGAGACATACCTTTCTCTCCTAATACTACTTTTGATGTTCAATACTATTTTATTTATGTGTGAATCCATGAATTAAGAACCTGTTTGTATTCCCTTCACCTTATACAGAATAATCACCCAAGAAATTCTTATTCGATTGAATTACTCTTAATTTCCCCACAACACCAAGAATGGTGGTGGGGCACACAGCAGTTATCAATCAACAATAAATATTGTTGACTGATAGAATATAAGTTCTGAAAGAGAGGATTCAAATACTCAATGACTGATTTTAGTGACAAACTAAAGTGATAGAACTCGGCAAAAAAAGTTTATTTCTCTAAATTGATCATATACTGAAGTAACGGACATTTTAATATACCAAATCAAGTAAGTGAGTAGTTTCAATATACTTTTATTTTAGTGGTTCTTCTGGAATCAAACTATTGTCACCTGAGGAAAGCACATAAAAGAGTAATGGAAGTCAAATTCTTACTCAAGATTCATTCAAGCATTTACCATCTTTTAGAACTGTCTCTGGACCAGACCAGACACTGAAAAAGGTACATAAAATGAGTAAGTTATGAGCCCTGCTCTGAAAGTGTTTATAATACCCCAGGTGGAAACTTAACAAAGGAATTGGGTTTTGGTGCTGGTATAATTAGCTCTATATCAATGAATCTGGAAATTCTTGAAAATACACTGTTCTAAATTCAGATTACAGTATTTATGTAGATATTAAAAACTGTACATTAAAAGTACATATATGAATAGTATATACTAAAAACAAAGCTATAATAATATTCCACTTAGAAAACCATTTTATATTCATCAAAACAGCAAAAAAACCCCCATAATTAGGAACTACCAATCAGGAACTAGTGCAAGGCAAGGGAGACTTCCTAGTGTCGAGTTTAAGAAGATATTTACTCTTGAGGTCATGGGGTCATGTGAGGATGGAGTCAGCCTTGAAAAGGAGTTTTAAACTTTTGCCTCTTTAAATTTTATATCCTAGATATCTTTCCTGCCTTACTCTTGCTTTGGCCCAGCTATGACTATTTAAGAAAAAAAGAATTTTGTGTTATACTTGGTGTTGTATACTTGATCCACTCCATAACAACTGTTTTATAAATTATTTGTGGCTTACCAAAAATAGAAATGAGAAATTATGAAAGATTGAGTTCCTAAGCAAAGAGAATATGTCTA
The DNA here is from genome assembly GCA_022376925.1 of Tragulus kanchil. Lineage (NCBI taxonomy): Eukaryota > Metazoa > Chordata > Mammalia > Artiodactyla > Tragulidae > Tragulus > Tragulus kanchil. The sequence goes on along the minus strand of JAIOJX010000005.1, from coordinate 126,233,087 downwards.
CTTCCTGGAGAAGGGGTAGAGCTAAGGGAAAGATGAAGTATAATTAGCATATAAAATGATGACCAAGTTAAAAGCTTCAAACTCTTCAGATTAGAATGAATTCTCTTGCTAAAGCCATTCTATTATTATCTATAAGCAGTAAACTATGATTTTGCTGATAAGTAACAGCTTATTTTGAGTTTTTCTAATATCAATACCAAACGAACTCAATGAACAGGAATAAAACAACCAGAAATGTTACAAAACAATATCAAGAGTCTTTTCAAGATAGATAATTTGGGTATGAGTATTTGAAGCTCCCTGGTCCAGAACAGAGGTTATTCAGGACCAAATAAGGAAATTCTGAATGTATTTAGTTCATAGGAATATAACTCAATAACTGAAGAAAGCAATGATTTAGTTTTTCTGAAAACTAGTTTCATATTTAGGTACATTAAAAAACACAGGGTATGAGATAAATAACTTAGAAATAAAAGGTACTGAAATCAAGTGGAAAAAGTTTTCCTATTAAAGTCTCATACTTGAAAACAACCTGTCATGTGTCACTGTATCTGGTAATTCAATGTTCAATGTCAGATTAACATTATTAAGGAGCTTTCTGAAAAGTTTCAAATACATGTAATGTATAGTAAAGCATTTCTCCCTGCATTGGCTTAATTCTATTTCTCCCTCTCTATGCATATTTAGGCTGTTCAAGAGCTACCATATATTTACTTTGGGGTTGATGGTAGATTTTTATTCTTCTGTTTTACTTTAAAATTGAAATTTTTTTTACATAGTAAAGTGTAATTTCATATACAGTTCTCAACAGAGCTTTGAAAAGCTCTGTGATTTTTGGTTGTTGTGACTTGTTTGTAAAATAAATCCCATTTTTGGGATGGTCTCTAAATGAGGCTGTGCATATTCTGCAATAATAAGAGCAAAACAAAATCATTCCAAGCTGCCATAAATGGTACTATTTGTGTAGAAAATTATTTTTGCATTAGAAAATGAGACAGCCGCAGCTGCTCTTAGATAACACGCCTGGATTTTGAAAGTAAAACATTCAAAATCATGAAAAAACTTTTTGCCAATGAAAAACGCCAACTCTAGGAAAAACTATTAGTCAAATAATAAATAACCTTGAATGACTTTACCATTTCCCCTATGTTAAAAATTCTTTTATTTGTTGACTATAGTCTTTCTAACTAAAACTCTTAATTAATAACTTATAAGAAGTTTGAAACACCAAGCCCAAACAAGTCAAAATATTTTAAATATGTAATTGAAATCAACATAGTTACACTATATTTATTACTACTGGATCCCCAAAGCTTTTCCTCCCTAAATGTGATCCCTATTAACAATTACCTCCACAACAAAGTAAAATCCAAGCTTATAAAAATAAACTTCATTGATAGTACCATCCTTCTGGTGACTAAAATTGTTTTGGAAATAGTTTTCCATTAAAACATTTATTAAGGAATCCCTAAATTAATTTCATTGTTAGAGACAATAGATTGTTATTGTTTAGTCGCTAACTTGTTTCTGACTCTTGTGACCCCATGGGTTATAGCCCGCCAGGCACCTCTGTCCATGGGATTTCCCAAGCAAGAATACTGGATTGGGTTGCTATTTCCTTTTCCAGGGGATCTTCCCCACCCAGGGATTGAACCCACATCTCTTGCATTGGCAGGAGGAACAAGGGAAGCCCAATGCAAGAATACATGTGTACAAACACACATACATTCATCATGCTAGCTATTTCCTTATTTAAACTCCATTGAAACATTTGAAACATGCATTACCTCCAAATTTTCATTTTGGATCAGCTACTTAATCTCTGTTGGAGAGATCAAGATTCATAAATAAATTACATAATCTCACTTAAAAAACTGCAATCTAAACTTTTAGCTTTCTGATGTCTCAAGTAAATAGTTCAGATACACATTCATACAAGCTTTCTTCCATCCTTTACTGGGTAATTATCTAGGCTCTCTGAGTCATCTTCAGAGTCATATGGTGAATTACTGTCACTGAAATTTTATAAAATTGCAAAAACATTAATTATAAATCCTAAAAAACAAATCACACTATAGAAAATTTAAGATTAATTTTTTATTTACATATACATGTTATATAAAAGTTTTATCTCATAAAAATATGCCCCATATTAAATAACTTTAAAGATATGTAATTACTTATATATAATGCTTTCAATCGAGCTTATTATCATGAGCCCTTTGGTCCCTGAACCTGCCTTTGTTTCCCTCCCGTCTACTGCTGGATGTAGAACACAACAGCCCCTGCAGGAAGGGGCACAAAACAAGGGTTCCAGGCAGATCAGTCTCAATTATCATGGATAATACTGAGAGGCCTTCCATAAGCACTGTGAATCTGCTATTCAAACGTAAATGAAAAGGTAAGCTGTATGAGTGATCTTCATGAGGTTTTTCACATAAAGTGTATTTCATTATCACTGAAAATTCAACTACTAACAAGCTAGGTTTAAGTTCCTCTACTTCTGAGCCCTCTGAGGTAACATCAATATCCAGCTTCCAGTTTCCACTCTTGAAAATACTTCTCCATCGTGCGCCTAGATTTCAAGGAGCCCACATTCACGGTAGGTATAATTTTCTGTGGCTTCAGCCACTGAACAAAACGTTTCATCTCTAGGTAGCTGCTGTGTTCACTGTAAGGAATCCCTGCAACACAAAAGACAGTGCTGACTCAACATCAAACAAAGAAAACTGCACACCCAAAATAAAATAAGAAAGCACATCTCTTGCATTGGCAGGAGGAACAAGGAAGCCCAATGCAAGAATACATGTGTACAAACACACATACATTCATCATGCTAGCTATTTCCTTATTTAAACTCCATTGAAACATTTGAAACATGCATTACCTCCAAATTTTCATTTTGGATCAGCTACTTAATCTCTGTTGGAGAGATCAAGATTCATAATAAATTACATAATCTCACTTAAAAAACTGCAATCTAAACTTTTAGCTTTCTGATGTCTCAAGTAAATAGTTCAGATACACATTCATACAAGCTTTCTTCCATCCTTTACTGGGTAATTATCTAGGCTCTCTGAGTCATCTTCAGAGTCATATGGTGAATTACTGTCACTGAAATTTTATAAAATTGCAAAAACATTAATTATAAATCCTAAAAAACAAATCACACTATAGAAAATTTAAGATTAATTTTTTATTTACATATACATGTTATATAAAAGTTTTATCTCATAAAAATATGCCCCATATTAAATAACTTTAAAGATATGTAATTACTTATATATAATGCTTTCAATCGAGCTTATTATCATGAGCCCTTTGGTCCCTGAACCTGCCTTTGTTTCCCTCCCGTCTACTGCTGGATGTAGAACACAACAGCCCCTGCAGGAAGGGGCACAAAACAAGGGTTCCAGGCAGATCAGTCTCAATTATCATGGATAATACTGAGAGGCCTTCCATAAGCACTGTGAATCTGCTATTCAAACGTAAATGAAAAGGTAAGCTGTATGAGTGATCTTCATGAGGTTTTTCACATAAAGTGTATTTCATTATCACTGAAAATTCAACTACTAACAAGCTAGGTTTTTAAGTTCCTCTACTTCTGAGCCCTCTGAGGTAACATCAATATCCAGCTTCCAGTTTCCACTCTTGAAAATACTTCTCCATCGTGCGCCTAGATTTCAAGGAGCCCACATTCACGGTAGGTATAATTTTCTGTGGCTTCAGCCACTGAACAAAACGTTTCATCTCTAGGTAGCTGCTGTGTTCACTGTAAGGAATCCCTGCAACACAAAAGACAGTGCTGACTCAACATCAAACAAAGAAAACTGCACACTCCCAAAATAAAATAAGAAAGCAATCCAAGTATTTTTTGCAAAACACTCATTGGTGCTTTTTTTTTTTTTTGTGATAACAAAATTTGCTAGTATCTTTTACAAATTGTTTTTCCTTTGTTCAGTTACCAAGTTAAGTCTGATGCCTTGTGACCCCATGGACTGTAGCCCACCAGGCTCCTTTTTCCATGGGGTTCTCCAGGCAAAAATACTGGAGTAGGTTGTCATTTCCTTCTCCTTAGGATCTTCCCAAATCAGGGATCGAACCCATGTCTCCTGCACTGGCAGGAGAATTCTTTACCACTGAGCCACCAGGGATGCCATCTTTTATAAATAATAAAGATTAAAATATTAAAATGATACAAAACCTCTTGAACATTAAAAAATTCTATTATTCTTCTATGTGCGTTTCCCTTGTGGCTCAGACAGTAAGGAATCCAACTGCCAGTGCAGGAGACCTGGGTTCAATCCCTGGGTCTTTTCTACTTTTCTATGTAGACACTTAATAATATGCATGTCTACAGATTCTTACTTGTAGGTAGATTTTTCTTTTTAAACAATTCTTCCCCTTAAGCACTTTACCCAGATAATGATTTCAGGAAAATTTTGGAAGAAATATGAGCAAAACCTAAAGAGTAACAAGCAGAAGACTCTTGATTTCCAGAGAAGTAAGCAGATTCCATCCCTCAGCTTTGTACACAGAAAAAGAAAAAAAAAAATAGTACTCAAAATTTCTTTACCTTCTTTACTGAAAACCAAATACCATAGAGAAAGGGTCTGAGTAAACTAGAATCCAAAAATATTTCCATGAGCCATTAGGGTCATAAGTCAGTTTCTCACGACAATGGTTAACATCCTTTGAAGATGAAAAGATTCAAGTCTGTCACCCTGGCCATCACGACATCCAGCATTGTGTTCCTGTTCTCGGTGTCACAGCATCATTTAACCTTCCAGGACACAGAGGCACGACCCATCCCTCCTTTCTCAGGTCGTTCTACCGTCTCCCGTATGTCACTGATCACACCTATGGACTGATCTGTATTAGTCATGTCTATTCACCAGTTGTACTCTTTTATATGAGTTTACAACATGCTAAAGACACAGGTTTATGGGTCAAACTGTTTTCCAAAATAAAATAAGAAAGCAATCCAAGTATTTTTGCAAAACACTCATTGGTGCTTTTTTTTTTTGTGATAACAAAATTTGCTAGTATCTTTTACAAATTGTTTTTCCTTTGTTCAGTTACCAAGTTAAGTCTGATGCCTTGTGACCCCATGGACTGTAGCCCACCAGGCTCCTTTTTCCATGGGGTTCTCCAGGCAAAAATACTGGAGTAGGTTGTCATTTCCTTCTCCTTAGGATCTTCCCAAATCAGGGATCGAACCCATGTCTCCTGCACTGGCAGGAGAATTCTTTACCACTGAGCCACCAGGGATGCCATCTTTTATAAATAATAAAGATTAAAATATTAAAATGATACAAAACCTCTTGAACATTAAAAAATTCTATTATTCTTCTATGTGCGTTTCCCTTGTGGCTCAGACAGTAAGGAATCCAACTGCCAGTGCAGGAGACCTGGGTTCAATCCCTGGGTCTTTTCTACTTTTCTATGTAGACACTTAATAATATGCATGTCTACAGATTCTTACTTGTAGGTAGATTTTTCTTTTTAAACAATTCTTCCCCTTAAGCACTTTACCCAGATAATGATTTCAGGAAAATTTTGGAAGAAATATGAGCAAAACCTAAAGAGTAACAAGCAGAAGACTCTTGATTTCCAGAGAAGTAAGCAGATTCCATCCCTCAGCTTTGTACACAGAAAAAGAAAAAAAAAAAAATAGTACTCAAAATTTCTTTACCTTCTTTACTGAAAACCAAATACCATAGAGAAAGGGTCTGAGTAAACTAGAATCCAAAAATATTTCCATGAGCCATTAGGGTCATAAGTCAGTTTCTCACGACAATGGTTAACATCCTTTGAAGATGAAAAGATTCAAGTCTGTCACCCTGGCCGTCACGACATCCAGCATTGTGTTCCTGTTCTCGGTGTCACAGCATCATTTAACCTTCCAGGACACAGAGGCACGACCCATCCCTCCTTTCTCAGGTCGTTCTACCGTCTCCCCGGTATGTCACTGATCACACCTATGGACTGATCTGTATTAGTCTATGTCTATTCACCAGTTGTACTCTTTTATATGAGTTTACAATGTGCTAAAGACACAGGTTTAGAGCGTGAGGAGCAATCTGAAACTGTTAAATTCTTAAAGATACTCTGGCGCCTCTTTTTTCTTGGATCTTCATTTTACTGCTTTTCTTTTTCTTAAAATGTTAAGTAATTACAAACACTAAGAGTAAAAACAAAATGAATAATTATACCATAGATTGAAATGTTTCCTCTGGTCTGGGGAATAATGTCTGCTAAACTAGTTAACTTGTTAGAATGCGTCCATCCTGTGGGTCGAAAAGCCAAAATCTGATTGTATTTCCCACCACACTTCTTCAAGTGATTCTGTAAACCCTGTTAAGTAAAAACAGGATATGGATTTAACGGTCAGTGAAGATGGGTAATGTGGAATAAAACAGAATGATGAAAACATGACATCGGCACAGTTATGGGAGTTTTCACTTGGTGAGCATTAACTTGGAAAACCTAGTTCTCTGCTCCTCACCAAAAAATAAAATCACTGAAAAAAACTTTTCCCCTTATCTAAAGTTAAACAAGCTTAAGTACAGTCTTGAGAAAAATAAGGTGAGGCAACATTAAAAATAAGTAAACAGGTAATTTAAAATTATAATTCAAAGCTTCCCTGGTGGTCCAGTGGGTAAGGACACCGTCTTGCAGTGCAAGGGGCGCCGGTTTGATCCCTGGCCTGGGAAGATCCCACGTGCCGCGGAGCGGCTGGACCAATGTGTCCAATTACCGAGCTGGAGCTCTGGAGCCCATGCGCCCAGAGCCGGTGCTCTGTGACGACAGAGGCCACTGCGATGGGAGGCCCACAAGAGCCAAAGAACAAAGACGGATGAAATGAGAAATGAAAGACCAATAGAAGTGGCCCGCCTGTCCCCCTCCCTCCCCACCCCACCCCCCAAAAGATAAATAAATAAAATAAATGTTTAAAAAAAATTATAATTCAGATCACTACCAAAAAGAAAACATATGATTCTCCAAATCCTACAATTATTAGGATATTAGAGATTTAGTATCTAATGCTATCCTTATTAGAGATATGATATTAACACTGGAAAACATGAGTTTACACTCTCCATGCATATACACTAACAGGGGACTGACGAATGGATGGAAAAATGGAAATAATTTTATAATGGCGCTAATACTTTTTTGTTTGTTTTTTTGTCTGTGCTGGGTCTTTGTGGCTGTGTGGGCTACTCTCTAGTTGTGGTACTCAGGCTTTCTCATTGTGGTGGCTTCCCCTGTTGCGGAGTACAGCATGTAGGCACGAGGGCTTCAGTGATTGTGGAGCACAGGCTTAGCTGCCCGCGGCATGTGGAATCTTCCCAGATTGGGGATTGAATCCATGTCCTCTGCATTGGCAGGCAGATTCCCAACCACTGAACTACCTGGGAAGTTCCTAGACGTGCTTTTTAAGACGCACAGTAGCTCTCCTTTCAGGTGTTTATTCCTTTTCACTCTTTATACCTGAACTAGAATAATTTCAAAACTTCTCATGCTGTTGCGATTAGAAGCAAAATGCTAATTAATCTTGAGTAGAATAGAACTTTCTAAACTAAGATCATCATTAGTGAGGACATTAGGTAAGATTCTTAGAAAATCAATGACCAAGGTTCAACCTTCGAAAGATAAGAGAAATTCAGGTAAAGATAATAATGGAACAAAGGATATGAAAAAACTTAATACTTTTGGGCTAAAGACTAAAACCAGAGTGTCAAAGGCTTACTGTAAATTTATAATAAAATCCTAGCTTTATTTAAAACAATAAAAAACCTAAACAGTATATATTATCACTTTAGATTTCCAAAAGTCATCTTTTTCTTCTTTAACCATGTATATAAACTAATGAATTTTAAAAAGATGCTGGTAGGATGTTCTTAAGAAATCATAAAGAAAAATTCACTCATCTAGCTATTCATTCATCCAATAAATATCTGTTCCAGTGTTAAAGCCAGAATGATCAGAGAGACCCAGCTTTCACCTTCTGGAAGCTTACAGCATAACGGGGAGACTACTAAATCTAAATACCACTTTCTGAATCTTTCTTTTTTTTTTAATGGAAACAATCTGATCTTTCTTAAGTTTTTTTTTTGTGTGGGGGTGGGGTGGGGAGGTAGCGGGATGGGCGGGCCACTTCTATTGGTCTTTCATTCCTCTATTTTCATTCATCTTTGTTCTTTGGCTCCTGTGGGCCTCCCATCGCGGTGGCCTCTGTCGTTGCAGAGCACTGGCTCTGGGCGCATGCGCTCCAGAGCTCCGGCTCGGTAATTGGACACATCAGTCCAGCCGCTCCGCGGCACGTGGGATCTTCCCAGGCCAGGAATCCAACTGGCGCCCCTTGCACTGCAAGGCGGTGTCCTTACCCACTGGACCACCAGTGAAGCCCTTTCTTAAGTTTTTAAAACTCTCATCACCTAGTATACCATCAGCACCTAGGCACTTTAGACTGACCTCTTCAGAAAGGGCTTATTTTTTGGTATAAACTCCTAGAAATGGAATAGCTGAGGATTTATCCCATAATTTCCAATACTAAACAGGCGAATGAACAGTGCCACTTTCTCTGAATCTCAGCACAGGGATGTCACCTTCTTTTAAAATAGGCCAATTTGGTAGAAGATAAACTCATCATTGTATTTTCTATTTACATTTTTCTTCTTGATTACTACCCAGAGGCTGAACATTTTAATGCATTTATCAGACATTAATAGTTCACTGGTAAATAAATAAGGACCCTTTGATTTCTCCTTTACATCAAATAATGATCTTTTATTAATTTGAATACCTACCATTAAACAGTCATATATCTTACCAACTACTAACCACTGCCAAAAAAAGAAAGTTTAAGTCATAGATACATGTTTCATTACCATATCTCTGCCTCTGCAAATTTTTAGGTTTTTGTCTTGCTTAGTCTAAGATCTAGCTAATTTAGTACTATTAGCTCAATTACTAATCCTCCTCTATTCTTGTCCTCACAAAGAAATGACAGGAAACAGGTTCAGAGCAATTATACATGTAATATTATAAACTAAGAGTTCAACTTTCAATATAGGTCATTAAATTTATCCATTCTTATGTGTCACTGGGAGAACTGAATCAGAAGTAATTTCTGCTTTTCATGACAAATTAGAGTTACCACAAAAGATCATTAACCAGTGTTAAAGCCAGAATGATCAGAGAGACCCAGCTTTCACCTTCTGGAAGCTTACAGCATAACGGGGAGACTACTAAATCTAAATACCACTTTCTGAATCTTTCTTTTTTTTTTAATGGAAACAATCTGATCTTTCTTAAGTTTTTTTTTTGTGTGGGGGTGGGGTGGGGAGGTAGCGGGATGGGCGGGCCACTTCTATTGGTCTTTCATTCCTCTATTTTCATTCATCTTTGTTCTTTGGCTCCTGTGGGCCTCCCATTGCGGTGGCCTCTGTCGTTGCAGAGCACTGGCTCTGGGCGCATGCGCTCCAGAGCTCCGGCTCGGTAATTGGACACATCAGTCCAGCCGCTCTGCGGCACGTGGGATCTTCCCAGGCCAGGGATCCAACTGGCGCCCCTTGCACTGCAAGGCGGTGTCCTTACCCACTGGACCACCAGGGAAGCCCTTTCTTAAGTTTTTAAAACTCTCATCACCTAGTATACCATCAGCACCTAGGCACTTTAGACTGACCTCTTCAGAAAGGGCTTATTTTTTGGTATAAACTCCTAGAAATGGAATAGCTGAGGATTTATCCCATAATTTCCAATACTAAACAGGCGAATGAACAGTGCCACTTTCTCTGAATCTCAGCACAGGGATGTCACCTTCTTTTAAAATAGGCCAATTTGGTAGAAGATAAACTCATCATTGTATTTTCTATTTACATTTTTCTTCTTGATTACTACCCAGAGGCTGAACATTTTAATGCATTTATCAGACATTAATAGTTCACTGGTAAATAAATAAGGACCCTTTGATTTCTCCTTTACATCAAATAATGATCTTTTATTAATTTGAATACCTACCATTAAACAGTCATATATCTTACCAACTACTAACCACTGCCAAAAAAAGAAAGTTTAAGTCATAGATACATGTTTCATTACCATATCTCTGCCTCTGCAAATTTTTAGGTTTTTGTCTTGCTTAGTCTAAGATCTAGCTAATTTAGTACTATTAGCTCAATTACTAATCCTCCTCTATTCTTGTCCTCACAAAGAAATGACAGGAAACAGGTTCAGAGCAATTATACATGTAATATTATAAACTAAGAGTTCAACTTTCAATATAGGTCATTAAATTTATCCATTCTTATGTGTCACTGGGGAGAACTGAATCAGAAGTAATTTCTGCTTTTCATGAGTCAAATTAGAGTTACCACAAAAAGATCATTAACCTGTGCCACAAACAAAAACAAGACATTATCATTTAACCCAAACACACAGAAAAGACTGCCAACAGCCACTAGTCATTCATTAACCACAATTGGAGGACTACTGTTTCGAGGAATTTTATCATGATTTAGTCAACATAAAGTCACTAATCTATGACTTGTTTCTCTTTGTAATAAAAATGCTTTCAGTAGATGCTATTAAAGTTATTTTTCAGTATGTAAATAATCATCTATAACATAATTGTTATAATGTCTTAGTAGTCAATTATATTCTTACATATATGAACCTGGGATGTTGAACTAGATAGCAAAAGTATTATTTACAGCAGGGGTCTCCAACCTTTGGGATCTAATGCCTGATGACCTCTGAGGTGGAGCTGATGTAATAATAATAAAGTGCACAATAAATTAAATGTGCTTGAATCATATCCAAACCATTCCCCACCCTCTCCCAGTCTGGAAAAATCGTCTTCCAACAAACCAGTCTCTGGCAGCAAAAAGGTTGGAAATCCCTGCTTTAGAGCATTCCTAAGTCTTTCAAGCCTGCCTTAGAAATCCTAACAATTGTATTAGGTTTCCATTTCCACAAATGTCATGATGCAAAAAACCTATTTTGGCCTGGTAAAAAAAAAAGTGCCTTTCAGTACTAAGATATAGCCTTATGGTAAACCATCAGCCTCTGCTCCATCTGTGTTTTGAAGATAAAAAAATTAAAAAAAAAAATTCATCAATATCTGGCCACTTCAATGGAGGAAGGGGAAGGGTTACTGAAAAACACCAGTAACATATGACAAATAATGGAAATAAGACAAAGATTTCAGATATTCTTTTTTGTCTTCAAAGCAAGTAACTCCAGTTCTTTGCTTCCTTTTAAGCATACAGTTCAGTGGTTTTGGTATAGTCACAAACTTCTGAGACCATCACTGTTGTCTAATTCTAGAACATTTTCATTCCCTCCTCCACTGCCCCAAGGAAGAAACACTGTTCTCATTAGCAGTCGCTCCTATTCTCTCTGGGGAGAACTGAATCAGAAGTAATTTCTGCTTTTCATGAGTCAAATTAGAGTTACCACAAAAAGATCATTAACCTGTGCCACAAACAAAAACAAGACATTATCATTTAACCCAAACACACAGAAAAGACTGCCAACAGCCACTAGTCATTCATTAACCACAATTGGAGGACTACTGTTTCGAGGAATTTTATCATGATTTAGTCAACATAAAGTCACTAATCTATGACTTGTTTCTCTTTGTAATAAAAATGCTTTCAGTAGATGCTACTAAAGTTATTTTTCAGTATGTAAATAATCATCTATAACATAATTGTTATAATGTCTTAGTAGTCAATTATATTCTTACATATATGAACCTGGGATGTTGAACTAGGTAGCAAAAGTATTATTTACAGCAGGGGTCTCCAACCTTTGGGATCTAATGCCTGATGACCTCTGAGGTGGAGCTGATGTAATAATAATAAAGTGCACAATAAATTAAATGTGCTTGAATCATATCCAAACCATTCCTCACCCTCTCCCACTCTGGAAAAATCGTCTTCCAACAAACCAGTCTCTGGCAGCAAAAAGGTTGGAAATCCCTGCTTTAGAGCATTCCTAAGTCTTTCAAGCCTGCCTTAGAAATCCTAACAATTGTATTAGGTTTCCATTTCCACAAATGTCATGATGCAAAAAACCTATTTTGGCCTGGTAAAAAAAAATTGCCTTTCAGTACTAAGATATAGCCTTATGGTAAACCATCAGCCTCTGCTCCATCTGTGTTTTGAAGATAAAAAATTAAAAAAAAAAATTCATCAATATTTGGCCACTTCAATGGAGGAAGGGGAAGGGTTACTGAAAAACACCAGTAACATATGACAAATAATGGAAATAAGACAAAGATTTCAGATATTCTTTTTTGTCTTCAAAGCAAGTAACTGCCAGTTCTTTGCTTCCTTTTTAAGCATACAGTTCAGTGGTTTTTGGTATAGTCACAAACTTCTGAGACCATCACTGTTGTCTAATTCTAGAACATTTTCATTCCCTCCCCTCCACTGCCCCAAGGAAGAAACACTGTTCTCATTAGCAGTCGCTCCCTATTCTCTCTCCCTCAAGCCCTAACCACTAACCTACTTACTCTCTCCAGATTTACCTATTTGGGACATTTCATATAAATGGAGTCACACAATATGTAGCCTTTCATCTCTGGCTTTTTTCACTTGGCAAAAAATGAGCTTTCACAAAGCTCATTCATACAGTACCATGCACATAGCAATATTCCTTTTTATAACTTAATATTTCCATTTTATGTATATATCACACTTTGTTTATCCAATCGTCATTTACTGGACACTGAAGTAGTTTCCAGCTTTATGGCTACTATGAACAATGCTGCCATGAACACTTGTGTAGAAGTTTTTGTGTAGACATATGCTTTAATTCTCCAGGCATATACCTACAACTGGCACTGCTGATCACATGGTCACTCCATGTTTAACTTGTAAAGAAATTAACAAACTGCTTTCTAAAGTAGCTGTGCCACTTAACGATTAGCAATACATGAGGTTCTTGTTTCTCCAAAGGCTCATGAATAACTGGCACTGTCTTATGACAGAGATATCCTTCTGAGTATACAGTGGCAGCTCAGTGAGGTTTTTTTTTTTTACATTTATTTATTATTTTTTGTGGGGGGGGGTGGGGGGTGGGCGGGCCACTTCTATTGTTCTTTCATTTATCTATTTTCATCCATCTTTGTTCTTTGGCCCATGTGGGCCTCCCATCATGGTGGCCTCTGCTGTTGCAGAGTACCAGCTCTGGGCACATGGGCTCCAGAGCTCTGGCTCGGTAATTGGACACATCGGTCCAGCCGCTCCGCGGCACGTGGGATCTTCCCAGGCCAGGGATCAAACCGGCGCCCCTTGCACTGCAAGGCGGTGTCCTTACCCACTGGACCACCAGGGAAGCCCTCAGTGAGGTTTTGACTTGCAGTCCCCTGATGGCTAACAGGGTTGATCCTCTTTTTCATGTTGGTCCTCATTTTCCTTATGGGCCATGTGTATACCTTCTCATTTGTTCCTTAGCTCTCTGCTGCCTCTGGCTTCCTCCAATATTACTTCACTGAAACAGCCCTTGTGCATGTCAGTCTTACCCTATAGGACCTCTCCACAGTCCATGATACTCTTCAACACTCTTTCTTGAAAAGGTCTAGTCCCTTCACTTCCATGATATTCTGACTCCCCTTTTGTCCCCTTAAATGGATAATCTGTTCGATTGGAACAAACCAAGAAGGAAATAAGACTATAAGATACAAATCACAGAAATATGCTATACCCTCCTCAGGATATCAGTGCTCATTTTTTGATTAAGCATCATTCTCATTAGCCTCCATGCATATCGGATGCCTCTCAAACGTAACATATTTGCAAATCTGGCTTAAAAACCAATGGACAACACTATGGCTTGATTATCCTTGACACGTTTATGAATTATATAATCATGGAATCGGGGCATAGAAATTTTACCATAATCTCACAAAAAGAGTAGTTATACCAGTGGGAATTTCCTTACTCAGGGCCAGAACTAAAATACTAATTTTCCTTACACAATACAAGTGCTCTTATTTAGAAGACAGATACAGTAATAGATATCTTCAAAAAGCTCCAGAAAATTATTTCATAAACATTATAACAAAATTAAAAATATATTTTTTTGGTGTAAATGTTTGCACTTCTTTTAATACTTATTTATTATTTTTGTGGGGGTTGGGGAGGGAGGGGGTGGGTGGGCCACTTCTATTGTTCTTTCATTTATCTATTTTCATCCATCTTTGTTCTTTGGTCCATGTGGGCCTCCCATCATGGTGGCCTCTGCTGTCGCAGAGTACCAGCTCTGGGCACATGGGCTCCAGAGCTCCGGCTCGGTAATTGGACACATCGGTCCAGCCGCTCCGCAGCACGTGGGATCTTCCCAGGCCAGGGATCAAACCGGCGCCCCTTGCACTGCAAGGCGGTGTCCTTACCCACTGGACCACCAGGGAAGCCCTCAGTGAGGTTTTGACTTGCAGTCCCCTGATGGCTAACAGTGTTGATCCTCTTTTTCATGTTGGTCCTCATTTTCCTTATGGGCCATGTGTATACCTTCTCATTTGTTCCTTAGCTCTCTGCTGCCTCTGGCTTCCTCCAATATTACTTCACTGAAACAGCCCTTGTGCATGTCAGTCTTACCCTATAGGACCTCTCCACAGTCCATGATACTCTTCAACACTCTTTCTTGAAAAGGTCTAGTCCCTTCACTTCCATGATATTCTGACTCCCCTTTTGTCCCCTTAAATGGATAATCTGTTCGATTGGAACAAACCAAGAAGGAAATAAGACTATAAGATACAAATCACAGAAATATGCTATACCCTCCTCAGGATATCAGTGCTCATTTTTTGATTAAGCATCATTCTCATTAGCCTCCATGCATATCGGATGCCTCTCAAACGTAACATATTTGCAAATTTGGCTTAAAAACCAATGGACAACACTATGGCTTGATTATCCTTGACACGTTTATGAATTATATAATCATGGAATCGGGGCATAGAAATTTTACCATAATCTCACAAAAAGAGTAGTTATACCAGTGGGAATTTCCTTACTCAGGGCCAGAACTAAAATACTAATTTTCCTTACACAATACAAGTGCTCTTATTTAGAAGACAGATACAGTAATAGATATCTTCAAAAAGCTCCAGAAAATTATTTCATAAACATTATAACAAAATTAAAAATATATTTTTTTGGTGTAAATGTTTGCACTTCTTTTTAATACTTATATATTCCAATGCAAGGTGTCAAACTGTTAGTAAATGGAATGAATCTTGGTTAGTATCTGAATAAATCTGACAAATGAGCCCCCATAATTTACAGAGAGGTCACATCATATGTATCTTAATTTAAACCTCAGAATGAACACTATAACTTTCTCTGAAGATATACTTCTACTACTTCATTTAATCATCCCAACATATATCAATATATTTTCAACATATATCAATGCTATAGTGGCTTACTATTATACGGAATAGACCTGAAGAAAAGTAAGAACATCTTAGAATTCTTCGTTTATGTCTGCACTCATCCAGGAAGATATGGAAAACAATCTTACAAACAGAAGACTTCAATGACCAGAGACCAAAATACTTGTCTATTTTTGTTTCTTCCTTTGTTTCTTTTTTCTCCAGCTCCCAAACTCCTGGGTGGGCACATGCAGCTCTTACTCTATAGAGCTGCACAAAAATACTTAAGAACACTTAAAATTCCACTTAAAATATTTTCTAGGGCAAAGTTCACTTTGACTTCACTTATAATTGGACTCAAAGAAGATAAATATAATCCCAATGGAACTCTAGTTTACAATCAACAGATTGCTTTTTCTAGTTCATCCTGAAGCCATATCTCTCGAATGCTTACCTTAAAATTAATTTGCATCATTGGAAGAAGGTGAACCAGTGAATTACACATGTCTGTAGTGATGAAGGAATTGATTTCTGGTATATTGAAGCACTGTAATGTGTTATATTTTTCTTTGGACATGCCCACTTTTGAACCTAAGACATCAGCAATGGCTACAGGCAAAGAAAAAGTTAAAAAATAATAAAATAACAGCTTATCAATTACAAATCAAATTTAACACAAGAATTTACCAAAGAAAAATGAATAAATTCAAAACATTCACACTTTTGCCATAATGTCTCAAAAAGGCTGAATAATTTTGTTGGTTAACTATGAGGAATAAATGATAAGAAATTCAAGAATTTACTTTTTTAAAGAACCAGTCTTTAAAAACTGCAAAAGATGTATGGAAAAGGGTAGAAGGAAGGGGAAAAAATAAATTTGGAGAATTTAAAACCCTGACTTTTATCATTTTACATCTTAATGTTTGACATTATGGGACC
Organism: Tragulus kanchil; assembly: GCA_022376925.1. Taxonomy (NCBI): domain Eukaryota; kingdom Metazoa; phylum Chordata; class Mammalia; order Artiodactyla; family Tragulidae; genus Tragulus; species Tragulus kanchil. The sequence goes on along the minus strand of JAIOJX010000005.1, from coordinate 126,216,754 downwards.
ACAGTTAGAAATGGAAAATACTTTGCAAAATAGTATCATACTATCTAGACAAACTACAGTTACATTTCCAGAAATCATCTAGGAACAAAAACTAAAACTGTTTTCTAAAATAATTGATGGTTATCATCAAAAAATGTAGTGAAACAACTACGCATTAGTCATCTTTCAAAGTTCACTAAAATACTTATATAGCATGGTCTCTTGTTCTATAAACACTTGGTAGATACAATGGCTACTATAAACACACTTATCGAATGTTTCCATGAAGTCTTTCAAAGTTTAAAAGAATTAAACCCTATCAAATTTTTCTTCAGCTTTAAAGGTAATACTGAACTGTTTCGGGAAATGAATATCAAGTACAAGGAAAAGAGCCTGAAAGCGTTTTATGAGAAAAGAATCTGAGCCTTGTAATACAGTAATGTAAATTAGCTACAGTTACCACCCACCTAGGAAGATTTTCTCTTTTCCAATAGAGTAAGTGCCACAGACAACAAGAGCGTGTGGGTTTAGAGTTACGGTCTCAAAGGCAGTGTTGATGGCAAACTGGATAACCTCTTGCTGAGATGGAAAGGTGTATTCTGGGCTGCAGTATCTGTAATATGGAAATATGGTACTTAAAGCTGCAAAAGTTTTGCATCTTTGGACATGAAGAAGGTGAACCAGTGAATTACACATGTCTGTAGTGATGAAGGAATTGATTTCTGGTATATTGAAGCACTGTAATGTGTTATATTTTTCTTTGGACATGCCCACTTTTGAACCTAAGACATCAGCAATGGCTACAGGCAAAGAAAAAGTTAAAAAATAATAAAATAACAGCTTATCAATTACAAATCAAATTTAACACAAGAATTTACCAAAGAAAAATGAATAAATTCAAAACATTCACACTTTTGCCATAATGTCTCAAAAAGGCTGAATAATTTTGTTGGTTAACTATGAGGAATAAATGATAAGAAATTCAAGAATTTACTTTTTTAAAGAACCAGTCTTTAAAAACTGCAAAAGATGTATGGAAAAGGGTAGAAGGAAGGGGAAAAAATAAATTTGGAGAATTTAAAACCCTGACTTTTATCATTTTACATCTTAATGTTTGACATTATGGGACCACAGTTAGAAATGGAAAATACTTTGCAAAATAGTATCATACTATCTAGACAAACTACAGTTACATTTCCAGAAATCATCTAGGAACAAAAACTAAAACTGTTTTCTAAAATAATTGATGGTTATCATCAAAAAATGTAGTGAAACAACTACGCATTAGTCATCTTTCAAAGTTCACTAAAATACTTACATAGCATGGTCTCTTGTTCTATAAACACTTGGTAGATACAATGGCTACTATAAACACACTTATCGAATGTTTCCATGAAGTCTTTCAAAGTTTAAAAGAATTAAACCCTATCAAATTTTTCTTCAGCTTTAAAGGTAATACTGAACTGTTTCGGGAAATGAATATCAAGTACAAGGAAAAGAGCCTGAAAGCGTTTTATGAGAAAAGAATCTGAGCCTTGTAATACAGTAATGTAAATTAGCTACAGTTACCACCCACCTAGGAAGATTTTCTCTTTTCCAATAGAGTAAGTGCCACAGACAACAAGAGCGTGTGGGTTTAGAGTTACGGTCTCAAAGGCAGTGTTGATGGCAAACTGGATAACCTCTTGCTGAGATGGAAAGGTGTATTCTGGGCTGCAGTATCTGTAATATGGAAATATGGTACTTACTAAAAGAACAACAAAGCTGCTATTTGAGAAAAGAAGCTTTAGCAAAATTACATACGACAGCAGTATGGAATATGAACTCCACTGCGGTTATCTCACCCGTGCCCGGGGTTGCAATACTTGTTACCAGCTATTGATTATTTACGATGGAATGAATATACCTTCTTCCTTGTACTTCTTCAATCACTCTCAAATTCCTTTATTTCCTTCAAGAAAATTTCTAACTAGCTATTTTTTTTTTCTTGGTTAACATCCCAAAATCCTGTTTCCCCTCCAAGCTTCTGAACTTTTTGGGGAGGCGGGCGGAAGGGAGGGGGATGGGTGGGCCACTTCTATTGGTCTTTCATTTCTCTATTTTCATCCATCTTTGTTCTTTGGCTCCTGTGGGCCTCCCATCGTGGTGGCCTCTGTCGTCTCAGAGCGTCGGCTCTGGGCGCATGCGCTCCAGAGTTCCGGCTCGGTAATTGGACACATAGGTCCAGCCGCTCGGCGGCACGTGGGATCTTCCCAGGCCAGGGCTCAAACCCGCGCCCCTTGCACTGCAAAGTGGTGTCCTTACCCACTGGACCACCAGGGGAAGCCCTCTAACTAGCTATTTTAGCTATGAATTGTAAACTTCAGTATCTTTTTAAACTGTAATCCCTTCCAAAGAAAATACTACTGATAAGGATTATCTCTTTGGACTAAAGAATTCTTATTTAGTAAAAATATATATCTATTTTAAGATAATGACACCGAACATGATTTTAATGAAGTCTTTCAAAGTTTAAAAGAATTAAACCCTATCAAATTTTTCTTCAGCTTTAAAGGTAATACTGAACTGTTTCGGAAATGAATATCAAGTACAAGGAAAAGAGCCTGAAAGCGTTTTATGAGAAAAGAATCTGAGCCTTGTAATACAGTAATGTAAATTAGCTACAGTTACCACCCACCTAGGAAGATTTTCTCTTTTCCAATAGAGTAAGTGCCACAGACAACAAGAGCGTGTGGGTTTAGAGTTACGGTCTCAAAGGCAGTGTTGATGGCAAACTGGATAACCTCTTGCTGAGATGGAAAGGTGTATTCTGGGCTGCAGTATCTGTAATATGGAAATATGGTACTTAGTAAAAGAACAACAAAGCTGCTATTTGAGAAAAGAAGCTTTAGCAAAATTACATACGACAGCAGTATGGAATATGAACTCCACTTCGGTTATCTCACCCGTGCCCGGGGTTACAATACTTGTTACCAGCTATTGATTATTTACGATGGAATGAATATACCTTCTTCCTTGTACTTCTTCAATCACTCTCAAATTCCTTTATTTCCTTCAAGAAGATTTCTAACTAGCTATTTTTTTTTTCTTGGTTAACATCCCAAAATCCCGTTCCCATCCAAGCTTCTGAACTTTTTGGGGAGGCGGGCGGAAGGGAGCGGGGCGGGCGGGCCACTTCTATTGGTCTTTCATTTCTCCATTTTCATCCATCTTTGTTCTTTGACTCCTGTGGGCCTCCCATCGCGGTGGCCTCTGTCGTCGCAGAGCGTCGGCTCTGGGCGCATGTGCTCCAGAGCTCCGGCTCAGTAATTGGACACATCGGTCCAGCCGCTCCGCGGCACGTGGGATCTTCCCAGGCCAGGGATCCAACTGGTGCCCCTTGCACTGCAAGGCGGTGTCCTTACCCACTGGACCACCAGGGAAGCCCTCTAACTAGCTATTTTAGCTATGAATTGTAAACTTCAGTATCTTTTTAAACTGTAATCCCTTCCAAAGAAAATACTACTGATAAGGATTATCTCTTTGGACTAAAGAATTCTTATTTAGTAAAAATATATATCTATTTTAAGATAATGACACCGAACATGATTTTAATGAAGTAGCATTAAATCAAACAGTTAATATTCACATGATTGTTATTTTCTCTCAGGTGACAAATATATACAGTATTATGGGACTATAGCAGATCCAATCAGGTCTACCTACCTGAAAACAGCAACACCCAATCAAAAATTAACCCTAAGACTACTAGTTATATATATCTGAGATGAAAGTGAAGCACTTTTTCACAAAAATTCATAAGCATCAGATAAATATGCTCTTTTCTGGTCAGCTATAAGAACAGAGAAAAAATTCAATCCTCTCTGATAAAAACCCATAAAGAAGTTCAGAATTATATATAGAATAAAGTAACAAATGGATTTCTTAAAACATTATTTTCTTAATTCATCTAGTATTTAAGTACATATATAAGGATGAAAAAATTAGCAAGTGTTAGAAAACTGGATGTGGAAAGACCATCTCTTCCTAAAATATGTATGAAAACTGAGGTCTTCTTGAAACAGATTGGAAGAGTTAACATCATTTCTGAAAAACCAATGAGGTATTTTAATAAATAATAAAAAGACAATGGGCCTTCCCAGGTAGCACAAGTGGTAAAGCAACGACCTGCCAGTGCAGGAGACATGGGAGACATGGGTTCGATCTCTGGGTTGGGAAGATTCCCAGGAGTAGGATGTGGTAACTGGTTCCAGTATTCTTGCCTTGAGAATCCTAACGGTCAGAGGAGCCTGGCAGGCTATAGTCCAGAGGGTCACAAAGGGTTGAAAATGACTGAAGCAACTTAGCAAGCACACACGCAAAAAGCCAATGGCTTATACCATTATGTTTATAGCACTTAGGAACTCAAAGTTGTCATTTATAGGGTACCTTTTTGAGAAAGGAACAAAGTATTATATTCACACATAGAGTCTCATTCTCTGTTTTCTTCCCTCACAGTCATACTTAATATTTATACAAATACTTTAAAAGGATAACCTTAAAGGATGTTTTCCGAAAGTTTGTTCCCAAATTTCAAGTTTTTCTTCCTTTTTTCAGTAACAAGTTTCTCATATAAACCATATTTTCAAAGGGTTCTTACAAAAAAATCGAGTTGCAGTCATTTAAGACATGTAATGCCAAATATGTTTTTAAGCTAGTATATGTTTTTTGCAAGCAACATCCTTCTGATACGTACTTAAAATTATAATTGATAATAAGTCATCACTTTGATTACTTATGCAGAAGCTCAAGTTATTCACAATATACAGGATGAATGGTGTCAGTGGAAAAAAAAAGAAGCATGCAAGCAAAGCTTGTCTTACGTTGTATCTAGGTAAAGCGTGTGGACTTTCTGGCCTGCAAGGAGAGAACGTTCCATGCTGGGGTTCGCCCTGAAGTCTCCGGTGTGTAGTATGACATGGCCATTGGGAAGGTAAAAAAGGATCATGACAGCACCTGGACAGCTGTTATTATATAGAATAAAGTAACAAATGGATTTCTTAAAACATTATTTTCTTAATTCATCTAGTATTTAAGTACATATATAAGGATGAAAAAATTAGCAAGTGTTAGAAAACTGGATGTGGAAAGACCATCTCTTCCTAAAATATGTATGAAAACTGAGGTCTTCTTGAAACAGATTGGAAGAGTTAACATCATTTCTGAAAAACCAATGAGGTATTTTAATAAATAATAAAAAGACAATGGGCCTTCCCAGGTAGCACAAGTGGTAAAGCAACGACCTGCCAGTGCAGGAGACATGGGAGACATGGGTTCGATCTCTGGGTTGGGAAGATTCCCAGGAGTAGGATGTGGTAACTGGTTCCAGTATTCTTGCCTTGAGAATCCTAACGGTCAGAGGAGCCTGGCAGGCTATAGTCCAGAGGGTCACAAAGGGTTGAAAATGACTGAAGCAACTTAGCAAGCACACACGCAAAAAGCCAATGGCTTATACCATTATGTTTATAGCACTTAGGAACTCAAAGTTGTCATTTATACGGTACCTTTTTGAGAAAGGAACAAAGTATTATATTCACACATAGAGTCTCATTCTCTGTTTTCTTCCCTCACAGTCATACTTAATATTTATACAAATACTTTAAAAGGATAACCTTAAAGGATGTTTTCCGAAAGTTTGTTCCCAAATTTCAAGTTTTTCTTCCTTTTTTCAGTAACAAGTTTCTCATATAAACCATATTTTCAAAGGGCTCTTACAAAAAAATCGAGTTGCAGTCATTTAAGACATGTAATGCCAAATATGTTTTTAAGCTAGTATATGTTTTTTGCAAGCAACATCCTTCTGATACGTACTTAAAATTATAATTGATAATAAGTCATCACTTTGATTACTTATGCAGAAGCTCAAGTTATTCACAATATACAGGATGAATGGTGTCAGTGGAAAAAAAAAGAAGCATGCAAGCAAAGCTTGTCTTACGTTGTATCTAGGTAAAGCGTGTGGACTTTCTGGCCTGCAAGGAGAGAACGTTCCATGCTGGGGTTCGCCCTGAAGTCTCCGGTGTGTAGTATGACATGACCATTGGGAAGGTAAAAAAGGATCATGACAGCACCTGGACAGCTGAACACAAACATTTCAAAGGAACACTCTCAGCATAGGCAAAGTCTCTGAAGAAAGTATACTCATTTCAATATCAACAGATCAACATACTTTATTAGCTGACCACCACAATGATACAGCACGGTACTACAGAGGAAGTGTAGCATTTTAACTTAAGGGAATTTATGTCACCCATAAAAAACTAGTGTGCAGGAAAGGGTTAACTCAACAGGCCAAGACTGTTCAAACTGCACACACCCCCACAAAAGGCCTGTCTTGAGGACTAGTCCTTGGCTGGCCCTTGGGAGATGAGTTTTGAGTCCTTGGGAGTATTCTGTCTGTGGAGTGCTTTGTAGCCTACCAGGGTACAATCATGGGGGTGCAAAAAATAGGATAGGACCAAGCAACTCAATAACAACAAGAAAGCCACTCCATTTGAAGAGTACACCTGGCAACTTGGACCTGGCTTCTCCTGGATTCACCCCCAGCTGCCTTTTTCCCTTTGTTGATTTTAATTTGTGTCCATTCACTGTGATAAGCTATCACCGCAAATAAAACAGCTTTTCTGTGTCCTGTGAGTCCTTCTAGTGGAACCAATGAGCCTCAAGGTGATCTTGGGGACCCCTGACATAATGCAGTTTGAATTAACTGCCAAAACACAGAAAACTTTTAAATTTAGGAAAACATAGGAAATAAGTACAGTTGATTAAAAACTTCCCCTTACTTCCCTGACCCCAAAAATCAGACCCCAGTGACTTCACTGGGGAAGTCTATGAAAGGGAAGAAATAATAACAATTACTACATGACATATTTCAGAAAATAGAGGGGGAATACTTCACAAGGCCAGTATTACTCTGATCTCAAAATAACACAAAAAGTATTATTTTAAAACCCTAAAGACCAATAGACATTATAAAAAAGCCAAAATTCCTTAACAAAATATCAGCATACCAAATGCAGCTATAAATTTTCAAAAAGATACACGAAGGCTAAGTGAGGTTTATCTCAGTAATGTAAGGCTGGTTTAAGTTCATCTTTGTTGTTTACCACACTAACATTATAGAGGAGAAAAATTATATTCTCATCTCAACAGATGCCAAAGAAGCATCTGACAAAATTCAACACTCATTCATCATCACAAACTTCCAATAGAGGGGATTTTCCTCAAACTGATAAAAGGCATCTATGGGATACCTGTTGTTAATATCATACTTAATGGAGAAAGACTGAATACTTTCCCCTTAAGATCAGGAACATGGCAATATGAAGTGGTATCATCACTTCTATTCAACATTGTCGGAAGGTTTAATCCAGTACAGTAAAGAAGAGAAAAAACACCACTCTAAATGGAAAGAAAGAATTAAAGTGAAATCATCTTTACTTGTAGACATATGTGGAAAAATTTCAAGACTCGATTAATATAAAAAACCTACAACAACTAATGGAGCAGTTTGAGCAAGATCTCAGGATGCAAGATCAATAAACAAAAATCAGTTGTCCATCAAAAAGTGAATGGATAAAATAAAGGTATTATGTCCATTCAGTAGATGCTACTCAGTAATAAAAAGGAATGCGCAACAGCATAAGTGAATCTCAAAAACACAAAACAGAAGCTAGATGCAAAACAGGAATTACTACATGATTTGATTTAGATGAATCTCTAGTATAGACAAGCCTAACCCATAAACATAGAAAACAAATCAATGGTTGCTTGGGTCAGAGTGGGGGTTGAGGGTTGGTAAGGAATACAAGGAGAATTCCTGTGAGGGGAATAGTTTCCCTATTTTTATTGTGGCGAGAACTACATGGGTGTGTACTTTGGTCAAAATTCCACAAAGACTTAAAAATGGGTCCATTTTATATATGTAAATTATATCTCAATAAAGTTGACTAAAAAAAAAAAAAATCAGAACCTGAGCTGTTATAATTTGTGATTTAAAAAAAAAACACACACAGCAGCAAAGTTAGCAGACAAAAATCTCACAGGCAATCTGAAAAAACCTGGCCTGGATCTTGAGAGACCTAGGATGAGTCTTAATTTCAATTCTCTAGGCCTCTACAATCTCTAAGGCACATAAGGCTACATTCTATGGAAAGTAGAAAGGTGCAGAGCTGACTGATAATTACTTTGGCAGAGTGAATCCTGACACTACTTTACATTTAAAAAATGAGGAAAAGAAAAACAACTTCCATGAAAAAAAATTTCCAAGTCTTTAGTATCAAAAACCTAAAGGACTTCATAAAGGACAAAAAATCTGAATGGAAGACCAACTGTTAGTTTATCTAAGTGATGTTAAAGAAAATGGCTAAAGGTCCTCTCTTAAAGAACAGCACCAATACGGTAAAAGATTTTATAAAATAAGATGGAGCCTCACATGTAAAGCATAGTAATTTAAACTGCATTAAAAATGGGTTAGAGAATCCTCTATATTTAATCTCTGTTTTTATAATTGAGTCTATTTTATTTTCCAAAAGAAGAAACATATTTTACTCAAGTTTTAAGAAACATCAAGCATAGTAAGTTCAATAAAAAGTTTTTAAATAACCAGGCAATGTGTTTTCCTTTTGAATATTTAAAAATCGGATATTAGTAAGGTAACTAATACTTACTGATTGGCATCTAGCAAAACAACCTTGAAACCATTCACTCTACATTCAGTGTCTATTGGCAACGGATGGATATATTGTTCTTGCACGTGAAGCTTGCTCTTCAATAAATTACCCGTTATCTGCAAAACAGGATGTACTCAGTGCTGATACATTAACACGCTAAATAAGTCTTTTACTTCATATCTAGTTTAGAACTCAAGCATCTTAATAATCTTCTGGTTCTCTCACTTATGGGCTTCACTGATGGCTCAGACGGTAAAGAATCCACCTGCAATGCAGGAGATCTAGGTTTGATCCCTGGATTGGGAAGATCCCCTGGAGAAGGGAATGGCAACCCACTCCAGTATTCTTGCCTGGAGAATCCCGTGGACAGGGGAGCCTACCAGGCTACAGTCCCTGAGGTCGCAGAGAGTTGGGCAAGACTGAGTGACTAACACTTTCTCTCAGTTATATTCATGTAAACCTTCCAGAATGCCAGGAAGAACTTTCTAAAATGACTGCATCACAACTTTGCTTAAACACGGTCACTGACTTCTCCCTCACCCGTAAAAAGTCCATTATCCCCAGCATGACATACAGAACCCTCCACGATCTGGCTCCTGCCCATTTCTGAGGGACTGTCTACTTTTAGTCCCTATCTTGCCTTTCGTGATTGAAGTTCCTGGAATGGTTATTCTTCTCAGCTGTCTGTTTCTAAACACAAACTCTTCTCTACCTGGAAGGCTCTCCCTTCTTTCCTCTGCCTGGTTCTGGAATCAGACACAGCTTTGTTCAAATTCTGGCTCTGCCATTACTAGCTCTGTGGCTTTGGGTAGGCTACTTAGCCACTTGATGCCTCAGTTGCTTCATTAATAAAAAGAGGACAGTCTGATAATCCAAGAATGTGTGAGAATTTGATCAAATTCTAGCCAAAGTCCTTAGTAGTACATAATAAAATGCTCACCTTTTTCTTAGTCTAGGATATAGTAAAGTCCCCACTTCGCCACACTTCTAGGCATTCTGTTTACTTTTCTATTACAAATACAGAGCCCACGGGTACTATCTGTGAATGTGTAGGCGTAAGCTTCTAGAAGTCGGGTATTTTGCCTTGAGTATCTTTTGAGGCATTCTGTAAATACTTACTGAATGAAACTTAAGTTTTTCAGTACGTCATAAAGTAGTTAATCTGTTGTTTCCAAATAATAAAGTATATTTGAAAAAATTATTATAACTATTGACAATAACTCATTTGATTTTATAATCTTAATGTGGAATCTGCCTTTTCATATATTTTCTAGAAGAATGATAGATGCTTACAATTTTAATTATTTTTTAATCCAACTGCTTAGAAATTCACTATCTTCCACAAATTAAGAATCTAGAACACAAAACTTACCTCACTACAATAAATGGGGAACTTGAAGTTTTTAGACAATCCAGCATAATGATCAGAGTGGAAATGAGTGAGAAAATAGGCAGTGCAGCCTTCAACCCAGCCGTACTGGAAGGCATCGACCGTAAAACCAGTTCCTACAATGAGAACACCAGCACAGTGCTTTAGCAAGAAGTAAAAGCTACCCAGTTTGCTTGTATAGCAAACTTGTCTCACACCTGTACATTTCATGTCCAACTTAACTTCACAATTTAATTTAAAAATCTCATCATATAGATTCAGTAAAAGATGAGCGGAGAGATGAAATGAGTCTTGTAAGTTTCCACTAAACATCCCCAGCATAGGATTTTTTAATGACTAACTCTGCCCCACCCCCTCAAATAAAAACTACTAAGATACAAACCAGTTGTTTTGCTGAGTACTTTTGTGATACTTACTGGGCACCTAAATATCCTTTACTTCTGTGAAACAGCAAAAGGAGAATGCTATCTTTCTTCTAAAACATGAATTCTCAATGGGGGTGATACTGACATATTTCTAGGGGGCAAAAATGGTTGATGACCCAAATGATCTCACTGGGCCTCCAAAGGGTCACAGAGTAACAACAGATAAACAACATATCTGTAGTATTTGAATTTCATTGCGGGAGGTGGGGAGGAGAAAGGGAAATGAGAAAAAAAAATGTATAAAAAGGCTCCCTAAAAAGGCAATTATGAAAAGAAAAAATTAAGCTATTCTGAATTTGTTCGTAAGAAGAGACAAGTGATACGCAGGTAAATAAGCATTCCTCCACAATTCTATGGAGGCCTACCCACACGTGTCCCATTAGTTCTGGGCTCACTTAAAGTACATAAATTTAATCAAAATAATTACTAAAAACAGACCCAGTATTATGGCGTGCATAAATACTTTTCTTTACATAAACATTTTGAGCAAATTATACATCTAAAGTATCAAAAAATTCACATTAAAACATCTGAAACCAAATACATTTTGGCAGTTTTATATTCTTTTTGGAAGACAAGTACCTGGTTTCTTCTATAATAAAATTCATTTTACTACACAATTTTCTACTATCTCATCTATGAAGGCCCAAGAAACTACAAGAATATGAAAAGACTGAGAAACTAAGTTATGATACAGTTTAAAAATATTTAGCATTTATTATGACCCGTGTAACCTGTGACATTCTCCTTATTTAAAGCTCTTTAGTACTTGCAGTTCCTAGAGGCTGTCTGTTACTATGGTTACTTACAGAGATCCTATCCTCTCTGATATTAAACTGATCTATAGTAATTCTTGTCAACTCTGTAATACCTATTCAACTAGTACAGTTACCTTGTATGTTTAACAGAAGTTTACTGAACCAAATGGATCACAAAAGATGAAACAGGCAAAAAAAAAAATCTGTTACAGGTCAATGAGGTATAAAAGGCAAAAGAAATACATATAAAAAATTGTTCAGCATGTACACAACATGGGCAATGAACATGAAACCTAAAAATGTTGTGTCTCTGTAGATATATTAAGCACTGACACTTTGACTTACCAGGTACTTTTGACCCCTACCTATGAGATGACTTCTAAAACATGAATTCTCAATGGGGGTGATACTGACATATTTCTAGGGGGCAAAAATGGTTGATGACCCAAATGATCTCACTGGGCCTCCAAAGGGTCACAGAGTAACAACAGATAAACAACATATCTGTAGTATTTGAATTTCATTGCGGGAGGTGGGGAGGAGAAAGGGAAATGAGAAAAAAAAATGTATAAAAAGGCTCCTAAAAAGGCAATTATGAAAAGAAAAAATTAAGCTATTCTGAATTTGTTCGTAAGAAGAGACAAGTGATACGCAGGTAAATAAGCATTCCTCCACAATTCTATGGAGGCCTACCCACACGTGTCCCATTAGTTCTGGGCTCACTTAAAGTACATAAATTTAATCAAAATAATTACTAAAAACAGACCCAGTATTATGGCGTGCATAAATACTTTTCTTTACATAAACATTTTGAGCAAATTATACATCTAAAGTATCAAAAAATTCACATTAAAACATCTGAAACCAAATACATTTTGGCAGTTTTATATTTTTTTTGGAAGACAAGTACCTGGTTTCTTCTATAATAAAATTCATTTTACTACACAATTTTCTACTATCTCATCTATGAAGGCCCAAGAAACTACAAGAATATGAAAAGACTGAGAAACTAAGTTATGATACAGTTTAAAAATATTTAGCATTTATTATGACCCGTGTAACCTGTGACATTCTCCTTATTTAAAGCTCTTTAGTACTTGCAGTTCCTAGAGGCTGTCTGTTACTATGGTTACTTACAGAGATCCTATCCTCTCTGATATTAAACTGATCTATAGTAATTCTTGTCAACTCTGTAATACCTATTCAACTAGTACAGTTACCTTGTATGTTTAACAGAAGTTTACTGAACCAAATGGATCACAAAAGATGAAACAGGCAAAAAAAAAAATCTGTTACAGGTCAATGAGGTATAAAAGGCAAAAGAAATACATATAAAAAATTGTTCAGCATGTACACAACATGGGCAATGAACATGAAACCTAAAAATGTTGTGTCTCTGTAGATATATTAAGCACTGACACTTTGACTTACCAGGTATTTTCTTATAGAATGGACATGTCCTTTTCCTTAACTCCCCTGCATGAGATGACTCTAGGATATTCGTATTTCCTCTCTGCATTCTTCCATGAGCTGATTTTGTGAAGGCCTTGTCTTTACTTAAATTGACTGTTCCAGGGTCTGTATTCTTGGGGTGGTCTGGGCTCTTCTTCTGTACTCCTTGCTGCAGTGAATCTGACTTTTTAAGTCTCTTTCTTTGATGCTGTGACCTTGTATGGGAAAGCTCCACAGAAGGCTGACTCTCACTTAAATTCTTTGCCTCTAATTCTAATTCACTTAAAGATTTTTCTGCTTTCCTCTTGCACTGCTGGGATCTCTTTTCATTAGGACTTGCAGCTGTACTTAAGTTCATCCTTTCTAATGAACTTTCCTCCAGCAATTTCTCTTCTTTTCTTTTGGGTGGCAGTCCAAAATACACACCTATATCCATTTGCTTCATTACCTTAGTAGAAGGTTGTGTGGCATTACCCTTAGGGCTAGAGGCCAATATTTTCAAAGGCTTGGCAACAGTAGGTGTACTAGAAAGTGTCTCTGAATTTATAACTGGAACTTTATCATCTACCATACCATCCAATGCCTTTCTGCAGAAACATGCTGATTTCTCATTGTTCTTAGCATTGGAATTCTTACTTGATAATCTTCTAGTTTTACTTTGGGTTGAGTGGAAAGAATGACACCCTTCACCATGGCTTTCAAATGGTTTTGACATTTTACTCTTAAGTAATGGAACAGAATTTGGATTATAAACAGTTGATTCTTCAATTACCTGTTTCTCTTTATTTGATGGAGATGAGTGAAATTCTGGCTCACTGGGTTTTGCTTTAGAGGCTTGGTGACTAGGAGAAGAAAACCTCTCTGCTAACATAGGTGGAAGCGACAGAAAATCATCATCAGTGTACATTGGATGATCACGTGAAGGAATTTTCTTATTTTGGAAAGTAAGTTGAGACGAACCATTTAGAGAGTTGCATTCGTACAATTTTTCATTGTATTTACCCTGAGTTAAGAAGCTATCTGCTTCCAGGCAGGACTCCTGGTCCTTCGGTAAGGGGCCACGGAGCTTTGTAAACACAGTGGAGCTGTCGTCATCTTCTAGGCTACCGTCTTCAGAGCTTTCCGTGAAAAACAGTCCCTGTTGCGAATCATCCAGCTTTTCACCTGTGTTGTAAGTTTCTTCATCACTCTGAAGTGGAGAATAGGAGATTTCACAGTCGCTCAAGTCAACTGGCAACGGCAAATGTATGTGTTCTGGGTTGTTTTGGCTGTTTAGTTCTTCGGCAGGAGGCAAACCAGCTCCTACCAGTTTGCCATTATTAACAAGTCCTGTTAATGGAGGGGCTTGTTGGGAAGTTTGGATATTTGTCGAAGAGGAAAGCATTTTATCAGTTTCAGATGGAGACTGAGACTGTTTTAGACACTGTGTGATTAACAACGGATCAGCTAAAACATTTTTTAAGGTTTTTGTTTGTTTCTGACCTGGAGACCATCTTTGCTCAAGGCTACAAAGAAACCCCGAATTAGTCTCGCTGAAACTTTCCCCTGACCCATGGGATGGATTGCGGAGAGGACTATTTCCAGCCCTGCTTTGAGCTAGCAGGAGGTGAGTGTATCTCTTATAATGAGAAGGAATAGTTGAGGAACACTGGAGGCCATCAGGACACTCTGAAAATTTTAACAAAGAAGAAACTATTATCGGATCAAAGCACAGACTAAGTTTTGACAGTGTTAGCAGTATATTTTAACACATAAGTGGAAAAGTCATCAGTCCTACTTTTCAGCCTTAGGACAAAAGCTATCTTTACACCAACAAGAAATCAGCATGCAATATCAGTAATCAAGTATGGTTTTGCAAGGCCCTAGTTTGTATTTTTAAATCAAATATTCCTTCATGTTTCTTTTCAAATACTCTCTTCTCAAAAAAAAATTAAGACCAACAGCGTTTTCTCCCCACTATAAACTTGCACAGAGACAACCTCCTTCAAAATGCACATCAGGCTTGCACAAGGAATTTCTTAACGGGTGTTAACAAATCGATCCCATTAGCTTCATTACATCGCTGTTGCTCAGGCAATAAAAAGCAGAGAAGACTGGTATACTCCCACAGACTAAAATTCTACCACAATTTTTGTCTTATCAGGCAACACAAATGTATGACAACTGCAGTAAAAAATTAGGTTCCACTATTTAACATTCACTCGGCATACAACAACAGTCATAACAATCTTAATCAGAGTGGTTCATAAGCTAAACGTTTTAGATTCTGTTGTAAGATTTGAAATTCAATTGTATAAACTGCTTAATAATGTTTTAATCATCTGGGAACTATTTCCTGTCATACCATTATGATTGAGAAACGATACGAAAACCATCTTGGCATACCCTTTCCCTTTCTAGGCATATCAAAAAATAACTTATCTGCCACTAAAAAAAAGATATTACATTAAATTGGAAGCTTTCATTGCTTAAAACGTAAAAACCACCTCACAAAAGTATACACTATAGAACAGAATTTAAGAATCCACCTGAGATTGTATTCAAAGGAGTTTAACCAGTGAAAAAACAAAGAGAAAAATCTCTTTGAAGTGGTTTCATCTGTAAGAAATTTCACGCTGAGGCACTCCTCATGGTGGGACTTGAAGTTCCATTTCTGATTTTCAAGCCACTGAAGAGCAAATTACTAGCATTTGATGAGGTTTTCACTTTTATAAGAAAGGCTAGTATCATTTTTGTTGTTGTTTTGCATCTTTGCAGTACTTTAAAATGAGAACTAGAGGTTAATAATGTCTTCTGAATCATAGTCAACATGAAAGCCATAGTATTTTCTTTTGAGATTTAAACATTTATATATGGTAACATTCTCCATGTACCATAAACAGGTTTTCTATATATTAAACGTGACATTTACTACATAGTTTAGAAGATAACAAAAATGTACTATTACCTCAGTTCTCATCTGGCACAACTTTATTTACTAGAATCTTAATAACCTAACATTCCTATCTAGTTCTTCTTTACATTAGCATGATGACTCCAACACAGTCATAGAATGGACTACATTCATGATTCTCTAAAAGTCTGTTTCATAAAAAAGTCTGGGGTTTCCCTCGTGGTCTAGTGGGTAAAGTGTCTGCCTTGCAGTGCAGGGAGTGCCGGTTTGATCCCTGGCCTGGGAAGATCCCATGTGCCATGGAGTGGCTGGTCCTATGTGTCCAACTACTGAGCTGGAGCTCTGGAGCGCATGCACCCAGAGCCAGTGCTCAGCAACAAGAGAGGCCACTGCAAGGGGAGGCCCACACAGGCCAAAAAACAAAAGATGGATGAAAACAAACAAATGAAAGACCAATAGAAGTGCCCCCTGCTCCCCGCCCAAAAAAGTCTGATAACAAAATGGGCAAGTTGTTTAAGAACCCTCATCTATCTGATGTCAATTGTTGTTTTTTAGTCACTGAGTCATGTCTTGCCTCTTGTGACCCCAGGGACTGCAGCCTGCCAGGATCCTCTGTCCATGGGATTCTCCAGGCAAGAATTCTGGAGTGGGCTGCTTTTTTGTTTCTCTAGGTCTTCCCAACTCAGGGACTGAACCTGTGTCTCCTGCATTGGCAGGTGGTGCACTGCACCACCTGGGAAGTCCATTAGATGTCAATACCCGCCTACCTGATTGCAGGTGAAAGTATTTAGTACAATATGTGCTCATTAATATTTATGAAAAATCAGATGTTTGGGAACTCTTATAAAATAATAAAGTATATTAAGACTTTTCTTTTTTGTCCATGTGGATTGAGGGATCTTAGTTCCCAGACCATGAATTGATTCTCTGCCACCTGCGGTGGAAGCATGTAGCACTAACCACTGACCACCAGGGAATTCCCCACTCAAAGTGCTTTCAAGTTTGCAACATTCTCTACTGCAAAGAGATCAAACCAATCAATCCTAAAAAAAAAAAATCAATCCTGATTATTTATTGGAAGGACTGATACTGAAGTTCTAACACCTGATGCAAAGAGCCAACTCATGGGAAAAAATCCTGATGTTGGGAAAGAGTAAGGATAGGAGGAGAAGGGGAGTGCAATAGAAGATGAGATGGCTGGATGGCATCACTGACTCAATGGTCATGAGGTTGAACAAACTCCAGGAGATGGTGAAGGATAGGGAAGCCTGGCATGCTGCAGTCCATGGGGTCGCAAAGAGTTGGACAGGATGGAGAGACTGAACAACAACCACAATTATAGCATTGACTATTATCTTTTTACCCTTCATAAGAAGTATTGCAATGTATCACCTTGTTTCCTTCTAGGGTGAGTTATTCATAGTAGCCTGTCTCATCTCACTTTTGGTTTACTGCTTACCTGGCTTGTTTCTCTGGACTAACACATCTGGCCTCATGCAGGTCTTTTTGATTATCAGAGTTCACTATCTTTTTTTGGAATCTTACCTATTTTGGAGACTGGCGTGGAATCCAAACACTCAAACACATGCCATCGAGGTGTCTGACCTAGCAAGGAGGAAAAAGGCATCTGGCAGGTGGGACAGTACCCATCATAAACTGGTCGTATCTTCGGAGACACATGTTTGCTTTTGTGAGTCCTACAGTGCTTTTCTGGAGTGGCCTCTGTGCCTCCGCACTGCTGAATACCATCTCCACAGTTAGAGTTCTGATGAGAAGCGACAGAAGTCTGACTGACTGTTTCTCCAAGGCACGCTTCCGGAGTCTTCACCTTTTTCGCTTCTACAGTTCTTTTTTTATTTCTGTTTCGTTTCTGTTTCTGGTATTGTCCATCTGTTGCTTTTTCAACAGATTCTGGAATTTTCTCAGAGCAATTATTTGGATGTACTTGTTTTGGTTTTCTTTTGGATTTGTATTCCCAGATATCTTCTTCCAAAAAAGCATCTTCTAACATGGCAAAATGATTTTGATCATTAAAGAAGCACGAACCTTAAGTGAATTGACAGTCTATTTCTTGTTACAAAATTTTCAAATGGAATTATTTTGTTGGGGAAAATAAAAGTAACAAAAACCCACTAACTTGAATCTAAAGTAATGACTATACTGGCAAACTACAAATGTCATGCCTGAGAACACTTGCTGTTCCATTTACAGCACAGTAAAATTAACAAGGGTAACATCTGAGTCTTCCATCGTGTATACTTCATTCAGGTGTCTTGGCGTTTTTTCTAGGACTTGATTCATAAAAATAAGAATTAGTAATACTTTGAATACTAAGCCCTAATGGGCCTAGGTTTAACAGACTAATCTTAGAAGGAGCTTTGTAAAATTGTTATAAAACTGTCAGTTTTCAGCTGGACAACTGTCCAAATAATCCACAAATCTAACTACAGTCCCTAGGCAACTAGTTGACTCAGCAGGTGTTCCAAACACTTAATAGCCACTTTAGCTTTCTGTTACCTTGTTTCCTTCTAGGGTGAGTTATTCATAGTAGCCTGTCTCATCTCACTTTTGGTTTACTGCTTACCTGGCTTGTTTCTCTGGACTAACACATCTGGCCTCATGCAGGTCTTTTGATTATCAGAGTTCACTATCTTTTTTTGGAATCTTACCTATTTTGGAGACTGGCGTGGAATCCAAACACTCAAACACATGCCATCGAGGTGTCTGACCTAGCAAGGAGGAAAAAGGCATCTGGCAGGTGGGACAGTACCCATCATAAACTGGTCGTATCTTCGGAGACACATGTTTGCTTTTGTGAGTCCTACAGTGCTTTTCTGGAGTGGCCTCTGTGCCTCCGCACTGCTGAATACCATCTCCACAGTTAGAGTTCTGATGAGAAGCGACAGAAGTCTGACTGACTGTTTCTCCAAGGCACGCTTCCGGAGTCTTCACCTTTTTCGCTTCTACAGTTCTTTTTTTATTTCTGTTTCGTTTCTGTTTCTGGTATTGTCCATCTGTTGCTTTTTCAACAGATTCTGGAATTTTCTCAGAGCAATTATTTGGATGTACTTGTTTTGGTTTTCTTTTGGATTTGTATTCCCAGATATCTTCTTCCAAAAAAGCATCTTCTAACATGGCAAAATGATTTTGATCATTAAAGAAGCACGAACCTTAAGTGAATTGACAGTCTATTTCTTGTTACAAAATTTTCAAATGGAATTATTTTGTTGAGAAAAATAAAAGTAACAAAAAACCCACTAACTTGAATCTAAAGTAATGACTATACTGGCAAACTACAAATGTCATGCCTGAGAACACTTGCTGTTCCATTTACAGCACAGTAAAATTAACAAGGGTAACATCTGAGTCTTCCATTGTGTATACTTCATTCAGGTGTCTTGGCGTTTTTTCTAGGACTTGATTCATAAAAATAAGAATTAGTAATACTTTGAATACTAAGCCCTAATGGGCCTAGGTTTAACAGACTAATCTTAGAAGGAGCTTTGTAAAATTGTTATAAAACTGTCAGTTTTCAGCTGGACAACTGTCCAAATAATCCACAAATCTAACTACAGTCCCTAGGCAACTAGTTGACTCAGCAGGTGTTCCAAACACTTAATAGCCACTTTAGCTTGTTAGTAATTCATCACACCATTATCAGATGTGTGTGATTGGCCAAAAAAAAAAAAAAAAAACCAGCAATCGCCCTTATCTGCCACTCATGGATATTCAACAACTTCGGTTTCCTGGGTCAGTCCAGTATCTTCCTTCCCGGCAATGAATAAACACTGCACAATGAACAAACAAAATTCAAGCATGTGAAGTTCTGCTTGCACTGGGGTCACCCACACTCCTAACTCCAGATCGCAGGGGTAATCCGCCTGGAGCTGATCAGCTCTCTGGCCACCAGCCTCAAAACCAAGGTTCACCTGTCTGATGACACCCACCGGCTTATTATGGCATTAGAGGCTGTAAAGGTGGAGAGGGCCCTCATTCCCCTCCCCAGCTCCCAGGGCAGGAAGTGACTCAGCTGTGAACACAGCCCCCTCTACAGAACCCACCAGTGCTCCCCCCGTACCCCGTGCCCCCGTTCTGAGTACAGACGCCGGGTCCTCATGGATCCCGCAGCCGCCCACCTGCCACCCTCACCCCCGGCGAGGAACTCCAGCTGCGTCCGCTCCCCTCCTGCCCCCTCCCCCTGCTTGAGCGACATCTATTGGCTTCCGCACTTTCACAGCACTGCCGGGTAGCGAAACGCAGCGTTTGTGGATAAGCCAAAGCCATTGGGTAGTCACTCCCAACTTAAAAAAGCCTCCCCGTTTACCTTTCATGTCGTGGCGGGAACAGCTTCCCTAGAAACAGAGCTGTGTCGAATCGGCTGTTCCTGATCTAAAAGGCGGGACTTTGAAAAAAAAAAAAAAGTTTGGATCCTTCAAGTCCTACGGGTTTATTTGGTTTTATTTTAGTTCCAACACCTGCTAATTTCCAAAGTGAAGGGTGGGGAATTGTTCTCTTCGAGCATCTAGAACGCTGGCCCAAAGGGCCTTTTCCATGTTGAATCTGGCGCTCTGAATGTCCACGCTCTGCTGAGGCGGGAAGATTTGGAAGGGGCGGGGTAGCTCGGGAGGGTCGTTTAATTACGTGCCTGGGACTTGCGTTGATGTATAGTTTGGATTTTGAAAAAGGTGCCGTTAGCGTGGCGTCGGGCTGGTCGAGAGGGAGGTGAATGTGCGGTTGAGAAACCAAAGGACAGTAAGCGCCTTCTCTCTCCAAACGAGACCTTCCCGCGGGCTGGGCGGCTGGCCCTGGACCGTCTGGCGAGAACATGGCGGCGCCCGGAGCCCGGAGCTGCAGCCTCTCGCGCCTGCTGCCGGCTCAGACCTCGCTGGAGTACGCCCTGCTCGACGCCGTCACCCAGGAGGAGAAGGACAGCCTGGTCTACCAGTATCTGCAGAAGGTGGACGGCTGGGAGAAGGACTTATCCGTGCCCGAGTTCCCGGAAGGTGAGGGGCTGGCTGCGGGGTGGGGACCCCCTGCGGAACCTCCCCTTTATCGGGGAACGGCGCCCTCCCCTGAAGCGGTGGGCGAGGCGGGGTTGCACCGCTGCGCTGGAAAGAGGCTCCTCGCCCTGCCCAGCCTCTGTCCCCGGGCGGCGGCGGCGGCGGAGGGTTTGTGGAGGGCGGGGGCCTGCATCCTCGTCTCGGGGTGCTCCGGCTCTGCCCCGGGCCGTGTGCTAACTCGGTGCACCTTTCCCTGAGTGGTCCGTGGCCCCTGTCGGCAATGAGTCCAGTGTCCCCGCCACCCTCTCCTTTCGTTCTGGGTGTCCAGCATAGTCATCATCTTCGTGCATCATCCTAGGTTACGGATCGCTTCTGAAGGGCCACACACAGTCCTAACCACAAAGGTATTATTTAAGCCTCTCTGCAGACCACTGAGGTGGTCCTATTAGCTCTGTTTTATAGTCGAGAAACTGAGGCACGGGGACAGGGAGCAAGTTGTTCTCCAAGGGGCTCACAACTAAGAGCTGCTGGAGTTGGATTATACAGACGCTCTGCACCTCCCTCGTCGGCCGGTTTCTTAACGGGGTCACACTCCTCCATTCAGAGTTGTGAAACTTGAAATTTAAAAAGTCTGAATCAATTATGGCGCGTCTCCAGGTCTGAATTCTGGGGTGGTGAATGTTTGGGGCATGAGAGAACTGATATTCCCAGCGGTGCTATTTGTGAAGCTCATCTTGCTATCAACTTTACCTTCTTTGGTCGGGACTGGCATTGTTTTGCTGGGTGGTGTTGGCGTGTCTCCTGGCCTGACATTGAGACCACATGTATAGTTAATAGGTTGGCAGTGGCAGGGTTCAGTGTCTCACGGGAGGCCTATTGGAACCTCGCCTCTGATGACAGCCTGTATCTTTCCAAGCCTTTTGCTCTGGCCTTCAAAAGTGCTTGTTTTTTTTCTGTTATTAATCCTATATTGGACTTGAATTAGTGTGGAATTCTGTCAAAAGAATTGGGTGCATTAGTGCTTATCCCATCTAAGAAACTTTTTAGAAGTTTATATACATATTGTTGTTTAGTCACTAAGTTGTGTTCAACTCTTTGTGACTCCATGAACTGCAGCATGCTAGGCTTTCCTGCCCTTCACTTACTGGAGTTTGCTCAAATTAATCTCATTGAGTTGGTGATACTGTCTGTCAGGACTGCTGGGAGGTCCCCCCGCCCCTCCATCACCCTTGCAAAACTTATATGCTCCTGCTAGGATCCCCTTTCCCCTTGCAAAGGTCCCATCCCTTCTTGCGGAACTGCATACCTCTGCAAAAGGCCGATAAGGAGGGAGACTATGTGTTTGCTGAAAATAACCCCCATTACAATGGAGCTGTTGACATACATCCTGCTGATTCAGCGCTCCCAGTTCCTAATTCTGAGGAACTGATTCTGATCCCCTGGTGGGATTCTTAACCCACCGAAGATTTTCCCCCTCCCAAAGCCTCAGATATATAACCTCTGTTGTTAAGCTTACCAGGTGCTGTTCTCCCTTCTCCAGACAGCCCAGCGGTTCGTCTGAATAAACTCTGTTTTATAGTCGAGAAACTGAGGCACGGGGACAGGGAGCAAGTTGTTCTCCAAGGGGCTCACAACTAAGAGCTGCTGGAGTTGGATTATACAGACGCTCTGCACCTCCCTCGTCGGCCGGTTTCTTAACGGGGTCACACTCCTCCATTCAGAGTTGTGAAACTTGAAATTTAAAAAGTCTGAATCAATTATGGCGCGTCTCCAGGTCTGAATTCTGGGGTGGTGAATGTTTGGGGCATGAGAGAACTGATATTCCCAGCGGTGCTATTTGTGAAGCTCATCTTGCTATCAACTTTACCTTCTTTGGTCGGGACTGGCATTGTTTTGCTGGGTGGTGTTGGCGTGTCTCCTGGCCTGACATTGAGACCACATGTATAGTTAATAGGTTGGCAGTGGCAGGGTTCAGTGTCTCACGGGAGGCCTATTGGAACCTCGCCTCTGATGACAGCCTGTATCTTTCCAAGCCTTTTGCTCTGGCCTTCAAAAGTGCTTGTTTTTTTTCTGTTATTAATCCTATATTGGACTTGAATTAGTGTGGAATTCTGTCAAAAGAATTGGGTGCATTAGTGCTTATCCCATCTAAGAAACTTTTTAGAAGTTTATATACATATTGTTGTTTAGTCACTAAGTTGTGTTCAACTCTTTGTGACTCCATGAACTGCAGCATGCTAGGCTTTCCTGCCCTTCACTTACTGGAGTTTGCTCAAATTAATCTCATTGAGTTGGTGATACTGTCTGTCAGGACTGCTGGGAGGTCCCCCCGCCCCTCCATCACCCTTGCAAAACTTATATGCTCCTGCTAGGATCCCCTTTCCCCTTGCAAAGGTCCCATCCCTTCTTGCGGAACTGCATACCTCTGCAAAAGGCCGATAAGGAGGGAGACTATGTGTTTGCTGAAAATAACCCCCATTACAATGGAGCTGTTGACATACATCCTGCTGATTCAGCGCTCCCAGTTCCTAATTCTGAGGAACTGATTCTGATCCCCTGGTGGGATTCTTAACCCACCGAAGATTTTCCCCCTCCCAAAGCCTCAGATATATAACCTCTGTTGTTAAGCTTACCAGGTGCTGTTCTCCCTTCTCCAGACAGCCCAGCGGTTCGTCTGAATAAACTCTGTTTACTTCAGCAAGTTTGGCTGTCTTTTCATTCCTGATCCCCATCTCCCTCGTTTCTGATCCCCTCTATCGCAAACCTTACACTGTCTACCCATCTCATCCTCTGCAGCGGTCTTCTCCTTTTTTCTTCAGTCTTTCCCAACATCAGTGTCTTTACCAGTGAGCCAACTCTTCATACCAGGTCTCCAAAGTATTGGAGCTTCGGTATCTGCTCTTCCAATGAATATTCAGCATTGATTTCCTTTGGGATTGACTGGTCTGATCTTTTTGTACAAGGGGCTCTCGAGTCTTCTTCAGCACCACTGTTACACAGCGTCAGCTCTCACATCTGTACGCGACTGCTGGAAAACCATAGCTTTGACTATACAAACCTTTGTTAGCAAAGTGATGCCTTTGCTTTTTGATATGCTGTCAGGGTTTGTCATAGCTTTCCTTCCATGGAACATGCACCTTTTTTAATTTTTATTTTATTTTTTGGTGGCTTCTATTGATCTTTCATCTATTTATCTTTGTTCTTTGGCCTGTATGGGCCTCTCATCACAGTGGCCTCTCTCGCTGCAGAGCACTGGCTCCAGGCGCATGTGCTCCAGAGCTCAGGCTTGGTAATTGGACACATCGGTCCAGCTGCTCTGCAGCATGTGGGATCATTCCAGGCCAGGGATTGAACCGGCACCCCTTGCACTGCAAGGCGGTATCCTTACCCACTGGACCACCAGGGAAGCCCGCAGCATGCATGTATCTTTTAATTTCATGGCTGTAGTCACTGTCCACAGTGATTCTGGAGCCCAGGAAAAGAAAAGAAAATCGGTCGGTCACTGCTTCCACTTTTCCCCTTTTCTATTTGCCATGTAGTGATGGGACTGGATCATGTAACAGACCATGATCTTCATTTTTTTGAATGTTGAGTTTTTATTTATTTCTTTGTTTATGGCTATTCTGGGTTTTCACTGCTGCCTCAGGCTCTACTCTAGTTGCAGGGAGTGGGGGCTACTCTTTAGTTGAGGTGAGCAGGTTTCCTGTTGCAGTGACTTCTCTTATTGTGCAACTTGGGCTCTAGGGCACATGCGCTTCAGTAATTGCGGCCCATGGGCTCAGTTGTTGCGGCTCCGAGGCTCTAGAACATAGGTTCAGTAGTTGTGGCTCAAGGGCTTAACTGCTCTGCAGCACGTGGGATCCTCCCAGATCAGGGATCGAACTTGTGTCCCTGCATTGGCAAGGGAACTCTTTACCGCTGAGCTACCAGGAAAGCCCCGAATGTTGAGTTTTAAGCCAGTGTTTTCACTCTCTTATTTCACCCTCATCAAGAAGCTCTTTAGTTCCTCTTCACTTTCTGCTAATGGAGTGGTGTCATCAGCATACCTGAAGTTGTTGATATTTTCCTGGGCAATCTTGATTCCAGCTTGTGCTTCATCCAGCCCAGTGTTTCACATGATATACCCTGCATGTAAGTTAAATAAACAGGATGACATTATACAGCCTTATCATACTCCTTTCCCGATTTTGAACCAATCAGTTGTTCCATGTCAGTTGTCCCAATTTTGAACCAATCAGTTGTTCCATGTCATTCTTACTGTTGCTTTTTGACTTGCATCCAGGTTTCTCAGGTGACACAAGGTGGTCTGGTATTCCTCCCTCTTTCAGAATTTTCCATGGTTTGTTGTGGTCCACACAGTCAGAGGCTTTAGTGTAGTCAATGAAGCAAAAAAAAATGTCTGGAATTCCCTTGCTGTATCTGTGATTGAACAAATGTTGGTAAATTGATCCCCTATTCCTCTGTCTTTTTTAAACCCAGCTTGTGCATCTGGAAGTTCTTGGTTCACACACTCCTGAAGCCTATCTTGAAGTATATTGAACATAACCTTAGTAGCATGTGAAATGAGCACAATTATCTGGTAGTTTGAGCATTCTTCGGCACTGCCCTTCTTTGGAAGTGGAATGTAAACTAATCTTTTCCAGTCCTGTGGCCACTGCTGCGTTTTCCAAATTTGCTGATGTATTGAGTGCAGCACTTTAACAGCATCATCTTTTAGAATTTTAAATGGCTTAGCTGGAATTCCATCACCTCCACTAGCTTTGTTTGTAATAATGCTTCCTAAGGCCCACTTGACTTCACACTCCAGGGTATCTGGCTCTAGGTGAGTTACACATCATGCTTCTTCCCAATGAACATGAACAATATAAAAAGGCACCCCCAGCCCAGAAGATGTCCAATATGCTACTGGGAAAAAACAGGTGGTAATTATTAATAGCTCCAGAAACAATGGAGCAGCTGAGCCAAAGTGAAAATGACGCTCAGCTGAGGATGTATCTGGTGGTGAAAGTAAAGGCCGATTTTGTAAAGAACAGTATTGCATAGGAACCTGGAAAACCATGAATCAAAGTAAATTGGACGTGGTCAAGCAGGAGACGGCAAGAGTAAATATCGACATCTTAGGAATCAGTGAACTAAAAGGGATGGGAATGGGCACATTTAATTCAGATGGCCATTATATCTGCTACTGTGGGCAAGAATCCCTTAGAAGAAATGGAGTAGCCCTCATAGTCAGCCAGAGTCTGAAATGCAATACCTGGGTGCAGTCTCAGAAACAACAAAATAATCGGGATTTGTTTCCAAGGCAAACTATTCAGCATCACAGTAATCCAGGTCTATGTCCCAACAACTTATGCAGAAGAAGATGAAGTTGACTGATTCTTTGAAGACCTGTTTACAAGACCCACTTAGAACTAAAATTAAAAAAAAAAAAATGCTGTCCTTTGCATCATAGGGAATTGAAATGCAAAAGTAGGAAGTCAAGAGATAACTGGACTAACAGGCAAGTTTGGCTTTTAGAGTACAAAATGAAGCAGGGAAAAGGTTAACAGTTTTGCCAGGGGAACATGCTGGTCACAGCAAACACCCTCTTCCAACAACACAAGAGATGACTCTACACGTGGACATCACCAACTTGTCATTACCAGAATCAACTATGTATATTACACTGTCATAAAGCAGCAGGCCAGCAGCTAGGATTTGGCCCTATGCTTTTATTTTCTTGTTGGTATTTACAGTGAGTGTATTTTATTACCATGAGATTTGATCTCCATGACTCATACATAATATAATAACAAAATACTCAGACTGTGTATTTAACATAATTACTGAGGAGATGACTAGATAGGAGGCTTTTCTTGGTTTCACAATTACAGTAATGAAGAAGTCATAAATATAACTCTCTCAAAAGCACTGTATTTTGTTCATTTCTTAAACACGTTTTATGGGAAACACTGTGGTATGAAGGAAGGATTCAGACAGACCTGGAATTAAATCCCAGTTACTCCGTTAATTGTAGGATCTTGAGCAAGTCACTTGACTTCTCCAAGCCTTACTTTCCTCACTTTAAAATGGAACTGGTATTTACTTTTCAGGTTTATTATACAGATTGGAAGTAATGTATCTAAAACTCTTACTTCATAGGAGAGCTTGGGAAATGTTAGCAGCTACTATATTCATTGTAATTATTCTTGTTATAAAATACATTGTTATTATGTCTGGTTAAGCACCTAGCTTAATAATTGACATATAATAATACTTTCCCTACTTCCCCTAAGTCACTGGATTACTTACAGAAAATATTTCAGAGAAATTCCTAAATACTGTGAAATGAGGGGATATGAAATATACATTAATTTGTTTGAAGTTCTCTATGGTCATGTGATCTGATATATAGTTAACATTTTATTGAAGTGGATAATTAAGGTCTTACTGTACTCTGAAACCTCACTAGGTTGGACTAATTGGCAGAAAGACTAATTTGATTTGCAGATCTTTTTTTTGTTTAGAGTTTTGTTTTGAATAACTCAGTTGCCGTTGTTAGCTGTTATTATTCACTTGTTTGACCCAACTTTGGCTTTCAGATTCTATAAAATATTTCCCAGCTTCAAGTTATAATTGTTCTAGTAGCTACATTTATTTACCTACAAGCAACAAACTCATTATCTTTCTTTTTCTTAAATCGGTTAAACAGAGATGCTGTGCTTTAATCCACTTTTTAACAGAATTTTTCTCATAGTATGTCATTAAAATTGCAAGTCATGGTCTATTAATTATAAATTCCAATTTACAAAAGCACAGATTAATGAGAGTATTTTTCTTCTCTTTGGAGGAAAGGGAACATGGTCTTCATCAGTATTAACAATGCTTTCATGGAATCTGTAATAATAACTGTGTTTTGCTTAACTTTGCATTTTAAATATTTTGTATTTAAGGTCTCATTTGAATCCAGAGCTTTTCAGTTCTTTCTCTTAATGAAATTGGCTTAGGTATTTTGAATGTTTATCCTTAAAGTCTAACACTGTTCCTTTTTGATATTTAGTCTACTCTGAAGGTTAACCTTCATTGTCAGTAGCCTGTTTGTACCTAATCATGTACTTAAGTCCTTTTAATATTGATATTTCCTAAATATATGTGGCTCTTCCTTTCACACACAAACTAATATGTTATTTCTGAAAGAATTTAGTAACTTTCGTACTCTACTTGCAGACAGCCTCATAGTAGTAGTTTTCCATATTGTATGTTCCCACTCTCTTCCTGTCCCTGCATCTCTTCTTAGAAATAATAATGGTTCATATTTTAATAAAAAGTTTTAGATAAATTATCTTGCTGTTTCCTTTAATCATTATTTTGTGTAAATTTCAGGATTAGAATGGCTGAACACAGAAGAACCTATTTCTATCTACAAGGATCTTTGTGGAAAAGTGGTCGTCCTTGATTTCTTCACCTACTGCTGCATAAACTGTATTCACCTGTTGCCTGATCTCCATGCATTAGAGCACACATACTCTGATAAAGGTAACTGCCCTTTAACTGGTTTCTCACAGACTGTCCTGGCATAGACACTGGCGAGTAGCTGACTCATTTTGCTCCCTCGAGAATGCACATTTGGCAAGACTTCAGTGATTCTAAAAGTAATTTCTAATCTATGAATTAATAGCTCCATTTTCTTTTTCATGAAGAGTTAAACTTAGTGATAATGGTTTGTCTTCTTAAAAAGAACTGGCATATACTATATGGTTTTTCTTTAAAGATAGGATATAGTTTACTTTGTCATGATTAGATATTTTAAAAAGGTCATTTTGTATATCTGGACTTACCTAAATTTGTTCTATGGAAAAAGAGAGAAAGTGAAACATGTGACTAATTTTATACTGCTCTCACTATGATAAAAAGGTTTAAAGTTCTTATTAGGAGATACAATTAGGCTTTCTTTAATTTCAGATGACATAGGGCTACTAATATTTTAGAAGACAAAAATATTATAACATACTTTTTCTTTGACTCTCTTTTATTTATTTATAAAGGTTAAGCTTTTCCAGTGGACGCTAGGAAATCCTTTTTTGTTATATTACAAATTCTGAAAATATAAGAGACTATACTTAGTGTTTTCTTTAGAACTTTTTTTTTTAGATATTGTTTCTTGATTGCTTTCTATAGAGAACACACGGGGTAAATGAAACTAATTAAAGGTTCCATTTAATTAGGCTTAAATTAATTGAAACTGTTCTCTTTGCAGTGACTAAAAAGAAATGGTCACTGATTTTGTGAGAATAAAAACAAGAGTAGAGTATACATGTACAAAAATGAAGAATATCTTGAAACTTAGTTTAAAAAAAGGAGTGTTGAATAAAATCTTCCGCACAAGTGAAATTCCGATGCTATTAAATTGTAATAGACTGCATTGAAACTGTCAATGAGATTTATCAAATATAAATATCAAATATTCCCAATAGCTAAATCATGTTTTTACAAATTCATCTATATTGAAGAAATGTGAACATTTCATTACCTCCTAGGTTTTCAGTGCTGTGTGTCTTATTCAAGTCCATGTAATAAATACATGTATTGAGTGTGTATTATGTGCAGAATACTGTAACAGCTAAGGAAATATGTAACAGAGTTGAATTAAAGTAGTGTGGAACACGGAGAAAGGAGTAACTCACTTTGCCTAAAAGCTTTGGAAAATATTTCTCAGAAGAGACAGTTACGTTGGAACTTGAAAAATGAGCAGGAGTACATCTGAAAATGAGAAATGGGCCGGAGGAACACTGCTGGCTGAGGAAGTGACAGGAAAAGACGCAGGGAAGCACAGAAGAGGAGGCACGGGCAGTGGGAAATCATTCACTGCGGCCAGACTGTGGGCTCCTTGGAGCAGTGGAAGGAGCAGAGGATGGATGAGGTTCACACTGTTTATGGAGGGCTTTATATACCTTCTTAATAGTTAGTGGACTTTTTCATCCATTGAAGATGCAGAGATGTTTCAGGTTGTTTTTATGTGTTTAATGGGAGGATGGCAGTAAGTTTGTGTTTCAAAATAGCACTTACAGACTGGGTTAAAAATCCCAAAGTTGGGGCTTCCCCTGGTGGTCCAGTGGGTAAGGACACCGCCTTGCAGTGCAAGGGGCGCCGGTTTGAGCCCTGGCCTGGGAAGATCCCACGTGCTGCGGAGCGGCTGGACTGATGTGTCCAATTACCGAGCCCGAGCTCTGGAGCACATGCGCCCAGAGCCGGCACTCTACAATGACAGACGCCACCGCGATGGGAGGCCCACAGGAGCCAAAGAACAAAGACAGATGAACATAGAGAAACCAAAGACCAATAGAAGTGGCCCGCCTGCTCCCCTCCCTCCCCAACCTGACCCCCGCCCAAAATAAATAAAAAAAAAATCCCAAAGTTAACCATTTCCTACTTAAGGTCACCCCTAAGAGATGTTCGATTAATTAAGTTGATTAACCCCATATCTGAAGCAAATTCAGTGCCTTCTTAGAACGATCATTATAATCTTTACAGCAAGTTCTTTACAGTTAACTGAAAATATTTTATAAGACGTGACAAAAAAATAACTTCTGAAAAGTAAAATATTTTAAAGTGGTTTCAACATTGTAATTTCAGAGAAACATTACTTTAGTAATATGCTACTGTGTTAAACTTCTGGTATCTTAGAGTGTTTTACGTTGCCTAGAAGATAAGTTCAGTTTATATTCTCAAAAATTGGCATACTCAGAATTACCATATGAAAGTTCAACAAGCTGTCAGTAAATTAATTTGCTTTCTTGCTGCTAAGTGTCTTTTTTTAAAACAATGTTATTGGAGCATAAATGATTTACAATGTTGTGTTAGTTTCAACACAACAAAGTGAATCATATATATATATAGCCATTCTTTTTCAGATTCTTTTCTCATATAGATTATGTTATTACAGAATATTGAGTAGAATTCCCTATATGATGGTTAGTTATCTATTTTACATATAGTAGTGTGTATATGTTAATTCTAGTCTCCTAATTTATCATGGGCTGTGTCGTGTCTCAGTACTATCTCATATATTTCTGAATGTATCTGCAGCAGTGTTATTTATGTCCTTGAAGAGACATTCAGCAGCCTGTTTTTATTCCCTGGAATATTCAGTTCATTTTATCAGTAAGCCAAAAATGCTCGGCTGAGTGAGGGAAGTGCATTTTAATTCAAAAAACACTCTGAAAGAGGGCCAATTTAATACTCAGTCTCCTTCCTCTTTAAAACAGCTTTTAAAATCAGATTTGTAATGGTGACCAGTCTAACTTTCACAATAGCATAAAAGAATTTATAAATATCAAAGATCTAAGGCAAAAGTAAAAAGATGCTTGATAATAATGAATGGTTCTGATGTTCAAACTTTTTTTTTTAAACCTTTATTTTACTTTTAACTTTTACAGAGTTTTGTTGTTTACAGACATGCATGTTCCCAGATCAGTCACATGTATATCCCCCCCTTCCCACCCCTCCCAACCATCACACAGCACCCCTGAAGGATCCCCTTTTCTCACATAGCAATGACTAGAGCTATTTTCTTCAGTTATGATAGTACAGGCCTTCATGCTACTTCCTTTACGCCTCCCACCCTGTTCCTTCCCAACAATGTCCATATGTCCACTGTCCATGTCTGTCTTTCCGTTGCTTCACTGCATGCGCCATCATCACCATCCTGCTAGATTCCATATATATGTGTTAATATACTGTATTTGTCCTTCTCTTTCTGACTGACTTCACTTTTGATGATATGTTCTAGATCTAGCCACCTCATTAGGTCTGATTCTTCTGCATTTCTCTTTACAGCTGTGTAGTATTCCATTGTATATATGTACCAGAGCTTTTGGATCCATTCGTTCGTCGATGGACATCTAGGTTGCTTCCATGTTCTAGCTATTATATAGAGAGCTGCAATGAACATTGGGGTACAGGTGCTTCTTTCAGATTTGATTTCATCAGGGTATCAGCCTAAGAGTGGGATTGCTGGGTCGTATGGTGCTTCTATTTTTAGTTTTTTTTTTATTATTATTTTTATTATTATTTATTTATTTATTTATTTTTGTACATGTATGTTCCCAGATCATTCATACGCATATCCCTTGACCCTCCCCCCACCCAGTTCCCCCTCCCGTCCCTCCAGACCATCGCTCCAAGTGGTTGTAGGGCTGTGTCGTGTCTCAGTACTATCTCATATATTTCTGAATGTATCTGCAGCAGTGTTATTTATGTCCTTGAAGAGACATTCAGCAGCCTGTTTTATTCCCTGGAATATTCAGTTCATTTTATCAGTAAGCCAAAAATGCTCGGCTGAGTGAGGGAAGTGCATTTTAATTCAAAAAACACTCTGAAAGAGGGCCAATTTAATACTCAGTCTCCTTCCTCTTTAAAACAGCTTTTAAAATCAGATTTGTAATGGTGACCAGTCTAACTTTCACAATAGCATAAAAGAATTTATAAATATCAAAGATCTAAGGCAAAAGTAAAAAGATGCTTGATAATAATGAATGGTTCTGATGTTCAAACTTTTTTTTTTAAACCTTTATTTTACTTTTAACTTTTACAGAGTTTTGTTGTTTACAGACATGCATGTTCCCAGATCAGTCACATGTATATCCCCCCCTTCCCCCCCCTCCCAACCATCACACAGCACCCCTGAAGGATCCCCTTTTCTCACATAGCAATGACTAGAGCTATTTTCTTCAGTTATGATAGTACAGGCCTTCATGCTACTTCCTTTACGCCTCCCACCCTGTTCCTTCCCAACAATGTCCATATGTCCACTGTCCATGTCTGTCTTTCCGTTGCTTCACTGCATGCGCCATCATCACCATCCTGCTAGATTCCATATATATGTGTTAATATACTGTATTTGTCCTTCTCTTTCTGACTGACTTCACTTTTGATGATATGTTCTAGATCTAGCCACCTCATTAGGTCTGATTCTTCTGCATTTCTCTTTACAGCTGTGTAGTATTCCATTGTATATATGTACCAGAGCTTTTGGATCCATTCGTTCGTCGATGGACATCTAGGTTGCTTCCATGTTCTAGCTATTATATAGAGAGCTGCAATGAACATTGGGGTACAGGTGCTTCTTTCAGATTTGATTTCATCAGGGTATCAGCCTAAGAGTGGGATTGCTGGGTCGTATGGTGCTTCTATTTTTAGTTTTTTTTTTATTATTATTTTTATTATTATTTATTTATTTATTTATTTTTGTACATGTATGTTCCCAGATCATTCATACGCATATCCCTTGACCCTCCCCCCACCCAGTTCCCCCCCTCCCATCCCTCCAGACCATCGCTCCAAGTGGTTGTAGGTACTCCTATTCCCCTAGCACAATGACAATTGCTATCTTTTCTACACATGACAGTATAGGTTTCCATGTTACTCCCTCCCACTGTTCGGTCTCCACAATGTCTTTATGTCTATTCTCTGTTTTTTCATGAGTTCACTGCGCGTGTTATCATGACCATCTTACTAGGTCCCATATATATGAGTTAGTATACTATACTTGTCTTTCTCTTTTTGACTTACTTCACTTTTTATGATAGGTTCTAGAGCCAGCCACCTCATTAGGACTGAGTCTTCTGCATTTCTTTTAACAGCTGAGTAGTATTCCATTGTATATATGTACCAGAGCTTCTGGATCCATTCATTTGTCAATGGACATCTAGGTTGCTTCCATGTTCTGGCTATTGTATAGAGAGCTGCAATGAACACTGGGGTACAGGTGCCTCTTTCATTTTTGATTTCATCAGGATATAGGCCTAATAGTGGGATTGCTGGGTCATAGGGTGCTTCTATTTTTAGTTTTTTAAGGAATCTCCATATTGTCTTCCATAGAGGTTGTATTAATTTACATTCCCACCAGCAATGCAAGAGGGTTCCCTTTTCTCCACACCCTCTCTAGCATTTATTGTCTGCAGATTTTTTGATGACGGCCATTCTGACAGGTGTGAGGTGATATCTCATTGTAGTTTTGATTTGCATTTCTCTAATTATTAGTGAAGTTGAGCATTGCTTCATGTGCTTTTGGGCCATCTGTATGTCCTTTTTGGAGAGGTGTCTGTTTAGGTCCTTTTCCTCTTTTTTGATTGGGTTGTTCGTTTTTCCTGTGCTGAGTTGTCTGAATTGCTTGTAGATTTTGGAGATTAATTCTTTGTCTGTTTCATTTGCTATGATTTTCTCCCATTCTGTGGGCTGTCTGTTCAGCTTTTTTGTGATTTCTTTTGCTGTACAAAAGCTTTTAAGTTTCAGGAGGTCCCACGTGGTCATTTTTCTTTTCAGTTCCACTATTCTAGTAGATGGGTCAGAGAAGATCTTGCTTTGATTTATGTCCTTGAGGGTTTTGCCTATATTCTCTACAAGTTTGATGGTTTCTGGTCTTACATTTAGGTCTTTAATCCATTTTGAGTTGATCTTTGTGTATGGTGTCAGGGAATGTTCCAACTTCATTTTTTTGCATGTAGCTGTCCAATTTTCCCAGCACCATTTGTTGAAGAGGCTGTCTTTGTCCCATTTTATAGTTTCGCCTCCTTTGTCAAAAATAAGGTACCCATAGGTGCGTGGCTTTATCTCTGAGTTCTCGATCTTGTTCCATTGATCTATAGTTCTGTTTTTGTGCCAGTACCATACTGTCTTGATAACTGTTGCTTTGTAGTAGAGTCTGAAGTTGGGGAGGCTGATCCCTCCAGCTCCATTCTTCTTCCTCAGGATTGCTTTGGCTATTCGAGGTCTTTTGTGTTTCCATATGAACTATGTTATTCTTTGGTCTAGTTCTGTGAAGAATGTCATTGGAAGTTTGATAGGGATCGCATTGAATCGATAGATGACATATGGTAGTATGGTCATTTTCACAATATTGATTCTTCCGACCCAGGAACATGGAATATCTCTCCATCTGTTTAAGTCTTCTCTAATGTCTGTCATGAGTGTCTTGTAATTTTCTGTGTACAATTCTTTTGTTTCTTTGGGTAGGTTTATTCCTAGATATTTGATTCTTTTGGTTGCGATGATGAAGGGATTGTCTCTTTGATTTTGTTTTCTGATTTTTCATTGTTTGTGTATAGGAATGCCAGTGATTTCTGTATATTGATTTTGTATGTGTGACTTTGCTGAATTCACTGATTAACTCTAGTAGTTTTGTAATAGTGTCTTTGGGATTTTCTATGTATAATATCATGTCATCTGCAAATAGAGTTTGACTTCTTCCTTTCCAATCTGGATTCCTTTGATTTCTTTCTCTTCTCTTATTGCTGTTGCTAGAACTTCCAGGACTATGTTGAATAAGAGTGGTGAAAGTGGACACCCTTGTCTTGTTCCTGATCTTAGAGGAAATGCTTTGAGTTTTTCACCATTGAGGATAATGTTCGCTGTGGGCTTCTCATAGATGGCTTTCACTATGTTGAGATAGGTTCCTTCTATGCCATTTTTTGAAGAGTTTTTATCATAAATGGATGCTGTACTTTGTTGAAAGCTTTTTCTACATCTATTGAGATGATTATGTGATTTTTGTCTCTCAATTTGTTGATATGGTGTATCACACTGATTGATTTGCGGATGTTGAAGAATCCTTGCATGCCTGGGATGAACCCAACTTGATCATGATGTATGAGCTTTTTGATGTGTTGTTGAATTCTGTTTGCTAGTATTTTGTTGAGGATTTTGGTGTCTAGGTCCATCAGTGAAATTGGCCTATAATTTTCTTTTTTTGTGTTGTCTTTGCCTGGCTTTGGTATCAGGGTGATGGTGGCCTCATAGAATGTGTTTGGAAGTGTTCCTTCCTGTGCAATTGTTTGGAAGAGTTTTAGAAGGACAGGCATTAGCTCTTCTTTAAATGTTTGGTAGAATTTGGCTGTGAAACCATCTGGCCCTGGGCTTTTATTTTTGGGTAGATTTTTTATCACAAGGTCGATTTCTGAGCTTGTGATTTGCTTGTTCAAAGTTTTTGTTTCTTCCTGGTTCAATCTTGGGAGATTAATCTTCCCCAAGAAACTGTCCATTTCTTCCAGGTTGTCCAGTTTGTTGTCG
Organism: Tragulus kanchil; assembly: GCA_022376925.1. NCBI lineage: Eukaryota > Metazoa > Chordata > Mammalia > Artiodactyla > Tragulidae > Tragulus > Tragulus kanchil. The sequence goes on along the minus strand of JAIOJX010000005.1, from coordinate 126,181,101 downwards.
TAGAGTTGTTCATAATATTCCCTTATAATCCTTTGGATTTCTGCATTATCTGTTGTAATCTCTCCTTTTTCATTTTTGATTTTGGTGATCTGGTTCTTCTCTCTCTTTTTCTTGATGAGTCTGATCAGTGGCTTGTCGATTTTATTTACCTTTTCGAAGAACCAGCTTTTTGTTTTATTTATCTTTACTATTGTTTCTTTCGTTTCTTTATCATTTATTTCTGCTCTGATCTTTATGATTTCCCTTCTTCTGCTTGCTTTGGGGTGTTTTTGTTCTTCTTTCTCCAGTTGTTTTAAGCGTAAGGTTAGGTCGTCTGTTTGAGATTTTCCTAGTTTCTTGAGGGAGGATTGAATTGCTATAAACTTCCTCTTAGAACTGCTTTGAGTTTTCACCATTGAGGATAATGTTCGCTGTGGGCTTCTCATAGATGGCTTTCACTATGTTGAGATAGGTTCCTTCTATGCCATTTTTTGAAGAGTTTTTATCATAAATGGATGCTGTACTTTGTTGAAAGCTTTTTCTACATCTATTGAGATGATTATGTGATTTTTGTCTCTCAATTTGTTGATATGGTGTATCACACTGATTGATTTGCGGATGTTGAAGAATCCTTGCATGCCTGGGATGAACCCAACTTGATCATGATGTATGAGCTTTTTGATGTGTTGTTGAATTCTGTTTGCTAGTATTTTGTTGAGGATTTTGGTGTCTAGGTCCATCAGTGAAATTGGCCTATAATTTTCTTTTTTTGTGTTGTCTTTGCCTGGCTTTGGTATCAGGGTGATGGTGGCCTCATAGAATGTGTTTGGAAGTGTTCCTTCCTGTGCAATTGTTTGGAAGAGTTTTAGAAGGACAGGCATTAGCTCTTCTTTAAATGTTTGGTAGAATTTGGCTGTGAAACCATCTGGCCCTGGGCTTTTATTTTTGGGTAGATTTTTTATCACAAGGTCGATTTCTGAGCTTGTGATTTGCTTGTTCAAAGTTTTTGTTTCTTCCTGGTTCAATCTTGGGAGATTAATCTTCCCCAAGAAACTGTCCATTTCTTCCAGGTTGTCCAGTTTGTTGTCGTAGAGTTGTTCATAATATTCCCTTATAATCCTTTGGATTTCTGCATTATCTGTTGTAATCTCTCCTTTTTCATTTTTGATTTTGGTGATCTGGTTCTTCTCTCTCTTTTTCTTGATGAGTCTGATCAGTGGCTTGTCGATTTTATTTACCTTTTCGAAGAACCAGCTTTTTGTTTTATTTATCTTTACTATTGTTTCTTTCGTTTCTTTATCATTTATTTCTGCTCTGATCTTTATGATTTCCCTTCTTCTGCTTGCTTTGGGGTGTTTTTGTTCTTCTTTCTCCAGTTGTTTTAAGCGTAAGGTTAGGTCGTCTGTTTGAGATTTTCCTAGTTTCTTGAGGGAGGATTGAATTGCTATAAACTTCCCTCTTAGAACTGCTTTTGCAGTATCCCATAGGTTTTGCACTGTCGTGTGTTCATTGTCGGTTTCCTCTAGGAATTGTTTTATTTCTCCTTTGATTTGCCTGGTAATCAGTTGGTTTTTTAGGTATGTGTTGTTTAATCTCCATGTGTTTGTGTTTTTAGCGGTATTTTTCCTGTAGTTGAGCTCTAGTCTCATTGCATTGTGGTCCGAGAAGATGGTTGATATAATTTCAGTTTTCTTGAATTGACTGAGGTTTGATTTGTGGCCCAAGAGGTGGTCTATCCTGGAGAATGTTCCATGAGCACTTGAGAAGAAAGTGTATTCTGCTTTAGGATGGAAAGTCCTAAAGATATCAATGAGGTCCATTTCTTCTCGTGTGGCATTTAAGGCTTGTGTTTCTTTATTAATTTTCTGTTTGGATGATCTGTCCATTGGTGTGAGAGGAGTGTTAAAGTCTCCTACTATGATTGTGTTAGTGTCGATGTCGTTTTCTATGTCTGAAAGTGTTTGTCTTATGTATTGGGGTGCTCCTGTGTTGGGTGCATAGATATTTATGATTGTTATGTCTTCCTCTTGGATCGATTCCTTGATCATTATGTAGTGTCCTGCCTTGTCTCTTCTAATCTTCTTTATTTTGAGGTCTGTTTTGTCTGATATGAGGATTGCTACTGCAGCTTTCTTTTGATTTCCATTTGCATGGAATATCTTTTTCCAGCCTCTCACTTTCAGTCTATGAGTGTCTCTAGGTCTGAATGAGTTTCCTGGAGGCAGCATATGTATGGGTCGTGTTTTGAATCCATTCAGCCACTCTGTGTCTTTTGGTTGGGGCATTTAGTCCATTGACATTCAAAGTAATTATTGATACAATGATCATATTGTCATCTTCTTAGTTGTTATGATGGGTTTGTTTCATGGATCTTCTCGTTTTATACTTGTTGTCTATATAAGTCCCTTTAACACTTGTTGTAAGGCTGGTTTGGTGTGGCTAAATTCTTTTAATTTTTGCTTATCTGTAAAGCTTTTGATTTCTGCATCAATTTTGAAGGAGATCCTTGCAGGGTAGAGGATTCTTGGTTGCAGATTATTCTGCTTCAGCCTTTTAAATGTGTCCTGCCATTGCCTTCTGACCTGCAGAGTTTCCGTTGAAAGATCAGCTGTTAAACGTATGGGCTTTCCCTTGTATGTCACTAGTTGCTTTTCCCTTGCTGCTTTGAGAATTCTGTCCTTCTGTTTAATTTGTGTTAGCTTCATTAATATGTGTCTTGGTGTGTTTCTTCTTGGGTTTATTCTGTATCATACTCTTTGCACTTCTTGGACTTGATTGACTATTTCTTTTGCCATGTTGGGGAAATTTTCAACTATAATCTCTTCCAAAATTTTCTCATAGCCTTTCTTTTTTTCTTCTTCTTCTGGAACCCCTATAATTCGAATATAGGTGCGTTTGATGTTATCCCAGAGGTCTCTGAGGCTATCCTCTGCTCTTTTCATTCTTTGAGCTAGATTCTGTTTTCCAGCAGTTACTTCCTCCATTCTATCTTCCAGCTCACTTATCCGGTCTTCTGTCTCAGATACTCTGCTCTTGATTCCTTCTGCAGTGTTTTTCAGTTCAGCAATTGAGTTGTTTGTCTCTGTTACTTTTTTGGTAAGTTCTTGTATTTCTTTATTCAGTGTGTTAGTTGTGTCTCGCAATTTCTCTAACATTCTGTTTTCAGTGTCTTTGATCATCTTTACTATCATTCTTCTGAAATCACTTTCAGAAATTTTGTCCAAATTCTCTTCATTGATTTGATCTTGTGTGTTTGTAGATTGTTCCTTCACTTGTGTGGTATTTCTCTGGCGTTTCATTGTTATTATTAATTTTTTAACTAACAATGTTTGGGATTTCCTTTTCCCAGACCTTGAGTTACGTCTGTTGGTGTTTGTTGTTTGGAGGGGGCTTCTTATTCTGGGTGATGCTGGTGGTTGGGTGATGTCAGGACTTGCATATAAGTGATTACCTTTGTTGGTGTTCTCACTTGTATACTGCTCTCTAGTGTTAGGCGTTCTCTAGTATTGTAGTGTTTTGGAGTCAGTGCTCCCTCCCTAAAGCCCCGGGGCTTGTTGCCTGACCAGGGAATGAAGATTTCACGGCTGGTTTGTTATGGCATTAAATGATAACAAAACATATATATGCAAATGAGAAACAGAAGGTATACCTTTGACAAATGGCAGTTAAAATATTATGCAAATACTATCTAGCGTATTGAATTATACAGACAAATATATACAGCTGTAACATAACCCAAGCATTCCAACCAAAAATACAGTACGTTAGCATGGCGAATAAAGAAAACCAAGAATGATATCTACCAGTTAATAACCAAACTAAGTAGAGCACCAATTGGAGAATAATGTTAGAGCAGGGTCCCCATTGGGGATAAGGCAATGAGGACAGAACAGTCTAAGAAATATGGTGGGAAAAGGGAAAAAGAGAAAGGGAGGATAGAAGAGAAATATAGAATGATACTGCAAAGTTAAATATAGGGAGTAAAGATTTTTATGTATTAGAGTTTAATGCTATAGGAATGCAGTATCACAGAAAGCAAAGAATTATAGAGGAAGTAGTAGTACAAATGAAAAAAATCTTTAAAAATTAAAAGATATAAGTATATAGAAAAATATAGAAAAACAAAGCAAAAACAATAAAAACAAACAAAACCCCCACAGAACCTTAAAAGGCCAGTGGGGAACCAGAAGTTTATACCAAAATAAAATGTGTGGTTTAAAAGGAAAAAGAAAAAAAAAAAATGTAAACTTGAATATATTTAGTCTTACTGATGAGATTAGTAGCTTCAGTAGAATTCAGTGGAGGAAATAAACACACCCACTCTCACACACCCCAAAAGAAAAAAAACCCAATGGGGGGTGCACTGAGTGGGTTCGGAAAAAAAGGGAAAACAAAATTGAAACAAAACAATATGATACAAAAAAATAAAAAGCAATAAAAAAGAATAAGGAATAAAATGAAATTTTACAAATCCAGCAGTAACTCCAGCTTCAGACAAAACGTGAAAATAGTGTTTTTGTTCTTCTGTCTCTTGCTGAATATTCAGGAATTATCAGTCTTTTTCTTGCCTCTGGCAGTGGTTGGATCTGAAGACCTCTTTGACTGCTTGTTTATTTCGGCCTATTCCAGAACTAAAAGCCCCGGGCTTGTTGCCTGACCAGGGTAAATTTCACGGCTGGTTTGTTATGGCATTAAATGATAACAAAACATATATATGCAAATGAGAAACAGAAGGTATACCTTTGACAAATGGCAGTTAAAATATTATGCAAATACTATCTAGCGTATTGAATTATACAGACAAATATATACAGCTGTAACATAACCCAAGCATTCCAACCAAAAATACAGTACGTTAGCATGGCGAATAAAGAAAACCAAGAATGATATCTACCAGTTAATAACCAAACTAAGTAGAGCACCAATTGGAGAATAATGTTAGAGCAGGGTCCCCATTGGGGATAAGGCAATGAGGACAGAACAGTCTAAGAAATATGGTGGGAAAAGGGAAAAAGAGAAAGGGAGGATAGAAGAGAAATATAGAATGATACTGCAAAGTTAAATATAGGGAGTAAAGATTTTTATGTATTAGAGTTTAATGCTATAGGAATGCAGTATCACAGAAAGCAAAGAATTATAGAGGAAGTAGTAGTACAAATGAAAAAAATCTTTAAAAATTAAAAGATATAAGTATATAGAAAAATATAGAAAAACAAAGCAAAAACAATAGAAACAAACAAAACCCCCACAGAACCTTAAAAGGCCAGTGGGGAACCAGAAGTTTATACCAAAATAAAATGTGTGGTTTAAAAGGAAAAAGGAAAAAAAAAAAAATGTAAACTTGAATATATTCAGTCTTACTGATGAGATCAGTAGCTTCAGTAGAATTCAGTGGAGGAAATAAACACACCCACTCTCACACACCCCAAAAGAAAAAAAACCCAATGGGGGGTGCACTGAGTGGGTTCGGAAAAAAAGGGAAAACAAAATTGAAACAAAACAATATGATACAAAAAAATAAAAAGCAATAAAAAAGAATAAGGAATAAAATGAAATTTTACAAATCCAGCAGTAACTCCAGCTTCAGACAAAACGTGAAAATAGTGTTTTTGTTCTTCTGTCTCTTGCTGAATATTCAGGAATTATCAGTCTTTTTCTCGCCTCTGGCAGTGGTTGGATCTGAAGAGCACTTTGACTGCTTGTTTATTTCGGCCTATTCCAGAACTAAAAGGCCCGCCTAGGCTGACCCTGGGAGTTTCTTAATCCAAATCCCTTTTCTTGTTGGGTGGAGCTAAATTCCCTCCCTGTAGCTTGCCCAGCAGCCAAACTACAGCAGGGAAAATCGCGTCTGTCTCACAAAGAATTTATTCCCACACGCTCTACGGGAGCACTTCCGCAGTGACCCCGACCCTGCTGCAGGCCACCGTTGACTCCCACCACTGCGGGAGACGTCAGATTACTCAGAGGTGAGTCTGGCTCAGTCTCATGCAGGATTGCTATTCCCCTCTCCGGGATCACGGTGCCCACAAGAGTTTCCAGCCCTCCTTGGGGGCTCTGTGATCGGGTTAATGGTAACCTCCTCCAAAGGAAACCAAGGACTGCTCAAGGGCACTACTAGCTCAAGGGGGCACTTGGACCCTCCAAAGCAGGTCTGGCTCAGTCCCTTGTGGGCGTCAACCGCTCCTTTCCAAGGTTTTGATCTGCAACAGGCTTTGCCCCTTTGGCCGGCCCAGCCTCTCTGGTGGGTATGAAGTTTGACTTTTAAAAGTGCGATTGCACCCTTCCTACCGTCTTGATGCGGCTTCTCCTTTGTTCTTCGATGTGGGGTATCCTCTCCGTGATCAGCTCCAACCTCCTCCTGTTGATGGTTTTTCAGGAACTCGTTGCAATTCAGGCGATTTTGCAGGAGAGATGAGTGCACGTCCTTCCGTGGCACAGCGGCTCGGTCGGACGCGGCTTCTCGGTCCCAAAACATTTTTTTTTAATATAGCTGGGGGCTTCCCCTGGTGGTCCAGTGGGTAAGGACACCGCCTTGCAGTGCAAGGGGCTCCAGTTCGATCCCTGGCCTGGGAAGATCCCACGTGCCGCGGAGCGGCTGGGCCAATGTGTCCAATTACCGAGCTGGAGCTCTGGAGCGCATGCGCCCAGAGCCGGTGCTCTGCGACAACGGAGGCCACCGCGATGGGAGGCCCACACGGGCCAGAGAACAAAGACGGATGAAAGTGGAGAAATGAAAGACCAATAGAAGTGGCCCACCCGCTCCGCTCCCTCCCCAACCACCGTGGTTGGATCTGAAGAGCACTTTGACTGCTTGTTTATTTCGCCTATTCCAGAACTAAAAGGCCCGCCTAGGCTGACCCTGGGAGTTTCTTAATCCAAATCCCTTTTCTTGTTGGGTGGAGCTAAATTCCCTCCCTGTAGCTTGCCCAGCAGCCAAACTACAGCAGGGAAAATCGCGTCTGTCTCACAAAGAATTTATTCCCACACGCTCTACGGGAGCACTTCCGCAGTGACCCCGACCCTGCTGCAGGCCACCGTTGACTCCCACCACTGCGGAGACGTCAGATTACTCAGAGGTGAGTCTGGCTCAGTCTCATGCAGGATTGCTATTCCCCTCTCCGGGATCACGGTGCCCACAAGAGTTTCCAGCCCTCCTTGGGGGCTCTGTGATCGGGTTAATGGTAACCTCCTCCAAAGGAAACCAAGGACTGCTCAAGGGCACTACTAGCTCAAGGGGGCACTTGGACCCTCCAAAGCAGGTCTGGCTCAGTCCCTTGTGGGCGTCAACCGCTCCTTTCCAAGGTTTTGATCTGCAACAGGCTTTGCCCCTTTGGCCGGCCCAGCCTCTCTGGTGGGTATGAAGTTTGACTTTTAAAAGTGCGATTGCACCCTTCCTACCGTCTTGATGCGGCTTCTCCTTTGTTCTTCGATGTGGGGTATCCTCTCCGTGATCAGCTCCAACCTCCTCCTGTTGATGGTTTTTCAGGAACTCGTTGCAATTCAGGCGATTTTGCAGGAGAGATGAGTGCACGTCCTTCCGTGGCACAGCGGCTCGGTCGGACGCGGCTTCTCGGTCCCAAAACATTTTTTTTTAATATAGCTGGGGGCTTCCCCTGGTGGTCCAGTGGGTAAGGACACCGCCTTGCAGTGCAAGGGGCTCCAGTTCGATCCCTGGCCTGGGAAGATCCCACGTGCCGCGGAGCGGCTGGGCCAATGTGTCCAATTACCGAGCTGGAGCTCTGGAGCGCATGCGCCCAGAGCCGGTGCTCTGAGACAACAGACGCCACCTTGATGGGAGGCCCACAGGAGCCAAAGAACAAAGACGGATGAAAGTGGAGAAATGAAAGACCAATAGAAGTGGCCCACCCGCTCCGCTCCCTCCCCAACCCAACCCCCACCCAAAAATAAATAAATAAATCTTAAAAAAATAAATACATAAAATAAATGTAGCTGGGCCCTAAGGTTGTTATTAATTAATAATGACTTAACATATATTTGTATTAAACTACTGACAGGTGCCTCTGGTTTTTTTGTTTTTTTTTCTTTTTCTCTTTTGAGGGTTTCTAAAATTTTTTTTTAACCTCTTTGTGCCAAATTTGTTAATGGTATGTTATTATATAGTGCCCAACTTTAGCATTATGGCTATCATCTAAGGAAAAGCACTTGTTTTATAAGAAAACATCTAGGAGGAAAACTTGGCATATTTTAAAATGTGCTAGCTAGGTGAATGTTAATATATAGTTAAATCAGACTTTAAAAACCTAAATGCCATCATACTTCTGAGTAATCACTGCTATTCTCATTAGTAGTATATACTGTTTTTCTGTTTCATACTTTATTAAAAATTAGAAGAATGTTTTTTCTAATTTTACAGTCAAACTAAGCCTTTTTTAAAAAAATTATTTGTTTTTAATTTGAAGATATTGCTTTACAGAATTGTGTTGGTTTCTGTCATACATTCACGTGAGTTGGCCATAAGTATATCTCTGTCCCCTCATCTTGAGCCTCCCTCCTTCCTCCCCATCCCTCTAAGCTGTCGCAGAGCTTTGGCTTGAGCTCCCTGAGTCATCCAGCAAATTCCTCCTGGTCGTCTTTTGCTAATGTATGTTTCCATGCCACTCTCCATTTGTTCCACGCTCTCCTTTCCCAGCCGGATCCACAACGTAGGGCCCGAGCGGGGCCATCGGTCGGACGCTCTCGGTCCCAAAACATTTTAATATAGCTGGGGCTTCCCTGGTGGTCCAGTGGGTAAGGACACCGCCTTGCAGTGCAAGGGGCGCCGGTTCGATCCCTGGCCTGGGAAGATACGACGTGCCGCTGCGCGGCTGGGCCAATGTGTCCAATTACCGAGCTGGAGCTCTGGAGCGCATGCGCCCAGAGCCGGTGCTCTGCGACAACGGAGGCCACCGCGATGGGAGGCCCACACGGGCCAGAGAACAAAGACGGATGAAAGTGGAGAAATGAAAGACCAATAGAAGTGGCCCACCCGCTCCGCTCCCTCCCCAACCCAACCCCCACCCAAAAATAAATAAATAAATCTTAAAAAAATAAATACATAAAATAAATGTAGCTGGGCCCTAAGGTTGTTATTAATTAATAATGACTTAACATATATTTGTATTAAACTACTGACAGGTGCCTCTGGTTTTTGTTTTTTTCTTTTTCTCTTTTGAGGGTTTCTAAAATTTTTTTTTAACCTCTTTGTGCCAAATTTGTTAATGGTATGTTATTATATAGTGCCCAACTTTAGCATTATGGCTATCATCTAAGGAAAAGCACTTGTTTTATAAGAAAACATCTAGGAGGAAAACTTGGCATATTTTAAAATGTGCTAGCTAGGTGAATGTTAATATATAGTTAAATCAGACTTTAAAAACCTAAATGCCATCATACTTCTGAGTAATCACTGCTATTCTCATTAGTAGTATATACTGTTTTTCTGTTTCATACTTTATTAAAAATTAGAAGAATGTTTTTTCTAATTTTACAGTCAAACTAAGCCTTTTTTAAAAAAATTATTTGTTTTTAATTTGAAGATATTGCTTTACAGAATTGTGTTGGTTTCTGTCATACATTCACGTGAGTTGGCCATAAGTATATCTCTGTCCCCTCATCTTGAGCCTCCCTCCTTCCTCCCCATCCCTCTAAGCTGTCGCAGAGCTTTGGCTTGAGCTCCCTGAGTCATCCAGCAAATTCCTCCTGGTCGTCTTTTGCTAATGTATGTTTCCATGCCACTCTCTCCATTTGTTCCACGCTCTCCTTTCCCAGCCGGATCCACAAGTCTGTTCTCTGTATCGGCATCTCCATCGCTCCCATGCACATAGGTTCATCAGTACCATCTTTCTAGATTCCATATATATGCATTAATATACAATATTTGCTTTTCTCTTTTCTGCTTACTTCATACTGTATAATAGACTCTAGGCTCATCCATCTCATTAGAACCAACTCAAATTCATTCCTTTTCGTAGTTGAGTAATGCTTCATTATGTATACGTACCACAAGCTCTTTGTCCATTCATCTGTCAGTCAACATCTAGTTATTTCCATGTCCTTACGTTGGAAAGAGTGCTGCAGTGAACACTGGGGTACATGTTCTTTTTCAGTTATGGTCTCAGGGTGTATGCCCAGTAATGGGATTGCTGGGTCATATGGTCATGTTATTCCTAGTTTTCTGGTTTTTTTTTTTTTTTTTTACCACTTCTATTGGTCTTTCATTTATTTCCATCTTTTTCTTTGGCCTGTGTGGGCCTCCCATCGCAGCAGCCTGTCTCATCACAGAGTACCGGCTCTGGGTGCATGTGCCCCAGAGCTCCTGCTCAGTAGCTGGACACATCGGTCCAGCTGCTCTGTGGCACTTGGGATCTTCCCAGGCCAGGGATCGAACTGTTGCCCCTTGCACTGCAAGGCGGTGTCCTTACCCACTGGACCACCAGGGAAGTCTATTCCTAGTATGGAGAGTCCTTTAAAAAGGACTGGCTGTGTCAGTGGCTGTGACAGTTTACATTTCCACACTCTCTCCAGCATTTATTTATTTATTTTTTTGGAGGGGCGGCGGGTTGGGGAGGAAGGTGGGTGGGTGGGCCACTTCTATTGCTCTTTCATTTATCTATTTATCTATTTTCATCCATCTTTGTTCTTTGGCCCGTGTGGGCCTCCCATCGCAGGGATCGAACCAGCGCCCTTTGCACTTCAAAGCGGTATCCTTACCCACTGGACCACCAGGGAAGCCCCCTCTCCAGCATTTATTGTTTGTAGACTTCCTGATGATGGCCATTCTGAAGACTGGTGTTAGATGATACTTCATTGTAGTTTTGATTTGCATTTCTCTAATAATGAGAGAGGTTGGGCATCTTTTTGTGTGTTTATTAACCGTCTGTATGTCTTCTTTGGGAAACTGAACTTTTTAATGAGTCATTATCTGATGATTTTACTCTCTGTGGGTTCCCCAAACCACCCCCAGGTTGATAATTCCTAAGGATGACTCACAGGATTCAGCGTGTAGTTGTACTCCTCGTGGCCACAGTTAATTATAACAAAAGGATACAAAGCGGAATCAGCCAAGGGAGAAGATGCACGGAGCTGCAGCCAGGGAAGACCAGGAGCAAGCTTCCAGACTCCTCTCTTGGTGGAGTCACACAAGATGTGCTTCATTCCCCAGCAAGGAGTTGTTACGACAAGTTTGAGATGTTGCCAACCAGGGAGGTCACTGGAGACAGCACCCGAGGTTTTTGTTGGGGCAGGCCACATAGGCAGCTTCTGCCTGGCGCCATGGACTGAAATTCCAGACTCCCAGAAGGAAAGCAAGTGTTCAGCATAAACCATATTGTTTGTACAAACAGTTTAGGCCTTGTGCACTGCTCTTATCAGTTCTGGGAATGATGGGAGCACTCCCAAAATCTAGGCAGGGACCAGCCCTGTCAGCAGGCCTTTGAGAGAGCACCAGCGGGCTCCGCTGTGTTAGGTCTTGTTTGTACACTTCAGATTTTCTTTCTGCAGCAGCCCGTATATTATTATTCTTTGCTTCTAAAGTATGATGAAAGTATTGGCTGATATATGGTAAACTTTCAGAATGCTTAATGTGGATACAGGGAAATGTCAGCTTTTGAATTTTAAAAAACATTCACATTTGCTTCTAGCCTCTGCTGTAGTGTTCAGTGTTATTTTCGCACTTCATGATTCCGTTGCTCTTGGTATAAAACCTAAAATCCTCTCTCTCCACACCCTTCTTGCCTTCTCTCGGGGTGTTCAAACCTCTCTGACCTGCCTCATCCTCCTCTTCTCAGCCACTAAGTCATGTCTGCCTTTTTGTGACCAGATGGACTGTAGCCCGCCAGGCCTCTCTGTCCCTGGAATGTCCCAGGCAAGAATACTGGAGTGGGTTGCCATTTGCTACTCCAGGGGATCCTTTCTTGCCTAGTACTGAAGTCATGCTTGTCTTTTAGATCTCAAACTATCTCAGTTTACAGTTTTTGTAACAGCTTAAACTCCTCAAATATTTTTAGTTTTTACATTGAAGTAAGTTATTATAGTGCCTGTGATTACACTCTACTGTGTGCCATATACTATATATATTATATGTATGGGCCTTCCCACACGCAGTGGTAAAGACTCCACCTGCCAGTACAGGAAGCACAAGACATATGCGCTTGATCCCTTGGTTGGGAAGATGCCCTGGCGTAGGAATGGCAACCCACTCCATTATTCTTCCTGGAAAATTCCACAGACAGGAGCCTGCTGGACTACAGCCCATGGGGTCGCAAAGAGTCAGTCATGGCTGAGTGACTGAGCACGTACACATGGTATAAACTTACCTTGTTACTAATATTTTAGAAGCTGTTACACTCTTTATTTGGTTTCACCTTCCCTCTTCCCCTTTCTTCTTTCTCTCCCTCTCTTCTCACTTTCTTCCTATTCCCTCTATTCTTTTTATTCCTTCCATATTTTATTTTAAATGCAGTAGTTTTGATCCACGTGTTGGCAGAAGACACGTAAAGGGAAGAATCTTTTATATCCTATTTTTCATTGAGTATAATTAACAGAAAAAGCAAAATGTTTTAAGGAAAATCTCTGTATATGTACTTTAAGGTTGTTGACGCTGAAAAAAAATGAGATGCAGTTATTTGGCAGTTGAAAGTTTTTATTATTATTCTTTGCTTCTAAAGTATGATGAAAGTATTGGCTGATATATGGTAAACTTTCAGAATGCTTAATGTGGATACAGGGAAATGTCAGCTTTTGAATTTTAAAAAACATTCACATTTGCTTCTAGCCTCTGCTGTAGTGTTCAGTGTTATTTTCGCACTTCATGATTCCGTTGCTCTTGGTATAAAACCTAAAATCCTCTCTCTCCACACCCTTCTTGCCTTCTCTCGGGGTGTTCAAACCTCTCTGACCTGCCTCATCCTCCTCTTCTCAGCCACTAAGTCATGTCTGCCTTTTTGTGACCAGATGGACTGTAGCCCGCCAGGCCTCTCTGTCCCTGGAATGTCCCAGGCAAGAATACTGGAGTGGGTTGCCATTTGCTACTCCAGGGGATCCTTTCTTGCCTAGTACTGAAGTCATGCTTGTCTTTTAGATCTCAAACTATCTCAGTTTACAGTTTTTGTAACAGCTTAAACTCCTCAAATATTTTTAGTTTTTACATTGAAGTAAGTTATTATAGTGCCTGTGATTACACTCTACTGTGTGCCATATACTATATATATTATATGTATGGGCCTTCCCACACGCAGTGGTAAAGACTCCACCTGCCAGTACAGGAAGCACAAGACATATGCGCTTGATCCCTTGGTTGGGAAGATGCCCTGGCGTAGGAATGGCAACCCACTCCATTATTCTTCCTGGAAAATTCCACAGACAGGAGCCTGCTGGACTACAGCCCATGGGGTCGCAAAGAGTCAGTCATGGCTGAGTGACTGAGCACGTACACATGGTATAAACTTACCTTGTTACTAATATTTTAGAAGCTGTTACACTCTTTATTTGGTTTCACCTTCCCTCTTCCCCTTTCTTCTTTCTCTCCCTCTCTTCTCACTTTCTTCCTATTCCCTCTATTCTTTTTATTCCTTCCATATTTTATTTTAAATGCAGTAGTTTTGATCCACGTGTTGGCAGAAGACACGTAAAGGGAAGAATCTTTTATATCCTATTTTTCATTGAGTATAATTAACAGAAAAAGCAAAATGTTTTAAGGAAAATCTCTGTATATGTACTTTAAGGTTGTTGACGCTGAAAAAAAAAATGAGATGCAGTTATTTGGCAGTTGTCCTTGTTTGTAGATGAATATGAATATCCTATTTAGTCAGTATAATTTGGTTCATTGTACACATTGTGGTTCTTCAGCGTTTATGTCCTATCCATCTATTTCTTACTTTGTACTAGCTACTGTGCTGGTAAGTAATAAAACGGTGTTTGGTCTGTAAATAATTAATAGGCATTACAGCCCAACAAGGGGAAAACTGAAATAACCACCTAAGTATTTTTATAATTTCTGATTAGTGCTAAGAAGGAAATTACAGTAATCTAGAAGAATTGCAAAAGCTTTTTTTTTATTGGAATATAATGGCTTTACAGTGTTGTATTAGTCTCTGCTGTATGAAGTGAGTCAGCTACATGTATACATATGCCCCTCCTCTTGGACCTCCTTTCCCAGCCCCAAGCCCACCCCTCTAGATCATCACAGAGCACCCAGCTGAGCTCCCTGTGCTATATACAGCAGGTTCTTACTAGCTATCCATAGTATGGAGGTTCCTCAAAAAACTAAAAATAGAACTATCATATGACCCAACAATCCCACTACTGGGATTATATACCTGGAGAAAGCCATAATTCAACAGGACACATGTACCTCTTGTAAATAAGAAAGCCTTTTTAAGAGTAAAAGTGTGGAGCTTGAGATATAAAAATCAGGTATGAATATGCTAGGTGAGAGCATTCCAGACAGAGAGACATTGTGTGTCCAGACTTTAAAGCAGGAGAAATACGGAATGATATTCTTGCTGCAGTACCCAAAGGAGGGAAAGGAGGATCAGACATGGTATAAACTTACCTTGTTACTAATATTTTAGAAGCTGTTACACTCTTTATTTGGTTTCACCTTCCTCTTCCCTTTCTTCTTTCTCTCCTCTCTTCTCACTTTCTTCCTATTCCTCTATTCTTTTATTCCTTCCATATTTTATTTTAAATGCAGTAGTTTTGATCCACGTGTTGGCAGAAGACACGTAAAGGGAAGAATCTTTTATATCCTATTTTTCATTGAGTATAATTAACAGAAAAAGCAAAATGTTTTAAGGAAAATCTCTGTATATGTACTTTAAGGTTGTTGACGCTGAAAAAAAAAATGAGATGCAGTTATTTGGCAGTTGTCCTTGTTTGTAGATGAATATGAATATCCTATTTAGTCAGTATAATTTGGTTCATTGTACACATTGTGGTTCTTCAGCGTTTATGTCCTATCCATCTATTTCTTACTTTGTACTAGCTACTGTGCTGGTAAGTAATAAAACGGTGTTTGGTCTGTAAATAATTAATAGGCATTACAGCCCAACAAGGGGAAAACTGAAATAACCACCTAAGTATTTTTATAATTTCTGATTAGTGCTAAGAAGGAAATTACAGTAATCTAGAAGAATTGCAAAAGCTTTTTTTTTATTGGAATATAATGGCTTTACAGTGTTGTATTAGTCTCTGCTGTATGAAGTGAGTCAGCTACATGTATACATATGCCCCCTCCCTCTTGGACCTCCTTTCCCCAGCCCCGAAGCCCACCCCTCTAGATCATCACAGAGCACCCAGCTGAGCTCCCTGTGCTATATACAGCAGGTTCTTACTAGCTATCCATAGTATGGAGGTTCCTCAAAAAACTAAAAATAGAACTATCATATGACCCAACAATCCCACTACTGGGATTATATACCTGGAGAAAGCCATAATTCAACAGGACACATGTACCTCTTGTAAATAAGAAAGCCTTTTTAAGAGTAAAAGTGTGGAGCTTGAGATATAAAAATCAGGTATGAATATGCTAGGTGAGAGCATTCCAGACAGAGAGACATTGTGTGTCCAGACTTTAAAGCAGGAGAAATACGGAATGATATTCTTGCTGCAGTACCCAAAGGAGGGAAAGAAGGATGTGGAAAAGATGCTGTAGACATGAAGTATGGTTTTGTATGCAGAACAGTGAAGCTCTTGGAGGATTTTCTGCCAGAGGGTGATTTGATCAGATTTGTGTTTTGTAAAGATCAGTTACTTTCCTGGGTGAGTAACTATTGATAATTAGTGGACAAGAATGGATCTGTGACAAGGCTCTTGTGCTCCCTGTGAGACATGATGATAGCTTGAAGCCAGTTTCAGGTGATAAGATTAATCGGACTTGGTCATGGATTAACTGTGGGTGATGATATGGCTGGTTGGTTGCTACAGAGATATCATAGGTAGGCTTCTGGCTTGTATAATTGGACAGACAGTGGTGCCATTCTGTGACAGGAAATGCTATAGAAAGGACAGATTTGGAGGGGACGTTCAGGAGATTAGTTTGCGGTATCTTTGAGACTTGTACTTCATTCTCAATATGACTTCCACTGCTTTTAAGGATGAAGATCTCAGTTCTTAACATGACTCACTATACTGACTCTGTCTGCAGGTTAATTCTCATTTTGTCCCGTGCTTCCCATTTGTTCTATGTATTTAGTCACTGACCTTCTTCAGTCTCTTTTGCATGTGTTCCTTTCTCTTCCATTGCTTTCTTCACAAAATTGACATCTTCTCATTATTCAGATCAGCCCTTACTCATAACTCTTTTGAAGAAGTGTTGCTTCTGTGTCTGATGCCTCGACTTGAAGTCAGGAGGTCAGGCAGTGGAAAAGGAAAGGTGATATGAAGTCAGAGAGAGCAGGGGCAAACTGCAACCTGTATGTATGAACTAGAATCCTTAAGGATAAGCAGGAGCTCATGGAAGTTTCCAGCTTAAACAATGAGGTAACCAGAAGAATATGTTTGTTCCCTTCATCATGGAGCTAACAGCTCGCCTGGCCCAGGAGTTGGAAATGCTGAGGGAGGAGATCTGGCGGAAGCTGGTGAAAAGGAAAATGGGCATACCAAACAGAGAAATACTATGTAACACAATATACACAGTAATTATAGTGTAAAGTAATACGAAATATTTGAGACAAATCATCACATGAATAAATACGATTAAGGTTAACTTTCCTACTGAAAGAAAATATCCATCAGTTCCTATTTTTCTTTATTTTCTATTTTTCTTTCTTTATATTTGTTTGCCAGGAATGAATTCTGAATTTTTTTTTTTGTATCTCATGTAGTTCTGGTTTATCTTTGTTTGCTTTCTTTTGATTCATTCTGTTCTTTTCCTAGCCTTGATTAGAAACTTGCAGTATGCAGGACCATACCACTCCCAACCCCCATCTCCATTCTCCCGAGAGGGGAAGGGGGCTGGAAATGGAGGGTAGTGATGGCTCGTGCTTCTGTGATGAAGCCTTTATAAAATTCCTAGGGTACAGAGTAGAGAGAACTTGCAAGTTGGCGAACACAGGAGGAGCTCAGGTAGTGGCAGGCTGGTAGAGCACACAGAAGCTCTGTACCCCTTCCTATATACCTTGCCTTATGTTCTCTTCTATCTGGATGTTTGGCTGTATGTTTTATCATTGTCTTGTACAATAAACCAGTAAACGTAAGTGTTTCTGTGAGTTCTGTGAGCTATTCTAGCAAAGAATTGAATCCAAGGGAAGGGTCATGGGAATCTGATTTGTAGCCAAGTTGAACAGAGGTGTGCGTAGCTTGGGGACCTACTGCTTGCTGTTGGCGTCAGAGGTAGGAGGGCAGTCTTGTGAGTGACTTCCCGCATGTCAGAATTGAGAACATCTACGTGGTGCCACAGACAGTTGCTTCGTATGGGGGAAAAACCCACACATCTGGTGTCAGCAGTATTGTGAGTGGTATTAGTATAGGAGTCCAGGAGAAGCATGCAAGAATGGTGGTGTTTTTCTGAAACAAAAGCCATTTTTTGTTGTTATTAATGTCGAGTTTTGCTGTATTGTGGTTAGAGTGGAGTCTTTATCATGCTTTCTTTGTGGTCAGTATTTATAAATATTCCATGTACACTTGAGAGGAAGGTATAATTCTTTAGTACTAGAGTATAGTTTGATAATGTATCAGTACGTGTACTAGGTACTATGTTAAATGCCTTATACAGATTATCTTTTCATAACCTCAAAACTGCCCTATGAAGCAATTATTATTATTTTCCCGTTTTTACAGATAAGAGAACTGATGCATGGAGGATTAAGTGCCATGCCTGAGGTAACTCGGGAAGTAGTAAGGCCAGAATTTGAATACAGGGAGCTTATCTGTGTTTTTGTTTTGTTTTGTTTTAGAAGAGCCTTATTGCTGCTACCTGCACACAGTATATTTTAAGTGTACAGTCCCTCCAACTGCTCCCCGCCGCCCTTTCACCTAGTTCTCCAAGGTTCTACTAATCACTGTGTCTTTTTCTGCAGCTACTTTCAGGATGCTTGTGAGCTGTTTTTCTTTTTTTAATCATTGGTTTTCAGCACTTAATGATGTGTGTACACATGGTTTTCTTTCAGTTTATCTTCTTTAAGGTATGCTAACCTTCTCAAATTCTGTGAATTTATGTCTTTAACCAAATTTTGGGAGTTCTGCTGTTTGTATTTTTTCTGCTCCCTTCTCTTGCTCCTCTCCTAGGATTCCAGTCACCTGTTCCACAAGGTTCACTGGGGCCCATTCTCAGAGCAGAGCTGGGAAAGGGGAAACGAAACAAAACACAGCTGGAACTTGCCCTCCTGTAGCTTGCTTTTCCAGGTTCTGTCTGCTCTGACAACCTGCCTGCTCTTTTCTCAGTCATCAGGCATGTGTTTGTGTATGTGTTTTGCCTTGGAGTAACTAGTTGTAATGGAAGGATGGGCTATGAGGTCAGTGTGGTTTTATTTATTTTTTTCATGCTGGTTTGTATAGTTTTTCATGGATGTGTTGAGAGAGCCTCATTTACATGGCTGTTGTTACCTCTACAACCTTGGTAACTGATACTGAGTTTTTCTCTGAATCCAGCCTAACACTTCATACTTTGTTTTTTCTGTATTATTTTTCTTAACATGCTGTATTGATTAAGCGAAATATGTTTTTAGTTTTCAGCAGTTCTGTTGTCTATAATATGGTGTGTTCTAAGAGCTATTCAATAGGAATTTTAAATAAGTCAAGGACCTTATGGAAACATCTTGTTCATATTCATTCTGTTAATTTATAAAGTAGTTAGGTCAGAAAAATTTAGGTGGATAATATGACAATCAATACCAACAAAAAGCAATCGTAGTCCCTGAATTTTAAAGGGGCTTAAAACAGGTGGGAAAAGATTATAAAATTTCAGCATCTTCTTAAGAAAATAACTATTTTAAAGCTTTGTCTAGATAAAGGACACAGGGTTTTAAACTTAAGATAGCTACATGATTTTGATAATATTGTTTTTAATATAGTTATCAAGATTGAGTTTAGATTTAAATGTTAATTTTTAATTCATGAGTTTAAATAGAGTTAAAGATACTAATTTAGTCCTATCTTTTTTTATCTCTAACTATTTATACTTATTAATGACCCCAAACCTAATATGTGGGTGGTGATATTCAAACTTTAATACTTTCTAATGTTTAGCTTATCATTTTTCCCATTTAGATGGTCTTCTGGTTGTTGGTGTTCATTCAGCTAAGTTTCCAAATGAAAAAGTCCTGCATAACATCAGGAGTGCTGTGCTTCGGTACAACATCACCCACCCGGTGGTTAATGACACAGATGCCAGCCTTTGGGAAGAACTAGAAGTTTCCTGCTGGCCAACCCTGATCATACTCGGACCCCGTGGAAACATGTTGTTCTCTTTGATTGGAGAAGGACATAAAGAGAAATTATTTTTATATACTTCAGTAGCTTTAAAGTATTACAAAGACAGGGGCCAGATCAGAGATAATAAAATTGGAATAAAACTGTATAAAGAGTCTTTGCCACATTCACCGTTGCTGTTTCCTGGAAAAATAACAGTAGACCATGCTTCTAATAGATTGGTAATAGCAGACACTGGACATCATAGAATTTTGGTTGTGTGGAAGAATGGACAAATTCAGTACAGCATTGGAGGTAAAATTTCCTGATTATGATATATAATGTATTTTACATTATACCTGTAAAAAAATTATTCAAAGAAATGTATTAAAATTGAAATTTATAAATAAGAACTATAGAAGAGCAATATACATTGACTTTTCATCAGAAATTATTTTGTAATTAATGTATGGTATCTGAAGTAATATCTTCTCACGCCTTCAAAAACAAATGAAACTACCCCCAAAAGACTCCATTTAAGAGCAGAAGGAGGAAATCTTTTGTATAATTTTCAAGTATGTATTTTGTATATCCCATCTTGTTGTTCAAAAAACTGTCACACTGTTGTATCTTAGGAAATATGTACATTTTAGATTCGGAGCATTTTATATGGAAATATTATATTTTACTTTCCATCAAACTATACCCATATCTTTTTAAGACCAGGATTATGTCTAAGAACTTGAGACCTAGATTATAAAATAAATAACCTAGGATTTATATATCATTATAAGTTTCTCTCCTTCCATAAGAACTGAAGCATCCTTCTGAATCCATTTCCTTTGGCTGTAGCAAAATAAAAATATCATACAGGCATAGGTCGCTTTTTTTCCATATCTCCCTGGCCTATATCTAAAAGTGTATTGACATCTTACATAATTAATCTGCTAAGTATACTATTAATCCTGCTCATCCAAGCTGAACTGACATCAAACAACATATTAATCAAAGAGAAAAGTAATTCATCTCTGTAGTCCTGCTTTAGTCACACAGGGACTGTTGGTACATAAAGTAGGATGCAAATAAGCTAATCACATCCTAAGCCCTGGGGCTGTTCTTAGTATGCCACAGTAATATTCCCTTAGCTCTTGACCGCATTTGTTTCTTGTTTGTTGTCTCTGTGAGAGTGTATGTGTGTTTTATTTTGCTTTAGCAACTTGGTAATTTGACTTGTAACAGGCAGTTAATGAGAATTGATCTTCAAAAAGCATCCATTATAGCAAGTTACATTTAAGTAGTTAAAAGTTTCTAAGAGATTCCAAAATTTTCAAAATAGTTTTGATGGATATTCTCCTTTGTTTAACAGAGAAACTAGCAGTACCTTTTCTAAACATGTTTCTAGGAACACTGTTATCTTGTGATAAATTTATAGTTATTCTACATACAGGCTTTAAAAAAGAATTTTGTAGTCAATACTCTCAGGAAATACTGATCAGATATGCTTTAAAAGATTTTTGGTGGTGATAATGTACTCAAATCTTTTACTCTGCTGGTGTGGCTTATGAACATATGGGGGGGGTTATAGTACACAGTACTTTCCAATCCGAAGTGAAACTACCCCAAAAGACTCCATTTAAGAGCAGAAGGAGGAAATCTTTTGTATAATTTTCAAGTATGTATTTTGTATATCCCATCTTGTTGTTCAAAAAACTGTCACACTGTTGTATCTTAGGAAATATGTACATTTTAGATTCGGAGCATTTTATATGGAAATATTATATTTTACTTTCCATCAAACTATACCCATATCTTTTTAAGACCAGGATTATGTCTAAGAACTTGAGACCTAGATTATAAAATAAATAACCTAGGATTTATATATCATTATAAGTTTCTCTCCTTCCATAAGAACTGAAGCATCCTTCTGAATCCATTTCCTTTGGCTGTAGCAAAATAAAAATATCATACAGGCATAGGTCGTTTTCTTCCATATCTCCCTGGCCTATATCTAAAAGTGTATTGACATCTTACATAATTAATCTGCTAAGTATACTATTAATCCTGCTCATCCAAGCTGAACTGACATCAAACAACATATTAATCAAAGAGAAAAGTAATTCATCTCTGTAGTCCTGCTTTAGTCACACAGGGACTGTTGGTACATAAAGTAGGATGCAAATAAGCTAATCACATCCTAAGCCCTGGGGCTGTTCTTAGTATGCCACAGTAATATTCCCTTAGCTCTTGACCGCATTTGTTTCTTGTTTGTTGTCTCTGTGAGAGTGTATGTGTGTTTATTTTGCTTTAGCAACTTGGTAATTTGACTTGTAACAGGCAGTTAATGAGAATTGATCTTCAAAAAGCATCCATTATAGCAAGTTACATTTAAGTAGTTAAAAGTTTCTAAGAGATTCCAAAATTTTCAAAATAGTTTTGATGGATATTCTCCTTTGTTTAACAGAGAAACTAGCAGTACCTTTTCTAAACATGTTTCTAGGAACACTGTTATCTTGTGATAAATTTATAGTTATTCTACATACAGGCTTTAAAAAAGAATTTTGTAGTCAATACTCTCAGGAAATACTGATCAGATATGCTTTAAAAGATTTTTGGTGGTGATAATGTACTCAAATCTTTTACTCTGCTGGTGTGGCTTATGAACATATGGGGGGGGTTATAGTACACAGTACTTTCCAATCCGAAGTGACCTCAGTACTTTACCTTTTCTTTCCCACAGGGAACTCACATCATCAACAATAGCAGTTAGTAGTAGTAATAATACCAAACCAAAAAATACTCCTGGCATTATTCTGAGCACTTTGCCTGTATTAATTCATTTAGTCCTCACAGTGCTATGAGTTAGGTATATTATTAGTTCCGTTCTATAAAAGGGAAACAGACACACCCAGACCTTGCTGAGATCTACAGCTAGGAAGAGCAGGGGTTTAAGCCAAGTCTGTTAACCTGGGATTCACAGGCTGTTAAGAAATGCTTGAATGAGGCTCATGATCTATGAATCCCTTGAAATTGCTTGTGGCATTTAGTGAGCATGTGTATTTTTGTAAGGAAAGGATTTGTAATTTTCACTGTTATTATCAAAGGAGTTTATCTTCCAAAATTGTTAGAAGTCATTCATCTAGATGATAAAAAATCTAAATTATTTTTAATTCATTCTAGTCTAGGTAATAGGTAACTCAGATGCTTTTTGAATTAATTTCTTCTGATATATATATATATACTACTAAAATGTATGTAGTACCCATTATTATGTATCAAGTCCTGTCATTAGCAAAACTTACTCCTGAGAAAAACAAGTATCTTGGGAACATTTTTATTTTTAGGTAGAAGTATCATGTTATTTATATTAGAATCACAGCTTTAAATATGAGTTTCTCTCTCTTTTTTTATTTGATTTTTACTTTGCGATTAAAATTTCGTCTTATGGCTGTTTTGTCCTCTAGGACCCTGTCCTGGAAGAAAAGATGGAATATTTTCAGAGTCAACTTTCAACTCACCACAAGGTGTAGCCATAATGAATAATATCATATATGTGGCAGATACAGAAAACCACCTTATAAGAAAGGTAATTCTCCATTTTCAATAAAGTTATAATACTTCTAATGAGAAAACTTATATTTATTTATTACACAAATGTTTGAAATGAGAGAGTGTTGCTTAAGTACCTTCCCCAATTTTGGAGAAAAACTTTATTTACTCAAATCTTTTACTCTGCTGGTGTGGCTTATGAACATATGGGGGGGGTTATAGTACACAGTACTTTCCAATCCGAAGTGACCTCAGTACTTTACCTTTTCTTTCCCACAGGGAACTCACATCATCAACAATAGCAGTTAGTAGTAGTAATAATACCAAACCAAAAAATACTCCTGGCATTATTCTGAGCACTTTGCCTGTATTAATTCATTTAGTCCTCACAGTGCTATGAGTTAGGTATATTATTAGTTCCGTTCTATAAAAGGGAAACAGACACACCCAGACCTTGCTGAGATCTACAGCTAGGAAGAGCAGGGGTTTAAGCCAAGTCTGTTAACCTGGGATTCACAGGCTGTTAAGAAATGCTTGAATGAGGCTCATGATCTATGAATCCCTTGAAATTGCTTGTGGCATTTAGTGAGCATGTGTATTTTTGTAAGGAAAGGATTTGTAATTTTCACTGTTATTATCAAAGGAGTTTATCTTCCAAAATTGTTAGAAGTCATTCATCTAGATGATAAAAAATCTAAATTATTTTTAATTCATTCTAGTCTAGGTAATAGGTAACTCAGATGCTTTTTGAATTAATTTCTTCTGATATATATATATATACTACTAAAATGTATGTAGTACCCATTATTATGTATCAAGTCCTGTCATTAGCAAAACTTACTCCTGAGAAAAACAAGTATCTTGGGAACATTTTTATTTTTAGGTAGAAGTATCATGTTATTTATATTAGAATCACAGCTTTAAATATGAGTTTCTCTCTCTTTTTTTATTTGATTTTTACTTTGCGATTAAAATTTCGTCTTATGGCTGTTTTGTCCTCTAGGACCCTGTCCTGGAAGAAAAGATGGAATATTTTCAGAGTCAACTTTCAACTCACCACAAGGTGTAGCCATAATGAATAATATCATATATGTGGCAGATACAGAAAACCACCTTATAAGAAAGGTAATTCTCCATTTTCAATAAAGTTATAATACTTCTAATGAGAAAAACTTATATTTATTTATTACACAAATGTTTGAAATGAGAGAGTGTTGCTTAAGTACTTCAGATCATCCTCATTCAGTTTTTCTCAGAGGTACTTGCTTTAACTTTATTCTTAGGCATCTTTTTTTTCTGTGTATCAGCCTATAGTCACAGAAGACAAATCCATCAAGTCCTTTTTTAAATCCTTTATTTCAAAGTCATATGCCTAATCACTTTAAAGCTCCTCATTTTGAGGTATTTTTCCTAATCACTTTATAAAGTGTTGCTTTGTCTTTTTTCAGTTGAATTTTCTCATACCTAGGGAAAAAAAATACCACTCCTGCCTACCTTTAGTTCTGTGTGTTTTATCTGTAAATACTTGTGTGTTAATTAGCCCTAAATTTTTTCTTAATCTCATTATAGTAGTAATATATGATCTTTTTTTTTTTTTTTTTTTTTGGTAAATGAAGTAATACATAAAGATGAAAGAGTCTCCTAATCGGAACCAAGCATTGTTAAAGTTTGTGTCTTCAGAAATTTTCTTAGTATATAAATAAATTTTGTCTTTAGAGAATCTTCTTTTTTAAACAGAATCACAATGTACATATACAATTTCTGCAGTTTTAACTAGTCATGTGACTATGACTACATAGTATTACCTGGTTATTTTGAGCAGTTCTTTTTTTAAAAAATATTTATTTTATTTATTTATCTTTAGGGG
The DNA here is from genome assembly GCA_022376925.1 of Tragulus kanchil. Classification (NCBI taxonomy): domain Eukaryota; kingdom Metazoa; phylum Chordata; class Mammalia; order Artiodactyla; family Tragulidae; genus Tragulus; species Tragulus kanchil. Next base: position 126,156,362 of record JAIOJX010000005.1, on the reverse strand, counting down.
GGTGGGGTGGGGAGGGACGGGGACGGGCGGGCCACTTCTATTGGTCTTTCATTTCTCTATTTTCATCCATCTTTGTTCTTTGGCTCCTGTGGGCCTCCCATCGTGGTGGCTTCTGTCGTCGCAGAGCGCCAGCTCTGGGCGCATGCGCCCCAGCGCTCCTGCTTGGTAATTGGACACATTGGTCCAGCCGCTCCACGGCACGTGGGATCTTCCCAGGCCAGGGATCGAACCGGCGCCCTTTGCACTGCAAGGCGGTGTCCTTACCCATTGGACCACCAGGGGAAGCCCTTGAGCAGTTCTTATAGATGAGTATCTTGGCTGTATTCTATTGGTCTTTAAGTTGCCATCTGTTTGGAAAATAAGTAACTTTAGTTTATCTCACCCATTATGGCTGAACATATTGTTTCAAGCGCTTCGCTTGCTTTTATTGCTTTTTCTCTTGATGTTTTTGCCTGTTGACAAAGTTGTCAACAAATATAGTTGATAATTATACATATAATAGGAAAAATATACATAGAATGTACAATAATATACATAAATAGGAAAAAACATGTAATACATAATAATAATAATGACCGTAAGGTACAGCTTCACAAGGACATGAAATTTGTTCTCTTTACTCCTGAAATCCTAAGCACCTAAAATGGAGCCTGGCACACAGTAGGTGTTTATAGATACTTTTTGAATGAATTTATGAGCAAATAGCATCTGTTGAATGAAGCTTTTTTTTTTTTTTATTGAATGAAGCATTTTCTAAAGTGTATATTCATCTTAACAGAAAAAGTTGTTACATGGAAAAGGATTTTGTGGCTTTATAAATTAAATTAAAGTGGATTTTTTTTTTTGAAAGTCTTAGAGAATTTCTTAGGTTTTAATATGCTGATGTATTGTGAATACACTAGTGGGGGGATGTGTGTGTAGTATTTCTAAACTTACGTGACCAAGGAGCCTTTTTTAGGCAGAACTTTTCATAGGACTAATAATTTAATGTTGTATACTTTGGGGAAAACTGGTTTTATGTTACTAACTCCTTAAAGGTCAGTATTTCTTTACCATTTTCTTTTGGGGGTTCTATGCTTCTAAAATTCATCATAGTGTAATAGATATCTAAGAGGATGTTAAAGTAGTGAGATATTTAGCCCACAACATACAAAGAGTGCTTTTCCTTATTTGAGTGTTTTTTCTCTTGCTTTAGGACTTAGTGGACTGTTTTGGAGTGTTGATTGTATTTCAGATACCTGTTTAAGTAGCATAATCATTATAACAAATATAGGTTCCTTTATTTTATGACAATGTCTTCAAAAATGGAAATGATGTAGAATTATTTTCTCTCTTTTTTAAAAATATAAAAGTATTTATTGTATTTTATGTTTGCGGAAGCTGGATCATGCAGCTCACAAACATCATTGTTCGTGTCAACCTGTTTCTTCTTAGGATAATTTATCTGTAAATTCCTCTTCATCTCCATTTCCATCTCACCTGCCATTCCCTGTACATGGGTATACCTATAAGCAGCCTTCCTTTATTTATTTATTTATTTTCATCCATTTTTCTTCGGCCTGTGTCAGCCTCCCATTGCAGTGGCCTCTCTTGTTGCAGAGCACCCGCTCTGGGTGCATGCGCTCCAGAGCACTGGCTTGTAATTGGACACACCAGCCCAGCCGCTTCTCAGCATATGGGATCTTCCCAAGCCAGGGATTGAACTGGTGCCCCTTTCACTGCAAGGCAGACTCTTTACCTATTGGACCGCCAGGGAAGCCCTAAGCAGCCTTTCTGATGTGTTTAATTTACATCTTTTTGTTTGTATGTGGCCTTATAAAACATGTAATATTTTAACAACTTTATTATGATATATTTTGCATAGAATAAAGGTCATCCATTTCAAGTATATAATTTAGGAGTTTCTAGTAAATTCAACAGGTTGTGCAGTCCTAACCGTAAATCATTTTTAGAATATTTTTGTCTTCCTGGTAAGAACCCTCACACCCAGTTACAGTTCATCCCCATTTCTAGCCCCCAGTTTCTGTCTATAAATTTGCCCCTTTAGAACATTTCATATGAATAGATTCATACAATATATGGTCTGTGTGTCTGGTTTCTTTCATTTTGTGTAATGGATTTGAGGTTCACTGATGGTGTAACATGTCAGTAGTTCCTTTATATTGCTGAATAGCATTCCATTGCATGTTTAAACCACATGTTGTCCGTTTACCAGTTGGTGACATTTAGGGTGTTTCCAATTTATGACTATCACAAATAATTCACATACAAGTTTTGTTTGGACATTTATTTTTATTTCTCTTGCATAGGTGTATAAATACTGGAAGTGTTGATTCATATGTTTTATATTTTATGTTTAACTTTTTGAGAACCTGCTAAACTACAGTGGTTACATCATGTTATATTTCTACCTGCAATATATGCAGGCTCCGGTTTCTCCATATCTTCACCATTGCTTATCATTTTCCATTTTTAAACTTCTAGACATTCTTCTAAGTGTGAAATGGCCTGTCAGTTTGGTTTGGACTGTACATTTCTCTACTGTGGAATGATTTCAAACCATCTTTTCCCATGCATGCTTGTTTATCTTCCTTTAAAAAGCATCCATTCAGCTTCTTTGCCCATTGTTTAATTGGGTTATTTGTGTTTTTTTGTTATTGAATTGTGAAAACTAATTATATAATATTCTAGATGGAAGTTCCCTATCAGATACGTGATTTTCAAATACATTACCAATTTCTGTGAGTTACCTTTACATCTTCTTAATCATGTCTTTTGATGCACACAGGTTTCAAGTTTTGATGGTCCCAGCTTATCTATTTCATTTATTGCTTATATTTTTTGTGTTGTGTGTCATGTAGGAATCCATTGCCAAATTCAAGGTCACTGTGTTTTCTTCTAAGAGTTTTATAGTTACAGCTCTCACAGGTCTTGAATCCATTTTTATCTGATTCTTGCGTATGGTATGAGGTAAGGGTCCAACTTCATTATTTTATGTGTGGACATTCAACTATCCTAGAACCATTTACAGAAGAGATTATTCTTTCTCCACTGAGTAGTCTTGGCAACCTTTAGAAAATCAATTATTCATACATGCATGGGTTTGTTTCCAGACTTTCATGTCTATCCATTGGTCTGTTTATCTGTCTTTATGCCAATACCACACTGTTTTGATTGATACAACTTTTAGTAAATTGTGAAATCAGAAAATACCTACTTCTTTGTCAACACTACTTGTCTATTCCTGAATCCTTGCAATTTCATAAGAATTTTAGGATCAAACTTACCCATTTCTGCAAAAACTTCTGTTTCTTTCTCATGTGAAATACATTATAAACATGAGTATCCTTATATTGCTGAATAGCATTCCATTGCATGTTTAAACCACATGTTGTCCGTTTACCAGTTGGTGACATTTAGGGTGTTTCCAATTTATGACTATCACAAATAATTCACATACAAGTTTTGTTTGGACATTTATTTTTATTTCTCTTGCATAGGTGTATAAATACTGGAAGTGTTGATTCATATGTTTTATATTTTATGTTTAACTTTTTGAGAACCTGCTAAACTACAGTGGTTACATCATGTTATATTTCTACCTGCAATATATGCAGGCTCCGGTTTCTCCATATCTTCACCATTGCTTATCATTTTCCATTTTTAAACTTCTAGACATTCTTCTAAGTGTGAAATGGCCTGTCAGTTTGGTTTGGACTGTACATTTCTCTACTGTGGAATGATTTCAAACCATCTTTTCCCATGCATGCTTGTTTATCTTCCTTTAAAAAGCATCCATTCAGCTTCTTTGCCCATTGTTTAATTGGGTTATTTGTGTTTTTTTGTTATTGAATTGTGAAAACTAATTATATAATATTCTAGATGGAAGTTCCCTATCAGATACGTGATTTTCAAATACATTACCAATTTCTGTGAGTTACCTTTACATCTTCTTAATCATGTCTTTTGATGCACACAGGTTTCAAGTTTTGATGGTCCCAGCTTATCTATTTCATTTATTGCTTATATTTTTTGTGTTGTGTGTCATGTAGGAATCCATTGCCAAATTCAAGGTCACTGTGTTTTCTTCTAAGAGTTTTATAGTTACAGCTCTCACAGGTCTTGAATCCATTTTTATCTGATTCTTGCGTATGGTATGAGGTAAGGGTCCAACTTCATTATTTTATGTGTGGACATTCAACTATCCTAGAACCATTTACAGAAGAGATTATTCTTTCTCCACTGAGTAGTCTTGGCAACCTTTAGAAAATCAATTATTCATACATGCATGGGTTTGTTTCCAGACTTTCATGTCTATCCATTGGTCTGTTTATCTGTCTTTATGCCAATACCACACTGTTTTGATTGATACAACTTTTAGTAAATTGTGAAATCAGAAAATACCTACTTCTTTGTCAACACTACTTGTCTATTCCTGAATCCCTTGCAATTTCATAAGAATTTTAGGATCAAACTTACCCATTTCTGCAAAAACTTCTGTTTCTTTCTCATGTGAATAATTATATCATTTATGAAAACAGATGACAGTTTTATCTTTTTTATACTTTGTCTCCTTTTATTATATTTCTTTTAAGCATTATGGTGGTAGCAACTGTCTTATCATCCTCATAGTCTTAAATAGAAAGCATGGAACCTTTCTCAGCAATTTTCCATGAATTTTCTGTAGCTTTGGGAAATAAAATATTAATGAAGTTAAGAAATTTTTTCTTTATTCCTAGTTTCTAAAAATTATTATATGATTTTATTAGATGTATTTTCTGTATTTATGGAAATAATTTGTATAGTTTTTTCCCCTTAGTATACTGATGTGATGAATTATACTATTAGATATATTTGATATTGAACCATCTTTTTATTCCTGGGATAAAACTTTTCTAATCACGATTTTTAAAAAGTCAAATTAGGTTTGATTATCTAAAATTACATTTAATGTTATAAAATTAATATTCATAGATTGAATGGATATATATTTTCTCATACTGTTCTCAGCTGATTTTGGAATCAAAGTCGCACTAATCTCATCAAGTGAGCTAATTTTCCCTTTTTTCTGTTTTTTTTTTTCTTTTGAATAATTTGTCTCACGTAGGAATTAATGGGTTTTGAATACTTATTAAAACCCCTGTAGATCACCTGGGCCCAGACTTTTTCCAAGAAGAATTTTTAAACAATCCCATCAGTTTCTGTGATACATTTCTTAAGCTCTGTTTCAAGGGCCTATCCCTGGATGCCTGGTGTATTTTTGCGGATTGTATGTAGCATATTTTGAGTTCAGTAAAAATATAGTTGCATTGATGAACACTTTTACAATTTAGGAGATTACAGAGCAGCTACTAAAAATAATTCAAGATGATATCACCAAAATAAATCAATTATTCATACATGCATGGGTTTGTTTCCAGACTTTCATGTCTATCCATTGGTCTGTTTATCTGTCTTTATGCCAATACCACACTGTTTTGATTGATACAACTTTTAGTAAATTGTGAAATCAGAAAATACCTACTTCTTTGTCAACACTACTTGTCTATCCCTAATCCTTGCAATTTCATAAGAATTTTAGGATCAAACTTACCCATTTCTGCAAAAACTTCTGTTTCTTTCTCATGTGAATAATTATATCATTTATGAAAACAGATGACAGTTTTATCTTTTTTATACTTTGTCTCCTTTTATTATATTTCTTTTAAGCATTATGGTGGTAGCAACTGTCTTATCATCCTCATAGTCTTAAATAGAAAGCATGGAACCTTTCTCAGCAATTTTCCATGAATTTTCTGTAGCTTTGGGAAATAAAATATTAATGAAGTTAAGAAATTTTTTCTTTATTCCTAGTTTCTAAAAATTATTATATGATTTTATTAGATGTATTTTCTGTATTTATGGAAATAATTTGTATAGTTTTTTCCCCTTAGTATACTGATGTGATGAATTATACTATTAGATATATTTGATATTGAACCATCTTTTTATTCCTGGGATAAAACTTTTCTAATCACGATTTTTAAAAAGTCAAATTAGGTTTGATTATCTAAAATTACATTTAATGTTATAAAATTAATATTCATAGATTGAATGGATATATATTTTCTCATACTGTTCTCAGCTGATTTTGGAATCAAAGTCGCACTAATCTCATCAAGTGAGCTAATTTTCCCTTTTTTCTGTTTTTTTTTTTCTTTTGAATAATTTGTCTCACGTAGGAATTAATGGGTTTTGAATACTTATTAAAACCCCTGTAGATCACCTGGGCCCAGACTTTTTCCAAGAAGAATTTTTAAACAATCCCATCAGTTTCTGTGATACATTTCTTAAGCTCTGTTTCAAGGGCCTATCCCTGGATGCCTGGTGTATTTTTGCGGATTGTATGTAGCATATTTTGAGTTCAGTAAAAATATAGTTGCATTGATGAACACTTTTACAATTTAGGAGATTACAGAGCAGCTACTAAAAATAATTCAAGATGATATCACCAAAATAAATCAATGTAATTCACCATAATAACAGAATAGCCATACGATGCTTTACTAGATTCAGAAAATTTAGAAAACATTTAATCATGTTAAAATTAATTAACTTGAAATGAAAATGAATATCCTAGCTACACTTAATATAAAGTATTGAATACTTTCCCCTCAAGATTGGGAACAAGACAAGGATCCATTCTCATTATACCTATTGAATACTGCACTAAAAGTACTAGTCTGTTGTAGTAAGGCTGGAAAGAGAAATGAAAAGCATATAGGATGAACAGGAAGAATAACTATTTGCCAGTGACATGTCATGTATGTAGAAGATCCTGAGGGTTATACAAAGTACTCTGTATAAGTGAATTTGGGAAGGTTGCAAAATACAATCAATGTAAAAAGATCTGTATTTTTCTATACTAGTACCAGTCAACTGGAAATGGAATTTTGTTTACTTAGCAACCAAACAGAATATTGGAATAAATTTTTAGAAATACATAACCATAAGACGTTGTTCAGCAAAATTAGCTCAGTATAACATTAAATGTTAATTTTATTATTGCAAATCTCAATATTAAAATTCATTTTGTCCTAAATTGATCTGTAGATTTAATGCAGTAAACACCATCAAGCTTTTTGGGTAGACATTAACAAAAGGGTTCTAAAATGGACGTGGAAATGCAAGCAAAGGATTATTAAATCTAAAATTACATTTAATGTTATAAAATTAATATTCATAGATTGAATGGATATATATTTTCTCATACTGTTCTCAGCTGATTTTGGAATCAAAGTCGCACTAATCTCATCAAGTGAGCTAATTTTCCCTTTTTTCTGTTTTTTTTTTTCTTTTGAATAATTTGTCTCACGTAGGAATTAATGGGTTTTGAATACTTATTAAAACCCCTGTAGATCACCTGGGCCCAGACTTTTTCCAAGAAGAATTTTTAAACAATCCCATCAGTTTCTGTGATACATTTCTTAAGCTCTGTTTCAAGGGCCTATCCCTGGATGCCTGGTGTATTTTTGCGGATTGTATGTAGCATATTTTGAGTTCAGTAAAAATATAGTTGCATTGATGAACACTTTTACAATTTAGGAGATTACAGAGCAGCTACTAAAAATAATTCAAGATGATATCACCAAAATAAATCAATGTAATTCACCATAATAACAGAATAGCCATACGATGCTTTACTAGATTCAGAAAATTTAGAAAACATTTAATCATGTTAAAATTAATTAACTTGAAATGAAAATGAATATCCTAGCTACACTTAATATAAAGTATTGAATACTTTCCCCTCAAGATTGGGAACAAGACAAGGATCCATTCTCATTATACCTATTGAATACTGCACTAAAAGTACTAGTCTGTTGTAGTAAGGCTGGAAAGAGAAATGAAAAGCATATAGGATGAACAGGAAGAATAACTATTTGCCAGTGACATGTCATGTATGTAGAAGATCCTGAGGGTTATACAAAGTACTCTGTATAAGTGAATTTGGGAAGGTTGCAAAATACAATCAATGTAAAAAGATCTGTATTTTTCTATACTAGTACCAGTCAACTGGAAATGGAATTTTGTTTACTTAGCAACCAAACAGAATATTGGAATAAATTTTTAGAAATACATAACCATAAGACGTTGTTCAGCAAAATTAGCTCAGTATAACATTAAATGTTAATTTTATTATTGCAAATCTCAATATTAAAATTCATTTTGTCCTAAATTGATCTGTAGATTTAATGCAGTAAACACCATCAAGCTTTTTGGGTAGACATTAACAAAAGGGTTCTAAAATGGACGTGGAAATGCAAGCAAAGGATTAATACATCAAAAACAATATTGAAAAAGAACAAAATTAAAAGACTTGTACTACGTGGTTTCAAGACCCTGTAATGCTATACAGTATACTAATGCTATACTATATACTAATCAAGACAATGTGATAGTTTCATAAGGGCAGATACGTAGATCAGTTAAAAAAAGAAAAAAATGCAGCACCTAGAGGAAACCTTATACCTATGCGGTTACTTGATCTTCTAAATAGCATCAAAGCAAGCATCATGGGAGAAAGGAGAGCCATTTCTACACATTGTGCTTGAACAACTGAATTCCCTCCAGGGGAAAAAACAAACATGACCCCTTCTTCACACACCTTATGCAAACATCATTTCAAGCTGTGCCCCAGACCTAAATATAATGCTAACACTTTGAAGCTTTTAGGGAAAAAAAAAAAAAAAAAAGGCGTATCTTTGTGACTTGAATGTAGACAAAGGCCTCTCAAAGACAGGTCACAGAAACAAAAATCACAAAAGAGAACTGTAGATTCAAATTTATCTAACTGTAAAACTTCTGCTTGGGCTTCCCTTGTGGACCAGTGGGTAAAGAGTCTGCCTTGCAGTGCGAGGGGCACTGGTTCGATCCCTGGCCCGGGAAGATCCTTTGTGCTGTGGAGTGGCTGGACCAGTGTGTCCTATTATGAGCCAGCGCTCTTGAGAGCATGTGCCCAGAGCCAGTGCTCTTTAACCAGAGAGGCCACTACAATGGGAGGTCCACACAGGCCAAAGAATAAAAATAGATGAAAATAAATAAATAACTAATGAAAAAGGCCAAAAAAAACCCCACCTTCTGCTTATTAAAGTTTACTGTTAAAAGTCCAAAGCGATGGGAAGGTTGCAAAATACAATCAATGTAAAAAGATCTGTATTTTTCTATACTAGTACCAGTCAACTGGAAATGGAATTTTGTTTACTTAGCAACCAAACAGAATATTGGAATAAATTTTTAGAAATACATAACCATAAGACGTTGTTCAGCAAAATTAGCTCAGTATAACATTAAATGTTAATTTTATTATTGCAAATCTCAATATTAAAATTCATTTTGTCCTAAATTGATCTGTAGATTTAATGCAGTAAACACCATCAAGCTTTTTGGGTAGACATTAACAAAAGGGTTCTAAAATGGACGTGGAAATGCAAGCAAAGGATTAATACATCAAAAACAATATTGAAAAAGAACAAAATTAAAAGACTTGTACTACGTGGTTTCAAGACCCTGTAATGCTATACAGTATACTAATGCTATACTATATACTAATCAAGACAATGTGATAGTTTCATAAGGGCAGATACGTAGATCAGTTAAAAAAAGAAAAAAATGCAGCACCTAGAGGAAACCTTATACCTATGCGGTTACTTGATCTTCTAAATAGCATCAAAGCAAGCATCATGGGAGAAAGGAGAGCCATTTCTACACATTGTGCTTGAACAACTGAATTCCCTCCAGGGGAAAAAACAAACATGACCCCTTCTTCACACACCTTATGCAAACATCATTTCAAGCTGTGCCCCAGACCTAAATATAATGCTAACACTTTGAAGCTTTTAGGGAAAAAAAAAAAAAAAAAAGGCGTATCTTTGTGACTTGAATGTAGACAAAGGCCTCTCAAAGACAGGTCACAGAAACAAAAATCACAAAAGAGAACTGTAGATTCAAATTTATCTAACTGTAAAACTTCTGCTTGGGCTTCCCTTGTGGACCAGTGGGTAAAGAGTCTGCCTTGCAGTGCGAGGGGCACTGGTTCGATCCCTGGCCCGGGAAGATCCTTTGTGCTGTGGAGTGGCTGGACCAGTGTGTCCTATTATGAGCCAGCGCTCTTGAGAGCATGTGCCCAGAGCCAGTGCTCTTTAACCAGAGAGGCCACTACAATGGGAGGTCCACACAGGCCAAAGAATAAAAATAGATGAAAATAAATAAATAACTAATGAAAAAGGCCAAAAAAAACCCCACCTTCTGCTTATTAAAGTTTACTGTTAAAAGTCCAAAGCGATGGGAATTCCCTGGTGGTCCAGTGGTTAGGACCCTGGGCTTTCTTTTTTAAGCGCCCAGTCAGCCCCTGCTTGGGAACTAAGGTCCCACAAACCACATGGTGCGACCAAAAAAAAAAGTAAAAAAATTAGGTGAAAAGCCACAGACTGTCAGAAAATAGTCACAAAAATTTACAGGAATACATCTGTGAAGGAGATTGGTATCCATGAAATATAAAGGCATCTACAACTGAAAAATGGGAAGACACACCAATAAAAAATGAGCCAAAGACTTGAACATTTTTCAAAAGAAGATACAAGAAAAACACAAGTACATAGAAAAGTGACCAATATCATGAATTGAGAAGGAAATGTAAGTTCAAACTGCAATAAATACTGTATATCCATTGTAATGATTAAAATTAAGAAGATTGCAATACCATAGGTTGGCAAGGATGTGGAGCAATTTGAACTCTCATTCATTGTTGATGGGTATAGAAAATAATAGACCACTGGAGAAACCTTTTGGGAGTTTTTAAATCAAAATAATCTTATACCTGTCTTATAGCATAGCAGTTATTGTCCTGTGTATGTACCTAAGAAAAGTGAAAGCATGTCCACACAAAGGCAATATTAATAGAAACTGTTTAAAGGCCCCCAAGTGAAAATAGCCCAGGTGTCTATCAGCAAGAAAATCTATAAATGAGGGACTTCACTGGTGGTCCAGTGGCTAAGATTCGAGCTTCTGCTCCCAAGGCAGGAGGCCCAGGTCTGATCCCTGATCAGGGACCTAGACATATGCTGCAACTATAGATCCTGTTCCTGCGGCTTCCCTTGTGGACCAGTGGGTAAAGAGTCTGCCTTGCAGTGCGAGGGGCACTGGTTCGATCCCTGGCCCGGGAAGATCCTTTGTGCTGTGGAGTGGCTGGACCAGTGTGTCCTATTATGAGCCAGCGCTCTTGAGAGCATGTGCCCAGAGCCAGTGCTCTTTAACCAGAGAGGCCACTACAATGGGAGGTCCACACAGGCCAAAGAATAAAAATAGATGAAAATAAATAAATAACTAATGAAAAAGGCCAAAAAAAACCCCACCTTCTGCTTATTAAAGTTTACTGTTAAAAGTCCAAAGCGATGGGAATTCCCTGGTGGTCCAGTGGTTAGGACCCTGGGCTTTCTTTTTTAAGCGCCCAGTCAGCCCCTGCTTGGGGAACTAAGGTCCCACAAACCACATGGTGCGACCAAAAAAAAAAGTAAAAAAATTAGGTGAAAAGCCACAGACTGTCAGAAAATAGTCACAAAAATTTACAGGAATACATCTGTGAAGGAGATTGGTATCCATGAAATATAAAGGCATCTACAACTGAAAAATGGGAAGACACACCAATAAAAAATGAGCCAAAGACTTGAACATTTTTCAAAAGAAGATACAAGAAAAACACAAGTACATAGAAAAGTGACCAATATCATGAATTGAGAAGGAAATGTAAGTTCAAACTGCAATAAATACTGTATATCCATTGTAATGATTAAAATTAAGAAGATTGCAATACCATAGGTTGGCAAGGATGTGGAGCAATTTGAACTCTCATTCATTGTTGATGGGTATAGAAAATAATAGACCACTGGAGAAACCTTTTGGGAGTTTTTAAATCAAAATAATCTTATACCTGTCTTATAGCATAGCAGTTATTGTCCTGTGTATGTACCTAAGAAAAGTGAAAGCATGTCCACACAAAGGCAATATTAATAGAAACTGTTTAAAGGCCCCCAAGTGAAAATAGCCCAGGTGTCTATCAGCAAGAAAATCTATAAATGAGGGACTTCACTGGTGGTCCAGTGGCTAAGATTCCGAGCTTCTGCTCCCAAGGCAGGAGGCCCAGGTCTGATCCCTGATCAGGGACCTAGACATATGCTGCAACTATAGATCCCACATGCCACAATGAAGACCTGGCACAGCCAAATTAAGAAAAATAAATGTAAAATAAAGAAAATATATAAACGAGCTATGACATATTACTTTGATGGAAAACTGCTCAGCAGTCAAAAGGAACATGAATAAATTTCAGGTATTTTAAATGAAGCCTCACACAAAAGAGTTCATTAAAGTATGACTTCATTTATCTGAAATCCTAGAAGAGTTACAGCTAATCTATGATGGAAAAAAAAAATCCATACTGTTTGCCACTGGGGCTGGGGATGGCTGAAAAGAGGTGTGAGGGAACTTTCTGGAGTGAAGGTAACATTCTGTATCTTTATGTAAGTTGGGGCTACACAAGTTTATGTATCTATGAGGATTTGTCAGATGGTACACTTAAGATTTGTACATTTTGTTGTAAATATTGCTTCAAAAAAGGGCAAAGGAGCTCTGAAAAAGCACTGTAGTTAAATTCTTTTAACTTTTCTCTATGTTTATAAAAGTTTTTATGATAAGATGTTGAGAGTTTCTGGAGATGAAACCAGAGCATCATTTTTCAATAGAATGTGTTAGTTTTTTTGGTTTATGAAACAGAGGCAGTATAATGTAGTAGAGATGGAGCTGGTTCAGAACCAAGATCCTAGACTTACTGGATGTGGGGTCTTGGGATCTTAATGATCTGTGCCTTAGCCTCCTCTGCATTAATCAAAATCATAGGTGTAAGGTTATTATGAGTCTGGATAGATGGATGGTAGATCAGTGCTTACTGCATATTAAGCTCCTTGTGTGTCAATTACTAGTCATGCATAATTGAAAAATAAGAAATAAGAAATGTTATAATTGGAGTATAAGAAATATTTTTCTTGATTCTGTTTTACATTTTCAAATGTCACCTTTTAAAATATTTTATAGTTGAGAGAGTTCAACACCAGTTTTGGTGGAAGCATGATGAAGGGGGCAGTAAGAGGAAAGCGGGGGAATGGATGGACAGAGAACTGGAAAGGACTGAGTTTTATGCATTTGAGGAACAAGGTCACCATGTACTTAATTAACTTTTTTCCTTTAGTTTTTTTTTTTTTTTCTTTAAGTATATTGCACCCGTCTCTTTTTTTTTTTTGCATACTAAAAACCACTCAGTTTTACTAACATATAAGTGCACACATGGTATAAATAAAGCACATGTTTTCTCTATGTTCTATTGGAAATAGATGCATTGAGTAAAACCTGTATTCATTTGTGTAGATTGACCTGGAAGCTGAGAGGGTGAGCACCGTGGCTGGCATTGGAATTCAAGGCACAGATAAAGAAGGTGGAGCGAAAGGAGACGAACAGCCCATTAGCTCCCCATGGGACGTGGTTTTTGGAAGGTCAGGTATGTAAACTTGATATTAAATAATAAATGTAAGTAAATTTTACTAAGTAAAAGTAAGATTTTTAAAACATTATGGGAACATTCATTTGGATTATTTCTATTGCTAGTTATTTTATGGTTTTTTATCAGTGACTTGGGATTCGTTAATTGCATAAAAACGAAACTACCAGTAATACATAGAAAATAAATGTATCATTATATATAACATGTGACATTATATTCTTATTTTATATACATTTATATATATTCTTTATGTTTATTTCTCTAATGTTAAAGAATTTCTCTTAGATGCAGTTTTCAATTAAGATAGTTCTGTTTATTCTTAAATTGGGAGGATTATAGTTTAAAAATTTCAAAAGATTACTCATGCAGTATCCTGCTTAACAGTCCTTTTATCTACAGTCATGTGAAAAACAAATCAAGAAATGACAGTGGGGTTTTTTTAGATTATTAAAATTTGAATAATCATAGCTTCTTTTGACTACTTTAAAAAACTTTACTTACATATAATAGAATATTATTCAGTCATAGAAAAAAATGAAATCTTGCCATTTGTGACAACATGGATGGGCCAGAAGGTGTTACGCTAAGTGAAGCATATCAGAGAGAGACAAGTGCTATCTCATTTCACCTGTACTCAGAGTTTACATTGTTTAAAAACAGGGTGTACTTTACAGGATGCTTTACTCTGCTGGATTCATTCAGCAGAGTACTTACATACTTTAATAGACTAAACATTTTTCGGTCGTGGTTCATGGCATGGAATTTCTGGTTGTTTATCTCATATTAAGAGTGTGCCTGAATTGCTTTCCAAGGAGAATACTGGCTCTGTTGCCAGGTACTCCCTCAGCGTCCAACTGGAGTGATGTGTTGAGGCTTCTATCTATGTTAAGGTCAATTTTTAGAAAAGGAAATGAGTGCTACCGTAGTTCAATAGACCATGAAAAGCATATGGTTCTGCCTTAACTTACACTTTAATGTGGCTCTGCTTCCAGGTACTTGGCAAGTGTAATCTTGAATGCACTTAAGTAAGCTCAACACCTTTCAAATGCTACGAGAAAATGGTTTTCAAGTACTGTATGAAGGCCCTGTAATCACAATAGAGTTCATTATTTTATTTTTATTTTTTACTACAAGAGTTTTTAATCTTGAGTTATGTACCCAGGGCATTAAGGTTTGTGGAATTGGTCATATTCTTATCAGAGTTTCAAAGTGGCATGCCAAATTAAAAGCTTTAAATCACTCTAAATTCTATCAGTGACTTGGGATTCGTTAATTGCATAAAAACGAAACTACCAGTAATACATAGAAAATAAATGTATCATTATATATAACATGTGACATTATATTCTTATTTTATATACATTTATATATATTCTTTATGTTTATTTCTCTAATGTTAAAGAATTTCTCTTAGATGCAGTTTTCAATTAAGATAGTTCTGTTTATTCTTAAATTGGGAGGATTATAGTTTAAAAATTTCAAAAGATTACTCATGCAGTATCCTGCTTAACAGTCCTTTTTATCTACAGTCATGTGAAAAACAAATCAAGAAATGACAGTGGGGTTTTTTTAGATTATTAAAATTTGAATAATCATAGCTTCTTTTGACTACTTTAAAAAACTTTACTTACATATAATAGAATATTATTCAGTCATAGAAAAAAATGAAATCTTGCCATTTGTGACAACATGGATGGGCCAGAAGGTGTTACGCTAAGTGAAGCATATCAGAGAGAGACAAGTGCTATCTCATTTCACCTGTACTCAGAGTTTACATTGTTTAAAAACAGGGTGTACTTTACAGGATGCTTTACTCTGCTGGATTCATTCAGCAGAGTACTTACATACTTTAATAGACTAAACATTTTTCGGTCGTGGTTCATGGCATGGAATTTCTGGTTGTTTATCTCATATTAAGAGTGTGCCTGAATTGCTTTCCAAGGAGAATACTGGCTCTGTTGCCAGGTACTCCCTCAGCGTCCAACTGGAGTGATGTGTTGAGGCTTCTATCTATGTTAAGGTCAATTTTTAGAAAAGGAAATGAGTGCTACCGTAGTTCAATAGACCATGAAAAGCATATGGTTCTGCCTTAACTTACACTTTAATGTGGCTCTGCTTCCAGGTACTTGGCAAGTGTAATCTTGAATGCACTTAAGTAAGCTCAACACCTTTCAAATGCTACGAGAAAATGGTTTTCAAGTACTGTATGAAGGCCCTGTAATCACAATAGAGTTCATTATTTTATTTTTATTTTTTACTACAAGAGTTTTTAATCTTGAGTTATGTACCCAGGGCATTAAGGTTTGTGGGAATTGGTCATATTCTTATCAGAGTTTCAAAGTGGCATGTTACTCCACAACACTTTAAGAACCACTGCTTTAAATCACTCTAAATTCTAATCCTGAGTTAATGTACATTGTCAGGATATGGGGAAATTGGATCCTAGACTATTTCGTCTCTTTAAAGTTGTTCTTACTGAACTATATTTTGGCATCATGTCATTCATTTATAAATATATTAATGCATCAGTGTATCTTGCATTCATCTTTATTTCTATGTGTTTAGGTTTAATATTTATATTTCATCAAAACACAGTCCTACAGGACCTAATAACTGTTTTTACTATAAGGGGTTGCTGCTAATTTCAGTTATTATCTTAGCCTCTCTGATTATCTACTAGAGAATCTTGTTTTCTTTATTGTAGATAATTATACTTTTTTCCAAGTATATATTTTTAAGCTGCTAGATAATTTAATTATCATAACTGTTTACATTATTATATTGATTTCTGGGAAACTTAAGAGACAGATTTGCCTTTCACAAAGTGTAATGGAAACATGTCATTTTTTAATATTAGTATGGCTACATCTTTTTTTCAACCCTCTTTACCTATTGCTTCAATTTTCTTATTTTAAATTTATTTATCTTACTAGGGTTTATTCCTTTGTTGTCTACCTAAATATTTTGTAAAATATAAAAGAAATAAATCCAGTAGAATCTTTTATTGAAGTGATTGTCTATGATAATTGATCCATAGAGAAAAAAATTATTAAGTCTGAGAATCATAAAACTAAAAATGTTTTAAGAACTATAAATATACATGTGTCCCCTGACAGTCTAATGCCACTCAAAATGTATTATTTTGGTTTTATGATGAGAGTTTTTAAAACACTTGCAAAGAAAACTGAGGACTGAAAATTTTAAAACCTATTCTTTCCAGTTGTCTTTCCATGTCTTGTTCACTAATAATTTGACTTAGCTACTTGTCTTTATTGAGTCTTTTCAAAGTATTAACCTTGTTTTCAGAGAAATAGCTTCCCTTTTGCATTCATGTTGAATTGGTTCATATATATTTAAATTATGTAATTGTACAGCTAGTTTAAGCAGATGTAGTATTAAATGCAACTTGATGGGAGTTTGGTTAAGAAAAATTGTTCCTGTAAATACTTAAATTCCTTAATAGTTTAATACTTATATAGAATATTTCTGAAATTTCACCATAGTTAGGAATATGAAAGAGGATGGAATTATCAGAAGGAAACCATGGAAAATATATTGTGATATCTTCATATATTAAGCTGTTCTGCAGTGCAAACAGTGGACCACAGCTACACCTAACAGCATGGACAAGTACCAGGAAATATCTGTTGAGTAGAAGAATGTTCAGTTTTTATAGAATGTTCAATAGCAAGCCAGACTAGTTATACATTGAGAGATCCATTCAAACATGCCAAAATTTAAAAATTGAAGAGTATAATAAAAACCACAAATGTTTAGACTGGTGGAAGAGGAGGAAGATATACTTATAAAGAGATGCAGAGGTTTTCACATAATATTGCCTTTTGTTGAGCTGGTGGTATGCACATGGATATTTACTTATTACTTAAACTTCACATAGAACATTTATTCATTCATATGCATATATAAGTTAGGTCAGGTAAAGAAAATAACCAATAACAAAGACAAATATATAGTTGAAAATATACCCCTCCAAGAGACTCAGATAATGAATAGCATACTTAAAGAAGACATTAGGGAAAGGGATTTGAAACATCTCTGATTATTTTAATTATATATGTAATATGTAAATGTGTGTGTGTGTTTTTAAATAAGACCTGAATTTTTAACCTAATTATGCCGTTACACTGATAAAAGCATGAGGATAATTCACATAATGTTTACCAGAATTTTTTCATCTTTATTTTTGATTATCATCCTAAACGTGGTCAGAATTTTATAATCCACTAAAAACAATTTAAAATAGCTCTAGTAAACTCATTATCCAGCTAAAACATTGGCATGCTTCTAATATGCCTATCACATCTGTACTGACTCTTTTCCTTATGCCAATCACCTGAGAATTATTTTTCATTTTAAAGATATTGAGACTTTACCTGATTTAAAATTACTTACAGAAAGCATAGTGTGCCTGAATCCCATTAACCTTCAATGGCCCTTTAATCAGCATTTCCCTAGATCTAAATTTAGCTTCTACTTATTTGACCTTTAATGATTGAAATCCAGCTATTTAGTATGCTAGTCTGATAATCTGCAGCTTAGATAACATGCTTCTCTGACTTTCATTAGTATGCTCTAAAATCATCTTCTAATCAGGTGATACAGAATTTTTTTGAAGAATAAATTGTATATAATGTGACTCATGTGTTTTTAACAGTTGTATTTTTATATCTGAATAACTACATTCACACTGATGTTTATAAGAGCACAAGCTCACTTCTGTCGTTCCTTCATTCTGATCAGAACACTAGTCATCTGGATTTGGACTCACTGCTGTGTGTTGTGTTAATTGCTCAGTCTTATCCAACTCTGTGAGCCTATGGACCATAGCCTGTCAGGCTCCTCTATCCATGGAATTCTCCAGGCAAGAATACTGGAAGCCATTCCCTTTCCTGGGATCTTCCCAACCCCTGAGCCACTGTCTGAGCCACCAGGAATTAGACTCACTTAGGTATTATTATTCCAGGATTAGCTGTGTGAATAACCCCCAAAAAAATTGCAATTTTTCATTCATATGCATATATAAGTTAGGTCAGGTAAAGAAAATAACCAATAACAAAGACAAATATATAGTTGAAAATATACCCCTCCAAGAGACTCAGATAATGAATAGCATACTTAAAGAAGACATTAGGGAAAGGGATTTGAAACATCTCTGATTATTTTAATTATATATGTAATATGTAAATGTGTGTGTGTGTTTTTAAATAAGACCTGAATTTTTAACCTAATTATGCCGTTACACTGATAAAAGCATGAGGATAATTCACATAATGTTTACCAGAATTTTTTCATCTTTATTTTTGATTATCATCCTAAACGTGGTCAGAATTTTATAATCCACTAAAAACAATTTAAAATAGCTCTAGTAAACTCATTATCCAGCTAAAACATTGGCATGCTTCTAATATGCCTATCACATCTGTACTGACTCTTTTCCTTATGCCAATCACCTGAGAATTATTTTTCATTTTAAAGATATTGAGACTTTACCTGATTTAAAATTACTTACAGAAAGCATAGTGTGCCTGAATCCCATTAACCTTCAATGGCCCTTTAATCAGCATTTCCCTAGATCTAAATTTAGCTTCTACTTATTTGACCTTTAATGATTGAAATCCAGCTATTTAGTATGCTAGTCTGATAATCTGCAGCTTAGATAACATGCTTCTCTGACTTTCATTAGTATGCTCTAAAATCATCTTCTAATCAGGTGATACAGAATTTTTTTGAAGAATAAATTGTATATAATGTGACTCATGTGTTTTTAACAGTTGTATTTTTATATCTGAATAACTACATTCACACTGATGTTTATAAGAGCACAAGCTCACTTCTGTCGTTCCTTCATTCTGATCAGAACACTAGTCATCTGGATTTGGACTCACTGCTGTGTGTTGTGTTAATTGCTCAGTCTTATCCAACTCTGTGAGCCTATGGACCATAGCCTGTCAGGCTCCTCTATCCATGGAATTCTCCAGGCAAGAATACTGGAAGCCATTCCCCTTTCCTGGGGATCTTCCCAACCCCTGAGCCACTGTCTGAGCCACCAGGGAATTAGACTCACTTAGGTATTATTATTCCAGGATTAGCTGTGTGAATACCAACAAATTATTTAACCCATTTGAATTTATTTCTTTATAAAATAGAGATAATAATAAGACTTGCTAATGTTGTTCAGTTAAAGAACAGAATCCATGTAAAGTGCTTATTATTAGCTCAGTGCCTTAAACATAGGAAGAGTGCTGAGTGGCTCTCCACACCCGCATCATTATTATCACCCTCCTGGTTGGTGAGTCGAATCATAAACTCCTATCTGACTTGACACAGCCTCTGCTTCTGCACTCTTTCTCAAACTTCCAGCTTCTAAAGGAAGTACACAGAGACCAAGAGTGAGCAGAGGCTCACACTAATATTACTGTGAAACTTTGAGCTCATATAGGAGACCCTCTTTGAACTAGACTGGCCGTTGGAGAAGTAGATAATGGTCACCTGATTTGATCTTTTACTCTGTATACACCAAAAGAGCTCTTTGGCAGAGTAGAGAGGCTTTAAACTTATTTTTTTCCCCCAATCTTTATGCTGTTTGCTTCTTTTTCTTGTATCAATTAGTACCTCCATATGATGCTAAATAAGTGTTGATAGCAGATCTCCTTGTCTCATTTCTAGTCTCGGGCAGTATCTTAGCTCGGGCTGCCATAACAAAATGCCACAGATTGGGTGGCTTAAACACCAGAATTTTATTTTCTCACAGTGCTGAAGGCTAGAAGTCCAATGTCAAGGTGCCAGCATGATTGGTTTCTGGTGAGAGCTCTCTTCTGGCTTATAGAAGGTCACTTTCAAGCTTTGTCTTCACATGATACAGAATTTTTGAAGAATAAATTGTATATAATGTGACTCATGTGTTTTTAACAGTTGTATTTTTATATCTGAATAACTACATTCACACTGATGTTTATAAGAGCACAAGCTCACTTCTGTCGTTCCTTCATTCTGATCAGAACACTAGTCATCTGGATTTGGACTCACTGCTGTGTGTTGTGTTAATTGCTCAGTCTTATCCACCTCTGTGAGCCTATGGACCATAGCCTGTCAGGCTCCTCTATCCATGGAATTCTCCAGGCAAGAATACTGGAAGCCATTCCCCTTTCCTGGGGATCTTCCCAACCCCTGAGCCACTGTCTGAGCCACCAGGGAATTAGACTCACTTAGGTATTATTATTCCAGGATTAGCTGTGTGAATACCAACAAATTATTTAACCCATTTGAATTTATTTCTTTATAAAATAGAGATAATAATAAGACTTGCTAATGTTGTTCAGTTAAAGAACAGAATCCATGTAAAGTGCTTATTATTAGCTCAGTGCCTTAAACATAGGAAGAGTGCTGAGTGGCTCTCCACACCCGCATCATTATTATCACCCTCCTGGTTGGTGAGTCGAATCATAAACTCCTATCTGACTTGACACAGCCTCTGCTTCTGCACTCTTTCTCAAACTTCCAGCTTCTAAAGGAAGTACACAGAGACCAAGAGTGAGCAGAGGCTCACACTAATATTACTGTGAAACTTTGAGCTCATATAGGAGACCCTCTTTGAACTAGACTGGCCGTTGGAGAAGTAGATAATGGTCACCTGATTTGATCTTTTACTCTGTATACACCAAAAGAGCTCTTTGGCAGAGTAGAGAGGCTTTAAACTTATTTTTTTCCCCCAATCTTTATGCTGTTTGCTTCTTTTTCTTGTATCAATTAGTACCTCCATATGATGCTAAATAAGTGTTGATAGCAGATCTCCTTGTCTCATTTCTAGTCTCGGGCAGTATCTTAGCTCGGGCTGCCATAACAAAATGCCACAGATTGGGTGGCTTAAACACCAGAATTTTATTTTCTCACAGTGCTGAAGGCTAGAAGTCCAATGTCAAGGTGCCAGCATGATTGGTTTCTGGTGAGAGCTCTCTTCTGGCTTATAGAAGGTCACTTTCAAGCTTTGTCTTCACATGGCAGGAGCAAAATAAAATAAGAGAATAGAATAATGAAAAACTTTTGATCTATTTTTATGGGATTCAACAGAGACTGAGTCCCCAGATCATATAGATGCTATTGTCACTTTTAGTACAGTTTATAGAAATATGTGACTGTAAAAAATTAAACTATCTTCCTTTAGATTTCATATGATGGCAATTAACAGAGAAAGAGGCAACATGTTAAATGGAGTTTTATGTTGAACTGTTTGGGTTCAGATTCCAGTTCCTTCATTTTGTAGCTCTGTGATCCTGGCAAGTTGCATAACCTCTCTGAGCCTTAGTTTCTTCTGTAAAAGGTCTGTAAAAACAACCTGGTGACCCCACCTACTTCCTGGGGCCTTTGAGAAGATTTAAGTGATATTCTCTGTAAGATGCTTTGTACATAGCACCATGATTTATTGTTCATCAGCATTATTTTTGCTTCTGTTAAATTGAAAGATATTTGAAAATAATACAAGGAAGAAAAGTTTCTAATGGACACAACTACTTGAAATTAAAGATATTACAGATAAAATAATATTACCAAGATATTTCTTTTAATGTAAGATATGTCGGCTAAATTATTTTAGTGAAAATGTCACAAGTACATGTAAAGTAGCCACAGAACACAGTTTAAATTCAATAACAATAGAAGTTGAGAAATAGAGCCTCATCACACTGTAATTAGTTAACTCCAATCTTAAAAAACAGAATAATTTTAGAAAACAGCTATATTATATCATACTCTTAGCTTTATTGCATGTCAACTATATCCTTTTGAAGAAGGTTCACAACAATTAAACAGTAGATTTTTAGACAGCAGTGGTTATGTGAGTCTAAGCCTAAAAGCTAATATGTGGTTGAAATATACATTTCTTAAGCTTTTAAAAGGAACAGTTCTTTCATGAAAATTGCTCAAAGCACTAAAGCATGTAATTTAGGTCCTTGACTGCCAGAGTTTCTTTGAAGAGTGTGAGTTAGCCCATGTCTTCTGTCACATAAAATAAAAAATGTTTAGAAACCTTGTGCCCGGAGATGCAAAAGGACATTTTGCTCTTGAGAATGCTTTGGATTTCTTTGAATGTATATTTATAAGTCTAAAGAAGTAAACGTTTCACAAGGAGAATGGAAAAATTTCCAAAACGACTCAGAACATCACAAATATTTTTACTTCTATCAGATGATTCATAACCATACTAGCTGTCTCCCCTTAATTTAAGTTTCTGAAACAGTTGGTAGTGTTTGTTAACCAGATAGATACATAGTAATTATTGTTTATTTTCATAAAGGCTCAGAGGTCCAAGGAGCTGATATTCTGTGGATAGCCATGGCAGGGACTCATCAAATTTGGGCGCTCCTGTTGGACTGCGGCAGACTACCAAAGAAACAGTAAGTGGGAGCACCTCTCTTGAGGTAAACCTGGAGTCCCCAGAATTCCTCTTCCTAAAGTCTCCATCCTTGTAACGCCCACTGTACCAGGCAGAGGATGCTGGGCCATGCTGCCATAATGAATTGTCCTGGTTCTCAGTGGCTTAAGACAAGGTTTGCTTGCAGGAGGGGCAGTGCTCTACCAGCCCAGTGTCTGGCATGGACAGTGAATGGAAGTAGCATTGCTGCCTCTGTTAGGAGTATGAAGATGGGAAAGTAGCGTCTCTACAGAGCTTCTCGTGTTTTTTTCTGTAGAGCCTTTCCTTTTCTCCCTAAACCCTCACCCTTCTCTTCCCCTGTCTCCCATCTCTCCCTGCCTTCCTCCCTTTCATGCTTCGCCTCCACACCTTCCGTCCTTCTCTCTCTCTCTCACCTTCTGAGTTTTTGGTTGCACTTGTTTGTTTTCATAACTGTTTTATCCTACTAAACTGCCTCTTTAAGGAAGGGACCCTTTCTTGTTCACTTTTTTGTCCCCGTACTTAGTACAGTACCTGGTGCATGATAGGAGCTCAGTGAGGGTCTTCAGAGAAGTAACTGAATGAAATTCATAGACCAGAAAGACTGTCAGATCACCCTAGGGAGAAAGTACCAGTCACCTCAGTTGCCTTTATCAGTAGAAAGGAGCAGCTGTATAGATAATCCCAAGTATCAGACAGTCTGAATTGTGTGTGTGTGTGTGCTGCTTTGTAAGAGTTTTAGCAACATTTCGTCATTCATTTAACAAATATTTATTAAGCAAACTAGGCACTGTGCTTGGCAGCAAGGATGAAACGTTGTGTTCCTCACATAAATAAGAGGAACACCCAATACAAATAAAATTTGAGGTATCAAGGAAGGCTTCCTGGAAGAAGCTACTAGACTAAAACATGACAAAGGGGTAGGAAAGAGTTCAGAAGCGTAGAAGTTTTCTAGGCAAGAAATGACCTTCAAGGTATCAGTAGAAGCCTGATCATGAAGTGCCTTGTGAATCTTTCTAAGAGATTTGGAAGTTATTCTTCATGAATTTATAGGACGTTTTAAGCTGGGAAGTGATATGATAAAGTTTGTATTTTTGAAATAACAGTGGTAGCGTTTGGAGTGTGGCAGTACTACAGACAGGTGCAGGGAGGAGGCCACTGGTGGTATCCACGCCAGAGCTGTTAGAAGCATGAACAGTGAGGTGACCGACACCATGTGAGATGAGGAAAGAGAAGTCGCAGAGACAACCAGAATACGCAGTTCTAAATCATGATTGTTCTGGATCTAGATGGTCACGTGTAGACTGAATTTCCACATAAGTAGTTGTCACTCATTCACAGTAGGAAAGTGTCCACTCTGATCACACTGACTTGTATTATAATTTCAAGGATGCTTTATTTGTTGTTGACCTTTAAGTGATAATAAACCCTGAGCTTTTAGAAGTTACTGTTTCATCCTCTTTCTAGCTTTTATTAACAGAGCTGCTTTTTAAAGTTAACTCCTCTGCTTGTTTGACTTATTTTTTTATTACATATAAACACAGCTTTGAATAAATGGCCATGTTTATACATTTTGTATCTCTTTGCCTCCGTTCTCTGCTCCCTACCTCAGTTAGCATTGGGATCGTATCAGCCGGTAAAGTGACTGATGGTCATTGTAGACGGTTTTTGCATGTTATATCGACTTAGGAAGTGATATACATAGTCTCTCATTGTTTTGTATCCCATGTCAGCCTTTTCCCTCCCCTCAACACAGGACCCTATCATGTCTTCCTTACAGTTCCTCTGACATAAACTTAGAAACCAAGGTATAAAACTTTCTCTGCATTACAAAGGAATCATTATAATAGTCCTTTAAATATGTTTCCCTAATGTACATAAGAAATGGATTTGTGTACAATTGATTAAAGCAGTGTAATCATCTTATATTATTATCTGAAAATGAGTACCTATCTTTCACAAATGATTCTTTTAACCGTTTTTTGCTAATCTTCTACTTATATTTGTTATTGTTTAGTAGTTCAGTCATGTCCAACTCTTTACAACTCCATGGACTGCAGCACACCAGGCTTCCCTGTCCTTCACCATCTCTCTAAGCTTGCTCAAACTCATATCCATTGAGTCGATGATGCCATCCAACCATCTCATCCTCTGTCATCCCCTTCTCCTTCTGCCTTCTGTTTTTTCCAGCATCAAGATCTTTTCCAGTGAATCATCTTTTCACATCAGGTGACCATATTGGAGCTTCACCTTCAGCATCAGTCCTTCCAATGAATATTCACGGTTTATTTCCTTTAGGATTGATTGATTTGATCTCCTTGTAATCCAAGGGACTCTCAAGAATGTTCTCCAACACCACAGTTTGAAGGCATCAATTCTTTGTCGCTTAGCCTTCTTTATGGTCCAACTCTCACATCCATGCATGACTAGTGGAAACCATAGCTTTGAGTACACTTAAATGTTCTCTACTTTTGAATACACTGTCTAGGTTTGTCACTCATCACAGTAGGAAAGTGTCCTCTGATCACACTGACTTGTATTATAATTTCAAGGATGCTTTATTTGTTGTTGACCTTTAAGTGATAATAAACCCTGAGCTTTTAGAAGTTACTGTTTCATCCTCTTTCTAGCTTTTATTAACAGAGCTGCTTTTTAAAGTTAACTCCTCTGCTTGTTTGACTTATTTTTTTATTACATATAAACACAGCTTTGAATAAATGGCCATGTTTATACATTTTGTATCTCTTTGCCTCCGTTCTCTGCTCCCTACCTCAGTTAGCATTGGGATCGTATCAGCCGGTAAAGTGACTGATGGTCATTGTAGACGGTTTTTGCATGTTATATCGACTTAGGAAGTGATATACATAGTCTCTCATTGTTTTGTATCCCATGTCAGCCTTTTCCCTCCCCTCAACACAGGACCCTATCATGTCTTCCTTACAGTTCCTCTGACATAAACTTAGAAACCAAGGTATAAAACTTTCTCTGCATTACAAAGGAATCATTATAATAGTCCTTTAAATATGTTTCCCTAATGTACATAAGAAATGGATTTGTGTACAATTGATTAAAGCAGTGTAATCATCTTATATTATTATCTGAAAATGAGTACCTATCTTTCACAAATGATTCTTTTAACCGTTTTTTGCTAATCTTCTACTTATATTTGTTATTGTTTAGTAGTTCAGTCATGTCCAACTCTTTACAACTCCATGGACTGCAGCACACCAGGCTTCCCTGTCCTTCACCATCTCTCTAAGCTTGCTCAAACTCATATCCATTGAGTCGATGATGCCATCCAACCATCTCATCCTCTGTCATCCCCTTCTCCTTCTGCCTTCTGTTTTTTCCAGCATCAAGATCTTTTCCAGTGAATCATCTTTTCACATCAGGTGACCATATTGGAGCTTCACCTTCAGCATCAGTCCTTCCAATGAATATTCACGGTTTATTTCCTTTAGGATTGATTGATTTGATCTCCTTGTAATCCAAGGGACTCTCAAGAATGTTCTCCAACACCACAGTTTGAAGGCATCAATTCTTTGTCGCTTAGCCTTCTTTATGGTCCAACTCTCACATCCATGCATGACTAGTGGAAAAACCATAGCTTTGAGTACACTTTGTCAGCAAAGTGATTTCTCTACTTTTGAATACACTGTCTAGGTTTGTCCTAGCTTTTCTTCCAAGGAGTAAGTGTCTTAATTTCATGGCTGCAGTCACCATCTATAGTGATTTTGGAGCCCAAGAAAATAAAGTCTGTCACCGTTTCCCTTGTTTGCCATCTAGAAAAGATTACCTAGATCTTTGTAACTCTCAAAATCTAATGCTGCCTGGGGCTAAGGAGAGGTCAGGCTATAAAGGTGGGATCTGGCTGTACCTACCTCTGATCATTTTGAGAAAGACTTTCCCATCAGTGATACAATCTTTATTCATATATTTCTGTTTGTCAGGAATTTCCTATCTAGCCATTGAGAATAGTTTTGCTTTTGTGTATGTTTAAAGAAAAGAAAGATAGGTCTCTACATAGTGAATACATAAGTGAGTGATTAGAGAAACTATAGTGAATGATGATTTGGACAATTTAACTAGGCCAAGATCACCAGATATTTTTCTATCGTGCTATCACCATTGTCTTCATCATTTACATTCATTTGTTTAATAATTAAATTGGGCACAGTATAACAGTGTTGACTTTACCTATGAATCTTTTTTTAGTGAGTTACAAAAAGGAACCTGCATTCGGTTTGCTGGAAGTGGAAATGAAGAGAATCGAAATAATGCATACCCTCACAAGGCAGGTTTTGCCCAACCTTCAGGTCTGTCTGTGGCTGCCGAGGAGCCCTGGAGCTGCCTGTTTGTGGCAGACAGTGAGAGCAGCACAGTGAGGACTGTCTCGCTGAGAGATGGAGCGTGACACACCTCGTGGGAGAGAGAGATCCCATGGTAATGAAGCACACTCTTGGGCTGTGTGCCTGCTTACCACACTCGCGTCGTTCTGAATTGGGAAGTTAATAAGATTTTCCAGTGAATCATCTTTTCACATCAGGTGACCATATTGGAGCTTCACCTTCAGCATCAGTCCTTCCAATGAATATTCACGGTTTATTTCCTTTAGGATTGATTGATTTGATCTCCTTGTAATCCAAGGGACTCTCAAGAATGTTCTCCAACACCACAGTTTGAAGGCATCAATTCTTTGTCGCTTAGCCTTCTTTATGGTCCAACTCTCACATCCATGCATGACTAGTGGAAAAACCATAGCTTTGAGTACACTTTGTCAGCAAAGTGATTTCTCTACTTTTGAATACACTGTCTAGGTTTGTCCTAGCTTTTCTTCCAAGGAGTAAGTGTCTTAATTTCATGGCTGCAGTCACCATCTATAGTGATTTTGGAGCCCAAGAAAATAAAGTCTGTCACCGTTTCCCTTGTTTGCCATCTAGAAAAGATTACCTAGATCTTTGTAACTCTCAAAATCTAATGCTGCCTGGGGCTAAGGAGAGGTCAGGCTATAAAGGTGGGATCTGGCTGTACCTACCTCTGATCATTTTGAGAAAGACTTTCCCATCAGTGATACAATCTTTATTCATATATTTCTGTTTGTCAGGAATTTCCTATCTAGCCATTGAGAATAGTTTTGCTTTTGTGTATGTTTAAAGAAAAGAAAGATAGGTCTCTACATAGTGAATACATAAGTGAGTGATTAGAGAAACTATAGTGAATGATGATTTGGACAATTTAACTAGGCCAAGATCACCAGATATTTTTCTATCGTGCTATCACCATTGTCTTCATCATTTACATTCATTTGTTTAATAATTAAATTGGGCACAGTATAACAGTGTTGACTTTACCTATGAATCTTTTTTTAGTGAGTTACAAAAAGGAACCTGCATTCGGTTTGCTGGAAGTGGAAATGAAGAGAATCGAAATAATGCATACCCTCACAAGGCAGGTTTTGCCCAACCTTCAGGTCTGTCTGTGGCTGCCGAGGAGCCCTGGAGCTGCCTGTTTGTGGCAGACAGTGAGAGCAGCACAGTGAGGACTGTCTCGCTGAGAGATGGAGCGGTGACACACCTCGTGGGAGGAGAGAGAGATCCCATGGTAATGAAGCACACTCTTGGGCTGTGTGCCTGCTTACCACACTCGCGTCGTTCTGAATTGGGAAGTTAATAAGTCATAGGAAGGAGAAAATTCTTGGACTTACCTATGTTAAAATGAAAGTCAAACCAAAGGAAATGTCAGAAACACAAGTAACAAAAGCACCTGAGAAAAGTAAACTGATCTGATTTGATTCCATATAAACTTCAAGGCTTCCAGGAGAAAGGAAGGATAAGGCAGTGATAACTGACCAAGGGGAAATGAAAATTAGATATTTGGCAGGAGATAGAAAGAGCACCATTTTAGTAGACTTGACCTGTCCAGGTCAGATGCATGAGTTTTGTGAATAAAATTCCTAAGTACCACAGATTAAGTCAGTTCAGAATTCTATCTTTGTTTTTTTGGTTTCAGTCAAATGCCCAGCCCTATTTATATGAAATAGACTTTTTTCCCTTTAATTTAAGTAGCATGTATAGCCATCTGAATTTTCATTTTATATCCTAACAAAGCACTGTAAAAAAATTTTAATACATGCTATTTCTTTCTTTTCAAAAAAAATAATAGAATTTATTTGCTTTTGGTGATGTTGATGGAGTAGGAATCAATGCAAAGCTTCAGCACCCACTTGGAGTAACTTGGGACAAGAAAAGGAATTTACTATATGTGGCGGACTCTTATAATCACAAGGTGAGTCTTGACAGAATTATATAATACCCTACTTTTTTTTTTTTATTATTATTTTTATTTTTTGGGGGCAGGTTGGGGAGGGCAGGGTGGGCGGGCCACTTCTATTGGTCTTTCATTATCTATTTTCATCCATCTTTGTTCTTTGGCCCATGTGGGCCTCCCATCGTGGTGGCCTCTGTTGTCGCAGAGCGCTGGCTCTGGGCGCATGTTTAGTGAGTTACAAAAAGGAACCTGCATTCGGTTTGCTGGAAGTGGAAATGAAGAGAATCGAAATAATGCATACCCTCACAAGGCAGGTTTTGCCCAACCTTCAGGTCTGTCTGTGGCTGCCGAGGAGCCCTGGAGCTGCCTGTTTGTGGCAGACAGTGAGAGCAGCACAGTGAGGACTGTCTCGCTGAGAGATGGAGCGGTGACACACCTCGTGGGAGGAGAGAGAGATCCCATGGTAATGAAGCACACTCTTGGGCTGTGTGCCTGCTTACCACACTCGCGTCGTTCTGAATTGGGAAGTTAATAAGTCATAGGAAGGAGAAAATTCTTGGACTTACCTATGTTAAAATGAAAGTCAAACCAAAGGAAATGTCAGAAACACAAGTAACAAAAGCACCTGAGAAAAGTAAACTGATCTGATTTGATTCCATATAAACTTCAAGGCTTCCAGGAGAAAGGAAGGATAAGGCAGTGATAACTGACCAAGGGGAAATGAAAATTAGATATTTGGCAGGAGATAGAAAGAGCACCATTTTAGTAGACTTGACCTGTCCAGGTCAGATGCATGATTTTTGTGAATAAAATTCCTAAGTACCACAGATTAAGTCAGTTCAGAATTCTATCTTTGTTTTTCTGGTTTCAGTCAAATGCCCAGCCCTATTTATATGAAATAGACTTTTTTCCCTTTAATTTAAGTAGCATGTATAGCCATCTGAATTTTCATTTTATATCCTAACAAAGCACTGTAAAAAAATTTTAATACATGCTATTTCTTTCTTTTCAAAAAAAATAATAGAATTTATTTGCTTTTGGTGATGTTGATGGAGTAGGAATCAATGCAAAGCTTCAGCACCCACTTGGAGTAACTTGGGACAAGAAAAGGAATTTACTATATGTGGCGGACTCTTATAATCACAAGGTGAGTCTTGACAGAATTATATAATACCCTACTTTTTTTTTCTTTTTTTATTATTATTTTTATTTTTTGGGGGGGCAGGTTGGGGAGGGCAGGGTGGGCGGGCCACTTCTATTGGTCTTTCATTATCTATTTTCATCCATCTTTGTTCTTTGGCCCATGTGGGCCTCCCATCGTGGTGGCCTCTGTTGTCGCAGAGCACCGGCTCTGGGCGCATGCACTCCAGAGCTCCGGCTTGGTAATTGGACACATCGGTCCCACTGCTCCGCAGCACGTGGGATCTTCTCAGGCCAAGGATGGAACCAGCGCCCCTTGCACTGCAAGGCGGTGTCCTTACCCACTGGACCACCAGGGAAGCCTGCTTTTCACTTGTGGAATTTAAAATGCTGAAAGATCTGTGAACCTCCTCCAACTGCCACTCTAAAATGCAGAGAGGAATAATAGTCTTTGGCAATTATACATAACCTTTGTTGTTCCTTTTTTGGTCCTTTCTTTGCAAAAAAGATGCGATAGTATTCTAAGCTGGGGAAAGGACTAAACAAACTCCCAATGACAGTAGCCCCAAACTGGGAATTGCAAGCCACTAAAGCTGTTAAGTAATATGCTCAGTGAATAAGGAGAAGGCAGGTAGCAGGGGAATTAATATGTCAACTAACAAATGAACATTTTTGAGCCTTTGAATAGTTGCCATCCATGTCTGTTAGCAAACAATTTGTTTTCATCAGCCTTTCTATTATTTTGTCTCTATTTTCTTTTTACTGTGCATTTTTTCAGATAAAATCAGTGGAACGTAAATGTTAGTATTTTGTGATGAGAGACTTATGAATTTAATGTAATTGAAATATAGGAATCATTACATCTAACATAAGTAGCGAATCCTCAGCCGATGTTAGATTTTCAGAAGAAGGTCAGTTCCACTATGTCCCATTGTGAGGGAAAAGGATAACCTTAAATAAGTTTTTCAAAGATTGCTTCTAGAAGACAGGATGTAACAGGGGTGTTTAGCTCTCAGGAGGAAATATCTCCCCTGAGACCAATTTGAATGTTTGGCTGCTCAAAAAAGAAAAATATGGAAGTATTTTATGTTGCTTTTGGTGAGTAAGGGAATCAATGCAAAGCTTCAGCACCCACTTGGAGTAACTTGGGACAAGAAAAGGAATTTACTATATGTGGCGGACTCTTATAATCACAAGGTGAGTCTTGACAGAATTATATAATACCCTACTTTTTTTTTCTTTTTTTATTATTATTTTTATTTTTTGGGGGGGCAGGTTGGGGAGGGCAGGGGGCAGGCGGGCCACTTCTATTGGTCTTTCATTTGTCTATTTTCATCCATCTTTGTTCTTTGGCCCATGTGGGCCTCCCATCGTGGTGGCCTCTGTTGTCGCAGAGCACCGGCTCTGGGCGCATGCACTCCAGAGCTCCGGCTTGGTAATTGGACACATCGGTCCCACTGCTCCGCAGCACGTGGGATCTTCTCAGGCCAAGGATGGAACCAGCGCCCCTTGCACTGCAAGGCGGTGTCCTTACCCACTGGACCACCAGGGAAGCCTGCTTTTCACTTGTGGAATTTAAAATGCTGAAAGATCTGTGAACCTCCTCCAACTGCCACTCTAAAATGCAGAGAGGAATAATAGTCTTTGGCAATTATACATAACCTTTGTTGTTCCTTTTTTGGTCCTTTCTTTGCAAAAAAGATGCGATAGTATTCTAAGCTGGGGAAAGGACTAAACAAACTCCCAATGACAGTAGCCCCAAACTGGGAATTGCAAGCCACTAAAGCTGTTAAGTAATATGCTCAGTGAATAAGGAGAAGGCAGGTAGCAGGGGAATTAATATGTCAACTAACAAATGAACATTTTTGAGCCTTTGAATAGTTGCCATCCATGTCTGTTAGCAAACAATTTGTTTTCATCAGCCTTTCTATTATTTTGTCTCTATTTTCTTTTTACTGTGCATTTTTTCAGATAAAATCAGTGGAACGTAAATGTTAGTATTTTGTGATGAGAGACTTATGAATTTAATGTAATTGAAATATAGGAATCATTACATCTAACATAAGTAGCGAATCCTCAGCCGATGTTAGATTTTCAGAAGAAGGTCAGTTCCACTATGTCCCATTGTGAGGGAAAAGGATAACCTTAAATAAGTTTTTCAAAGATTGCTTCTAGAAGACAGGATGTAACAGGGGTGTTTAGCTCTCAGGAGGAAATATCTCCCCTGAGACCAATTTGAATGTTTGGCTGCTCAAGAAAATATGGAAGTATCTGTTCTTTTTCTGATGTCTGTTAAAAATACTAATGGCAATCAGGAATTCGCTGATTTTCTTATATGTTACTTTTCTATACCACGGACATGAAACTGAGCTTCAGATACATAAGTTTTTGTTCTGTCTTTTTTAGATTAAAGTTGTGGATCCAAAAACAAAAAACTGTACAACATTAGCAGGAACTGGCCATCCAAGTAATATTGTTGGTTCCAGTTTTACCACCTCAACTTTTGATGAACCAGGAGGCTTGTGTATTGAAGAGAATGGTCATTTATTGTATGTGGCAGACACCAATAACCATCAAATTAAAGTGTTGGATTTAGAAACCAAAACAGTTTCTATGGTATGTAATCTTTAAATTAAAGGGCATCATTTTAAGAAAGATTCTGAGGTCCTCAGCAATGACAGAGGCACTTTTGGTTAGGCCAACCCTAGTGATGACATTGAAACATATAGGCAGAGTAGTGAGTGGGTGCCTGTTCCAAGGATATCCTGTTATTTTTTAAAAAAACAATTACCTATGTGCCAAAAGTGTTTGAGAAAGAGACTGGAAGTTGAAGAGAATTTGATGAACTTTCAGAAAAGGAAAAAAGAGAGCCCATCTCTTTTAAATGTGTGGACATACTGACACACACAAACTATATGGGTTGGGTTGTTTAATCTTGAGTGTTTGTGATTTTTTTAATAATCCTCAGATTAATGTGTAGTCTTTGTTTTCTATGAGGAATGCATTACCAAATAATCTTTTTAAAGGACACTCCAGAAGCCACATTTCTTAAGACTTAAAAATAAGATTTGAAGAAACATAAATAAATTCAATTGACATGGTCTAATAAAACTTCATGTTAACTATGAATTTAATGTAATTGAAATATAGGAATCATTACATCTAACATAAGTAGCGAATCCTCAGCCGATGTTAGATTTTCAGAAGAAGGTCAGTTCCACTATGTCCCATTGTGAGGGAAAAGGATAACCTTAAATAAGTTTTTCAAAGATTGCTTCTAGAAGACAGGATGTAACAGGGGTGTTTAGCTCTCAGGAGGAAATATCTCCCCTGAGACCAATTTGAATGTTTGGCTGCTCAAGAAAATATGGAAGTATCTGTTCTTTTTCTGATGTCTGTTAAAAATACTAATGGCAATCAGGAATTCGCTGATTTTCTTATATGTTACTTTTCTATACCACGGACATGAAACTGAGCTTCAGATACATAAGTTTTTGTTCTGTCTTTTTTAGATTAAAGTTGTGGATCCAAAAACAAAAAACTGTACAACATTAGCAGGAACTGGCCATCCAAGTAATATTGTTGGTTCCAGTTTTACCACCTCAACTTTTGATGAACCAGGAGGCTTGTGTATTGAAGAGAATGGTCATTTATTGTATGTGGCAGACACCAATAACCATCAAATTAAAGTGTTGGATTTAGAAACCAAAACAGTTTCTATGGTATGTAATCTTTAAATTAAAGGGCATCATTTTAAGAAAGATTCTGAGGTCCTCAGCAATGACAGAGGCACTTTTGGTTAGGCCAACCCTAGTGATGACATTGAAACATATAGGCAGAGTAGTGAGTGGGTGCCTGTTCCAAGGATATCCTGTTATTTTTAAAATAACAATTACCTATGTGCCAAAAGTGTTTGAGAAAGAGACTGGAAGTTGAAGAGAATTTGATGAACTTTCAGAAAAGGAAAAAAGAGAGCCCATCTCTTTTTAAATGTGTGGACATACTGACACACACAAACTATATGGGTTGGGTTGTTTAATCTTGAGTGTTTGTGATTTTTTTAATAATCCTCAGATTAATGTGTAGTCTTTGTTTTCTATGAGGAATGCATTACCAAATAATCTTTTTAAAGGACACTCCAGAAGCCACATTTCTTAAGACTTAAAAATAAGATTTGAAGAAACATAAATAAATTCTTAATGATATGGACATGGTCTAATAAAACTTCATGTTACCCCTTTATATATCACATTTGTCTGGAAAATGCTGGAGTTCTTTGTCTAAAATTTTAGGTATTTCCAAGATGTGTTTTAAAACAGAAGTACAGATTACCATCAAGTTAACTGTCATTTCTGTTGACATAGACCTCTGCTATAAGATGAATGACATCTTATAGTTGGTAGTGAAAATTAAAGAGGGTGTGTATTACATCTACTGCATGTAAGTTGATAAAGTTTTATTTCTTGCTGTCTATATACATATTGAACAATTAATTCCATTTCATTCATAAATGTTGACTGTCTTTTGGCCAGGGTGAAATTTTTTTCTGAACCTACAAAATAATCATAAGGAAGTCTGAATAAACACATTCTGGTTCAGAAGAGAATTACAATTTCCTTGACATAAAACCTCATTTTTGTACTGAAGTCTGAAAATAAGATCTCTCAGTCTACGATGCTATAAAGTACTTGTGCCTTAAAAAACAGATTTTCTTCTTTTCTAGCTCCCAGTCTTCAGCTCAGAAAATGCTGTTGTGGATGGTCCATTCCTAACAGAAAAACCAAAGACTATACCCAAACTACCTAAATCTGCTCCAGGCATTAGACTTTCCCCCGTGACTGTATCTCCTGGACAGACTCTTCAGTACTATTTACCCACGCAAATACTAGAGACCCATTTTTAAAGTAGACATTGAAACATATAGGCAGAGTAGTGAGTGGGTGCCTGTTCCAAGGATATCCTGTTATTTTTAAAATAACAATTACCTATGTGCCAAAAGTGTTTGAGAAAGAGACTGGAAGTTGAAGAGAATTTGATGAACTTTCAGAAAAGGAAAAAAGAGAGCCCATCTCTTTTTAAATGTGTGGACATACTGACACACACAAACTATATGGGTTGGGTTGTTTAATCTTGAGTGTTTGTGATTTTTTTAATAATCCTCAGATTAATGTGTAGTCTTTGTTTTCTATGAGGAATGCATTACCAAATAATCTTTTTAAAGGACACTCCAGAAGCCACATTTCTTAAGACTTAAAAATAAGATTTGAAGAAACATAAATAAATTCTTAATGATATGGACATGGTCTAATAAAACTTCATGTTACCCCTTTATATATCACATTTGTCTGGAAAATGCTGGAGTTCTTTGTCTAAAATTTTAGGTATTTCCAAGATGTGTTTTAAAACAGAAGTACAGATTACCATCAAGTTAACTGTCATTTCTGTTGACATAGACCTCTGCTATAAGATGAATGACATCTTATAGTTGGTAGTGAAAATTAAAGAGGTGTGTATTACATCTACTGCATGTAAGTTGATAAAGTTTTATTTCTTGCTGTCTATATACATATTGAACAATTAATTCCATTTCATTCATAAATGTTGACTGTCTTTTGGCCAGGGTGAAATTTTTTTCTGAACCTACAAAATAATCATAAGGAAGTCTGAATAAACACATTCTGGTTCAGAAGAGAATTACAATTTCCTTGACATAAAACCTCATTTTTGTACTGAAGTCTGAAAATAAGATCTCTCAGTCTACGATGCTATAAAGTACTTGTGCCTTAAAAAACAGATTTTCTTCTTTTCTAGCTCCCAGTCTTCAGCTCAGAAAATGCTGTTGTGGATGGTCCATTCCTAACAGAAAAACCAAAGACTATACCCAAACTACCTAAATCTGCTCCAGGCATTAGACTTTCCCCAGTGACTGTATCTCCTGGACAGACTCTTCAGTTCAAGCTGAGATTAGACCTCCCATCAGGAACAAAGCTAACTGAAGGAGCACCCAGTTACTGGTGTCTGTCAGCTGAAGGTATGATAATAATCTTGCAGATGGCAAATATTTCATGAATTCTTGATGTTTGAGCTAGTTATTTTCCTCACTTGTTATGTGATATTTTTACTCTACAGATGGGCAGGATTTGAGAGAGGGTCTTACAAAACAAAAATATCCAGGTCTAACCTCACTGTAGCAGTTTTCTTTTCTCTTTGAGATTCTATTAAATAATTGTGTAACTCACCCGAAGTGAATCATAATTGCTGCCATTTGCCCCTAGCAAGTTCATCATATGAGGCAGACTGCTTTGGTCTTAGAATGATAGGTCCTTGAATGTCAGAGCTGAAAGGCACCAAAAGCCATCATCTGTTCTAAGCCTCTTATTTTATAAATGAGACTAGTGGCTCAGAGAGAGAAAGTGATTTGCTCAAGGTCATATATTGAATTGGGTCCAAAGATGGAATTTGAACCCAGCTTGGCTGGTTCTTCAGTGGTGCCTTTGCCATTGTGCTGTGTGTGTACAGTCATTCAGTCGCGTCTCTTTGTGACCCCGTGGATTGTAGCCTGCCCAGCTCCTCTATCCTTGGGATTTCCTAAGCAAGAATACTGGCGTGGGTTGCCATTTCCTCCTCCAGGGGATCTTCTTGACCCAGGGATCAAACCTCTGTCACTTGGGTCTCTTAAATCAGCAGGCGGATCTTTACCACTACCGACACGTGGGAATCCCTTCTGTGTACTCCATCTCAAACTAGCTCTAAAGTTATTAGTGCTAGCAATGTAGTCAGTTTTTTAAACATATGTAAAATTCAAGGCCACCAAATATACATTTGGATGTTACAAAATTTTCCAAATCTTACCCTTGGCTTCTATATTTAACCCCTCACAGTTTGTGGGCCAGCACCTGTCCACAGGCTATGCTTTGGTGGCGCTGTTCTAGAGCATTGCAACATAGAGATCAAGAAGAGGAGGCACTCACACAGAAAACTCAAGAGTGAATAAGCACAAGTTACTGTATCTCCTGGACAGACTCTTCAGTTCAAGCTGAGATTAGACCTCCCATCAGGAACAAAGCTAACTGAAGGAGCACCCAGTTACTGGTGTCTGTCAGCTGAAGGTATGATAATAATCTTGCAGATGGCAAATATTTCATGAATTCTTGATGTTTGAGCTAGTTATTTTCCTCACTTGTTATGTGATATTTTTACTCTACAGATGGGCAGGATTTGAGAGAGGGTCTTACAAAACAAAAATATCCAGGTCTAACCTCACTGTAGCAGTTTTCTTTTCTCTTTGAGATTCTATTAAATAATTGTGTAACTCACCCGAAGTGAATCATAATTGCTGCCATTTGCCCCTAGCAAGTTCATCATATGAGGCAGACTGCTTTGGTCTTAGAATGATAGGTCCTTGAATGTCAGAGCTGAAAGGCACCAAAAGCCATCATCTGTTCTAAGCCTCTTATTTTATAAATGAGACTAGTGGCTCAGAGAGAGAAAGTGATTTGCTCAAGGTCATATATTGAATTGGGTCCAAAGATGGAATTTGAACCCAGCTTGGCTGGTTCTTCAGTGGTGCCTTTGCCATTGTGCTGTGTGTGTACAGTCATTCAGTCGCGTCTCTTTGTGACCCCGTGGATTGTAGCCTGCCCAGCTCCTCTATCCTTGGGATTTCCTAAGCAAGAATACTGGCGTGGGTTGCCATTTCCTCCTCCAGGGGATCTTCTTGACCCAGGGATCAAACCTCTGTCACTTGGGTCTCTTAAATCAGCAGGCGGATCTTTACCACTACCGACACGTGGGAATCCCTTCTGTGTACTCCATCTCAAACTAGCTCTAAAGTTATTAGTGCTAGCAATGTAGTCAGTTTTTTAAACATATGTAAAATTCAAGGCCACCAAATATACATTTGGATGTTACAAAATTTTCCAAATCTTACCCTTGGCTTCTATATTTAACCCCTCACAGTTTGTGGGCCAGCACCTGTCCACAGGCTATGCTTTGGTGGCGCTGTTCTAGAGCATTGCAACATAGAGATCAAGAAGAGGAGGCACTCACACAGAAAACTCAAGAGTGAATAAGCAAGAACAAGCAAAACCCAGAGAAGGTAGTTTTCTAGAGCAGGTGTTTTAAGGAGGGTGGAGGGATGAGCTGTGTCCAGTGCTGTTAATAGATCAGCCAAGGTAAGGGCTAAGTACTGGTCATTGGTTCAACAGAATAGTTAATTTATGTCCTCAACCAGAGCCGCTTCAGAATGATGAAGGAGGTGCCTGTTGAGATGGAAGGAATTGGAGAAAGCAAATGTAGCTAGCTCTTAAAGGAGTTTAGCTAAAAAGGTAAGGGGAAAGAGAGCAGTTGCTTAAAGGGGAAAGCGGAGTTGAGAGAGCAGTGTTTGCTGTATCGATGGGAAAGATCAGTAGAGAAAAGAACTGGTAATGTGTGGTGGGGGTGGGCGTATGAGAGGATGGAATCGAGCACACAGGCGGGAAGCTGGGTGACTGCCAGGAAGGTGGACAGCATTTCCACAGGAAGGAGGGAAGGCCCTGGGTGTGACCCAGAGCCCTAGGTAAGCTATGGAGGTGGATGCTTGTGGAAATGTTTTTCTGCATGCTTCTGTTTTCTTAGTATTAATATGTTGAGGGGAACGGCCATCAGTTGAGAGTGTGAAGAGGAGGCGTAGGAGGGGGAGAAAGTTTTGGAGATTTGAAGAAAGGAGGTGAGAAGGGTGGGAGATACAATACGATTGTTGAACAGAAGGCTGGGTTTGAGGCTGGCTGTTGTCAATTCAAAGTCGGGCTAGTCCACCCAAAGCTGTTTTTCTCCAGCCAAGGTTAGGTGCAGGGGAGCAGCTTTGTGACAACCTGGGGAGAGCAGGTGTTGGGAGGAAGGTTCAGGAGGGAGGAAACGTGTATTTACGGCTGATTCACATTGTACAGCATTGTGAAGCAATTATACTCCAATCAAAAATAAATTAGAAAAGAAGTGTAGGTACTAAGTAGTTTAATCGGCTCTCTGCAGTCCCAGTATTAATTGTGATTACCAGTATACCATTAAATCTCACAGATTCTAAAGAATTAGGTTTCACCCATCAACTATGATTATGATTTGTTTGTTCTTATTTTTAACTGAAATAACTTGACATAGATTCTTTCTAATTCATTTCTTTGGTTGTTTTATTATCTTTTGCTTTTCCAAATAGGGTCTGTCAAATGGTTTAG
Organism: Tragulus kanchil; assembly: GCA_022376925.1. Taxonomy (NCBI): domain Eukaryota; kingdom Metazoa; phylum Chordata; class Mammalia; order Artiodactyla; family Tragulidae; genus Tragulus; species Tragulus kanchil. Next base: position 126,116,749 of record JAIOJX010000005.1, on the reverse strand, counting down.
AGCTTTCAACTGCTGTTCATTTTATTGCAGTAGTATCATTAAGACTTGTTTATTTGCTGAGTCGGGTCCGACTCCTTGCGACCTCATGAACTGCAACAAGCCAGCCTTCCTTGTCCTTCACTAATTCCTAGACTTTGCTCAGATTCATGTTCACTGAGTCCAGTTATTAAGCCTGAAGCTGTGTTTCTTGTCTAGAGATTCCGAAGAAGAATTTGAGCCCCATTAACTTGTTTGCTACAAGAAAATGGGAGGCGTAAGCCATTGCTTAAAAGTGTGCCATTCGAGGGTTTGCCTGGTAGCTCAGTGGTACAGAGTTTGTCTGCCAATGCAGGAGACATGGGTTCAATCCCTGGTCTGGAAAGATCCCACATCTAAGCATCTAAGCCCGTGAACCATAACTATTGAGCCTGTGCTCTAGAGCCTCAGAGTGGCAACTCTTGAGCCCATGTGCTGCAACTATTGAAGCCCATGTGCTCTAGAACTCGAGTTCCACAAGAAAAGTCACCACAACAAGCCTGCTCACCTCAACTAGAGAGTAGCCACCACTCCCTGCAACTAGAGAAGAGCCTGTGGCAGCAATGAAAACCCAGAATAGCCATAAAAATAAAAAACGTGTGCCATTCAAGTAGAAGAAAAGACATTGTTGGAAGAGGATGTGTAATTGAATACAAATGAATTACTATGATTAGAATCCAGTCAGAGCCTTTGTCCTCACTACTTTGTGATCTTTTAGTTTAAAAACACTTCCTGTTTGAATCTATTCTCAAAGTATTCAGTTACTGTAAATTATGTAAAGATTTGGGTGTGTGTTTGAATCACAGTGTGAACTTATTTCATGAATTTACAGGTGATCAGTATACTGCTTGTCTTAGAGCAGTGCTTTCCCAACCTCTCTAGCAGAGTAGACCGCAGTTTCCAAGTGAAATGGTAGTAGTCCAAAACCACGGTCTGACTTCTCGTTTCTGGTGATCCTCCTCTGTCCCAGTTTCCCACGCCTCTCACATGTTCTCACCCAGTGTCCAGTGTCCTGCCCGCCTCTGCCTCTCTCGTGACCTCTCACACACTTTTCTGTTTCGTTACCCAGATCCAGGCTGTGTGCCTTTCTCACCTTGGTCTGTTCTCGGGCAGCAGCTGCTGTCAGACAACAGTTCCCTTAGAATTCACACCAAGAGAACAGAGAGCTCTTGGTAGTCTGGTCAGAAGGAACTGCTGGGTTAGAGTTTGCTGGCCCTGCAGGGACTGATTGAGCCTGTGAGGAAATCACACCCCTCTGCTCCCCACAGAGGAGAAGGGTGAGCCATGCAGCACTGGAGGATGTTTCAAGCTAGCTTCGCCAGCAGAAGAGAACTCAGACCCTAGCCATTCATTCCCCAGTAGATTTAGAACAAGTCCTTCATGGCCAGTTCAGCTGTTCTGCCTAGGTCCATTAGTCTGAAAACATTGCATCATTGGGAGGTCACTGTTAATTTCTCTCTGTGAAATTAAAGAGCAGAGTATTTTTTAAAATAAGATATTGGTAAATTAGCATGTTTATTTTAACTGTACTTTGTCAAATATACAAATTAGTTAATATCGAGTTATTAGAATGCACAGTATGGATGGCATTAAAGGAAAATGAAGTAGAGAGGAGATTCAGTTATGTTAGCCACCACTCCTGCAACTAGAGAAAGCCTGTGGAAGAACCCAGAATAGCCATAAAAATAAAAAACGTGTGCCATTCAAGTAGAAGAAAAGACATTGTTGGAAGAGGATGTGTAATTGAATACAAATGAATTACTATGATTAGAATCCAGTCAGAGCCTTTGTCCTCACTACTTTGTGATCTTTTAGTTTAAAAACACTTCCTGTTTGAATCTATTCTCAAAGTATTCAGTTACTGTAAATTATGTAAAGATTTGGGTGTGTGTTTGAATCACAGTGTGAACTTATTTCATGAATTTACAGGTGATCAGTATACTGCTTGTCTTAGAGCAGTGCTTTCCCAACCTCTCTAGCAGAGTAGACCGCAGTTTCCAAGTGAAATGGTAGTAGTCCAAAACCACGGTCTGACTTCTCGTTTCTGGTGATCCTCCTCTGTCCCAGTTTCCCACGCTCTCTCACATGTTCTCACCCAGTGTCCAGTGTCCTGCCCGCCTCTGCCTCTCTCGTGACCTCTCACACACTTTTCTGTTGTACGTTACCCAGATCCAGGCTGTGTGCCTTTCTCACCTTGGTCTGTTCTCGGGGCAGCAGCTGCTGTCAGACAACAGTTCCCTTAGAATTCACACCAAGAGAACAGAGAGCTCTTGGTAGTCTGGTCAGAAGGAACTGCTGGGTTAGAGTTTGCTGGCCCTGCAGGGACTGATTGAGCCTGTGAGGAAATCACACCCCTCTGCTCCCCACAGAGGAGAAGGGTGAGCCATGCAGCACTGGAGGATGTTTCAAGCTAGCTTCGCCAGCAGAAGAGAACTCAGACCCTAGCCATTCATTCCCCAGTAGATTTAGAACAAGTCCTTCATGGCCAGTTCAGCTGTTCTGCCTAGGTCCATTAGTCTGAAAACATTGCATCATTGGGAGGTCACTGTTAATTTCTCTCTGTGAAATTAAAGAGCAGAGTATTTTTTAAAATAAGATATTGGTAAATTAGCATGTTTATTTTAACTGTACTTTGTCAAATATACAAATTAGTTAATATCGAGTTATTAGAATGCACAGTATGGATGGCATTAAAGGAAAATGAAGTAGAGAGGAGATTCTTAGTTATGTTAGCACTTATCCAAACACTGGCTCAGTTTTTCTTGTGTGTTAGTCACTAACTCATGTCCAGCTCTGTGCGACCCCGTGGACTGTAGCCCGCCAGGCTCCTCTGTCCATGGTTTGCCAGGCAAGAATACTGGAGTGGGTTGCTTCCTTCTCCGGGGGATCTTCCTAACCCAAGGATCTGTGTCTCTTGCATTGCAGGCAGATTTTTTTTTTTTTTTTTTTTTAACCACTGTGCCCCTAAGGAAGCTCTCTCTTTAACAACAACAACAACAAAAATGTATAGGGACAAATAAACTCTTAAGCAAGAATCCTCTTAATTTGAATTTTTGAATATTACTTTATAGGGTATATTTGTAAACTTATGATTAAAGGACAGTTTTACTTCTTGGCCTGCTGTTTAGAGACCATAACTCTATATTTTTAACTAAATTTTAGTGTGTATAATCTTAAAACTCCTAGCATTTACAAGAAGGTTTTGAGCCAGTAAATAAATATCAGTATGAAAGTACCAATAGCATATTGTAACTTCACAAATCCTTCATGTGAAGTGTCTGAAAATTGTCTAGAGAAACACTTTTATTTCTAGACTTGGACATTAAAATAATGTTATTATTTTCCTGTTTTTATTTAAAATATAAGAAGTTACCCTACTAATCTGCTATCTAACAAAATCAAACATTAAAATAAAACCTATCTCTTGGTCCAGAAATAAGCAGAGAAGGCCAGAGACTTTTAAAAGAATTATGTTTAGAAGCTCTGCACTTAACTCTTAAGATACTCATCTTTCACATTTTCCTTACTCTTAATGTGGTACATTTTTTTTCAAATTTAGTTTTTCAATCAACAGAACATTAGAAGCAGTGAATTAAAGGAGAGATGAAGAGGACAGGTAGAGGCAGGTGCTGCGGTCTGTCGATTCATCCTGAGGTCAAAAAGAAGCTTAAAAGTAGACATAGAATATCATCACTGTTGAATAGATGGTGCAGTTTTTGTACAGATGGCCCTGAGTCATTGGTAAGTCGTTAGGTTTCGTTCAGTGTATTCTCTTTCAGATGTCAGGAAAGCATGTCCTTCATTTCCCAAATGCGGACTTTTAATTACTAACCCTGTCTAACGCTGAATGTTAGCCTAAGTATGTGATTCCTTAGGATGACATCTATGTTCTTTAGGATGGAAGGCACTGGGTAAATAAAGGCATTTAAAAAACTCTAATACTAGAATACAGATTTTTAGTGATTTCTAGATGTTTGTTATAAAGATGATCTATGTATTTAAGCCTCAGAGGAGTCTTACATATTAAGATAAAGTAAACAAAAATCTTTTTTTTTACATTGAGTCCATTGGTATAATGAATGGAGTATTAGTTGCATGTTTTTTTATTACCACCTTTGGATAGTCAGTAATTCATCACTGTCTTTACTTTAAAGTCACTCCAGAGTTGTACACATGTTTGTGTTCCCTGGCTTATTTTGTAGTTTGCATATTGTATTTCTAGACATTTTTATCTGATAAAAATGATCTGTTTTCTGAAGTACCCATGTTTATTTCTAGAAGTTATTAATAGGTTTCATTTTTAACTACCACATTTTCAAATCTATAGCCATATTTGTAATATTCATCGTGATTTCAATAAAAATACATTTATAGTGTTCAAAGGAAGAATTTTAGTTGGACATCAAGATGACTAGACTAAGAACTTCTTATATCTTATTTTGCATCCTTCCCGCAGAGCACAGTGCCTGGCACTTAGAGGCTTTTAGTAAATCTAGTGTTCATACAGTTTGTCTGTTTTCCTGCTCGACTTCTTCCACAGTTTTAGTAATTTACTTCTTTATTTTCCAGGCAACGCATGGCTTCTTGGAGGACAGATGCCATCTGGAGAGATAGAGAGCATTTGCAATCAGCCCACCATCTCACTGCAGATTCCTGGAGACTGTTCACCACTCGAGGCCACTCTGTCTATCAGTGTGCTTCTCTATTACTGTAGCGCAGACAGTAGTGCCTGTATGATGAAGGGAGTTGTGTTCAGTCAGCCTTTACAAATAACCAATACACAGCAAGCCTGCATACCTCCAGTGGAGCTCAAGTACAGATTTTAGCAGCTGGCTAGCTGCCAGTGCCGCCTGGTCTCCATCCCCACCGTCACTGTCTTTTATGAAAGGAACCTTTATTTCTGCCTCTGGGTACCTAGAAACCCCTTGTTCAGTTCTAGCAACTGATACTTAAAATAAAGCTCTGCTCCTTATTTGATTATTTATTATAGACAAATTCTTTCACACTGGCTGAGTACCAGCTAAGTCACTGACCATGATTGGAACCATGAATCTGTTATCTTGCTGTTATTTGCACAAGACTTAAGTCCATGTTGCAGGATAGAATATTATCATGAGATAATAGTCAGTGAATACTGATAACCATAATGATACCAAATATTTTAACTTTCTTACCTTTTATGAAGCAGCACCTCTGAATGTATAAATTTTACAATTACTTTAAACAGAAGTTAAGGTCCAGTCCTCATGTTGGATAAGGACACCTGCCATTCAAGATGTAAGGTCTGTTTTAGGTCAAAAAAAAAAAAAAAAACAGGTCTTTTCATCACAGTAATGATTTAAAGAGCATCTAGGTGGCAAAAATGTTCCTTGTTCTGTCGTTTTCTTATATGACATATGTTTATGGTCTGTTAAATTATTTTCCGTTTTAGCATACCATTATTGATGGTGTGTTAAATATTCTGTGTATTTCTATATACAGAAAATATATTTCTATATTTCTACAAGATTCATTCCTTTTAACTTTTTTCTGAATAAACAGTCTCAACAAATAATGAATGAATCCATAGAAATACGACTTTGCAGAAGAAAGGAACTTCAGAACATAATAACAACTGTGACACCACTTAACAGTAGAGAATTAATTGTTACAGCTGAATCTGATGTAAACGGGTATGTATGTTGTATTAGAAATTTACGCCTCAGTTGAAGTATTAAATGCAGTCTGTTGAGTTTGGGATTTGGGGGTTCCCATATTCAGAATTTAAATGATCATTTGTTGTGATGTTTTTAAAAATCACTGTTTAGCCTTAAAAGTGAAAATTTCAATGTGAAGCACTTTCATGCTTTTAATATATATAGCATATCTTAATATATCACTTTAAATTATTAAGGCTGAAACATAACAGTGATTTGATATTCCTGTTTTTGATGTGGTCTTTTTTAACCTTAAAAGAAATATCACCGGAAGATATTGAAAGGTTTTTTTAATGATAATTTCTCTTTATAACTGTTTTTAAAACCTCTGTTTTTACTAAAACTAATTCAACATGTTTGTGGTTTAATCAGCTTACAATATTTTTTAAAGCAACAGGTGAATCACACTTATTCAGTAAATATTTATAGACAATAGAGCATAATATGCCCTCCCTTAAAACCAATGTTCAATTTGAGTTGAATCTGTTATCTTGCTGTTATTGCACCTTATCATGTCAGATAAAAAGTTCAGTGAATACTGATAACCATAATGATACCAAATATTTTAACTTTCTTACCTTTTATGAAGCAGCACCTCTGAATGTATAAATTTTACAATTACTTTAAACAGAAGTTAAGGTCCAGTCCTCATGTTGGATAAGGACACCTGCCATTCAAGATGTAAGGTCTGTTTTAGGTCAAAAAAAAAAAAAAAAACAGGTCTTTTCATCACAGTAATGATTTAAAGAGCATCTAGGTGGCAAAAATGTTCCTTGTTCTGTCGTTTTCTTATATGACATATGTTTATGGTCTGTTAAATTATTTTCCGTTTTAGCATACCATTATTGATGGTGTGTTAAATATTCTGTGTATTTCTATATACAGAAAATATATTTCTATATTTCTACAAGATTCATTCCTTTTAACTTTTTTCTGAATAAACAGTCTCAACAAATAATGAATGAATCCATAGAAATACGACTTTGCAGAAGAAAGGAACTTCAGAACATAATAACAACTGTGACACCACTTAACAGTAGAGAATTAATTGTTACAGCTGAATCTGATGTAAACGGGTATGTATGTTGTATTAGAAATTTACGCCTCAGTTGAAGTATTAAATGCAGTCTGTTGAGTTTGGGATTTGGGGGTTCCCATATTCAGAATTTAAATGATCATTTGTTGTGATTTTTTTAAAATCACTGTTTAGCCTTAAAAGTGAAAATTTCAATGTGAAGCACTTTCATGCTTTTAATATATATAGCATATCTTAATATATCACTTTAAATTATTAAGGCTGAAACATAACAGTGATTTGATATTCCTGTTTTTGATGTGGTCTTTTTTAACCTTAAAAGAAATATCACCGGAAGATATTGAAAGGTTTTTTTAATGATAATTTCTCTTTATAACTGTTTTTAAAACCTCTGTTTTTACTAAAACTAATTCAACATGTTTGTGGTTTAATCAGCTTACAATATTTTTTAAAGCAACAGGTGAATCACACTTATTCAGTAAATATTTATAGACAATAGAGCATAATATGCCCTCCCTTAAAACCAATGTTCAATTTGAGTTGTAATTTTTTAGGCATAAATCATCTGCCCATATCTTTATATTTTTTTGAAATACAATTTTAAACATTCTATTTCAGGTTATCTAAATCTGAAGTAAGAAAATGCATAGATCATGACTTTAACTTGTAGTCTACAAAGGCTATTTTTAAAAAAGTATAAATGCAGTTAAAAGGAATTTTGTTTAAAATTATAGATAAGTACCTCATAAACCTTTTCTCTCCGTTAAAAAATATGGTCTGTAATAAAAGGATGTATAACATCGACATTCTCTTTTATGGAGACTAGGCCATAGTCATTTTCTAAATCTCATTTTATTATTATAGCTCTCATTTCCAGGTAGACAGAATGAAAATAGTTTGGCTTCATTTTTTCCTATTTAAGGACATCAACAATTTCACTCTCTGAAAAACAGTGAATACAGTTTTAACTTGCTAATTCAGGAATGCTTGATAATTTTTTAAGTATTATACATTAACATATGCACAGTCTATATTTTCATGATCATTAAAATCTGAAAATATTTCTTAGAATATATTAATGTTCACTTTGTCTAGACAGGGTTTTGGGTTAAACTTATACTCCTCTTGACTTTTAACTACGGTTCTGGTGAACATTCTTACTCTTACCCAGCTACTAGTCTACACTGTTTTTCACATTCAAAATACTATTTATACAGATTGCATGATTTTTTGTAAATCATGTTAGGCAATATAAATAGGTTCTTAGAATTTATTACTAACATAAACCTCTTACATAAGGAGAAACACTAGAAAGTTCATTTTTAAAAACTTTTTGACTCCTGACTTCTGTTTTTAAATTTATGCACGAAGAAAAGCAAAAGTTATGTTCAGTGATAGTTTGAAAAAAGATTTTAGTGTTAGTCACCATAGTCAAAGTGCCAGTAATGTGGCATTACAGACACTTAGACATAGTACTTGCAATCTTTGCCCTAAATTATTCTGCTGCTTTGTCACATTTTTTCCCACCATTCTTTACGATATCTTTTCACAAATGGTAACTTTTCGAATTTATACACTTATTCAGTAAATATTTATAGACAATAGAGCATAATATGCCCTCCCTTAAAACCAATGTTCAATTTGAGTTGTAATTTTTTAGGCATAAATCATCTGCCCATATCTTTATATTTTTTTGAAATACAATTTTAAACATTCTATTTCAGGTTATCTAAATCTGAAGTAAGAAAATGCATAGATCATGACTTTAACTTGTAGTCTACAAAGGCTATTTTTAAAAAAGTATAAATGCAGTTAAAAGGAATTTTGTTTAAAATTATAGATAAGTACCTCATAAACCTTTTCTCTCCGTTAAAAAATATGGTCTGTAATAAAAGGATGTATAACATCGACATTCTCTTTTATGGAGACTAGGCCATAGTCATTTTCTAAATCTCATTTTATTATTATAGCTCTCATTTCCAGGTAGACAGAATGAAAATAGTTTGGCTTCATTTTTTCCTATTTAAGGACATCAACAATTTCACTCTCTGAAAAACAGTGAATACAGTTTTAACTTGCTAATTCAGGAATGCTTGATAATTTTTTCAGTATTATACATGAACATATGCACAGTATATATTTTCATGTTCATTAAAATCTGAAAATATTTCTTAGAATATATTAATGTTCACTTTGTCTAGACAGGGTTTTGGGTTAAACTTATACTCCTCTTGACTTTTAACTACGGTTCTGGTGAACATTCTTACTCTTACCCAGCTACTAGTCTACACTGTTTTTCACATTCAAAATACTATTTATACAGATTGCATGATTTTTTGTAAATCATGTTAGGCAATATAAATAGGTTCTTAGAATTTATTACTAACATAAACCTCTTACATAAGGAGAAACACTAGAAAGTTCATTTTTAAAAACTTTTTGACTCCTGACTTCTGTTTTTAAATTTATGCACGAAGAAAAGCAAAAGTTATGTTCAGTGATAGTTTGAAAAAAGATTTTAGTGTTAGTCACCATAGTCAAAGTGCCAGTAATGTGGCATTACAGACACTTAGACATAGTACTTGCAATCTTTGCCCTAAATTATTCTGCTGCTTTGTCACATTTTTTCCCACCATTCTTTACGATATCTTTTCACAAATGGTAGAATTTTCTTTTCTGAATTTATACACAGGATTGATATCGCTGAAATGAGTTTTGCTTATCTTGGGAATGCTAAAGCAAATACTTAACGTATTCACAGAGTAGAATTTTGCAGTTTAATCACCCATAAGTGTAACTTTGGCAAAGTTCAATGACTAAATGATTCTTTCCTAAACTGTTCTAATATAATATTTATCTATAGTGTTATCAGGCCTGCAGAAAGCTATAAATGTTAACACAGCCAGTATATGTAGATGAGTATATGTATATATGTATGTGTTATACTTACACAGATACAAAATCAACTCACTTTCTCACATGGCCAGTACTGTGGTGATAATACCACTGAAATAAGTTATTCTCTGCTTGTCCATAGCTCAGCTTTTAGGAAGAGATTAATAATACATATGTCTATAATATAATAATTTTATACTTACCCAACATTTAGGATTAGTTTATATTGTCCATTAAAAACAGACATTATATTTGGTGTCATGTTTAAGAACAGTCATCAAAAACTAAATTTCGTAACCTCATGAGTTAGTTAAATGAAAATATATGCAGAGGAACTATTGTCAGTAGTGGTCTATGAATGGTGGCGTTGTGAATATGTTCTACTTTTCCATTTTCATTGAGCAACAGATTATTTAAAAAAAAAAACTCAACTGGAACTATGCTTTTAAAGCCTTAAAATGAACCGAACCCTTGTTACATAATAAACTTTTTCCAAAGTCACTTTTATTACCAAAGCTCAGAACACTGGTTAGAACTCTTTGATCTACCATATCTCCTCAGACTGATTTAGGGAACAGAAAAGTAATTGTGGCTGTTGCTGCTGGAGCCTTTATTGTGTGATGTCGTGTAGTGTTTATGAGCACAGACTTTGCAGTTGCTTGGATTCTGCCCTATAAAATGGGGTTGCTGTGCCTGCCTTATGGGGTTGCTGTAAGGGCTCAGTGAAAGAGTGTTTGTATAACAGTTACTAAGTAATGAAACAACTAGTTATCAGCCTAGTTAATGATAATAATTTATGACCATAAAACACAGAGCTTCACATTTCCTTTGCAACTGCAGTTTCTAAAGGTGGCCATTTCTCTACCATCTGTGTGGTATGTTAATGCTCTCTGTAAGGCTGGGATTCAAGAAGAGAAATAGTTTTGTAATAAACATTTTACTATTTTGTAAACGATATTCTAAAGAAACAAAACCTACAGTTTTAAAGAGTTGTTTGAGACCTGTAACCACAACTAATAAACTTCCTTTGAGACAGTCCAGGCATTACCCTGAACGCATTCCTAAATTGTAACTATTTACACAGATAGATGAGTATATGTATATATGTATGTGTTATACTTACACAGATACAAAATCAACTCACTTTCTCACATGGCCAGTACTGTGGTGATAATACCACTGAAATAAGTTATTCTCTGCTTGTCCATAGCTCAGCTTTTAGGAAGAGATTAATAATACATATGTCTATAATATAATAATTTTATACTTACCCAACATTTAGGATTAGTTTATATTGTCCATTAAAAACAGACATTATATTTGGTGTCATGTTTAAGAACAGTCATCAAAAACTAAATTTCGTAACCTCATGAGTTAGTTAAATGAAAATATATGCAGAGGAACTATTGTCAGTAGTGGTCTATGAATGGTGGCGTTGTGAATATGTTCTACTTTTCCATTTTCATTGAGCAACAGATTATTTAAAAAAAAAAACTCAACTGGAACTATGCTTTTAAAGCCTTAAAATGAACCGAACCCTTGTTACATAATAAACTTTTTCCAAAGTCACTTTTATTACCAAAGCTCAGAACACTGGTTAGAACTCTTTGATCTACCATATCTCCTCAGACTGATTTAGGGAACAGAAAAGTAATTGTGGCTGTTGCTGCTGGAGCCTTTATTGTGTGATGTCGTGTAGTGTTTATGAGCACAGACTTTGCAGTTGCTTGGATTCTGCCCTATAAAATGGGGTTGCTGTGCCTGCCTTATGGGGTTGCTGTAAGGGCTCAGTGAAAGAGTGTTTGTATAACAGTTACTAAGTAATGAAACAACTAGTTATCAGCCTAGTTAATGATAATAATTTATGACCATAAAACACAGAGCTTCACATTTCCTTTGCAACTGCAGTTTCTAAAGGTGGCCATTTCTCTACCATCTGTGTGGTATGTTAATGCTCTCTGTAAGGCTGGGATTCAAGAAGAGAAATAGTTTTGTAATAAACATTTTACTATTTTGTAAACGATATTCTAAAGAAACAAAACCTACAGTTTTAAAGAGTTGTTTGAGACCTGTAACCACAACTAATAAACTTCCTTTGAGACAGTCCAGGCATTACCCTGAACCGCATTCCTGGAACATCCTCGGATGGTGCTTTCTCAACTCTTCCAAGTGCCTTCCTGCATTTTGCCTCACTTGAGCTTCAGAGTAAGCTTACATACCAGGCAGGTAGATCTGGCAGATCTTACTGTCCGTTTTACAGATGAGGAAGCAGCTTTAGAATGTTGGCTCTGGGTCTCAAGCAAAGCACTCCCCAAGTAACGCCCGATGCTGGAAGCGGTGCCTGGTGTAGGCAGTTGCTCAGCCAGTTTTGTTGAATGACTGAGGGCGACTGGTGGGTGATGGATCTTTTATTTGAACACAGATCTCCGAATTCCCAGCTCTACTCCTAGATGTAGAGTGAAAACAAACTAGGATTAAGAGTATTTATTTTTGTGACTGCTTTCTTAAGCCTTTGCACTCTTCAAATAAAGTAATCAAAATAATAGCCGAATTTATTCAGAGCTGACTATGTCCCTGGCACTTTGCTAAGTGCTCTCTGTGTATTAATTAATTTAATCCTCACAGCCACCTTATGAGGGAGATATTGTTTTTCCTTATTTCCCTGATGAGGAAATTGAGACACAAAGAAGTTGTGAGCAGTTAGACCAGTGTAACCTAGATCACACGTTTAGGACCGGCCACACCTGGGTGCGTCTACTTAACTACCGTGCTTTTATGCCTGCCTCTTAAAGTCTTGTTTGTTTTTAAGCATAAACCTTCCATAGTTATATATAGTAACTAATTAACCCAGAGAACCCCCAAAGTCCTGGTGATGATTGTTTTTGAAATTTAAATCCATTTAATCATATTAGCTTTTTGGACTCTTCATTATATATAGCTACACTTCAGGGTTTGAAACAATCTGTATAATTGTTTTTCCCAGAAGATTTCATGTACCATTGTTTCTTAAATTTAGATATTGTCCAGAGTTTTTCTTGGCAGATGGATATATTAAAGAATTAAATAGTGATTCAGCATTAGTTCCGACAACGCTGTTTTAATTGGTCTTCAGGAAGTAATTATAAGAGCTTGTCATAAGTATAACTGAATTCTTAGCACAGGATTGTCTCAGACCCTTGAAAGCTTATTCATATGTAAGAAAATATTGTTTAATAACTGAAGTGAGCTCCAGAAACAAGTCTGTTAACACACACAAAGTTGTCTGCCTACTTGATTCATAAATGCTGCACTATATAGACCTCACCCCACCTGCCCCCACTAGACTCAGATCTATGCAATTCTATTGTAGTAAAGTTCTCACCAGCTTAACCTATTAATTCCAGTTTTAGGCACTATTAAAAGGTATGAAGTAGAATGCTGCAACCACTGATTATGATTCATGATCATCCAGATACAAGAATGTAAATGTTTTTCATGTAAATCGTTTACTAATTTAAATATTATTAGAATGTTAACATTGTTATAAAGTTCCATTTCTGAAATTCATGGGGAAATGTACATCAACTTGAAGAAGTAATGAGAGTGTTAAACTTTAGAAGCAGAATTCACTGTTAATCACAAAGGTTTCCTCCTTTTCCTCTTCCTATGGCACACAGTTCATTTAAATGAATTCACACTAACCATACGTTGTGATTTTGTCCAAAAGAATTAGAAGTTTGTTCTCCCTCCCCATCCCATCCTTGGGGTGGGTAACAGTAAGTTGGCCTGAGGAGCTAGGGTGGGGCTCACCTGTGTGTATTCCTCGCCCCGCAGACCCTGCAGGTCAACTTGGCTGCTGTGGGCCTAGGCTGCGGGTCTGACCTGCCTGGGAAAAGTGAAACAGGAGGCAGTGTGGTCAGCGTCTCTGACTGCATCCCGTTCCTTAGTGTGCTGATTTGGTTTCATTGTTGTCAGAGATTGGAGTTGGAAAGTAAGAACCCTTGTCACCTGTGGGCTCTTCGCCTGGCTAGTTATTCCTTGTTTGGGGTGTCCCTCTTCGACACTGGCATATTGCTCTCAAGTGGACCAAAGGACATTTTTGTTTAATTTTTTTGGCCTCTTTTGTTGGTTATGTATTTATTTTCATCCATCTTTATTCTTTGGCCTGTGTGCGCCTCCCATCGCAGCGGCCTCTAGTTGCAGAGCACTGGCTCTGAGTGCAGGCGCTCCAGAGCACTGGCTTGCAATTGGACACAACAGTCCAGCCGCTCCGCGGCACGTGGGATCATCCGGGCTATGGATCAAACAGGTGTCCCCTGCACTGCAAGACGGACTCTTTACCCAGTGGGCCACCAGGAAGCCCCAAAGGACATTTTATTCTATTGAAAGCCCCATGACCAAAAGGAAAGAATTGCAAGTAGTTCCAGTCTACTTCCTGGCTTATACCAACAATGGTATCTTAAAAACAACAACTGGCTATGCAATTAAGGACACAACAGTCCATAAAAAGGTATGAAGTAGAATGCTGCAACCACTGATTATGATTCATGATCATCCAGATACAAGAATGTAAATGTTTTTCATGTAAATCGTTTACTAATTTAAATATTATTAGAATGTTAACATTGTTATAAAGTTCCATTTCTGAAATTCATGGGGAAATGTACATCAACTTGAAGAAGTAATGAGAGTGTTAAACTTTAGAAGCAGAATTCACTGTTAATCACAAAGGTTTCCTCCTTTTCCTCTTCCTATGGCACACAGTTCATTTAAATGAATTCACACTAACCATACGTTGTGATTTTGTCCAAAAGAATTAGAAGTTTGTTCTCCCTCCCCATCCCATCCTTGGGGTGGGTAACAGTAAGTTGGCCTGAGGAGCTAGGGTGGGGCTCACCTGTGTGTATTCCTCGCCCCGCAGACCCTGCAGGTCAACTTGGCTGCTGTGGGCCTAGGCTGCGGGTCTGACCTGCCTGGGAAAAGTGAAACAGGAGGCAGTGTGGTCAGCGTCTCTGACTGCATCCCGTTCCTTAGTGTGCTGATTTGGTTTCATTGTTGTCAGAGATTGGAGTTGGAAAGTAAGAACCCTTGTCACCTGTGGGCTCTTCGCCTGGCTAGTTATTCCTTGTTTGGGGTGTCCCTCTTCGACACTGGCATATTGCTCTCAAGTGGACCAAAGGACATTTTTGTTTAATTTTTTTGGCCTCTTTTGTTGGTTATGTATTTATTTTCATCCATCTTTATTCTTTGGCCTGTGTGCGCCTCCCATCGCAGCGGCCTCTAGTTGCAGAGCACTGGCTCTGAGTGCAGGCGCTCCAGAGCACTGGCTTGCAATTGGACACAACAGTCCAGCCGCTCCGCGGCACGTGGGATCTTCCCGGGCTATGGATCAAACAGGTGTCCCCTGCACTGCAAGACGGACTCTTTACCCAGTGGGCCACCAGGGAAGCCCCCAAAGGACATTTTATTCTATTGAAAGCCCCATGACCAAAAGGAAAGAATTGCAAGTAGTTCCAGTCTACTTCCTGGCTTATACCAACAATGGTATCTTAAAAAACAACAACTACAACAACAAAAGCACAAAACAAGCACAGTGGAGTGCTAAACGACCCCATGCTCACAAGCATTTTCAGAACATGTCAAGGCATGGTATGAATTCCTCTTAAAGGAGCAACTTTCAGACCTGGTGTTTTTCAGTAATACAGAATTTAGGTAAATTGTCAGATTTTTTTATGAGTTAAATGGATAGCAGAATTTATTACCTTTTATACTACCTTTAATATACTGGATTACATATTTATATTTGAAATGAGATCGCATAATACCTAGAGGAAAAAATTCAGCTCTCTGATATGAATAGACCAGTTTAAATGATTATCTAGTGTGCTACACTCATAAGAGACATGTTAAGGTATATAGGGCAAAACAGTTGATAAATTACGGTAATGAAAGATAAAAATAGACACATTCCTTACTGAGAATGAAGAAGCCTTCAGTCTTAGAACTATCTTCTATTTTTAAATGTTTGTCATCATTATTCTTAGTCCCACCACAAATATATTCATTGTGTGAGCTTGTGCAGAATGAGCTACCTGTTGTGTTCATTTCACTGTTCAGATGCTAACGAGCGTGTCTGTGGTGTTGGAATGTACTTACCCACGTGCCTCTGATGCTCATCCAAATTTACCTGTAAAAACACATGACCACATCCTCTCCACACCGTAGGCTTTCCTCTCTTTGAAAACAATAGTAATTTCTATAGAAGTTTCATTGAGGAGCTATATGATTCCACAAATAACAGATGTAAATTTTTTTTCTAAAATTGTTAACATGTTCGTTTGCAAAGGAGGAGAACAGTACACTGCATGACTTTAAAATCAATTTCACTCTACTTGGATCTCTTTCTAATTATGTTATACATAGGTTAATATATATTTTTTTAAAGTTTGAAGTTTTCACTTAGGGTGCCTTGAGAGCCAGTTTAGGAATGCTTTAATTGCTATCATTACTTTACATATGGATTATGAATAAATCAAAGTTTGCTGTGATACATATATATCACATACATACACATATATAAATACATGTAATCACATAATCATTTTCAAATAGTAACGCATAAATTGCTCAAGTTTTGAAAACTCAGACTCTTCCCTCAAAATTTTGGAGATATTGGCATGGAGTGCTAAACGACCCATGCTCACAAGCATTTTCAGAACATGTCAAGGCATGGTATGAATTCCTCTTAAAGGAGCAACTTTCAGACCTGGTGTTTTTCAGTAATACAGAATTTAGGTAAATTGTCAGATTTTTTTATGAGTTAAATGGATAGCAGAATTTATTACCTTTTATACTACCTTTAATATACTGGATTACATATTTATATTTGAAATGAGATCGCATAATACCTAGAGGAAAAAATTCAGCTCTCTGATATGAATAGACCAGTTTAAATGATTATCTAGTGTGCTACACTCATAAGAGACATGTTAAGGTATATAGGGCAAAACAGTTGATAAATTACGGTAATGAAAGATAAAAATAGACACATTCCTTACTGAGAATGAAGAAGCCTTCAGTCTTAGAACTATCTTCTATTTTTAAATGTTTGTCATCATTATTCTTAGTCCCACCACAAATATATTCATTGTGTGAGCTTGTGCAGAATGAGCTACCTGTTGTGTTCATTTCACTGTTCAGATGCTAACGAGCGTGTCTGTGGTGTTGGAATGTACTTACCCACGTGCCTCTGATGCTCATCCAAATTTACCTGTAAAAACACATGACCACATCCTCTCCACACCGTAGGCTTTCCTCTCTTTGAAAACAATAGTAATTTCTATAGAAGTTTCATTGAGGAGCTATATGATTCCACAAATAACAGATGTAAATTTTTTTTCTAAAATTGTTAACATGTTCGTTTGCAAAGGAGGAGAACAGTACACTGCATGACTTTAAAATCAATTTCACTCTACTTGGATCTCTTTCTAATTATGTTATACATAGGTTAATATATATTTTTTTAAAGTTTGAAGTTTTCACTTAGGGTGCCTTGAGAGCCAGTTTAGGAATGCTTTAATTGCTATCATTACTTTACATATGGATTATGAATAAATCAAAGTTTGCTGTGATACATATATATCACATACATACACATATATAAATACATGTAATCACATAATCATTTTCAAATAGTAACGCATAAATTGCTCAAGTTTTGAAAACTCAGACTCTTCCCCTCTTGTGTGTGGATAAAGTTGTGGTTTTATTTTTGAGAGTATAGTTGGTCTGCTGTGCTGACTTCATCTCTGTCATGCCAAGGGTTTGATTATATCTATTTTTTCTTCAAAGATAAAAATGCAATGGAAATCCAGTTTGCAGGATCAGGTATTGATATTCCTAGACATAGTCGAGTTCTAAAAGAATTGACTTGGTCTGCATTTTCAAGCATTTCTTGTAGATAGAGTAATATATTTTTGTACAACACTCTTCCTACATTTATTTCAAGTCTGTTTTCAGTTACTTTTTGAAGTTCATGTGTTATGTTTGGAATGAGTGCACAGTGGCCTTCATTACCAGTGCAAAAGAAGTGTATAATACCTTTGATTATAGAAAACCAGAATGTGTTTATTACTGTATACTGAAACCTGATGCCTCTTTAGTGAAGCTTTGTACATTTTTCTCATGAAATAGATTAAATATTTTTCCTCTAAAGCCATGTTTCTCTTTTTTTATGCTCTCTGTTTTAAGAATACCATGAGATAATTTTACTGCTTTGAATCCTGTACGTCATGATACTCTTTCTATAGAATCTGAACAACTGAAATATTTTAGGAATATATAGAGATAAAATTAAGTCAACAAGGAAATGATAACTACCAGATTAAAACTGGTGGTTAATTGGAGTGGGAGAAGGCAGGGAGATGAAATGAGGGTGACTCAAATCTGAGTCCTATCAAGATCCTAGCTTGTATGTCAAATGGCTCAGGAATTTTAGAGAGAGGGTTTAAAGGTTATGAATAATACAATTGTGTGCACTTCATTAAAAAGCAAAAGGCAATGAGACTGGTACAAACTTGCTGCACTGGATGGGGGCTCAAGAGGATGGAGAGAATGTCAGAAGGGTAGGCAGCAGTCAAATTTGAGCAATGTGCATCCTCTATTTTTTTTAAGTTGAGTAGAAGCCATTATGGGATTTTAAATGGAGTTGTATGATCTCTACTTTTATGTTTTTAAAGATCACTATGGCTGCAATGTGAGAAGTGGATTATTAGAAATGGGGCCAAGAGAGAGGAAGTAGTTAGAAAGCTATTAGTCCAAGCAATAAAGTTAAGTATGCAGGATACGGTGGTCCTGACACAAAAATACAGATCAGCCCCAGCGAATAGAAAGCCCAGAGATAAACCCACACACTTGTGATCACCCAATCTATGACAAAGGAGGCCGGAATACAAAATGGATCAAAGATCGTCTCTTCAGAAAACCTGGATGGCTCCATCTAAAAGAATGAAATTAGAGCACTAACACCGTATGTAAAAATAAAGTCAAAATAGATTAAAAACCTAAATGTAAGGCCAGACGCTATAAAATTCTTAGAGGAAAACATAGAACACTCAGACATAAATCAGATCTTTTTGACCCACCTCCTAGAGAAATGCGAATAAAATAAATGGGACCTAATTAACTTAAAAGCTTTTGTACAGCAATGGAAACCATAGACAACACAAAAAGCCCCCAAAATGGGAGGAAATATTTGCAAATGAAACAACTGACAAGATTAATCTCCAAAATACACAAACAGCTCATGTAGCTCAGTATCAGAAAAACAAACAACCCAATTTTAAGAAATGTGCAGGAGACCTAAATAGACATTTCTCCAAAAAAGATGTACAGATGGCCAACAGATAAAAGATGCTCAACATCACTAAGTATTAGAGAAATGCAAATCAAATCTATAATGAGGTATCACCTCACACCTGTCAGAATGACCATCGTCACAAAATTCTACAATAAATGCTGGAGAGGGTGTGGAGGAAAAGGAACCCTCTTGTGCTGTTGGTGGCAATGTAAATAGATAAAGCCACTATGGAGAACAGTCTGAAGGTTCCCTGCAAAACTGAGAATAGAACTACCATGTGACCCAGCAATCCCACTCCTGGACATATACCCAGAGAAAACCCTAATTCAAAAAGCCACATGCACCCCAGTGTTCACTGCAACACTATTTACAATAGCTAGTACATGGAAACAAATGTACATCAACAGAGGACTAGATAAAGAAGACATGATACATATATACAAGGGCTCAGTGGTAAAGAATCTGCCTACAACACAAGAGACATGGGTTCTATCCCTGGGTCAGGAAGATCCCCTGGAGAAGAAAAAGGGCAATCCACTCTAGTATTCTTGCCTGGGGGAAACCCACGGACAAAGAAGCCTGGTGAGCTTCAGTCCATGGGGTCGCAGAGAGTGGGACACGACTGAGCAACTAAAGCAAACGTATGGGAGAAGCGGATAGAACTGACACATTGTGGAGTAAACCCAGTAAGGTCTTCTGGGAGATTTGACTATTTGCCCATGAAATTGGAAAGATTTAAGATAGGTTAGAGCACTAACACCGTATGTAAAAATAAAGTCAAAATAGATTAAAAACCTAAATGTAAGGCCAGACGCTATAAAATTCTTAGAGGAAAACATAGAACACTCAGACATAAATCAGATCTTTTTGACCCACCTCCTAGAGAAATGCGAATAAAATAAATGGGACCTAATTAACTTAAAAGCTTTTGTACAGCAATGGAAACCATAGACAACACAAAAAGCCCCCAAAATGGGAGGAAATATTTGCAAATGAAACAACTGACAAGATTAATCTCCAAAATACACAAACAGCTCATGTAGCTCAGTATCAGAAAAACAAACAACCCAATTTTAAGAAATGTGCAGGAGACCTAAATAGACATTTCTCCAAAAAAGATGTACAGATGGCCAACAGATAAAAGATGCTCAACATCACTAAGTATTAGAGAAATGCAAATCAAATCTATAATGAGGTATCACCTCACACCTGTCAGAATGACCATCGTCACAAAATTCTACAATAAATGCTGGAGAGGGTGTGGAGGAAAAGGAACCCTCTTGTGCTGTTGGTGGCAATGTAAATAGATAAAGCCACTATGGAGAACAGTCTGAAGGTTCCCTGCAAAACTGAGAATAGAACTACCATGTGACCCAGCAATCCCACTCCTGGACATATACCCAGAGAAAACCCTAATTCAAAAAGCCACATGCACCCCAGTGTTCACTGCAACACTATTTACAATAGCTAGTACATGGAAACAAATGTACATCAACAGAGGACTAGATAAAGAAGACATGATACATATATACAAGGGCTCAGTGGTAAAGAATCTGCCTACAACACAAGAGACATGGGTTCTATCCCTGGGTCAGGAAGATCCCCTGGAGAAGAAAAAGGGCAATCCACTCTAGTATTCTTGCCTGGGGAATCCCACGGACAAAGAAGCCTGGTGAGCTTCAGTCCATGGGGTCGCAGAGAGTGGGACACGACTGAGCAACTAAAGCAAACGTATGGGAGAAGCGGATAGAACTGACACATTGTGGAGTAAACCCAGTAAGGTCTTCTGGGAGATTTGACTATTTGCCCATGAAATTGGAAAGATTTAAGAGGTCGTGGTGAGGTCACATGTAAATGGGCACTTTTGTAATGGTTTAAGGAAATAAAAATTATACATCTCTTTCAAGGGCTATTTGGCAATGTCTACCAAAATTTTAAGTGCATGAATGACCCAATAGTTGCACTTACAGAAATTGATTCCATAGAGTACTTGCCTAGGTGGACAAAAGTATGTCAGCAACCGTAATAGAGGAAAACTGGAAACAACCTAAACATCCATCCATGGAATATTGTAAATATCCTAACTTATTCTTTAACTCTATATCTGACCAAAAAGACACACAAAAAAAGTTAGTGACAATGTGGAAAAAAGGGACTGTTAGTGGGAATGTAAATTGCTACAGCCATCATGGAAAACAGTGTGGAGGTTCCTAAAAAAAACTAAAAATAGACCTACCATATGAATTAGTAGTTGCACTGTGGGGTATTTATTTTAAGAAAATGAAAACACTAACTTGAAAAGATATGTACACCCTCATGTTCATTGCAGCATTATTTACAAGAGCCAAGATATGGAAAAAAAGTCTGTGTCCATTTATGGATGAATGGATTAATGAAATGTGATACGTGTATGTTTGTGTGTATAATATATGCGTATATATTTGTGTATATGTGTGTATGTATATTTATATACATACACACAGTAGAAGAGTATTCATACATAAAAAGGAAATCTTATCATTTGCACCAACATGGATGGACCTTGAGAGCATTATGATAAGCAAAATTAAGTCAGTCAGACAAATATTGCATGATCACACTTTTACGTGTATCTAAGAATAAACAAACCAAAAAACTGAGCTCATAGACAAGAGACTGGTGGTTGGGACATGCGAGACAGGCAAAATGGGTGAAGGGTTCAAAGGTTACTAACTTCTAGTTTAAAAAAACTACTAGCCCTATATAGATGCCCATTTGTTTACACACAGGCATAGACATACACAAAAATACACACAAATTACATAGGTTACCATTGCTTTGTACAGTAATGCAAGTTTATAAAAATGACCACATGTGTAAGCAGAAACTACAAAGCAATCTCGATAATCAATGGGAGAAAGTATTATTTTTTCCATGACCTTTAAGAATATTTGTTAAAAACTCTTCATGTTGATTATAAATGTATGATAAAGGTTTAAAAATAAAGTTAATATTTATTAAAACATTACAAATAAGAGTTACAATTTTCATTTCTTTGTTAAGATAATTTGCCAAGATTGTTTGAACAGTGTTTGCTTTCTTCTCATCGTAAGTGTTTAAGACAGACCAGGTATCTTTGCTCTACCTTGGCAAATTTTCACATTCCTTTCTAAGTTTGGCCCAGCTATCAACCACCGTTGTAGGCTTCCCAGGTGGCGCTAGTGGTAAATAACCCACCTGTCCCTGCAGGAGATGTAAGAAATGTGGATTTGATCTCTCAGTGGGAAAGATTCGCTGCAGAGGCATGGAAAACAGTGTGGAGGTTCCTAAAAAAAACTAAAAATAGACCTACCATATGAATTAGTAGTTGCACTGTGGGGTATTTATTTTAAGAAAATGAAAACACTAACTTGAAAAGATATGTACACCCTCATGTTCATTGCAGCATTATTTACAAGAGCCAAGATATGGAAAAAGTCTGTGTCCATTTATGGATGAATGGATTAATGAAATGTGATACGTGTATGTTTGTGTGTATAATATATGCGTATATATTTGTGTATATGTGTGTATGTATATTTATATACATACACACAGTAGAAGAGTATTCATACATAAAAAGGAAATCTTATCATTTGCACCAACATGGATGGACCTTGAGAGCATTATGATAAGCAAAATTAAGTCAGTCAGACAAATATTGCATGATCACACTTTTACGTGTATCTAAGAATAAACAAACCAAAAAACTGAGCTCATAGACAAGAGACTGGTGGTTGGGACATGCGAGACAGGCAAAATGGGTGAAGGGTTCAAAGGTTACTAACTTCTAGTTTAAAAAAACTACTAGCCCTATATAGATGCCCATTTGTTTACACACAGGCATAGACATACACAAAAATACACACAAATTACATAGGTTACCATTGCTTTGTACAGTAATGCAAGTTTATAAAAATGACCACATGTGTAAGCAGAAACTACAAAGCAATCTCGATAATCAATGGGAGAAAGTATTATTTTTTCCATGACCTTTAAGAATATTTGTTAAAAACTCTTCATGTTGATTATAAATGTATGATAAAGGTTTAAAAATAAAGTTAATATTTATTAAAACATTACAAATAAGAGTTACAATTTTCATTTCTTTGTTAAGATAATTTGCCAAGATTGTTTGAACAGTGTTTGCTTTCTTCTCATCGTAAGTGTTTAAGACAGACCAGGTATCTTTGCTCTACCTTGGCAAATTTTCACATTCCTTTCTAAGTTTGGCCCAGCTATCAACCACCGTTGTAGGCTTCCCAGGTGGCGCTAGTGGTAAATAACCCACCTGTCCCTGCAGGAGATGTAAGAAATGTGGATTTGATCTCTCAGTGGGAAAGATTCGCTGCAGGAGGGCATGGCAACCCACTCCAGTATTCTCGCCTGGAGAATCCCATGACAAGAGAAGCCAGGTAGGCTACAATCCATAAGGTTGCAAAGAGTCAGATGTGACTTAGCATAGCACCCACCAACATTTTAATCTTTGTGCATTCAGTGTTGTGCTATATCTCTAAGAGTTCATTTAATGTGAGGGTCTCTCTCTCTCTTTTTTTTTGCTGGTGTCACTTTCTCTGAGACAGAGTCATCTTTCCATCACGGCCCTTTTCCTCGTTTATGTTAATGAGCTCACCCTCACTAAGTTTCTCCAGTTGTGTATCTAGAGTCCACCAAACATCCTCCTAGGCAGCTATTTCCTCTGTAACTGTATTTACCTTCCATTCAAATTTCACTTCCAGTGTTTACACTTTTCAATTCTTTGCTGTACCTTTTGTCTTTCAGACCAATTCCCTCTTTTGATTTTCCACTTTTGTAAAATGTCACGTGGCCCAGTGACTAGAAGACAAGAAGACAATGTGCAGCTACATGATTTGCTGTCTGTGCCTAAACTAAAAGTATGAACAGTGACCAGGCACTAACAGACTTTGAAAGTGGCAGTATTAGTCACTGGTCATGGGATGCATCTGTTATTACATAGTGATTTGTGGACTGATGAGCTGACAGTGAGGTTTGTGCATAAGTAAATTACTCATGGTTAATGATGATAACTGAAAGTTGTGTTGTTGGGGAACTGGTGTTATTTAAATTGTAGTCACTGAAACTATGCACACCAGAATTGTTCAAAGCAAGGACTGCCTTGAATATAGAGAGAAATTAGAAATAGATAATAGAAAGGACACAATTATTTCCTAATGACTATATAGAGTTAAATCCAGGGGATAGGAAAAGACTAGTATTTATTGACTCGATAAATTTTTCTATTGCTTGAACTTTTGCAAATTAATATTTATAACTTTTTAGGGAAAACAAAAGTGGGGGGAAAAGATGACTTCTGATTCCCACAAGTGCATTGCTTGCTTAGTGGGCATCCTGGCAAAGGTACCCAGAAAGGTATTGAGAAGTATTAATAATATGAGAAACAGTGTTGAATAAGAAGCTGTTGCTTGGGGACACAGAGGTGAGGGCAGCCTGTAGTGTTTATCTTGGAATATGTGACGAGAAATCATGTAAAATGAGAGTGAATTTGTCACATAGCATAATGTCACTACTAAAACACTGAATCTGTACCACCTGATCTGACACAATCACACAATAACAGAATAGCCTTGAGCAAGTAACTTCACCTCTGACATTGCTTCCTCCTCTGTCTCACTGGGTATTAATACCTCACAGAATTATTTTATGATAACATTAGATAAGCACTTAGCCCAATGACTAACAACTAGTTCATGCTCCAAACATTAAGTCATTCATGCCAAGAGCACTGAATTCTCTGCCCATGAATGTCTTCAAAGATAGGCTGCAAGATAGCTGGATCAAGTGTTGATCACAGTGAGTGGGAAATGAAACCAGATGACCTCAAGTTCTGAATCACTTTAAGACTCTGTGATTTGGAATATGTATTGAAAAATCTGTTTAGTTTTACTTCAAAATAATTCATTACTTGTGCTTTAGGATGTTTGTAACAGTTTTAGAATGAAAGACACACTACAAACTAATTCAAATATTGGTACATTGAAAGATACACAGATTTTTAAAATACAACTCAGAAAATTATTTCAAACACTTTTAGATAACCTAATGCAACTTGGTTAGTATAAATAATATTGTATAGCTTCCCTTTTTGCTTTATGAATATGCTACAACAAATATTTTAAATATCCTTTTTGTATATAAAACCTTACTTAAAATATTTTTAAACTCCATTAAAGGTTTATAGAAAATCATAGGCTATCTGGAATATAAAAATTGTGTTATTTTACAGACTTGTGACCTTGATCCTAACTGCTTTCCAAAAAATATATTGCTCTTTATGTGTGATTTTTTTTCATGACACATGGAATACCTCAAGACATTGATGATGTTTTGTGCTCAAGTTTTACTTGTCAGTTTTTTAGGGGCAGATACCAATGAACCTGGATAACTGAAATGACAGGTAATCGTGTTTCCAAACTCCCGCAATCTGAATTTGGCTTTGAATTCATGAAACAACCCTTTGTCAGTATCCACGGATGTATCAGTGCAGCTATTTTCCAAGGGGGGAGAAACCCCTCAAACAAACAGGATTACTTCAAATCAGCTTTTAAATTGTTTGTTGTTGTTTAGTCGTTAAGTCATGTCTGATTTCTTTGCAACTCCATGAACTGTAGCCCACCAGGCTCCTCTGTCCATGGGATTTCCCAGGCAAAAATACTGGAGTGAGTTGCCATTTCCTTATCCAGGGGATCTTTCCCATCCAGGTATCAAACTCACATCTCCTGCTTGGCAGATAGATTCCTAACCACTGAGCAACCCAGGGAAGTCCTTTAAAATCATTAGGTTTTAGTAAAACAAGGATGAGAAGTTGTTCACATTGAGTATTTTACTTCATTTTGCTATTTATCACACCACTTTAAGTTGACTTTCTTTTTTTTTTTTTTTTCCATTTAAAAAAATTTTTTTTGGCCTCTTTTATTGGTTTTCTATTTATTTGTGGTTTTTTGATGGGGGGGTGGTTAGGGAGGGAGGGGGGCGTGTGGGTCACTTCTATTGGTCTTTCATTTATCCATTTTCGTCCATCTTTGTTCTTTGGCCCGTGTGGGCCTCCCATCGCAGTGGCCTCTGTTGTCACAGAGCACTGGCTCTGGGCGCATGGGCTCCAGAGCTCCAGCTCTGTAATTGGACACATCAGTTCAGCCACTCTGCAGCACGTGGGATCTTCCCAGGCCAGGAATGGAACTGGCGCCCCCTGCAGTGCAAGGTGGTGTCCTTACCCACTGGACCACCAGGGAAGCCCTATTTATTTGTTTTGATCCATCATTATTTTTTGGCCTGTGTGGGCTTCCCGTTGCAGTGGCCTCTCTCGGTGCAGAGCACTGACTCTGGGTGTATGCGCTCTAGAGCTCCGGCTCCGTAGCTGGACACATCGGTCCAGCCAGTCCACGGCATGTGGGATTTTCCCAGGCCAGGGATCAAACTGGTGCCCCCTGCACTACAAGGCAGACTCTTTACCCACTGGACCATCAGGGAAGCCCAAATTGATTTTCTTTTAGCTCAGACAGAATTTAGCTTTTTAACTTTATGCCTTAAAAGTATTAGTTGCTAAGTCATGTCTGACTCTGTGCAACCCCATGAACTCTAGCCCGTCAAGTTCTCTGTCTACAAAATTCTCTAGGCAAGAATACTGGAGTGGGTAGCCATTCCCTTCTCCAAGGAATCTTCCCTACCCAAGCATCAAATCTGGGTCTCCTGTACTTCAGGCAGATTTTTTACCATCTCAGCCACCAGGGACCTATAATACTCAATATAAATATATATTGATCACTATCTATATATCTATATGTATATAATTGTGGCACACATATATAATTTCGTGTGTATAATTTCTGTATATTTCACCATCTGTAGTTCCTAGTTGTTCCTTTTTTTTCTCAGTTGTTCCTTTTTGATGCAACAGTCAAATTCTAGTATCTTAGAGCACAGCTTAATAAGTAGTCATTTTACCCATACTTTGCAAATTATCATTTAAGTATACATTCAGTACATTTTGCGTTGCTAAGAAAAGCTGTCAGACAGCATTACTGTATCTGCTACGTCTTCCTCTTACTGAAGAAATGACTAAACTGCCATTGGAAGAGTGGGAGGATCCCACAGAAAGGTCTATAATCTTGCCAACACATGAGGGCATGCATTTCCCCTAAGATTTGGGAGGTTTTAATTTGCAAAGAGGCATCTCATTAAATATTATCTTTTTAAATGGAAATTGTTCTCTGTTTGGCATTTCATTTGAAATGACACCACAACAAAGTGCCTTACGAGAGTAAGCAAGATAAAAGGGATAAATATTTGAAGTATGGTTTATCTCATCCTGGAAAGGAAAAAACAATAGCTTGCCCATGTTCAGGAAGCTGACATGCCCTAAGAACCCAAGCATTGCCAGGGATCTAAAGAGGCTGTTTATCCTGTACCCCGGTCTGGGCAGCAACACAGCTAATTTAGCTTTGCTGAAAGTCAAGTAGGAAAGACAGCTCTTTTTATTTGTTTAAACCTTCCTGGAGGAATAAAAAAAACACTCATCTATATAGTCCAGAACCTCATTTGGTTTAGTTGTACTTTGCTATTAAAACCTTTGGTGGCTCAAGCGGTAAAGAATCTGCCTGCCAATGCAGGAGCCCTAGGAGATGTGGGTTTGATTCCTGGGTCAGAAGATCCCATGCAGTAGGGAAAGGCCACCCACTCCAGTATTCTTGCCTGGAGAATTCCATGGACAGAAGAGCTTGCAGGCTGCAAGCCGTGAGGTTGCAAAGAGTCAGACACAACTGAGCACACATACATTTTAAAAACTAAAATATTCATGGGTGTTGTGCTCCAGCTAACTGCTGTGAGTAAAATGCAGATTTTTTACCATCTCAGCCACCAGGGACCTATAATACTCAATATAAATATATATTGATCACTATCTATATATCTATATGTATATAATTGTGGCACACATATATAATTTCGTGTGTATAATTTCTGTATATTTCACCATCTGTAGTTCCTAGTTGTTCCTTTTTTTTCTCAGTTGTTCCTTTTTGATGCAACAGTCAAATTCTAGTATCTTAGAGCACAGCTTAATAAGTAGTCATTTTACCCATACTTTGCAAATTATCATTTAAGTATACATTCAGTACATTTTGCGTTGCTAAGAAAAGCTGTCAGACAGCATTACTGTATCTGCTACGTCTTCCTCTTACTGAAGAAATGACTAAACTGCCATTGGAAGAGTGGGAGGATCCCACAGAAAGGTCTATAATCTTGCCAACACATGAGGGCATGCATTTCCCCTAAGATTTGGGAGGTTTTAATTTGCAAAGAGGCATCTCATTAAATATTATCTTTTTAAATGGAAATTGTTCTCTGTTTGGCATTTCATTTGAAATGACACCACAACAAAGTGCCTTACGCGAGTAAGCAAGAAAAAAGGGGATAAATATTTGAAGTATGGTTTATCTCATCCTGGAAAGGAAAAAACAATAGCTTGCCCATGTTCAGGAAGCTGACATGCCCTAAGAACCCAAGCATTGCCAGGGATCTAAAGAGGCTGTTTATCCTGTACCCCGGTCTGGGCAGCAACACAGCTAATTTAGCTTTGCTGAAAGTCAAGTAGGAAAGACAGCTCTTTTTATTTGTTTAAACCTTCCTGGAGGAATAAAAAAAACACTCATCTATATAGTCCAGAACCTCATTTGGTTTAGTTGTACTTTGCTATTAAAACCTTTGGTGGCTCAAGCGGTAAAGAATCTGCCTGCCAATGCAGGAGCCCTAGGAGATGTGGGTTTGATTCCTGGGTCAGAAGATCCCATGCAGTAGGGAAAGGCCACCCACTCCAGTATTCTTGCCTGGAGAATTCCATGGACAGAAGAGCTTGCAGGCTGCAAGCCGTGAGGTTGCAAAGAGTCAGACACAACTGAGCACACATACATTTTAAAAACTAAAATATTCATGGGTGTTGTGCTCCAGCTAACTGCTGTGAGTAAAATGTATAACACTGATGTTATTTGATTAATTTATGTTAATAAAGATCCCTTGTAAAATTCTCTCATACCATAATGAATGTGGTGATAGGGGAGCTGTGTTTTACTTTCTCAGATCAGTCATCTAAAATTAAGGATCCAATCTGTTTTAAAATGCTATTCTGCAACCTTTATGGGCAGTATACTCTGCTATTTAACAACCTTATTAAGAGATTATTTGTATCTAATCTATATGCATTGCTCTGCATTGTAAACACACTACTTGTTTGTAGCTCAATGAACATGTCCTAATCTCTTCATACCTTTAACCTTTTCTTTTCATAGTTAGTCATTTCATATTTTAACATTTTCTTCAGGTCAATATTAATCCCCCACATATATGTCTTCTCTGCTGTCTTTCTTTGTGTCCTATTTTCTGTCAGTCCTCCCCGAACTGTTCATAGCCACCTAAAGTTACAAAGCCAAGACCTACAGGCACATTCTGTGGAAAGGCTGGAGGTTGGACATACTTTTAGACTATCACATGAGCTGTCCTGAGGACCTCCTTTCCAGAGAGCAACCATGCCTGGTGAAAATTATACATAAATAACCATCTCTATAAATTGTCCAGTCACATATAGCAAAGGAAAAAATACAGATCCAAGAAAATCTACTAAAAAGTCAAGAATCTATGGCACTAGAGCCATGACCCATTCCCTTGCAGCCTTTGCCCCAGATCAGCAGGACGGAATTCCCACTGCGGGGAGCAGGGGAAGCAATAAGAAGGAAACTGCCTAGCCCCAGTCCCATTAAGGGCTGCAGTGGTTCTGCAGGAGGGCAGGCTGCCTATATGCTTGTCTTCCCTCCCCTGCCTGCCTCTTGAGATTCATGGGAGTCGCTGAGAGATCATGGCTCCCTTCTTTACACAGTCTCACTCATATAGTGGAGGCTCTGCTCCAGGTATAGCAAGCCAAGAACACTGCGACCCTGAGCCCTTCACCCACCTCACTCATTCGGCAGAAGTTCCACAGCATAAGACTCAAGCTGAGAAGACCCGGGGCGACCGCTATCACCCGTCCCCATACTCACAAAGCATCAGTGTCATTCCCAAAACAAAGAGCAGTATCCTCACTATGATCTCCAGGACAGTGGTACAAAGAAGCAGAAATGGGAGAGGGAACATTACTGCTGACCTGATACATATTAAAATGATAATGAATGAATAATATGAAGAATTCATCAGAGATAAAATGGACACAGTTCCTTAAAGACAAAAATGACTGAAACTGACTTAAGAAGAAATGGAAAGTCTTAAAAGATTTAAACAAATCAATAGATGATTAATTGCAAAACTTCCCACAAAAATTTCCTATGAATAGCTGACTTTGCTGGTAAATTTTACCAAATGTTGAAAGAGGAATAAATACCAAATCTTCACAAAACTCTTCCCCCATCCCCCAAAAAACCAGAACACTCCCCAATTCATTCTATAAGGCTGATACCAAAAGCAAGATTAAGATATCACAGGAAATCCACAAACCAATATCTCTTTGGAATATAGATACAGTCCTCCCCGAACTGTTCATAGCCACCTAAAGTTACAAAGCCAAGACCTACAGGCACATTCTGTGGAAAGGCTGGAGGTTGGACATACTTTTAGACTATCACATGAGCTGTCCTGAGGACCTCCTTTCCAGAGAGCAACCATGCCTGGTGAAAATTATACATAAATAACCATCTCTATAAATTGTCCAGTCACATATAGCAAAGGAAAAAATACAGATCCAAGAAAATCTACTAAAAAGTCAAGAATCTATGGCACTAGAGCCATGACCCATTCCCTTGCAGCCTTTGCCCCAGATCAGCAGGACGGAATTCCCACTGCGGGGGGGGGGGGGCGCAGGGGGGAAGCAATAAGAAGGAAACTGCCTAGCCCCAGTCCCATTAAGGGCTGCAGTGGTTCTGCAGGAGGGGCAGGCTGCCTATATGCTTGTCTTCCCTCCCCTGCCTGCCTCTTGAGATTCATGGGAGTCGCTGAGAGATCATGGCTCCCTTCTTTACACAGTCTCACTCATATAGTGGAGGCTCTGCTCCAGGTATAGCAAGCCAAGAACACTGCGACCCTGAGCCCTTCACCCACCTCACTCATTCGGCAGAAGTTCCACAGCATAAGACTCAAGCTGAGAAGACCCGGGGCGACCGCTATCACCCGTCCCCATACTCACAAAGCATCAGTGTCATTCCCAAAACAAAGAGCAGTATCCTCACTATGATCTCCAGGACAGTGGTACAAAGAAGCAGAAATGGGAGAGGGAACATTACTGCTGACCTGATACATATTAAAATGATAATGAATGAATAATATGAAGAATTCATCAGAGATAAAATGGACACAGTTCCTTAAAGACAAAAATGACTGAAACTGACTTAAGAAGAAATGGAAAGTCTTAAAAGATTTAAACAAATCAATAGATGATTAATTGCAAAACTTCCCACAAAAATTTCCTATGAATAGCTGACTTTGCTGGTAAATTTTACCAAATGTTGAAAGAGGAATAAATACCAAATCTTCACAAAACTCTTCCCCCATCCCCCAAAAAACCAGAACACTCCCCAATTCATTCTATAAGGCTGATACCAAAAGCAAGATTAAGATATCACAGGAAATCCACAAACCAATATCTCTTTGGAATATAGATACAAATATTCTCAAAAAAAAAAGGCCAACAAACTGAATCTAGCAACATATTAATATAAAAGGAATGACATACCATGAGTATTGTATAATAAACAATTTGTCTGATCTTTGCCCAAGGTTCCTGGTGTGGAATTACTAAAATCCTTGGAATTTCCTGAGTGATGAAGTATCTTCGTTGTTTGCGAGTCCCTTGGATTACACCTAAATTTGTGCCAATGAGTTGGACCCACAGTGGACCTCTAGTCAGCATCAGGATGGAGGCTTGTCATGCTGGAAAGAACTGTGTGGTTGGACAGTTGGTATTTTGAACCACATGATATCAGCCTGACCTCCTTACCTCCAGAAGAGGGGAGGAAAGGGGAGGAAAGAGCTGGAGATAAGAGTTCAATCACATGGCTAATGTTCAATGTAAGCATAACCTAATAAAAACTCGAGACATGATTGGTAGAGCTTCCTGGTTAGTAAACACATCAATGTGCCTGGGGGTGACATATACTGACTACCTGAGAAGAAGGCATTGAAACTCTGTTTGGGCTTAGTCCTCCCAGACCTCACACTATCTCTATCTTCTTTTGCATGTAACTTTAGTGTTGCCCTGAGTTCTGTAGCTTGTTCTGTAACTTGGTAAGTTCTTGAACCCTCTGGCTTGTAGTCAGTTGATCTGAGATAGGATCAGTCTCATTGTGGACCATACCCTTCAACCTATCCTAATTCTGTCTGGTCGACAGTTTTATCTTTGAGCACTTTGAATATGTTATTCCCCAACCTCAGGCCTCTTTTGTTTCTGCTGAGAAGCCAGCTGTTAATCGTATTGAGATGCCCTTATATGTGACATGTTGGTTTGTTTTCTTCTTGCTTTCCATATTTTTCTCTGTCTCTCACCATTTTCACAATGATATATCTATTTGTAAAATTCTGTTTATTCTACTTGGAGTTCATTGAATTTCCTGGATGTAGAGGTTATTCTTCACTTACTGTTTGTCCTTAGGATCATGTCCAGAGGTTTTAATGGCTACTTTCTTATCGTTTTAACCAGTTTCACTAGGGAGTGAGTCATCTGAGCTCTGCACACTGTTGTTCCCCAAGGCGACCTCTTCTCCCTCATCCTCATGGGCTGCACTCCAGGCAAGGACCGTCATTCCCTGCCTTGCGCTCATCAGACTGTTCTTTCCTCTATAACTGTCAACAACAGCCATCCCCAGAGTCATCATAAATCTTTTAAAAGATTTAAAAACAGAAGGCCTTTACACAAGAGCTCATGAAAATGTTAAGCAGCACCTGTAGAAATTCCAAACAGTTTAATAAACCCAAAAACTCACATGGCATTCAGTGGTTCAAAGTGTGTATCTGTGGGTGTCTGTGTGTATGGACGATTAAGGCTTGAAGATAAGAATTTTACTTACTCTCTTAGTCTGTTTAGTCTGCCGATAACAAAATATCAAAATATCATCTGCTGGGTGGTAAATAATATCAATTTCTCAGAGCTCTGGAAGTTGGAAGTCTAAGGTCATGGCGCCCGCATGATCGGGTTCCAGCGAAAGCCCTCTCCTGGACTGCAGACTGTCAGTGTCTCAGGCGTCCTCACTTGGTAGAAGGAAGGAGCTAACTCTTTGGGCCTTTTTTATTAGAACATTAATCTCATTCACCAGGGCTCCACCGTCAGCGCCTCAGCACCTTTCAAAGGCCCCACCTGCTAATACCATCACCTCGGGTGCTAGGATTTCAACATACGAATGGGGTATGATGGGAAAGACACAAACAGTCAGACCACAGTCATACATCCCTAGTTTTATTCGTTTTACTGGACTGGCTTCCCATCGTATCAGATCTCAGGAGTAAGACTCAAAGAATAAATCTTATTGGAGAATAATTAATAATATATCCATTACGCTAAAACCAAACATGAACAAGAAATTCCTTTACAGTCTTAAAAAGGTCGACTTTTTTTGAGCACTTTGTTTTCTTTTGCTTGAGAAGCCAGCTGTTAATCGTATTGAGATGCCCTTATATGTGACATGTTGGTTTGTTTTCTTCTTGCTTTCCATATTTTTCTCTGTCTCTCACCATTTTCACAATGATATATCTATTTGTAAAATTCTGTTTATTCTACTTGGAGTTCATTGAATTTCCTGGATGTAGAGGTTATTCTTCACTTACTGTTTGTCCTTAGGATCATGTCCAGAGGTTTTAATGGCTACTTTCTTATCGTTTTAACCAGTTTCACTAGGGAGTGAGTCATCTGAGCTCTGCACACTGTTGTTCCCCAAGGCGACCTCTTCTCCCTCATCCTCATGGGCTGCACTCCAGGCAAGGACCGTCATTCCCTGCCTTGCGCTCATCAGACTGTTCTTTCCTCTATAACTGTCAACAACAGCCATCCCCAGAGTCATCATAAATCTTTTAAAAGATTTAAAAACAGAAGGCCTTTACACAAGAGCTCATGAAAATGTTAAGCAGCACCTGTAGAAATTCCAAACAGTTTAATAAACCCAAAAACTCACATGGCATTCAGTGGTTCAAAGTGTGTATCTGTGGGTGTCTGTGTGTATGGACGATTAAGGCTTGAAGATAAGAATTTTACTTACTCTCTTAGTCTGTTTAGTCTGCCGATAACAAAATATCAAAATATCATCTGCTGGGTGGTAAATAATATCAATTTCTCAGAGCTCTGGAAGTTGGAAGTCTAAGGTCATGGCGCCCGCATGATCGGGTTCCAGCGAAAGCCCTCTCCTGGACTGCAGACTGTCAGTGTCTCAGGCGTCCTCACTTGGTAGAAGGAAGGAGCTAACTCTTTGGGCCTTTTTTATTAGAACATTAATCTCATTCACCAGGGCTCCACCGTCAGCGCCTCAGCACCTTTCAAAGGCCCCACCTGCTAATACCATCACCTCGGGTGCTAGGATTTCAACATACGAATGGGGTATGATGGGAAAGACACAAACAGTCAGACCACAGTCATACATCCCTAGTTTTATTCGTTTTACTGGACTGGCTTCCCATCGTATCAGATCTCAGGAGTAAGACTCAAAGAATAAATCTTATTGGAGAATAATTAATAATATATCCATTACGCTAAAACCAAACATGAACAAGAAATACAATTCCCATTATATGGATGGAAACACAGAGCCAGTGAAATGGTAACTGTCAGAATGTGACCTTACTTGGTTAATAAGGTCTCTGTTGATGTAGCCAGTTAAGATGAGGTCATATTGCATTAGGGTGGTCCTAATCCACTGACCTGCTTATTTAACTTGTACTCTTGTCCAGCATTTCACAGAGCACCTCATGCAAAGTGCTGGGCAAGATGAATCACAAGCTGGAATCAAGATTGTCAGTAGAAATATCAACAACCTCAGATATGCAGATGATACCACTCTAACAGCAGAAAGTGGAGAGGAACTAAAGAGCCTCTTGATGAAGGTAAAAGAGGAGAGTGAAGAAGCTGGCTTAGAACTCAACATTGGAAAAATTAAGATCATGGCACCTGGTCCTATTACTTCATGACAAATAGATGGGGAGAATGTGGAAACAGTTTATTTTCCTATTGTATAAAAACTAACAACAGAACAATATTGAATTCTCACTGGGTAGAATTCTTACTGGTTTAAATGTTACCTCAGAAATATAGTTGAGATAGAGGTGTCTCTACCCCACAGGCACTATCATTACTATCATCAGTGGACCTTAAACTGTGTTCTTTATCGTGGGCATTTGTTTCTTCTGGGTTAAAAGCTCAAAAATTTGGAATAAAACCTATTTGCTCTATCCAGGTCAGCTTAAGTTTTGAAAATGTTATTAATTAAATTAATAAGCATTCTGTCAACATTTCTGCAATTTTTTTTCTCATCTTTTTCTGGCAAATCACCAATGTCAGCACATCTTGTCCTCAAAATAAGGTCTTTTAATTAACTAATCCTTCAGAAACAACATATGGTAACCAGATTAAAGATTAAAACAAGGACGTAAAATTGGTCTTTGTCAGAGAACTATCAGCTTGCCTTTTTCTAGCCTCAAACTTCATTACAAATGAATATAATCTCCTAGTTCACAACAGACTGCTGGCCCTCAAAAAGAAGTGAGAGAAGCCTTTTTTCACCAACACTCTACTCAGCTTTACCCAGTATATAGGTGTGGCCCTCATAACCACGCATTCAACCCTGAGTTTTAGTACCAAGATTTCTTAAAAAAAACCCAATTGATTTAATAAATCCCTTTTTTGGGGCTTCCCTGGTGGTCCAGTGCGTAAGGACACCGTCTTGCAGTGCAAGGGGCGCTGGCTCAATCCCAGGCCTGGGAAGATCCTGCATGCTGTGGAGCGGCTGGACTATGTATCCAACTACCGAGCCAGAGCTCTGGAGTGTATGCGCCCAGAGCCAGTGCTCTACAGCGAGAGAGACCACTGTGATGGGAGGCCCACACAGACCACAGAACAAAGATAAGAAAGATCAACAGAAGTGGCCAAAAATATATTTATATTTAAAGGAAAAAAAATCCCCTTTTTAAAAAAACGAGTCATTTATGTCATGCATGAAAATAAAAATAATTAAGGGAACAGCTAAGGGTGTCACTCACTTTGTGGAAAGCAAGCCCACCATGGCAGCAAAGCCTGGGACCTTTCATGACACCCTTACTACAAGATGTCACATTAGCTGGTCAGCTGATAGACAGTAAATTGCTTACTCAGGGACCGAATTATGGGGAACAAGTCTTTGTGTTAATTTTGCTTTTATGCTGCTTATGTAGCATGTTAAAAGGATATCTATACCCTGACAAATTAGGAGCAATTAAACCAGACACATGACTGAACTAGTGGCCTGTCCGTCCAGCAAAAGGCTGCTTCCCGCACCTAGGAACCACAGAGGTCTGTGCTGGATTTTCCAGTTCTTCTGGTTAGCAACCGTGGACTCTGCTTTCAAATGGAGCGAGCAAGACAGTGTCAAGATAACCCACGCCAGGAAGAAACAGCAGCATGCACTCCCACTGAGAGACAGCTGGCCGGCTTGCAGAAAGATGACAAGGACGTGCAGTTTGGGACTAAATATGGAAAGTCATAAAACTCCCTGCGAAGACCTTCCCTCATGCTGATGGAGACTGGGTAGGCTTTTGGGACCATCTGGTTAATCACTGCAGGCTTCAGTGAAAGGTGTTTCTCCTCCAGATGGAGATGTCTCTGTTTAAATATGGCTCCCACCAAACTCATATTGGGGGGCAGCCCTGAAAGGACCCCCCAAGTGAACAACCATGAGAGGTGGTGGCTGGGCTGTCTTACGTCACCCCAGAATGTAGCCAGGAGGTTCTTTTCCCTGGATGCAAATATCTGGGAAGAAAAACACATCTTGCTTTGAACCCTTTTCTAGGGCTCAATAAAAACAGCTTCTTTGACCCTAGAGTGGGAAATGACAACCTCTAAGAGCTGATTTGAGGACTTCGTTCACAGGGCCAGGGGAAACCACTAAGGTGAGCCATCATATTCTCAGGGAAAATCAGATCGACAGAGCTTGTGCCTTAATACAGTTCCATTGTTAGTGGCAGAATTAGGCTAAAAACCTAGGCGTCTAGAAAGGTCCATTGCACTTTACACCATCATGGTCTTATTTATCATACCCCGGGAGTCCCTAAGGCTGCTGAGTCTCTCACACTGGTATTTTCTTGCACTACATGTCAGAAATGTTGGAAAAAATGATGCCCTTTCATCTCCTGTTTACTTTGTCTGAAGACTGATAAAATATTTCCGTACCCGTAACAAAATGCACTTGTTCACCTTGAGATTATATCTGTTATTTACTTAGGGCTTAAACCTGGGTACAGCGGATAGGACTGTCTGGCTTGGTCCTAGGAAGGGTGGCCGAGATTAGAGACATTTGCAGATGGTGACGTTTGTCTGATGGGTCAGAAAACTCTCAGTGCCATTCTCCTTGGAAATCCCTGGATACAAGTCAGTGTTCTTGACCTCAGGCGCCCAGCCCTGGTCTCAGTGGCTGCGTGCAGCATGTCATCCTACCCCTCACAGCATTTCCAGGAAGTGAGACTGGTATTGTCCCCCATTTACCACCTAGCACCTCGAAGTCACGCCCCCAACATCACCCAGACAACGCTGCCCCGCCAGGACTCAGACCCAGGTCTTTCGCAGCCACTGACACTGCTTCCTCATGGGCAATGAAACCCCTTCTGTTAAAATGTTGTCAATTTAGCATCTGACGCATTTTAGACAGGAGTAAATTAAAGCATTAAACGATCTCAGCAAGCAGTGTTAAAATTACATCCGAGAATAAATTAAAAAACAAAAAGTCCATAAAAAGGACAAATGACATTAATTATAAAATACAGTTTTTGTCTGCATCACACGGCATGTTCTCCAACTAGGGATCAAACTGCTGCCCCCTGGAGTGGAATCACAGAGTCCACTTCATTGGACCCTAGAATTCCCTAATTACAAGAATTTGTTATTCTTTCACTTGAGTAATTCCTCTACAGACCTCCCTCTCTCAGGCAATTTTCTGTGTCTCTGTTAAAAGACCTTTCTTCTACTCTACTGCATGAGACCACTAAGGTGAGCCATCATATTCTCAGGGAAAATCAGATCGACAGAGCTTGTGCCTTAATACAGTTCCATTGTTAGTGGCAGAATTAGGCTAAAAACCTAGGCGTCTAGAAAGGTCCATTGCACTTTACACCATCATGGTCTTATTTATCATACCCCGGGAGTCCCTAAGGCTGCTGAGTCTCTCACACTGGTATTTTCTTGCACTACATGTCAGAAATGTTGGAAAAAATGATGCCCTTTCATCTCCTGTTTACTTTGTCTGAAGACTGATAAAATATTTCCGACCGTAACAAAATGCACTTGTTCACCTTGAGATTATATCTGTTATTTACTTAGGGCTTAAACCTGGGTACAGCGGATAGGACTGTCTGGCTTGGTCCTAGGAAGGGTGGCCGAGATTAGAGACATTTGCAGATGGTGACGTTTGTCTGATGGGTCAGAAAACTCTCAGTGCCATTCTCCTTGGAAATCCCTGGATACAAGTCAGTGTTCTTGACCTCAGGCGCCCAGCCCTGGTCTCAGTGGCTGCGTGCAGCATGTCATCCTACCCCTCACAGCATTTCCAGGAAGTGAGACTGGTATTGTCCCCCATTTACCACCTAGCACCTCGAAGTCACGCCCCCAACATCACCCAGACAACGCTGCCCCGCCAGGACTCAGACCCAGGTCTTTCGCAGCCACTGACACTGCTTCCTCATGGGCAATGAAACCCCTTCTGTTAAAATGTTGTCAATTTAGCATCTGACGCATTTTAGACAGGAGTAAATTAAAGCATTAAACGATCTCAGCAAGCAGTGTTAAAATTACATCCGAGAATAAATTAAAAAACAAAAAGTCCATAAAAAGGACAAATGACATTAATTATAAAATACAGTTTTTGTCTGCATCACACGGCATGTTCTCCAACTAGGGATCAAACTGCTGCCCCCTGGAGTGGAATCACAGAGTCTAAATCATTGGACCCCTAGGGAATTCCCTAATTACAAGAATTTGTTATTCTTTCACTTGAGTAATTCCTCTACAGACCTCCCTCTCTCAGGCAATTTTCTGTGTCTCTAGGTTGAGAGTAAGGAAGCTGCATTTCCTTAATAACAATACTCCTGACTTTGTATGCATTCATCAGACGGACTTTGATTTCTCCTGTGAAATACAGCTTTCCTTTGTTAAAATATAAGAACAAGCTTTAAAGTGTAACAGACAAGACCATGGATACATCCTTGGTGCCTGGAAATAAGTGGGCTTCAGAAAGAGGTTCACAGTAAAATTAGAGGACATTATAAATGCCATGCACTGCAGTCCATGGAGTAGCAAAGAGTGAAGGGACTCGACTGAGCAACTAAACAACCACAAAGCCACATGCAGCTCTCACAAAAAGTCCTTAACTGTTCTCGCCTAATGGCACAGAGTGTAAAAAACTTTCCTGCAATGCAGGAGACTTGGGTGTGGTCCCTGGGTCAGGAATAGACCCTGGAGGAGGAAATGGCAACTTACTCCGGTATTCTCACCTGGAGAATCCCATGGACAGAAGAACCTGGTGAGCTACAGTGCATGAAGTCAGAAAGAGTCAGACACGACTGAAGAGACATAGCACACAAGAAATCAACCTCGGGCTCCAGAAAAGCCCGGTGTCTTCAGTGTCTGTGTCCGGCATTTACTTCTTCCTGTTTCCCACACAAATCCATTCCTTCTTTGATGTTCCTTTCCTTTGCACGTGCAGGTATAATTTAACATAATTCGAGGCATCATCAACCTGGCTTTGAAATCCAGCTCTGGTAATACTGCTCTCGTCTATACTTACAGGTAGGGTGTTGGAAAATGTTGTCAATTTAGCATCTGACGCATTTTAGACAGGAGTAAATTAAAGCATTAAACGATCTCAGCAAGCAGTGTTAAAATTACATCCGAGAATAAATTAAAAAACAAAAAGTCCATAAAAAGGACAAATGACATTAATTATAAAATACAGTTTTTGTCTGCATCACACGGCATGTTCTCCAACTAGGGATCAAACTGCTGCCCCCTGGAGTGGAATCACAGAGTCTAAATCATTGGACCCCTAGGGAATTCCCTAATTACAAGAATTTGTTATTCTTTCACTTGAGTAATTCCTCTACAGACCTCCCTCTCTCAGGCAATTTTCTGTGTCTCTAGGTTGAGAGTAAGGAAGCTGCATTTCCTTAATAACAATACTCCTGACTTTGTATGCATTCATCAGACGGACTTTGATTTCTCCTGTGAAATACAGCTTTCCTTTGTTAAAATATAAGAACAAGCTTTAAAGTGTAACAGACAAGACCATGGATACATCCTTGGTGCCTGGAAATAAGTGGGCTTCAGAAAGAGGTTCACAGTAAAATTAGAGGACATTATAAATGCCATGCACTGCAGTCCATGGAGTAGCAAAGAGTGAAGGGACTCGACTGAGCAACTAAACAACCACAAAGCCACATGCAGCTCTCACAAAAAGTCCTTAACTGTTCTCGCCTAATGGCACAGAGTGTAAAAAACTTTCCTGCAATGCAGGAGACTTGGGTGTGGTCCCTGGGTCAGGAATAGACCCTGGAGGAGGAAATGGCAACTTACTCCGGTATTCTCACCTGGAGAATCCCATGGACAGAAGAACCTGGTGAGCTACAGTGCATGAAGTCAGAAAGAGTCAGACACGACTGAAGAGACATAGCACACAAGAAATCAACCTCGGGCTCCAGAAAAGCCCGGTGTCTTCAGTGTCTGTGTCCGGCATTTACTTCTTCCTGTTTCCCACACAAATCCATTCCTTCTTTGATGTTCCTTTCCTTTGCACGTGCAGGTATAATTTAACATAATTCGAGGCATCATCAACCTGGCTTTGAAATCCAGCTCTGGTAATACTGCTCTCGTCTATACTTACAGGTAGGGTGTTGGAAAACATTCGTACATATGAAAATTGGTGTCTACAGTGATTGTTCATAATCCTCATGACAACTAATCCTGGGAGCTTAAAAGGGTGGGATTGCTTTCTCATTTGGAGGAAAGGGTAAGCTGATTTTCAAGATGCTATTTTGGGGGAAGGGCATTCTAGGTGTGAGAGATGCCCTCATTTAACCTGGCTGTGTGAAGAAGTAAGGGGAAGTTCTCTGGAGAACCAGATAGAAATATGCCACTGGGGCTATTCAGGGCAAGGCATGGCCAGAGCAGTGGGCTGGTGAGAAAATGGAAAGTACACGTTAAACCAGGTAGAGTTCTGAAATCTTACTTCTGCTGAGTCATTGCCAGATCCCTAGAGTGCATGGGAGATTCAACTTTGGAAGCTGAGGGAAGGATGCAGCAAAGTCCATGGAAAAGCCCCGTATCCGTGCCACCATGTCGGTCCTGTCCCTCTTCACATTGTTTCTGCAACCACAATACAAGGTGGGGCTAGTGTCTACACCAGCCCTTGAAGCAACTAGATGCACAGGCCAGAGAAGAATCCATTCAGGTTATAGAGATCCTGGCTGATACTCACCCATAGGGCCTCAAAGAGGCAGCCCCAAGAAATGAAGAAATTCAAAACAGCTGTCGTTGATCACTTCATGACAAATAGAAGAGAAAAAGTGGAAACAGTGACAGATTTAATTTTCTCAGGCTCTAAAATCACTGCAGATAGTGATGGCAGCCATTTAATTAAAAGATGCTTGCTCTTTGGAAGAAAAGTGATGACAAACCTAGACAGCAAATTAAAAAGCAGAGACATCACTTTGCCAACAAAGGTCCATAGTCAAAGCTATGATTTTCCCAGTAGTCATGTGAGAGATGGACCACAGAGAAGGCTGGCTGAGTCCCAAAGAACTGATGCTTTTGAATTATGAGAAGAGTCTTGAGAGTCCCTTGGACTGCAAGGAGATCAAACCAGTCAATCCTAAAGGAAATCAACCCTGAACATTCATTGGAAGGACTGATGCTGAAGCTTCAATACTTCTGCCACCTGATGCAAAGAGCTGACTCATTGGAAAAGACCCAGATGCTGGAAAAGATTGAGAACAAAAGAAGGGGGTGGCAGAAGGTGAGATGGTTAGATAACACCACTGGCTCAAGGGACAGGAATTTGAGCAAACTCCAGGAGATAGTGGAGGACGGAGAAGCCTGACATGTTGCACTCCATGGGTTTTCAAAGAGTTGGATGTGACTTAATGACTGAACAACAGCAGCTAATCCCATCTACGGAACCCAGAAGAATCTGAATTGTTCTCCTTCATGTTGTGATACAAATCTAAATGGCCTAAAAAAGAATGTTTTCTATCTTTTCAAAGAAGCTCTTAGAGCCCATTATCCTCTGGCATTATGATGTGATATGCAACTAATAATAGGAGTCATGTGAACAGGGCATCACTTAAAGAAACCTAAGTGTGTATTCAGTGACTGCCCTCTGGTCTAATCCCAGCAGAACCACAGGTCTGCATCTGAATCAGTGAAAATGAACACTTTAGGTTCTTTCATCTCACATGCTTCCTCCCTGGATTAAAAGAATAAAAACCTCAGAGAACAGAGATGTCAAGACCAATTAGTGCCCGGCACAGAGCTTCACTTTTTTCTCTTACTGGAATCCTCTGCAGTATGGTGAATCCAGGCAAAGCCTTCCACATTGCAGCTATGCAAAACTGTCATAAAATTACTTGGTCCTTGATTTGTTCCTCTTTGTTCCTTTTCAGTTAACGTAAAAAAATTTTTTTGTCCTCAACATCTCCCACTTCAGCAAAGACTCTGACAACCGCTCATAAGCCTGCACATTTGGTGACAGATCTATCATTATATTTAAGCAGGTTTGTCAAGGGGAGCACACGTAAGCTTTTAGTTGTTGTTGCCTGCTTCTAAAGAGTGCAGTGAACTCACTGATGTTCTAATGAGAGACTTCTACACTTCAGAAAGGAATGGAAAATGGGTGGGACTTTTCAGAGGTGATGGTTATCATTAATATATAAAAGTAAAATAAACAAACATACTAAGTTACACTAAAGATTGTCTGTCTAGACTAACCCTCGCTGGAAATTAAGGCAGGGCAAGCTTAGTGACCCAATCAGTAAGTGGATTCACAGTGAGGGGTGGGCGGGTAACGGCCCTGGGACACAGAAAGCTCCGGGCTTTGTTATGGTGGCTCTGGAAGTAGCTGTCAGCGGACGCAGCAGGAAAGCAGATGCTCTCTCTCATTACAGAGAAGGGCGAGACAACAATCAGACATGTTTGCGAATAGAATGGATAGGAAAAATCGTGTCACCCCAGGGCTGGAAGTGTTCAAGCAGAGGCTGAGGGATTACCTGGCAAAGGGCGTGTGGAAAATATTTCTCCTTTGGGTTAGAGATGAAACTAGATCACCAAAGACCAAAGGTGTCTTCCATCTCTAAAAACATATGATTCCATGGAGACACAGACATATAGAATGGACTTGTGAGCACAGCGGAGGAAGGAAAGGGTGGAACAAACTGAGAAAGTAGCATTGGCGCAGACACACCACCATGTGTAAAACAGAGAGCCAGGGGGAAGCTGCTCCATAACGCAGGGAGCCTCGCCTGGCACTCTGTGATCACCTAAAGGGTCAGGGTGGTCGGGGGCAGGATGGGAGGAAGGCTCTGGAGGGAGGGGATATATATGTGCAGTTACGACTGATTCACAGTACTCTATGGCAGAAACCAACACAACATTGTAAAGCAATTATCCTGCAATTTAAAATAAAAAATGAATAAAAATAGATGGTTCTACAACTCTGGACAATCAGTAGCCCACTCTGGTCTGTTTCCTTATCTGAAAAGTAAGGGCTTTGACACACAATAGACATTTAAGGTCCTCCCCAGTCAGAGGAAGGACAAATGTATTGCCAATGGG
Source organism: Tragulus kanchil (assembly GCA_022376925.1). NCBI lineage: Eukaryota > Metazoa > Chordata > Mammalia > Artiodactyla > Tragulidae > Tragulus > Tragulus kanchil. Next base: position 126,072,695 of record JAIOJX010000005.1, on the reverse strand, counting down.
TTAAAGATAAGCCTGCACATTTGGTGACAGATCTATCATTATATTTAAGCAGGTTTGTCAAGGGGAGCACACGTAAGCTTTTAGTTGTTGTTGCCTGCTTCTAAAGAGTGCAGTGAACTCACTGATGTTCTAATGAGAGACTTCTACACTTCAGAAAGGAATGGAAAATGGGTGGGACTTTTCAGAGGTGATGGTTATCATTAATATATAAAAGTAAAATAAACAAACATACTAAGTTACACTAAAGATTGTCTGTCTAGACTAACCCTCGCTGGAAATTAAGGCAGGGCAAGCTTAGTGACCCAATCAGTAAGTGGATTCACAGTGAGGGGTGGGCGGGTAACGGCCCTGGGACACAGAAAGCTCCGGGCTTTGTTATGGTGGCTCTGGAAGTAGCTGTCAGCGGACGCAGCAGGAAAGCAGATGCTCTCTCTCATTACAGAGAAGGGCGAGACAACAATCAGACATGTTTGCGAATAGAATGGATAGGAAAAATCGTGTCACCCCAGGGCTGGAAGTGTTCAAGCAGAGGCTGAGGGATTACCTGGCAAAGGGCGTGTGGAAAATATTTCTCCTTTGGGTTAGAGATGAAACTAGATCACCAAAGACCAAAGGTGTCTTCCATCTCTAAAAACATATGATTCCATGGAGACACAGACATATAGAATGGACTTGTGAGCACAGCGGAGGAAGGAAAGGGTGGAACAAACTGAGAAAGTAGCATTGGCGCAGACACACCACCATGTGTAAAACAGAGAGCCAGGGGGAAGCTGCTCCATAACGCAGGGAGCCTCGCCTGGCACTCTGTGATCACCTAAAGGGTCAGGGTGGTCGGGGGCAGGATGGGAGGAAGGCTCTGGAGGGAGGGGATATATATGTGCAGTTACGACTGATTCACAGTACTCTATGGCAGAAACCAACACAACATTGTAAAGCAATTATCCTGCAATTTAAAATAAAAAATGAATAAAAATAGATGGTTCTACAACTCTGGACAATCAGTAGCCCACTCTGGTCTGTTTCCTTATCTGAAAAGTAAGGGCTTTGACACACAATAGACATTTAAGGTCCTCCCCAGTCAGAGGAAGGACAAATGTATTGCCTGGTAAGTTGGCGTATGTGGGGGCCAAACCTGGCACCCTCACTTGCTGTCTGACCTGGGAGAGGTCTTTGAGCTTCTCTGCACCTTGCTCTGGGGTCTTTCCTGTAATTCACAATTAAGATGGAAGACTGGGCAGACACAAGCCCACCACCGAGAGGGAAGCAACAGGTCAGACGACTAAAGTCGAAACATAAAACACGGATTAGAAGAAGGCTAAAGAGGGAGGAGATACATGTATACATATAGCTGATTCAAGTTGTATAGCAGAAACTAATACAGCACTGGAAAGCAATTATACTGCAATAATAAAATAAAACTTAAATTAAAATCATTGATAATTTTCAGAACTTTGTTTCAGACAGTGTCAATGGAGAGGAACATTGGGACAACGCCTTAGATTCCTTGTCATGGATTTAAGGGAGACTGTCGGGAGGCTTGAGTTGAAGGCATGGCTTATATAGCAGTTTTATGTCTAAAGAGGTGACGCCCTCACCGGGGACAAATCACAACTCCTGCTTGTTCCCAGAAGGTATGACACCTTGCCCACACCAGAGACTCTTGGCTTTTCAGCCCCATTTGTGTCTGGTAAACAGTAGGTGCCCAAAATATGGTTAGATGAACACACTAGGTTTTCTTGAGGGAAAATGGCTGTTTAAAACAAATCTATTCTAAACTTATACATCCACTTCAACTATGCATATTATAGAGCTGTCCATAACGCAGGGAGCCTCGAAAAACTGGCACCCCTTAACAGAGAGCCAGGGGAAGCTGCTCCATAACGCAGGGAGCCTCGCCTGGCACTCTGTGATCACCTAAAGGGTCAGGGTGGTCGGGGGCAGGATGGGAGGAAGGCTCTGGAGGGAGGGGATATATATGTGCAGTTACGACTGATTCACAGTACTCTATGGCAGAAACCAACACAACATTGTAAAGCAATTATCCTGCAATTTAAAATAAAAAATGAATAAAAATAGATGGTTCTACAACTCTGGACAATCAGTAGCCCACTCTGGTCTGTTTCCTTATCTGAAAAGTAAGGGCTTTGACACACAATAGACATTTAAGGTCCTCCCCAGTCAGAGGAAGGACAAATGTATTGCCTGGTAAGTTGGCGTATGTGGGGGCCAAACCTGGCACCCTCACTTGCTGTCTGACCTGGGAGAGGTCTTTGAGCTTCTCTGCACCTTGCTCTGGGGTCTTTCCTGTAATTCACAATTAAGATGGAAGACTGGGCAGACACAAGCCCACCACCGAGAGGGAAGCAACAGGTCAGACGACTAAAGTCGAAACATAAAACACGGATTAGAAGAAGGCTAAAGAGGGAGGAGATACATGTATACATATAGCTGATTCAAGTTGTATAGCAGAAACTAATACAGCACTGGAAAGCAATTATACTGCAATAATAAAATAAAACTTAAATTAAAATCATTGATAATTTTCAGAACTTTGTTTCAGACAGTGTCAATGGAGAGGAACATTGGGACAACGCCTTAGATTCCTTGTCATGGATTTAAGGGAGACTGTCGGGAGGCTTGAGTTGAAGGCATGGCTTATATAGCAGTTTTATGTCTAAAGAGGTGACGCCCTCACCGGGGACAAATCACAACTCCTGCTTGTTCCCAGAAGGTATGACACCTTGCCCACACCAGAGACTCTTGGCTTTTCAGCCCCATTTGTGTCTGGTAAACAGTAGGTGCCCAAAATATGGTTAGATGAACACACTAGGTTTTCTTGAGGGAAAATGGCTGTTTAAAACAAATCTATTCTAAACTTATACATCCACTTCAACTATGCATATTATAGAGCATATTTTAAAATTACCTTGACAACTGAAGCTGAAGCACCAGTAAAGCAAAGTCTTTGGGGGGTCAGGGGTCACTGGGACAGCACAGGGACATGTCCAGGGCTTCTGGGCAGGAAGAAGCTCTGATGCCTTGAAACCATTCCTCACATGCTCCCTGATTTCTGGTTAAAGTTTTCCATGATTGAGTGAATTTCTGCCTCTCAGGGATCCATTTGACCCTATATATAGAAAAAACATGTTTGTACTCACCCCAAAACCAATGCTGATGAATTTTTCTCTCTAAACTGTTGGGGAAAGAGAGAACAGGGCTCCCTTTATCTATTAAATTGAAATGCAAAGACTTGTGAGACCCTTCCTTGTTAATACTTTGTCTCCAGGCCCTAAGCCCATGAGCTTCCGTCCAACAGAGCTGACTCTGAGCAAAGTGATGACATGGCCCAAAGAATCTCCCTGACTCTTTCCAACTGTTTTCTCTCAGTGTCTTCCCAGTCATTCCCAATATTTGTTCCAAGTTTCATGGATAATATCCCACAAGCATTCATTTGGTGCCTATCTCATGATATTTTTAAGATTCTGTCCCCTATCCATCCCAATACAGTACACTTGGACATACTTAAGCACTTTAAACTCCATCCAGAGCAGGCTTAAGGTGACTGATGAATAAGTACCTGATCTTAATATATGGCTTAAGGTTTTACCCTTCCAAGGACCAATACGTTGTAACAAGATTTAAGTTCAAAGAATGAATCTGTCTGAGGTGGAGAAGATAGGCTGGGTAGAGAAAACTCTAGACTGCATGACATCCAGCTTTTCCTGGCCAATAGTCAAAACATATGAACTGTAAAGAGAATAAAATACTTAAAATCAAAGCTACTTTGAAAAACTGAAATATACATTCCACTAATTTTTCAAATGATATAGGGCAATAGAGAACCAGGTCCTCTAGTTTCAATTTTTACCCACTTTTTCAAATGGTTTGATAAATAGGGGCTAGTCTGTATTCCACTGAAGGAGTCTTGCTTGGAGGCCTAGCTACTTGCATACAAGTTTTCTCTCTCTGATTAGACTATAAACTCATTAAGCAAGGATCTTGCCCCAATAATCTCTCCATCGATGGTTCATAGAGGAAGACTCATAGCAGTTTGCTCAGTTGTTATGTGACAGGTGGATGAATGGATGAAAGATGGGTGCTTACACCCACTGGAGCCCACAGTTTAAACTGTAGATGCAACAGGAAAGGAAACTGGACTTAAGAAGAAGACAGTAGAGAGAAAAATAGAGAGAGAAACGGAGCAGAACCCTTGGCTTATCTGGTTTACGGGTAGGACAGAGAAGGTTCTGAGCACACTGAAGAGGGGTCCCTGGGTCTTTTCTACTCTGTCTTCCAAGTGAGTAGGCTTAAATCACTTTAAAGCAGGCTGAGAGCTATTGGGACTACAGATTGCGGATTACTAATCACTGGGTCCTGGTGGATGCACATGGCCCAGCTTCTTTCACCAGAAAATGTACTGGAGAGCGGCAGGCATTTTTAAGCACTATTTTAAGGACAACCTTTAAACCTTAATCACAATTCTCAATGAGCTATTTGTCCTCCTTTGAAATTCTTGCAGTTCAAAGACTCTGCAAACAAGAGTTCCAAGTTTCATGGATAATATCCCACAAGCATTCATTTGGTGCCTATCTCATGATATTTTTAAGATTCTGTCCCCTATCCATCCCAATACAGTACACTTGGACATACTTAAGCACTTTAAACTCCATCCAGAGCAGGCTTAAGGTGACTGATGAATAAGTACCTGATCTTAATATATGGCTTAAGGTTTTACCCTTCCAAGGACCAATACGTTGTAACAAGATTTAAGTTCAAAGAATGAATCTGTCTGAGGTGGAGAAGATAGGCTGGGTAGAGAAAACTCTAGACTGCATGACATCCAGCTTTTCCTGGCCAATAGTCAAAACATATGAACTGTAAAGAGAATAAAATACTTAAAATCAAAGCTACTTTGAAAAACTGAAATATACATTCCACTAATTTTTCAAATGATATAGGGCAATAGAGAACCAGGTCCTCTAGTTTCAATTTTTACCCACTTTTTCAAATGGTTTGATAAATAGGGGCTAGTCTGTATTCCACTGAAGGAGTCTTGCTTGGAGGCCTAGCTACTTGCATACAAGTTTTCTCTCTCTGATTAGACTATAAACTCATTAAGCAAGGATCTTGCCCCAATAATCTCTCCATCGATGGTTCATAGAGGAAGACTCATAGCAGTTTGCTCAGTTGTTATGTGACGGGTGGATGAATGGATGAAAGATGGGTGCTTACACCCACTGGAGCCCACAGTTTAAACTGTAGATGCAACAGGAAAGGAAACTGGACTTAAGAAGAAGACAGTAGAGAGAAAAATAGAGAGAGAAACGGAGCAGAACCCTTGGCTTATCTGGTTTACGGGTAGGACAGAGAAGGTTCTGAGCACACTGAAGAGGGGTCCCTGGGTCTTTTCTACTCTGTCTTCCAAGTGAGTAGGCTTAAATCACTTTAAAGCAGGCTGAGAGCTATTGGGACTACAGATTGCGGATTACTAATCACTGGGTCCTGGTGGATGCACATGGCCCAGCTTCTTTCACCAGAAAATGTACTGGAGAGCGGCAGGCATTTTTAAGCACTATTTTAAGGACAACCTTTAAACCTTAATCACAATTCTCATGATGAGCTATTTGTCCTCCTTTGAAATTCTTGCAGTTCAAAGACTCTGCAAACAAGAGCACAAGTCCCTCGCACTGGATTGAATCTGAAGAATATCCTTTCAGCCTCCCTCTCCTTTGCACAATGCCATCAACTCCTCTGGGCGAATCTGCCAACTTGGACTCACAGAACGATGTGTCCCTCAGCCACCCCCTCCACACATCCACCTCTATTCTCACTGAACCCCGACCTCGGCTTCTTATTATAAACCAGCACAATTATGAGGCAGCTGAGCTGACTGAAAACTCTACAGTCATACACACAGAGCTGCTGTGAACAAACTGCTCCAAGTGCATCCAAGTTCAAGAACATGAGGGGGAGAAGGGCAGAACAATTCTGATCTTTGGCCTGTCACATGGAAGAAGAGAGACAATCTCACGTACCATGCTTGTGTCCTGTGATGTTTAATCACAGGCAGTGAATCTACTTCCTGTGTCCCCTCTCTTCCCCCAGCCCTGGGTGAGGCTACTGACTTGGAATCAGAGAGGGCAGGAGGCCCCTCCTCAGGAGGGAACCAGGAGACTGAACTCTAGATGGAGCCTCCAGGGGCTTGATAAAGGGGACCTAAACCAGGTTAGCTGTGCCTATTGACTCACTGTCAGAATCCCCTTGAACTCGTGACAGATACTGGGGAAGTCTGGCTGGAGTCTTTTTCCAAGGAGATAATACATCTACTGTTTCTAGGGCTGTTGTAACAAATGCCCACAAACAGGGGTGAGGCAGGGGCTTAAAACAACTCTAATGTATACTCTCATGATTCTGGCAGCCAGAAGTCTGAAATGAAGGTGCTGGCAGACCTATGGTCCCTTGGAGGTGTATTAGAAACAGTCCTACCTTGCTTCTTCCTGGCGCTGCTGGCGTTCCTTGGCGTGTAGCAGCATCGCTCCAATGTCCGCCTCTGTTGTCATCTGGCTGTCTTCCCTCTGCGTGTGTCTCTGTGTCTTCACAGGGTCCTTTCATAAAGACACCAGACATTAGATTTAGAAATGGGGATAACAGCAGCAATAATAATGCATACATCTCCAGGTTGTTGTGAGACTACAGTGACAATGACTGTAGGTCTGAGGTGGGGGAGTTACCTTGATGCAACAGCAGCCTCCAAGGCTACCACCAGGCTGGCCACAGAACCATAGGTGGTAGGTGGCTCCTAGGGCAACCCCCAGGAATTCCTGCCTCCTGGTACTCAGATGCATGTGTAGTCCCCTCCCCTTGAGTACTGTCTGGACCTGTGACTTCTTTGTAATGGATTTGGCCAAAGAAAACGGGATGTGAATCCTGAGATTAGGTTCTGAAGAAGCTCTGGCTTCTGTCTTGCTTACCCTCTCTTGCTTTCTCACCCTCTCCGTGTGATGGAAGGCAGAGCTAGGTTGTAAGCTTCCCTAGAGCCAGCCCACCTGGCAAGAAATTGAGGGAGGCCTCTCTAAGACTGTGAGACATCCTGCCAATACCACTTAGCCTTAGGAGGACTGCCCAGCACCTACTTCCCCGTGTTCCTGTGATGTTTAATCACAGGCAGTTCCTGTGTCCCTCTCTTCCCCAGCCCTGGGTGAGGCTACTGACTTGGAATCAGAGAGGGCAGGAGGCCGCTCCTCAGGAGGGAACCAGGAGACTGAACTCTAGATGGAGCCTCCAGGGGCTTGATAAAGGGGACCTAAACCAGGTTAGCTGTGCCTATTGACTCACTGTCAGAATCCCCTTGAACTCGTGACAGATACTGGGGAAGTCTGGCTGGAGTCTTTTTCCAAGGAGATAATACATCTACTGTTTCTAGGGCTGTTGTAACAAATGCCCACAAACAGGGGTGAGGCAGGGGCTTAAAACAACTCTAATGTATACTCTCATGATTCTGGCAGCCAGAAGTCTGAAATGAAGGTGCTGGCAGACCTATGGTCCCTTGGAGGTGTATTAGAAACAGTCCTACCTTGCTTCTTCCTGGCGCTGCTGGCGTTCCTTGGCGTGTAGCAGCATCGCTCCAATGTCCGCCTCTGTTGTCATCTGGCTGTCTTCCCTCTGCGTGTGTCTCTGTGTCTTCACAGGGTCCTTTCATAAAGACACCAGACATTAGATTTAGAAATGGGGATAACAGCAGCAATAATAATGCATACATCTCCAGGTTGTTGTGAGACTACAGTGACAATGACTGTAGGTCTGAGGTGGGGGAGTTACCTTGATGCAACAGCAGCCTCCAAGGCTACCACCAGGCTGGCCACAGAACCATAGGTGGTAGGTGGCTCCTAGGGCAACCCCCAGGAATTCCTGCCTCCTGGTACTCAGATGCATGTGTAGTCCCCTCCCCTTGAGTACTGTCTGGACCTGTGACTTCTTTGTAATGGATTTGGCCAAAGAAAACGGGATGTGAATCCTGAGATTAGGTTCTGAAGAAGCTCTGGCTTCTGTCTTGCTTACCCTCTCTTGCTTTCTCACCCTCTCCGTGTGATGGAAGGCAGAGCTAGGTTGTAAGCTTCCCTAGAGCCAGCCCACCTGGCAAGAAATTGAGGGAGGCCTCTCTAAGACTGTGAGACATCCTGCCAATACCACTTAGCCTTAGGAGGACTGCCCAGCACCTTGATTACAGCCTCTGAGAGATCCCAAGCACAGGACTGTATCCAGATTCATGAACCACAGACATTATGAAACAATAAATATTTAAAGTCACTAATTTGGGAGTGATTTGTTATACAACTGTAGATAATGAGCTATTATGGACTGAATATTTCTGCCTCCCCCGAAATTCATATGTTGAAACCTAATCTCCAGTGCAACGGAATTAGAAAGTGGAGGCTTTGGGAGTGATGAGGTCATTAATGGTAAAGTTCTCATGAACAGGACTAGTGCCCCTATCAACGAGACCCCAGATTGCTCCCTCATCCCTTCTACCATGTGAGGACACAGCAAGAAGACAGTCATCTGTGAACCAGGAAGCAGGCCTTCATTAGACATTGAATCTGCTAACACTTTGATCTTAGAATTCTCAGCCTCCAGAATTGTGAGAAATTTCTATTGTTTATAAGCCACCCATGCTAGTGGTGAAGAAACCAGCTGTCAATACAGGAGACATAAGAGATGTAGGTTCAGTCCCTGAGTTGGAAAGACACCCTGAAGGAGGGCATGGCAACCCATTCTAGTATTCTTGCCTGGAGAGTCCCATGGACAGAGGAGCCTGGTGGGCTATAGTCCATAGGGTCACAAAGAGTCATACATGACTGAAGCAACTTAGTATGCACTCATGTATAAGCCAATCAACTTATAGTAATATGTTATAGTAGCCAGAACAGACTGAGTCATTAATATAGTTTATTAAAGCAATTAAAAAATGAGAAACAGGAGAAAGGAGATGGGGTAGGGTCCAAGTGGAATGAAAGACCACATGACTGAAACTCTCCCAACTAAAGACCCATCATTGCACATTAAATAAAAATGATTACAACAAAAAAACTCTTAAAAGTGGATATAGAGGGTACATACCTCAACATAATACTGGCCAGATATGACAAGCCCATAGCTAACATACTCAATTATTAGATGGTATCACTGACTTCATGGACAAGAGTCTGAGCAAGCTCTGGAGATAGTGAAAGCCTGGCATGCTGCTGTCCATGGGGTTGCAAAGAGTCAGACATGGCTGAACAAACGAACAACATACTCAACAATGAAAAGCTGAGTTTTTCCCCTAAGATCAAGAATAAGACGAGGATTCCCTTCTTGCCGCTTTTATTTAGCATAGTATTGAAAGTCCTAATAAGAGTGATTAAGAAAGAAAAATAAAATGCATCCAAACTGAAAAGTAAAACTGTCCCTATATTCAGACGGCATGATGTTTTATACAGAAAGCCCTAAAGACTCCATCAAAAAATATATTAGAATAAACAAATTCAGTAAAGTTTTAGGATATAAAATAAATTCTACAAAATATATCAATCTGCAAAATCAGTTGCATTTCTATACACTAACAATGAACTATCAGAAAGAAATATTAAGAAAACACATGAAACGATGCTCAATCTTGCTTATTATTAGAGAAATGCAAATTAAAACTACAATGAGGTATCACCTCACATCCGTCAGAATGGCCATCTTCAAAAGAAAACTAAAGGTGCGGAGAAAAGAACCCTCTTGCATTGCTGGTGAATGGACATAAGAGATGTAGGTTCAGTCCTGAGTTGGAAAGACACCCTGAAGGAGGGCATGGCAACCCATTCTAGTATTCTTGCCTGGAGAGTCCCATGGACAGAGGAGCCTGGTGGGCTATAGTCCATAGGGTCACAAAGAGTCATACATGACTGAAGCAACTTAGTATGCACTCATGTATAAGCCAATCAACTTATAGTAATATGTTATAGTAGCCAGAACAGACTGAGTCATTAATATAGTTTATTAAAGCAATTAAAAAATGAGAAACAGGAGAAAGGAGATGGGGTAGGGTCCAAGTGGAATGAAAGACCACATGACTGAAACTCTCCCAACTAAAGACCCATCATTGCACATTAAATAAAAATGATTACAACAAAAAAACTCTTAAAAGTGGATATAGAGGGTACATACCTCAACATAATACTGGCCAGATATGACAAGCCCATAGCTAACATACTCAATTATTAGATGGTATCACTGACTTCATGGACAAGAGTCTGAGCAAGCTCTGGAGATAGTGAAAGCCTGGCATGCTGCTGTCCATGGGGTTGCAAAGAGTCAGACATGGCTGAACAAACGAACAACATACTCAACAATGAAAAGCTGAGTTTTTCCCCTAAGATCAAGAATAAGACGAGGATTCCCTTCTTGCCGCTTTTATTCAGCATAGTATTGAAAGTCCTAATAAGAGTGATTAAGAAAGAAAAATAAAATGCATCCAAACTGAAAAAGTAAAACTGTCCCTATATTCAGACGGCATGATGTTTTATACAGAAAGCCCTAAAGACTCCATCAAAAAATATATTAGAATAAACAAATTCAGTAAAGTTTTAGGATATAAAATAAATTCTACAAAAATATATCAATCTGCAAAATCAGTTGCATTTCTATACACTAACAATGAACTATCAGAAAGAAATATTAAGAAAACACATGAAACGATGCTCAATCTTGCTTATTATTAGAGAAATGCAAATTAAAACTACAATGAGGTATCACCTCACATCCGTCAGAATGGCCATCTTCAAAAAATCTGCAGACAATAAATGCTGCAGAGGGTGCGGAGAAAAGGGAACCCTCTTGCATTGCTGGTGGGAATGGAAATTGATACAGCCTCTATGGAAGACAGTATGGAGATTCCTTAAAAAACTAAAAATAGACATACCCTATGACTCAGCAATCCCACTATTAGGCTTATACCCTGATGAAATCAAAACTGAAAAAAGCACCTGTACCCCAATGTCCATTGCAGCTCTCTATACAATAGCCAGAACATGGAAGCAACCTAGATGTCCGTCGATGAATGAATGGATAAAGAAGCTCTGTTACATATATACAATGGAATACTACTCTGCTGTTAAAAGAAATGCAGAAGACTCAGTCCTAATGAAGTGGCTGGCTCTAGAACCTATCATAAAAAGTGAAGTAAGTCAAAAAGAGAAAGACAAATACAGTATACTAACACACATATATGGAATCTAGTACGATGGTCTTGATAACACACGCAGTAAACTCATGGAAAAACAGACAGAGCATAGACATAGGGACATCGTGGGGAAGAAATAGGGAGGGGGAGGCATGGAGGGAGTAACATGGAAACCTATACTGTCATGTGTGGAAAAGATAGCTATTGTCATTGTGCTAAGGGAACAGGAGTGCTCACAATGGCATGGGGCGATGGTCCGGAGGGGTGGGATGGGGGGACCTGGTGGGGTGGGGACCAGGGACATGCATATGACTGATCTGGGAACATACATGTCTGTGAACAACAAAACTCTGTAAAACCTTTAAAATAAAGAATTTTTTTAAAAAAGAAAAGAAATATTAAGAAAACAATTCCATTTGGAACTTAATCTAAAGACTAAAGTTCCCAGGAATAAATTTAACAAAGAGGTGAAACTATAAGATATTGATGAAAGAAATTGAAGATGCAGATAAACAAAGATATTCCATGCTCACAAACTGTTAAGAATATTGTTAAAATGTCCATACTACCCCCCCAAATGTACAGATTCAATGTAATCCCTATCAAAATTACAATGGTAATTTTCAAAGAAATAGAGCAAACAATCTTAAAGTTTGCGTGGAACCACAAAATACCCCCAATAACCAAATCGATCTTAAGAAAGAAGAACAAAGCTGGAGGCATCATGCTTCCTGATTTCAAACTGTATTACAAAGCTATAGAAATCAAAACAATATGGTATTGGCATAAAAGACACATGGATCAATCATATAGGAATGGTTAATTTATGCCAAAGGAGTCAAGAATGTACAAGGGGAAAAGAACAGTCTCTTCAATAAAAAATGTTGGGAAAACTAGACAGCCACAGGCAGAAGAACGAAACTGGACCACTATCTTCCACCACATACAAAAATTAACTCAAAATTGATGAAAGACTTTCACATAAGACCTGAAACCATACCATAGGTGGTAAACTCCTTGGCATTGGTCTTGGAAATGGTTTTTTTTGTTGTTTTGGATTTGACACAAAAGGCAAAGTCAACAAAAGCAAAAGTAAATGAGTGGAACTACATCAGAGTAAAAACAGATGAATGGGTAAAGATGTGACACTTACATACAATGGACTATTTATCAACAATTAAAAAGAAGGAAGCAATATCATTTGCAGCAACATAGAAGGATCTAGAGATTATCATATTAAGCAAAGTCAGACAAAAGCAAATATATAATATTGCTAATATGTGGAACCTAAAAAAGGGTAGAAATAAACTAATCTACACAACAAAAATAGAGTTAACAGGTGTAGAATACAAACTTACAGTTCTAAGTGGATGGCGATGGTCTGGAGGGGTGGGAGGGGGGAACTGGGTAGTGGGGGGGGACCAGGGACATGCATATGACTGATCTGGGAACATACATGTCTGTGAACAACAAAACTCTGTAAAACCTTTAAAATAAAGAATTTTTTTAAAAAAGAAAAGAAATATTAAGAAAACAATTCCATTTGGAACTTAATCTAAAGACTAAAGTTCCCAGGAATAAATTTAACAAAGAGGTGAAACTATAAGATATTGATGAAAGAAATTGAAGATGCAGATAAACAAAGATATTCCATGCTCACAAACTGTTAAGAATATTGTTAAAATGTCCATACTACCCCCCCAAATGTACAGATTCAATGTAATCCCTATCAAAATTACAATGGTAATTTTCAAAGAAATAGAGCAAACAATCTTAAAGTTTGCGTGGAACCACAAAATACCCCCAATAACCAAATCGATCTTAAGAAAGAAGAACAAAGCTGGAGGCATCATGCTTCCTGATTTCAAACTGTATTACAAAGCTATAGAAATCAAAACAATATGGTATTGGCATAAAAGACACATGGATCAATCATATAGGAATGGTTAATTTATGCCAAAGGAGTCAAGAATGTACAAGGGGAAAAGAACAGTCTCTTCAATAAAAAATGTTGGGAAAACTAGACAGCCACAGGCAGAAGAACGAAACTGGACCACTATCTTCCACCACATACAAAAATTAACTCAAAATTGATGAAAGACTTTCACATAAGACCTGAAACCATACCATAGGTGGTAAACTCCTTGGCATTGGTCTTGGAAATGGTTTTTTTTGTTGTTTTGGATTTGACACAAAAGGCAAAGTCAACAAAAGCAAAAGTAAATGAGTGGAACTACATCAGAGTAAAAACAGATGAATGGGTAAAGATGTGACACTTACATACAATGGACTATTTATCAACAATTAAAAAGAAGGAAGCAATATCATTTGCAGCAACATAGAAGGATCTAGAGATTATCATATTAAGCAAAGTCAGACAAAAGCAAATATATAATATTGCTAATATGTGGAACCTAAAAAAGGGTAGAAATAAACTAATCTACACAACAAAAATAGAGTTAACAGGTGTAGAATACAAACTTACAGTTCTAAGTGGATAATAGGGGTAGGGATAAACTGGGAGACTGTGACCGATATAGACACTACTCTATATACAGTGGGTTTCCTGGCGGCTCATACAACGAAGAATCCGCCTGCAATGCAGGAGACCTGCATGAGATACCTGGGTTGGGAAGATTCCCTGGAGAAAGATATGAATATCCACTCCAGTATTCTTGTTTGGAGAATCCCATGGACAGAGGAGCCTGGCAGGCTACAGCCCATGGAGTTACACAGAGTCAGACACAACTGAGCAACTTTCACTTCACGGCATATATACAATAGGTAACTAATAAGAACCTGCTGCATAGCACGGGGAACTCTGCTTAATGCTCTATAATGACCTATATAGGAAAATGATCTTAAAAGAGTGCATATATGTATACGTATAAATGATTCACTTTGTGGTACACCTGAAACCAACACAACATTATAAATAAACTACAGTCTAATAAAAATTTTTTTAAAAAAGAAAAAAAAATTTAACCTTGTGCTCCCTCCTTTGTGTGTGTGTGTGTGTCTCTGTGTGTGTATTTTGGAGAACAGCAAATGTTAGATGTGGGATCAGATGCTGCTGCCAGAAACCAGTTTTTCCACAAGACAGTTCCTGTGTGGGAGTTGTCCTGCTTCTCCCCAGAATCTCCAAAGCAAGGTTTCAGAGACTGTTCTGACAGCGCAGACTCAGGCGGATGCCAGTAGTTTCAAGTCTGAAGCACCCCCTTGCAGTAATTTTAATGTTCTTGACAAACTATTAAAATGCTCGTGTCTTCATTTGGAGTTTCCATCTCTGTGTTTGCACTGAGCTCCATCCAGCTAAAAAGGGAAAGAAAATACTTGATTTGTTTTCTACTACAGGGTCCAGCCAGATGTGGACCAAACTTTATTGTCAGTGGCACCAAATTCTGCACCATCTACCCAGCCTGGGGGCCGTGAACCTCATGCAGACTTGGGATTTCAAACAGGTCAATCTGGTTCTGGCAAGTGCATGGCAGGCCACCTCCCAAGGCTGAAAACATCCATCAGAATGATTTTAAGTTCAAATGAACATCAGGTGGTTTTAGCCACAGTGGCCCATTTATGTTATAAAACCATGTGTTCTTAGAGCTAGAAAGGATCCTGGAGATCTTCTGAGTCAACACCCTCATCCTATAGCAGTGAGCTGAAAGTGTCATTGAAGGACACCTTCTGGTTAACAGAGACAGGACCAGAACCCAGTCATGCCTCCTGACTCCCAACAATTGTATCTGCTCACTACAGCCCATCAAGATTTCCGGATAGCCAAGACATGGGCAAGAGCCTACCAGAGGTCCACCAATTTCAGTCAATATTGGCCATGACAGAATTCCAGCAGAACCTAGAGATTTTGACATTTGCATTCATGGGGTTAGATGTGTCCGTGTCCAGTTGGGAAAAGTTGCTTTTGACTTTTCTATAATGACCTATATAGGAAAATGATCTTAAAAGAGTGCATATATGTATACGTATAAATGATTCACTTTGTGGTACACCTGAAACCAACACAACATTATAAATAAACTACAGTCTAATAAAAATTTTTTTAAAAAAGAAAAAAAAATTTAACCTTGTGCTCCCTCCTTTGTGTGTGTGTGTGTGTCTCTGTGTGTGTATTTTGGAGAACAGCAAATGTTAGATGTGGGATCAGATGCTGCTGCCAGAAACCAGTTTTTCCACAAGACAGTTCCTGTGTGGGAGTTGTCCTGCTTCTCCCCAGAATCTCCAAAGCAAGGTTTCAGAGACTGTTCTGACAGCGCAGACTCAGGCGGATGCCAGTAGTTTCAAGTCTGAAGCACCCCCTTGCAGTAATTTTAATGTTCTTGACAAACTATTAAAATGCTCGTGTCTTCATTTGGAGTTTCCATCTCTGTGTTTGCACTGAGCTCCATCCAGCTAAAAAGGGAAAGAAAATACTTGATTTGTTTTCTACTACAGGGTCCAGCCAGATGTGGACCAAACTTTATTGTCAGTGGCACCAAATTCTGCACCATCTACCCAGCCTGGGGGCCGTGAACCTCATGCAGACTTGGGATTTCAAACAGGTCAATCTGGTTCTGGCAAGTGCATGGCAGGCCACCTCCCAAGGCTGAAAACATCCATCAGAATGATTTTAAGTTCAAATGAACATCAGGTGGTTTTAGCCACAGTGGCCCATTTATGTTATAAAACCATGTGTTCTTAGAGCTAGAAAGGATCCTGGAGATCTTCTGAGTCAACACCCTCATCCTATAGCAGTGAGCTGAAAGTGTCATTGAAGGACACCTTCTGGTTAACAGAGACAGGACCAGAACCCAGTCATGCCTCCTGACTCCCAACAATTGTATCTGCTCACTACAGCCCATCAAGATTTCCGGATAGCCAAGACATGGGCAAGAGCCTACCAGAGGTCCACCAATTTCAGTCAATATTGGCCATGACAGAATTCCAGCAGAACCTAGAGATTTTGACATTTGCATTCATGGGGTTAGATGTGTCCGTGTCCAGTTGGGAAAAGTTGCTTTTTGACTTTTCTATATAAGTGATCTGTTTATCGAGTTTACCCCAGTTGAGTGTTCTATACCCGTTTATCAGATTCATGCCCAGTAAATGTTCCACAAACATCTAACCCATTTCTCCTGCTTCTGCGGCCCCCGGAAAGGACTCACATGACAAATGCTTTCTGGTTGCCTAAGGCAGCTAACATAAGTAGCAGATAAGAACTAGAATTTTCTGATATTGGGTTCTGGGGGCTTCAGTTAATGAAGCCATTGAACCAGAAGTGAGGGGGACCTGGGTCTGAATGTGGATCTTGTCTACCCCTGTATGACTCCCTTGGAAAACCTCAGTCCTGGCCTGACTTGCAGAAGCCAGGAAGGATGTAAGGAGCTTTCCCTGGGCTCTCAGTTTAGCTTGTGCCAACAGCCTGATTCTTAGGTTGGCATCCATGCTTTGCTCTTCTGGGCCCATGACATCCCCTACCAGGTTCCCTGCTCTGCCCTCCTCCGCACACTCACTCATTCTCCTCCACAACCCTCTCTGTGACAGATGTCCTAAGGGCTGGGTTCTAGATTCCCTGTCCATATGCACTGCCTACCTCTCAGAACACAGGACAATCTTAGACTAGACCTCTCTGGTGCCAAAACCTCATCTGACTGGGCTAGAATGAAGAACATGGTGGTTCAGAGTCGATACATCTGTGCACCTGCAGGTTCCCAACCTGATATCCCACCAGGACTGGGGACCACGAGGTTCAATAGCTCTCTGGCTTCCCTCCTGGTCTCAGCTAGGTTTTCCCAGCCTCCTCTGCCCCTCCCATTCCTTCTTCAGCCCTTTCATGGGTCCAGTTTCAGATTAAGCCCACCCTGTCTTATGGAGGCCAAGAGAACCAGGCTGGACACTCTGATTTAAGGAAATGCTAGCATGCACAAATACACAAACACATATATGATTTCTCATGCCTCCTGACTCCCAACAATTGTATCTGCTCACTACAGCCCATCAAGATTTCCGGATAGCCAAGACATGGGCAAGAGCCTACCAGAGGTCCACCAATTTCAGTCAATATTGGCCATGACAGAATTCCAGCAGAACCTAGAGATTTTGACATTTGCATTCATGGGGTTAGATGTGTCCGTGTCCAGTTGGGAAAAGTTGCTTTTTGACTTTTCTATATAAGTGATCTGTTTATCGAGTTTACCCCAGTTGAGTGTTCTATACCCGTTTATCAGATTCATGCCCAGTAAATGTTCCACAAACATCTAACCCATTTCTCCTGCTTCTGCGGCCCCCGGAAAGGACTCACATGACAAATGCTTTCTGGTTGCCTAAGGCAGCTAACATAAGTAGCAGATAAGAACTAGAATTTTCTGATATTGGGTTCTGGGGGCTTCAGTTAATGAAGCCATTGAACCAGAAGTGAGGGGGACCTGGGTCTGAATGTGGATCTTGTCTACCCCTGTATGACTCCCTTGGAAAACCTCAGTCCTGGCCTGACTTGCAGAAGCCAGGAAGGATGTAAGGAGCTTTCCCTGGGCTCTCAGTTTAGCTTGTGCCAACAGCCTGATTCTTAGGTTGGCATCCATGCTTTGCTCTTCTGGGCCCATGACATCCCCTACCAGGTTCCCTGCTCTGCCCTCCTCCGCACACTCACTCATTCTCCTCCACAACCCTCTCTGTGACAGATGTCCTAAGGGCTGGGTTCTAGATTCCCTGTCCATATGCACTGCCTACCTCTCAGAACACAGGACAATCTTAGACTAGACCTCTCTGGTGCCAAAACCTCATCTGACTGGGCTAGAATGAAGAACATGGTGGTTCAGAGTCGATACATCTGTGCACCTGCAGGTTCCCAACCTGATATCCCACCAGGACTGGGGACCACGAGGTTCAATAGCTCTCTGGCTTCCCTCCTGGTCTCAGCTAGGTTTTCCCAGCCTCCTCTGCCCCTCCCATTCCTTCTTCAGCCCTTTCATGGGTCCAGTTTCAGATTAAGCCCACCCTGTCTTATGGAGGCCAAGAGAACCAGGCTGGACACTCTGATTTAAGGAAATGCTAGCATGCACAAATACACAAACACATATATGATTTCTCTGGCAGTTGGCATGAAAAGTATACAGGCCAAGGCAGGAAAAATTGGGCCACTAGAAAAACAAGCCTGCTGGGTCTCCTGAGATGAGTTTGATTATTTAAACTCATTGAGTTTAATGTCTATAAAGTAATCTAGGTTTAAACGGAAGTTGAAATTTACTCACTTATTGAAGATGAAAACTGAGGGTCCGAATGTGGTGATGGGTTGGTTCTTTCCCTAGACTTACATAGATGTCACTGACATGTGGAAACCCCACCATAGAAGAGATACCAAAATAAGACTTTGAATTTTGAGGACATGTTTTTCAAGCCTGTGTGTATGTTCTCCAAGATGCTGGCTCCTTGGAATAAAAGCAATGAGAATGTAGACAGCATCTTAAAAAGAGACAAAGGTCCACATACTCAAAGCTATGGTTTCCCCAGTAGTCACGTATGGATGTGAAAGCTGGGCCATAAAGAAGGCTGAGTGCTGAAGAATTGATGCCTTTGGATGATGGTGCAGCAAAAGACTCTTGAAAGTCCCTTGAACTGAAAGAAATCAAACCAGTCAATCCAAGGAAATCAACCCTTAATGCTCAAGGAAGGACTGATACTGAATTTCCAATACTGTGGCCACCTGATGCAAGGACTCATTGGAAAAAATCCTGATGCTGGGAAAGACTGAAGGCAAAAGGAGAAGAGAGCAGCAGAGGATGAGATGGTTCTGAGAAAACCTGGGATGCTGTCCATATGCACTGCCTACCTGGGACTTAGACTAGACCTCTCTGGTGCCAAAACCTCATCTGACTTGGCTAGAATGAAGAACATGGTGGTTCAGAGTCGATACATCTGTGCACCTGCAGGTTCCCAACCTGATATCCCACCAGGACTGGGGACCACGAGGTTCAATAGCTCTCTGGCTTCCCTCCTGGTCTCAGCTAGGTTTTCCCAGCCTCCTCTGCCCCTCCCATTCCTTCTTCAGCCCTTTCATGGGTCCAGTTTCAGATTAAGCCCACCCTGTCTTATGGAGGCCAAGAGAACCAGGCTGGACACTCTGATTTAAGGAAATGCTAGCATGCACAAATACACAAACACATATATGATTTCTCTGGCAGTTGGCATGAAAAGTATACAGGCCAAGGCAGGAAAAATTGGGCCACTAGAAAAACAAGCCTGCTGGGTCTCCTGAGATGAGTTTGATTATTTAAACTCATTGAGTTTAATGTCTATAAAGTAATCTAGGTTTAAACGGAAGTTGAAATTTACTCACTTATTGAAGATGAAAACTGAGGGTCCGAATGTGGTGATGGGTTGGTTCTTTCCCTAGACTTACATAGATGTCACTGACATGTGGAAACCCCACCATAGAAGAGATACCAAAATAAGACTTTGAATTTTGAGGACATGTTTTTCAAGCCTGTGTGTATGTTCTCCAAGATGCTGGCTCCTTGGAATAAAAGCAATGAGAATGTAGACAGCATCTTAAAAAGAGACAAAGGTCCACATACTCAAAGCTATGGTTTCCCCAGTAGTCACGTATGGATGTGAAAGCTGGGCCATAAAGAAGGCTGAGTGCTGAAGAATTGATGCCTTTGGATGATGGTGCAGCAAAAGACTCTTGAAAGTCCCTTGAACTGAAAGAAATCAAACCAGTCAATCCAAGGAAATCAACCCTTAATGCTCAAGGAAGGACTGATACTGAATTTCCAATACTGTGGCCACCTGATGCAAGGACTCATTGGAAAAAATCCTGATGCTGGGAAAGACTGAAGGCAAAAGGAGAAGAGAGCAGCAGAGGATGAGATGGTTCTGAGAAAACTCTGGGAGATAGTGGAAGACACAGGAGCCTGATGTGCTGCATGCAGTCCATGGGGTTGCAAAGAGCTGGACATGACTTAGTGACTGAACAATGACAGTGTTTCTTGTGAAGAGTACTAAGCCTGGTGATATATCATGGCCTCCATTTCTATTCAAGTTTTGTTGATCAAAAATCTGGGTTGACCATTTGCCCCACTGACAGTTTCCAATATATGGCTCTCAAAAGTAAATCTAGTCTGGGCCCCTGTCCTAAGCTCAGGAATGTGCCTTTCTTCTGGAGCCCTGAGAAAGGTCACACAGGGAGTGGAGTTGGAAGATGCTGATGCCCCTTGGGTGAAAAATGGTGCTGGCTTAGCAGAAGGAGCAGTGGAGGAGGTCCCCCAAGATCCAGGAAGATGAAAGCTCCTAGTTGACGGGAGGCTGAATGTGCTGAGTATGCTATGAAACAATTAGCTTCAGGTCGTCTTTTGAACTTTTGTTCTGTCATGACCCCAATACATCAGAGATGAAAGATTTGCTCAGTCAGTTCTTCAGTTATTTTAAGCGGTAATTTCTCACGTTTCACTTGAAAATTTTCAAAATATTCATTAGTTATCTTCAGTGGGGTCTCCCAGATGGAAACTCCAGAGAAGGTTTATGGGCAAGTGATTTACAATGGAGATTCTCCTAAGAGAAACCAGCCAAGAGGTGGGCCAAGGACTGTCCTCTGAAGGAGGTCTCAGTTGGAGCCTTTGGAAACAAAGCACTCAGAAGTTGGGGGACAGGCACACACAACTAGTCAGAGGGTTCTAAGGAGGTCTGACAGTGTCTGCTACACCTAGGATACCTCACTTGTTCCTTAACAACTCTAGGAGACAAGAGAGAATACAATCTCCATTTACATCTGGGATACCCAAACTCTGGGATCTAATGTTTGATAATCTGTGGTGGAGTTGAAAATGTAATACACTTGAATCATCCTGAAACCATCCCCCTGCCTCCACCCTGTGAAAAATTGTCTTCCATAAGACAGGACCCTGGTGCCAAAAAGCTTAGGGAACCACTGACTTACAGAATGTGGGAACTAAGACACAGAGAAGCTAAGCCCAAGGTCCTACAGTGTAGCTAACAAGGCATATAGGACTCACCTGGCTGTGCCTCCCTCCCCAGGCTCTTCCTTCTCTATGGCATGAATGCTTACCTTCCACAATGGCTTTCACCTGGCCAACATGATGTATGTTCAGTGTAATTAGGAAGTCAAAGCAGCTGGAAACTACTTTTGGGTTTGTTGAGGTTTATTATCCAGCTTTCTAGCCCGCTAAGTCAGAAGAGATAATCAGCACTTGGGAGAACTTTTCTACTTATTAATCTCAGTGCCTCTGGGAAACAGACATCAGAATAGTGTTGTTTTAGGTAAACGAACTCTCCACTCTCCTGGCACGCCTTGCCACATCTCACTTTGTACCTATGCTGTTCTCACCTGTGAAATATACCACCCCTATGCACCACTAATGAAGACCCCACCTAAGCCTATGAGCAAGTCTTGCCAGATCTCCTAACCACCCCCAGGGGTCTGACCTCCTTGCACTTGGGCTTTGTAGCCTTTTGGTGGCATCTTGTCCTGCCTACCTTTTAAAATGGTTTTGCTTCTTTTTGCCCAAATCAAAGATCTGGTTTTTTTGGACTGGCCTCACGTGCACTGGGAAAGCCCAGGTGGCTCAGTGGTAAAAATCTGCCTGCCAATGAAAGAGAGGCGGGTTCAAGGGGAAAATCCCCTGAGTGGAACTCCAGAGAAGGTTTATGGGCAAGTGATTTACAATGGAGATTCTCCTAAGAGAAACCAGCCAAGAGGTGGGCCAAGGACTGTCCTCTGAAGGAGGTCTCAGTTGGAGCCTTTGGAAACAAAGCACTCAGAAGTTGGGGGACAGGCACACACAACTAGTCAGAGGGTTCTAAGGAGGTCTGACAGTGTCTGCTACACCTAGGATACCTCACTTGTTCCTTAACAACTCTAGGAGACAAGAGAGAATACAATCTCCATTTACATCTGGGATACCCAAACTCTGGGATCTAATGTTTGATAATCTGTGGTGGAGTTGAAAATGTAATACACTTGAATCATCCTGAAACCATCCCCCTGCCTCCACCCTGTGAAAAATTGTCTTCCATAAGACAGGACCCTGGTGCCAAAAAGCTTAGGGAACCACTGACTTACAGAATGTGGGAACTAAGACACAGAGAAGCTAAGCCCAAGGTCCTACAGTGTAGCTAACAAGGCATATAGGACTCACCTGGCTGTGCCTCCCTCCCCAGGCTCTTCCTTCTCTATGGCATGAATGCTTACCTTCCACAATGGCTTTCACCTGGCCAACATGATGTATGTTCAGTGTAATTAGGAAGTCAAAGCAGCTGGAAACTACTTTTGGGTTTGTTGAGGTTTATTATCCAGCTTTCTAGCCCGCTAAGTCAGAAGAGATAATCAGCACTTGGGAGAACTTTTCTACTTATTAATCTCAGTGCCTCTGGGAAACAGACATCAGAATAGTGTTGTTTTAGGTAAACGAACTCTCCACTCTCCTGGCACGCCTTGCCACATCTCACTTTGTACCTATGCTGTTCTCACCTGTGAAATATACCACCCCTATGCACCACTAATGAAGACCCCACCTAAGCCTATGAGCAAGTCTTGCCAGATCTCCTAACCACCCCCAGGGGTCTGACCTCCTTGCACTTGGGCTTTGTAGCCTTTTGGTGGCATCTTGTCCTGCCTACCTTTTAAAATGGTTTTGCTTCTTTTTGCCCAAATCAAAGATCTGGTTTTTTTGGACTGGCCTCACGTGCACTGGGAAAGCCCAGGTGGCTCAGTGGTAAAAATCTGCCTGCCAATGAAAGAGAGGCGGGTTCAATCCTTGGGTCGGGAAGATACCCTGAAGAAGGAAATAGCAACCCACTCCAAGATTCTTGCCTGAAAAATCCATGAACAGAGGAGCCTGGTAGGCTACAATCCACAGGGTCGCAAAGAGTCAGACACAACTGAGAACACACACAGAAAGACTCACACCCAATGCGACTCTGTATTCTTTGCCAAGTCCAGCAGAACGCTTCAGAAACAGCTGTTTGAAGAGCTTTCAGTCACTTTCAGTTTTGGAGACAGAGATATGGAAGGAGCAAGAGCAAACTGCCCAGATAATCACAAGCCATGGACCTGCAGACGCTTCCTCTTGGTTTTCCTCATTGAAACTGAGAAGGGCGTTAAAGAGCTCAGTTCAACACCACTCCTTTTAGGGCTGGCAAGAAAGGGGCGGGCTCTGGAGTCTATCTGCCTTCCTCAGTGGTTACCTGTGTGGCCTCTGGCCAACCCACTTCACTTTTCCCTGCCTCTGTTTTGTACTCTATAAAATGGGCTTATTAATAGCACCTGTCTCATAGGATTATGGAGATTGAGTTTCATGCACATAAAGATCTTTAAAGGTACAGAGGAGGCACTTTAAATAGACTTATCCATTAATATTACTATGAGTCCAGATAGATAAGGAATTTGCCTGAATATTTCACATCTAGGAAGACTGTACTCATTGTCAACTCCTCACTGAAGCCTTCCCTGATCACTGTATTAAAATGAGAAACTTTCTTCTCCATATTCCCCCTTCCCTACTTGTCGACTTGTAATCTCCAATGAAATTCACTCGCTTTGTTCATTTATCTGCTCTGCTTACTGGTAGAGAGGCAAGGGCTGGTTTTCTGTCCATTTGTTCACTGCTGTGTGCCCTCTGCCCCTAGAACCTAGAACAGTACCTGTCACACAGGAGGGCACAATAAATATTTACTGAATGATGAAGTGGAAAATCTGATTCAGCATTGCCTTTGGTGGCTGTAGGTGCTACCGTATGCTGGCCTGGGTGATGACTGGGACTTTGCCTTCTGGTGGACCACCGTTCTTTTCTGCACTGTGCCCCACCCCAGCACTAACAAAAACGCAGTGACTTTTCAGAGGCAAGATACCCTGAAGAAGGAAATAGCAACCCACTCCAAGATTCTTGCCTGAAAATCCATGAACAGAGGAGCCTGGTAGGCTACAATCCACAGGGTCGCAAAGAGTCAGACACAACTGAGAACACACACAGAAAGACTCACACCCAATGCGACTCTGTATTCTTTGCCAAGTCCAGCAGAACGCTTCAGAAACAGCTGTTTGAAGAGCTTTCAGTCACTTTCAGTTTTGGAGACAGAGATATGGAAGGAGCAAGAGCAAACTGCCCAGATAATCACAAGCCATGGACCTGCAGACGCTTCCTCTTGGTTTTCCTCATTGAAACTGAGAAGGGCGTTAAAGAGCTCAGTTCAACACCACTCCTTTTAGGGCTGGCAAGAAAGGGGCGGGCTCTGGAGTCTATCTGCCTTCCTCAGTGGTTACCTGTGTGGCCTCTGGCCAACCCACTTCACTTTTCCCTGCCTCTGTTTTGTACTCTATAAAATGGGCTTATTAATAGCACCTGTCTCATAGGATTATGGAGATTGAGTTTCATGCACATAAAGATCTTTAAAGGTACAGAGGAGGCACTTTAAATAGACTTATCCATTAATATTACTATGAGTCCAGATAGATAAGGAATTTGCCTGAATATTTCACATCTAGGAAGACTGTACTCATTGTCAACTCCTCACTGAAGCCTTCCCTGATCACTGTATTAAAATGAGAAACTTTCTTCTCCATATTCCCCCTTCCCTACTTGTCGACTTGTAACCTCCAATGAAATTCACTCGCTTTGTTCATTTATCTGCTCTGCTTACTGGTAGAGAGGCAAGGGCTGGTTTTCTGTCCATTTGTTCACTGCTGTGTGCCCTCTGCCCCTAGAACCTAGAACAGTACCTGTCACACAGGAGGGCACAATAAATATTTACTGAATGATGAAGTGGAAAATCTGATTCAGCATTGCCTTTGGTGGCTGTAGGTGCTACCGTATGCTGGCCTGGGTGATGACTGGGACTTTGCCTTCTGGTGGACCACCGTTCTTTTCTGCACTGTGCCCCACCCCAGCACTAACAAATACGCAGTGACTTTTCAGAGGCAAAGCACAGAAAAGGTTCCACTTCTACTCCCAGGGGCAACGTGAATTAGAAGGCAGGACAGTTGAACTGTCCATCAGAGCCACATCCCAGGCCTAGTTTGGGCTCTCTACACATGTGCCTTGGGCAAAGCCCTCTGCATCTTGGAACCCTCTTCTGGGCATGGTGATCTCCAGGCCTCTCCTAGCATCTTCAGTCTTGGCTGCAAGAATTGCTTACTTCCAGGACAGGTTGCCCTGTTAGGCTTAGGTCGCCCTGGCCTTCCCCATTACACCTGATTTAAATCAGCAAGGACTGTTCTGGGCCCACCACAGCTGCTCTCAATGTAGCCCTGGCCCTGTGAGGAGGAAGGGAAATGAGCAGGCCACTCTGGCCACCCTGGCCAGCTCTCCCAGGACTGGCTCTCATGCAACCGCAAATAGCAGAGCCTAGAATCCTTTGAAATGGGGACAGTTGCCTGGGGGCAGGGTGGGGGAGGAGGGGACAGTGGTCAAGTGCCCGAATGGGCAGGATCTTTTTTCTGATTGCGGAGAATTTCCGCTTCCAATGGCATTCGTCTTCCCCAGGAACTCACTTCAGCTGAAAGAGAAAAGAAAAAGCAAACAAAAGAAATCCTCCCTGAACAAGGAGATTGTCTTTCTTTGACTGTGAGTCCCTGATAAGAAAAACCCTCTGCCAACTGCGGCATCCTGTTCTAGACCTGCCTGCTACGCCTCTCCTTGGCAAGGCCATGTGTCTCTCTGGCTCCCAGACCCACTCTGAACAACAACTTATGCACATTGCCTGCTAGCTAACAAGATAAAAATGACCATATTATCCTTTCTAATCTAAGACGCCTCTTTCACTTTGATAATGAAATCCATAGGCCTGGAGCCACCAGAGACTGAATTCCACTGTATAGGACAGAATTATCATCCAATATGAAAGCCGTCTGCCGCACACAGCTTCCTGAGCTCTGGAGACAGGATGAGTCTGAACTAAGATGGCTTGTAAGTGTAGAGGGGCACCAAGTTCCAAAGGCTTAATATGACCAATATGTAAAACAGCTCAATAATAAATGTTATATTCATTACCTGTGGACATGATAATGTCAGGGATTGATTGGGTTAAATTAAATAAATGACTGAAATTAATTTTTGCTTTTTTTTAAAAATATGACTATTGCTTAGTCAATCAGTTCCGTCGAACTCTTTGGGAACCCATGGGCTGCAGCTCACCAGTCTCCTCTGACCATGGAGTTCTCCAGGAAAAGAATACTGGAGTGGGTCACCATTCCCTTTTTCACGGGATCTTCCAAACCCAGGGATCAAACCCAGGTCTGCATCGCAGGCAGATTCTTTACTGTCTACTAGGGAAGCCCTTGTATGTGACTCACATTACATTCTATGAACTGTGTTTTTTCTTTTTTAGCTGAAGGGAGTTTCTGAATGCTACTGGAAGCAGAAATGTCTTGTTTTCTTAGAATTATTTCTAGTCTCTACATTCTAACAAGGAGACTAACATTTTGCCCTGTGGATCTTCCTTGGATATTCAACTCATATTTCCCAGGTGGCAAGATGAGAAAAAACAGTCTTTTATTTCTTGCTAGTTATTCACTCCAAAAGTTCCAAGAAGGGAGGTGAGCACAGGGCTCTCATCAGTTAGTTAAGCTCCAGGAGTTTCCACTTTCCTCCAAGAAGAAGTTATGGTAGTTTCTGCTGTGGATGAACTCCCTTTCCAACTGGACTCGTTACTTCAGAATCTTTGTAAAACTACTATTCTCCTAATTAACCAATTAGTAGAAAGTGCTTGGAAAGCCCCTTAGGAGCAGCTGAGTTAGAGATATCTCTGCTGAAAATGTATAAGAATGAGTCATATGCATATCACTACAAGTTGCCTTAACTTGAACTTCATAAAAGCAATTTCTAAGACAAGTCCTCAGGAGACACGAATGCTGACCCCAACTCTGACTAGTAACTGCAAGACCTTAAGAAAGCCACTTCCCTGGCCTGCAAATGTGTCATCAATAAAGTTGGCAAATGGCTTCTAAAATTCCTAATTTCTTTTTACTAGATTGAAAATTCTAGCCTTGAAAATAAAACAACTGATTTAAGCTGAATGATAATGTCATAAAGACTCGGGAACAAGAAATTGAAATTTTGTATCAATTTTTGGTATTATGAAGGTACTTCTGATTATCTTATAAAGATTTTTCCTCTTGTAAGTTTGGGATTATCAAATCTAAAGAGTAGAATGACCTATAACATGTTCATGATTATATTATAGTGAAAACCACATCTGGTTTGTTCACATCACCCCATGGTAACTATTGCTTAGTCAATCAGTTCCCGAACTCTTTGGGAACCCATGGGCTGCAGCTCACCAGTCTCCTCTGACCATGGAGTTCTCCAGGAAAAGAATACTGGAGTGGGTCACCATTCCCTTTTTCACGGGATCTTCCAAACCCAGGGATCAAACCCAGGTCTGCATCGCAGGCAGATTCTTTACTGTCTACTAGGGAAGCCCTTGTATGTGACTCACATTACATTCTATGAACTGTGTTTTTTCTTTTTTAGCTGAAGGGAGTTTCTGAATGCTACTGGAAGCAGAAATGTCTTGTTTTCTTAGAATTATTTCTAGTCTCTACATTCTAACAAGGGAGACTAACATTTTTGCCCTGTGGATCTTCCTTGGATATTCAACTCATATTTCCCAGGTGGCAAGATGAGAAAAAACAGTCTTTTATTTCTTGCTAGTTATTCACTCCAAAAGTTCCAAGAAGGGAGGTGAGCACAGGGCTCTCATCAGTTAGTTAAGCTCCAGGAGTTTCCACTTTCCTCCAAGAAGAAGTTATGGTAGTTTCTGCTGTGGATGAACTCCCTTTCCAACTGGACTCGTTACTTCAGAATCTTTGTAAAACTACTATTCTCCTAATTAACCAATTAGTAGAAAGTGCTTGGAAAGCCCCTTAGGAGCAGCTGAGTTAGAGATATCTCTGCTGAAAATGTATAAGAATGAGTCATATGCATATCACTACAAGTTGCCTTAACTTGAACTTCATAAAAGCAATTTCTAAGACAAGTCCTCAGGAGACACGAATGCTGACCCCAACTCTGACTAGTAACTGCAAGACCTTAAGAAAGCCACTTCCCTGGCCTGCAAATGTGTCATCAATAAAGTTGGCAAATGGCTTCTAAAATTCCTAATTTCTTTTTACTAGATTGAAAATTCTAGCCTTGAAAATAAAACAACTGATTTAAGCTGAATGATAATGTCATAAAGACTCGGGAACAAGAAATTGAAATTTTGTATCAATTTTTGGTATTATGAAGGTACTTCTGATTATCTTATAAAGATTTTTCCTCTTGTAAGTTTGGGATTATCAAATCTAAAGAGTAGAATGACCTATAACATGTTCATGATTATATTATAGTGAAAACCACATCTGGTTTGTTCACATCACCCCATGGTAACAGTTTGTTAATAAATACCAAGAATGGCAAAACTATAATCCTGTAATCCCGTCTTGGAACCCATCATAAGGAAGTTATCAGAAATCTGAACAAAGATTTACATGGGGACAGAACATTGTGAATCAACTATGTGAAAGAGAAAGTTCTAGTCAGTCAGTCATGTCCGACTCTCTGTGATCCTATGGACTGTAGCCCACCAAGTTCTTCTGTCCATGGGATTCTCGAGGCAAGAATATTGGAGTGAGTAGCCATTCCTTTCTCCCATACAAAGTAAAAATGAACTTGAATTTAAAAGGGTTTGTATGGAGAGTTAATAAACAAGGCTACTTAACAAATACAATGAAAGTCAGATTAACAACAATAATAAAGATCAGAGGTCCAGTAACAGGTGAACATTAAAAATAGATGAAGTCAATCCATACAGTAGAATATTATTACAGCATTAAAATTTGCTGTAAGGAGGGTGGAGCTAAGATGGCGGCGTAGAAGGACGTGCACTCATCTCTCCTGTCAAATTGCCTGAATTGCAACGAGTTCCTGAAAAACCATCGACAGGAGGAGGTTGGATCCAATCACAAAAAAGAAACCCCACATCGAAGAACAAAGGAGAAGCTACAACAAGACGATAGGAGGGGCGCAATCGCGCTTTTAAAAGTCAAACCTCATACCCGCCAGAGAGGCTGGGTGGGCCAAATATGCAAAGCCTGTTGCAGATCAAGACCTGGGAAAGGAGCAGTGACGCCCACAAGAGACTGAGCCAGACCTGCTTTAAAGGATCCAAGTGCCCCCTTAAGATAGAAGTGCCTTTGAGCAGTCCTTGGAAGGACTGCACTCAATTCCCTTTGAAGGAGGTTACCATTAACCTGATCATTGAGCCGCCAAGTAGGCCTGGAAACTCTGTGCGCACCATGATCTGGGAGAGGGGAATAGCAATCCTGCATGAGACTGAGTCAGACTCGCCTCTGAGTAATCTGACGTCTCCCGCAGTGGTGGCGGGTGACGGTGGCCTGCAGCAGGGTCAGGGTCACTGTGGAAGTGCTTCTCATAGAGCGTGTGGGAATAATCCTTTGTGAGAGAGATGCCATTTTCCCTACTGTAGTTTGACTGCTGGTCAAACTACAGGGCTGCTGGTCAAGCTACAGGGAGGGAGTTTAGCTCCACCCAGCAAGAAAAGGGATTTGGATTAAGGATCAAGAAACTCCCGGGGCAAGCCTGGGTGGGCCTTTTAGTTCTGGAATAGGCCGAAATAAACAAGCAGTAAAACAGGTCTTCAGATCCAACCACTGCCAGAGGCAAGAAAAAGACTGGTAATTCCTGAATAGTTAGCAAGAGACAGAAGAACATAAACACTATTTTCACGTTTTGTCTGAAGCTGGAGTTACTGCTGGATTTTTAAAATTTCATTTTATTTCTTATTCTTTTTTATTGCTTTTTGTTTTGTTTTCAATTGTTTTTTCCCCTTTTTTCCAAACCCCCTCAGTTCTGCCCCGTTTTGTGTGTGTGTGTGTGTTTCCTCCACTGAAACCTATTGAAGCTACTAATCTTATCAGTAAGACTGAATATATTCAAGTTTACATAACTTTTTTTTTTGTCTTTTTTCCCTTTAAACCACACATTTTATTTTGGTATAAACTTCTGGTTCCACATTGGCCTTTTATGGTTCTATGGGGGTTTTGTTTGTTTTTACTATTTTTGCTTTATTTTTCTATATTTTTCTATATACTTATCTCTGTTTTAAATTTAAAATTTTTCATTTGTACTACTACTTCCTCTATAACTCTTTCTGTGCTTTCTCTGATGCTGTTTTCCTACAGCACTAAACTCTAATACAAACAAATCTTTATCTCCTGATATTTAACCTTGCAGTATTATTCTATATTTCTCTTCTATCCTCCCTTTCTCTTTTTCCCTTTTCCCACCATATTTCTTAGTCTGTTCTGTCCTCATTGCCTTATCCCCAATGGGGACCCTGCTCTAGCATTATTCTCCAATTGGTGCTCTACTTAGTTTGGTTATTAACTGGTGGATATCATTCTTGGTTTTCTCTATTTGCCGTGCTAACGTATTGTACTGTATTTTTGGTTGGAATGCTTGGGTTATGTTACAGCTGTATATATTTGTCTGTATAATTCAATATGCTAAATACTATTTGCATAATATTTTAATTGCCATTTATCAAAGGTATACCTTCTGTTTCTCATTCACTTATATATATTTTAATATCATTTAATCCAATTACAAACCAGCCGTGAAATCTTCATTCCCTGGTCAGGCAACAAGCCCCGGGGCTTCAGGGAGGGAGCACTGACTCCAAAACTCTACAATACTAGAGAACACCTAACACTAAAGAGCAGTAAACAGTGAGAACTCCAACAAAGGTAAACCTTCTATGCAAGTCCTGACATCACCCAACCGCCAGTATCACCCAGAATAAGAAGGCCCATCCAAACAACAAACACCAACAGATGTAACTCAAAGTCTTGGAAAAGGAAATCCCAAACATAGTTAGTTAAAAAATTAATAATAACAATGAAACAGCAGAGAAATACCACACAAGTGAAGGAACAATCTACAAACACACAAGTTCAAATGAACGAAGAGGATTTAGACGAACTTTCTGGAAGCAAATTCAGAAGAATGATAGTAAAGATGATCCAAAACACCGAAAACAGAATTTTAGAGAAATTGCAAGAAACAACTAACACACTGAATAAAGAAATACAAGAACTAACAAAAAAAGTAACAGAGACAAACAACTCAATTGCTGAACTTAAAAACACTGTAGAAGGAATCAAGAGCAGAGTATCTGAGACAGAAGACCGGATAAGTGAACTGGAAGATAGAATGGTGGAAGTAACTGCTGAAAAACAGAATCAAGCCCAAAGAATGAAAAGAGCAGAGGACAGCCTCAGAGACCTCTGGGATAATATCAAACGCACCAATATTCGAATTATAGGGGTTCCAGAAGAAGAAGAAAAAAAGAAAGGCTATGAGAAAATTTTGGAAGAGATTATAGTTGAAAATTTCCCCAACATGGCAAAAGAAATAGTCAATCAAGTCCAAGAAGTGCAAAGAGTATGATACAGAATAAACCCAAGAAGAAACACACCAAGACACATATTAATGAAGCTAACACAAATTAAACAGAAGGACAGAATTCTCAAAGCAGAAAGGGAAAAGCAACTAGTGACATACAAGGGAAACCCCATACGTTTAACAGCTGATCTTTCAACAGAAACTCTGCAGGCCAGAAGGGAATGGCAAGACACATTTAAAGTGCTGAAGCAGAATAATCTGCAACCAAGAATACTCAATTCTTATACAATATCCTATTTGCATAATATTTTAATTGCCATTTATCAAAGGTATACCTTCTGTTTCTCATTCACTTATATATATTTTAATATCATTTAATCCAATTACAAACCAGCCGTGAAATCTTCATTCCCTGGTCAGGCAACAAGCCCCGGGGCTTCAGGGAGGGAGCACTGACTCCAAAACTCTACAATACTAGAGAACACCTAACACTAAAGAGCAGTAAACAGTGAGAACTCCAACAAAGGTAAACCTTCTATGCAAGTCCTGACATCACCCAACCGCCAGTATCACCCAGAATAAGAAGGCCCATCCAAACAACAAACACCAACAGATGTAACTCAAAGTCTTGGAAAAGGAAATCCCAAACATAGTTAGTTAAAAAATTAATAATAACAATGAAACAGCAGAGAAATACCACACAAGTGAAGGAACAATCTACAAACACACAAGTTCAAATGAACGAAGAGGATTTAGACGAACTTTCTGGAAGCAAATTCAGAAGAATGATAGTAAAGATGATCCAAAACACCGAAAACAGAATTTTAGAGAAATTGCAAGAAACAACTAACACACTGAATAAAGAAATACAAGAACTAACAAAAAAAGTAACAGAGACAAACAACTCAATTGCTGAACTTAAAAACACTGTAGAAGGAATCAAGAGCAGAGTATCTGAGACAGAAGACCGGATAAGTGAACTGGAAGATAGAATGGTGGAAGTAACTGCTGAAAAACAGAATCAAGCCCAAAGAATGAAAAGAGCAGAGGACAGCCTCAGAGACCTCTGGGATAATATCAAACGCACCAATATTCGAATTATAGGGGTTCCAGAAGAAGAAAAAAAGAAAGGCTATGAGAAAATTTTGGAAGAGATTATAGTTGAAAATTTCCCCAACATGGCAAAAGAAATAGTCAATCAAGTCCAAGAAGTGCAAAGAGTATGATACAGAATAAACCCAAGAAGAAACACACCAAGACACATATTAATGAAGCTAACACAAATTAAACAGAAGGACAGAATTCTCAAAGCAGAAAGGGAAAAGCAACTAGTGACATACAAGGGAAACCCCATACGTTTAACAGCTGATCTTTCAACAGAAACTCTGCAGGCCAGAAGGGAATGGCAAGACACATTTAAAGTGCTGAAGCAGAATAATCTGCAACCAAGAATACTCTACACTTCAAGGATCTCATTCAAAATGGATGGAGAAATCAAAAGCTCTACAGATAAGCAAAAATTAAAAGAATTTAGCCACACCAAACCAGCCTTACAACAAGTGTTAAAGGGACTTATATAGACAACAAGTATAAGAGAAGAAGAAGATCCACAAAACAAAGCCATCATACCATCTAAGAAGATGACAATAGGATCATGTGTATCAATAATTACTTTGAATGTCAATGGACTAAATGCCCCAACCAAAAGACACAGAGTGGCTGAATGGATTCAAAACACGACCCATACATATGCTGCCTCCAGGAAACTCATTCAGACCTAGAGACACTCATAGACTGAAAGTGAGAGGCTGGAAAAAGATATTCCATGCAAATGGAAATCAAAAGAAAGCTGCAGTAGCAATCCTCATATCAGACAAAATAGGCCTCAAAATAAAGAAGATTAGAAGAGACAAGGCAGGACACTACATAATGATCAAGGGATCGATCCAAGAAGAAGACATAACAATCATAAATATCTATGCACCCAATGTAGGAGCACCCCAATACATAAGACAAACACTTTCAGACATAGAAGAAGACATCGACACTAACACAATCATAGTAGGAGACTTTAACACTCCTTTCACACCAATGGACAGATCATCCAAACAGAAAATTAATAAAGAAACACAAGCCTTAAATGCCTCACTAGAAGAGATGGACCTCATGTATATCTTTAGGACCTTCCATCCAAAGCAGAAGAATACACTTTCTTCTCAAGTGCTCATGGAACATTCTCCAGGATAGACCACATCTTGGGCCACAAATCAAACCTCAGTCAATTCAAGAAAACTGAAATTATATCAACCATCTTCTCGGACCACAATGCAATGAGACTAGTGATCAACTACAGGAAAAAAACTGCTAAAAACACAAACACATGGAGATTAAACAACACATACCTAAAAAATGAACTGATTACCGAGCAAATCAAAGGAGAAATAAAAAAAATTCCTAGAAGAAAATGACAATGAACACACGACAGTGCAAAATCTATGGGATACTGCAAAAGCAGTTCAAAGACGGAAGTTTACAGCAATACAATCCTACCTCAAGAAACTAGAAAAATATCAAGCAGACGACCTAACCCCACCCTTAAAACAATTGAAGAAGAACAAAAACACCCTAAAGTCAGCAGAAGAAGAGAAATCATAAAGATCAGAGCAGAAATAAATGAAAAAGAAACAAAACAAACAATAGTAAAGATATATAAAACAAAAAGCTGGTTCTTCGAAAAGGTAAATAAAATCGACAAGCCACTGGCCAGATTCATCAAGAAAAAGAGAGAGAAGAACCAGATCAACAAAATCAAAAATGAAAAAGGAGAGATTACAACAGATAATGCAGAAATCCATAGTATAAGAGACTATTATGAACAATTCTATGGCAACAAACTGGACAATCTGGAAGAAATGGACAGTCTCTTAGAGAAGATTAATCTCCCAAGACTAAACCAGGAAGAAATAGAAACTATGAACAACCCATTCACAAGCTCAGAAATCAAATTTGTGATCAAAAATCTACCCCAAAATAAAAGCCCAGGGTCAGATGGCTTCACGGGTGAATTCTGCCAAACATTTAAAGAGCTAATGCCTGTCCTTCTAAAACTCTTCCAAAAAATTGCTCAGGAAGGAACACTTCCAAATACATTCTACGAAGCTGCCACCACCCTGATACCAAAGCCAGGCAAAGACAACACAAAAAAAGAATATTATAGGCCAGTTTCACTGATGAATTTAGACGCCAAAATCCTCAACAAAATCCTAGCAAATAGAATTCAGCAACTCATCAAAAAGCTCATACATCATGATCAAGTCGGTTTCATCCCAGGCATGCAAGGACTCTTCAGTATCCACAAAACAATCAATGTGATACACCATATCAACAAATTGAGAGACAAAAACCACATGATCATCTCAATAGATGCAGAAAAAGCCTTCAACAAAGTACAGCATCCGTTTATAATAAAAATTCTTCAAAAAATGGGCATAGAAGGAGTGTATCTCAACATAGTGACAGCCATATATAAGAAGCCTGCAGCGAACATTATCCTCAATGGTGAAAAACTGAAAGCATTCCCTCTAAGATCAGCAACAAGACAAGGGTGTCCACTTTCACCACTATTATTCAACATAGTCCTGGAAGTTCTAGCAACAGCAATAAGAGAAGAAAAACAAGTAAAAGAAATCGAGATTGGAAAGGAGGAAGTCAAACTCTCTCTATTTGCAGATGACATGATATTATACATAGACAATCCCAAAGACACTATTACAAAACTACTGGAGCTAATCAGTGAATTCAGCAAAGTTGCAGGATACAAAATCAATACACAGAAATCACTCGCATTCCTATACACAATGAAAAATCAGAAAATGAAATCAAAGAGGCAGTCCCCTTCACCATTGCAACCAAAAGAATCAAATATCTAGGAATAAACCTACCCAAAGAAACCTAAGAACTGTACACTGAAAATTACAAGACACTCATGAGAGAAATTAAAAAAGACTTAAACAGATGGAGAAATATTCCATGTTCCTGGGTTGGAAGAATCAATATTGTGAAAATGACCATACTACCAAATGTCATCTATAGATTCAATGCGATCCCTATCAAACTTCCAATGACATTCTTCATAGAACTAGACCAAAGAATAACACAGTTCATATGGAAACACAAAAGACCTCAAATAGCCAAAGCAATCCTGAGGAAGAAGAATGGAACTGAAGGGATCAGCCTCCCCAACTTCAGATTCTACTACAAAGCAACAGTTATCAAGACAGTATGGTACTGGCACAAAAACAGAACTATAGACCAATGGAACAAGATAGAGAACCCAGAGATAAGCTCACACACCTATGGGTACCTTATTTTTGACAAAGGAGATGAAACTATAAAATAGGACAAAGACAGCCTCTTCAACATATGGTGCTGAGAAAACTGGACAGCTACATGTAAAAAAATGAAGTTGGAACATTCCCTGATACCATACACAAAGATCAACTCAAAATGGATTAAAGACCTAAATGTAAGACCAGAAACCATCAAACTTGTAGAGGAGAATATAGGCAAAACACTCAAAGACAAATCAAAGCAAAATCTTCTCTGACCCATCTACTGGAATAGCAGAACTGAAAAGAAAAATGAACATGTGGGACTTAATGAAACTTAAAAGTTTTTGTACAGCAAAAGAAATCACAAAAAAGGTGAACAGACAACCCACAGAATGGGAGAAAATCATAGCAAATGAAATAACAGACAAAGAATTAATCTCCAAAATCTACAAGCAGCTCAGACAACTCAGCACCGGAAAAATGAACAAACCAATCAAAAAAGAGGAAAAGGACCTAAACAGACACCTCTCCAAAGAGGACATACAGATGGCCCCAAAACACATGAAATGATGCTCAACCTCATTTGTAATTAGAGAAATGCAAATCAAAACTACAATGAGATATCACCTCACACAAGTCAGAATGGCCATCATCCACAAATTGACAGACAATAAATGCTGGAGAGGGTGTGGAGAAAAGGGAACACTCTTGCATTGCTAGTGAGAGCGTAAATTGATACAGCCTCTATGGAAAACCGTATGGAGATTCCTTAAAAAGGTAAAAATCGAAGCACCATACGACCCAGCAATCCCACTCTTGGGCTTATACCCTGATGAAATCAAATCTGAAAGAAACACTTGTACCCCAATGTTCATTGCAGCTCTCTATACAATAGCTAGAACATGGAAGCAACCTAGGTGCCCATCGACAAATGAATGGATAGAAAAGGTCTGGTATATGTATACAATGGAATACTACACAGCTGTAAAAAGAAATGCCGAAGAATCAGCCCTAATGAGGTGGCTGGATCTAGAACCTATCATAAAAGGTGAAGTCAGTCAAAAAGAGAAAGACAAGTACAATATACTAGCACATATATATGGAATCTAGTAGGATGGTGATGATGGCACATGCAGTGAAGCAATGGAGAAACAGACGTGGACAGTGGACATATGGACATTGTGGGGAACGAACAGTGGGTGGGGAGCGTAAAGGAAGTAGCATGAAGGTCTGTACTATCATAAGTGAAGAAAATAGCTATAGTCGTTGCTCTGTGAGAAAAGGGGATCCGCAGGGGTGCTGTGTGATGGTCTGGAGCGGTGGGATGTGGGAGATATATATATGACTAATCTGGGAACATACATATCTGTAAACAACAAAACTCTGTAAAATTTAAAAGTAAAATAAAAGTTAAAAAAAAAAAAACCTGCCAAATTCTTCCCCATGGGGACATTAAGTTTAAAGAGAAAGAACTCATGGTCCCCCATTATGCTTGGGAAAGCAATAAAGGTATTTTTTTTCTATTAAAAAAAAAGTTGCTGTAAGAAGTTATTTTATGACATGGGAAAGTGTTTCTTCTATTTTTCAAATTGTAAGAAAATTCTTCATTCCTAACAAAATTTTCTCCAAGCAGTAAAATTTGTGACTTATTTTCAATATTTATATATTTTAATTTTCCAAATTTTCTCAATTCTTTAATAATTCCAATTACCATGATAATCATAAAATGGTGACTTAAAAAAGGCCACTGTACTGTCGAAGCCCTGAACATCGTTTTTGGAAAATGCTGGAGAGGGTTGGAAAAGGAACACTCTTGCATTGCTAGTGAGAGCGTAAATTGATACAGCCTCTATGGAAAACCGTATGGAGATTCCTTAAAAAGGTAAAAATCGAAGCACCATACGACCCAGCAATCCCACTCTTGGGCTTATACCCTGATGAAATCAAATCTGAAAGAAACACTTGTACCCCAATGTTCATTGCAGCTCTCTATACAATAGCTAGAACATGGAAGCAACCTAGGTGCCCATCGACAAATGAATGGATAGAAAAGGTCTGGTATATGTATACAATGGAATACTACACAGCTGTAAAAAGAAATGCCGAAGAATCAGCCCTAATGAGGTGGCTGGATCTAGAACCTATCATAAAAGGTGAAGTCAGTCAAAAAGAGAAAGACAAGTACAATATACTAGCACATATATATGGAATCTAGTAGGATGGTGATGATGGCACATGCAGTGAAGCAATGGAGAAACAGACGTGGACAGTGGACATATGGACATTGTGGGGAACGAACAGTGGGTGGGGAGCGTAAAGGAAGTAGCATGAAGGTCTGTACTATCATAAGTGAAGAAAATAGCTATAGTCGTTGCTCTGTGAGAAAAGGGGATCCTGCAGGGGCGCTGTGTGACGGTCTGGAGGGGTGGGATGTGGGGGATATATATATGACTAATCTGGGAACATACATATCTGTAAACAACAAAACTCTGTAAAAGTTAAAAGTAAAATAAAAGTTAAAAAAAAAAAAACCTGCCAAATTCTTCCCCATGGGGACATTAAGTTTAAAGAGAAAGA
Organism: Tragulus kanchil; assembly: GCA_022376925.1. Classification (NCBI taxonomy): domain Eukaryota; kingdom Metazoa; phylum Chordata; class Mammalia; order Artiodactyla; family Tragulidae; genus Tragulus; species Tragulus kanchil. The sequence continues at coordinate 126,034,167 of JAIOJX010000005.1, read as the reverse complement.
ACTCATGGTCCCCCATTATGCTTGGGAAAGCAATAAAGGTATTTTTTTTCTATTAAAAAAAAAGTTGCTGTAAGAAGTTATTTTATGACATGGGAAAGTGTTTCTTCTATTTTTCAAATTGTAAGAAAATTCTTCATTCCTAACAAAATTTTCTCCAAGCAGTAAAATTTGTGACTTATTTTCAATATTTATATATTTTAATTTTCCAAATTTTCTCAATTCTTTAATAATTCCAATTACCATGATAATCATAAAAATGGTGACTTAAAAAAAAGGCCACTGTACTGTCGAAGCCCTGAAGTGTCCTAGGCTTTATTTGATTCTGTGCTGGATTTGTGGCTGAACTGGAGAACGTGGCAATCTACATGCTTTAGCATGGGACAGAGAAGTGCTTAGTAAAGTCTTGGTTAATGACTGAATGAACAAGTAAGGAGAAAATATAAATCATGAAAAGCTAAATAAAATAACTATAAATTTTTAGGGTTAATTTTCAAGTGAAAGGTATAAAAAATGATGCTTTGAGAGGAAGAATAATTACAATGAATTTCAACGCAAAGCAAGTCCTTATGCAGGACACTTGCATTAGTTTCCTGGGATTGCCATTCAAAAAGACTGCAGATCAGGTGGCTTAAACAATAGAAATGTTTGTCTCACAATTCTGGAGGCTAGAAGTCTGAGGTCAAAGTGTGGGCAGGTGTGGTTTCTCCAGAGTCTTCTCTCCTTGGCCTGCATGTGGCTGCCTTCTGGCTATGTCTTTGCTTGGCCTTTCCCTTGTGCAAGAATCCTGCATCCATTGTGTCTTGGGGCCTACATCTCCTCTTCTTATCAGGATCCCATTCATATTGAAATAGGCCCCCCTCTAAGAGCCTCATTTTAATGTAATTATCTCTTTAAAGACTCTTGTCGGGCTTCCCTGGTGGTCCAGTGGGTAAGGACACCACCTTGCAGTGCAAGGGGCGCCAGTTCGATCCCTGGCCTAGGAAGATCCCACGTGCCGCAGAACAGCTGGACCAATGTGTCCAATGACCGAGCCGGAGCTCTGGCGTGCATGCGCCCAGAGCCGGTGCTCTGTGACAACAGAGGCCGCCGTGATAGGAGGCCCACATGGGCCAAAGAACAAAGATGGACGAAAATGGACAAATGAAAGACCAATAGAAGTGGCTCGCCTGCTCCCCTCCCTCCCCACCCCACCCTCCTAAATAAATAAATAAATAAATAAATCTTTAAAAAAAAAGACTCTTGTCTACAAACATAGGCACTCTTTGAGGTCCTGGAGCTCAGGGCTTCAATATGTGAATTTGAGGAGATTGAATTCTGTCCACAACAATTCCAATCCCAAGTGATTCCACAAACCTAAAATCTCTCAAGTGGTCCTGACTGGTCGCAGTGGACCAGTGAATGGACTTGATTTTCCAGCACTTCCCACCTGCCATCTGAGACACCAATCAGACTTCAGTGGAGTCAAAGGTTCCTTTGGGAATGTTTTTGGAGGAAAAGTGAGGTACCACATTAGAAGACTCAGAATGGGGCAAATCCTTTCATCCTTGACTAAGAAATTAAACGAAACTCTGAGGGCTTCTCTCGTGACTCAGACAGTAGAGAATCTGCCTGCAATCCAGGAGACCTGGGTTTGGTCCCTGGGTTGGGAAGATCCTGTGGAGAAGGAAATGCAACCCACTCCAGCATTCTTGCCTGGAGAATCCCATGGACAGAGGGGTCTGGCGGGCTACAGTCCACAGGATCACAAAGAATCAGACATGACTGAGCGACTAGCACTTCAATATTAATGAAATAAACTTGGTAACTTCCTTGTTTTTTATTTGCTTTTTAATTCTAAAAATGACTATTCCACCTGAGACTTCGGGGGTGTTGCTTGTTAATATGGAGCATTTAAATAGAGATAATCTCGGCAAACAAGTATTGGGGTTGAAAGAAAAGATAGCCTTTGTTCCATTAAATAAAAATATCACTGAACTGAACAAACACGACTCTGTTTCATTGTGCCCGCACAGCCAAAGAAAAAAAAGTCAAGTCATTTATCCAGATAATCCTGTTTTATTTATGAAGCTTTTATCTCTAGTGAAGGATCTCTACCTAGTCCTATTACATTTTAGAAAATAATTAAATCCTAAGCCCTCTAAGTGCTAAAGGTAAAATGGATGCTCCTTCCAGAACTTTCTTTTTTTGGTTCCTGTATTGTTCAGGCTGTCTGATTTTTCCTTAACCTTTGACTTCCTCTGCTACCCTCAGGAGTTGCCAAGTTCCCCACCAAGAGATCCCTAGAGGAAGGCAGTTACAAGAAAACTGTCAACAGCCTGTGATGGAGCCTGATTTTCTCATTGAAATGGAGATTTAAGGTCAGGGAACCAAACAAAAACCAAAACAGAACAAACTCATCAAAATGCAGCCCCTAAATTGAGACTAACAGTCTTTAACTCTTAAAAGAGAGATGGAAGAGAATGCCGCCATCTTCCCAGAAAACAGGGCAGTTTTCCCTCCTGAAGCAACATAGACCTCATTTGTCTTCTATTTTATGATTCAGCTGCGTATTTCATCCCTCCCCTTGTTGTCTTTTACCTTGTCTCTTTTGCTGACTTCTAATTTTTTTAATCTTTGCAAGCCACCTTAAATTGTTTAGAACAAGATGCCTACAAAAATTAAACGAAACTCTGAGGGCTTCTCTCGTGACTCAGACAGTAGAGAATCTGCCTGCAATCCAGGAGACCTGGGTTTGGTCCCTGGGTTGGGAAGATCCTGTGGAGAAGGAAATGCAACCCACTCCAGCATTCTTGCCTGGAGAATCCCATGGACAGAGGGGTCTGGCGGGCTACAGTCCACAGGATCACAAAGAATCAGACATGACTGAGCGACTAGCACTTCAATATTAATGAAATAAACTTGGTAACTTCCTTGTTTTTTATTTGCTTTTTAATTCTAAAAATGACTATTCCACCTGAGACTTCGGGGGTGTTGCTTGTTAATATGGAGCATTTAAATAGAGATAATCTCGGCAAACAAGTATTGGGGTTGAAAGAAAAGATAGCCTTTGTTCCATTAAATAAAAATATCACTGAACTGAACAAACACGACTCTGTTTCATTGTGCCCGCACAGCCAAAGAAAAAAAAGTCAAGTCATTTATCCAGATAATCCTGTTTTATTTATGAAGCTTTTATCTCTAGTGAAGGATCTCTACCTAGTCCTATTACATTTTAGAAAATAATTAAATCCTAAGCCCTCTAAGTGCTAAAGGTAAAATGGATGCTCCTTCCAGAACTTTCTTTTTTTGGTTCCTGTATTGTTCAGGCTGTCTGATTTTTCCTTAACCTTTGACTTCCTCTGCTACCCTCAGGAGTTGCCAAGTTCCCCACCAAGAGATCCCTAGAGGAAGGCAGTTACAAGAAAACTGTCAACAGCCTGTGATGGAGCCTGATTTTCTCATTGAAATGGAGATTTAAGGTCAGGGAACCAAACAAAAACCAAAACAGAACAAACTCATCAAAATGCAGCCCCTAAATTGAGACTAACAGTCTTTAACTCTTAAAAGAGAGATGGAAGAGAATGCCGCCATCTTCCCAGAAAACAGGGCAGTTTTCCCTCCTGAAGCAACATAGACCTCATTTGTCTTCTATTTTATGATTCAGCTGCGTATTTCATCCCTCCCCTTGTTGTCTTTTACCTTGTCTCTTTTGCTGACTTCTAATTTTTTTAATCTTTGCAAGCCACCTTAAATTGTTTTTAGAACAAGATGCACATAAAGATACACTTATCCTAACAAATAATACTTGAAAGCCCTCATTGATCATGCCGCTGCTCAGGCTTTTTTCTTCCCTCCACTTTGTCTCCTGAAAGCCTGGCCTGTATGGAAAGGAAACAGCTCGAGTCTTATCCATCTATTCAAGTCCCTCTATATCCACTTAGGATTAGTTCCAAGATCCTTGCCCCACTACCTACTCTCCTCACAAACTCAATCCAAGGATGCTAAAGTCCTCGTATAAAATGGTACATTCTATACATTCTCCATACATATAACTTCCATACATTCTCCTCTATATTTTAAATCATCTCTAAGTTACTTAGAATAACTAACAATGTAAGTGTTGTGTAAATCAGTATAAATACAATGGCAATGCTGTGTAAATAGTTGTTGGTGCTTGGCAAATTCAAGTTCTGCTTTTTGAAGTTTCTGGAATTTTTTTTTTTTTGGTCACCATGCATAGCATGTGGGATCTCAGTTCAAAAACCAGGGATCTAAACCATGCCCCCTGCAGTAGGAGCTCAGAATCTTAACTACTGGACTGCCAGGGAAGCCCCATTTTTCTGAATATTTTTGACCCACACTTGGGTGACTCCACAGATGCAGAACCCATGCGTGTAGAATCCACAGATACAGAGGTACAACTGCATTCTTAACTGGGTGTTGGCAGAACTGAAGTACAGAGAACGTCCAACAAAGGGTCCATTATCAGTGCCCCAGGATTGTCACTGTGCATGATGGAATGAGGGCTTCCCAGGTGGCCCTAGTGGTAAAGAACTTACTTGCTGATGCAGGAGACATAAGAGACATGGGTTTGATGTCAGAGTTGAAAAGATCCCCTGAAGAAGTTCATGACAACCTACTCCAGTATTCTTGCTTGGAAAACCCCATGGACAGAGGAGCCTGGCGGGCTACGGTCCATGTGGTCACAGAGAGCCAAACACTGATCATGCATGCACTACTAACCCTGGCGGTCCACTGGTTAGAACTCCATACTTTCATTGCCCAGGTTCTATTCCTGGTCAGAGAACTAAGATCCCGTAAGCTGTGTGGCGCCACCAAGAAAAAAAGAAGAAGAGAAAGAGGAAGAAGAGCTTCCTCTCTTCACCACAGGAAGACACATCAAGAAGGGAGCAGTCTGCCGATACATACCTTTGAAAGCCCTCATTGATCATGCCGCTGCTCAGGCTTTTTTCTTCCCTCCACTTTGTCTCCTGAAAGCCTGGCCTGTATGGAAAGGAAACAGCTCGAGTCTTATCCATCTATTCAAGTCCCTCTATATCCACTTAGGATTAGTTCCAAGATCCTTGCCCCACTACCTACTCTCCTCACAAACTCAATCCAAGGATGCTAAAGTCCTCGTATAAAATGGTACATTCTATACATTCTCCATACATATAACTTCCATACATTCTCCTCTATATTTTAAATCATCTCTAAGTTACTTAGAATAACTAACAATGTAAGTGTTGTGTAAATCAGTATAAATACAATGGCAATGCTGTGTAAATAGTTGTTGGTGCTTGGCAAATTCAAGTTCTGCTTTTTGAAGTTTCTGGAATTTTTTTTTTTTTGGTCACCATGCATAGCATGTGGGATCTCAGTTCAAAAACCAGGGATCTAAACCATGCCCCCTGCAGTAGGAGCTCAGAATCTTAACTACTGGACTGCCAGGGAAGCCCCATTTTTCTGAATATTTTTGACCCACACTTGGGTGACTCCACAGATGCAGAACCCATGCGTGTAGAATCCACAGATACAGAGGTACAACTGCATTCTTAACTGGGTGTTGGCAGAACTGAAGTACAGAGAACGTCCAACAAAGGGTCTATTATCAGTGCCCCAGGATTGTCACTGTGCATGATGGAATGAGGGCTTCCCAGGTGGCCCTAGTGGTAAAGAACTTACTTGCTGATGCAGGAGACATAAGAGACATGGGTTTGATGTCAGAGTTGAAAAGATCCCCTGAAGAAGTTCATGACAACCTACTCCAGTATTCTTGCTTGGAAAACCCCATGGACAGAGGAGCCTGGCGGGCTACGGTCCATGTGGTCACAGAGAGCCAAACACTGATCATGCATGCACTACTAACCCTGGCGGTCCACTGGTTAGAACTCCATACTTTCATTGCCCAGGTTCTATTCCTGGTCAGAGAACTAAGATCCCGTAAGCTGTGTGGCGCCACCAAGAAAAAAAGAAGAAGAGAAAGAGGAAGAAGAGCTTCCTCTCTTCACCACAGGAAGACACATCAAGAAGGGAGCAGTCTGCCAGACAGGAAGAGGACCCTCACCAAGAACTGAGTCTGCTGGTGCACTGACCTTGGGCTTCTCAGCCTCCAGAACTGAGACAAATAAATGTGTGTAGCTTAAACCACCCAGCCTGTGGTCTTTCGTTAGAGCAGCCGGAGCACTGGTCGTACACTAGGTAAAGCACCAAACCTCCCAGCAGTCTTGCCATTAAGCTACCTGGTTAGTCATGTGCATGGACCATAGACAGCTCTGATGGGTTTCCATTGGCACCTTGCCGAGTACCTAGGACTGGTGCAGCCTTTTTCAGCCCTGAGGGTCTCAGAGACTCCACGTCATTTCTTTCTCCCCTAGAAAAACAGGAAACACCAGTCCTTCTACATCTGAAGTTCAAACCAGCATTTTTTACATGCGTAGGATTTGGTGGAACTTCACAGGAAGTAAAATTTTCCAGTAAAATTTTCCTGTGTTCCTGGGAGCTGGCTTTTTCTCTGACTGCTAATGTTGCAGTTTCCATAAAGTTTCACCATGTGCCCTCTCTCTCTAAATTTATGGCTAATTTACTTTCTCCCCCCCCACCCCCCATCCCATTCAATGAAAACCAGTCACAAAAAAATTACACATTGCATTTTTCAGTCCAGGCAGAGAGTCCGGTTGACGACAATATGTTAATTACGGAACTTTGCACTGTTCATCTAAATGAAGACTGATACGGCCTAATTGTCTGAATTGGTTGGGGGATGGGTGCAAAACCTGTGCCATTGCCAAAGTATCTGCAGCCTACTAAGCAAGCTGATGGTGTTTCTCTGAGGCAGTTTTGCACAGAGCTCTGTGGGGAGCCGGGGGAGGTCCCACTCCAGCACCTCTGACACACTCAGTCCTCTCTGGCCTTCAGGTTTCCCACAGAACTTAGACTCCAGCCCATGGAGTCACAGGCCATCCCCCCGGCTCCCGACTGGATCAACCCATTTTCAAAGTTTTCAAGGGCTCCTCTGAAAACCCCATGGGTTTAAGCATAGGTAAGAGGTCTCAGGGATTCATAGCCAATCCCTACTGCTTCCTGAGCATTGATTCCACTACAGATGATTCTCTCTTTCTCACTTCTGTTCTGGCCTTGGGGTGAGCAGTGCCTAGGGTCATATACTTTGGACCTGATATATGGGGAGGGGTCTATATCCACACTTGGGTCCAGTGGTCCTCAATCAGGAAACACTATCCCCCTAGGAAACTCAAGGAAATGCACAAGAACCTTTCTGAAGATTGTTGAAAAAATGGGTTAGAAGATTCTTCTAGCATTTTAGCACGTGGATGAAGATTTCTAAATGTTCTGAAATGCATGGGACATCCCTACACACTGCCCCAAATGTTAGGAGTGACCCTTTTCCTGGAGAAATACTGGTCATCAAAATTAGGGCACAAGAGCCCCATTGTAACTAACTGATATGTTCTAGAGTCCCCTTTCTGCTTAAGTGAGCTTCTGTGAGTCTGAATGACTTGGAAGAATCCTCCATTTACCATCTGTGTCTTTCTGCCCAGACCATAAGCATCTTGAGGATTGATGCTATTTCTGACCCTTTGAATGGCATGTTGGGACACAGTAGATTCCAACACAGTCTGCTGAACTTGAGTTTCCATAAAGTTTCACCATGTGCCCTCTCTCTAAATTTATGGCTAATTTACTTTCTCCCCCACCCCCATCCCATTCAATGAAAACCAGTCACAAAAAAATTACACATTGCATTTTTCAGTCCAGGCAGAGAGTCCGGTTGACGACAATATGTTAATTACGGAACTTTGCACTGTTCATCTAAATGAAGACTGATACGGCCTAATTGTCTGAATTGGTTGGGGGATGGGTGCAAAACCTGTGCCATTGCCAAAGTATCTGCAGCCTACTAAGCAAGCTGATGGTGTTTCTCTGAGGCAGTTTTGCACAGAGCTCTGTGGGGAGCCGGGGGAGGTCCCACTCCAGCACCTCTGACACACTCAGTCCTCTCTGGCCTTCAGGTTTCCCACAGAACTTAGACTCCAGCCCATGGAGTCACAGGCCATCCCCCCGGCTCCCGACTGGATCAACCCATTTTCAAAGTTTTCAAGGGCTCCTCTGAAAACCCCATGGGTTTAAGCATAGGTAAGAGGTCTCAGGGATTCATAGCCAATCCCTACTGCTTCCTGAGCATTGATTCCACTACAGATGATTCTCTCTTTCTCACTTCTGTTCTGGCCTTGGGGTGAGCAGTGCCTAGGGTCATATACTTTGGACCTGATATATGGGGAGGGGTCTATATCCACACTTGGGTCCAGTGGTCCTCAATCAGGAAACACTATCCCCCTAGGAAACTCAAGGAAATGCACAAGAACCTTTCTGAAGATTGTTGAAAAAATGGGTTAGAAGATTCTTCTAGCATTTTAGCACGTGGATGAAGATTTCTAAATGTTCTGAAATGCATGGGACATCCCTACACACTGCCCCAAATGTTAGGAGTGACCCTTTTCCTGGAGAAATACTGGTCATCAAAATTAGGGCACAAGAGCCCCATTGTAACTAACTGATATGTTCTAGAGTCCCCTTTCTGCTTAAGTGAGCTTCTGTGGAGTCTGAATGACTTGGAAGAATCCTCCATTTACCATCTGTGTCTTTCTGCCCAGACCATAAGCATCTTGAGGATTGATGCTATTTCTGACCCTTTGAATGGCATGTTGGGACACAGTAGATTCCAACACAGTCTGCTGAACTTGATGAACTGAATTGTATTTCACTATTTTATGAGAATATGAACAAGGACCGAAACACATAAAGTTTGAGAAGTTAAGGATAAAAACGCTGATTGGACAGGACCAAAATACTTTCTAAGGGGCAGTAAACAGGAAGCATATTTATTGTTTTTAGCAAGTGGATTCAGTGTCACTTCCACATGGTTTCTGTTTCTATTTCATCCCTACCCCAATCCCCCTGGCCAAGAAGAATTCAGTAAATATCCCAAAATCAACCTCTGGAATTTATGCTGATCAGCTAGTGAATCAGAGCAATGAACAAGGTGACAAGAAAACAGATGAACATCAGAAAAGGCCAAAGTTAACACCCTAGAAGGTAAAGGGGGATCTGAAAGGAGGGAAGACTCAGGAGAGCCAGAATGTGGGCAGAGCCATGGTGGGAAGAGTTTGGGAGGAGATGGGATGGGACCAGCCTCAACAAGAAGAATTTGGAAGCACAGTTTGAGGGTCTGAGGGTCCTTAACACCAGTTTTATTTGTTTGTTGAGCTTTTCTTTTACATTCAGGAGATCACAAAGTCAACAAATAGTTGACCCCTATGTGAGCATCTGGGGCTTCCCTGGTGGCTTGCTGATAAAGAACTCACCTGCCGGGGCTTCCCTGGTGGTCCAGTGGGTAAGGACACTGCCTTGCAGTGCAAGGGGTGCCAGTTCGATCCCTGGCCTGGGAAGATTCCACATGCCGCAGAGCGACTGGACTGATGTGTCCCACTACCGAGCAGGAGCTCTGGAGTGCATGTGCCCAGAGTCAGTGCTCTGCAGCGACAGAAGCCAGTGCAATGGGAGGCCCACAGGCCAAAAAAAAACAGAAGGCCAAAATAAGAAAAGAAAATTCATTGGACCCCTGCCCCAAATGTTAGGAGTGACCCTTTTCCTTGAGAAATACTGGTCATCAAAATTAGGGCACAAGAGCCCCATTGTAACTAACTGATATGTTCTAGAGTCCCCTTTCTGCTTAAGTGAGCTTCTGTGGAGTCTGAATGACTTGGAAGAATCCTCCATTTACCATCTGTGTCTTTCTGCCCAGACCATAAGCATCTTGAGGATTGATGCTATTTCTGACCCTTTGAATGGCATGTTGGGACACAGTAGATTCCAACACAGTCTGCTGAACTTGATGAACTGAATTGTATTTCACTATTTTATGAGAATATGAACAAGGACCGAAACACATAAAGTTTGAGAAGTTAAGGATAAAAACGCTGATTGGACAGGACCAAAATACTTTCTAAGGGGCAGTAAACAGGAAGCATATTTATTGTTTTTAGCAAGTGGATTCAGTGTCACTTCCACATGGTTTCTGTTTCTATTTCATCCCTACCCCAATCCCCCTGGCCAAGAAGAATTCAGTAAATATCCCAAAATCAACCTCTGGAATTTATGCTGATCAGCTAGTGAATCAGAGCAATGAACAAGGTGACAAGAAAACAGATGAACATCAGAAAAGGCCAAAGTTAACACCCTAGAAGGTAAAGGGGGATCTGAAAGGAGGGAAGACTCAGGAGAGCCAGAATGTGGGCAGAGCCATGGTGGGAAGAGTTTGGGAGGAGATGGGATGGGACCAGCCTCAACAAGAAGAATTTGGAAGCACAGTTTGAGGGTCTGAGGGTCCTTAACACCAGTTTTATTTGTTTGTTGAGCTTTTCTTTTACATTCAGGAGATCACAAAGTCAACAAATAGTTGACCCCTATGTGAGCATCTGGGGCTTCCCTGGTGGCTTGCTGATAAAGAACTCACCTGCCGGGGCTTCCCTGGTGGTCCAGTGGGTAAGGACACTGCCTTGCAGTGCAAGGGGTGCCAGTTCGATCCCTGGCCTGGGAAGATTCCACATGCCGCAGAGCGACTGGACTGATGTGTCCCACTACCGAGCAGGAGCTCTGGAGTGCATGTGCCCAGAGTCAGTGCTCTGCAGCGACAGAAGCCAGTGCAATGGGAGGCCCACACAGGCCAAAGAACAAAGGAAATAGATAAATGAAAGACCGATAGAAGTGGCCAAAATAAGAGAAAAACCTCACCTGCCAAAATGCAGAAGATATGGGTTTGATCCCTGGTTTGGGAAGATCCCCAGGAGAAGGAAATGGCAACCCACTCTAATATTCTTGCCTGGAGAATCCCATGGACACAGGATCCTGGTTGGCTATAGTCTATGAGGTCACAAAAGAATTGGACATAACTTAGTGACTAAATAGCAGCAAAAACATGAACATCGGGCTTCCCTGGTGGTCTGGTGGGTAAGGACACTGCCTTGCAGTGCAGGGGTCGCCGGTTAGATCCCTGGCCTGGGAAGATCCCACGTGCTGCAGAGTGGCTGGACTGATGTGTCCAATTGCCGAGCCGGAACTCTGGAGTGCGTGTGCCCAGAGCTGGTGCTCTGCAACAACAGAGGCCACTGCAATGGGAAGCCCACGTGGGCCAAAGAACAAAGATGGATGAAAATAGATAAATGAAAGACCAATAGAAGTGGCCTGCCCACCCCCCCAAAAAAAATTAAAAAAAAAAAACAAACATGAACATCTACTTTATGAAAAACACAAATGGCCTTAGAAGAACATTTTTAACTGGGTAAAATACACATAACATAAAATTTATCATTACAACCATTTTAAGTGTACAGGTCAGTAGTACAAAGTGTATTCACGTTCTTGTATAACGGATCTCCAGAATTTTTGCATAGTCATTAAACTCCTCAATTCTCCCTTTTACCAGCACCTGGACACCCCCACTCTACTTTCTGTTTCTCTGAGTTTAGCCTCATATAAATGGAATCATACGGTACTTGCCTTTGTTGAAGAACATGCTTTTTTAAGACCTACTATGTGTGCATTACTGTGTGTGATCATGACATATGGAAGGAGGGGAGGTAGAAATCAGGGGTGTCGTCATCATCACCAATACCATTAGCAAATCTGGAAGAAATTGAACCTAGCAAGGCCTTCTCATGCCATCCAGACCCTTGGTAGAGATGCCTTCATCCAAGCTTCTGCTCTGGTCCTGACTGCCTCCTCACCCTGCCTTCATCCAAAGCCACCTGGACCAACTGTCACGTTGGACTCTGGAACAAAGAAATTCACATAAAGCTGCTAACAGCTGACAATGTAATAAGTCACATCATGTTTTCACAGGAAGGACTAAATCTCTAAAAGTAGAATTTCAGATGACAGCCTGTATACACGGGTGGTTTGTGTGCTCCCAAAGTTCATTTGCTGGAACCTAAGCCCCATTGTGGTCATATTTGGAGGTGGGCTTTCCAGAAGTAATTAGGTTATGTGGGTGGAGTGATGCTAGTTTAGTTCAGGTTACAGAAGCAGAGCTTTAGACAAAAATTTGAGATAAGAGATTTACGGAGAGAGTGCCTCTCAGGAAAAGCTCCATGGAGGGTAAGAGGGAGGGTGGAATGAGGATGGGTCTCAGGTAAAGGTGAGCTGTTACCTGAGGTACAAAGTCCACCAGACATTTTCCATATGGCAGTCACGCTGTCCTGGGAGGCCAGGACCTGGCCCTGCACCCTCTGCTGTGGTGGGGGCAGGGCAGCTTGGCAATGAGGGCCCTGGTCTGGTGAAAGGATATGGCTGGTTCTTCTGGAGGAATGCCACACCTATGTGACTCACATATGCAAACCACCCACAGCCTAGAAAGCTGAGGTGGTTGCTCCTGGAAACAAGAATAGACTATGGTCCAGTTATGAAGTGATTCCTCTAGCTAGGCCTTAGAAGAACATTTTTAACTGGGTAAAATACGCATAACATAAAATTTATCATTACAACCATTTTAAGTGTACAGGTCAGTAGTACAAAGTGTATTCACGTTCTTGTATAACGGATCTCCAGAATTTTTGCATAGTCATTAAACTCCTCAATTCTCCCTTTTACCAGCACCTGGACACCCCCACTCTACTTTCTGTTTCTCTGAGTTTAGCCTCATATAAATGGAATCATACGGTACTTGCCTTTGTTGAAGAACATGCTTTTTTAAGACCTACTATGTGTGCATTACTGTGTGTGATCATGACATATGGAAGGAGGGGAGGTAGAAATCAGGGTGTCGCCATCATCACCAATACCATTAGCAAATCTGGAAGAAATTGAACCTAGCAAGGCCTTCTCATGCCATCCAGACCCTTGGTAGAGATGCCTTCATCCAAGCTTCTGCTCTGGTCCTGACTGCCTCCTCACCCTGCCTTCATCCAAAGCCACCTGGACCAACTGTCACGTTGGACTCTGGAACAAAGAAATTCACATAAAGCTGCTAACAGCTGACAATGTAATAAGTCACATCATGTTTTCACAGGAAGGACTAAATCTCTAAAAGTAGAATTTCAGATGACAGCCTGTATACACGGGTGGTTTGTGTGCTCCCAAAGTTCATTTGCTGGAACCTAAGCCCCAGTGTGGTCATATTTGGAGGTGGGCTTTCCAGAAGTAATTAGGTTATGTGGGTGGAGTGATGCTAGTTTAATTCAGGTTACAGAAGCAGAGCTTTAGACAAAAATTTGAGATAAGAGATTTACGGAGAGAGTGCCTCTCAGGAAAAGCTCCATGGAGGGTAAGAGGGAGGGTGGAATGAGGATGGGTCTCAGGTAAAGGTGAGCTGTTACCTGAGGTACAAAGTCCACCAGACATTTTCCATATGGCAGTCACGCTGTCCTGGGAGGCCAGGACCTGGCCCTGCACCCTCTGCTGTGGTGGGGGCAGGGCAGCTTGGCAATGAGGGCCCTGGTCTGGTGAAAGGATATGGCTGGTTCTTCTGGAGGAATGCCACACCTATGTGACTCACATATGCAAACCACCCACAGCCTAGAAAGCTGAGGTGGTTGCTCCTGGAAACAAGAATAGACTATGGTCCAGTTATGAAGTGATTCCTCTAGCTATGAGACAGCCAGGATAAAGAACTTTCCAATGTGAGAACTGAGACTGAGGGCGTGAAGGTGACTGACGACGGACATGGAGGGAACATAACTGTTACCTGCTACATGGTAACATATGGACGTGGCACTTTAAAAAATATTTTTACTTTTCATTGAAGGATAATTGCTTTATAACACTGTGTTGGTTTCTGCTGTACAACAACATGAATCAGTCCTAATCACCCTCCATTGAGAGCCTCCCTCCCTCCCCCAGCCCACCCCTCTAGGTCATCACAGAGCACCGAGCTGGGCTCTCTGTGTTCTATAGCAGCTTTTCACTAGCTCTCTATTTTCCACATGGTTGTGTGTCTATGTCAATGCTACTTTCTCAATTCATCCTACCATCTTCTTCCCCCACTATGGACACAGCATGTTTTAATAGAGTGGGGGGGAGGCGGGGGGAAGCTCAATATACAAGTTTACTGCTTGTAAAACCCAACATCACAAAATTCCCTGACAAGAACTGGCACCAGACAGGCATTTAAATAGTTAGCATCTTCTTTTGCAGGGGATGTAATTACCACTCTGCCTCGTACATCTGTGTTTGCTGTCCCCTCCAAATGGAACAGGATGCCATTTCACTGATTTGGCAGATTCATCCACCTGGCTTTTCGTACCAGTCTGTGTTTGCTGTCCCTCCAAATGGAACTCAACGTTTGAAGCAGAGCTTTAGACAAAAATTTGAGATAAGAGATTTACGGAGAGAGTGCCTCTCAGGAAAAGCTCCATGGAGGGTAAGAGGGAGGGTGGAATGAGGATGGGTCTCAGGTAAAGGTGAGCTGTTACCTGAGGTACAAAGTCCACCAGACATTTTCCATATGGCAGTCACGCTGTCCTGGGAGGCCAGGACCTGGCCCTGCGCCCTCTGCTGTGGTGGGGGCAGGGCAGCTTGGCAATGAGGGCCCTGGTCTGGTGAAAGGATATGGCTGGTTCTTCTGGAGGAATGCCACACCTATGTGACTCACATATGCAAACCACCCACAGCCTAGAAAGCTGAGGTGGTTGCTCCTGGAAACAAGAATAGACTATGGTCCAGTTATGAAGTGATTCCTCTAGCTATGAGACAGCCAGGATAAAGAACTTTCCAATGTGAGAACTGAGACTGAGGGCGTGAAGGTGACTGACGACGGACATGGAGGGAACATAACTGTTACCTGCTACATGGTAACATATGGACGTGGCACTTTAAAAAATATTTTTACTTTTCATTGAAGGATAATTGCTTTATAACACTGTGTTGGTTTCTGCTGTACAACAACATGAATCAGTCCTAATCACCCTCCATTGAGAGCCTCCCTCCCTCCCCCAGCCCACCCCTCTAGGTCATCACAGAGCACCGAGCTGGGCTCTCTGTGTTCTATAGCAGCTTTTCACTAGCTCTCTATTTTCCACATGGTTGTGTGTCTATGTCAATGCTACTTTCTCAATTCATCCTACCATCTTCTTCCCCCACTATGGACACAGCATGTTTTAATAGAGTGGGGGGGAGGCGGGGGGAAGCTCAATATACAAGTTTACTGCTTGTAAAACCCAACATCACAAAATTCCCTGACAAGAACTGGCACCAGACAGGCATTTAAATAGTTAGCATCTTCTTTTGCAGGGGATGTAATTACCACTCTGCCTCGTACATCTGTGTTTGCTGTCCCCTCCAAATGGAACAGGATGCCATTTCACTGATTTGGCAGATTCATCCACCTGGCTTTTGAGCAGTTGGTCACTTTTCAGTCTGGTGGTGAATGCTTCCCTCACCCACATTGGGCTGCAGGCTGCTCTCTCCCACTTTAAGCTCCCAAATCCAAGAGAAAAAGAAAAAAAGTCAAGGAGAACTCAACGTAGGATGGTTGGTCTTTCCATCGGTTGCCTGCTTTCTGATCCTTCCAGAAAATGCAATTGACCAGTTTGTGGGGTACTGTGGGGGACAGGGGCAGTGTAGAAGCCCAGAAATGACATGTGCCAGTGACATACCCTGAGGGATAATCCTTGCTCGTTGACCAAGAGGGAAGATCCCAGTGAAGTGTGGAAGAACAGAGCTGGGTCCAGAGGCTGGGAGGCACAGTCCCTGCCATCCCAGAGAGCTTGAATCTGACCTTATGACCCAGTGAGTCACCTCATCTGGGTTTCCCTGTTTTGTTTTGTGTTTTTTTGCACCATGTGTAATCATCAAGGTAGCACTGGTTTCAAGGAAGAAGCTTCTTTGTTCCCTTTCGACCAAGTACTGTGTCAATTCGTGGTTTGCCCAGCCGAGAAATTCCAGAGTGATGAGCCAGTGTCCTTCAGGGTGGGGTCCACCCTTCTTCCTCCTCCAATCTGTGTACAGATGAGGCTTGGTCCCCAGGAATCAGCCTCTAGGGTGAGTTTCCAGTGCTTGGGGCCAGCCAGGAAGAGTCTAGACTCCTTAATCGCATGAATAAGCAAGGCTTCTCCTCTGCCAAAGTTCACTGTCAACTCTGTCCTAGAGTCCCATTGAGCTTCTCCCCTCAACCTTCCACTCACCTCCCAACCACCCTCTGGAGCGGAAAGGTGAGTCATGAAATGTTGGATGCTGATGTCATCCAGCTTAGGGGCTCCATGCTCTCTTTTGATTACTAGTCATTGAACAAAAGTAAACCATGAACAGGGGTTGGCTCAGGTCCGAGCAGAGGGGACTCTGACCCAAGGCATATTGGCCTACGCCTTCCACAGGCTCTGGAACCCCTGGAATTCCCAGAGCCATTTGGAAATCACTGATCCAGTGCAACTCCTTTTGATGTGCATGAAGAAAACCCTAGTTACAATGGACTGTTGTTTAGTCAGGGTTTTCACTTTTCAGTCTGGTGGTGAATGCTTCCCTCACCCACATTGGGCTGCAGGCTGCTCTCTCCCACTTTAAGCTCCCAAATCCAAGAGAAAAAGAAAAAAAGTCAAGGAGAACTCAACGTAGGATGGTTGGTCTTTCCATCGGTTGCCTGCTTTCTGATCCTTCCAGAAAATGCAATTGACCAGTTTGTGGGGTACTGTGGGGGACAGGGGCAGTGTAGAAGCCCAGAAATGACATGTGCCAGTGACATACCCTGAGGGATAATCCTTGCTCGTTGACCAAGAGGGAAGATCCCAGTGAAGTGTGGAAGAACAGAGCTGGGTCCAGAGGCTGGGAGGCACAGTCCCTGCCATCCCAGAGAGCTTGAATCTGACCTTATGACCCAGTGAGTCACCTCATCTGGGTTTCCCTGTTTTGTTTTGTGTTTTTTTGCACCATGTGTAATCATCAAGGTAGCACTGGTTTCAAGGAAGAAGCTTCTTTGTTCCCTTTCGACCAAGTACTGTGTCAATTCGTGGTTTGCCCAGCCGAGAAATTCCAGAGTGATGAGCCAGTGTCCTTCAGGGTGGGGTCCACCCTTCTTCCTCCTCCAATCTGTGTACAGATGAGGCTTGGTCCCCAGGAATCAGCCTCTAGGGTGAGTTTCCAGTGCTTGGGGCCAGCCAGGAAGAGTCTAGACTCCTTAATCGCATGAATAAGCAAGGCTTCTCCTCTGCCAAAGTTCACTGTCAACTCTGTCCTAGAGTCCCATTGAGCTTCTCCCCTCAACCTTCCACTCACCTCCCAACCACCCTCTGGAGCGGAAAGGTGAGTCATGAAATGTTGGATGCTGATGTCATCCAGCTTAGGGGCTCCATGCTCTCTTTTGATTACTAGTCATTGAACAAAAGTAAACCATGAACAGGGGTTGGCTCAGGTCCGAGCAGAGGGGACTCTGACCCAAGGCATATTGGCCTACCGCCTTCCACAGGCTCTGGAACCCCCTGGAATTCCCAGAGCCATTTGGAAATCACTGATCCAGTGCAACTCCTTTTGATGTGCATGAAGAAAACCCTAGTTACAATGGACTGTTGTTTAGTCAGAAAGTCTTGTCTGACTCTTTTGTGATCCATGAACAATAGCCCGCCAGGCTCCTTTATCTGTGGGATTTCCCAGGCAAGAAAATTGGAGTGGGTTGCCATTTCCTTCTCCAGAGGATATTCCTGACCCAGGGATCAAACCCACATCTTCTGCATTGGTAAGAGGATTCTTTACCACTGAACCACCAGGGGAACCCAATGCACTATTACCCAACCATTAAAAAAAAAAAAAAAAAGAAAAGGAATGTGGCCCTTTGCAACAACATGGATGAACCTGGAGGGTATTATGCCACATGAAATAAGCCAGACAAAGACAGTTACTGTATGTTATCACTTATATGTGGAATAAAAAAAACAAACCAGTGACTATATTAATAACAAAACAGAAATCGATTCACAGATATAAAGAACTATTGGTTACCAGTGGGGAGAGAGAAACGAAAGGCCAAGATAGGGATAGGGGACTAGGAAACAAACAATACTGGATATAAAATGAATAAACTATAAGGATATATCATACAGTGCAGGGAATAGTATCTATATCTTAAATAACTTTAAATAGAGTATAATCTATAACAATTTTGAATCTCTATATTGTATATCTAAAACTAATATCTTAAATCAACTGTACTTCAGCAATAATTTTTAAAAAACACATAGAATTTTTACACGTTGGGCAAGAAAGGAAAAGAAAGGAAAGAAAATGCTGGCTTTAAAGGGAAAACTATGTTTCTAAGTCTCAGGGAGTCTGTGAGGGAAATGGGCCTGGGTCCCTCCTGTGTCCCCAAGCCTGTGGCCTCTTCCACAGGCTTGACTAGGCTCCTGCCAGTTCCTCAGTCAAGGTGTCTCCTTGGCCACAGCTCCACACAAAAGGCTTGGTGTTTTTTTTTTTTTTTTTGATTCTCAGTCTCAAGCCCCTACCTCTTCAGCATGATAACCCCAAGGCTGCTGGCCCTACCCCCATGGTGTGTGTCCTGGAAGGCTAGCGCCCAGGCTGGGGCAGCCACTGTTTGCCTTGTCAAGGCAGAGGTCGAGCGTGACTCTTTTTGTTTAATGTTGCTAAGGAAAAAATTAAAAAAAATAAAACTGCAGGCTCCACAGTGAGGTTTTAGGTGTGACTGCTCAGCACCTTCTCCCTGGGCTATAGGGCTTGAAGCGAGGGCCGAGGCTGAGTGATGAGAACTATGGCAAGGGGGCAGAGGGACAGGAAGATAGCAGCCATGTGATTGGGGGACAGAAAAGTGACTAGGGAATGACACTACTCTTCAGCGAGTCTGCGTGGACCCCACAGGGCACTTTTCTTTTTCTCTTTTAAATATTTCATTTATTTATTTGTTGGCACTGGGTCTTAGTTGCCCCACAAGAGATCTTTGATCTTCATTGCGGAATGTGAGATCTAGTTTCCCAACCAGGGATTGAACCCCAGACCCCCTAGGGAAGTCCCCAGAGGGCATTTCTTCACCCAAAAAGAATGCAGACCTAGCACCTATGAGTCTCCTTTTCTCTGTCTTCATTTTCTGCTTTCTTGCTCTCTATCTTTGCCCTCAGTCACTTGTTGCCCATCTCCCAGGTTCTTTCACTCCCTCGTGCTCTGTATCTGTGCCTACATAGGCCCATTGCTGGGCGGCTCTCTTTTCCTTCTGTGCTATCTCTCCACCTCTCTGTATTTCCTTGGACTACTTGCATACACACACATATTCATGCACAAACACAACCCCACATGAGTTCACATGCACAGAGTCACACACAGAGAAACATGTACGCACAACACATACCTGCACACACAGTACGCACAAGCACACAGACACAATCCCACACAACTCACACTCACCAGACTTATACTCTCACACATCCATAGAAACACACACACCCACACTCCCCACTCCCTGTCAAGACTAATGGAAGTGATACCAGAGGAAGCCTGCTTACTCACAGGCTTGTTGACACCTCTTCATATGAAGAGCAAATAGGGGCAACTTGGTTAGTGAAATACCTGATGTTAAGGGCTAATATGCTGGGAGGCCTTGTATATGAAACTTCTTCCAGCCATATCACCCCCTGGAAGGGAGCCTCCTGTCTCAGTCCTTGAGCAGGTAGGGACTCCAGCGGCTCCAGCCAGACTGCTGGGAACTGAAACATTTCACATGCCTTTTGAAGAACGGTTGTGGTTAGAGTTTGAAGGCCTGTGTTGGTTTAGATTTTCTGAGCCTGGCTTACGAAAGGAAGCATTATTGTGAGGAGAGAGATCATACTAATGCTGGTTTGTTTGATTTGGCAGCTCTAGTCTTGTTTAAAAGACTCCTCCAGAGAGATGCACATTTGGCTATGTAAGCCAAGAAAGATGGTCACTTCACCAGGTCAAAGAATGGAGACCTAAGGGATTCTAAATTTTCACTAGGCCTTGCTACAAATCAAGAGCTTGATCTCACTGCCATTGAACTTGCTGTGACCTTGGTTACCTATTCTCAGCACACCGACAGACCCCTATGGGTGGTTCTACAAATGAAAGAATTTGTGCAGAAAGTTATTGATCAGGGTTGAAAAGTAACAAACAAAACTATGAAACATTTTTATTTTGCGTTAATTCATTTGAGGCAAGTGTATAATTTATAATGAAGCTTGGGGCCACTTATTGTAAAGACAAGTAGCCTTCCAGCTAGAGTGACTTGTTGCCCATCTCCCAGGTTCTTTCACTCCCTCGTGCTCTGTATCTGTGCCTACATAGGCCCATTGCTGGGCGGCTCTCTTTTCCTTCTGTGCTATCTCTCCACCTCTCTGTATTTCCTTGGACTACTTGCATACACACACATATTCATGCACAAACACAACCCCACATGAGTTCACATGCACAGAGTCACACACAGAGAAACATGTACGCACAACACATACCTGCACACACAGTACGCACAAGCACACAGACACAATCCCACACAACTCACACTCACCAGACTTATACTCTCACACATCCATAGAAACACACACTCCACACTCCCCACTCCCTGTCAAGACTAATGGAAGTGATACCAGAGGAAGCCTGCTTACTCACAGGCTTGTTGACACCTCTTCATATGAAGAGCAAATAGGGGCAACTTGGTTAGTGAAATACCTGATGTTAAGGGCTAATATGCTGGGAGGCCTTGTATATGAAACTTCTTCCAGCCATATCACCCCCTGGAAGGGAGCCTCCTGTCTCAGTCCTTGAGCAGGTAGGGACTCCAGCGGCTCCAGCCAGACTGCTGGGAACTGAAACATTTCACATGCCTTTTGAAGAACGGTTGTGGTTAGAGTTTGAAGGCCTGTGTTGGTTTAGATTTTCTGAGCCTGGCTTACGAAAGGAAGCATTATTGTGAGGAGAGAGATCATACTAATGCTGGTTTGTTTGATTTGGCAGCTCTAGTCTTGTTTAAAAGACTCCTCCAGAGAGATGCACATTTGGCTATGTAAGCCAAGAAAGATGGTCACTTCACCAGGTCAAAGAATGGAGACCTAAGGGATTCTAAATTTTCACTAGGCCTTGCTACAAATCAAGAGCTTGATCTCACTGCCATTGAACTTGCTGTGACCTTGGTTACCTATTCTCAGCACACCGACAGACCCCTATGGGTGGTTCTACAAATGAAAGAATTTGTGCAGAAAGTTATTGATCAGGGTTGAAAAGTAACAAACAAAACTATGAAACATTTTTATTTTGCGTTAATTCATTTGAGGCAAGTGTATAATTTATAATGAAGCTTGGGGCCACTTATTGTAAAGACAAGTAGCCTTCCAGCTAGAGTGACTGTTGTACCTGAATAGAACACCAGGAAATGTAATCTGATAGGAAGAAGGAAAGTAGGCTAGAATATTGAAAATCGAGATCATTCCAGAAAATCTGCAACATATGGTAGTTTTCCAATACTGAATGATCCTCAAGGGTGATGATTATATTGGATAATAGTTAATCTCAAAATAGAAAATCCCCCTCCACATTACCAAAATGTTAAATAAAGTTTAATGCATTCTGTTTAAGTAGAAAGAAATATATGTATATATGTATAAATTCATATATATATATATATATATATATGAAGAAATATATATGATATACATGACTCATGTGCATGATTCACAAAGAACTTAATCTCCCCAAAGATTAAAATGTTAAACTTGAATGTTTAACTCAAAATGTTAAAAATGAAACTTCCTAAAAGTTAGTAAACTCTCAGCGTTTTCAGAAAAACTCAGCTATCATCATGGCATATTTTGCAAGAGTCCCAGATAGCTCTATACATAATTTTAAAACATTCCATATCTAGTAGTTATGAAGAATGGTTTGCTTTTCTATATTTTGGAGGCATGCCAGTCAGGACCAGGGTGGTGTATTAGTTGCCTAATGTTGCTATAACAAATTACAACAAACTTAGTCATTTAAAACCAGACACAGTTATTATCTTACTGTGCCATAGGTTGATAGTCCAAAATGGGTCTTAGTAAGCCAAGAAAGATGGTCACTTCACCAGGTCAAAGAATGGAGACCTAAGGGATTCTAAATTTTCACTAGGCCTTGCTACAAATCAAGAGCTTGATCTCACTGCCATTGAACTTGCTGTGACCTTGGTTACCTATTCTCAGCACACCGACAGACCCCTATGGGTGGTTCTACAAATGAAAGAATTTGTGCAGAAAGTTATTGATCAGGGTTGAAAAGTAACAAACAAAACTATGAAACATTTTTATTTTGCGTTAATTCATTTGAGGCAAGTGTATAATTTATAATGAAGCTTGGGGCCACTTATTGTAAAGACAAGTAGCCTTCCAGCTAGAGTGACTGTTGTACCTGAATAGAACACCAGGAAATGTAATCTGATAGGAAGAAGGAAAGTAGGCTAGAATATTGAAAATCGAGATCATTCCAGAAAATCTGCAACATATGGTAGTTTTCCAATACTGAATGATCCTCAAGGGTGATGATTATATTGGATAATAGTTAATCTCAAAATAGAAAATCCCCCTCCACATTACCAAAATGTTAAATAAAGTTTAATGCATTCTGTTTAAGTAGAAAGAAATATATGTATATATGTATAAATTCATATATATATATATATATATATATGAAGAAATATATATGATATACATGACTCATGTGCATGATTCACAAAGAACTTAATCTCCCCAAAGATTAAAATGTTAAACTTGAATGTTTAACTCAAAATGTTAAAAATGAAACTTCCTAAAAGTTAGTAAACTCTCAGCGTTTTCAGAAAAACTCAGCTATCATCATGGCATATTTTGCAAGAGTCCCAGATAGCTCTATACATAATTTTAAAACATTCCATATCTAGTAGTTATGAAGAATGGTTTGCTTTTCTATATTTTGGAGGCATGCCAGTCAGGACCAGGGTGGTGTATTAGTTGCCTAATGTTGCTATAACAAATTACAACAAACTTAGTCATTTAAAACCAGACACAGTTATTATCTTACTGTGCCATAGGTTGATAGTCCAAAATGGGTTTTAGTAAGCTAGATTCGAAGTGTTAACAGGACTGTGCTTTTCTGCAGACTCTAGGGGAGAAAGTGTTTCTATGCCTTTTCCAGCTTCTAGAAACCACCCACATCCCTTGACTTATGACCCCATTTCTCATTCTTCAAAGCCAGAAACGTCAAGTTGAGTCCTTCTTGTGCTGTGCTAAGTCCCTTCAGCCATGTTAGACTGTGTGACTCCATGGACTGTAGACTACCAGACAACTCTGACCATGGGATTCTCCAGGCAAGGGTACTGGAGTGGGCTGAAATGCTCTCCTCCCAAGGATCTTCCTGATCCAGGGATCAAATCAGTGTCTCTTGCATCTCCTGCGTCTTTATCACTGCATCACCTGAGAAGCCTGTTGTGTATCAGAGCCCGTCATAAACAGCCAGCTTTTGTGAAAATAGCTATCTGATCAATTTATTGGGTTTCAAAGTTGTGGAGTGAACTGGCCTGCATTTCAGGAGACTCAGGCTCCAGAGCAGTAACAGTAAGGGGATGATGCTGGGGGATCAGGATAAAATGAAGATGGTTAACCCCTTGAGTCCCTGGACTGAAGTGATCTATAATTTAACCATGGGATCAAGTTCACGTATCTCTCAGATGCAGGACAGGATGACACAGGGGCTGCACCTCAGGAGGACTATGCCATAGGGCCCATGCTCATGGTCCATCCATACCATTCCGTGTCTATTTTGTTAAAGACACAGAGAAACAGTTTTGTGGAAAGTTCAGCCAAACTGAGGAGGCCAAGGTCATTCCCTACATTTTCTTGATTTCCTTCTAATAGTGCATTTTTGTTCTAGCTTGCTTTAATTCATTTAACCCTGTTTTTAAAAATCTACTGCAGCTGTAAAGACCTTTCAGAACCCTGAAACGATGCAGAGTAGATGTGGTACCTTTTCCCACTTGGGATGTTGACAAACTTGTTCTCTGCCTCCCAAGGATAAAGAGGCCATGGTGAGGCCTCTGTGGCTTGAGCTTCATATTGGCAAACATGACTAATACCTGATTGTCCAGGGGTTTATAAAGAGCCTACTGTGCTCTTCGCAGTGTGTGTACTTTCCACCATATTGGAACAGGATTTTCAACATGGCTTTGGGAAGGGGGCTTTGGTTTGATATTGATATAGTCAAACTGATGTAATGATACAGAAGTAAAGGCATGGTGAATGGTCCAATGGGTAGAAGGTGAGTGGGAGGAGACATACGGGGGAGGATGGGAATTTAAAAATCCCACCTTACAATAGAGACGCAAGAGGTGATGGAGATGGCACCAAAGACGGAGGTCTAGGTGGAGGCACAGAGAGTCGAGTGTGTGCCTGAGAAGAAGGAGGGGGGAAGGCAGTGATGGGCGGGTGTTGGGGATGGTGGTGGGGATGGTATAGGGGAGTCACATCTGTACCCATCAGGGCAGGAAGTCAGCAGTGTCTACAGCTGATAAAATGAGAAATCGTGGTATAAACATTGTAGTTAAAGATAAGGAAATCACCATCAGAAACAGAGAAACAAATAGGAGGAAATGCAGTTAGCTCTGGGGAGCAGGACTGGGTTGCAGAGGGTTGATCTGAGATCAAGTATTACTCACCCTGAAAGCCATCCTCCTCCAGCTAATTTTCTAAAAGATAATGGGTATGTCTTGTCTGGTGGGAAAAAAAATATGTTAAGCAGATTAATGTAATGAAGAGTCCCCCTTTTACTTCTACAATATTCTACTCTTTCAGGGAGGTTTAATTCTTTCTAAGAAAAACATATCACATATGTGTCAGCTACCTATGTATAATATAGGTATCAAAGGTCAAGTACATGTATGCAAATCTTAATCACTACATTGATTTTGTCCATCCATACCATTCCGTGTCTAAAGACACAGAGAAACAGTTTTGTGGAAAGTTCAGCCAAACTGAGGAGGCCAAGGTCATTCCCTACATTTTCTTGATTTCCTTCTAATAGTGCATTTTGTTCTAGCTTGCTTTAATTCATTTAACCCTGTTTTAAAAATCTACTGCAGCTGTAAAGACCTTTCAGAACCCTGAAACGATGCAGAGTAGATGTGGTACCTTTTCCCACTTGGGATGTTGACAAACTTGTTCTCTGCCTCCCAAGGATAAAGAGGCCATGGTGAGGCCTCTGTGGCTTGAGCTTCATATTGGCAAACATGACTAATACCTGATTGTCCAGGGGTTTATAAAGAGCCTACTGTGCTCTTCGCAGTGTGTGTACTTTCCACCATATTGGAACAGGATTTTCAACATGGCTTTGGGAAGGGGGCTTTGGTTTGATATTGATATAGTCAAACTGATGCAATGATACAGAAGTAAAGGCATGGTGAATGGTCCAATGGGTAGAAGGTGAGTGGGAGGAGACATACGGGGGAGGATGGGAATTTAAAAATCCCACCTTACAATAGAGACGCAAGAGGTGATGGAGATGGCACCAAAGACGGAGGTCTAGGTGGAGGCACAGAGAGTCGAGTGTGTGCCTGAGAAGAAGGAGGGGGGAAGGCAGTGATGGGCGGGTGTTGGGGATGGTGGTGGGGATGGTATAGGGGAGTCACATCTGTACCCATCAGGGCAGGAAGTCAGCAGTGTCTACAGCTGATAAAATGAGAAATCGTGGTATAAACATTGTAGTTAAAGATAAGGAAATCACCATCAGAAACAGAGAAACAAATAGGAGGAAATGCAGTTAGCTCTGGGGAGCAGGACTGGGTTGCAGAGGGTTGATCTGAGATCAAGTATTACTCACCCTGAAAGCCATCCTCCTCCAGCTAATTTTCTAAAAGATAATGGGTATGTCTTGTCTGGTGGGAAAAAAAATATGTTAAGCAGATTAATGTAATGAAGAGTCCCCCTTTTACTTCTACAATATTCTACTCTTTCAGGGAGGTTTAATTCTTTCTAAGAAAAACATATCACATATGTGTCAGCTACCTATGTATAATATAGGTATCAAAGGTCAAGTACATGTATGCAAATCTTAATCACTACATTGATTTTTTTTTTTTTACTCTTTGTCAACATTTTATCAGAAAAAAATTCAACCATATGAAACAGTGGAAGATATTATAACAATAAACATCCATATACCCATCACCTTATCTATGATTAATATATTTTATGATACTTGCTTTATCATCTATCTTGTCTGTCTACCCATTCTTCCATCTGTCAATTTATCTTAGCTTTTTGAGTCATTTATTATGTTGATTTTAGATAATGGTAAAAAAAACACCACAAACACATAAAACACATAAACAAATAAAAAAATGCAAAAACACATCAAAAACACATATTGTGGAACTATCTCCAGTTTTTTTCATCTTGCAAAACTGGAACCCTATATCCACTGAACAACCACCCTCTTTCCCCTCTGCCCTGGCCCCAGATAACCACCATTTACTTTCTGTCTCTGTGACTTGGACTACTCTAGGGATCTCATATAAATAGAGTCATAGAATATTTGTCTTTTTGTGACTGGTTTATCTCATTTAACATAACGTCCTCAAGGTTCATTCATCTTGTAGCCTATGTCAGGAATTGCTTCCTTTTCAAGGCTGAATATTATTCTATCATATGTATGTATAACATTTTGCTTATTTATTCATCCACTAATGAATGGGTTTCTTTCACCTCTTTACCACTGTAAATAGTGCTGTTATGAACATAGGGATATACATTTTTGAGATCCTGCTTTCAATTTTGGGAGGTATACTCAAAAGTAAAATTGCTGGTGGTGGTTCTATCTTTAATTTTTTAAAGAACCTCCAAAGTATTTCCATAGCAGCTATCCCATTTTGTAATCTCACCAAGGATTCTATTGAAATATCCTCTTTGCAAACACTTGTAATCCTTTGGTTGTTTTTTGTTGGTTTGTTTGTTTGTGACATTAGCTGTCCTAATGGATGTGAAGTAGTTACTACATTTAAAAGTTAAATGGTTACTACATTTGACCTTTTCTAAGTAACTGAGAAAATAGTATTCTCAGAAGAAATTGCAATACTAATGAAAGATAAAGTTTGATTATTCTAAGTAAAAACTTTCCTTGGAAATAGAAGCTAAATCAGGAAACTCTCAGGCCAAATCCAGGGAGGTAATTTCTCTTCACAGTAAATTTCATCCTTGTCAGTGTCAGTACATAGGTTGGGTTAAAAGGCTACAGATTTGTCACTATCAGAGGTACCAAGAGAATGGTAAATTTTAGGTATTAATAGTTACATTATGGACCAAACTAAACCGAAGTTGTTTCATCCCCTGATTCTGATCCATGGAGCTTCTTGCAGTTTCTACGCCAGATTAAGGCTTTGGTCTCTGGAGAAAACATCTTTCAAATTGGAATTATGTTAACTTTTAAGCCAAAGGTACCTTTGGGAACTTTTGACTCCATCTTCCTTCTATGGAAATGTCTGTCCCTCAGCTAGACAGGCACTGTTCTCCCTCTGGTTTCCTTTGTGTAGGTAGCTTGGTGATCACCTTTTTAATTAACTCCTGAGGAGAGTGCAGTCTGACCTCCGTGATATTATTGTCCTGGAGTTGCATTACAATAGACTGATCTGGGACTAAATGTGATCTGGGTATTTGTGAAGCTGGTAAGGAGATTAGCAAACAGAAACCTTAAGAACAATTAATCCATTTCTACATAGCTGCACGGCCGTTGCTCTGCAAAACAAGTCTGAAAATGGTCTTCTTGGTCACTTCTAGCCCTGTGCTTGGATTTGCAGCAGATTAAAAGGCTGAAGACGAGGAAGTGTATGGGAAAGCAGGTGGTAGTCACCCAGTCGTGTCCAACTCCATGAGACCCCATGGACTGTAGCCCACGAGGCTCCTCTGTCCATGGGATTTCCAGGCAAGAATACTGGAATGGGTCGTCATGTCCTCCTCCAGGGGATTTTCTTGACCCTGGGATCGAATTCACATCTCCTGCGTGTCCTGCATTGCAGGTAAATTCT
Organism: Tragulus kanchil; assembly: GCA_022376925.1. Classification (NCBI taxonomy): domain Eukaryota; kingdom Metazoa; phylum Chordata; class Mammalia; order Artiodactyla; family Tragulidae; genus Tragulus; species Tragulus kanchil. The sequence goes on along the minus strand of JAIOJX010000005.1, from coordinate 126,006,155 downwards.
TTACCATTGAGCCACTGGGGAAACCCCAAAGAGACAGTTACTGCTTCCCAAACACTGTATGACACAGTCAACCTTGACACAGCAGCAGCTGAGTAATCCCACCGTAACTGGTTGACCCTGGGATAATCTGTTTCTAAATCCTGTTTACTTGGTAGGATTGTTTAGTCACACAATTAGCATTCTTCATGGTGACCCACCCCCTGAAGGGCCCCCGCTGAAATACCATATGCACTGTGATCAAGAAAGGTGTAGGCTGGGGTACCCTCTCCTCTTTGACACTAAAGAAACCAACGATTTAATATTAGTTTGACAATAGAGCATTTACTATGTTGGTCGACTCTATGGAGAGTATTCTTAGCAGGCAAGATCTTATTAATGAGCCATTAATCAATTAATCACTGGATTAATTAATAAGGGGGTTAACTGATAATAATGGAGTAATTAATCCCATAATACAGGCACTCATTATTCCCATGTGGACAGACAAAGGTGAAATAACTTGCCTAAGAAGAACTAGGATTTGAACCAGGTTTGTCTGAGCCTGGAACAGACCTCTAGCCACCACTGGCATCACCTTTCTCTGTTCTGCTGTGTTCTTAGAACCAGAACTACCCCACTCCAGGGAGCAGGTTTATTGCTATTTCTGTGTTAGTCGTAGCTCCCAACCAGACAATGAACTCTTCTTCCTTTGGCCATAGTTCTGGGCACCTGGTAACTGTTGGGTGAATGCTTGGTGATTGAGGAAAGTGCTTCCATAGGATCCCTGCACTTAAACTTCCTATCCCAACTTCCCTGAGCAGGCAGCTCGGCTGCGCACAGAACACTGGATATGGCAGGAAGCCTGGGGTCTGAATAAGAGTGGCTCCAGACAAGTGGCTCAGCCTCCCTGGGCCTCCTTTTTCTCCTCTACAATTTGCATGTGTTAGTCATGTGATTTGAGGTTTCCTGCGCTAAAATACTGTACTTGTAAATAGAAGGTGTAATAAGGTTGCTTGGGGCCCCAAACTAGTAATGAGGGACCAGAGATGAAAACAGAGTTGCCATGTACCCCTCTTCTGAAATGAGCTATCGAGTATGAGACCAGGCACCCTCTCCAGCTCAAGAAATGACAAACTTTTCCTCCCTTCTCACTCAGGGCATAAAGGGCCTTTGGTCTTTGGGGAGGCTGAGTGTTTGGGAAAGGTGATTTTTGTCCGTCTGATCAGGGAGGAGAGAAGAGTGTTTTTCTCTCCTATGATCTGATCTAAGCCAGTCTAATGCTTGGCAATTATTGAGTCATTTTTTTCCATGTACCAAGCTTTTAACAGTTTTACAATAGGGAAGAGCTAAGTCTCTCACTCTACAATGCAGAAGTCCCAGCCAAATTCTGACACACACACACACACACACACACACATATTTAATAAACAAGCTGGCATAATAAAACTAAAGAAAATACAATCCTCTAACCTGCCTATGAACTTGATAAAGTACAATCTGTCCTTGGATTCTCTAGAGGCTAGTGAAAGAATATCCTACTGGAATGTTTCAGCCAACTCTCCAGTCATCATCAGGATTCCTATATTAAGGGGCTAGAAAGTTAAGCGATCTTAGACACGAAATGACAACCTGGAAAGACCAAGCAATTGAACTCTCTAGGTGTTTATACTCTATGTAGGGCAACTGTACTGGTACTCCATTCCTGTCTATTAATTCATATATCCTGAACAGCACTTATTTCACAAGTATAAAAGTCATTTCTAAAAATTCCTCCACTAATTAATAAACCCTCTGGTATTGATTGGAGATCATTCCAATGAGATAATGGAAGAAAATTTAATGAAGGAACTATTACAAAAGTGCGGTCAGGATTAGGAGAAACTAACAAAGAGAAGCTCCCCAGGGCTTCCAATTCTGACAACCTTTGTTTCTCTTCTCCTAAGCCTGAAGGGACATAAGAAGAAGAGGTTCTTGGAACCTGGAAGAAGATTTAGGTGGAACAGAGGGTGATCAACCACAGTTGTAGCCCTCGGTAGAGGAATGTGACCACTGCCGATATGTAGCCCCAAAGGACTTGTTTGGATTGTGGGTGGAGAGGAGGAGTAAGCACCCTAGTCTTTCCCTTCCAGCCTTCAGTCTCCTGCTGGTGCCTCTCACTACCTGAACCCAACTGCCGATATGTGCGGAGACTGGGTGAAATGAGCTATCGAGTATGAGACCAGGCACCCTCTCCAGCTCAAGAAATGACAAACTTTTCCTCCCTTCTCACTCAGGGCATAAAGGGCCTTTGGTCTTTGGGAGGCTGAGTGTTTGGGAAAGGTGATTTTGTCCGTCTGATCAGGAGGAGAGAAGAGTGTTTTCTCTCCTATGATCTGATCTAAGCCAGTCTAATGCTTGGCAATTATTGAGTCATTTTTTTCCATGTACCAAGCTTTTAACAGTTTTACAATAGGGAAGAGCTAAGTCTCTCACTCTACAATGCAGAAGTCCCAGCCAAATTCTGACACACACACACACACACACACACACATTTAATAAACAAGCTGGCATAATAAAACTAAAGAAAATACAATCCTCTAACCTGCCTATGAACTTGATAAAGTACAATCTGTCCTTGGATTCTCTAGAGGCTAGTGAAAGAATATCCTACTGGAATGTTTCAGCCAACTCTCCAGTCATCATCAGGATTCCTATATTAAGGGGCTAGAAAGTTAAGCGATCTTAGACACGAAATGACAACCTGGAAAGACCAAGCAATTGAACTCTCTAGGTGTTTATACTCTATGTAGGGCAACTGTACTGGTACTCCATTCCTGTCTATTAATTCATATATCCTGAACAGCACTTATTTCACAAGTATAAAAGTCATTTCTAAAAATTCCTCCACTAATTAATAAACCCTCTGGTATTGATTGGAGATCATTCCAATGAGATAATGGAAGAAAATTTAATGAAGGAACTATTACAAAAGTGCGGTCAGGATTAGGAGAAACTAACAAAGAGAAGCTCCCCAGGGCTTCCAATTCTGACAACCTTTGTTTCTCTTCTCCTAAGCCTGAAGGGACATAAGAAGAAGAGGTTCTTGGAACCTGGAAGAAGATTTAGGTGGAACAGAGGGTGATCAACCACAGTTGTAGCCCTCGGTAGAGGAATGTGACCACTGCCGATATGTAGCCCCAAAGGACTTGTTTGGATTGTGGGTGGAGAGGAGGAGTAAGCACCCTAGTCTTTCCCTTCCAGCCTTCAGTCTCCTGCTGGTGCCTCTCACTACCTGAACCCAACAGGAAGTCAGAGCCTGTGGTGGGGAGACTGGGTTGATGAAGTTCTGAAAGGTCAGCTCTTAAGGCCAATGCACGACAGCACGTAGGACAGGGAGTGGATCTGGAGGTCAGCTGGCATCTAGCTGAAGGCTTTCATTAACCTTTAGAGTTTTCGAATGCAGATAGCATCCCTAGAGTGTGTGATCTTAGTGTACTGCAAATGTCCACAAAGGTCCCTAACTTTAACAGCACCCATCCATAGACCATCCTATATATGGTATTTTAAAGTAAATTACAGAGTTTCCCTGGTGGCTCAGGGGTAAAGAATCCATCTGACAATGCAGAAGACACAGGTTCAATGCCTGGTCTGGAGAGAACCCACGTGCTGAAGAGCAATTAAACCTGTTTGCCACAACTATTGAGCCTGTACGCTAGAGCCCAGGAACTCCACTCCTAAAGCTTGCCCACCATAAAGCCCATGTTCTATAACAAGAAAAGTCACTGCAATGAGAGGCTTGGTCTCTGCAACAAGGAGTAGCCCCTTTCTCTAGCGCTCTGCAACTAGAGAAAAGCCTGAGCAGCAACGAAGACCCGGCAAGCCAAAAATAAATAAACAAATAATGTTTTCAGATCACAGATAATTTAATACCTCATTGAAGTCAAGGAAATCATCTTGAAAACTGGAGATACCTGCAAAAGGGAGACCACAGGGCATCATTTTTTTAACTGGATATCTGCTTAGGCCCCTGACTTGGAGACATGCACAGGAACAGCTGCTGCTGCGTGCTGAGGTCGTCTTCAGTCATGTCTGACTCTTTTTGACCCCATGAACTGTAGCCCAGCCTGCCAGGTCCCTCTGTCCATGGAATTTTCCCAGGGAAGAATACTGGAGTGGGATGCCATCTCCTACTACAGGGGACTTTATTTTTTAGTTTTATTTTTTTTAAAAACATTTATTTATTTATTTTGAGGGGTGTGGGCTGGGGAGGGAGGGGATGGGCAGGCCATTGCTGTTGGTCTTTCATTTCTCTATTTTCATCCGTCTTTGTTCTTTGGCTTCTGTGGGCCTCCCATCGCGGTGGCCTCTGTAGTAGCAGAGCGCCAGCTCTGGGCGCATGCACTCCAGAGCTCCGGCTCAGTAATTGGGCACATCAGTCCAGCCGCTCCGCGGCACATGGGATCTTCCCAGGCCAGGGATCAAACCGGCGCCCCTTGCACTGCAAGGCGGTGTCCTTACCCACTGGACCACCAGGGAAGCCCACAGGGGACTTTATTGACCCAGGGATTGAACCCACATCTCTTGTGTCTCCTGCATTGGCAGGCGAATTCTTGGTCACTACACCACCCGAGAAGCCTCGTAAAAGAATGTCTCCTGGGGGTTGGCCAGTAAATGTCCACAAAGGTCCCTAACTTTAACAGCACCCATCCATAGACCATCCTATATATGGTATTTTAAAGTAAATTACAGAGTTTCCCTGGTGGCTCAGGGGTAAAGAATCCATCTGACAATGCAGAAGACACAGGTTCAATGCCTGGTCTGGAGAGAACCCACGTGCTGAAGAGCAATTAAACCTGTTTGCCACAACTATTGAGCCTGTACGCTAGAGCCCAGGAACTCCACTCCTAAAGCTTGCCCACCATAAAGCCCATGTTCTATAACAAGAAAAGTCACTGCAATGAGAGGCTTGGTCTCTGCAACAAGGAGTAGCCCCTTTCTCTAGCGCTCTGCAACTAGAGAAAAGCCTGAGCAGCAACGAAGACCCGGCAAGCCAAAAATAAATAAACAAATAATGTTTTCAGATCACAGATAATTTAATACCTCATTGAAGTCAAGGAAATCATCTTGAAAACTGGAGATACCTGCAAAAGGGAGACCACAGGGCATCATTTTTCTAACTGGATATCTGCTTAGGCCCCTGACTTGGAGACATGCACAGGAACAGCTGCTGCTGCGTGCTGAGGTCGTCTTCAGTCATGTCTGACTCTTTTTGACCCCATGAACTGTAGCCCAGCCTGCCAGGTCCCTCTGTCCATGGAATTTTCCCAGGGAAGAATACTGGAGTGGGATGCCATCTCCTACTACAGGGGACTTTATTTTTTTAGTTTTTATTTTTTTTAAAAACATTTATTTATTTATTTTGAGGGGTGTGGGCTGGGGAGGGAGGGGATGGGCAGGCCATTGCTGTTGGTCTTTCATTTCTCTATTTTCATCCGTCTTTGTTCTTTGGCTTCTGTGGGCCTCCCATCGCGGTGGCCTCTGTAGTAGCAGAGCGCCAGCTCTGGGCGCATGCACTCCAGAGCTCCGGCTCAGTAATTGGGCACATCAGTCCAGCCGCTCCGCGGCACATGGGATCTTCCCAGGCCAGGGATCAAACCGGCGCCCCTTGCACTGCAAGGCGGTGTCCTTACCCACTGGACCACCAGGGAAGCCCACAGGGGACTTTATTGACCCAGGGATTGAACCCACATCTCTTGTGTCTCCTGCATTGGCAGGCGAATTCTTGGTCACTACACCACCCGAGAAGCCTCGTACAAGAACAGTCTACTTCTCAAATGCTGGAACCGTCTTCTGAAGGCACAGCTGAAGTGCTAGCTCAAAGAAAACTCTCAGAAAAAAAGGTGGGGTGCATCCTTCAGGCCACAGTATGTTTATTTATTTATTTGTAAAGATTTATTTATTTTTATTTTTTGGGGGGTGGGTTGGGGAAGGAGGGGAGCAGGCAGGCTACTTCTATTGGTCTTTCATTTGTCTGTTTTCATTTATCTTTGTTCTTTGGCCCATGTGGGCCTCCCATTGCCGTGGCCTCTGTTGTTGCTGCATGCATGCGCTCCAGAGCTCCGGCTTGGTAATTGGACACATCGGTCCAGCCGCTCCGCAGCACATGGGATCTTCCCAGGCCAGGGATCGAGCCGGCGCCCCTTGCACTGCAAGGCGGTGTCCTTACCCACTGGACCACCAGGGAAGCTCCACAGTATGTTTATTAAATCAGAGACTCCTATATGCCACGGTGCCTCCAGTAGGAAGGATACGTTTCAGAAACCAGGGAGAAGCAGCAGCAGGGGCCCCTTCTACTGTCATTCCCAGTGACCCAAGAAACTTGTGCTTCCTGTCTCTGCAACCCTAGACTCTGCCTATTTGTACATCTTAGTCTGCCAAAGGGGCCCACTTTTGACAGGGGACACAGCCAGGGTCCCACTGAACTCTAATTTATTGCTGCCACCAGTGTGCTTTGAACTCCTGGTACCCAAGGATCAGCAGGTGAGGAGAGAAACCATTGTCCTACCAGGGGCTACTGACCTTAATAATCCAAAGGATGGAGGGACACTTTTACTCATCTCTCGCTAAGTTGTGTCCAAATCTTTACAACTCCAAGGACTGCAGCATGCCACGCTTCCCTGTCCTTCACTACTATTGCCCAGAGTTTGCCCAAACTCTTGTCCATTGAATCGATGATGCCTTTCAACCATCTCATCCTCCATCACCCTCTTCTCCTCCTTCCCTCAATCTTTCCCAGCATCATAGTCTTTTCCAATGAGTCAGTTCTTTGCATCAGGTGACCCAAATATTGGAGCTTTAGCATCAGTCCTTCCAATGAATACTCAGGAGAGATTTCCTTTTGGGTTGACTGGTTTGTTCTCCTTGCTGTCCAAGGGACTCTCAAGAGTCCTCTCCAGCACCACTGAAAACATCAATACTTTGGCAGTCAGCTTTCTTTATGGTCCAGCTCTCACATCTGTACAGCATGAGAAAGGCAGATTACCCAGAGCTCAGATCCCCTAGGAATGCAGATTTGGTTCATACCACCAAGCATACCACCAATACCTGTCAAGGTGAAAGCTGCAAGTGAGCGGAATTTAGAATGGATTGTGGAGAGGGGAGAGGATAAGTGATGGCTGTGAGTCTAAGACCACACATCAATAGACCTCCAACTACAGGGAGTGCAATTAACCAAGAGCCCCAGCTGCTACTCCTAAAGCCTGTCGCTGCCTTGCACAGAGATCCCACATCCCACAGCTGCTAGGACGATGCAGTCAGAATTCTGAGCACTCCTCTTCCTGGGAGACACCAGACTCCTCTCTCAGCTGACTTTGGCAGAGGAGACCCACACACAGACACACATCACCCTGCTGACTCGTTTTTGGACTACACAGGTGTCTAAGATGCTGCAAATTAAGATCTGACCTGCAGAAACCGGGGCCCTTCTACTGTCATTCCCAGTGACCCAAGAAACTTGTGCTTCCTGTCTCTGCAACCCTAGACTCTGCCTATTTGTACATCTTAGTCTGCCAAAGGGGCCCACTTTTGACAGGGGACACAGCCAGGGTCCCACTGAACTCTAATTTATTGCTGCCACCAGTGTGCTTTGAACTCCTGGTACCCAAGGATCAGCAGGTGAGGAGAGAAACCATTGTCCTACCAGGGCTACTGACCTTAATAATCCAAAGGATGGAGGGACACTTTTACTCATCTCTCGCTAAGTTGTGTCCAAATCTTTACAACTCCAAGGACTGCAGCATGCCACGCTTCCCTGTCCTTCACTACTATTGCCCAGAGTTTGCCCAAACTCTTGTCCATTGAATCGATGATGCCTTTCAACCATCTCATCCTCCATCACCCTCTTCTCCTCCTTCCCTCAATCTTTCCCAGCATCATAGTCTTTTCCAATGAGTCAGTTCTTTGCATCAGGTGACCCAAATATTGGAGCTTTAGCATCAGTCCTTCCAATGAATACTCAGGAGAGATTTCCTTTTGGGTTGACTGGTTTGTTCTCCTTGCTGTCCAAGGGACTCTCAAGAGTCCTCTCCAGCACCACTGAAAACATCAATACTTTGGCAGTCAGCTTTCTTTATGGTCCAGCTCTCACATCTGTACAGCATGAGAAAGGCAGATTACCCAGAGCTCAGATCCCCTAGGAATGCAGATTTGGTTCATACCACCAAGCATACCACCAATACCTGTCAAGGTGAAAGCTGCAAGTGAGCGGAATTTAGAATGGATTGTGGAGAGGGGAGAGGATAAGTGATGGCTGTGAGTCTAAGACCACACATCAATAGACCTCCAACTACAGGGAGTGCAATTAACCAAGAGCCCCAGCTGCTACTCCTAAAGCCTGTCGCTGCCTTGCACAGAGATCCCACATCCCACAGCTGCTAGGACGATGCAGTCAGAATTCTGAGCACTCCTCTTCCTGGGAGACACCAGACTCCTCTCTCAGCTGACTTTGGCAGAGGAGACCCACACACAGACACACATCACCCTGCTGACTCGTTTTTGGACTACACAGGTGTCTAAGATGCTGCATTAAACCTTCCACTCAGATCTGACCTGCATGGTGTCTTCCCTGACTGCCTCTTCATTTCTCCACACTCAGGTGTCTCCTCTAACCAAATCCTGTCCTGCTGGATCTTGTCCTGAAGTCTGCTTATTGGACAATCGGAGTAACACAAAATATTGGGTAAAACACTTCTTTCTCAGCCTCCCTGTCTGTGTTGTGAAGTGAGGATGGTGGCCCCACCACATTCCTGAAGTTCCATTCTGCTCCCGGTTTAGCTGGACTGGAAGCTGGTCCAGACTGACTTTCCAGCTGAGACTGGGTGCTGCCCTCTGGACTGGCCCACGTTCTCAAGACTCATTGTGAAGATCCCAGACACTGACCCAGAGCAGTGTTAAGTGATTTCAGTCGTGTTCTACTCCTTGTGACTCTATGAACTGTAGTCCACCAGGCTCCTCTGTTCATGGGATTCTCCAGGCAAGAATACTGGAGTGGGTTGCCATGCCCTCCTGCAGGGAATCTTCCTGACCCAGAGATCGTACCCAAGTCTGTTATGTCTCTGCACTGACAGGTGGGTTCTTTACCACTAGCACCACCTGGGAAGCCCCAGTCCAGAGCAGAGAAGTGCCTGGAAGCCCTTTTGTTTTGTTACATGATCTGTGCAGAGATGGTGGCTGGGCTCCATTCTATGTCACCCACTTCAGTATTTTTCATGTAACCACTCCCAATACCCTTGGACCACAAGTTAACCCACAGGTGTCAAAGGTCATAATGCATTGCTAGAAAACTCTAAATAGAGCCTACACATACCATCCCTGGTACTTCACCCTTATAAACATACCTTCCAATTCAAGAACTAATGTTCTCCCTCTGCTGAGATTAAGAACCAAAATAACTCTTGGGAAAATTGTGATTTTTGCTCATTTGGAACCTTATTTTTTTTTAACCCTGGGAAATATAGACTATCCCCTTTTGCTGTCAGAACAAAGGGTAACTGGTTCTTTGGAGGAGAAAAGAATTATGTTCAGCTCTATATCAAAATGTCTCCTAATCTTGAGATTCTATCTAGGACAGTCTACATTTTCAAGTTTTACTTCAAGTTCATGTCCTTTGGTTGCCTTAAACTCAGCATTTGCCCTGCTTGCTGACGCAGGGGAAAACATGTGCTTTGCTCTCAGAAGTAAAAAGGGAAAACAGAAGTAGAAAAAGAAAGTTCCCATCTCAAGGGTTAGGTTTATTCTGGATTAGTTACTGAATTCAGAAATGTTTTACTTCAATTGACAAAGGCTATTTGGATTTTGTGTGTGTGGGTATGGTTCTGTCTCTCTCTTCTCCTCCTCCTAACTCAGTCAGTTGACTATACCTCCATTTTATCTGATTTTGCTGTGGTGGCTTTCTGCCTCAGCAGAGTTTGGTCTCATACCATTGGAATCAACGTGACTGGTAGAAAGCAGGCATTTCTGTTGAACTAAGGTGTAATTGATCAACATGGTGATGCAGGGCTTTTCAGGTGGTGCTAGTGGTAAAGAGCCTGCCTGCCAATGCAGGAGACACAAGAGACTCAGGTTTGATTCCTGGGTCAGGAAGATCCTCTAGAGTAGGAAATGGCAACCCACTCCAGTATTCTTGCCTGGAAAATCCCATGGACAGAGAAGCCTGACATGAGGTTGCAAAGAGTTGGGCACATCAGAGCGACTGACCCAACAACAAGATGTAACTCCATCTTGGCATTAGCACTGCCATTCCCCAAAGGGCTGCGAAGGAACTGGACAGGTTGTAGGTGATAAGATGCTCAACAGAGGCAGAGGGGTGGAGGAGCAGTCCACCCTAGAGAGCCCTGCAAGTATGGAAACAACAAAAACAAATGGCAGGGGCAGTGGGGGGTTTTCCAAATTCTAGCTCCTTCTGCTTGTACTTAAGTCTTGAGCAAGGTATTGACTACTGAGACCTTCCAGGTGGGAAGGTGCCATCAGGCAAGGAGAGGTCTCCAAAGTAGCCGTCATTTTCTTACTTCATCCTTCGTATGGCCTGAAAATTGTGATTTTGCTCATTTGGAACCTTATTTTTTTTTAACCCTGGGAAATATAGACTATCCCCTTTTGCTGTCAGAACAAAGGGTAACTGGTTCTTTGGAGGAGAAAAGAATTATGTTCAGCTCTATATCAAAATGTCTCCTAATCTTGAGATTCTATCTAGGACAGTCTACATTTTCAAGTTTTACTTCAAGTTCATGTCCTTTGGTTGCCTTAAACTCAGCATTTGCCCTGCTTGCTGACGCAGGGGAAAACATGTGCTTTGCTCTCAGAAGTAAAAAGGGAAAACAGAAGTAGAAAAAGAAAGTTCCCATCTCAAGGGTTAGGTTTATTCTGGATTAGTTACTGAATTCAGAAATGTTTTACTTCAATTGACAAAGGCTATTTGGATTTTGTGTGTGTGGGTATGGTTCTGTCTCTCTCTCTCCTCCTCCTAACTCAGTCAGTTGACTATACCTCCATTTTATCTGATTTTGCTGTGGTGGCTTTCTGCCTCAGCAGAGTTTGGTCTCATACCATTGGAATCAACGTGACTGGTAGAAAGCAGGCATTTCTGTTGAACTAAGGTGTAATTGATCAACATGGTGATGCAGGGCTTTTCAGGTGGTGCTAGTGGAAAAGAGCCTGCCTGCCAATGCAGGAGACACAAGAGACTCAGGTTTGATTCCTGGGTCAGGAAGATCCTCTAGAGTAGGAAATGGCAACCCACTCCAGTATTCTTGCCTGGAAAATCCCATGGACAGAGAAGCCTGACATGAGGTTGCAAAGAGTTGGGCACATCAGAGCGACTGACCCAACAACAAGATGTAACTCCATCTTGGCATTAGCACTGCCATTCCCCAAAGGGCTGCGAAGGAACTGGACAGGTTGTAGGTGATAAGATGCTCAACAGAGGCAGAGGGGTGGAGGAGCAGTCCACCCTAGAGAGCCCTGCAAGTATGGAAACAACAAAAACAAATGGCAGGGGCAGTGGGGGGTTTTCCAAATTCTAGCTCCTTCTGCTTGTACTTAAGTCTTGAGCAAGGTATTGACTACTGAGACCTTCCAGGTGGGAAGGTGCCATCAGGCAAGGAGAGGTCTCCAAAGTAGCCGTCATTTTCTTACTTCATCCTTCGTATGTGTTTCTGCCTGCCTCCTCACCCCCTAAAGCCCATGGCTGGTGGGCTCTCAGTCAATACGAGGGTGAATTATAGACCAGTGAACTTCCCATTTTGCTGTGTAATGATCATGCCAAACCCTGCATCCAAATACATGAGGCTTGCTTCAAAGCAATCACCCTGGGAAAACTTCCATCCTGTGTTTAAACAAGGCTGTGGATGCTCATGGGCTTCTCAGGTGGCACAGTGGTAAAAAATCTACCTGCCAAGTAGCAGACGTGGGTTTGATACCTGGGACAGGAAGATCCCCTGAAGAATAAAGACGGCAAACCAGTCCAGTATTCTTGCCTGAGGAATCCCATGGACAGAGGAACCTGGTGGAGTACAGTCCATGGGGTCACAAAGAGTTGGACATGATTGAGCGACTAATCAACAACAGCAATGACTGTTCACAGTTTTATGAGACAGTGCCCTACAATGATGAGGTAGTGCCTTTGAAGCTGGCACTATTCTCATTGCTGTTTCACATAAGGAATCATCCAACCCTGAGATTACAGCTTGTGTTACCATCAGGCAGTTATACACAAGCTGCTCTAATCCCTTTCTGGTGATAGAACAAGAATGTGTGTGTGTGTGTGTGCTAAGTCACTTCAGTCATGTTTGACTCTTTGAAACCCTGTGAACTGTAGCCCACCAGGCTCTTCTGTCCATGGATTCTCCAGGCAAGAATTCTAGAGTGGGTTGCCATAACCTCCTGCAGGGGATCTTCCTGACCCAGTGATTGAACCTGCATCTCTTACAGTTCCTGCCCTGGCAGGCAAGTTCTTTCCCACAGCACCACCAGGGAAGCCAGAACAAGAATGAACTATAAGTAAATCCAGCCCATTCCTTCCGACCTCTTTGCTGGGAGACAATTCTCCATGGATTTCTTCCAAAACAAAGGGGGGTGGGTTCCAAATTCTAGCTCCTTCTGCTTGTACTTAAGTCTTGAGCAAGGTATTGACTACTGAGACCTTCCAGGTGGGAAGGTGCCATCAGGCAAGGAGAGGTCTCCAAAGTAGCCGTCATTTTCTTACTTCATCCTTCGTATGTGTTTCTGCCTGCCTCCTCACCCCCTAAAGCCCATGGCTGGTGGGCTCTCAGTCAATACGAGGGTGAATTATAGACCAGTGAACTTCCCATTTTGCTGTGTAATGATCATGCCAAACCCTGCATCCAAATACATGAGGCTTGCTTCAAAGCAATCACCCTGGGAAAACTTCCATCCTGTGTTTAAACAAGGCTGTGGATGCTCATGGGCTTCTCAGGTGGCACAGTGGTAAAAAATCTACCTGCCAAGTAGCAGACGTGGGTTTGATACCTGGGACAGGAAGATCCCCTGAAGAATAAAGACGGCAAACCAGTCCAGTATTCTTGCCTGAGGAATCCCATGGACAGAGGAACCTGGTGGAGTACAGTCCATGGGGTCACAAAGAGTTGGACATGATTGAGCGACTAATCAACAACAGCAATGACTGTTCACAGTTTTATGAGACAGTGCCCTACAATGATGAGGTAGTGCCTTTGAAGCTGGCACTATTCTCATTGCTGTTTCACATAAGGAATCATCCAACCCTGAGATTACAGCTTGTGTTACCATCAGGCAGTTATACACAAGCTGCTCTAATCCCTTTCTGGTGATAGAACAAGAATGTGTGTGTGTGTGTGTGTGCTAAGTCACTTCAGTCATGTTTGACTCTTTGAAACCCTGTGAACTGTAGCCCACCAGGCTCTTCTGTCCATGGATTCTCCAGGCAAGAATTCTAGAGTGGGTTGCCATAACCTCCTGCAGGGGATCTTCCTGACCCAGTGATTGAACCTGCATCTCTTACAGTTCCTGCCCTGGCAGGCAAGTTCTTTCCCACAGCACCACCAGGGAAGCCAGAACAAGAATGAACTATAAGTAAATCCAGCCCATTCCTTCCGACCTCTTTGCTGGGAGACAATTCTCCATGGATTTCTTCCATTTCTGCACACCTTGTGAGAAGATTTTTCTGGATTGTTTTTTCAAGAATGCTTGTATAAAGAACAGCCTTAGAAGTATATTTTTTCCCTACAGAGCAAAGGATATGTAGACTTACCATCCCATATAATAAAAATAATATGTCCTTTTCACACATAAGACAGGAACATTTGCTGACCCGCATTAAATTTTCAATTCCCTGAACTCAAAGTTTCTTTCATAAAACAACCCACTGTGTATTCATGTCATTCTATGGGAATCTGGGGTGCAGAAAAGTAACACAATGTTGATACTCTGGCTATTGCCATCATGGTGAGTAATAGAGTGCCCTTTTCCTCTGACCCAGGAATTCTTATATCTTCTGCCAATATCCATGGGATTGTGACAAGCTGGTTTATAGGTGAGAAACCCTTGACAATTTCGAACAATCTCTACTCCCCAGGGATGGCAAATAATATCATGTAGGTGCTGAACAGTGTAGGAAAAGGAAGGCATCCCAGAGAAGATGTAATAACAGATCAGTCCTTGTGTGGATTTAGAGGCTGGGTCGGTTTCCAGCAGCTACCATAGCAAGTACCACCAATTGGTGGCTTTAAACAACAGAAATTAAAGTCCTGGGGGCCAGAAGCATGAAATCAAGGTGTCAATGGGGCTTTGTTCCTTCCAGCTGCTGGTGTCTGTTGTATTTCCTAGTCCGTGGCTACATCACTCTCACCTGGGACTCCTCTACTCTGTGTATCTCTCCTCCATGTGTCCCTTACGAGAACGCTTACCATTGCATTTAGGATCCATCCAGCTAATCCAGGATGATCTCATCTTAAGATCCTTAGCTTAATGACATCTGAAAAATACCCCTTTTCCAAATAAGGTAACCTTCATAGGTTCTGGAGATTGAAAAGTGGACATAACTTTTGGCAAGCCCCATTCAGCTCACCACAGGAGCCCAAATTCATATCACTTGGGTGGTCAAAAAGATCTTAAGTCATTAGTGTAACTGAAAGTCCTGAACTGGTATAGTTTCTAAGTACTTAGCAGAAGCAAACACAGATCTTTTTGGATAAAATGCATCCCTAGCTTAGGGGAAAAGTCTTACAAATAATATTCCAAGGAAAATGAGCAGGTCATGGTAAATAAATAGATAACCAAGTGCACAAGAAAACAAGGTCAAAAACTGCCTGCCACACTCATACTTTATTCTTTGAAAATTGCCCTTCCCACACACCCTGCTGCCTAAGAACCTATGTCTTGAACCTGTTAACAATGACCCCAGACCTTCACCTCTGCTGACAACCAAAGGGAATAGCAGTATCGAGGACAGTCAGTCTTCTGGTTGGTTCATGACCTATGTTAGTGTTACTCGCTCAGTCTTGTCCCATTCTTTGAGACCTCAAGGACTAGAGCCCACCAGGCCCCTCTGTCCATGGTATTTTCCAGGCAAGAATACTGGAATGGGTAGCCATTCTCTTCTCTAAGGGATCTTCCCAACCTAGGAATTGAGCCTGGGTCTTCTGCTCTGCTGGCAGATTCTTTACTGTCTGAGCCACCAGGGAAACCCCAAGTGACCTGGTACAAATAGACAACCTGGCTAATCAGTTTTCACTTTCTTCCTCCCTTCCTCCTTCTCAAAAACTTGAACTAATAAATTAGGGTAGAATTGGTCAGTTAATGGTGAAAGCTAAAACCGAAAGGTTATGATGGAAATGACATTGAGAAAATGATGATGGGTCAGCTATAACCATGACCCATTGTTATGGGAGAAGACACTGGGTCATCAGAGGGAACAGAAGGAACAATTGAGGGCAGATCTGATGGAAACAGACATATCAGGTTAGTTGCTCACTGAAATAGTGGAACACACAGTGAAAGTTCAACACAGACTCACCTGGGACTCCTCTACTCTGTGTATCTCTCCTCCATGTGTCCCTTACGAGAACGCTTACCATTGCATTTAGGATCCATCCAGCTAATCCAGGATGATCTCATCTTAAGATCCTTAGCTTAATGACATCTGAAAAATACCCCTTTTCCAAATAAGGTAACCTTCATAGGTTCTGGAGATTGAAAAGTGGACATAACTTTTGGCAAGCCCCATTCAGCTCACCACAGGAGCCCAAATTCATATCACTTGGGTGGTCAAAAAGATCTTAAGTCATTAGTGTAACTGAAAGTCCTGAACTGGTATAGTTTCTAAGTACTTAGCAGAAGCAAACACAGATCTTTTTGGATAAAATGCATCCCTAGCTTAGGGGAAAAGTCTTACAAATAATATTCCAAGGAAAATGAGCAGGTCATGGTAAATAAATAGATAACCAAGTGCACAAGAAAACAAGGTCAAAAACTGCCTGCCACACTCATACTTTATTCTTTGAAAATTGCCCTTCCCACACACCCTGCTGCCTAAGAACCTATGTCTTGAACCTGTTAACAATGACCCCAGACCTTCACCTCTGCTGACAACCAAAGGGAATAGCAGTATCGAGGACAGTCAGTCTTCTGGTTGGTTCATGACCTATGTTAGTGTTACTCGCTCAGTCTTGTCCCATTCTTTGAGACCTCAAGGACTAGAGCCCACCAGGCCCCTCTGTCCATGGTATTTTCCAGGCAAGAATACTGGAATGGGTAGCCATTCTCTTCTCTAAGGGATCTTCCCAACCTAGGAATTGAGCCTGGGTCTTCTGCTCTGCTGGCAGATTCTTTACTGTCTGAGCCACCAGGGAAACCCCAAGTGACCTGGTACAAATAGACAACCTGGCTAATCAGTTTTCACTTTCTTCCTCCCTTCCTCCTTCTCAAAAACTTGAACTAATAAATTAGGGTAGAATTGGTCAGTTAATGGTGAAAGCTAAAACCGAAAGGTTATGATGGAAATGACATTGAGAAAATGATGATGGGTCAGCTATAACCATGACCCATTGTTATGGGAGAAGACACTGGGTCATCAGAGGGAACAGAAGGAACAATTGAGGGCAGATCTGATGGAAACAGACATATCAGGTTAGTTGCTCACTGAAATAGTGGAACACACAGTGAAAGTTCATTAACTCATTGAACAGGAATTCAAGAGACACTTCTTTATATTTTTTTCACTCTAGGCTGATTTGAGGGAACATAGCTCTAAATAGATGAACAACTTTCCTTTAGCCTAGCAGAATTTTAGAGCTAAAAACAGAACAAAACTGAAACAAAACTAAACAGTGACTGGCATGAAAAGGAAGAAGCACACTACTGACATGTTTTGCAAGAATCTAGAATCACCATGCATCTCCCTTCTCTGTGAGATCCAGTGTTCAGACAGCCCTGTTCTTGGACTTCGGCGAGACTGAATAGAAATCCTTATCTGAGCTCACCCAAGCAGGTCTTGATTTGTGTGATCAAGAATCAAAGCATGGGGCTTCCCTGGTGGTCCAGTAGGTAAGGACACCGCCTTGCAGTGCAAGGGGCGCCGGTTCGATCCCTGGCCTGGGAGGATCCCACGTGCCATGGAGCGGCTGGACCAATGTGTCCAATTGCCGAGCCGGAGCTCTGGAGCGCATGTGCCCAGAGCTGGTGCTCTGTGACGACATAGGCCACTGCGATGGGAGGCCTACAGGGGCCAAAGAACAAAGATGGATGAAAAAATAGACAAATGAAAGACCAATGGAAGTGGCCCACCCGCCCCCTCCCTCCCTACCCCACCCCCCAAAATAAATAAATAAATAAATAAATAATAATAAAAAGAATCAAAGCGTGCCACATAGTCCTCTCTTCTATTCCTTAACTCAGGAAGTAGCCAATAATTAATGAGTTGGGGATTGTTTTGCAGCAGTATAAATTAACTATAGTCAAACCCCCCTTCTTTGGAAGCTTAGAAATAGGTGATTTTACTGAGATGGAAAGGGAAGAACTTTGAGTTGCATCTGCTTGCTTCGCCAACCTCAGTCCTAGTGCAGCATCTCATCTATTTGGTACTACGGTTGCTACAAGTCCAAAGTCATCTTGTGGACTTTGATCTTCCTAGAAGATGAAGATTAGAAACACGAAGATTGCCAATGGAATGTGTGCTTAAAGAGGGGACACATGAATTGAGATCAAAGAAGAGCTCCCAAGTGGGACACACCCAGTGACCACAGACAAACAGTAGACAAGTCCAAGCTGTAGGATCTTGGAATGCAATGATGCTGCTGTCCCCTTTGGGTGCTAAGACAGAGGCTGTGGTGGGGCTGAGGATGTTATTTTTACCCACATTTCTGCCCTTCTCTTTTTCTGGAAACAAAAATTAGGGGGAAGGAACTGACTCTTGCCCGATACATGACCTAATCCCTTTCAACTCCACCCCTACCCTGCTCCTTCCCATCCTCTTTGTGTGATTATAAGGTCATTTTTTTAATGTTTTATTTGTTTATTTTTGGCTGTGTTAGGTCTTTGTTGCTGTGAGGGCTTTTCTCTAGTTGCGATGAGGAGGGGCTACTCTTTATTGTAGAGTGTGGGCTTCTCATTGCAGTGGCTTCTCTTGTTGTACAGCACAGGCTCTAGGGCACTTAGGCTTCAGCAGCTGCAACATGTGGGTTCAATGGTTGCAGTTCCCTGGGCTTTACAGCACAAGCTCAATAGTTGTGGCACGCGGGCTTAGTTGTTCCATGGAATGTGGGATCTACCCAGACCAGGGATTGAAACTGTGTCTCCTGCTTTGGTAGGTGGATTCTTTATGGCTGAGCCACCAGGGAAGCTCCTATAATGTCATTTAAATTTGATTTACATTGCCTGCTATCAAAGAGTCATGAAGGTTCTACTTGGTTCCATCTCTGGCTTCAGGAACACAACATGCAGGAAGCCAAGAAGCCCTCTAAGTGAAGGGCCCCGGGATTCCTGGAGATTGACTTCCTCATGGAGAGGTTTGTCTGCTGCCCTAGCTGTGAGTGTGGAGCCCGCAGGCACTCTGGACCGCCTGTTGACATAAGAGATTAAGTTGGGATACTCAAGAGCTATTTTGATTGAAAGAACAAACTAAAAATTAATAATAATAATTATGACTCGTTTCCTTCACTGAGTTATATCTGTTTTTGAAGGAGACTTGAGAACAAGAATCTCCCCTTTGTGTGCTAATGGAAATGAGATCTGAGGAGAGAGCACAAACCATGGGTCACAGCTTCTGGCATTTCCCCGTTTGCTGCCTTTATTGCTCTCAGAAGAACAGAATGCTCACATTTTTCTTTGTTTATGTCACAATTACTTTATCAGTGATGTCCTTTCAAAAAAAGAAATCCACTTGATTTTCTTTATCTATTTTAAAAAGACCAGTAAATTTCTTTTCCCTCAAATATAGGTGTCTTTAAATTTTCTTTTTAATTTTTATTTATTTTGACCATGCTATGTGGCATGTGGAAATCTTACTTAGTTTCCTGACCAAGGATTGAATCCATGCTCCCTGTAGTGGAAGCCTGGAATCTTAACTACTAGACTTCTAGAGTGTTTACTTAACTTCTAGAGTGTCAAAGAAGCCCCCACACCAGTAAATTTCTAAGTCAGCTTGCATCTCAGCTGACCACGGAGCTTCTACTCTTGCTAGCCTGGCCCTGGCTTGGGCTGGCTTCCAGGCATCACTCTTCCTCTGGCCACCCTGGGCAGGGCGAAGGGCCAGGCCCACAGGAAGCCACACAAGCATTCCGACACCATCTTGTAAAATCTCCTGGTGACCCACATGGAATGAAAAGTCCAACCTTCATTCCAACCTGTGTGAGAGAGTCAGGGGGTCAGAAATGGTGACCTGCTGTGCCCTGGGCAGCCCATCCGGTGACTGGTAAGGCGCGGGCTTAGTTGTTCCATGGAATGTGGGATCTACCCAGACCAGGGATTGAAACTGTGTCTCCTGCTTTGGTAGGTGGATTCTTTATGGCTGAGCCACCAGGGAAGCTCCTATAATGTCATTTAAATTTGATTTACATTGCCT
The DNA here is from genome assembly GCA_022376925.1 of Tragulus kanchil. Taxonomy (NCBI): domain Eukaryota; kingdom Metazoa; phylum Chordata; class Mammalia; order Artiodactyla; family Tragulidae; genus Tragulus; species Tragulus kanchil. The sequence continues at coordinate 125,986,585 of JAIOJX010000005.1, read as the reverse complement.
GCTATCAAAGAGTCATGAAGGTTCTACTTGGTTCCGTCTCTGGCTTCAGGAACACAACATGCAGGAAGCCAAGAAGCCCTCTAAGTGAAGGGCCCCGGGATTCCTGGAGATTGACTTCCTCATGGAGAGGTTTGTCTGCTGCCCTAGCTGTGAGTGTGGAGCCCGCAGGCACTCTGGACCGCCTGTTGACATAAGAGATTAAGTTGGGATACTCAAGAGCTATTTTGATTGAAAGAACAAACTAAAAATTAATAATAATAATTATGACTCGTTTCCTTCACTGAGTTATATCTGTTTTTGAAGGAGACTTGAGAACAAGAATCTCCCCTTTGTGTGCTAATGGAAATGAGATCTGAGGAGAGAGCACAAACCATGGGTCACAGCTTCTGGCATTTCCCCGTTTGCTGCCTTTATTGCTCTCAGAAGAACAGAATGCTCACATTTTTCTTTGTTTATGTCACAATTACTTTATCAGTGATGTCCTTTCAAAAAAAGAAATCCACTTGATTTTCTTTATCTATTTTTAAAAAGACCAGTAAATTTCTTTTCCCCTCAAATATAGGTGTCTTTAAATTTTCTTTTTAATTTTTATTTATTTTGACCATGCTATGTGGCATGTGGAAATCTTACTTAGTTTCCTGACCAAGGATTGAATCCATGCTCCCTGTAGTGGAAGCCTGGAATCTTAACTACTAGACTTCTAGAGTGTTTACTTAACTTCTAGAGTGTCAAAGAAGCCCCCACACCAGTAAATTTCTAAGTCAGCTTGCATCTCAGCTGACCACGGAGCTTCTACTCTTGCTAGCCTGGCCCTGGCTTGGGCTGGCTTCCAGGCATCACTCTTCCTCTGGCCACCCTGGGCAGGGTACGAAGGGCCAGGCCCACAGGAAGCCACACAAGCATTCCGACACCATCTTGTAAAATCTCCTGGTGACCCACATGGAATGAAAAGTCCAACCTTCATTCCAACCTGCGTGAGAGAGTCAGGGGGTCAGAAATGGTGACCTGCTGTGCCCTGGGCAGCCCATCCGGTGACTGGTGAAGGCCCCCACTGGAAGAAGCGCAGTAATGGCCAGAGGAAGTGCTGGTCTAGCCTCCTGGGTCATCACGGCTTGTGTCCCTCGCCTGCTGCCTGAAGTCCAAGAGGAAACCTTTTCCAAATCTGGCCATCAGGCCACAAAATCATTCCAACACTCCCTGAAAGAACATAGAGCATCCATTGTCATGTACAATTAGTCTGGGCAAAGCCCCAGAGAATGTATCATTGGATGCCATCCTGTTCTCCCTGCACAAGAGCATGTGATGGAAATGGTTCCAGCTTCTGCACTGGTCATCAGCATTCCCCCTGTATTCGCTATCCATTTTTCACTCTTTATTTTTTTAGTCATTTAGTTTATATACTTATTTTTAGTGGTGCCAGGTCTTTGTTATTGTGAGGACTATTCTCTAGTTGCAGTACACAGGATGCTCACTGTGGTGGCTTCTCTGGTTACAGAGCTCAGCTCTATGGGCACGGGCTTCAGTAGCTGCAGCACATAGGCTCAGTAGTTGTGGCCCCAAGGCTCTAGAGCACAGGTTCAATAGTTGTGGCACACAGGCTTATGAGGTCTTCTTGGACCAGGGACTGAATCCACATCTCCTGCATTGGCAGGCAGATTCTTTACCACTGAGCCATCAGGGAAGCTCCATCTCCTTCTTTTTTATTTCCCTCCTGCCCCAGATTCCTTGGTCACCGAATTTCCTCCCAGAGGCTGCCCAGAAGAGGGAAGGCTCCTGGTGGCCATGGAGAACAGGGAGAAGCCGAAGAACACATCCAGAGGCCTCCTATCTGCCAAGGCTCTATTGAAAGCACATCTCTGCTCTGGGTGAGCCAACTAACTTGGCTCCCCTTCCAGGCTTGGCTCTCTTCATCAAATGCCTACTTTGCCCAAGATCACCCTTCAGCCTGATAACACAGAATAAGGCCACTGTCTGATTGTCCCCGAGGCATTTCATTTAAAGCCAAGTCCACTGACATTAGGCATGACACCTCCCCTAAGGAAGGTCGCAGCTTTTTCTTCATGCCTCAGCTCAGAGTGAATGGTTCTGACCTGTGAGAGCCCGCTAAAGCGAGGACGTTTCTGTCAACTTCTAATCAATTACTTTTTATTTTCCAGGCTGGATCCTCCCTGAGGAGCAAAATTGAAAGCTGAACTGTGCTCACAGACTTTCCTGGCAGTGAAAACACCAGAGTGCTAAGTGCAAAATGTATGATCTCCCCACTGACTTCAACGAGTGGGCCTCCCAGCCACAGCAAGGATTCATTTAAACGCCGTCATCTCTCAGCATTGTGGGATGAGTTTTCCAGGACACAACGGCATGAGATGTTCCAGGACCTCAATCATTTTTATGGCTGGTGAGGAGGTAAACGAGAATAAATAACCAGCTTCTGCACTGGTCATCAGCATTCCCCCTGTATTCGCTATCCATTTTTCACTCTTTATTTTTTTAGTCATTTAGTTTATATACTTATTTTTAGTGGTGCCAGGTCTTTGTTATTGTGAGGACTATTCTCTAGTTGCAGTACACAGGATGCTCACTGTGGTGGCTTCTCTGGTTACAGAGCTCAGCTCTATGGGCACGGGCTTCAGTAGCTGCAGCACATAGGCTCAGTAGTTGTGGCCCCAAGGCTCTAGAGCACAGGTTCAATAGTTGTGGCACACAGGCTTATGAGGTCTTCTTGGACCAGGGACTGAATCCACATCTCCTGCATTGGCAGGCAGATTCTTTACCACTGAGCCATCAGGGAAGCTCCATCTCCTTCTTTTTTATTTCCCTCCTGCCCCAGATTCCTTGGTCACCGAATTTCCTCCCAGAGGCTGCCCAGAAGAGGGAAGGCTCCTGGTGGCCATGGAGAACAGGGAGAAGCAAGAACACATCCAGAGGCCTCCTATCTGCCAAGGCTCTATTGAAAGCACATCTCTGCTCTGGGTGAGCCAACTAACTTGGCTCCCCTTCCAGGCTTGGCTCTCTTCATCAAATGCCTACTTTGCCCAAGATCACCCTTCAGCCTGATAACACAGAATAAGGCCACTGTCTGATTGTCCCCGAGGCATTTCATTTAAAGCCAAGTCCACTGACATTAGGCATGACACCTCCCCTAAGGAAGGTCGCAGCTTTTTCTTCATGCCTCAGCTCAGAGTGAATGGTTCTGACCTGTGAGAGCCCGCTAAAGCGAGGACGTTTCTGTCAACTTCTAATCAATTACTTTTTATTTTCCAGGCTGGATCCTCCCTGAGGAGCAAAATTGAAAGCTGAACTGTGCTCACAGACTTTCCTGGCAGTGAAAACACCAGAGTGCTAAGTGCAAAATGTATGATCTCCCCACTGACTTCAACGAGTGGGCCTCCCAGCCACAGCAAGGATTCATTTAAACGCCGTCATCTCTCAGCATTGTGGGATGAGTTTTCCAGGACACAACGGCATGAGATGTTCCAGGACCTCAATCATTTTTATGGCTGGTGAGGAGGTAAACGAGAATAAATAATTGGAAACACCTCACTGTGGAACAAACGAAAGGGTAAAATGCTCATGGTCTAGTGCTGGATCAAAGTGACTGACTCTTAGATATGCAAGACATTTGGCCTCCCTTAAAATACGAAATGAGAATGGAGCATCCAGCGACAAATCTGAAAGTGAGTCTTTCACAGGCTTTAGGAAGCACTCAGGGCTTCTTGTTACCACCCAGCATTCAAGAGAGACAGTCATCTAAGAACTGAGTTACAAACTGGGGCAGAGATGAGAAATAAATCAAACTATGCACACAAGTTGTGCTATGATGAGGCGATTTCTGGGTATTTTTTCCCCTTTTCTATGTTTTCCTAACTTCCTGTATACCATGTATATTAAAAAAAAAAAAAAAAAAAAAAAGGCACCTCCCTGCTTTTCGATTTTACAGTGTCAGTCACCCAAATACCTAGTTAAAATTTGGGCATTCACTCTTGAAGCCTTTCTTTTCCTCTCCTCAAACATCCCAGTCTGCACATCCTCTCTTCCCCATCTCACCTTCTGGTCCTTAGCACAGGCACTTAGGGCCGCTTGTCCTCCTCTGGGCACTGACGTCCTCCCCTACATGGCATCCCCATTGCTGGACTCACTCATCATCAACTCCACCCTCCATTTAGAGTGACTTTCTAAATTAGAAACCCTGTCATGTCACATTCCTGCTCAACCTCTTCAATATCTCTTGGTTACCTCCAGGAGACAATTTAAATTCCTTTCCATAACACGTGAGGCTCTTCAGACTCAAACCTGCCAAGCTCTTCCTCATGGCTTCCCCAGCAGCTATCCCTACAGTCCCCACTGTTTCAGGCCCTGGGGTCACTCATTCCAGCCGCAGGCCTTTATTCCAGCCGTTCCCTTTGCCCGAAATACTCTTACCTCCCACCCACACAGCCTCCCAGTCTACATGAAACCCCTTTCCCATCCAAGGAAATGCTGCTGGCCACGCATTTGGTCTGGACACTGACCCTGTCCATGTCACAGCCCTGCATGTGGGATGAGTTTTCCAGGACACAACGGCATGAGATGTTCCAGGACCTCAATCATTTTTATGGCTGGTGAGGAGGTAAACGAGAATAAATAATTGGAAACACCTCACTGTGGAACAAACGAAAGGGTAAAATGCTCATGGTCTAGTGCTGGATCAAAGTGACTGACTCTTAGATATGCAAGACATTTGGCCTCCCTTAAAATACGAAATGAGAATGGAGCATCCAGCGACAAATCTGAAAGTGAGTCTTTCACAGGCTTTAGGAAGCACTCAGGGCTTCTTGTTACCACCCAGCATTCAAGAGAGACAGTCATCTAAGAACTGAGTTACAAACTGGGGCAGAGATGAGAAATAAATCAAACTATGCACACAAGTTGTGCTATGATGAGGCGATTTCTGGGTATTTTTTCCCCTTTTCTATGTTTTCCTAACTTCCTGTATACCATGTATATTAAAAAAAAAAAAAAAAAAAAAAAGGCACCTCCCTGCTTTTCGATTTTACAGTGTCAGTCACCCAAATACCTAGTTAAAATTTGGGCATTCACTCTTGAAGCCTTTCTTTTCCTCTCCTCAAACATCCCAGTCTGCACATCCTCTCTTCCCCATCTCACCTTCTGGTCCTTAGCACAGGCACTTAGGGCCGCTTGTCCTCCTCTGGGCACTGACGTCCTCCCCTACATGGCTTCCCCATTGCTGGACTCACTCATCATCAACTCCACCCTCCATTTAGAGTGACTTTCTAAATTAGAAACCCTGTCATGTCACATTCCTGCTCAACCTCTTCAATATCTCTTGGTTACCTCCAGGAGACAATTTAAATTCCTTTCCATAACACGTGAGGCTCTTCAGACTCAAACCTGCCAAGCTCTTCCTCATGGCTTCCCCAGCAGCTATCCCTACAGTCCCCACTGTTTCAGGCCCTGGGGTCACTCATTCCAGCCGCAGGCCTTTATTCCAGCCGTTCCCTTTGCCCGAAATACTCTTACCTCCCACCCACACAGCCTCCCAGTCTACATGAAACCCCTTTCCCATCCAAGGAAATGCTGCTGGCCACGCATTTGGTCTGGACACTGACCCTGTCCATGTCACAGCCCTGCATGTGGGGCTTTGGCGCTGTGCCCCCTGCATTCGTCTTTCTCACTAGACTATGGGTCCCTGGAGGGCAGGGACCTGGTTTGATTTATTTCTGGATCCTCAGCACATGGCTTCTGCAGCACCCAGAGCAGGGGAGATGTCCAGTAAATACTGCTGACTTCAGAAAAGGAAGACTAAATCAAGGAATTAACATGGGACTGTCTGCCATACTTGTCATATTATTTAGAACTCTATCGTCTACTTCAGAACAGTGAAAAATACAATTTAAAAGAAAGATTATCTAAAATCTCAAGGAAAGCCAAATTGCCTCTGATTGCTTCCCAGATTCTAGGCTTTTTCTCTTTCCTCCTGCTCACCCACTTCAGGCCCCCTCCTGACTTCCAACAAGTGTTTTTGTAAGTAAAACACAAAGGGGTACCTAGAGGGATTTTGCTGTTTGAGTTTTAGTGTAGCTGTGCTCAGGACTTCTGTGGCAAAAATTTGTGGGTACCAACACTGCATTATAGGAGGGTTCCTGTTTTGAAGAGGAGTCTTCTTACAGATATTCCACTGCAATTACAGAAGCCCTGACCCAATCTCCTCTTCAGGCAATTACAGATCATTAACTACTTGACAAGAGATAAGGGAAAATCTAAGTCAAAGCAGGAGATGGCACTGCCTAAAGAAGAGGAGCTAGAAATGGAGACAAAACATCCCTGAAATTACACCATGAGTCAGGAAATAGAGTTTGTGTACATACCGCCAAAGAGTCCTGAGTCTGGGTTCCGGCCCATCCAGCCATTTTCTGTGGACTTGGGGCTTGTGTATGTGTTAGTTGCTCAGTCGTGTCCAGCTCTTTGCCATCCTTTGGATGGTAGCCCTCCAGGCTCCTCTGTCCATGGGATTCTCCAGGCAAGAATACTGGACTGGGTAGCCATTCTCCAGGAATAGAACCCAGGTATCCTCAACTGCAAGCAGATTCTTTACCATCTGAGCCACCAGTGGAACTGGGGCAAGTCACACAAACTTTGAGAACTTTAGTTCCCTTGGAGTAAAATGAGGAGGGATCAGAGTAGGTGTCCTACTAGAGTCTGTGCAATAGTTTTCAGAGAAAAACACCTTGGCACGGTATAAAGGTCAGAACCAAGCCACAAAAGGAGCTGACTGGGATCAGCCTGGCACTGTTACTTTCGACTCTATGTCCTTGACTGTCCTTGATCAGATTCCTTAAGCTCTTTGAGCTTCAGTTCCCCTCTCTGAAAAATGGGGCTAATAAAATGGAAGTTTCAGAACTGTGATGAAGAACAGAGAGTAGCCCATGTGAAGGAAAGGGTAGCTCTGGTCAGTATTGGGGTTGGAGGCCACAGGGCATAGTAATCAGGAAAGCAGATCCCCCCAACTCAAATTCCAGTTCTGCTGGGCCATTTTGGGCCTTAAGCAAGCTCTTCACTTTCTCTGAGCTTTCTCAGTTTCTTGTTTTTTCCTGTGACAAATGGAAATCATAATTGTATGTTCCTCAAAGAGTGGTTGGGAAGATCTTTAGAAAAAAAAATCAGTGTACATAAACAAATGTAGGGGAAGCACTTGGGATCTGGCAAACAACACCGTCACCCATCTCAGGGACTGAGGCACGCCTGTCCCCACCAGCCCTCCTTCTCAGTTCACTCCCCCTGAGGTCAGAAGGATCCTTCCTTCCCATCCTTCCAGGGGGCAGAGGGGAGAGGAAAACAAGGTCACAGGTGACAGAGGAAGGGCCCAAGGTAACCCTGGAGGCACAGAGAAAGCTGACCTGAAACTCATCTGCCCTATGAGCCCGCCACTTCACCCCACCTCACGTCCCTTGTTTCCAAAGCTGAAAATAGCCTGAACCGGTGTGTCCACATTTCAGTGCCACTCAGAGAGAACCCCTAGGGTGTTTTCAGGCCAACTCTGAGCTCGTCACTAGCCAGGTTCCTCTCAGGAATTATTCATACATACCCAGGCTCCACAAGGTCTGTGGGTAAGTGCATGCTCAGAGTTTTCTCCTCAGGCCTGGGAGCTCATTACTTTGAGGGGTCAGGCCAATCAGAGCCTTTAACCAGGGCCTGTGGAAGCCTGCCAGCTGCAGAGGGAGGGCTGCTGGGGCAGAGGGCATGGGGAAAGAGATGGCAGATTCTAAAGAGACCAAGGATCACATGACGGAGCAAGGCCTGCACTAGGAGTCAGGTGGTGGATGGTCTAGAGCCAGCTCCGCCCTTCACTCAGGTGTGTGACCTTGAATTAGTTGCCTCCCCTCTCTGGGCCTTCAATTGGCATCTGAACTTCCTCCACCTCTCAGCGGTTTCAGTCTGAGGCCTCACATGGTGTCAAGATGGCTCCCAGTAGCTCCTAACCAATTTCTTCTGATGCTCACATCTGGCAGGAAACGAAAAAAGCTCCTCTTTCCCCTTGCTGGCCAAACCAAAGCTCTTATTATGTTGCTACAGGTGCTAGGCACCCGTTGCAGGGGTGACGGTGAACCAGTCCCCAACTCAAATTCCAGTTCTGCTGGGCCATTTTGGGCCTTAAGCAAGCTCTTCACTTTCTCTGAGCTTTCTCAGTTTCTTGTTTTTTCCTGTGACAAATGGAAATCATAATTGTATGTTCCTCAAAGAGTGGTTGGGAAGATCTTTAGAAAAAAAAATCAGTGTACATAAACAAATGTAGGGGAAGCACTTGGGATCTGGCAAACAACACCGTCACCCATCTCAGGGACTGAGGCACGCCTGTCCCCACCAGCCCTCCTTCTCAGTTCACTCCCCCTGAGGTCAGAAGGATCCTTCCTTCCCATCCTTCCAGGGGGCAGAGGGGAGAGGAAAACAAGGTCACAGGTGACAGAGGAAGGGCCCAAGGTAACCCTGGAGGCACAGAGAAAGCTGACCTGAAACTCATCTGCCCTATGAGCCCGCCACTTCACCCCACCTCACGTCCCTTGTTTCCAAAGCTGAAAATAGCCTGAACCGGTGTGTCCACATTTCAGTGCCACTCAGAGAGAACCCCTAGGGTGTTTTCAGGCCAACTCTGAGCTCGTCACTAGCCAGGTTCCTCTCAGGAATTATTCATACATACCCAGGCTCCACAAGGTCTGTGGGTAAGTGCATGCTCAGAGTTTTCTCCTCAGGCCTGGGAGCTCATTACTTTGAGGGGTCAGGCCAATCAGAGCCTTTAACCAGGGCCTGTGGAAGCCTGCCAGCTGCAGAGGGAGGGCTGCTGGGGCAGAGGGCATGGGGAAAGAGATGGCAGATTCTAAAGAGACCAAGGATCACATGACGGAGCAAGGCCTGCACTAGGAGTCAGGTGGTGGATGGTCTAGAGCCAGCTCCGCCCTTCACTCAGGTGTGTGACCTTGAATTAGTTGCCTCCCCTCTCTGGGCCTTCAATTGGCATCTGAACTTCCTCCACCTCTCAGCGGTTTCAGTCTGAGGCCTCACATGGTGTCAAGATGGCTCCCAGTAGCTCCTAACCAATTTCTTCTGATGCTCACATCTGGCAGGAAACGAAAAAAGCTCCTCTTTCCCCTTGCTGGCCAAACCAAAGCTCTTATTATGTTGCTACAGGTGCTAGGCACCCGTTGCAGGGGTGACGGTGAACCAGTCCCCATTTAGGATCCGTTCAGGATGCCTCCCTGTGCTACAAAGGCTGCAAAATAGCAATCTACATCCTCAGCCCCACTCAGCTAGGGTTCTGCATGCGAACTAGGTGGCATTCATCAGATGTCCCAGAGTGAAATTCAGAAGGCCACAGTGAGACAGGTAGCATCTTCTTGCTGCTGCATCTGGGGTTCCTGGCTAAATCCTAGTCAAGTCTCCAGTTTCGTGGGTGTCCAGGAGCTTCTGAAGCCTGATGGCAACCACTGGGTATTTTCTTAAATGGCGGCCAGACTGGAGGAGGTGCTCCTCTCTCTCCACCTTGATCTTTGGTGGGCAAAAAGCATCTTTCCTGGAGACCCAGCCAGAGCTTTCCCAGCGATTTCATGAGTACCTGCTTCCCTGCATTAAATACCTTTCTATTTTAAAACCGCTGAGTCAGGCTTCCCCTGGTGGTCCAGTGGGTAAGGACACCGCCTTGCAGTGCAAGGGGCGCCGGTTCGAGCCCTGGCCTGGGAAGATCCCACATGCCGCGGAGCGGCTGGACTGATGTGTCCAATTACCGAGCCCGAGCTCTGGAGCGCATGCGCCCAGAGCCGGCGCTCTGCAACGACAGACGCCACCGCGATGGGAGGCCCACAGGAGCCAAGGAACAAAGACAGATGAACATAGAGAAACGAAAGACCAATAGAAGTGGCCCGCCTGCTCCCCTCCCTCCCCAACCCGACCCCCGCCCAAGATAAATAAATAAATACATCTTTAAAAAAAAAAAAAAAACAACGCTGAGTCGTTCCTGTTCCTGTGTCTGACTCCTGACCAAGGCCCTATCACTGGACCCGGCCCTGAACCAGAGAGAAAGGAACACGCTGATTGCCTGGGCTTTGGGCACATGCCCACCCACAGAGTCTGGGTTAGTCATCTCTGCCAAAAGATACAGACTAAGAGGAATAATTTCCTGAAATTGCTATTATTTTAATCCTGCTAAATCACTCTAATAATAATTAAATTATAATTATCCAGGGAAAGGGGGGATGGAGACAGCACAACCCAAAACCACAAATGTCCATGATGCCTCCCAACCCAGATATCAGGGTAAAGAGCCCTGGCAGACGTAAACGGGATAGTGGAAGATGTCAAGATTCTGTCTAGGGCACGGCTGTGATGCAGAAGTCACTGACAGTACCATGCCAAGGTCCCCTCCATCCCTCTTTCCATTTCCTGGATCCAGTCTCTGGCCCTGTGTGCTCTGCTTCTCACCCGCTGCAAAAGACAACATCGTTGCCTGCATTCATCGAGAGCCAGGTCACATGATGACCAGCCGGTGCGGGGGGACGAAAGGCCAGCTCTTCTGCCTCAGGTGCGGACAGACCCTGAGGTACTGACCATGCAGGGCTGTGTCACGGGACCCGGCTGAGGCTGGGACTTGACTTGAGGCAGCATGCCTGCATGTGGCTTCTTCCCCTCCTTGTCCTGCTCTCCCAGTCTCTGGGAAGATTTTTAATAAATCATTTGCACACAGCTTTTCATCTCTGAGCCTGCTTCTGAGAAACTGGCACACATTGAAATGGCCAGAGGTGTTCACACTCAATAAGAACTCCATTGTCTACTCTGGCCCACCTGGAAGGTGACATTGTCAATATTGAGGCGAATTCCCACCTCGGAGCTAGGACTCTGAATGCAAACTGGCTTCTTCTTTTTAAAAAGAGAATCATTATATGGGAACTTTCATAATTCCTTCTTTGTCCTTATACTCAGGTTGCTCATGCTTAGTCACTCAGTCATATCTGACTCTTTGGGACCCCATGAACTGTAGTCTGCCAGGCTCCTCTGTCCATGGGGATTCTCCAGGCAAGAATACTGGAGTGGGTTGCCATGAACTCCTCTAGGGGGTCTTCCCAATCCAGGGATCAAACCCAGGTCTCCCGCATTGCAAATGGACTCTTTACTGTCTGAGCGACCAGGGAAACTCAAGAATACTGGAGTGGATATCCCTTCTCCAGGGAATCTTCCTGACCCAGGAATTGAACTAGGGTCTCCTGCATTGCAGGCAGATTCTTTACCAGCTGAGCTACTTAGGAAGCCCTAATACTCAGGTTAAAGCCATGCAAACCTAAGAGAGCAGCAATTAACATTGGTTTTATTTTCACTGCTCCTTGATTCAAAAAGTACTAATGTTCTCCGGAGGTTTTCACTTAAACCCCAAGTTCCTAAATAAATACTTGAGGAAAGAACACTTTCCTTTCATTAACCAAATAAAAAATAAAACAAAACAAAAAACCACTCCGGTGGAGAGAGGCGGTAGGTAGTAGATGGTAGGATGAATCAGGGGTCTCCTTTTCAGTCTGCTGCTTCCAGATGAACTGAGTCCTCATGGGACCAGGTGTGTTAGCCACTGAGCCATGTCTGTCTCTTTGCAATCCCATGAACTGCAGCCTGCCTGGCTTCTCTGTCCATGGGATTCTCCAGGCAAAAATATTGCAGTGGGTAGCCGTTCCCTTCTCCAGGGGATCTACCCCACCAAAAAACTTAGATCTCCTACATTGCAGGAAGGCATAGTACCTCTCTGAATCCATTTATTCATCCATTGAAATGATTGCCCCATCTTGGGAAGATTTTAATAAATCATTTGCACACAGCTTTTCATCTCTGAGCCTGCTTCTGAGAAACTGGCACACATTGAAATGGCCAGAGGTGTTCACACTCAATAAGAACTCCATTGTCTACTCTGGCCCACCTGGAAGGTGACATTGTCAATATTGAGGCGAATTCCCACCTCGGAGCTAGGACTCTGAATGCAAACTGGCTTCTTCTTTTTAAAAAGAGAATCATTATATGGGAACTTTCATAATTCCTTCTTTGTCCTTATACTCAGGTTGCTCATGCTTAGTCACTCAGTCATATCTGACTCTTTGGGACCCCATGAACTGTAGTCTGCCAGGCTCCTCTGTCCATGGGGATTCTCCAGGCAAGAATACTGGAGTGGGTTGCCATGAACTCCTCTAGGGGGTCTTCCCAATCCAGGGATCAAACCCAGGTCTCCCGCATTGCAAATGGACTCTTTACTGTCTGAGCGACCAGGGAAACTCAAGAATACTGGAGTGGATATCCCTTCTCCAGGGAATCTTCCTGACCCAGGAATTGAACTAGGGTCTCCTGCATTGCAGGCAGATTCTTTACCAGCTGAGCTACTTAGGAAGCCCTAATACTCAGGTTAAAGCCATGCAAACCTAAGAGAGCAGCAATTAACATTGGTTTTATTTTCACTGCTCCTTGATTCAAAAAGTACTAATGTTCTCCGGAGGTTTTCACTTAAACCCCAAGTTCCTAAATAAATACTTGAGGAAAGAACACTTTCCTTTCATTAACCAAATAAAAAATAAAACAAAACAAAAAACCACTCCGGTGGAGAGAGGCGGTAGGTAGTAGATGGTAGGATGAATCAGGGGTCTCCTTTTCAGTCTGCTGCTTCCAGATGAACTGAGTCCTCATGGGACCAGGTGTGTTAGCCACTGAGCCATGTCTGTCTCTTTGCAATCCCATGAACTGCAGCCTGCCTGGCTTCTCTGTCCATGGGATTCTCCAGGCAAAAATATTGCAGTGGGTAGCCGTTCCCTTCTCCAGGGGATCTACCCCACCAAAAAACTTAGATCTCCTACATTGCAGGAAGGCATAGTACCTCTCTGAATCCATTTATTCATCCATTGAAATGATTGCCCCATGGGTCCTGTCTTGTTCCAAAGTTCTCTATCTTTTCTGGGAAGGATGTCCATACTGCTACAGAATTTTAATACTGAGTTTATTTTTTCATGGAAACCAGAGGGGAGTAGAAGCAATTTACTTTATTAAGTGTCCTATTACTTTTCTGAGAAATAAGCAAATTCATTGCACTACAAGCAGACCTATAAAGACTAAAGGCTGACCTCACAGCTTCCAAGAACAATTCCTGACCTCAGCCAAGATGAACATTGGGAATTTCCTTCTTAAGCAGTAGTTCAAGTGTCCAAATCAGTAAATCTTTGTCTTGGAACCCTATGACCCACTAGCTCTCACTGGGAGGGACCATTATTTGGGAGATGGCTACACTGTAAGAAAGCTTCTGTTTGCCAAATGAGAAACTTGGGTAATTACAATTCTAGGGTTTCATGTAGGTGGTTTCTTCAAAGGGCTTTGTTTATTTGCTGCTTAATGTAAAAGAAGCCTCATTTATGCCGTTTCTTTTTCTCCCAGGGAGGTTAAGCTCAGTGCAGCTAATGGACTATATATGTCACTGGCTTTAATATAGTTCCAGGCAACTTAATGCTAAAGCAATATGATGATTTGATGTCATAAAAAGCATCCATTTTATTGAGAATGGAAGATCAACTAATCAGGTGTCCATTCAGAAAATAATGGAGCTGCTGAAAGGCATTTGTTGAGAAATGCAGGGAGGAAAGAAGGAAGAAAGGGGAAGGAAGGAAGGGAGGGAGGGAGAGAGGGAGGAAGGAAGGATAGAGGGAGGGGAAAAAGGAAGGAATCCAAGAAGGGAGGGAGGGAGGAAGAAAGACAGAAAGGCAGAGAACCAAATTTATAGATGCTGTTGAATTTTAACCCCAATGGACTAGTCAGCTGTGTCCAATAGAAATATGGCAGAGACTATCTTCATTGATCACAAAATATCCCTAAGACTTAACAGTGTCTGGCATGAGATGACTTTTCTATAAATATTAGTGTGAGAATACACACATGAATAAACTCAAGTCATATTCATTATCTCCAACATTACATTAAGCATTACATTAAATATTGAAGAAATGTAAATACTTTTTGACTAAATGAAAGAACAAAGGAAGGGATGAGATCATGTCCAACATGCCCTTTTCATCTACTTATAGTATATAATGGGGGAGGGGGGTCGCAATCTAGGACTTAGCATTTTCAGTATGCTGAAATGAAGCCACTCTCACTAAAATATTTATTTAAAATCAATTAAACAGACTATTTTCTATCTAGAAAATGTTCCTATTTTTTTGTCATGGCTTTTATAACTAGGCCTTAGGATCATCCTCTTTTACTGACTGTAGAGATACTTATACATCAGCAGACGAAGCCTTTGTTGATGTATTTCATCATCCCTTCCGAATATTTGCTAATCTGTAGAAGAGAAAGAGACAGCAACACAGAATACACAAAGTCATAAGAAATGCTTGTGTTCAAAGTAATACTGTTCAGGAAACAAAAGAAAAAGATATATAAGGTGAGTCACATGTGTAATTTGAAAAGTATCTAGTAATCATCTTGAAAAAAAGCAAAAAACCAAAACAGCCCTCCAATCATTTGTTGTCTTCTCTATTTGGAAAGCATCCACAGCCAGGCTCCCAGGCTGGTTATATTTTCCAGGCAACTTAATGCTAAAGCAATATGATGATTTGATGTCATAAAAAGCATCCATTTTATTGAGAATGGAAGATCAACTAATCAGGTGTCCATTCAGAAAATAATGGAGCTGCTGAAAGGCATTTGTTGAGAAATGCAGGGAGGAAAGAAGGAAGAAAGGGGAAGGAAGGAAGGGAGGGAGGGAGAGAGGGAGGAAGGAAGGATAGAGGGAGGGGAAAAAGGAAGGAATCCAAGAAGGGAGGGAGGGAGGAAGAAAGACAGAAAGGCTGAGAACCAAATTTATAGATGCTGTTGAATTTTAACCCCAATGGACTAGTCAGCTGTGTCCAATAGAAATATGGCAGAGACTATCTTCATTGATCACAAAATATCCCTAAGACTTAACAGTGTCTGGCATGAGATGACTTTTCTATAAATATTAGTGTGAGAATACACACATGAATAAACTCAAGTCATATTCATTATCTCCAACATTACATTAAGCATTACATTAAATATTGAAGAAATGTAAATACTTTTTGACTAAATGAAAGAACAAAGGAAGGGATGAGATCATGTCCAACATGCCCTTTTCATCTACTTATAGTATATAATGGGGGAGGGGGGTCGCAATCTAGGACTTAGCATTTTCAGTATGCTGAAATGAAGCCACTCTCACTAAAATATTTATTTAAAATCAATTAAACAGACTATTTTCTATCTAGAAAATGTTCCTATTTTTTTGTCATGGCTTTTATAACTAGGCCTTAGGATCATCCTCTTTTACTGACTGTAGAGATACTTATACATCAGCAGACGAAGCCTTTGTTGATGTATTTCATCATCCCTTCCGAATATTTGCTAATCTGTAGAAGAGAAAGAGACAGCAACACAGAATACACAAAGTCATAAGAAATGCTTGTGTTCAAAGTAATACTGTTCAGGAAACAAAAGAAAAAGATATATAAGGTGAGTCACATGTGTAATTTGAAAAGTATCTAGTAATCATCTTGAAAAAAAGCAAAAAACCAAAACAGCCCTCCAATCATTTGTTGTCTTCTCTATTTGGAAAGCATCCACAGCCAGGCTCCCAGGCTGGACCTGGCTTCTCCACACAGAACACACATCCCCAGCTGCCCAAAGGACTTCTCCACCTAGTATGTCTCAGCACCAAGACCACATGTTCAAGACCAGCCCTAACTTCTCCTCTTACCCATGCTAGCTTTCTTCGTGACATCTCAGTTTTTGTCCATGTCGGCATCACCATTGAACAAACATTTAATGAGCATTTACTCTGTGTCAGCTGCAGGGACCCAGCAGTGGACAAGCTCGATGAAGATGGACAATCAAACATGATCAATAAGCGAAGCACATACTCTATCAGAAAATAATATTCAGTATGGAAAAAAACAAAGCAAGATAAGGGGAATGGGAAGCGGGAGGGCAGAAAGAAGGCGACATTGGGACAAAGACTTGAAGGAGGAGTGAGAATGAACCATGCACATATCTGAGGAGGAGTTTCCAAGCCAAGAGAGAAGTCCCCATGACAGAGTATATCCAGTATTTGGCGTTTAGAGAAACCACAATGGCTGGAGCAGAGTGAGCAAAGAGGGAGATAAAAAGGCAATGAAATCAGAAGGAGAGGAGAGTCTAGAGTGGCAGGCTGCTCAAGCCATGGTGAGGGCTTTTGTTACCCATGCTTGGAATGTAGGGCTGGTCTCTCTCCTCTGTGTCTCTCTGTTCATCCAGTCTCTGGGGCTGACCCTCTTTTTTGTTGTTGTGATTTCATGTTTTATTTTGCATGTGTGTGTTTGTGTGTTTAAAAATTTTTATTGGAGTAGACTTGATTTGCAACATTGTGCAGGCCGACCCTCTTGATTCCACTCCACTCTCTGTTTTACCCTAGTCCCCACCACCCTATCACTGGTAGGTTACTCTCCCTACGGCACAGCTGTGGTCATGTCCTTCTCCACAGCCTGTCCCAAGCACCTCAAGAGACAAGCAACACAGAATCCCCAACAAGGGGGTAAAATAAGAAATGCTTGTGTTCAAAGTAATACTGTTCAGGAAACAAAAGAAAAAGATATATAAGGTGAGTCACATGTGTAATTTGAAAAGTATCTAGTAATCATCTTGAAAAAAAAGCAAAAAACCAAAACAGCCCTCCAATCATTTGTTGTCTTCTCTATTTGGAAAGCATCCACAGCCAGGCTCCCAGGCTGGACCTGGCTTCTCCACACAGAACACACATCCCCAGCTGCCCAAAGGACTTCTCCACCTAGTATGTCTCAGCACCAAGACCACATGTTCAAGACCAGCCCTAACTTCTCCTCTTACCCATGCTAGCTTTCTTCGTGACATCTCAGTTTTTGTCCATGTCGGCATCACCATTGAACAAACATTTAATGAGCATTTACTCTGTGTCAGCTGCAGGGACCCAGCAGTGGACAAGCTCGATGAAGATGGACAATCAAACATGATCAATAAGCGAAGCACATACTCTATCAGAAAATAATATTCAGTATGGAAAAAATCAAAGCAAGATAAGGGGAATGGGAAGCGGGAGGGCAGAAAGAAGGCGACATTGGGACAAAGACTTGAAGGAGGAGTGAGAATGAACCATGCACATATCTGAGGAGGAGTTTCCAAGCCAAGAGAGAAGTCCCCATGACAGAGTATATCCAGTATTTGGCGTTTAGAGAAACCACAATGGCTGGAGCAGAGTGAGCAAAGAGGGAGATAAAAAGGCAATGAAATCAGAAGGAGAGGAGAGTCTAGAGTGGCAGGCTGCTCAAGCCATGGTGAGGGCTTTTGTTACCCATGCTTGGAATGTAGGGCTGGTCTCTCTCCTCTGTGTCTCTCTGTTCATCCAGTCTCTGGGGCTGACCCTCTTTTTTGTTGTTGTGATTTCATGTTTTATTTTGCATGTGTGTGTTTGTGTGTTTAAAAATTTTTATTGGAGTAGACTTGATTTGCAACATTGTGCAGGCCGACCCTCTTGATTCCACTCCACTCTCTGTTTTACCCTAGTCCCCACCACCCTATCACTGGTAGGTTACTCTCCCTACGGCACAGCTGTGGTCATGTCCTTCTCCACAGCCTGTCCCAAGCACCTCTGAAATAAGGTTTAAAGCCTCAGGTGAATCAGTGCAGGGTGCCCTGCACAATCAGCTGTTCCTCCTCCCCCACACATGGCTACCTCTAGCTCCAGCCAGATGGGGTTCCTTGCAATTCCCTTTGCATGCTTATGAACTCCCTAGCCCCTGTCATTCCCTGCTTCTGAAATGTATTGAGTTGCTACTCAGTTCAATGAATAAACACAGTATTTTCCTTGAAGAGTTCCCTTATATAGACTCACTTCCAACTGGTCGTTTCTTCTTTGGATTCTCATGTCATTTTGTATTTGTCTTTGCTAGCACATCTGCCACATTTGCGCTTGCGTTCTAGTTATCCTTGGCTTATTTCCTCTCCTAAATTTGCCCAGGGAAGTTGCCTTTTTTTGGTCGGTGCAGATTTCCTAACTCCTAGGGCTATGCCTTCCACAGATGGGGTATCACGTATTTGTTGACTATCTTAGTGGAGGAACAAATGAATGAACTGTAGTAATATAGTTAACTACTGCATTACATTGTGGGGTGAAGATGGTGGAATTGAACACTTTCTTTCCTCTAATCTACAGGAATTTAAATAGGATTTATATCCAGTTATTGTGTGAAAACTGATAAATTTTAATCATGCTGAATTGGTTCATAGAGCTTTTCAGGTCTACTATATCCCGTGACTTTTATGTCTATCCATTCTATTAATTTGTGTGAGTTTGCTACTGAAACTCCAACTAAAAATCTTAATTTATCTCCTTGAAAAATAATTGTTTGGGATTATGTATAGGCTGGAGCAGAGTGAGCAAAGAGGGAGATAAAAAGGCAATGAAATCAGAAGGAGAGGAGAGTCTAGAGTGGCAGGCTGCTCAAGCCATGGTGAGGGCTTTTGTTACCCATGCTTGGAATGTAGGGCTGGTCTCTCTCCTCTGTGTCTCTCTGTTCATCCAGTCTCTGGGGCTGACCCTCTTTTTTGTTGTTGTGATTTCATGTTTTATTTTGCATGTGTGTGTTTGTGTGTTTAAAAATTTTTATTGGAGTAGACTTGATTTGCAACATTGTGCAGGCCGACCCTCTTGATTCCACTCCACTCTCTGTTTTACCCTAGTCCCCACCACCCTATCACTGGTAGGTTACTCTCCCTACGGCACAGCTGTGGTCATGTCCTTCTCCACAGCCTGTCCCAAGCACCTCTGAAATAAGGTTTAAAGCCTCAGGTGAATCAGTGCAGGGTGCCCTGCACAATCAGCTGTTCCCTGCTCACCCACACATGGCTACCTCTAGCTCCAGCCAGATGGGGTTCCTTGCAATTCCCTTTGCATGCTTATGAACTCCCTAGCCCCTGTCATTCCCTGCTTCTGAAATGTATTGAGTTGCTACTCAGTTCAATGAATAAACACAGTATTTTCCTTGAAGAGTTCCCTTATATAGACTCACTTCCAACTGGTCGTTTCTTCTTTGGATTCTCATGTCATTTTGTATTTGTCTTTGCTAGCACATCTGCCACATTTGCGCTTGCGTTCTAGTTATCCTTGGCTTATTTCCTCTCCTAAATTTGCCCAGGGAAGTTGCCTTTTTTTGGTCGGTGCAGATTTCCTAACTCCTAGGGCTATGCCTTCCACAGATGGGGTATCACGTATTTGTTGACTATCTTAGTGGAGGAACAAATGAATGAACTGTAGTAATATAGTTAACTACTGCATTACATTGTGGGGTGAAGATGGTGGAATTGAACACTTTCTTTCCTCTAATCTACAGGAATTTAAATAGGATTTATATCCAGTTATTGTGTGAAAACTGATAAATTTTAATCATGCTGAATTGGTTCATAGAGCTTTTCAGGTCTACTATATCCCGTGACTTTTATGTCTATCCATTCTATTAATTTGTGTGAGTTTGCTACTGAAACTCCAACTAAAAATCTTAATTTATCTCCTTGAAAAAATAATTGTTTGGGATTATGTATAGCAGAAACCAACACAATATTATAAAGAAATTATTCCTCAACTAAAAAGAAATTTTAAAAGATAATTGTAATACATGGTGGAACTATATGTAACTTTGTTCTGTATTTTTGAAGTTGGCCGTAAATGTGTTATCATATTTCATAATTCAACAAATAAAAATGAGAAAACTTGGTAATACCTATTTGATTATTAAAATGTTTATATAATTTTTAAAACTTATTCTACTTCATGTTGGGTCATCAATGATTAGGCAAGCAATTTACCTTCTCTGAGCCTGTTTCCTCGGGTATAAGGAGGGGACAGGATTTGTACTTTATACAGTTGCAGTGAGCATTCATATGAGACTGTATATGTAAGACATTGGGTATCTAGCCTGGCACACAGTAGGTGCTCAATAAAAGAAACGATGATGGTGATGATGATAACAATGGTGACGGTGGCAACCGCAATGACAAAAATGGTGACTTTCAACCAGCTAAAAATGAAGTGCGAAAAAGAGAAAGCTCTGGCTTGGTGTTTGAGGGACCAGAGCTCTCAATGTCAGGTAACTGACTTTTCCCTTCTTCCATGTTGTTTACAAAAGCAAAGGTCTTCTGACACATTCACAGAAGGTCCTAGGCATATCAATTATTTGGATTCCTCTCCTAAATTTGCCCAGGGAAGTTGCCTTTTTTTGGTCGGTGCAGATTTCCTAACTCCTAGGGCTATGCCTTCCACAGATGGGGTATCACGTATTTGTTGACTATCTTAGTGGAGGAACAAATGAATGAACTGTAGTAATATAGTTAACTACTGCATTACATTGTGGGGTGAAGATGGTGGAATTGAACACTTTCTTTCCTCTAATCTACAGGAATTTAAATAGGATTTATATCCAGTTATTGTGTGAAAACTGATAAATTTTAATCATGCTGAATTGGTTCATAGAGCTTTTCAGGTCTACTATATCCCGTGACTTTTATGTCTATCCATTCTATTAATTTATGTGAGTTTGCTACTGAAACTCCAACTAAAAATCTTAATTTATCTCCTTGAAAAATAATTGTTTGGGATTATGTATAGCAGAAACCAACACAATATTATAAAGAAATTATTCCTCAACTAAAAAGAAATTTTAAAAGATAATTGTAATACATGGTGGAACTATATGTAACTTTGTTCTGTATTTTTGAAGTTGGCCGTAAATGTGTTATCATATTTCATAATTCAACAAATAAAAATGAGAAAACTTGGTAATACCTATTTGATTATTAAAATGTTTATATAATTTTTAAAACTTATTCTACTTCATGTTGGGTCATCAATGATTAGGCAAGCAATTTACCTTCTCTGAGCCTGTTTCCTCGGGTATAAGGAGGGGACAGGATTTGTACTTTATACAGTTGCAGTGAGCATTCATATGAGACTGTATATGTAAGACATTGGGTATCTAGCCTGGCACACAGTAGGTGCTCAATAAAAGAAACGATGATGGTGATGATGATAACAATGGTGACGGTGGCAACCGCAATGACAAAAATGGTGACTTTCAACCAGCTAAAAATGAAGTGCGAAAAAGAGAAAGCTCTGGCTTGGTGTTTGAGGGACCAGAGCTCTCAATGTCAGGTAACTGACTTTTCCCTTCTTCCATGTTGTTTACAAAAGCAAAGGTCTTCTGACACATTCACAGAAGGTCCTAGGCATATCAATTATTTGTTCCCATGTTTGAAACTTTAAAGCTGATACATTTTATACCAGAACTACAAATTGATTCAAAAGAGAAAAGTCCAGTTAGTGTGGCTATTACCTGTGATGAACTGTGTAAAGATGCTTTATTGGATGTGTGTATAGCGGGGTTTTTTTAAGGAGCAAGCCTTTCCTATAATAATTTTGTAGCTTTCATTTTTGTATTATAAATTAATTCATGTTTATTATAGAAAATTTGCAGAAAAAAATACAATAAAATCATTCCTAATTCCATGGTTTGGAGATAAAAGCTGTGTGTGTTTCTCTGCTCTGTTTCATTTTTTCCTTTCAGAATTGAAAATTGAGGTGGCTTCTTGGTCACTAATGAGTGGTTTTATTTTCATGCCTTTTAAAAATAGAAATGAAAGCCCAGCAGATAGTTCTAGAATAAGTGAAAGTAAAGTATCTAGAATTCTTAATTGTAGACTAAAGATCAGTGGTTTCCCATGCAGTCGATTCCATAGGATTCAGAGAAGGGGCTGGTTCTCATGGAGGTCACCTCAGCCTGATTTTAATTTGGCTAATATCCAAATTCCTGGTCAGGAGGGCCTTATAGGAGAGCCCTCACAGTCCTCTCTGCTGTCCCCCAATGCTTCTTTCTTTCATCCATGAGGATGGAAATAGCCTCAGAGGTGTGATGGGCCTTTTGGTTGTGGGAGGAGGACCTCTCCTGGCCGACCCCTGAGCACCGTCTTCCTGGAAAGGAGGAGTTTAGAAAGCACTGGGGCAAAACGAAGTGGGTGCAGAGGGACGATGTCAGGGCATCTTCCATCCTCAGGAGGGAGAGGGTGGGCTGGGAACAAGAGTCATGGAAGAGAAGCTGGGAGCACTAAGACCAGTTCTTAGAGAGAGAGAACCCAGCAGCAGAGCAGGAGACCAAGAGCCGGAAAGGAAAGTCTGGCATAGGTCAAGACTGTGAAATATTCTATCGGAACTCCACCCCCTCACTCAGCCTGCAGGAAAGTCGGCCAAGTGCCACAATCTTGTGATAATGTGTCTCGTGGGAAGGGAGCTGCCGTCAACCTTTGGGTGGATGATAGAGGCTGAAGGAAGAGTCGGTACAGGAGGGCAGCTGCTGGGGCAGGACAAGTCTGAGCCTGGGAAGTCTCCAAGGCAGCGGCTGGTGAACAGAACGCAAAGCTCCATCCGGAGGCCTTGGAGTGGATGCAGAATGGTTCCTGAAGGAGCAATGGGACTGAGAGCATCATACTGAAAGGAACAAGAGACAGACCCCAAAGGCTGGACGATTTAGAGACAACTTGCTGCCATCCTCTGGGTTACATAAGACTGATCCCCATTGACAGAGCCACCTCTGACTTTTGGATAAGCAGATCTTTAGTCTGGCAACTCCCAGCACTTGACTGAGTTTTAGTCACAACGTTGTAAAATATCCCTGGAGATTTCTGGATGATAGTGAAAACTGTCCCTAGAAAATGACAAATGAACTGGAATAACCACGGTTGGATGACCTCCACCAGCCACCCGAGCTGCTTCCCATGATAACAAAGCCCCTCCCAGTAAGACACAGAGGTCCCAGTCACCCCACTAGCCTCCTGCTCCCCACCCACTCAGGGGAAATCCACCCACTCTGGGAAGGAGGGGTCTTTTCAAAGAAACCCACCTGGGTTGGGCTCTGTGGTTCACTCCACCGCGGTGCAGTGAAGAAAAATAAACAATCCAAGTACTTGGAGAGAACTACTTCAGAGAGAAATTATACTTAAAAAAAAAACAGATGGTTCCTTTGTTTCCAATAGTTGCCTATAAATTCTCTATTTTTATGTACTGTGGAACTGAAACTGATTGAAATTGACATTCTTTTATCTTGACTCAGTTGACAAGCATATTGAGAAAACAAAACAATGAGTGCCAGTTTTTTCTTTTTTTCTCTTTCTTTTCGGACAAGTCCAGAGGTTCAGATAAAAAAAAGAGAAAGCAGGTTGGCAGTGGTTGTTTTTAGAAGCTGCCAGCTGTCTGAAGCTGCTGGACAGATGTGTGGACCCACAGTTTCATCCAGCTGTTGCACATCTGGAATTCTGGAGCTGTCCTGCTGGTGCTCCATGCAAAACAGCAAAAAACCAACTTTGGTTTCCTGACCCAGTGTGGTTTCACAGCCTTTTCCAGACTTACACTGGGGAACATTGCTGCCCCTGGCTTGAAATTCACAGTTTAGCAAGTGGTGTGTTTCAGGGGAGCCGGTGGGTCTGAAGATTAATTTGTATCTGCTGCCTCCTGGGGCTCCCAATCAACCACTTGGCTCCCAGAACCACCAGTCAGAGTGTCGCAATGCACTCCAGGGGCGAGGAGGAATGCGGCCAAATGTCGTCAGTGAGCACAGCCCACTGTCTGGATGTCTTCTGGCTTGTGCATTTCCCTCCAGCTTCACCATCACAAAGAAGGTGATAGGAGGCCTCCTGTCCTGGAGACCTGGATGGGGTGTCTCTTTGGGGTGGCTATGTCTCTCTTCTTCTTCCAGCCACAGGACCCACCTGAGATGTTTCATGCCAGGTCTGCTGATAGGGAACCAGCTGACCAGCTGAGTTTGAATCATTTCTCCAAATAATATGCATATGAGAGAAAGGTCACTGGGCTCTACACATGGGTAATCGGCTTAGTCAACTGCCCCCTTCCTGATCCCAAGAAGCACTGAGTTCCAAAGGTTGTTCAACAGTCCATATGTGACTTTTGGAAATGGGATGGAATTTTGGGTGAGGGTGGGGAGAGTAACGCATAGAACTAAATATATATATATATACACACATTGTTTTTGTTCCACTGTAAAATCCTGAGGTCCACAGCATTTGACTGATCTTTAAAGTGCTCTAGGGAATGGTGTTTTCTCTGATGCAAAGTGGTGACTGAAAATGAGAAAAACAAATGGACTCCCAGTCCCAAGCTTTGCAGGACGCTCAGATGCCAATCCCATGTGCTCAATTGCTCAGTCGTGTCTGACTCTTTGGCAGCGTCATGGACTGTAACTGACAAGGCTTCTCGGTCTGTGGGATTTCCCAGGCAAGAATATAGAGATGAGTTGCCATTTTCTTCCATAGGCTATCTTCCTGACCCAGGGATCAAACCCACATCTCCTGCATCAGCAGGTGGATTCTTTACCATTGCACCACCTTGGAAGCTCATATCCCCCGTGAAAACTTGCCTGAATTTGCCTACTGAATTCACCATCTATATCCCCCATTTTTCCGTGGAACATTGACTACCTCTAATAATAATAATGACTTTCCTAGATATTCTTTCCATTTTTCTCTATTCTCCAGTAAGACCCTGGACGGGAATGACACTGTAGACATGGGGAGAGGGATGGTGGGATGAACTGGGAGACAGATTGACAGACATGCACTGCCATGTACAAAACAGACACCGAGTGGGAAGCTGCTGCATAGCACAGGGAGCTCAGCTCAGTGCTCTGTGATGCCCTGGATGGATGGGATGGGGGTGAGAAGAAGGTCCAGGAGGGTGGGGATATATGCATACATATGGCTGATTAAGTTTCTTATCAGCAGAATAACATATTCATAAAGCAGTTAACTCTTAAAAAATTTAGGCCCTGGAGGGATGTTTCATGCCAGGTCTGCTGATAGGGAACCAGCTGACCAGCTGAGTTTGAATCATTTCTCCAAATAATATGCATATGAGAGAAAGGTCACTGGGCTCTACACATGGGTAATCGGCTTAGTCAACTGCCCCCTTCCTGATCCCAAGAAGCACTGAGTTCCAAAGGTTGTTCAACAGTCCATATGTGACTTTTGGAAATGGGATGGAATTTTGGGTGAGGGTGGGGAGAGTAACGCATAGAACTAAATATATATATATATACACACATTGTTTTTGTTCCACTGTAAAATCCTGAGGTCCACAGCATTTGACTGATCTTTAAAGTGCTCTAGGGAATGGTGTTTTCTCTGATGCAAAGTGGTGACTGAAAATGAGAAAAACAAATGGACTCCCAGTCCCAAGCTTTGCAGGACGCTCAGATGCCAATCCCATGTGCTCAATTGCTCAGTCGTGTCTGACTCTTTGGCAGCGTCATGGACTGTAACTGACAAGGCTTCTCGGTCTGTGGGATTTCCCAGGCAAGAATATAGAGATGAGTTGCCATTTTCTTCCATAGGCTATCTTCCTGACCCAGGGATCAAACCCACATCTCCTGCATCAGCAGGTGGATTCCTTACCATTGCACCACCTTGGAAGCTCATATCCCCCGTGAAAACTTGCCTGAATTTGCCTACTGAATTCACCATCTATATCCCCCATTTTTCCGTGGAACATTGACTACCTCTAATAATAATAATGACTTTCCTAGATATTCTTTCCATTTTTCTCTATTCTCCAGTAAGACCCTGGACGGGAATGACACTGTAGACATGGGGAGAGGGATGGTGGGATGAACTGGGAGACAGATTGACAGACATGCACTGCCATGTACAAAACAGACACCGAGTGGGAAGCTGCTGCATAGCACAGGGAGCTCAGCTCAGTGCTCTGTGATGCCCTGGATGGATGGGATGGGGGTGAGAAGAAGGTCCAGGAGGGTGGGGATATATGCATACATATGGCTGATTAAGTTTCTTATACAGCAGAAACTAACACTACTTCATAAAGCAGTTATACTCCAATTAAAAAAAAATTTAGGCCCTGGAGGGCAGATAGGAGCCTACTGTATCCTCAGCATCAAGCTTAGGGTCCTCCCTGCAGGAAGAGCTTGACATGATTTAATAATGCAGAAAGCTCCTTTTATGCTTGGACCTGAGGACAAGTTTCTTATGTAGGAAATGACAAGGGCAGCAGTTCAGTTCAGGAAACACTTGCTGATGTCTTCCTGAGGTCATGGCTAAAAAGTGACTGTCACAGAAAAGGACCTCCTACTTTCAGAGGTAAATGCCACTGTACTGGCCAATCAGCTGTCTTCTGTGGGAACCATAGGCCTGGATACAGGGAGTGGAGAAAATCAGAGGGGCCACAGGAATGGTGGCTACAGAATCCTCTCCATGGTTATGGAGGGGAAAAGGTCGGTACACTAGAGCCAGCTGTTAAATGCTCAGCGAAAGTGCAGGAATTTTGAGAGCCAATTGTTAAATCATTGGTACCTTGAGAAGGGTTGTAGTAGGTGTATATACATCATGCAAATTAGCAAACATCACATATCAGGTTTGTCCCATCCCATCCCAGGTAGGAGAGCTGGTTTACCAGAACACGGCTGTGAACACCTACCATCTGTGCACAGGCAAGAGTAAGTTTTGAGCAAAAGCTTCAAGCTGACTGTGCCCGTAATGGGCCTCATTACACAAAGCACCAGTCTCTGCCAGAAGCAGCTTGTGCTTCTCAGAGTAAAGGTTGGAAATTACCTATAGCTGAGAATCCCACTCACTTCTGGATATTGTTGGCTACATCTGCCCACCTGAAGCCCCTTAGAGTCACAGCAATATGCACACATGTATAATTTGACTTTTGAAATTGTAAACTTCTTTGATTATGAACATGCACAAAGCACTGCACATGAATTAGATCAGTCATGATTCCTACTGATGGTGGTGCTAAGTCGCTTCAGGCATGTCCGACTCCTGCAACCCCATGGACTGGAACCCACCAGGCTCCTCTGTTCATAGGATTCCCCAGGCAAGAATACTGGAGTGGGTTGCCATGTCCTTCTCCAGGGGATCTTCCCCATCCAGGGATCAAACTCGTGTCTCTCATCTCCTACATTGGCAGGCAGGTTCTTTACCACCACCACCACTTGGGAAACCTCATGGGTGGTCCCTTAGCTTGAAACAAGCAGAACCAGAATAACTACGGGTGGCCTGAGTCTCTGTACATGACACTTTCTTCTTGGACTTCGGCTGCCTTTATTTGCTCTCTTCTGTAATATTTCTCTGGTTGCCATCCCCGGCATTCAATACTGTTGTAGACAGATCACACCCAAATCCAGCTGTGATTTCTCCCTTGAGCTCCAGACTGACATCTAACTATCTTCTTGACTCGCCATTAGGAAGTCTAATGGGTGTTTCAAAATTTAGGTGAGAGGTTAGATGGACTTATGTCACTTCTGTGCTCTGGTGGCTTCTCATCGCACGCCAAATATGAATCCCTAAAATGGTCTCATCTATGTGCCCAGCCAATCACTTCCTTGTCCTCCTCTCCCACTGCTCTCGCCACTGCCACGGTGGTCTCTTTGCTGTTTCTGAAACACGGCAGACAGGCTCCACCTTAGGAGAACTTGCGATGTCATCTGCCTGGGAAGTTCTTTCACCAGTTGTCCACATGCATCCCTCCCTTACCTCAGGTCTTTACCACAGGCCCCTTGTTAAACAAACATCTTTAAATTACATCCTTCACACTCCCCATGCCCTCCCTAACCCTCACCTCCCATCACTTCTCCACACACTATGTCTTACTGACTTGCTTGTTCACTGTTTTGTTCCCTCCCGCTAGAATGTAAGCTCCTCGAGGGTAAGGATTTTAGTCCAGTTTGCTCAGTGTTGTATTCCTAAGACTTGGCACAGTGCTCAGCACATAGTAGGGACTCAACACTTGCTGAATAAATAAATAAATGGAAATCTTGATCTCTCTCTTCAAACGCTCCTCTTGCAGTCTCCCTCTGCCGATGGGTCCATTTCACTCAGTATTTTGTGATGAAACTCTGAGTCATCCTCATCTTCCACATCCAACCCACTGACAAATGCTGACAGTTTCCATTTAGGATTCCCCAGGCAAGAATACTGGAGTGGGTTGCCATGTCCTTCTCCAGGGGATCTTCCCCATCCAGGGATCAAACTCGTGTCTCTCATCTCCTACATTGGCAGGCAGGTTCTTTACCACCACCACCACTTGGGAAACCTCATGGGTGGTCCCTTAGCTTGAAACAAGCAGAACCAGAATAACTACGGGTGGCCTGAGTCTCTGTACATGACACTTTCTTCTTGGACTTCGGCTGCCTTTATTTGCTCTCTTCTGTAATATTTCTCTGGTTGCCATCCCCGGCATTCAATACTGTTGTAGACAGATCACACCCAAATCCAGCTGTGATTTCTCCCTTGAGCTCCAGACTGACATCCAACTATCTTCTTGACTCGCCATTAGGAAGTCTAATGGGTGTTTCAAAATTTAGGTGAGAGGTTAGATGGACTTATGTCACTTCTGTGCTCTGGTGGCTTCTCATCGCACGCCAAATATGAATCCCTAAAATGGTCTCATCTATGTGCCCAGCCAATCACTTCCTTGTCCTCCTCTCCCACTGCTCTCGCCACTGCCACGGTGGTCTCTTTGCTGTTTCTGAAACACGGCAGACAGGCTCCACCTTAGGAGAACTTGCGATGTCATCTGCCTGGGAAGTTCTTTCACCAGTTGTCCACATGCATCCCTCCCTTACCTCAGGTCTTTACCACAGGCCCCTTGTTAAACAAACATCTTTAAATTACATCCTTCACACTCCCCATGCCCTCCCTAACCCTCACCTCCTATCACTTCTCCACACACTATGTCTTACTGACTTGCTTGTTCACTGTTTTGTTCCCTCCCGCTAGAATGTAAGCTCCTCGAGGGTAAGGATTTTAGTCCAGTTTGCTCAGTGTTGTATTCCTAAGACTTGGCACAGTGCTCAGCACATAGTAGGGACTCAACACTTGCTGAATAAATAAATAAATGGAAATCTTGATCTCTCTCTTCAAACGCGCTCCTCTTGCAGTCTCCCCTCTGCCGATGGGTCCATTTCACTCAGTATTTTGTGATGAAACTCTGAGTCATCCTCATCTTCCACATCCAACCCACTGACAAATGCTGACAGCTTGACCATCAAAATACATCTTGCATTTGACAACGTACCTCCACTTCTCTGCAAACATTGTAGTCCATACCATTTCCATCTGGACAACACTGATTGCTTCCTGCCTAGACCTCCCACCTCCCATAGCCCTTACGCCCACCCCTCACACACACACTTTGCCAGAGTGATCTGTAAAAAAATGTCAAACAGAACACACAACTCCTCCACTGAGAACTGCCAAAGGCTTCTCACCACATTTAAAGCACAATCCATTCTACGTGACCCAGCCACTGATGACTTTTCCAAACTCATCTCTGACCCTCTCCCAATGACTCTCTTTTTTTCAACAGTAGGTAGTAAATGCTCGCTCAGGGACAAGGCTGTTAAAGGTGTCTGTGGCACACAATGGATAAAATATTTATGCTCTTGTGGAGCTTCTGTTCTACTGATGGGAAATAAACAGCAAGCAATAAATGTGGTAATAATTAGTAATAGAGTATATAAGAAAGTTTGAGTGGGCATTCCCTGGTGCCCAGTGGTTGGGGGACTCTGTGCTTCTGCTTCAAGGGCATGGGCTCAATCCCTGATCAGGGAACTAAGATCCTGCATGTGATGGGGTGAGATGAAAGAAAAGGTGATGAGTGCTATGGAATGTAAAGAGACATTTGAGATGATTTGGTCCAGTGTTAGGAAGGTCCTCACTGATGGGGCAGAACCTAAAGCAAAGATGAAGAAGACAAGCCACCCTGGTCATCTTACTGTTACCAGAACGAGCAGGGAATTGGCTTGTCTCATGTCAACTCAGCTAAGTTGAACATCTAGTGTTAGGAGCCCTAGCAAGAGATCACTTCTCCACACACTATGTCTTACTGACTTGCTTGTTCACTGTTTTGTTCCCTCCCGCTAGAATGTAAGCTCCTCGAGGGTAAGGATTTTAGTCCAGTTTGCTCAGTGTTGTATTCCTAAGACTTGGCACAGTGCTCAGCACATAGTAGGGACTCAACACTTGCTGAATAAATAAATAAATGGAAATCTTGATCTCTCTCTTCAAACGCGCTCCTCTTGCAGTCTCCCCTCTGCCGATGGGTCCATTTCACTCAGTATTTTGTGATGAAACTCTGAGTCATCCTCATCTTCCACATCCAACCCACTGACAAATGCTGACAGCTTGACCATCAAAATACATCTTGCATTTGACAACGTACCTCCACTTCTCTGCAAACATTGTAGTCCATACCATTTCCATCTGGACAACACTGATTGCTTCCTGCCTAGACCTCCCACCTCCCATAGCCCTTACGCCCACCCCTCACACACACACTTTGCCAGAGTGATCTGTAAAAAAATGTCAAACAGAACACACAACTCCTCCACTGAGAACTGCCAAAGGCTTCTCACCACATTTAAAGCACAATCCATTCTACGTGACCCAGCCACTGATGACTTTTCCAAACTCATCTCTGACCCTCTCCCAATGACTCTCTTTTTTTCAACAGTAGGTAGTAAATGCTCGCTCAGGGACAAGGCTGTTAAAGGTGTCTGTGGCACACAATGGATAAAATATTTATGCTCTTGTGGAGCTTCTGTTCTACTGATGGGAAATAAACAGCAAGCAATAAATGTGGTAATAATTAGTAATAGAGTATATAAGAAAGTTTGAGTGGGCATTCCCTGGTGCCCAGTGGTTGGGGGACTCTGTGCTTCTGCTTCAAGGGCATGGGCTCAATCCCTGATCAGGGAACTAAGATCCTGCATGTGATGGGGTGAGATGAAAGAAAAGGTGATGAGTGCTATGGAATGTAAAGAGACATTTGAGATGATTTGGTCCAGTGTTAGGAAGGTCCTCACTGATGGGGCAGAACCTAAAGCAAAGATGAAGAAGACAAGCCACCCTGGTCATCTTACTGTTACCAGAACGAGCAGGGAATTGGCTTGTCTCATGTCAACTCAGCTAAGTTGAACATCTATTGCTTAGAATAGGCATCATTGGATGCATAATTCAAGGCTAGCATGGCCCACTGTCATGCGTGAGGTTTGGAAGGCAGAAATGAAGCTCCAGCGTTATTCCTCCTTGCTAAGAAAGTGGTACTAGGTACCCCGAGCAGGGGCAGCTTGCTCCAGATGTTGCTTTTCTGCCAGGTCTGTTTTGTTAGCCAGCAGCTTAACTGTGGTTCCTTCAGTTACCACAGAATCTCTTCCTTCATCAACTTCAGCTCCTTGTCAGGTGAACACCTAGCCCTGTGACCAAGGGCACCAACGAAGAAGGTTTGAAGGTGTCAAGAGTCCAATCAGGTTCCAGTTGATCCTGGCAGCTCCCCGCTATTCCTTCCTTCCCTCCCACCACATAAATCCCAACTGCCTGTCCCACTGAGTTCAGCGCAGAATATAGGAACAATGACCTCACATCAGCTAGTTACCAGCCACTGTGCTTCTATGAGACTAAATCCTCAATAACAAATGAATCAACTAATTAAAGAAGTTTCTATAGGATTTATTACAAGGACAGTACACTTTTATTATATTATTAATATATACACAGTGGCTGACTCCTTATCTTTTAATCTATGCTCAGGTGTCACCACCTTATATAAATCTTACCTAAATATCTAAGATAGAAGCTTCTGCAGTCATTACAGAATTCCCTCACCTGTTTTATTTTTTTATGGCATATATTACTCTGAACTTTTTCTCAGAAACTTATTTGATTACTTACTTACCAGGGCTCATCCTATTCATCACTCGTGTGTGCTCATGCACATGGTAGGATTTTTTGTTTAATGATTAAATAAATATAATTGACATCTTTTGTTTTGGCTAGCATGGGCCCCCCAATCCCTGAATCAAGGGAGCTAAGATCCTGCATGTGATGGGGTGAGATGAAAGAAAAGGTGATGAGTGCTATGGAATGTAAAGAGACATTTGAGATGATTTGGTCCAGTGTTAGGAAGGTCCTCACTGATGGGGCAGAACCTAAAGCAAAGATGAAGAAGACAAGCCACCCTGGTCATCTTACTGTTACCAGAACGAGCAGGGAATTGGCTTGTCTCATGTCAACTCAGCTAAGTTGAACATCTATTGCTTAGAATAGGCATCATTGGATGCATAATTCAAGGCTAGCATGGCCCACTGTCATGCGTGAGGTTTGGAAGGCAGAAATGAAGCTCCAGCGTTATTCCTCCTTGCTAAGAAAGTGGTACTAGGTACCCCGAGCAGGGGCAGCTTGCTCCAGATGTTGCTTTTCTGCCAGGTCTGTTTTGTTAGCCAGCAGCTTAACTGTGGTTCCTTCAGTTACCACAGAATCTCTTCCTTCATCAACTTCAGCTCCTTGTCAGGTGAACACCTAGCCCTGTGACCAAGGGCACCAACGAAGAAGGTTTGAAGGTGTCAAGAGTCCAATCAGGTTCCAGTTGATCCTGGCAGCTCCCCGCTATTCCTTCCTTCCCTCCCACCACATAAATCCCAACTGCCTGTCCCACTGAGTTCAGCGCAGAATATAGGAACAATGACCTCACATCAGCTAGTTACCAGCCACTGTGCTTCTATGAGACTAAATCCCTCAATAACAAATGAATCAACTAATTAAAGAAGTTTCTATAGGATTTATTACAAGGACAGTACACTTTTATTATATTATTAATATATACACAGTGGCTGACTCCTTATCTTTTAATCTATGCTCAGGTGTCACCACCTTATATAAATCTTACCTAAATATCTAAGATAGAAGCTTCTGCAGTCATTACAGAATTCCCTCACCTGTTTTATTTTTTTATGGCATATATTACTCTGAACTTTTTCTCAGAAACTTATTTGATTACTTACTTACCAGGGCTCATCCTATTCATCACTCTGTGTCCAGTGCTTGGAACACAGACTGCACATGGTAGGATTTTTTTTTTGTTTAATGATTAAATAAATATAATTGACATCTTTTGTTTTTGGTATCTATCAACAGATTTCTGAATACCAAAATAAGCTATAATGGATTCACCTACAGGAGCTTGGGGGCTGCCAGTTGCACCTGCCAGTGCAGGAGACAGAAGAAACAAGGGTTCAGTCCTTGGACAGGGAAGATCCCTTGCAGGAGGGCATGGCAACCCACTCCAGTATTCTTGCCTAGAGAATCCTATGGACAGAGGAACTTGATGGCCTACAGTTCACAGGGTCGCAAAGAGTCAGATAGGACTGAGCAGGCACACACAGGAATTTTGAATACAAATCTCACAAGGGCTTAATGGGGGAAACTCCAGCATTTATTTATAAAGTCTATGAATGAAAAAGAGCATTTTATTGGTTACATTAGTCAGACTATTTTTAGAAACACAATTAAAAAGCACAACAAAACCCAAAACAAACTTTTGATTATGTTAAACTATCCAATTCACCAAAATATCCTGTTTTTCTGAGAACTAAATGTTGAGCTAGTTACAATACAATGTCTTTTACTAGTAAATTATACTCAAACTTGGGGTTTGATACCTCTCTAGTAAGAAATTGAACTAAAATTTTCTCCCTATCAAGAAAATACAGAATTGGAAGGTTTTTTTTTTAAAAAAAAAAGTTACAGGGTACTGAAACAGGGTAATTCTTTAAAACAAATCTTTGTTTAAAATTTTAACCTTTAAAGCCAAAGATACTTCTGTGTCAAAACTTCTTTTGCCAATTCTCCAGTGGAATAGTGGTCCTAATTTTTGCCAAAGAACGCATTTTTGCCAAAGAATGAATTGTTCTTCATTATTCTTTCTAGACATTAGACTGATGTTTGCTCATCTTACTCTTCTTTCCTTTAGAGTCTCTGCTCTTTGCATCCCACCTGGCTGTAGATCTTCCGCACCAAAGCTCCACTTCAAAGAACTTGGAGTTTTCTTCCTGCCAATTTTCTCAGAAACTTATTTGATTACTTACTTACCAGGGCTCATCCTATTCATCACTCTGTGTCCAGTGCTTGGAACACAGACTGCACATGGTAGGATTTTTTTTGTTTAATGATTAAATAAATATAATTGACATCTTTTGTTTTTGGTATCTATCAACAGATTTCTGAATACCAAAATAAGCTATAATGGATTCACCTACAGGAGCTTGGGGGCTGCCAGTTGCACCTGCCAGTGCAGGAGACAGAAGAAACAAGGGTTCAGTCCTTGGACAGGGAAGATCCCTTGCAGGAGGGCATGGCAACCCACTCCAGTATTCTTGCCTAGAGAATCCTATGGACAGAGGAACTTGATGGCCTACAGTTCACAGGGTCGCAAAGAGTCAGATAGGACTGAGCAGGCACACACAGGAATTTTGAATACAAATCTCACAAGGGCTTAATGGGGGAAACTCCAGCATTTATTTATAAAGTCTATGAATGAAAAAGAGCATTTTATTGGTTACATTAGTCAGACTATTTTTAGCAACACAATTAAAAAGCACAACAAAACCCAAAACAAACTTTTGATTATGTTAAACTATCCAATTCACCAAAATATCCTGTTTTTCTGAGAACTAAATGTTGAGCTAGTTATAATACAATGTCTTTTACTAGTAAATTATACTCAAACTTGGGGTTTGATACCTCTCTAGTAAGAAATTGAACTAAAATTTTCTCCCTATCAAGAAAATACAGAATTGGAAGGTTTTTTTTTTTTTTAAAAAAGTTACAGGGTACTGAAACAGGGTAATTCTTTAAAACAAATCTTTGTTTAAAATTTTAACCTTTAAAGCCAAAGATACTTCTGTGTCAAAACTTCTTTTGCCAATTCTCCAGTGGAATAGTGGTCCTAATTTTTGCCAAAGAACGCATTTTTGCCAAAGAATGAATTGTTCTTCATTATTCTTTCTAGACATTAGACTGATGTTTGCTCATCTTACTCTTCTTTCCTTTAGAGTCTCTGCTCTTTGCATCCCACCTGGCTGTAGATCTTCCGCACCAAAGCTCCACTTCAAAGAACTTGGAGTTTTCTTCCTGCGGCCAATTGTGCCCTCACTTCTCTCCACTTTGAAACACATTCGTGCATTCACTCATGCATTGGACCAATATGAACTAATCATCTTCTATGTCTCAGAGGTTGTTTTCGTTTCAAGGCCATTGTCTTGGAAGAATCTCTTCTTTTTCTGACCCAGAAATGTTATGCCGTTGACCCCAAGCAACAAGTGTTACCCTGCCTTGTTTTCCCAAACATTCTCCCTGAAACCATTTGGGGTGTAACACTTCCTGCCGCTATTCCTACAATTCTCCACTGTGGGCTCCTATTTGTCCTTGGCTGAGTGCTCTTCCTTCCCATTTTTGTTCCAGCCCTTTAAAGTCTGAGAGCATCAAAGGATGTCCTGTGCAGCCTCTGGTTTTACTAGTTCCCTTCCCTTTCCTTCTGCAGAAGGATCACTTGCAATTGCAGATTTAGAGTGACATTTCTGAGAGCGTCCCAACCCTCTTGAGACAGGATTCATCTAAACATCTCTGACAGTGGTATCTGAGCTATCTCTCTCCTGACCTTTGGGAAATCTGCTTCCCTAAAGTCTAGATTATGTGTTTTTACTGCCAAACTTCCCCTGTCCTTGGCTCTCATGAGCTCATAAACAGATTTTGGATCCAGGCAGTCCTGGATAAATTTCAATCCAGGGTTTTATTGGCAATATCACCTGACCAATTCACAGAATTTGCTCGAACCAAAGTTGCCTAATCTGGAAAAAGACAACTTCTCTAAGGATTGTATTTTCCAATAAATACGATAAATAAATAAATAATATAATTGTGTGCTCCATCTTGTAATGCTTTTCTTACAATGCAGTGTTGACGTCCCCTGTCTGGGCAGGCAGAAGAATACTATGCAACTTCTGAGATGAAGTCAAACAGGGTAGCAGAGCCACTGCCTGGCTTGCCCATTCTCATAACATGTGCATCTGGAATAGGGTTGCCAAATTTTAGCAAGTAAAAATACAGGATACCCACGTAGATTTGAATTTTGGAAAAATAACAATTTTTAAAATGTAAATATATCCCAAATATGTCCAGACTTCGGCACCAAAGCTTTCAAAGAACTTGAGTTTTCTTCCTGCGCCAATTGTGCCCTCACTTCTCTCCACTTTGAAACACATTCGTGCATTCACTCATGCATTGGACCAATATGAACTAATCATCTTCTATGTCTCAGAGGTTGTTTTCGTTTCAAGGCCATTGTCTTGGAAGAATCTCTTCTTTTTCTGACCCAGAAATGTTATGCCGTTGACCCCAAGCAACAAGTGTTACCCTGCCTTGTTTTCCCAAACATTCTCCCTGAAACCATTTGGGGTGTAACACTTCCTGCCGCTATTCCTACAATTCTCCACTGTGGGCTCCTATTTGTCCTTGGCTGAGTGCTCTTCCTTCCCATTTTTGTTCCAGCCCTTTAAAGTCTGAGAGCATCAAAGGATGTCCTGTGCAGCCTCTGGTTTTACTAGTTCCCTTCCCTTTCCTTCTGCAGAAGGATCACTTGCAATTGCAGATTTAGAGTGACATTTCTGAGAGCGTCCCAACCCTCTTGAGACAGGATTCATCTAAACATCTCTGACAGTGGTATCTGAGCTATCTCTCTCCTGACCTTTGGGAAATCTGCTTCCCTAAAGTCTAGATTATGTGTTTTTACTGCCAAACTTCCCCTGTCCTTGGCTCTCATGAGCTCATAAACAGATTTTGGATCCAGGCAGTCCTGGATAAATTTCAATCCAGGGTTTTATTGGCAATATCACCTGACCAATTCACAGAATTTGCTCGAACCAAAGTTGCCTAATCTGGAAAAAGACAACTTCTCTAAGGATTGTATTTTCCAATAAATACGATAAATAAATAAATAATATAATTGTGTGCTCCATCTTGTAATGCTTTTCTTACAATGCAGTGTTGACGTCCCCCTGTCTGGGCAGGCAGAAGAATACTATGCAACTTCTGAGATGAAGTCAAACAGGGTAGCAGAGCCACTGCCTGGCTTGCCCATTCTCATAACATGTGCATCTGGAATAGGGTTGCCAAATTTTAGCAAGTAAAAATACAGGATACCCACGTAGATTTGAATTTTGGAAAAATAACAATTTTTAAAATGTAAATATATCCCAAATATTACAAGGGACATATACAAAAAAGTTACATATTGTTTCTCTAAATTAAAATTTTAACTGAATTCCTATATTATATATGGGAACCTCACTTTGGAGCCCAGAGCTGCCATGTAAGAAGTTTGGCTGCCCTGAAGCTACTAGCTCTCCCAGTTTCTTGGTGTTTGAGTAGTCCCAGTTTGGGCATCAGTCATGTATGCAAGGAAGCCTTCAGGATCATTCCGGCCACAGCTATAGTCTACCTGCAAACATGCAGGATACCTCAAGACAGAACCCTAGATAAATCCGGTCAACCTTCATAAAAATAAGGAGTGGTAATAATAGCTGATTATTACTGCTTCAAGCCACTAAATTTGGGGGCAATTTGCTATACAGAAATCAATAACTGCCAAGACATGGAAGCAACCCAAATATTCACTGACAGAGGAATGAACAAAGAAGATCTGGGGTGTGTGTGTGTGTGTGTGTGTGTGTGTGTATAAGAATATGACTAAGCCATAAAAAGGACAAAATGATGTCATTTGCACAAGTATGGATTAATCTAGAGAGACTATCATGCTAAGTAAAATCAGAGAAAGACAAGTATCATATCACTTATATATGGAATCTAAAATAAAAGTACAAAGTAACTTATTGACAAAACAGAAATAGAGTCACAGATGTAGAAAACAAGCTTATGATTACCAAAGGGAAATGGGGAGGGGGGATAAATTGAGAGACTGAGATTGAAAAATATTATATATATTGTAAAATCTATGACAACTTCTCTAAGGATTGTATTTTCCAATAAATACGATAAATAAATAAATAATATAATTGTGTGCTCCATCTTGTAATGCTTTTCTTACAATGCAGTGTTGACGTCCCCTGTCTGGGCAGGCAGAAGAATACTATGCAACTTCTGAGATGAAGTCAAACAGGGTAGCAGAGCCACTGACTGGCTTGCCCATTCTCATAACATGTGCATCTGGAATAGGGTTGCCAAATTTTAGCAAGTAAAAATACAGGATACCCACGTAGATTTGAATTTTGGAAAAATAACAATTTTTTAAATGTAAATATATCCCAAATATTACAAGGGACATATACAAAAAAGTTACATATTGTTTCTCTAAATTAAAATTTTAACTGAATTCCTATATTATATATGGGAACCTCACTTTGGAGCCCAGAGCTGCCATGTAAGAAGTTTGGCTGCCCTGAAGCTACTAGCTCTCCCAGTTTCTTGGTGTTTGAGTAGTCCCAGTTTGGGCATCAGTCATGTATGCAAGGAAGCCTTCAGGATCATTCCGGCCACAGCTAGTCTACCTGCAAACATGCAGGATACCTCAAGACAGAACCCTAGATAAATCCGGTCAACCTTCATAAAAATAAGGAGTGGTAATAATAGCTGATTATTACTGCTTCAAGCCACTAAATTTGGGGGCAATTTGCTATACAGAAATCAATAACTGCCAAGACATGGAAGCAACCCAAATATTCACTGACAGAGGAATGAACAAAGAAGATCTGGGGTGTGTGTGTGTGTGTGTGTGTGTGTGTGTGTATAAGAATATGACTAAGCCATAAAAAGGACAAAATGATGTCATTTGCACAAGTATGGATTAATCTAGAGAGACTATCATGCTAAGTAAAATCAGAGAAAGACAAGTATCATATCACTTATATATGGAATCTAAAATAAAAGTACAAAGTAACTTATTGACAAAACAGAAATAGAGTCACAGATGTAGAAAACAAGCTTATGATTACCAAAGGGAAATGGGGAGGGGGGATAAATTGAGAGACTGAGATTGACATATACACACTATTATATATATAATAGATAATTAATAAGGAGTTGCTGTATAGCACAGGGACCTCAATGCTAAGCAGAAATGTCACCTTGCTGACAAAGGTCCACATGGTCAAAGCTATGATTTGCCCAGTTCATGTACAGATGTGAGAGTTGGATCATAAAGAAGGCTAGATGCTGAAAAACTGATGCTTCTGAATTGTGGTGCTGGAGAAGACTCTTGAGAGTCCCTTGGACAGCAAGGAGATCAAACTAATCAATCCTAAAGGAAATTAGTCCTGAATATTCATTGGAAGAACTGATGCTAAAGCTCTAACGCTTGGGCGGCCTGATGCAAAGAGTCAACTTGTTGAAGAAGACCCTGGTGCTGGGCAAGATCAAAGGCAAAAGGAGAAGGGGCCAGCTGAGGATGAGATGGTTAGATAGCATCACTGGCTCAATGAACATGAATTTGAGCAAACTCTGGGAGATAGTGAAGGACAGAGAAGCCCAGCATGCTGCAGTCCATGGGGTTAAGAAGAGTCAGACACAACTTAACGACTGAACAACAACAACAATAATTGCCTATACGGCAAAAGAATCCAAATGAATCCAAATGAGTGAATGTATGTATACGATTTACTTTGCTATACACCTGAAACTAACTCAACATTATAAATCCACTATACTCCAATAAAAAATTTTTTAAACTTTTTTCACTTTATCCCCTCCCCCATTTTTTTGTTTGTCTTTTTTACAGAAGAACAGCACATGTTGGATGTGAGATCAGATGTTGTTAGAGACCAGTTTTCCCACAACACAGTTCCCTTGTGGGAGCTCTTGGGCACTAGCTAGATAACATTCCCCAGAAAGCCCTTGAAGTTGGGTGTGACCTGTGACTTAGGCCTAGCCAATGGAATGCAAGTGGATGATGAGTGCCACACCCCAGCCTGCCCTCCCACAATCCCCCATGCATGTTATCCATTGTTCTTCACCCTCCCATTGGCTTGATGCACGACAACCTTTGAAGCCATATGTTGTATATACCATACAATGGAAGGAGACTGGGTCCCCTGAACACCACATGGCAGAAAATTACCAGCCTATCAGGAACATCAATTTTCAACTTTATGTAAATGAGAAATTCATTTTTATTGTCTCGAGTAATTATATGTTTAGGGGTTGTTTATCAGAGCAGCTAGCCTTGCTGTAAGGAACCATAATGCACATCTCTAATATTTGGGGTAAGCACCACCTGTTTTGCTGACAGGCACACTGCGGGATCAATGCCAACTGTAAAAGCTGAGTGGGGCTCAGGTGTCACTACAAACCCAGCAGGTTTTATAAACACGCCTTGAAGAATGGGTCTTTTCAGGTTTTCCTGGCTCAGCCCGATTAAAGCCACTGCTGATGCAACAGACCCTTCTCTTAATCATTACATAACTAGTGTTAACAAAAACATCATGGTTTCAATATTTTCACTGTAGTCTAAGCCTGAATGAGGAAATCCCTTAATAACTCTTTGACTTTGTAAAAACACAATTCTCTGGACACAACCATTCAAACACTCCTTAATGTCTGGGAAAGTCTTCACCCTACAAGTGTATACTTATCTCTGGACCTAAGGGTGACCAGCCTCCCCAAGTTTTCCTGAGAATGTGGGAATTCTTGGTATATGAGACTTTCAGTTTAAAGTCAGGACAGTCTCAGGTGAACTAAGAAGTGCTGGTCACCCTACAGGGTGCTATTCTGCTAGAAGAAGCAAGCCTCCACAGATGACTATAAATCCAGAAGAGAAAAAAGAAAGGGGATTTTTCCCCTTGTTCTACCTGGGATAGTATACTCTCAATTTAGGAAATGATGTGTTCCTTTAAGGCACCACTGATTGGGAAAATTTCAGAATCTATGACTCATCCAATGGTCATGCCAATGCCTTCACAAGCACCAGTGCTGATATTAGACCATTTGGGACTAATGTGTCCTCGACTTCCCTTGTGTTCTTTCTTGCACAGCAGGGCAGGCAGCTGACACTAAATGCTGTGAGCACAGTCCTGAAGCAGAATGATAAGACAGAGGGGAGGTGGGTGCCAAGGGTAGCAGGAGGGGACAGCACAGTGCTCAGTGGTACAGCTGTCTGCTCCTCTGCCCCGGGGTTCCCCACCATCCTGCTAACTCACAAACACTTGCCAAGGTTGGTCCATGTCATGGTTCCTGGGATGTTGTGCTACTAAGTGATTTGAGTGCTTCCCATCACACAGTGCTTCCCTGGTGGCTCAGACAGTAAAGAACCTGCTTGTGGTGCAGGAGATCCAGGTTCATTCTCTGGGTTGGGAAGATGCCTTGGAGGGATGGCAACTAAGCAGTATTCTTGCCTGGAGAATTCCATTGTTATTTAACACACTGCGATCTTGAAGAGGCTCAGGTGTCACTACAAACCCAGCAGGTTTTATAAACACGCCTTGAAGAATGGGTCTTTTCAGGTTTTCCTGGCTCAGCCCGATTAAAGCCACTGCTGATGCAACAGACCCTTCTCTTAATCATTACATAACTAGTGTTAACAAAAACATCATGGTTTCAATATTTTCACTGTAGTCTAAGCCTGAATGAGGAAATCCCTTAATAACTCTTTGACTTTGTAAAACACAATTCTCTGGACACAACCATTCAAACACTCCTTAATGTCTGGGAAAGTCTTCACCCTACAAGTGTATACTTATCTCTGGACCTAAGGGTGACCAGCCTCCCCAAGTTTTCCTGAGAATGTGGGAATTCTTGGTATATGAGACTTTCAGTTTAAAGTCAGGACAGTCTCAGGTGAACTAAGAAGTGCTGGTCACCCTACAGGGTGCTATTCTGCTAGAAGAAGCAAGCCTCCACAGATGACTATAAATCCAGAAGAGAAAAAAGAAAGGGGATTTTTCCCCTTGTTCTACCTGGGATAGTATACTCTCAATTTAGGAAATGATGTGTTCCTTTAAGGCACCACTGATTGGGAAAATTTCAGAATCTATGACTCATCCAATGGTCATGCCAATGCCTTCACAAGCACCAGTGCTGATATTAGACCATTTGGGACTAATGTGTCCTCGACTTCCCTTGTGTTCTTTCTTGCACAGCAGGGCAGGCAGCTGACACTAAATGCTGTGAGCACAGTCCTGAAGCAGAATGATAAGACAGAGGGGAGGTGGGTGCCAAGGGTAGCAGGAGGGGACAGCACAGTGCTCAGTGGTACAGCTGTCTGCTCCTCTGCCCCGGGGTTCCCCACCATCCTGCTAACTCACAAACACTTGCCAAGGTTGGTCCATGTCATGGTTCCTGGGATGTTGTGCTACTAAGTGATTTGAGTGCTTCCCATCACACAGTGCTTCCCTGGTGGCTCAGACAGTAAAGAACCTGCTTGTGGTGCAGGAGATCCAGGTTCATTCTCTGGGTTGGGAAGATGCCTTGGAGAAGGGAATGGCAACCTACAACAGTATTCTTGCCTGGAGAATTCCATGGACAGAGGAGCCGATAGTCTACGAGGTCACAAAGAGTCAGACATGACTGAGCAACTGACACTTTCATCACACAGTGCTGCCCACTCAACCTCCAGGACTATGAGACTCAACTCTGACATGGCCTCACAGGAGTGAATGAAGCCAATGTCACATGATTTCAGAGCAGGCAACATGAAGGGATACAACATTTTTTACCTCTGTCTTTCCTAAGCCATCATCACATCCCATACTTCCTATGTTATTATTTACCACAGACTTTCCTTGATATGACATCACTTTTTTTTAACACCAAAGGAAATTGCATATAACCAGCATAAATGGAAAATTGATATCATTTAACATAACACTTACAAAAAATTAAGTACAATGAACCCATGGCCTGAACTAGAGACATAGAAGCAATTCTCGATTCTCTCTCTCCTTCCCTCTCTCAATCCTAATCCTATGGTTCCTCCCCAAATATATTTCCAATCCATCTTCTTCTTCCTACCTGCATGTTCACCTCCCTGATCCAATCCACCACCATGTCTTTTCTGGATTGTTGCAATGGCCCTTCATTTCCAATACTCCAGAGGTATCTTTAAATATATCATATCACTTCCTCTCTTGAAACCCATACGAGGCTTCCCACTGAACACAGAACAAAACTCAGACTCCTTACAATCAAACTTATGGAGCCCTACCAGACCCGCCTCTAACCACCTCTCCAATCTCATCATATATTTCTCTCTAGATCAGTCTTCTCCTACCTTGAAACACCCCCATTGACATTAATTGCTAAGTCGTGTCCAATTCTTTGTGATCCCATGGACTTCAGCCTCTGTCCACCTCTAGGCTCCTCTGTCCATGGGATTTTCCAGGCAAGAATACTGGAGTGGGTTGTCATTTTCTTCTCCAGGGCATCTTCCCAACCCAGGGATTGAACCTGGATCTCCTGCATTGCAGGTGGATTCTTTACTCACTGAGCTACCAGGGAAACCAAATCCCCCATTAGCTTTCAATAAATGAGCAACTTTGAATGGATGGATGGATGGATGAATAAAATGCCCAAGACTTATGAGAAAGCAAATCTTGGTACATGGTTTTCAGATTAAAAGTCTTTAGAAGAATTAAAGTCGTTTCAAAAAGTACATATAAAAATAAGAGTGTAATCCCAGAATTAATGAAAAATACTTGTTTAAAGTTTCCTCTAAGGTGCTTGGGTGACACATATACCCATTCCTGGAAATTGTAGAACTCCTTATTTGAAAAAGAATTCACACTGCCCTACCAAAGGAGAGAATTTACACCTATCTTCAAGTTAATTTGTTCACACACACACACACACATCCCTAAAAACACTGCCAATATTCTCAGGAA
The DNA here is from genome assembly GCA_022376925.1 of Tragulus kanchil. Lineage (NCBI taxonomy): Eukaryota > Metazoa > Chordata > Mammalia > Artiodactyla > Tragulidae > Tragulus > Tragulus kanchil. The sequence goes on along the minus strand of JAIOJX010000005.1, from coordinate 125,942,759 downwards.
GGAAAACTGAGAGGGACCTAGGCCCATAAAGAGAAATCTTCTTATAAGTTAGAAGGTAATCATGTAGTGCATCTTTCAGGCATACATGTGGTGAACAGGTGGTCCAAGACCTTATTTCAGGCCACTAAAAACCTACTCAGATTTTTCACAAGCAGCTGAATATCTCAGTGCCTCTAACTTTGTTTCTCCTTCCCTGAGACTGTCATTATAATTAGCGACATTTCCAAGACGTTATGTTATTTTTTATATTATATTATTTTGAAGAGAGGTGTAACATACATAAATCCAAATCTATACTGAAGTATAGAAAACTTCAGGACTATATTCCTTTGGAGCAATGAGAGATTTGAATGTCCTCAGAGGGTCTGAATCAATTGCCTCAACAGAGTGAACCATGGCTATAGTGAGGATTCTAAGAGTTTTATCTGAGTTATAAAAAAAAATATGCTGGATCAAATGTTTCAGAAAACCTAATGTCATAATTATAAGTTTCTATGACTCAAAAGATTAAACATAGAGTTAGCATATGACCTAGCAATTCTACTCCTAAGAGTATACCAAGAGAACTGAAAACAAATCTTCAAAGATTTGTATGCCAATGTCCATAACAGCATTATTCATAGTGGTCAAAAAGCGAAAACACATCCATCAAAAGGCCTGCATGTCCATCAACTAACAAATGGATATAAAAGTGTGATATATTAATATAATGGAATGTTTGGACATAAAAAGAAATGAAATACTGATACATGCTATACCATGGATGAAACTTGGAAACATTATGCCAAGTGTAAGAAGCCAATAACAAAGGCTTACATTTCTATTTATGTAAAATATACAGAATAAATAAATCTATAAACATGAAATAGATTGGTGGCTGCTTAAGGCTGAAGCTGTTGGGGGTGGGGGAAGTGAGGGACTGATGGGTAAAGGATAAAGTGTTTCTCTGGAGAGTGATGAAAATAATCTATAGTTGACTGTCATGATGGTTGCATAACTGAATATGCTAAAAGCCATTGAATTGCACACTTTGGATGAATCAGATGATATGTGATTTATATCTATTTGTTATTAAAAGCAATAATCATATGCTATTTTCTCTAAATCATTTCTTCATCCTATTTTTAGAGGAGGATTTGGCATGTTAAATCAGAATCAATAAGTCAATACTGTCTTGTTAAATGCCATCATCTGCTTAGACATTTTTAATAATGTGAAAATCAGTTAACAAAAGCTGATTCAACAGTTGATGTTTATAACCCAGCGGATTACACTCTGAAGACTTTTTACTCATGTGTTCATCAGTAAATACCTTTGTTGCCTAGCCTCTAGGATGGACTTTTACCATTAGTCAAGGAGTTTGCCATTTCAAAGCTAAACATTTTCTGTGCCTTTGGGGTTTTCCCTGGCTGTGCCCTTCAGAAGACAGAGCACCGCTTATTATAGAAATTTCACACTCTCCCCACTGTGTATCCTTTTCAAGTTATTTTAACATTTAGATTTATTCCCCACTTATGGATAAAATGTCACTTCGATTAAAAATTGTGTTCTTACTATGGTGGTGTTCAATCACCGTAGTAAATGGTCTTGCTCTTGCTTCTTGTCACCCTCTCTCAGTTGTAGCTCTAAGCTCTCTGGGTACAGTCTGAGCATGACCTTGAGACAATGACAGTCCCAGCATGTTGTTAGTTTAATGTTATGCCAGAGTTGTGATCAACAATAGCCATAATTGTGCCCAAACAGTCTTAATATTCAACAACGTCAAACAAGACTCTCAAGGGTGCATTGTGCTGGTGTAACTGAATTTGATGACATTGGCTGCTCTTTCTAGCAAGTGTTCTAGTGTTTCTCTTCTAAGGTTTTGCTCTTTTGAATGTAGGAGTATCTTCTACAATCTGTTTTCAAAGTAGATAATCATTTTAATGGCCTGGTTGCTTCCATTTTGACTAAGGAAAGTGATTTGTTTTCAAAGACTTCAAAGAATATGGTGCTTCAAAGACATGGTGGCTTTTTAAAAGGATGCTAAAGAATATACTGCTCTTAACATTTTAAAATAAAACAAAACAAAACCACAATGTTGCTTAAAGGGTATATTTCAAGAGTGTATTTCACTTCACGGTTATAGCTTTTATTAACTTTGAGTAAAGTTATTATCATTACACAATTCCACATTGACCCATGTAGGGAAAAAAGGCACACAAATCATACTAAATGTTTTAAATATTTCAAAACAGAGGATGCTTTGGCCAATGACATTGTTTACAGGACTTAGGAAACACAAAACTATTAATTCCCATAGAACATAAGTACTGGTGGTCTCATCAAAAATGCCAAAGTTGATGTTTATTTAAAACCCAAGCGGATTACACTCTGAAGACTTTTACTCATGTGTTCATCAGTAAATACCTTTGTTGCCTAGCCTCTAGGATGGACTTTTACCATTAGTCAAGGAGTTTGCCATTTCAAAGCTAAACATTTTCTGTGCCTTTGGGGTTTTCCCTGGCTGTGCCCTTCAGAAGACAGAGCACCGCTTATTATAGAAATTTCACACTCTCCCCACTGTGTATCCTTTTCAAGTTATTTTAACATTTAGATTTATTCCCCACTTATGGATAAAATGTCACTTCGATTAAAAATTGTGTTCTTACTATGGTGGTGTTCAATCACCGTAGTAAATGGTCTTGCTCTTGCTTCTTGTCACCCTCTCTCAGTTGTAGCTCTAAGCTCTCTGGGTACAGTCTGAGCATGACCTTGAGACAATGACAGTCCCAGCATGTTGTTAGTTTAATGTTATGCCAGAGTTGTGATCAACAATAGCCATAATTGTGCCCAAACAGTCTTAATATTCAACAACGTCAAACAAGACTCTCAAGGGTGCATTGTGCTGGTGTAACTGAATTTGATGACATTGGCTGCTCTTTCTAGCAAGTGTTCTAGTGTTTCTCTTCTAAGGTTTTGCTCTTTTGAATGTAGGAGTATCTTCTACAATCTGTTTTCAAAGTAGATAATCATTTTAATGGCCTGGTTGCTTCCATTTTGGCTAAGGAAAGTGATTTGTTTTCAAAGACTTCAAAGAATATGGTGCTTTTGCCTAGACATGGTGGCTTTTTAAAAGGATGCTAAAGAATATACTGCTCTTAACATTTTAAAATAAAACAAAACAAAACCACAATGTTGCTTAAAGGGTATATTTCAAGAGTGTATTTCACTTCACGGTTATAGCTTTTATTAACTTTGAGTAAAGTTATTATCATTACACAATTCCACATTGACCCATGTAGGGAAAAAAGGCACACAAATCATACTAAATGTTTTAAATATTTCAAAACAGAGGATGCTTTGGCCAATGACATTGTTTACAGGACTTAGGAAACACAAAACTATTAATTCCCATAGAACATAAGTACTGGTGGTCTCATCAAAAAATGCCAATAATAAGTGGCATAAAATGCCGCTTGGATTGCATCGCTGATTTAATTTTCCTTTCCTTAATTGTAATAAAGCCTATGATGCTAATACCAGGAAATATGTCATTAGCTTTTGTTTGTATTTATTCCATAAATAGCAAGCTGGGAACATATTTTATTGGGGAAGGAGGGTAATCTATTCTTTTCCGCAAAACTCAAATCAAGATGAATTCAGAGTTCCCCCAAGTCACTGTTCAGTACATTATAAACAAGCCCTAGAATTCCAAGCATGAATCACTCATTTTTGAGTAAGTGACCAGGAGCCAGATAGCCCTGGAGAACAGGGGCTGCTGTGAACCCTAGAGCAGAAGGCGGGCTGTGTAGGTTTGGGTGCCCTACATCACACAAGTAGTGAAAGCTACAGAAAGAGGAAAACTGTCCTCAAGACAGTGAGAAATTAAACACAGGCACAGATTCTAGCAGAAGAAGCAGGTGGCTGTGTTTCCATCTCCAATCACTGACAAATAAAACAAATGATGCACAAACATGAGGTCTCCAGGAGGAATACTGGGTAAGAGACCACTGCTCATTAATGTTCTTAATACACATGAGGTCTGTAGACCCAAGCCAAGGGTCAAAGGCCAAAGGTCAAGAGCCCAGAGGGGTCTTCAGATTGTCTGAGAGTATGGTGTTGGACTCCCTCTATGCACTAAAACAAGCCCACCTCTCTAAAAAAATTAACAAAATTTCATTTTCCTAATACAAAATAAATTATGCCTTATAGAAAAGCAAACTCAGGAAAGTATAAAGAAAAAAATAAAACAATCTAGAATCTTTCTGCTCTGATCACTTTTAACATTTCAGTGTTTTTCTTTAAAATGATTTTCTATACAGATACGGTCATAGGTCATGACAAAATATCAGGATGAATATCCAGTTTTATATCCTGCTTTTTTCACTCAGCATTATACTGTGAGCATTTTCTCACATCATTCAACATCATCAGAAATGTGATTTTTTAATGGCTGCATAATATTCTGTCATCTGGATACACTAGAATTAAGCATAGACATTAGACTGTTTTCAACTTTTCGTTATTATAAATCATTCTGTGAAGAACATTCCTAACTTATTTGTAACAACCAAGGGAGAATCTGTGTGTCCTGTGTGTGTAGAATTACTAACATGGTAATAAAAAATGCAACACTACATAACTTGGAAGAAGTTTCAAAAGGTGGTCCACTACAGACACTGAGGTGTGCTCCTGACAGAGTGGTCCCACTGAATATGCACAGCATACCCTCAGCTGCTTGCCATTGTAGGACTTGAGATGCCAGCTGCTCCTCTGAAACACTTTGGTTGCAACACAAGATAGTCAGCAACCATCTCCCTCTTCTCAGGTAGCCAAGGCTCACTCACAATCAAACGCCAGAACTTTTTAATGGGGAAGACTTGGGTAGCATGTGCCAAATGCTCAAGGACCACAACAAAATGATGGAAGGAAGGGAGCTTGCTCGAGAGTGTCCTCTACCTCGTTACTAGTTTGTCTTTTTTTATCGTGACCAAACATACATATCATAACATTTACCATCTTAACCATTCTTAAGGGTACACTCAAGTGGCATTAAGTACATTCACAGTGTCATGCAACCAACATCAGTGTCCTTTTCCAGACCATTTTTAATCTTGCAACACTTAAACTCTGCATGTTTTAAACAGTTGCTTCCCATTTCCCTCACCTCCCAGGCCCTGGCCCCTGCTCTAGGCCCCTCATATCAATGAAAATCAGACAGCATTTGTCCTTTGGTGCCTAGCTCCTTTCACAAAGACAAAATGTTTTCAAGGCTCAGCCCTGTTGAAGCATGTGTTGGAATTTTATTACATTGGGTGGGTACACCGCATTTTGTGGATTTATACAAAAATGCTGATGGACATTTAGGTTGTTTCCACTTTTTGATCATTGTGAATAATGCTGCAGTGATTCACATAATTGAACATTTGTGTATGAGTATCTGCTTGAGACTCTGCTTTTGATTCTTTGGGGTATACAACTCAGAGTGGAATTGCTAGGTCATGCTGTTTTCCACTCTATTGCACCATTTTATATTCTACCAGCAGTGCACGAAGTTTCCCATTTCTTCTCATCTTCATCAACACTAGTTATTTTCCTTCTGTTTTTTTTTTTCTTCCCCCAATAACCATCCTAATGGATACAAAGTAGTTCTGATATGCATTCGCCTAATGACTAATGATATTGGGCATCTTTTCATGTACTCATTGGTCATTGGTGTATCTTTGGAGAAATGTCTGTTCAAGTCTTTTGCCATCTTTGAAAATGGTTATTGGAGGAATCTGCAAAAAGCTGGAACAGTCAGACACCCAGCATCAGAGTGTGTTCCACTCAGAGCATTTGGTGGCAAGGAAGAGATATAGATTGCCCCAGAGTCACCATTTAGAAGGGGTTATTATGAGGCAAAGGGGGCCACTCTTGGGATTCTGGTACAGGAGGTTCAGTGGGCCTCTGGGGCCGGAAGAGGCATCAGACAGCCCCCCTGTCCCTCTGTCTCTCTGGGGATGGTGCAGTCCTGTCTCTGTCTCTCCCTGCTCATCTGCGCCTCCCTGTGTGAGGCGCTTAACCTCTGCTTCTCATCCCCAGCCTATGTGGCTGACTTCCCAGGATACATGCCCAAGCTTCATCTTCACAGGACCTTAGAGCTCCAGCAGCCGCCAGTCTACTCCCGCTTCTCTGTCCTCTCACTCAGCCTTTCTCCTCTGGGGTCAGGAGCCCCAGTGGCCCAATCAACACACACTGTCAACTCCTGCCCCACCTTCACAGAGGGCTGTGGATGGAAAACAACTCCAAGGGAGGGCATTTGGGGGCAGCAGGCAAGGCCGCTCCTAGCACCTAGAGAAACATGTTAAAGCTTTTCAACAACTCACATCACATTATTTATCGTGCCCATTTCTTAATCACCCAAAAGTATTCTATACTCTATATTATTTGCCTTCAGCCTGATATACTGGACTTTCAGGGAGTGCAGCTATTATGTTCCAGAAGCACCCTTCAGTGCTGGTGTGACAGCAGCATGTCCAAGGCTGAGAACAGTTAATAAGCCCATGACTGTAAATCCGTTTCAGAGACTGAATATTGATCTCAGCAAGGCAAATCTGCTTGATCCCAAATATTTCTGTATGACAGTGCTATCAGCAGGTCTCCCTGGCATGAAATGCAAGCTATAGTCTCTCTCTAGCTTTACAATCAATTCAAAAGGGAAAATGACAATTGTGTTACTTGAGAGTAGTTAGAACATGCAGAAGACAAACAGGGTAGCCTGTGAGAGCAGCTCTGGAGTCAGACTAGGTGAGACCCAAATACCCTCTTGAAACAGGAACTCTTAAATCTTAATCGTTACTTACAGGTCACTGATCAGTAGCAGCTAATAAGAGAGGAGGTCTTGTAATTAGGACAAGATCCTATTACAGATGACTTTATCTGTTTGAAATGTAAGCCAAAGGTAAGTTACAAGTGTTCTCACTGCTCATTTCAGCCCCTCCATCTTTGGATGGAGCTTTTGCTTAAAGGCTGTCCTTATTAGTCTCTGTGAAAGAAGACATTGTCCAAGGGAGTGCTGTGGGTACTCAGTCATTCAATCATGTCTGACTCTTTGCAACCCTCTGGACTAGGGCCTGCCAACCTTCTTTGTCCGTGGCATTTTTCAGGCAAGAATACTGGAGTGGGTTGCCATTTTCTTTTCTAGGGCATCTTCCCAGCCCAAGGATCAAACCCACATATTCTGCATTGGTAGGAGGATTCTTTACCACTGAGCCACCTGGGAAGTCCCTTCCCAGAGGGAAAGAGAGTCCTATCTTTCTTTGTCACATGATGACAGATCCAGCCAAAACCCTTTTCCCATTAGATGGCGCCTTAGTGGGGAAACGTTATGAAGGATAAAATGGGGGATTTGGACAATCAGAGGATGAAAGAAATGCAAGACAATACCTTTTGGCGGGTACATTTGAGGGACATTTCCCCCAGGATAGAGGTGGGGAGTAAGGAGGGATGGCATACGGTATTGTTTATTACCGTGCCTTTAAAAAAATGTATTAGACTTTATTAACAGCAGTTTCAGGTTGGTGAAAGAATGGAGCAGACAGCTCAACACCACTAATCATCACAGAAATGCATACCAAAACCACAATGAGATATCACCTCACACCCATGAGGATGGCTACTATCAAACAACAAGGAATGGGGCTTCCCTGGTGGTCCAGTGGGTAAGGATACTGCCTTGCAGTGCCAGGGCGCAGGTTCAATCCCTGGCCTGGGAAACAACGGAATGGCCGGTGTCCAACTACCTAGCCCGAGCAGAATGCAAGCTATAGTCTCTCTCTAGCTTTACAATCAATTCAAAAGGAAAATGACAATTGTGTTACTTGAGTAGTTAGAACATGCAGAAGACAAACAGGGTAGCCTGTGAGAGCAGCTCTGGAGTCAGACTAGGTGAGACCCAAATACCCTCTTGAAACAGGAACTCTTAAATCTTAATCGTTACTTACAGGTCACTGATCAGTAGCAGCTAATAAGAGAGGAGGTCTTGTAATTAGGACAAGATCCTATTACAGATGACTTTATCTGTTTGAAATGTAAGCCAAAGGTAAGTTACAAGTGTTCTCACTGCTCATTTCAGCCCCTCCATCTTTGGATGGAGCTTTTGCTTAAAGGCTGTCCTTATTAGTCTCTGTGAAAGAAGACATTGTCCAAGGGAGTGCTGTGGGTACTCAGTCATTCAATCATGTCTGACTCTTTGCAACCCTCTGGACTAGGGCCTGCCAACCTTCTTTGTCCGTGGCATTTTTCAGGCAAGAATACTGGAGTGGGTTGCCATTTTCTTTTCTAGGGCATCTTCCCAGCCCAAGGATCAAACCCACATATTCTGCATTGGTAGGAGGATTCTTTACCACTGAGCCACCTGGGAAGTCCCTTCCCAGAGGGAAAGAGAGTCCTATCTTTCTTTGTCACATGATGACAGATCCAGCCAAAACCCTTTTCCCATTAGATGGCGCCTTAGTGGGGAAACGTTATGAAGGATAAAATGGGGGATTTGGACAATCAGAGGATGAAAGAAATGCAAGACAATACCTTTTGGCGGGTACATTTGAGGGACATTTCCCCCAGGATAGAGGTGGGGAGTAAGGAGGGATGGCATACGGTATTGTTTATTACCGTGCCTTTAAAAAAATGTATTAGACTTTATTAACAGCAGTTTCAGGTTGGTGAAAGAATGGAGCAGACAGCTCAACACCACTAATCATCACAGAAATGCATACCAAAACCACAATGAGATATCACCTCACACCCATGAGGATGGCTACTATCAAACAACAAGGAATGGGGCTTCCCTGGTGGTCCAGTGGGTAAGGACATCGCCTTGCAGTGCCAGGGGCGCAGGTTCAATCCCTGGCCTGGGAAGATCCCACATGCCACGGAGCAGCTGGACCGATGTGTCCAACTACCTAGCCCGAGCTCTGGAGCGCATGCACCCAGAGCCAGTGCTCTGCAACGATAGAGGCCACTGTGATGGGAGGCCCACAAAGGCCAAAGAACAAAGATGTAAATAAATTAAAGATCAATAGAAGTGGCAAAAAAAAAAAAAAAAAAAAACAAGGAAATAACAATTGTTGGTAAGAATGTTGAGAAACAGGAAGCTTTGTGCACTACTGGCAGGATTTCAACATGGTATAGCTGCTATGGAAAATAGTATGGAAATTCCTCAAAACATGAAAAAATAAAACCAGCATAAAATCAAGCAATTCTATTTCTGAGCATGTACCTAAAAGGACTGAAATCAGGGTCTCAAGAAGATATTTTCACACCTATGTTCATAGCAGCACTATTCACAATAGCCAAGATGTGGAAGCAACCCACATGTCCATCAACATGTGTACTCAGTCGCTCAATCATGTCTGACTTTTGGCAGCCCCATGGACTGCAATACACAAGGTTTCTCTGTCCATGGGATTTTCCAGGCAAGAATACCGGAGTGGGTTGCCATTTCCTTCTCCAGGGGAGTCCATCAGCATATGAGTAGATAAAGTGTGGTGTATACTGTGGAACATTCTTCTGCCTTAAGAAGGAAGGAAATCCTGTCAACATGGATGAACCTTGAGAACATTATTATAAGTGAAATAATTTAGTCACAAAAAGGCAACTATTGTATGATTCCACTTACATGAGGTAACTAAGGTAGACATTCATAGAAATAGAAAGTAAAATGGAGATTGCTAGGGGCTAGGGAAGGGGAAAAGGAGAGTGTTAAGATACATCTAGTTTTCAAGATGAAAAGGAAATTTCGTATTAGACTTTTTATTACCGTGCCTTTAAAAAAATGTATTAGACTTTATTAACAGCAGTTTCAGGTTGGTGAAAGAATGGAGCAGACAGCTCAACACCACTAATCATCACAGAAATGCATACCAAAACCACAATGAGATATCACCTCACACCCATGAGGATGGCTACTATCAAACAACAAGGAATGGGGCTTCCCTGGTGGTCCAGTGGGTAAGGACATCGCCTTGCAGTGCCAGGGGCGCAGGTTCAATCCCTGGCCTGGGAAGATCCCACATGCCACGGAGCAGCTGGACCGATGTGTCCAACTACCTAGCCCGAGCTCTGGAGCGCATGCACCCAGAGCCAGTGCTCTGCAACGATAGAGGCCACTGTGATGGGAGGCCCACAAAGGCCAAAGAACAAAGATGTAAATAAATTAAAGATCAATAGAAGTGGCAAAAAAAAAAAAAAAAAAAAACAAGGAAATAACAATTGTTGGTAAGAATGTTGAGAAACAGGAAGCTTTGTGCACTACTGGCAGGATTTCAACATGGTATAGCTGCTATGGAAAATAGTATGGAAATTCCTCAAAACATGAAAAAATAAAACCAGCATAAAATCAAGCAATTCTATTTCTGAGCATGTACCTAAAAGGACTGAAATCAGGGTCTCAAGAAGATATTTTCACACCTATGTTCATAGCAGCACTATTCACAATAGCCAAGATGTGGAAGCAACCCACATGTCCATCAACATGTGTACTCAGTCGTTCAATCATGTCTGACTTTTGGCAGCCCCATGGACTGCAATACACAAGGTTTCTCTGTCCATGGGATTTTCCAGGCAAGAATACCGGAGTGGGTTGCCATTTCCTTCTCCAGGGGAGTCCATCAGCATATGAGTAGATAAAGTGTGGTGTATACTGTGGAACATTCTTCTGCCTTAAGAAGGAAGGAAATCCTGTCAACATGGATGAACCTTGAGAACATTATTATAAGTGAAATAATTTAGTCACAAAAAGGCAACTATTGTATGATTCCACTTACATGAGGTAACTAAGGTAGACATTCATAGAAATAGAAAGTAAAATGGAGATTGCTAGGGGCTAGGGAAGGGGAAAAGGAGAGTGATTATTCAACAGGTATACAATCTCAGATTTGCAAGATGAAAAAAGTTCTGGAGCTGTTTCAGAACTTGTCCCCTTTCTCCTTCTTTCGTCTATTTTACCTCAGGGTCTTCTCCTATGAGTTGTCTCTTCACATTAGGTGGCCCAAGTATTCAAGCTTCAGCTTTAGCATCAGTCCTCCAATGAATATTCAGGATTGATTTCCTTTAGAATTGACTGGTTTGATCTCCTTGGAGTCCAAGGGACTCTCAAGAGTCTTTTCCAACACCACAGTTTGAAGGCATCAATTCTTAGGCGCTCAGTCTTCTTTATGGTCCACCTTTCACATCCGTACATGACTACTGGGAAAACCGCAGCTTTGGCTATACGGACCTCTGTCGGCAAAGTGACGTCTCTGCTTTTTAATACACTGTCTAGGTTTACTGTCATTAAATTCCAAGTTGCTCTAGATGTTTCATCAGAAAGAAGGAATAAGCAATTGGAACTAAAAGGAAGATGAGCCAACACCTGCTTCCTTGACCGACTGGTAGCTCCCAAGATTCAAGGAGTCAAAAAAATCAGCTCACAACAGCTCCATTTTACCTACAGACAGACTGAGGGCTGGGCAGTTTGAAGTCAACTTTCCCTAAGTCACATATGGCTGATAATCAGGCTTAGGATCCAAATTCAGATTGTCTGGCCACAGAAACTACATCTTTGACCACATGTTATTCTGCCCCAGGGAGGTTAGGAGCAACCCACATGTCCATCAACATGTGTACTCAGTCGTTCAATCATGTCTGACTTTTGGCAGCCCCATGGACTGCAATACACAAGGTTTCTCTGTCCATGGGATTTTCCAGGCAAGAATACCGGAGTGGGTTGCCATTTCCTTCTCCAGGGGAGTCCATCAGCATATGAGTAGATAAAGTGTGGTGTATACTGTGGAACATTCTTCTGCCTTAAGAAGGAAGGAAATCCTGTCAACATGGATGAACCTTGAGAACATTATTATAAGTGAAATAATTTAGTCACAAAAAGGCAACTATTGTATGATTCCACTTACATGAGGTAACTAAGGTAGACATTCATAGAAATAGAAAGTAAAATGGAGATTGCTAGGGGCTAGGGAAGGGGAAAAGGAGAGTGATTATTCAACAGGTATACAATCTCAGATTTGCAAGATGAAAAAAGTTCTGGAGCTGTTTCAGAACTTGTCCCCTTTCTCCTTCTTTCGTCTATTTTACCTCAGGGTCTTCTCCTATGAGTTGTCTCTTCACATTAGGTGGCCCAAGTATTCAAGCTTCAGCTTTAGCATCAGTCCTCCAATGAATATTCAGGATTGATTTCCTTTAGAATTGACTGGTTTGATCTCCTTGGAGTCCAAGGGACTCTCAAGAGTCTTTTCCAACACCACAGTTTGAAGGCATCAATTCTTAGGCGCTCAGTCTTCTTTATGGTCCACCTTTCACATCCGTACATGACTACTGGGAAAACCGCAGCTTTGGCTATACGGACCTCTGTCGGCAAAGTGACGTCTCTGCTTTTTAATACACTGTCTAGGTTTACTGTCATTAAATTCCAAGTTGCTCTAGATGTTTCATCAGAAAGAAGGAATAAGCAATTGGAACTAAAAGGAAGATGAGCCAACACCTGCTTCCTTGACCGACTGGTAGCTCCCAAGATTCAAGGAGTCAAAAAAATCAGCTCACAACAGCTCCATTTTACCTACAGACAGACTGAGGGCTGGGCAGTTTGAAGTCAACTTTCCCTAAGTCACATATGGCTGATAATCAGGCTTAGGATCCAAATTCAGATTGTCTGGCCACAGAAACTACATCTTTGACCACATGTTATTCTGCCCCAGGGGAGGTTAGGAGTCAAGAAACCAAAGGCATGAATGCAGATAAGGCATAAGAAGGTGAGGGGTTTGGGCCCCGCCTTATCAGACATGAAGTTTAGCTTATTCAAATATGGCTCCCAGCTCTATGACATGGTTGTCATTTCTATTTCCAGTCAAGGAAACTGGGGAGCAAAAACTTGGTGGACAGTTTCCCCAAGTCCCACAGCCAGTGAACTCCATCCAAACTTGCCAGTCCCAGTTGCTGTCATGGTAGGAAAACACAGGGTTCTCTGCATTTTGTCATCTCTCAGAGGCAGACTGGCCCAGGTTGCTAGAGTTGTTTTCTAATTTTTTAAATAAAATTTTAGATCCTGATTCTTCCTAATAGTGGGTGATTTGATCATTTCACCTCTTTCTCTTAAACCAAGAGACCAGTAAGGAACCAGGCTGGATGAGCTGAGCAGCCTGATTCAGGAAGTGACCAAAATGACTGAGGTCAAAGTGACAGGCAGTTTCAGGCTGAGCCCTGAGTTTCTGAAACACGAGATTCTTCCTTGGGTAGAGGAAACTATGAAACTGGGGGAAAATGTTGAAAATGGGAATCCACCAACGTGGAAGGCTTTACTTAAGATTTTTAAAGTTAAACACTGTGGGAAGCAGCAGCAGATGGGGGAACATATTGCAGGAATAGGGCTGTGTTAACTGCTGACACTGGGGAACTTGGACCAAGGCAAGGAAAATCACAGGCTCCAAAATCACTTGAATGAGATTGGAGAAAATGTGAACTAATTTGTTGTGGCTGAGAGCAGTTAAACTTGTCCTACAAGGTAATGACTTCAGGATACCTGAGAAAGTGCCCCCCGGGGGGTTGCTGAGAGCAGTGCTCAGAAAGAAGGAATAAGCAATTGGAACTAAAAGGAAGATGAGCCAACACCTGCTTCCTTGACCGACTGGTAGCTCCCAAGATTCAAGGAGTCAAAAAAATCAGCTCACAACAGCTCCATTTTACCTACAGACAGACTGAGGGCTGGGCAGTTTGAAGTCAACTTTCCCTAAGTCACATATGGCTGATAATCAGGCTTAGGATCCAAATTCAGATTGTCTGGCCACAGAAACTACATCTTTGACCACATGTTATTCTGCCCCAGGGGAGGTTAGGAGTCAAGAAACCAAAGGCATGAATGCAGATAAGGCATAAGAAGGTGAGGGTTGGCCCAGCCTTATCAGACATGAAGTTTAGCTTATTCAAATATGGCTCCCAGCTCTATGACATGGTTGTCATTTCTATTTCCAGTCAAGGAAACTGGGGAGCAAAAACTTGGTGGACAGTTTCCCCAAGTCCCACAGCCAGTGAACTCCATCCAAACTTGCCAGTCCCAGTTGCTGTCATGGTAGGAAAACACAGGGTTCTCTGCATTTTGTCATCTCTCAGAGGCAGACTGGCCCAGGTTGCTAGAGTTGTTTTCTAATTTTTTAAATAAAATTTTAGATCCTGATTCTTCCTAATAGTGGGTGATTTGATCATTTCACCTCTTTCTCTTAAACCAAGAGACCAGTAAGGAACCAGGCTGGATGAGCTGAGCAGCCTGATTCAGGAAGTGACCAAAATGACTGAGGTCAAAGTGACAGGCAGTTTCAGGCTGAGCCCTGAGTTTCTGAAACACGAGATTCTTCCTTGGGTAGAGGAAACTATGAAACTGGGGGAAAATGTTGAAAATGGGAATCCACCAACGTGGAAGGCTTTACTTAAGATTTTTAAAGTTAAACACTGTGGGAAGCAGCAGCAGATGGGGGAACATATTGCAGGAATAGGGCTGTGTTAACTGCTGACACTGGGGAACTTGGACCAAGGCAAGGAAAATCACAGGCTCCAAAATCACTTGAATGAGACTGGAGAAAATGTGAACTAATTTGTTGTGGCTGAGAGCAGTTAAACTTGTCCTACAAGGTAATGACTTCAGGATACCTGAGGAAATAGACCTCCAGCCAAACCTGGCAGCAGCCGGAGGTGAAAAGCAGCAGAGCATCTCCCAAAGTCAGCATGCAAGAGCAGCAGTGCTCAGGGCCCTTTCCAGAAGGGTTATCTTGGATGACTCCAGAAGGGGGTCACTCCGGTCAGCCACAGTGGCTGGTGATGTTTAGATGTCTGGACAGAATCAGCTGTCAAGTCTGCTCATCTCTCTTCCACACTCTCGATGTTCTCCGCTCCCTCCCATGGCCACCTTCCTGAGCCAGATGCCCATCACCTCTCACCTGCTGCCAGATGGAGTTTGCATCTGCCAAGTGACTCCCCTACCCGGAAACTTCCTGCAACTCCTCACCTGCTACAGAGCCAACCTCCAACTCCTCAGCTTACCTGCCCCCAGCACTGATCTCCTCAACCAACTACCCCCAGCTGCCAGGTCACTCCATCTCCAGGTCATGACCACACTATCATGGCTTTCTTGGGACAGGGATTATGTCTGTTCCTGACAGATTCTCCATCATGTTTGTTGGGCCTGCACTGTAAATTTCACATGTTTTCGAGTCAGAAGATCTGAGATGGAATTTTGGTTCTACCAGTTATTGGCTTGGGTAAGTGAACGAACCTCTCTGAGCCCCATTTTCTATGGCAGAAAGTGGGGGTCAGGGTGTCTACTTCATTGGCTCATTTTAAGAATTAAATGGAACAAAGTATGTAAAATGTTTAGTCAATAATAAACTCTCCATAAATGCTTTTTAGATAGTTAGGCCACCCTTGACTATCTGACCGCCACCTATGCCACAATGCTGTCCCCTCCAGCCTTAGAGAAGGAGAGAAGTACCACCAGATAAAGGGTTTGGGTGGCATCTATTAAAAGGAGCTGTTTTGTTACAGTGCCCGGTTTTCATCAACTCATAAGACAGACAGTTGAAAGAAAACAGGCTGGAGAAGGAACTTCTAAAGGACTAGACCAGGAGGAATGAACAACAAGCCAAAGATAATTATTGATTTAGAAAGAGAGGAAAATATTGCCAAAGTGTTCCATATTCCAGGAAGCTCATCAAGTCTGTTCAGTTCTTGTGAGTTTTAGCTTCTCTGAGAGAAGTACTATCAAAGTCAAGGGTGGCACATTTAGAATAAATGAGGTCACATTTGCTTTATAAAGTTGGGCTGGTTCTGTTAGCTGGAAAGGAAGCTAATCTCCTCCCCACCCACCTCTGCTAAGCCCACACAGACTAGGCTTTGCCATTACCCAGGATTCACTGCTAGAATGGTTGTGGTCCAGGTCCTGGAGGAAACTAGAATGACTAATGCTCCAAGCAGTGTTATGGCACTGAGAAGGCCCTCCTTCCCTCCCTCTATATTTGGTCCACCCTCTCCTGATCATCCATTAGCATCCACACAATTCTCCCACTGCATTTTCCTCCTACGTGGCAAGCACTGTCCTCTCCTTCTTCGTCGTAAAGTGTTAATATTTCAGTGCAGCTTCTTAAGCTTGCAATATGCAGCCCATTTGCAAAGATCAGTAAAGTGGGTTCCCATCAGCTATTTTTTTTTAATTAAGCATAAAAAGACATAGTACATCACACATGGTAAAGTATCATTTTATGAAACTTTCATCTCAAAAATGTATATAGAAGTTAGATGTACTTCATACTGTGGGCCTCAATAAAGAATGTTCAAAAACCTGACTTGAGTATCTGTTTTAAACTGGTTATAGTATTTGCATTTGATTCCTGTTTTTATCTAGCATAGCACTGATCACCATGCCCTAACACAAAGGGGATGTCTACTAAATGTTTGTAGAATAGGTAGGGATGAATGAATCTGTTGTTGTTCAGTTGCTAAAGTCCTGCCCAATTCTTTGGAACCCCATGGACTGCAGCATATCATGCTTCCCTGTCTTTCACTATCTCTTGAAGTTTGTCCAAACTCATGTCCATTGAGTCAGTGATGCCGTCCAACCATCTCATCTTCTGTTGCCCCCTTCTCTAGCCCTCAATCTTTCCTAGCATCAGGGTCTTTCCCAATAAGTCGGCTCATCACATCATGTGGTCAAAGTATTGGAGCTTCAGCTTCAGCATTAGTTGAGTCCTTCCAATGAATATTCAGGGTCGATTTCCTTTAGGATTGACTGATTGGATCTCCTTGCTGTACAAGGAATGAATCAGAGCATGCGTGAATAATGATATGCAGGTAGCTAGAACTAGGAAGTGCTTGAAGAATGAGAAAACAGGCAAGAGAAAAAAAGGTAAGAGGGTTTTGGGGAAATTTTCTCTGTCTTTTGCAGAAGAACTGACTCATTTCAAGCTGCCAGTGTGCTTGATACTGTGTGGATCTAATACAGGAACACTCCAGACCTGGTACTGTGACATGAATAACTCAAAGTCAAGACTGGATCAAATTGCCATTTGAATATTACTGTCAGGTCCCACTTAAAATGGTCAGTGACCAAGTGATATAGAAAAACTTTAAAGCTATCTTAAAGTCCATCAGCCAATGGAGACCTTTAATAAACTGATCTCTCCACACAGTGGGATACTACTCAGAAATTTTAAAAAAACATAAATTACGAATACTCAAAAGAAGGCACAGTGTTAAAGAATCTGCCTGCCAATGCAGGAGACACAGGAAACAAGGGTTCAATCCTTGAGTCAGGAAGATCCCCTGGAGTAGGGCAAGACAACCTGCTCCAGGATTCTTGCCTGGAAAATCCCATGGACAGAGGAGTCTGGCTGGCCACAGTCCCTGAGGTCTCAAAGAGTTGGACATGACTGAGCGACTAAGCACGTACACACAGACACACACACAAAACGACACATACCAACCTTCAAAGCATTATGATAACTGAAAGAAGCCAGACACACAAAAAAAGCACATGGTATGACTCCATTTATATGATATTTCTAGACAAAAAGCAGAGAAGAGGTTTCCTGGGCCCGGGGTTGGCAGTGCGGAGCAATGGTCGACTGTAAATGGGCATGAGGAGATTTGCGGGGCTGTTGGAAGTCTTATAAACTGGATTCTAGTCCTGGTTGCACAAATGTATACACTTATTATGACTCAATGCATTGTGTACTTACAATGGGCAACTTAGGCTATCTAAATTATACCTTATGAACGTGTCAGAAAAATTACAGGTGTTTTGAAATGCCATCCTAGCTGGGCCTAGTACAGGAGAAGTTTTCCCTTACACTTCTCAGTTGTGGCTTTCTTTATTGGAAAAAGTTGTGATGTCTCTTAAAGTCAGACTGTTACATAACGTGGCCACTTCTGCCTTTTCAAGGACTACGGACAGAATATCAGCATCTGTCTATCTGCCTGCTGGTCAGTTCAACGGGCCTGCAAGACAGCACAATACCAACTGGCAAGTGGGGCTCTGCTAGTCGCATGCCTACTCACTCAACAATGAGGATGCCAGAGAGGAAAGGATGCCCTTGAAACCCTCTTATGCTGTTGGGCTTTCTAGCAGACAGGCTGTAGGGTCCTTTCTATACTGCCCAAATCAGTGGTATTTGTAAAGAGAGAAGAAAAAAGGCCAATATAATGAATATAGGCTTTTTGTTCCCCAGATATAACTCAACTCACACTGAAAGTACAAAGCAGTTATAATATTTTCAACCATGTGACCTAAAATCATACAGCTATTCAAAGCTAACAATCAAAGCAGACAGTATTTTGAGGAATCAATTGCCATTTTCCTCCTCGCCCATTGACATAATGAAGGAATGTGTTTTTTACTTATCTTCCTCATCCTCCTGCTCCTCTTGCAAATGGTACCCTGGAATTGTGCTAAGAGTGTGACGAATCCCAGATAAATACTTGTTGATTTGATTGATCCTTTGTCTTCCCTGCTGGCAATGGCTAGGTTAGAAGTGATGAGATGATTTTCACCAGCATGGAATGAAACACCCTGTTCACTGTGGTCTCAGTAATTTGATTGATGATCATGTGTTTTACAATGATTACTTTCAAATCTCAAGCCTCCAGAATCTTTCAAATCCAAACCAGAAATTGTTTTTTTAAAGCTTAATGTTATTTTAACTCTCACCATTGCATGCCAAAACAGCAGACCAAATCCAAGTAGGTGAAAGTTATTATAACTTATAATTATATGAAAATCAATTTCAGCTTTGCTAATGTTTAAAACAGACAAGCGTGGCACTCAGTATTTGTTTGTTTGTTTAAAACCAGAGTTTCCATGTGGTTGGAAATTCTAATTCAGAAAAGCCAAATTATACACGGCAAAGTCCTTGGCAAAACACAAGCTAAAAGGAAAAATAAATCACAACTTGATATTGAACCAGGGATGGCATTTTGAGCCATTTTTTAAATTTTTCTGCATATTTCTTTTAAAAATACATTCCTAGCTGCCCCCTACAGACAGATAAAGGGAGATGGCCCTGATTCAGCCTGCTCAGTGGCTGAAAGTGGCTCTGATTCTGGGTCCTCTCCACTGGGATCGTCACTAATGAAGCACACAGTAAATAGCCCTCCCTGGCCTCCAAGGGGGAGAGTTGGCTCCATTAGAGGCTTCAAGCGACAGCGATCACTCTCTCTGGAGAGGAAAAATGTGGACTTGAAATACAGGCAAAGAGCTATTTACTTGTACAACTACTCTACCTGAATTGCCAACATTCAGGCTCAGAGTCCCCTGTTCTCAAATTAAATATGCCTGAGAGAACCTGTGGTTTATTTCCATTGTTTTCATTTCAGTATTTGCTGAAAGGTTGTGCTGTGCCAAACTCATGGGTAACTCACTGAATTTTGAAAATTTCTGTTTTTTGACTGTGCCTGACTCTCGGTGCTTTGAAAGATTTTTGAGGCGTAGAACTGAGCCTTTCCTCCTCGCCCATTGACATAATGAAGGAATGTGTTTTTTACTTATCTTCCTCATCCTCCTGCTCCTCTTGCAAATGGTACCCTGGAATTGTGCTAAGAGTGTGACGAATCCCAGATAAATACTTGTTGATTTGATTGATCCTTTGTCTTCCCTGCTGGCAATGGCTAGGTTAGAAGTGATGAGATGATTTTCACCAGCATGGAATGAAACACCCTGTTCACTGTGGTCTCAGTAATTTGATTGATGATCATGTGTTTTACAATGATTACTTTCAAATCTCAAGCCTCCAGAATCTTTCAAATCCAAACCAGAAGTTGTTTTTTTTTTAAAGCTTAATGTTATTTTAACTCTCACCATTGCATGCCAAAACAGCAGACCAAATCCAAGTAGGTGAAAGTTATTATAACTTATAATTATATGAAAATCAATTTCAGCTTTGCTAATGTTTAAAACAGACAAGCGTGGCACTCAGTATTTGTTTGTTTGTTTAAAACCAGAGTTTCCATGTGGTTGGAAATTCTAATTCAGAAAAGCCAAATTATACACGGCAAAGTCCTTGGCAAAACACAAGCTAAAAGGAAAAATAAATCACAACTTGATATTGAACCAGGGATGGCATTTTGAGCCATTTTTTAAATTTTTCTGCATATTTCTTTTAAAAATACATTCCTAGCTGCCCCCTACAGACAGATAAAGGGAGATGGCCCTGATTCAGCCTGCTCAGTGGCTGAAAGTGGCTCTGATTCTGGGTCCTCTCCACTGGGATCGTCACTAATGAAGCACACAGTAAATAGCCCTCCCTGGCCTCCAAGGGGGAGAGTTGGCTCCATTAGAGGCTTCAAGCGACAGCGATCACTCTCTCTGGAGAGGAAAAATGTGGACTTGAAATACAGGCAAAGAGCTATTTACTTGTACAACTACTCTACCTGAATTGCCAACATTCAGGCTCAGAGTCCCCTGTTCTCAAATTAAATATGCCTGAGAGAACCTGTGGTTTATTTCCATTGTTTTCATTTCAGTATTTGCTGAAAGGTTGTGCTGTGCCAAACTCATGGGTAACTCACTGAATTTTGAAAATTTCTGTTTTTTGACTGTGCCTGACTCTCGGTGCTTTGAAAGATTTTTGAGGCGTAGAACTGAGCCTTTCCATCTTTGTAGTCTTGGCCTCCTGCCCAGGGCCTGGCAAAGAGTGTGCATTCAGTTAATGTTGGCTGAATAAATGGATGGATGGATATGGGTGGACAGACATGGATGGATGGATGGGTGGTAGGTAGGTAGGTGGGTAGATGGATGGATGGGTTGATGGATGGATGAATGATGGTTGATGGATGGATGGATAGAAGCCTGGATGGATGGATGGAAAGATGGACAGGCAGACCAATCAGCCAATAAGCTTCCCCACTTTCAAGGTCCTATAGGTCAAGATGCCCCAGTATTTCAACTATTAAATAAATGTATGGTGTTATCATTAAGTTCCAGACATTCATCTGTATTGATGATAAGAATGGTGAGGACAGAAAAAGAGTTCCATGTTTCTCTGATGCCACATGTGGAAAGCTCTTTGTCAAATGCACTATTTATCACATGAAATTGACTCTTCCTGATATCTTATTATAGATTCTGACTCTAGAGTGGACTATTTTATTTTTTGAATTAAAATGTGATAAGCGACCTTTCAGTTCCCAGAGTCTCTTCTTTGTAGGTCAGAAGTTACTGGCTGGAGTCCCGGCATCTCCCTGGAGCTTTTGCATGCTCCTGCTGACCAGACCTCCTCAGCCATCAAACCAAATGACGTCATCTTCTTTATCTTGCATTTTTCCAACAGTGGAATTATATCTATGTATGCACTATTTACAGAAATTGCAAGCAGGTAAGCAAGTTTTAATTCTACATGGTGAGTACTTCATAGAGAGTTTTGAGGATTAAAGCTAATGAAAATATGTTGTTATCTGTTCAACGTACTGTTGGTGATGGTGTAGTTTTGTGGCATGTTATGTTTAATCACTGATGAAAAGATCTCTTACAGGCAGTGCATTTCTGACACAAATAGGTATTTTTTAAAAGCCTGAGAGAACCTGTGGTTTATTTCCATTGTTTTCATTTCAGTATTTGCTGAAAGGTTGTGCTGTGCCAAACTCATGGGTAACTCACTGAATTTTGAAAATTTCTGTTTTTTGACTGTGCCTGACTCTCGGTGCTTTGAAAGATTTTTGAGGCGTAGAACTGAGCCTTTCCATCTTTGTAGTCTTGGCCTCCTGCCCAGGGCCTGGCAAAGAGTGTGCATTCAGTTAATGTTGGCTGAATAAATGGATGGATGGATATGGGTGGACAGACATGGATGGATGGATGGGTGGTAGGTAGGTAGGTGGGTAGATGGATGGATGGGTTGATGGATGGATGAATGATGGTTGATGGATGGATGGATAGAAGCCTGGATGGATGGATGGAAAGATGGACAGGCAGACCAATCAGCCAATAAGCTTCCCCACTTTCAAGGTCCTATAGGTCAAGATGCCCCAGTATTTCAACTATTAAATAAATGTATGGTGTTATCATTAAGTTCCAGACATTCATCTGTATTGATGATAAGAATGGTGAGGACAGAAAAAAAAGAGTTCCATGTTTCTCTGATGCCACATGTGGAAAGCTCTTTGTCAAATGCACTATTTATCACATGAAATTGACTCTTCCTGATATCTTATTATAGATTCTGACTCTAGAGTGGACTATTTTATTTTTTGAATTAAAATGTGATAAGCGACCTTTCAGTTCCCAGAGTCTCTTCTTTGTAGGTCAGAAGTTACTGGCTGGAGTCCCGGCATCTCCCTGGAGCTTTTGCATGCTCCTGCTGACCAGACCTCCTCAGCCATCAAACCAAATGACGTCATCTTCTTTATCTTGCATTTTTCCAACAGTGGAATTATATCTATGTATGCACTATTTACAGAAATTGCAAGCAGGTAAGCAAGTTTTAATTCTACATGGTGAGTACTTCATAGAGAGTTTTGAGGATTAAAGCTAATGAAAAATATGTTGTTATCTGTTCAACGTACTGTTGGTGATGGTGTAGTTTTGTGGCATGTTATGTTTAATCACTGATGAAAAGATCTCTTACAGGCAGTGCATTTCTGACACAAAAATTATGAAAACAAATACTATGTATTAAACACCCACTATGCAGGGCTCTTATATCTTACATTAGCTTAGTCATTTCACACCCGAGTCCTAGGAAATAAGAAATATTATTCTGATTCTGTTGGCGAAATAAATGAACTTCAGAAAAACTGAAAGGTACTGCTCAGAAGACATATATAGCTTCCGGTGAAGTAAGACTTAAACCTAGATCAGCCTATGTTCTTTCTACTCTATCACCTGCCTTAGATACTGTAGTTCTAAGAAAAACACATAGGACATCATGGTACTGCTCATGTACTAAAAACCATGCTCAAAGTTATTGCAGTTTTAAACTATTAAAAGCAAAAAAAATAAGATCAGATGTGTATTTCCTTTGACTTCAGTACAGTGTGACCTCAAAAAAAAAAACAAAAAAAACCAAAAACCCTTAATCATTCAAGTACCAGTTTCCACAATATGCGTATTCATATGTGTATTCTGAAATGACTGGGTAGAATGAGTATGGTTGATTACCTTCAGAGCAATAAGGTTTGGCCCAAATTACGAGGCTGGAGGGCCAGTGGGACAGGACAGGACAACCTATGATAATCTTTGCCTATTTATGAGTACCCATACTGAGAATCCAGGACACATTGACAGCACCTCCATTTGTTTTTTGCTTTATGGAGTTTTTAACACAATGGCAAATTGGAGGTAACTGCCAGCAGGCTGAAATCTACAGTCAATCTAAAAGGTCAAAAAGCCTCCTTTGGGGCTTCCCTGATGGTCCAGCGGGTAGAGTCTGCCTTGAAGTGCAAGGGGCACCAGTTCGATCCCTGGCCTGGGAAGATCCCATGTGCCACGGAGTGGCTGGACCAGTGTGTCCAACCACTGAGCCAGAGCTCTGGAGCACATGTGCCCAGAGCCAGTGCTCTGCAATAAGAGAAGCCACTGCCATGGGAGGCCCACACAGGCCAAAGAATAAAGACGGATGAAGATAAATGATGACTTAGAGGCAAAAAAGAAAAGGCCCTCCTTTGTCTGACCTAATGAAAAATATGTTGTTATCTGTTCAACGTACGTGTGATGGTATTTTGTGGCATGTTATGTTTAATCACTGATGAAAAGATCTCTTACAGGCAGTGCATTTCTGACACAAAATTATGAAAACAAATACTATGTATTAAACACCCACTATGCAGGGCTCTTATATCTTACATTAGCTTAGTCATTTCACACCCGAGTCCTAGGAAATAAGAAATATTATTCTGATTCTGTTGGCGAAATAAATGAACTTCAGAAAAACTGAAAGGTACTGCTCAGAAGACATATATAGCTTCCGGTGAAGTAAGACTTAAACCTAGATCAGCCTATGTTCTTTCTACTCTATCACCTGCCTTAGATACTGTAGTTCTAAGAAAAACACATAGGACATCATGGTACTGCTCATGTACTAAAAACCATGCTCAAAGTTATTGCAGTTTTAAACTATTAAAAGCAAAAAAAATAAGATCAGATGTGTATTTCCTTTGACTTCAGTACAGTGTGACCTCAAAAAAAAAAACAAAAAAAACCAAAAACCCTTAATCATTCAAGTACCAGTTTCCACAATATGCGTATTCATATGTGTATTCTGAAATGACTGGGTAGAATGAGTATGGTTGATTACCTTCAGAGCAATAAGGTTTGGCCCAAATTACGAGGCTGGAGGGCCAGTGGGACAGGACAGGACAACCTATGATAATCTTTGCCTATTTATGAGTACCCATACTGAGAATCCAGGACACATTGACAGCACCTCCATTTGTTTTTTGCTTTATGGAGTTTTTAACACAATGGCAAATTGGAGGTAACTGCCAGCAGGCTGAAATCTACAGTCAATCTAAAAGGTCAAAAAGCCTCCTTTGGGGCTTCCCTGATGGTCCAGCGGGTAGAGTCTGCCTTGAAGTGCAAGGGGCACCAGTTCGATCCCTGGCCTGGGAAGATCCCATGTGCCACGGAGTGGCTGGACCAGTGTGTCCAACCACTGAGCCAGAGCTCTGGAGCACATGTGCCCAGAGCCAGTGCTCTGCAATAAGAGAAGCCACTGCCATGGGAGGCCCACACAGGCCAAAGAATAAAGACGGATGAAGATAAATGATGACTTAGAGGCAAAAAAGAAAAGGCCCTCCTTTGTCTGACCTATGCCATCCTTCCCATTCATTCACAGGCTATTCAACAGCGGTGACCCTGCCCGGGACATGTCCGCTCTTGTCCCCAGCGTGTTGTGGTGATGCAGGGGGTGCTGAGATGGCTTGGGGACTCAATCTAAGGTCAGCCTTTCCCATGTTCCATTTTCATGGCCCAATAGACACCAAGCTTGTGGTTCACCCTCTATCTCTGGGAGCACTGAAGGCCTGCCAAGGCAGACTGCCTAAGACTAAGAACAAAAGGACACCTGGCTGCCCAACATTCAAGACACCTTAGCCAGCCACCTCCACCCCAGGGTTCAAGTGCCTCCTGCCCACCTCCATGAGCAAACATTACGAACCCTTCCCATTCACCTTCTACCCCTGCTCCTATGAAGGGTCCTGCAATTCTTCAGCCATTCAGAAACTTTCATCTTAAGATATGGCAAATAATTTCTTCTCTGATGAACTGCACCTTCTCTCCCCCACCCTCCAAAACACTCTCTGAGATAATTTCCTAATTCTTTTTGACAAGACAGTTTACTCTTGATGAGGATTAAAAGTTATTTTTAACCTGAACCGCACACAAGGAAATGTTGCAAGAATTTCTTTGAGCTGGCTGAATGGTTCCTCTTTTTTTGGTCTTTGAATTAATAAAATTCTGAGCTTTAGGTTGCTTCTGACTTTCATGAGTTAATTTCATAATCCCAAAATAAAGTCCAGGTCTTCCCATTTAAAGGGTTGACTAGTGGGGATCATTTTCCTAAAGGATCAGTATTATTCAGATGTAGACCTCGATAGTAATACTCAGAATGATTTCAATTCACCACACAATGATCCCAGCAGGCTGAAATCTACAGTCAATCTAAAAGGTCAAAAGCCTCCTTTGGGGCTTCCTGATGGTCCAGCGGGTAGAGTCTGCCTTGAAGTGCAAGCAGTGTGTCCAACCACCCTGAGCCAGAGCTCTGGAGTGCATGTGCCCAGAGCCAGTGCTCTGCAATAGGAGAAGCCACTGCCATGGGAGGCCCACACAGGCCAAAGAATAAAGACGGATGAAGATAAATGATGACTTAGAGGCAAAAAAGAAAAGGCCCTCCTTTGTCTGACCTATGCCATCCTTCCCATTCATTCACAGGCTATTCAACAGCGGTGACCCTGCCCGGGACATGTCCGCTCTTGTCCCCAGCGTGTTGTGGTGATGCAGGGGGTGCTGAGATGGCTTGGGGACTCAATCTAAGGTCAGCCTTTCCCATGTTCCATTTTCATGGCCCAATAGACACCAAGCTTGTGGTTCACCCTCTATCTCTGGGAGCACTGAAGGCCTGCCAAGGCAGACTGCCTAAGACTAAGAACAAAGGACACCTGGCTGCCCAACATTCAAGACACCTTAGCCAGCCACCTCCACCCCAGGGTTCAAGTGCCTCCTGCCCACCTCCATGAGCAAACATTACGAACCCTTCCCATTCACCTTCTACCCCTGCTCCTATGAAGGGTCCTGCAATTCTTCAGCCATTCAGAAACTTTCATCTTAAGATATGGCAAATAATTTCTTCTCTGATGAACTGCACCTTCTCTCCCCCACCCTCCAAAACACTCTCTGAGATAATTTCCTAATTCTTTTTGACAAGACAGTTTACTCTTGATGAGGATTAAAAGTTATTTTTAACCTGAACCGCACACAAGGAAATGTTGCAAGAATTTCTTTGAGCTGGCTGAATGGTTCCTCTTTTTTTGGTCTTTGAATTAATAAAATTCTGAGCTTTAGGTTGCTTCTGACTTTCATGAGTTAATTTCATAATCCCAAAATAAAGTCCAGGTCTTCCCATTTAAAGGGTTGACTAGTGGGGATCATTTTCCTAAAGGATCAGTATTATTCGCAGATGTAGACCTCGATAGTAATACTCAGAATGATTTCAATTCACCACACAATCTCCTGATGATCTCTCAGCTCCCCCAGAGACGGCCAGCACCCTCTTCATCCCTTTCCCAAAGCCTCTCCAATAGAAAGGTAGCTAACACTGTCACCGGAGCTACTTCTAGAGGCATCGCGTTGTCTGCTGCCCCTCCAGTCTCTTGTCTACACCTTCTACGTAATGTGTGTATGTGTGTGCATGCATGCGTGATGTCTGCCCAGTCATGTCCAATTCTTTGTGACCTCATAGACCGTAGCCATCCAGGCTCCTCTGTGAACGGAATTCTCCAGGCAAGAATACTGGACCAGGTTGCCATTTCCTTTCCTCCTCCAGGGTATCTTCCCAACCTAGGGGATCAAATTCCTGTCTCCTGCATCTCCTGCATTGGCAGGTATATTCTTTACCACTGCACCACTGGGGAAGCCCACAGCCATTTCTTAATCCATCACTTTTTAAAAATTAATTACTTAATTATTTTTGGCTATTCTGGATTTTCACTGCTGCTGCAGGCTCTTCTCTAGTTGGAGGGAGTGGAGACTACTCTCTAGCTGAGGTGAGCTGGCTTCTTGTAGTGACTTCTCTTGTTGTGGAACACGGGTTCTAGGCCACACAGGCTTCAATAGTTGTGGCACATGGGCTCAATAGTTGCGGCTCCGAGGCTCTAGAGCACAGGCTCAATAGTTGTGGTTCACAGGCTTAAGTTGCTCTGCAGCATTTGGGATCTTCCCATATCAGGGATTGAACTCGTGTCTCCTGCATTAGCAGGCAAACTCTTCACCACTGAGCTACCAGGGAAGCCCATCATCACTATTTTTAAACTAACTATCTTTAAGCCCACATGGGTATATCAGGGCTTCTGAAACTCAGCACTATTGAAATTTGGGGCCAGATGGTTCTTTGTTGTGGGGCTATTTAAACACAATGGGATGGTTTTTAATACTATCCCTAGCCAACCCAGTCTATGGTAGTAGTACTCCCTCCAAAGTGAGGACACCCAAAACTATCTCTAGATATCACCAAATGTCCTCCAGGGAGGCAAAAACGACCCCACTTGAGAAGCACTGGCTTTAATGCTGTTTCAAGTTACAAGTTCCTTTTGGATCGGAACTAGCCTAATTTGTACAGACTTCACAAACAGGAAGGTGCTCAGAGAGGCTGTTTAATGATGATCACTATCACTAAAAATGTAACAAGAATTTTTGGCTCACATCTAAAGAAAACGGAACATTTAAACAGATGAGCAAGTAAACACTGGATGATTTGTCTTATTCAGCCTTCCGTTCAAATCAATAAGATTAAAACAACAATCCTTAGCTCGCATGTGTTAAGCACACAGAGGACTTGAAAATCTGTAAGAAAAAGGTCCACCACCTCATAATGAAATTGCTCCCACAAAATAAGGCAAGAGGTAGGTAAACTGAAATCCTCTACAGCAGTGAATGATTGCAGTCCTGAGAATGAAGAGAATGAGCCGGAGTAAATATTTCTTTGCAATTTTTGTGAGAAAGAGAATGAGGTCAGCCCCCATCCCTTTGTGGAATCTGGCCCTTGTAAAGGATTTCGAGTATCTTTCATGGGTGAAAAAAGCAAAAGATAGATATGAACTGATATATCATTATAACTGCTGCTGTTAGTCATTCATTCAAGTGGCATGAAACTGCTGGATTTGGAAAAGGAAAGCTTCTAAATAACTGCTGGATTTGGAAAAGGAAAGCTTCTAAATGATTTTTTTAACAGCCATCTCTCTAGGCAAAAGAACAAAACCTTTATCAATTAATCTGATGAGTTACATGGGTTATTTTTAACTTCTATTCATAAGAGACAAAGCATGTAGGTCCTACTTGTTCTCACACGCATTCGTTAACAATTCAGTTAAACAAATATTTATTGAAACCATGGACAAGGCAATCTGATAGTCACCAGTCATTGCAGGGGAAATACTCAGAGAGTAAAAAAATAAGATCTTATCCTCAAGAGGTTTTTTTTTGATTTCTATAACAATTGGTTGTATATTTGTATAATGTCCCCATACACACTTAACCTTGTATACTGTAAGTCCCAATATATGAGCTCTAAGTGTTAGTTGATGAGTCATGTCTGATTCTTTGCAACCCCATAGACTGTAGCTCACCAGGCTCCTCTGTCCAGGAGGAGAGAGGCAAGAATACTGGAGTGGGTAACTTTTCCCTTCTCCAGGGGATCTTCCTGAGCCAGGGACTGAGCCTGGGTCTCCTCTATTGCAGGCAGATTCTTTACCATGTGAGCCACCAGGGAAGCCCACTATGAGCACTTGGAAAGGTTTAAAACATCCACTGATGATTCAAAGCAACCATAGTCGATGAACAATCAGGAAAAAGTTTATGGAGACATGGGTTTTGAAGTTAGGATGAGCACTCCAAGAACGTTAATGATGAGGTTTTGTTCCTGATTATAAAATTAATGCATTTTTTTTTTAAATACAGAAAAACCCAGGGAGAAAATGGTCTTGAATAAGCAATGGAAGGTGCAGGAGCTTCCTTGAGAGGGATAGCAGTATCTATGGGGAACCCTGAGAAACAATGGAGGAACAGGATGAATGTCAGACCTAATTAGGAGGGTAGTGGGGAGCCATTGACGGTTGAATGTTCTGAGCATGGACTCTTTCAATCCTCACAACAGTCCTGTGAGCTCGTAGTGGTTCTGCTCAATTGTCAGATGTAGAGCAGGAGATTTAAGATGTGCAGTTAATTTGCCCAAGGTCATGCAGCTAGTAAACAGGAGAGGTGGGCACTTCAAAATGCCACACCCTTCACGCCAAGTGGGAATTGAGTGGGACAAGACAGGACTGTGCTTTAGAACATCAAGAGTCTACAGGGACCAAGAGAACAGACTGGTGGTTGCCAAGGGGGAGAGATGGAGTGGGAGGCTGAAGTTAGCTGATGTAAGCTCTTACATATAGAAAGAATAAACAGAAAGGTCCTACTGTAAAGCACAGAAAACTATATTCAATATTCTATGATAAGGCATAATGGAAAAGAATATTAAAAAAGAATGTAATATATATGTATAACTGATTCACTTTGCTGCACAGCAGAAATTAACACAACATAGTACATCAACCATATTTCAAGTAGAAAAAAGCACATCTAGAGTCTAGCCACAGCAGGTATACCTTTGAGTCAATGGAATGGATCAAAGAATTCTACAGGCTCAGAAAAAGGATCCGACTCACTTTACAGATAAAAGACCAATTTAGAGCCCAGAGAAGTCACACAGAACAATCATAGCCTCCTTTACCCTCAGGAGCACAGCATGGCACAGCACTGCCAAGGTACCACCTGAATGAGGTCAAGATTCCCTCTGGTGCTTTGAGCATCTCACCTTGCACTTTGCACTAAGAGTGTGTACCACTGATCCATCCCAACAGCTGTTCTGGACCATCTGGCTAAGAGCCAACCTGCTCGGCAGGTGTGAGTGGGCAGAACCCCCAGCACAGATTCCTGAGTCTCTTAAGGATATATTCCCCTGGTCCCCATGGTCCTAATAGACCCAAGCCTCATGCCAGGAAAGAAGACTCCAAAGGAAGATTCATGACTGTGAATAGGGTTACTAGTGTCCAAGAGGGATAGCAGTATCTATGGGGAACCCTGAGAAACAATGGAGGAACAGGATGAATGTCAGACCTAATTAGGAGGGTAGTGGGGAGCCATTGACGGTTGAATGTTCTGAGCATGGACTCTTTCAATCCTCACAACAGTCCTGTGAGCTCGTAGTGGTTCTGCTCAATTGTCAGATGTAGAGCAGGAGATTTAAGATGTGCAGTTAATTTGCCCAAGGTCATGCAGCTAGTAAACAGGAGAGGTGGGCACTTCAAAATGCCACACCCTTCACGCCAAGTGGGAATTGAGTGGGACAAGACAGGACTGTGCTTTAGAACATCAAGAGTCTACAGGGACCAAGAGAACAGACTGGTGGTTGCCAAGGGGGAGAGATGGAGTGGGAGGCTGAAGTTAGCTGATGTAAGCTCTTACATATAGAAAGAATAAACAGAAAGGTCCTACTGTAAAGCACAGAAAACTATATTCAATATTCTATGATAAGGCATAATGGAAAAGAATATTAAAAAAGAATGTAATATATATGTATAACTGATTCACTTTGCTGCACAGCAGAAATTAACACAACATAGTACATCAACCATATTTCAAGTAGAAAAAAGCACATCTAGAGTCTAGCCACAGCAGGTATACCTTTGAGTCAATGGAATGGATCAAAGAATTCTACAGGCTCAGAAAAAGGATCCGACTCACTTTACAGATAAAAGACCAATTTAGAGCCCAGAGAAGTCACACAGAACAATCATAGCCTCCTTTACCCTCAGGAGCACAGCATGGCACAGCACTGCCAAGGTACCACCTGAATGAGGTCAAGATTCCCTCTGGTGCTTTGAGCATCTCACCTTGCACTTTGCACTAAGAGTGTGTACCACTGATCCATCCCAACAGCTGTTCTGGACCATCTGGCTAAGAGCCAACCTGCTCGGCAGGTGTGAGTGGGCAGAACCCCCAGCACAGATTCCTGAGTCTCTTAAGGATATATTCCCCTGGTCCCCATGGTCCTAATAGACCCAAGCCTCATGCCAGGAAAGAAGACTCCAAAGGAAGATTCATGACTGTGAATAGGGTTACTAGTGTCAGAAGCTACAGAAAGGGTAGAGAGCACAAGGTAGCTTGTTCTAACACCCAGGGAGCTTCCAGGAATCTCTGAGGAAGCACTTTTGAATGGTAGTGGCAGCAAAACGGGATTGCTCAGAATGATAGAGGGAAGGAACAATAATGAAATAAATACATTAGGTATGATCTACTTCTAGAAGTCTGCTGACAAGGAGGAGAGAGATGAGAAGTGGTGGTAGGATGGGGAGGATTTAAGTCCAGAGGAGATAGAAACTTTTCATTTTCAACAGCATTCAAACATGTTTGCTGTGCCTTGTATGTGCCAGGCACTGTCCTAGACCCCAGAAATACAGCCATGAATAAGACCAGCCAAATTCCTGTTCTTGGGATCGGGAGGTGGGGAATAGGAAAGAGGAGGAGTGGAGACACACCAACCATAAAAATAAATACACAGATATAAATAAAGTAATTTTAGAAGATGATGTGAAAATGTCAATACTATAGCAATGACATATGAGCCTGGTGAAATGAGATGGGGGCTGGCTGAGTCTGGGGGAAATGGTGGTCAGACAGGGCTTCCATAAGGAGGTGACATTTGAATAGAAGCCTTGGCTGTGCAGGTTCACAGGAACAGGGAGTTCAGAGGCCCTGTGACAGGTACCAGTTCAAGCAACCAAAGGACCAAGTGTGGTAAAACACAGGAAGCAGTAGAGGTAGGGGGAGAGGAGGCAACAGAAGTTCACCCACCACTTAGAGCCAAAAACAAGCCTGTCATAGCCTCCTTTACCCTCAGGAGCACAGCATGGCACAGCACTGCCAAGGTACCACCTGAATGAGGTCAAGATTCCCTCTGGTGCTTTGAGCATCTCACCTTGCACTTTGCACTAAGAGTGTGTACCACTGATCCATCCCAACAGCTGTTCTGGACCATCTGGCTAAGAGCCAACCTGCTCGGCAGGTGTGAGTGGGCAGAACCCCCAGCACAGATTCCTGAGTCTCTTAAGGATATATTCCCCTGGTCCCCATGGTCCTAATAGACCCAAGCCTCATGCCAGGAAAGAAGACTCCAAAGGAAGATTCATGACTGTGAATAGGGTTACTAGTGTCAGAAGCTACAGAAAGGGTAGAGAGCACAAGGTAGCTTGTTCTAACACCCAGGGAGCTTCCAGGAATCTCTGAGGAAGCACTTTTGAATGGTAGTGGCAGCAAAACGGGATTGCTCAGAATGATAGAGGGAAGGAACAATAATGAAATAAATACATTAGGTATGATCTACTTCTAGAAGTCTGCTGACAAGGAGGAGAGAGATGAGAAGTGGTGGTAGGATGGGGAGGATTTAAGTCCAGAGGAGATAGAAACTTTTCATTTTCAACAGCATTCAAACATGTTTGCTGTGCCTTGTATGTGCCAGGCACTGTCCTAGACCCCAGAAATACAGCCATGAATAAGACCAGCCAAATTCCTGTTCTTGGGATCGGGAGGTGGGGAATAGGAAAGAGGAGGAGTGGAGACACACCAACCATAAAAATAAATACACAGATATAAATAAAGTAATTTTAGAAGATGATGTGAAAATGTCAATACTATAGCAATGACATATGAGCCTGGTGAAATGAGATGGGGGCTGGCTGAGTCTGGGGGAAATGGTGGTCAGACAGGGCTTCCATAAGGAGGTGACATTTGAATAGAAGCCTTGGCTGTGCAGGTTCACAGGAACAGGGAGTTCAGAGGCCCTGTGACAGGTACCAGTTCAAGCAACCAAAGGACCAAGTGTGGTAAAACACAGGAAGCAGTAGAGGTAGGGGGAGAGGAGGCAACAGAAGTTCACCCACCACTTCAGGCCACAGAAGTCAATCGGGGTTTAAGTCTAATTGCAAGGTGAAACCACTGGGAGGGTTGAAGCAGGAAGGCTAAGTGATTGTGTGTGCATTTTTGAAAGATGACCTTGCCTACAGAGGGGAAAATGAACTCTAGGGGCAGGACCAGAAGTCGCTGTCATCTGTGCAGGAGTCTAGATGGGAGATGCTGTTAGCACAAGAGCAGCAGTGGAGAAGGTGAGAGTCTTGTGGACTGACTGTGGCAAAAGCTGAACAGAGAAGAACTGAGGATGGGACCTTGGCCCCAGCACCTTGGCTGAATGGTGGTGCTATTTCCTGAGATGGCAAGATTGGAGAAAGAGCATGGGGAGAGCTGAGAATATTGGTCAACTCTGAGATGCCAACATGCCAGAGGATATCTGAAGGAGACAAGTGGGAGAAGTCAGGCCAGTGATATGGACTTTTTTTTTTAAAGAAGTTCAATTAAACACAGCATTACTGTATGACCAAGCAATTCCACTCTGGGTATAGGCCCCAAAGAATCGACAACTGGTGTTCAAAAATAATCTTGTACACAAATATTCATAGCAGTCCTATGTAAAAGAACCAAATGGTAGAAACAACACAAATGTCCATTGATAGATGAATGTATAAACTAAATGTAGAATAACCATCCTGTGGAATAGAATTTGGCCATGAAAAGAATGAAGTGTGGATATGTACTACATGAACGAACCTTGAAAACATTATGCTAAATGAATGATTCTGTTCATTTGGAACACCAACCATAAAAATAAATACACAGATATAAATAAAGTAATTTTAGAAGATGATGTGAAAATGTCAATACTATAGCAATGACATATGAGCCTGGTGAAATGAGATGGGGGCTGGCTGAGTCTGGGGGAAATGGTGGTCAGACAGGGCTTCCATAAGGAGGTGACATTTGAATAGAAGCCTTGGCTGTGCAGGTTCACAGGAACAGGGAGTTCAGAGGCCCTGTGACAGGTACCAGTTCAAGCAACCAAAGGACCAAGTGTGGTAAAACACAGGAAGCAGTAGAGGTAGGGGGAGAGGAGGCAACAGAAGTTCACCCACCACTTCAGGCCACAGAAGTCAATCGGGGTTTAAGTCTAATTGCAAGGTGAAACCACTGGGAGGGTTGAAGCAGGAAGGCTAAGTGATTGTGTGTGCATTTTTGAAAGATGACCTTGCCTACAGAGGGGAAAATGAACTCTAGGGGCAGGACCAGAAGTCGCTGTCATCTGTGCAGGAGTCTAGATGGGAGATGCTGTTAGCACAAGAGCAGCAGTGGAGAAGGTGAGAGTCTTGTGGACTGACTGTGGCAAAAGCTGAACAGAGAAGAACTGAGGATGGGACCTTGGCCCCAGCACCTTGGCTGAATGGTGGTGCTATTTCCTGAGATGGCAAGATTGGAGAAAGAGCATGGGGAGAGCTGAGAATATTGGTCAACTCTGAGATGCCAACATGCCAGAGGATATCTGAAGGAGACAAGTGGGAGAAGTCAGGCCAGTGATATGGACTTTTTTTTTTAAAGAAGTTCAATTAAACACAGCATTACTGTATGACCAAGCAATTCCACTCTGGGTATAGGCCCCAAAGAATCGACAACTGGTGTTCAAAAATAATCTTGTACACAAATATTCATAGCAGTCCTATGTAAAAGAACCAAATGGTAGAAACAACACAAATGTCCATTGATAGATGAATGTATAAACTAAATGTAGAATAACCATCCTGTGGAATAGAATTTGGCCATGAAAAAGAATGAAGTGTGGATATGTACTACATGAACGAACCTTGAAAACATTATGCTAAATGAATGATTCTGTTCATTTGGAACATCCAGAATAAGCAGATCCACAGGCTTCCCAGGTGGTTTAGTGGTAAAGGACCCACCTGCCAATGCAGGAGACACAGGTGACACAGGTGTGATCCCTGGGTTGGAAAGATCCCTCAGAGGAAGAAATGGAAACTCACTCCAATATTCTTGCCTGGATAATCTCATGGACAGAGAAGCTTAGTGGGCTACAGCCCAGGGAGTCACAAAGAATTAAACACAATTGAACACACACGCATAACAGCAGCACACATAGACATAAGGCAAATCTGTGGCTGCTAGGAGCTGGTAGGAGCAGGGAATAGGGAGTGCCTGCTTAATGAGGATGGTGTGCTTTTATGGGGGTGTGGGGAGTGATGGAAACATTCTGGGATGAGATAGAAGTGATGGTTTCTCAACAACACGAATGTACCAAATGTCACTAAATTGTACATTTGAAAGGGTAAAATGTATATTAAGGGTATTTTGTCACATTAAAAAAAAGTCAATGAGATTAGAGGAGACAATCTAAGGAGAGGGTGTTGATGGAGAAAAGGACCCCGGACTGAGCTCCTGAGCACACCAATATGTAGAGGCCATGCAGAGGTTGGTTGGCCAATAACAGAGGTTTGAAAGGAGCCAACTGTGATACAGGAGAAAACTATAGGAGTCCCTGTCTGGAACCCAAAAGAGAAAGTGCTTCCAGAAAGTAGAGTGGCCATCTGTATCAAGAAATGTGGTTTGGGGGGGATTCCCAAGCAAGTATGGGGAGAGCTGAGAATATTGGTCAACTCTGAGATGCCAACATGCCAGAGGATATCTGAAGGAGACAAGTGGGAGAAGTCAGGCCAGTGATATGGACTTTTTAAAGAAGTTCAATTAAACACAGCATTACTGTATGACCAAGCAATTCCACTCTGGGTATAGGCCCCAAAGAATCGACAACTGGTGTTCAAAAATAATCTTGTACACAAATATTCATAGCAGTCCTATGTAAAAGAACCAAATGGTAGAAACAACACAAATGTCCATTGATAGATGAATGTATAAACTAAATGTAGAATAACCATCCTGTGGAATAGAATTTGGCCATGAAAAAGAATGAAGTGTGGATATGTACTACATGAACGAACCTTGAAAACATTATGCTAAATGAATGATTCTGTTCATTTGGAACATCCAGAATAAGCAGATCCACAGGCTTCCCAGGTGGTTTAGTGGTAAAGGACCCACCTGCCAATGCAGGAGACACAGGTGACACAGGTGTGATCCCTGGGTTGGAAAGATCCCTCAGAGGAAGAAATGGAAACTCACTCCAATATTCTTGCCTGGATAATCTCATGGACAGAGAAGCTTAGTGGGCTACAGCCCAGGGAGTCACAAAGAATTAAACACAATTGAACACACACGCATAACAGCAGCACACATAGACATAAGGCAAATCTGTGGCTGCTAGGAGCTGGTAGGAGCAGGGAATAGGGAGTGCCTGCTTAATGAGGATGGTGTGCTTTTATGGGGGTGTGGGGAGTGATGGAAACATTCTGGGATGAGATAGAAGTGATGGTTTCTCAACAACACGAATGTACCAAATGTCACTAAATTGTACATTTGAAAGGGTAAAATGTATATTAAGGGTATTTTGTCACATTAAAAAAAAGTCAATGAGATTAGAGGAGACAATCTAAGGAGAGGGTGTTGATGGAGAAAAGGACCCCGGACTGAGCTCCTGAGCACACCAATATGTAGAGGCCATGCAGAGGTTGGTTGGCCAATAACAGAGGTTTGAAAGGAGCCAACTGTGATACAGGAGAAAAACTATAGGAGTCCCTGTCTGGAACCCAAAAGAGAAAGTGCTTCCAGAAAGTAGAGTGGCCATCTGTATCAAGAAATGTGGTTTGAGCAGAGGTTGCCAGATCTGCCTCCACCAGAGTGGAGCCACTGTGCATGGTGCTCAGCACTGATGTGCTCTTTTCCACAGTCTTGCCAGCATAGCATGTTGTCAGAGTGTTTGCCAATCTGGAAGGTGAGAATTGCATCTCGGGGTAGTTTTCACTTGAAATTCCCTCACTGAGAGTGAAGTTGAGCATTTTGCCAAATGTTCGAGGGCCATTTGACTTACTTTCTAGAGAGCTATCTGTTCAGGGTCTTTTGCCCATTTTTCTGTGGAGCTGTTGAGTCTTGTATTTCTGATTTCTAGGAGCTCTTTAAATATCAGAGTTTGGTCCTGCATAGCATCCCCTTTTCCTGAAACACTCTTCTCATTGTGTCCATAACAGGACTGTCTCCTACATTTTCTCTCATCTCCTAGAATTTCATCTCAGCATTTGGGGTTTTTCTCCCTCTGTGTGTGTGGATTGCTCTTACCCCTTGGTACATTTTACATGGTAGTGCTTCCCATCTTCACAGCCTCACTCCTCTGTGTATCTTTCTAAAGCAGCCTTCCCCTGCCATTTCTCCCTCCACCAGGATTCTAATTACAACTATGTACTAAAAACTCCCAAATGTATTGCTGTTGTTCAATCGCTCAGTCATGTCCAGCTCTTTGTGACTCCATGGACTGCAGCCCGCTAGGCATCCCTGTACATCACTGTCCCCCAGAGTTTGCTCAGACTTACTTTTTCCCAAATATTTTTAGTTTTGCCCCTTAGTCATGCTTCAGTAGTCAGCTCTTGTGATCATGATCGCAGCCTGATGGTTTCTCAACAACACGGTACCAAATGTCACTAAATTGTACATTTGAAAGGGTAAAATGTATATTAAGGGTATTTTGTCACATTAAAAAGTCAGTGAGATTAGAGGAGACAATCTAAGGAGAGGTGTTGATGGAGAAAAGGACCCCGGACTGAGCTCCTGAGCACACCAATATGTAGAGGCCATGCAGAGGTTGGTTGGCCAATAACAGAGGTTTGAAAGGAGCCAACTGTGATACAGGAGAAAACTATAGGAGTCCCTGTCTGGAACCCAAAAGAGAAAGTGCTTCCAGAAAGTAGAGTGGCCATCTGTATCAAGAAATGTGGTTTGAGCAGAGGTTGCCAGATCTGCCTCCACCAGAGTGGAGCCACTGTGCATGGTGCTCAGCACTGATGTGCTCTTTTCCACAGTCTTGCCAGCATAGCATGTTGTCAGAGTGTTTGCCAATCTGGAAGGTGAGAATTGCATCTCGGGGTAGTTTTCACTTGAAATTCCCTCACTGAGAGTGAAGTTGAGCATTTTGCCAAATGTTCGAGGGCCATTTGACTTACTTTCTAGAGAGCTATCTGTTCAGGGTCTTTTGCCCATTTTTCTGTGGAGCTGTTGAGTCTTGTATTTCTGATTTCTAGGAGCTCTTTAAATATCAGAGTTTGGTCCTGCATAGCATCCCCTTTTCCTGAAACACTCTTCTCATTGTGTCCATAACAGGACTGTCTCCTACATTTTCTCTCATCTCCTAGAATTTCATCTCAGCATTTGGGGTTTTTCTCCCTCTGTGTGTGTGGATTGCTCTTACCCCTTGGTACATTTTACATGGTAGTGCTTCCCATCTTCACAGCCTCACTCCTCTGTGTATCTTTCTAAAGCAGCCTTCCCCTGCCATTTCTCCCTCCACCAGGATTCTAATTACAACTATGTACTAAAAACTCCCAAATGTATTGCTGTTGTTCAATCGCTCAGTCATGTCCAGCTCTTTGTGACTCCATGGACTGCAGCCCGCTAGGCATCCCTGTACATCACTGTCCCCCAGAGTTTGCTCAGACTTATGTCCATTGAGTTGATGATACCATCAAACCATGTCATTCTCTGCTACTGCCTTCTCTTCCTGCCCTCAATCTTTCCCAGCATCATGAACTTTTCCAGTGAGTCAGCTCTTCGCATCAGGTAGCCAAAATATTGGAGCTTCAACTTCAGCATCAGTCCTTCCAAACGAATCTTCAGGATTGATTTCCTTTAGGATTGACTGATTTGATCTCCTTGCTGTCCAAAAGACTCTCAAGAGTCTTTTCCAATACCACATCCATGCATGACTACTTGAAAAAAACACAGCTTTGACTATATGGACTTTCGTCAGCAAAGTAATGCCTCTGCTTTTTAATACGTTGTCAAATTAAAATAGGACTTTTCTGATGCCCCCATCTGGACTGAGATCCCAAAGCTGAGGGCAAGGATTGTGAGGCATCCATGCCTTCTAAATAGAGGGGCGAGGCCATCCATGCAGACCCTGAGAGGGTGACCCAACACACCACACCAGGGCCTCATCTCATCATGGGGGTCATTACTGGAGGCTTGAATGATGCTACTGGGTTTTCTGGAGAGTTTAGGGGATACTGTGACTCCTCAACCAAGTATGGGGTTTTAAGAGACTCTTTTAGATGTGACCTGTGCTTATGGAAATGGGGAGACAGAGGATTTGCACCTGACTCATTCTTGAAAAACTCTAAGGGTGAGAGGCTGGCTTCCAGCCTGGGCCGGAGTGAGGAAAGGGAGGGGTTTCTGGGGACCAAGATCAAATCTCACTAATGCTGTTCCTGATGGTGTGACCCCTGATTAGTGGTCATTTTCTCCCTACTTGTCAAAGAAAGTTGGAAAAGAAATCTTGAAGGCATTGAAAGGGTGCAATTGTTGATCTGTGTGGGAAGTCAGGAGACAGACTAGAAATGGTAATAGCAGAAGAAAAGAAATGCCAAACAGAAAGAATTCAGTAAGTCACAGAGGACCAGCTCTCACTGTTCATGGAAAATATCCTTACAAATGAAGTTTTTACAAAAGATAAGCACAGGAAAAATATAACTCATATGACATTATGTAGCCTTCACATAAGACTTTCAATATCAGTTGAATTTGGGTCTTCGTTTCAAAATGATAAGCTGCTTCAAAACAGGAGAAAAAGAAAATGGGCCCTTATTTTATGAGGGCTGCTTTTGGAGTCACAGAGATTTGGACTGGAACTCCTGCTCTGCTATTTAGTAGCTGTGAAACTTGGGGAAAATCACGCAACTTCTCCAAGCTTCAATTAACTCCATCAGAGGGAAAAATAATACCTGACAAGAGCATTACAAGAAATAAATGAGATATTATACATGATACCCTTTGCAATGTGTCTGGCGTCTAGTCATTGGTTTTGAGAGAGAATATGACATCCATCACTAAAGATCAGGAAAATGCAAATCAAAACCATGGTAAGATACCACCTCATACCTGTTAGATGGCTACTATAAAAAAGACAAGAGATCATAAGTGTTGGCAAGGCTGCGGATAAAAGGGAACCCTTG
This sequence comes from Tragulus kanchil, assembly GCA_022376925.1. NCBI lineage: Eukaryota > Metazoa > Chordata > Mammalia > Artiodactyla > Tragulidae > Tragulus > Tragulus kanchil. The sequence continues at coordinate 125,902,517 of JAIOJX010000005.1, read as the reverse complement.
TGCACTTGTTGGTGGAAATGTAAAATGGTGCAGCCATTATGTTAACTAGGACCATGGCATCTCAAAAAGTTTAAAGTTGAACTACCATATGATCCAACAATCCCACTCCTAGGTATATATCTGAAGGAATTAAAATCAGTCTCTCAAAGAGGTATCTGCACACTGGTGTTCTTTGCAGCATTTTTCACGCTAGCCAAAATATGGAGCTAACTTAAATGGCCAAATGAATGAAGAAAAGTATATATACAGAAATATGTGTATGCCTATAGATATGTATATACACATACATAGGGGTTCCCAGATGGTTCAGTGGTAATCTACCTGGCAATGCAGGGGACTCAGGAGACATAGGTTCAATCCCTGGGTAGGGAAGATTCCTTGAAGATGGAAATGGCAGCCCACTCTAGTATTCTTGCCTGGGAAATCCCAAGGAGAGAGGAGCCCCACAGGCTATAGTCCATGGAAGGCATTGAAAGGGTGCAATTGTTGATCTGTGTGGGAAGTCAGGAGACAGACTAGAAATGGTAATAGCAGAAGAAAAGAAATGCCAAACAGAAAGAATTCAGTAAGTCACAGAGGACCAGCTCTCACTGTTCATGGAAAATATCCTTACAAATGAAGTTTTTACAAAAGATAAGCACAGGAAAAATATAACTCATATGACATTATGTAGCCTTCACATAAGACTTTCAATATCAGTTGAATTTGGGTCTTCGTTTCAAAATGATAAGCTGCTTCAAAACAGGAGAAAAAGAAAATGGGCCCTTATTTTATGAGGGCTGCTTTTGGAGTCACAGAGATTTGGACTGGAACTCCTGCTCTGCTATTTAGTAGCTGTGAAACTTGGGGAAAATCACGCAACTTCTCCAAGCTTCAATTAACTCCATCAGAGGGAAAAATAATACCTGACAAGAGCATTACAAGAAATAAATGAGATATTATACATGATACCCTTTGCAATGTGTCTGGCGTCTAGTCATTGGTTTTGAGAGAGAATATGACATCCATCACTAAAGATCAGGAAAATGCAAATCAAAACCATGGTAAGATACCACCTCATACCTGTTAGATGGCTACTATAAAAAAGACAAGAGATCATAAGTGTTGGCAAGGCTGCGGATAAAAGGGAACCCTTGTGCACTTGTTGGTGGAAATGTAAAATGGTGCAGCCATTATGTTAACTAGGACCATGGCATCTCAAAAAGTTTAAAGTTGAACTACCATATGATCCAACAATCCCACTCCTAGGTATATATCTGAAGGAATTAAAATCAGTCTCTCAAAGAGGTATCTGCACACTGGTGTTCTTTGCAGCATTTTTCACGCTAGCCAAAATATGGAGCTAACTTAAATGGCCAAATGAATGAAGAAAAGTATATATACAGAAATATGTGTATGCCTATAGATATGTATATACACATACATAGGGGGTTCCCAGATGGTTCAGTGGTAATCTACCTGGCAATGCAGGGGACTCAGGAGACATAGGTTCAATCCCTGGGTAGGGAAGATTCCTTGAAGATGGAAATGGCAGCCCACTCTAGTATTCTTGCCTGGGAAATCCCAAGGAGAGAGGAGCCCCACAGGCTATAGTCCATGGAGTCACAAAGGTCAGACACAACTCACTGTGCAGACATGCATACATATAACACAATGGAACATTATTCAGTCATTTAAAAAAGGAAATCCTGCCATTTGCAACAATAAACCTGGAGGCCATTATGCTAAGTGAAATAAGCCAGACAGAAAAAGACAAATACTATGCTGGTATCACTTACATGTTGAATCAAAACAAACAAACAATCCAACCTGATTTCACAGAAACAGAGAATGGAGAATTATTAGTTATCTTGATTTTGGTGATCATTCTACAACACATATCTATATCAAATCATCACATTGTACACTTTAAATATACACAATTATATTTGTCAATTACTCCTCAATGAAGCTTTTCTTCAGAACTGGGTCCAAATCTTTCAGCCTTACTATTCTATATTCCATAGCAAGTTGATTTTTACAGCTGGAAATTACTATTAATACTATGACGATACTTCAATCAAAATTTTCAAGATTTCTCATCAGTCACAAGTGTTGGCATAGGCTTTACATGACCACAGATAATATTTTCAATAAAAATAAATAAGAAAAAGGATAAATGAAAGAGAATGAGGCATAAATCTGTGTCTATTGCACCACACCAGAAAGAATGCATATATCCTTTGATCCTATTTCAATTCTTTCATTGCCATCATTCAGTGTGGCGCTTTCTGAAGGATGCTGTGTACTTTCATGGAAGCATTATTAAATTTCCAAAGAAAGTCCTCTGTAATATGTTCTGAAGGAAACTGAGAGGAAAATAAACCAAACTGAAGTATGGAAACACAGCTTGGGAGTTCAGAAAACTATTTGCTCATCATAAATCTGGTTAAAAATACAAGTGCACAAACAGATGACTAAATAATACTCAGATCCACAGAACTTAGTTTTTCTTTAGGTACCATCATATATGACAGAAATATGTGTATGCCTATAGATATGTATATACACATACATAGGGGTTCCCAGATGGTTCAGTGGTAATCTACCTGGCAATGCAGGGGACTCAGGAGACATAGGTTCAATCCCTGGGTAGGGAAGATTCCTTGAAGATGGAAATGGCAGCCCACTCTAGTATTCTTGCCTGGGAAATCCCAAGGAGAGAGGAGCCCCACAGGCTATAGTCCATGGAGTCACAAAGGTCAGACACAACTCACTGTGCAGACATGCATACATATAACACAATGGAACATTATTCAGTCATTTAAAAAAGGAAATCCTGCCATTTGCAACAATAAACCTGGAGGCCATTATGCTAAGTGAAATAAGCCAGACAGAAAAAGACAAATACTATGCTGGTATCACTTACATGTTGAATCAAAACAAACAAACAATCCAACCTGATTTCACAGAAACAGAGAATGGAGAATTATTAGTTATCTTGATTTTGGTGATCATTCTACAACACATATCTATATCAAATCATCACATTGTACACTTTAAATATACACAATTATATTTGTCAATTACTCCTCAATGAAGCTTTTCTTCAGAACTGGGTCCAAATCTTTCAGCCTTACTATTCTATATTCCATAGCAAGTTGATTTTTACAGCTGGAAATTACTATTAATACTATGACGATACTTCAATCAAAATTTTCAAGATTTCTCATCAGTCACAAGTGTTGGCATAGGCTTTACATGACCACAGATAATATTTTCAATAAAAATAAATAAGAAAAAGGATAAATGAAAGAGAATGAGGCATAAATCTGTGTCTATTGCACCACACCAGAAAGAATGCATATATCCTTTGATCCTATTTCAATTCTTTCATTGCCATCATTCAGTGTGGCGCTTTCTGAAGGATGCTGTGTACTTTCATGGAAGCATTATTAAATTTCCAAAGAAAGTCCTCTGTAATATGTTCTGAAGGAAACTGAGAGGAAAATAAACCAAACTGAAGTATGGAAACACAGCTTGGGAGTTCAGAAAAACTATTTGCTCATCATAAATCTGGTTAAAAATACAGGTGCACAAACAGATGACTAAATAATACTCAGATCCACAGAACTTAGTTTTTCTTTAGGTACCATCTTATATAAGCTTGTTCTACTGAAATAACCTCCCCATTAATCAAATATAGATGTGACAGCACATACAGAGCAGGTACATCTGTAAGGAGGAGTTGGCATTGCATGGAAAACGCAGTGCTATGTTAGAAAGATCCTCACAATTTCCTTCTTGGGCCTCCAGCTCGCATTCAGTACTGGCAGCAGAGGTATTTAGAACAGCCGTGAGCCATTCTTAATATCAAATGCCAAGACAAGTTATCAGATTGAGTTTTGAGATCTTAATCAGGTGGGGATTTGGGTTTCGTTTGTTGGACATAAAGGTCATGTTGATTTGGTCTATGGGCACATATTATTAGCTTGATCATCAGTATCAACAAAGGCTAATTAGACGTACAACTTAGGGACACCTAAAATCAGGTTGTTTGTGAACTTCAGATTCCACAATAAATCTAAATTGACATACTGAAGAGACTTATTGCTCAGTCAAACCTCTATCACTCTCTCTATCAAATTCATTACTTCAAGGTCATAAAAATCCTATTTTTCAATGGATTTCATAGGAGCAAGGACCTGATTCATCTCACCTCAAAGGCTAGCTTTGTTCTTCAGTTATAAAGCTTTGTTGTAACTCTTCTATCCAGTTATTAGATGTCTGTTATATTAATTCTAGCTCAGGAAAGAAAAAATAACAGGTGTATTGCAGCTATGGAGAGTCACTCTGAGTGTGTCTACACAATGTCAAAACAACCTGCTGGATGTGGTCTATATAACAATCAAGTGGATTGGCTGGTCCTTCTCCTTGAATTACTAAAGGGAGTTTGAATTATTCTATTCTATTGGCAAGAAAACAGTAGAGTTTCTTGGTTTCTGTGTGCATGCCTGCTCAGTTGCTCAGCTGTGTCTGACTCTTTGTGACCCCATGGACTGTAGCTCACTAGGCTTCTCTGTCCATGGAATTCTCCAGGCAAGAACACTGGGCATGGGTTGCCATTTCCTCCTCTAGGGGATCTTCCTGACCCAGAGATTGAACCTGAATCTCTTGCATCTCCTACATTTACCAGCAGATTCTTTACCACCGGTGCCTAATGGAAGTTATAAAAGAGCAGTGCATTGACTCCTTCCTACTTTAAGCACATACATAACAGGGATATAGCATATATTCCCCTACCCCTCTGCCCCCGTGTCCATCTAAGACTCAGGCTACTCACTCAGCAAATGGGCGTCTGCCCACCGGGTTTTTTTACAGCCTTTTCCTTTGGGCCTCCAGCTCGCATTCAGTACTGGCAGCAGAGGTATTTAGAACAGCCGTGAGCCATTCTTAATATCAAATGCCAAGACAAGTTATCAGATTGAGTTTTGAGATCTTAATCAGGTGGGGATTTGGGTTTCGTTTGTTGGACATAAAGGTCATGTTGATTTGGTCTATGGGCACATATTATTAGCTTGATCATCAGTATCAACAAAGGCTAATTAGACGTACAACTTAGGGACACCTAAAATCAGGTTGTTTGTGAACTTCAGATTCCACAATAAATCTAAATTGACATACTGAAGAGACTTATTGCTCAGTCAAACCTCTATCACTCTCTCTATCAAATTCATTACTTCAAGGTCATAAAAATCCTATTTTTCAATGGATTTCATAGGAGCAAGGACCTGATTCATCTCACCTCAAAGGCTAGCTTTGTTCTTCAGTTATAAAGCTTTGTTGTAACTCTTCTATCCAGTTATTAGATGTCTGTTATATTAATTCTAGCTCAGGAAAGAAAAAATAACAGGTGTATTGCAGCTATGGAGAGTCACTCTGAGTGTGTCTACACAATGTCAAAACAACCTGCTGGATGTGGTCTATATAACAATCAAGTGGATTGGCTGGTCCTTCTCCTTGAATTACTAAAGGGAGTTTGAATTATTCTATTCTATTGGCAAGAAAACAGTAGAGTTTCTTGGTTTCTGTGTGCATGCCTGCTCAGTTGCTCAGCTGTGTCTGACTCTTTGTGACCCCATGGACTGTAGCTCACTAGGCTTCTCTGTCCATGGAATTCTCCAGGCAAGAACACTGGGCATGGGTTGCCATTTCCTCCTCTAGGGGATCTTCCTGACCCAGAGATTGAACCTGAATCTCTTGCATCTCCTACATTTACCAGCAGATTCTTTACCACCGGTGCCTAATGGAAGTTATAAAAGAGCAGTGCATTGACTCCTTCCTACTTTAAGCACATACATAACAGGGATATAGCATATATTCCCCTACCCCTCTGCCCCCCGTGCCTTCCATCTAAGACTCAGGCTACTCACTCAGCAAATGAGGACTTGATCTGATCACCATCAGCCTGTGACATTCACAACTTTGGGACAGCCTGCAACTCCACAACAAACTTGACTGTTCTTATCAGGGTCTGCATACTATTTATTTGCGGAGCCATTTTTTAGTACGAGATTTGAGAAGACATTATTCTTGTTCTCTGTCCTAGTAGACATAACAAATAAAGCATGTATGAGATGCAGCTGATCAAAGCAATCAAGATAAAATGAGGTCATGAAGGTGGTTTCTAATCTCATAGGAAAATGAGAAATTTGGACACAGAGACAGAAAGACACAGAGGGGGAAACAGCCATCTTCCAGCTAAGGAGAGAAGCCTGGAGCAGGTTCTTTGCTCATAGCCCTCGGAAGAAGCCAGCTCAGCCAAAAACACCCTGGTTTGGACTCTAAGAAAACTATACCGCATTTAGGTAGTACCATGGAAGGACAAAAGTAGCCCTTATCAATTAACTTTCTAGATAACCAAAGTGAGCTCTCAAATTTTTACACCACTATTGCTCAGAAAAATGTCTCTAAAACACACACTCAATGTTCTTTTCAACTTAAGATGGTTGAACCAAATCTATAACTTTCCTAGTGACCCAAGACTATCAGTGACTGCAGGCTGCAGGACACTATTGATCTCTGCAGTAAATGGTATTGCCTGCTTTCCTGGTTTCCCCTCTAATATAAAGTTCCCAGAAGCCCCCTTTGCTCCCTACACAACCCTCACTTCAATTTGTTTCTTTTGATCTGTTATAAAATAAAAAGAGAGAGAAAAACCAAACAAGATATTGAATCTGTGTTGGAAAGACAATGAATAGTTCTGAGTTAGAGTCTGAAAGAGTCTCCTAGGGTTTAAACTGCATGGTCTTGGGAAAACTTGCTTTGTTGCCAGCTTATTTCTTTACTCTCTGTTCTCAGGATGTGGGCTGGTCAGAGACCTTGTACGTAGGACAACTGAAATGTCCTCCTTGACACAAAGGAAGTCTCAAGAGAACCTTCTGGTCTCCTTGAGAGCTTCTGGATTTACACCATAAGCAGCGGAGGTTTGGGTCAATTAGAACTTGAGAAATAAGCCTCTCTATTAAGAGTCCAAGTAGGGCTTTCTTTGGTCTTTATTGTTTCATATATTTGGAAGATGGTTTATGTCATAGGGTAGAATGTTCTACGTGACCTTTCCATAATGTAAAATTAGTTTGAGGAATTCTAATTCCCCAAACAAAATGATAATCAGATTAAACAACCCCAGAGAAATAAACTTGTCTTTGAAGCAAAGGAGTTACCAAATTAGATTCTTTACTGCATCCACTTACTTAAAAAGCAAATGCAATTAGTCAATTTCCATAGACTAGATGCTGTCTCCTTTGTCACCCTGGGTTTTGTGAGAATGAAGACTTTTCTGCCATGACCTTTCTGTGGTGGTAGCAGTTGGTGGTGCTGGTGAGAAGGGAAGAAAAGAAAAAATGTTTATTAAGTACTTAACAATGAGCTAAGCACCAAGCCAAATACTTTACGTGTCTCATTGAACTCTCTGAGATAGGTACAGTTATTATCATCCCACTTAATGGATAGTGAAACAGAGACCTGAGATGTTCAGCTCACTCATGGCTATCCAGCTCCTACCTGGCAAAAACCTGGATTTGAACTCAGGCTGTGTGACTCCAGAGGCTGCAGGCTTAATCATGATGGTATACAGAGAGGCCACAACTAATTACTAGAATCAGTGTCATCTCACTAACATGCCACAATTTTAAATTATGCTACACTATAACTTTCCTAGTGACCCAAGTAAAGGCTGCAGGACACTATTGATCTCTGCAGTAAATGGTATTGCCTGCTTTCCTGGTTTCCCTCTAATATAAAGTTCCCAGAAGCCCCCTTTGCTCCCTACACAACCCTCACTTCAATTTGTTTCTTTTGATCTGTTATAAAATAAAAAGAGAGAGAAAAACCAAACAAGATATTGAATCTGTGTTGGAAAGACAATGAATAGTTCTGAGTTAGAGTCTGAAAGAGTCTCCTAGGGTTTAAACTGCATGGTCTTGGGAAAACTTGCTTTGTTGCCAGCTTATTTCTTTACTCTCTGTTCTCAGGATGTGGGCTGGTCAGAGACCTTGTACGTAGGACAACTGAAATGTCCTCCTTGACACAAAGGAAGTCTCAAGAGAACCTTCTGGTCTCCTTGAGAGCTTCTGGATTTACACCATAAGCAGCGGAGGTTTGGGTCAATTAGAACTTGAGAAATAAGCCTCTCTATTAAGAGTCCAAGTAGGGCTTTCTTTGGTCTTTATTGTTTCATATATTTGGAAGATGGTTTATGTCATAGGGTAGAATGTTCTACGTGACCTTTCCATAATGTAAAATTAGTTTGAGGAATTCTAATTCCCCAAACAAAATGATAATCAGATTAAACAACCCCAGAGAAATAAACTTGTCTTTGAAGCAAAGGAGTTACCAAATTAGATTCTTTACTGCATCCACTTACTTAAAAAGCAAATGCAATTAGTCAATTTCCATAGACTAGATGCTGTCTCCTTTGTCACCCTGGGTTTTGTGAGAATGAAGACTTTTCTGCCATGACCTTTCTGTGGTGGTAGCAGTTGGTGGTGCTGGTGAGAAGGGAAGAAAAGAAAAAATGTTTATTAAGTACTTAACAATGAGCTAAGCACCAAGCCAAATACTTTACGTGTCTCATTGAACTCTCTGAGATAGGTACAGTTATTATCATCCCACTTAATGGATAGTGAAACAGAGACCTGAGATGTTCAGCTCACTCATGGCTATCCAGCTCCTACCTGGCAAAAACCTGGATTTGAACTCAGGCTGTGTGACTCCAGAGGCTGCAGGCTTAATCATGATGGTATACAGAGAGGCCACAACTAATTACTAGAATCAGTGTCATCTCACTAACATGCCACAATTTTAAATTATGTCATAAAAAGCATGTAAAACAAAAATGCATTTTCCAGGATATTTTCAAAATCTCCCATCAAGACTGGGGATGCTATAAAACACTATTTCTTATGAGGCAAAGTGTGGGTTTTTAGCTTGCTCGATAAATTACTTTTAGTCTAGCTCTTAGATAAGAACTTATGAAAACTATGCCTGTGAGTATGTATGTGTGGGAATTTTCAAAACCAAGATGATTACCCTTAACAGAGAGTTATGAAAATGCACATAATCTCCATTAATTAGTAATGGGGGAGATGTCAAAATGCCTGCAATGTGATTGGCACCAGAAGGAGGAAAGGTAAGGTGTGGGATGGAAATGGTGACAAGTTGGAGTAAAATCACCACTTTAGATATTTCCAGAATAAGAAAAAATTAAATTTTCAGGACGAAAATGTCAATACCATTTTAGTGCATTTTCCAGGCTTTTCAGAGAGCCTCAAAGTTCAGCATGCCCATGACACAACCACCTGGTTTGGAAAAGGTATTAGGGTGAGGAAATGACCCAGCAAGGAAAGCTTGCTTTTTAATTTTCTGTTCCAAATTCCCAAATAGCTTAATTTTGACTTTTCAATAAAATCCCTAAGGTTGTCATAAGTCTGAGGCCTTTGATTCTCAGTAAAAGTCTTCTGTGAAATTTTTTTTCTAGTTACAGACTTAAAAACCAAACCAAACCAAACCAAAAAACCAAATACTTAATTGCTTCATTTTGCCTTTGGGGTTTTCAGGTTTTCATTTTTGTCCTCAGAGTTAGTATTCATGTGGCACTTTCGGAAATTCACATAGAAAAGTACTAACAAAGAGACTTTTATTTGTGTGGATAAATATGATTATTCTTTCAGATCTATTATATTTAAACCGATTGAAAAATACAAACAAACAGCATGACAGAATCTCTTCACTCACTCAGAGGTACTTATTTTAAAAATGACTCCATGACTCGCTCCAGGCCCCCAAATAGATTGTGCAATTTAATTATGCTGACAAGTAATAATAAAATCTGTCAAGAATAAAGGCTCTGGCAATTAAAGATTGCCTCAGGAGACAGGAAAATCAAAAACTCCCTTTCCCTTTCCTTAAAACCTTAAGTACATCTCTCTCCTTATGTTTCAGAGTCTCCATATTTGAACAGGAAGGAAAAACCTCAATCATATCTCCACAAGTGTGAAAAGTAATTTATATTTAGAAGAGGACTGCAGAGAAGGTCATTGCCCCCTTAACATTTAATTAAGAGACAATGCTCTGGAAACAGAAAGCTATCACAGAATAGAGATTTCTAATAGGTTTTATTCAAGGAGCTGCAAAGATGAGACGTTGTGGAAAGTAAATGTCATGTCAAAGGTTTGATATTTATTTTCAAAGCCTGATCACAGTGGTTATCAAAATCAAAGAAGCAGGACTTCCTGGTGGTCCAGTGGTTAAGAAACTGCCTGCCAATGTGGGGACACAGGTTCAATCCTTAGTCTGGAAGGATCCCACATGCCAAGGAACATCAAAGCCTGTTTGCCTAGAACCTATGCTCAACAAGAGCAGCCTCCATAATGAGAAGCCCATGCACTGATGAAGAGTTGTCCCCACTCACCACGTATAGCGATGAAGAACCAGCATGGCCATCAGTAAGATTTTCTGAAGTAGCAACAATAGTGTCCAACTAGTGTGGGACTCTACCCTTCCTAGGCAAAGAACTTGTCAAGCTCTATCTATTGAATGGGTCTGGATAAGCGTGTTTACAGTATATAAATAATCTGTTACCTACAAAAATATATATCCAATACACGGAAGTGGGAAAATGGATGGAAGAAGATACCTGCTTGGTCTACTCATGTAGTGAGTGGAAAGAAAGCAAGGTAAATGATGTGGTCTTCCACCCAGACAAATGACAACCTATTTCTTTCACTGGGTGCCTTTGGCAGTTCCATGCAGTTGGATGGCCCAGATCCATCTTCCTTAGATAAATGAAAAACACAAAGTCTTCTTTTATTTTAGAGAGTGTACATAAGCTTTTGGGCACACCTGGTGGCTCAGTGGTAAAGAATCTGCCCGCCAACACAGGAGACTTGGGTTAGATCCCCAGGTTGGAAAGATCCCCTGGAGAAGCAAGTGACAACCGATTCCAGTATTCCTACCTGGAAAATTCCATGCACAGGGGAGCCTGGTGGGTTACAATCCATGGGGTCACAAAGAGTCAAACACAACTGAGCACAACCCCCACATAAGCTTTTAAATGGTTCCTATATTCCACAGGAATTTATAAACTACCAGCTATCACTATGTGACCAAAATAAACGGGAGCCAAAATGTTTAAAAGGTACCATTTCTACCCTTTAGAAACTTAAAATCAAAATTTGGGGATTCTTGTTGCTACAAACTTCTCAGTTTTTACAACATAATCTTTTTATCAGGAGCACAGTATGACTCGGTTATCATTACAAAGCTAGACTTGGGCAAACTGAAGGACAACTTTTAGCCAAATGCTTCCATGTGTACTGATAACACTCTCATCACCACCAGCACGTTAAGGTAAGATCTTATAACCAAATATGAACAGAACCTATGAAAGTTAGCTAAATTTTATATTACATTACCTTCCCTTTTATAAAAGTTACTAATTATTGGCACTGGCTGAGAAAAAAAATTCTTTCTCTGCTGCTAATATTTCACCGCTGAAATACTTTAAAGGAATTTGTACAAAAGAATCATATAAACAAACACTTTATAAAAAAGAAAGAGTAGGGTACCTACTAAGGCGGCTTCCCAGGCAGCGCTAGTAGTAAAGAATCCACCTGTCAGTGCAGGAGACTTAAGAGATGCTGATACTATGCCATCTGATATGATCCCTGGGTCGGGAAGATCCCCTAGAGAGAGGCGTGGCAACCCATTTCACTATTCTTGCCTGGAGAGTCCCATGTACCTACGTAAGGAAGTCGGCTTCCCAAAAAGGCTGACCTAAAAAAAGAAGTAAAAAACCTGCTTGGATCTTCCTTAGACTAAATTTCTTTCACTGGGTGCCTTTGGCAGTTCCATGCAGTTGGATGGCCCAGATCCATCTTCCTTAGATAAATGAAAAACACAAAGTCTTCTTTTATTTTAGAGAGTGTACATAAGCTTTTGGGCACACCTGGTGGCTCAGTGGTAAAGAATCTGCCCGCCAACACAGGAGACTTGGGTTAGATCCCCAGGTTGGAAAGATCCCCTGGAGAAGCAAGTGACAACCGATTCCAGTATTCCTACCTGGAAAATTCCATGCACAGGGGAGCCTGGTGGGTTACAATCCATGGGGTCACAAAGAGTCAAACACAACTGAGCACAACCCCCACATAAGCTTTTAAATGGTTCCTATATTCCACAGGAATTTATAAACTACCAGCTATCACTATGTGACCAAAATAAACGGGAGCCAAAATGTTTAAAAGGTACCATTTCTACCCTTTAGAAACTTAAAATCAAAATTTGGGGATTCTTGTTGCTACAAACTTCTCAGTTTTTACAACATAATCTTTTTATCAGGAGCACAGTATGACTCGGTTATCATTACAAAGCTAGACTTGGGCAAACTGAAGGACAACTTTTAGCCAAATGCTTCCATGTGTACTGATAACACTCTCATCACCACCAGCACGTTAAGGTAAGATCTTATAACCAAATATGAACAGAACCTATGAAAGTTAGCTAAATTTTATATTACATTACCTTCCCTTTTATAAAAGTTACTAATTATTGGCACTGGCTGAGAAAAAAAATTCTTTCTCTGCTGCTAATATTTCACCGCTGAAATACTTTAAAGGAATTTGTACAAAAGAATCATATAAACAAACACTTTATAAAAAAGAAAGAGTAGGGTACCTACTAAGGCGGCTTCCCAGGCAGCGCTAGTAGTAAAGAATCCACCTGTCAGTGCAGGAGACTTAAGAGATGCTGATACTATGCCATCTGATATGATCCCTGGGTCGGGAAGATCCCCTAGAGAGAGGCGTGGCAACCCATTTCACTATTCTTGCCTGGAGAGTCCCATGTATAGAGAATCCTGGCGGGTTACAGTCCACAGGGTCACACAAAGTCAGGCACAAGAAAATAAACTGAGCCTCTGGGTTGTATTAATGTCTAGTGGGGAAAAGAAAGGAGTCAGTTCATACAGAGAAATAAGTGAATTGAGTCTTCCCTTACAAGCAAATCCTGACACCTTTCATGGTTTGAAATGTCATGATGATGGGATGAGACCCCATTTGGCGCATTACAAATATATGGAGCTATATGAAATTTCAAACTTTTTCATACATCATCTCATTTTCATCCATATGTAATCCTGTGAGGGAACAAACAGTGAGTCCATTTTAAAGATGAAGCCACTGCTGAAGGTCAAACTTAAACCAGGACACAAACCTGGATCTTCTACCTCCCAGGTCTGAACACTTGCCAATACATCCAAATTTTAAAAAATATTATTATTGGCTCTTGCACTGTTCCACGTACTCTTTAGACATACCAGGAAGAGGAGGAGGAGGCAAAGAGGCAGGAAGTGGGAGAAAGGAGAGCTTTTGAACTGTCCAAATAGTCCCTGCTTTGCTATGATGACACCACTCTCTTCTGTGCTTCTTCTTATCACAGTAGATGCAATTGCTTTTCCCTGTGTAAACTGTGGCTTCGAAACCAATATATGACCTTAAGCCAGCCACGGGTACAAACTGTTCTTTGGTTAGTCAGTGCTGAGAGAATGTTTTAGCAGTAGCATTGCTTTATGTGAAAAGTCATATATCCTTTCTCAGAAACAGCCACTAGAGCTCAGATCAATGAATTCTGCCACCTATCATCATCCTCAAGGCAAATTATGCTAATTCAATGATCTATATTACTAAAAGTACTAAGCATGTAGGCTGCTAATATTTCACCGCTGAAATACTTTAAAGGAATTTGTACAAAAGAATCATATAAACAAACACTTTATAAAAAAGAAAGAGTAGGGTACCTACTAAGGCGGCTTCCCAGGCAGCGCTAGTAGTAAAGAATCCACCTGTCAGTGCAGGAGACTTAAGAGATGCTGATACTATGCCATCTGATATGATCCCTGGGTCGGGAAGATCCCCTAGAGAGAGGCGTGGCAACCCATTTCACTATTCTTGCCTGGAGAGTCCCATGTATAGAGAATCCTGGCGGGTTACAGTCCACAGGGTCACACAAAGTCAGGCACAAGAAAATAAACTGAGCCTCTGGGTTGTATTAATGTCTAGTGGGGAAAAGAAAGGAGTCAGTTCATACAGAGAAATAAGTGAATTGAGTCTTCCCTTACAAGCAAATCCTGACACCTTTCATGGTTTGAAATGTCATGATGATGGGATGAGACCCCATTTGGCGCATTACAAATATATGGAGCTATATGAAATTTCAAACTTTTTCATACATCATCTCATTTTCATCCATATGTAATCCTGTGAGGGAACAAACAGTGAGTCCATTTTAAAGATGAAGCCACTGCTGAAGGTCAAACTTAAACCAGGACACAAACCTGGATCTTCTACCTCCCAGGTCTGAACACTTGCCAATACATCCAAATTTTAAAAAATATTATTATTGGCTCTTGCACTGTTCCACGTACTCTTTAGACATACCAGGAAGAGGAGGAGGAGGCAAAGAGGCAGGAAGTGGGAGAAAGGAGAGCTTTTGAACTGTCCAAATAGTCCCTGCTTTGCTATGATGACACCACTCTCTTCTGTGCTTCTTCTTATCACAGTAGATGCAATTGCTTTTCCCTGTGTAAACTGTGGCTTCGAAACCAATATATGACCTTAAGCCAGCCACGGGTACAAACTGTTCTTTGGTTAGTCAGTGCTGAGAGAATGTTTTAGCAGTAGCATTGCTTTATGTGAAAAGTCATATATCCTTTCTCAGAAACAGCCACTAGAGCTCAGATCAATGAATTCTGCCACCTATCATCATCCTCAAGGCAAATTATGCTAACTTACTGAAGCGATACATTTCTTGGGGCTTTACTCAGAAATTCACCCCAGACTTCCTCTAGCCAACATTCCAGTAGTTATCCAATTAGGCTATTTGCTATTATTTTAATCTCATTTTCCCACAAGCAAAGTCAACTAAAGAATCAAGTTTGTGGCTTACAACCATGGTTAGATTGAACACCCATTAGTCACTGCTGTACAAAGTTTTCATTTGATCTAGAATTTGAAGCCAGATTCAAGTCATCAGCTAGTCTCCCAGGGCAGTAATGACTAGATATATAGCTATCATAAATGAAGGATAAAGGTCATTTACCCTGAATATTTATAAAGTGGGCAGGGATGACTGTCAAGTAAAGAATATATCAGCCAGATCTCGAAAGAAATCCAATGAGACAGAGATGGAAGAGGGGATCTGGATGAAAAGATCCCAATAAGAAAGAATACAGATGCAAGAAAAGGCAAAAGAGTATACATTCAAAAACTAACCTAGAGAACTGCAAGCCAGGGTGACATGGTGAGTTCCAGTATGAAACAGTGCTGGAAAGGCTCTTTGGAACTGAACTGAAGGGGGCTCTGCAGGTCATGTTGAGGAGCTGAGGTTTCTGGACAGATAAGCATCTTGATCAAAGCATCATTTGAAAAAAAATAATTTGGCTATGGTATTCCAGAATGGGCTTCCCTGGTAGCTCAGTTGGTAGAGAATCTACCTGAAATGCAGGAAACCCTGGTTCAATTCCTGTGTCAGGAAGATTCCCTGGAGAAGGGATAGTCTACCCATTCCAGTATTCTAAGGCTTCCCTGGTGGCTCAGATGGTAGAGAATCTGCCTGCAATGTGGGAAAGCTGGGTTAGCTCCCTGGGTTGGGAAGATCTCCTAGAGAAGGCAACAGCTACCTACTCCAGTATCCTTGCCTGAAGAATTCCATGACTCGTTCATGGGGTTGCAAAGAGTCAGACACGACTGAGCAACTTGCACCCGACTGAGCAACTTTCACATGCCAGATTAAATGAATTGGGGAGGAATGAAGGCCAAGAGATCAAAAAGCACCCCAGGCAAGTTGAGGTGTGGGATGAAGGTAGTAGGATGGAAATAGCAGAGGTAACAGCAGGAAATACTGAGGAAGAAATCCACTCGTTTTCAAGGTGGTGATTAGCATGTAGTATTGGAGCTTTCTGTTCCTTTCTAAAGTACTGTCAAATCTGTGGGTTCCCAAGAACTGAATCATTTTAACAGTTGGGAGTGGGGAAATGGAGGAGTTACTCATTTTGGACTTGCAACGTCTAATACCTGTATATGTGGATATGTTTTCTTCTTAATCTTGTATCTTTATCTAAAGACAAAAATATGTTAGCTTGGGCTTCCTTGGTGGTTCAGTGGGCAAAGGGTCTGCCTTGCACTGCAAGAGGCACTGGTTCGATCCCTGCCTGGGGAAAATCCCACGTGCCATGGAGTGACTGGACCAGAGTGTCTACTTGTGAGCCTGTGCTCTGGAGCACATGCGCCCAGAGCCGGTGCTCTGCAAGGAGAGGCCACTGCAATGGGAGGCCCACACAGGCCAAAGAATAAAGATGGATGAAAATAAATTATGACTTAGAGGCAAAAAAAAATCAATCAAAAAAAATGTTAGCTGAAAAACATTTTTTTTTTGAGTGTCATAAAGTTGTAAGGATTAAAGGAAATCCAAGAACATTGTATTTTAAAAAGAAAATGAACTCTAGTTGAATATGAACTATTCCAAATTTCCCCATCAGTACAACTGAAGGACAACCCCAAGAACCTCTAGAATCCATTTATGCCTGCAGCCCTACGTCAGAACTCCTATGAAAATAACCTTCAGGTTTTGGATATTTGTGACTTAGTGTATCAACTTGATTTATAGCTTAATGACCAGGACAAACTATTTCAGGACAGTTTTTCAACAATTCAGACCACATGTTCTGATATTTCCAGTGTGTTTAGATGCATATATACCTATACCAATACACGTGTATTTGTAAATCTGGTCATGTTATTGGCATCCAGGCTTCTGCACTGAACCTCAGCAACCAAGTTCTGGCCTTATCGCTCACAGAAATGCGATCCCTTCACCCTTCAGGGGCCCTTAAACTTGGCACACACTCTTCCAGTAACACCATTTGACAGAAAGATGGCACCCAATAGAAAGCTGCCTTCCCCATGTGCCCTACACATCACTTCATGGCCAAGCACTCAAAGTCCTGCAGGGTCAAATCCAACTCTTTTCAACCCCTTGACTATTTTGAGACTGTGTATTCAGTTTATATATATGTATTCAGTTTTGAGCCTATTCCCACTCTTGAGAGTGGGAATAGAACAAAGTCAGAAGGGAACAAAAGTTTTGCAGTGACACAGGTAACTAGTGCTCCCTGGGAGCCTACACTGAATTTAGGATGCAAATCTCCAACCCCCTCTTTCTAGCCCTCTCCTTTCCTTGCTTCCTCTTCTCAAGCTCCCCAAGTATGCAGAAGTAGGCCCACAAGTTCTAGGCCAGAGGTGAAGAAATAAATCACCCATACCTACCCACCTTGTAGCACAGATGATCAAGTTTGGGCCTAAAAGAAATTTATATGTTTCGATATAAAGAAGTTGGATTAAAACTGCTTGGTTTAGCGCTCTGGAGCACATGCACCCAGAGCCAGTGCTCTGCTACAAGAGGGGTCACTGCAATGAGAGGCCCCCACATGCCGAAGAACAAAGATGGGTGAAAATAAATAAATGAAAGACCAGTAAAAAAAAAAAAAAGAGGGAAAAAAAAAAAAACTGCTTGGCTTTATAAACTGAATACACATTGCTGTTAGCTCTTGACTTAGGTAGCTGTGGATGTCAGTCTCTCTCTCCAAGATAAGCATATGAGTTGCTTTCAGATGCTATTCTCTTTTCTTCCCAAACTGGAAGGATGTGTGAGCATTATGTAACATTTTCATGCACCCTTAAGTGGGTAATTGGAAGCTGTTTATTTCTCAAGACTCAATTGATAGCTTTTTATTTTCAAAGCTGAGCTGAGGACCTTGCTGTGGTAAAATTAGACAGGGGGCTTGCACACTTTCCACTACATAGTGTGTTGAGGGCGCCTGTCCGGTGGTAGCTGGGTCTCCACATATAATCACACCACTGCAGCACTAAGGACTCACTGATTTTAAACGCATTCAGTTGCCAACTCAAAAGCCTCTGATACAACTGTACATGCTGTCAGATCTTAATCTTCTTGCATAGTTTTCCTTCTCTCATCCCCTCCAAAACCAGTCCTAGAGTTTTGAGAATCTGATAACTTGGGCAAAGGAGAAGGCAATGCAGCAGACCAAGAAATCTGAAATCTCAATTCACTACATCAACAATACCCAATGTACCTTTTTTGTTTGTATTGACCCAGCTCAAATTATACAATCCTGTGAGTAATAAAACACAAAATCCAGGTATTATTACTGAAGGCGAAAGATCTGAAAAGTAAGTAAAGGTGTCTGTCCTCGCAGGTGGTGTCATTTACTGTAACATTCCTACGTCCTTAAGCCTCTCTCTTTACATTATCAACACACACTGTTGCAACATACCCACACAGTCATCGGCTGGGACTGGGGAATGTGTATTTTTCCAACTAGTCCTCAGCATTAGTCGTCAGATACACAAACCTTCCCTTCCTTTCTGCATCTGCTGTCCTGGAAGACAGACGCTTCTTGCAAGAATAGCTCGGGCAGAGCGTTCCTGACAGATGCGCGGTAAGCTCTAGCTAGGCGCTCGCTGGAAAGTTTCCTCTAACCGCTCACACCCGCCTCCGATCCGACCCCCGAACTGGCAGGGCGCAAGCTGGCTGGGACTCCTCTTGATAAGAGGAAGGGTTTTACACACACTCTGCTAGGCTGCCCAATACAAGAAACAATCTCCACGCTCCTCCACCCTCAGTGAACAAACAGACCGTCCAAGGCGCTCTGGTGTTTTGAGAACGCCTAGGTCCCCTTCCCGCTAAAGGAAACGCGCGCTCTGCTCTGCGGGAAACCTGGGCACTGGAGGTAGACGGGAGGCGGGTAGACCCAGGGCGCAGGAGAAAACCAAACGCCGGAGGCAAACGGGGCGCAAGAGAGAGGGGACTGGTGGCCGCGGGAAAGGGCAGAGCGGAAGCCGGGCGCGACTGGAAGCCGAGGGGATCTGGGCACTAGAGCCAAGAGGGATCTGGAAGGGGCGCGCGGGCAGGAGCCGCAAGCGCCGGGTGGGCGCTCGCTTGGCGATCTGCCCCAACTCCCCAGCACCGCAGAACCGCCGGTGGAGGCGGGGTGCGAGAAGTTGGCGAGGCGGGGTTGCGGATGGTGGCGGGGGTGGGGGGAAGCAGATGGGGTGTGCCTTCGCCTGGATTGGCTGCAGGAGCCTGACGCGAGGCCCTGGGGGTTGGCTCGGCAGAGTGGGAGCCGGGTAGGGAGGGTGCTGGGTGCCTGGGCTGCGGGCTCCGCGCGCTCAGAAACATGCTTAGGTCCCGGCAGCTGTTCCAGCAGCGACAGCGGCTCCAGCAGCAGCGGCGGCGGCGGCGGTGGCGACAGGGCACGGCTCCGGCGGGGAAGGCGCCCGGCGCCCATGCCTCCGGCCCCGCGCCGCGGCTGCCCTGACCTGGCCGCGACCTCCCTCCGCGCGCCCGGCCGCCCGGCCCTCTGGGGGGTTCCCCAACCGCGGCCCCACTCCGCCACACCCCTCTCCCCGGCCTCCGCAGCTCAGCATGGGCGTGGGGGCGCTCGCCCTGGGCGCCTCGGAGCCCTGCAACCTGTCATCTGCCGCGCCGCTCCCCGACGGTGCGGCCACGGCGGCGCGGCTGCTGGTGCCCGCGTCGCCGCCCGCCTCGCTGCTGACCTCGGCCAGCGAGGGAGCCACGCCGCCGTCGCAGCAGTGGACGGCCGGCATGGGCCTGCTGATGGCCCTCATCGTGTTGCTCACCGTGGCGGGCAACGTGCTGGTGATCGTGGCTATCGCCAAGACGCCGCGGCTGCAGACGCTCACCAACCTCTTCATCATGTCCCTGGCCAGCGCCGATCTGGTCATGGGGCTGCTGGTGGTGCCGTTTGGGGCCACCATCGTGGTGTGGGGCAGCTGGGAGTACGGCTCCTTCTTCTGCGAGCTCTGGACCTCGGTAGACGTGCTGTGTGTGACGGCTAGCATTGAGACCCTCTGTGTCATCGCCCTGGACCGCTACCTCGCCATCACGTCGCCCTTTCGCTACCAGAGCCTGCTGACCCGTGCGCGGGCGCGGGCCCTCGTGTGCACCGTGTGGGCCATCTCGGCGCTGGTGTCCTTCCTGCCCATCTTCATGCACTGGTGGCGGGCCGACGGCGACGAGGAGCTCCAGTGCTACGACGACCCCAAGTGCTGCGATTTCGTCACCAACCGGGGCTATGCGATCGTCTCGTCCGTCGTCTCCTTCTACGTGCCCCTGTGCATCATGGCCTTCGTGTACCTGCGGGTGTTCCGCGAGGCTCAGAAGCAGGTGAAGAAGATCGACAGCTGCGAACGCCGCTTCCTCGGCGGCCCCGCGCGCCTGCCCTCGCCCGCGCCCTCGCCCGCGCCCCCGCTCCCTGCCGCCGCCGCCGCCGCCCCGGTGGCCAACGGGGGGACCAGCAAGCGGCGGCCCTCGCGCCTCGTGGCCCTGCGCGAACAGAAGGCGCTCAAGACGCTGGGCATCATCATGGGCGTCTTCACGCTCTGCTGGTTGCCCTTCTTCCTGGCCAACGTGGTGAAGGCCTTCCACCGCGACCTGGTGCCGGACAGCCTCTTCGTCTTCTTCAACTGGCTGGGCTACGCCAACTCGGCCTTCAACCCCATCATCTACTGCCGCAGCCCCGACTTCCGCAAGGCCTTCCAGCGCCTGCTCTGCTGCGCGCGCCGGGCCGCCTGCGGGAGCCACGCGGACGCCGGGGGCCTGCTGATGGCCCTCATCGTGTTGCTCACCGTGGCGGGCAACGTGCTGGTGATCGTGGCTATCGCCAAGACGCCGCGGCTGCAGACGCTCACCAACCTCTTCATCATGTCCCTGGCCAGCGCCGATCTGGTCATGGGGCTGCTGGTGGTGCCGTTTGGGGCCACCATCGTGGTGTGGGGCAGCTGGGAGTACGGCTCCTTCTTCTGCGAGCTCTGGACCTCGGTAGACGTGCTGTGTGTGACGGCTAGCATTGAGACCCTCTGTGTCATCGCCCTGGACCGCTACCTCGCCATCACGTCGCCCTTTCGCTACCAGAGCCTGCTGACCCGTGCGCGGGCGCGGGCCCT
The DNA here is from genome assembly GCA_022376925.1 of Tragulus kanchil. Lineage (NCBI taxonomy): Eukaryota > Metazoa > Chordata > Mammalia > Artiodactyla > Tragulidae > Tragulus > Tragulus kanchil. The sequence goes on along the minus strand of JAIOJX010000005.1, from coordinate 125,881,440 downwards.
CGTGTGCACCGTGTGGGCCATCTCGGCGCTGGTGTCCTTCCTGCCCATCTTCATGCACTGGTGGCGGGCCGACGGCGACGAGGAGCTCCAGTGCTACGACGACCCCAAGTGCTGCGATTTCGTCACCAACCGGGGCTATGCGATCGTCTCGTCCGTCGTCTCCTTCTACGTGCCCCTGTGCATCATGGCCTTCGTGTACCTGCGGGTGTTCCGCGAGGCTCAGAAGCAGGTGAAGAAGATCGACAGCTGCGAACGCCGCTTCCTCGGCGGCCCCGCGCGCCTGCCCTCGCCCGCGCCCTCGCCCGCGCCCCCGCTCCCTGCCGCCGCCGCCGCCGCCCCGGTGGCCAACGGGGGGACCAGCAAGCGGCGGCCCTCGCGCCTCGTGGCCCTGCGCGAACAGAAGGCGCTCAAGACGCTGGGCATCATCATGGGCGTCTTCACGCTCTGCTGGTTGCCCTTCTTCCTGGCCAACGTGGTGAAGGCCTTCCACCGCGACCTGGTGCCGGACAGCCTCTTCGTCTTCTTCAACTGGCTGGGCTACGCCAACTCGGCCTTCAACCCCATCATCTACTGCCGCAGCCCCGACTTCCGCAAGGCCTTCCAGCGCCTGCTCTGCTGCGCGCGCCGGGCCGCCTGCGGGAGCCACGCGGACGCCGGGGACCTGCCGCGGGCTTCGGGCTGCCTGGCGGTGGCCCGGCCGTCGCCGTCGCCTGCAGCCGCCTCCGACGACGAGGAGGAGGAGGAGGTGGAGGAGGACGTCGGGGCCGCGCCGCCCGCGCGCCTGCTGGAGCCCTGGGTCGGCTACAACGGCGGGGCGGCGGCGGACAGCGACTCCAGCCTGGAAGAGCCCAGCCGCCCCGGCTGCGCCTCGGAATCCAAAGTGTAGGGCCGGGCGCCGCTCGCTCCCCGCCTCCCCAGCCCCGGCGCGGGCTGTGCGCCCCAGGAACCAGAGAACCCGGGCGCCCCTGACTGGCTTCCCTGGCAAAGAGGAGATCTGTGTTTACTCAAGACCGAAAGCAGGTGAACTCGAAGCCCGCAAACCTCGTCTGCATCATCCAAGGCAAACAGGAAAGCCACGGACCGTCGCACAGAAAGGAAAGTTTGGGGAGAGGTGGGAGAGTGGCTTGCTGATTTCTCTTGTTTTTTTTTTTTGTTTTTTTTTTTGTCTGTTTGCGGTCCAGCCTTCTTTGTGTGTGCGTGTGATGCATCTTTAGATCCCACCCCCCCAACACACACACACACACACACACACTTCGTTTTTTAACACTTTTTTTTTTTTTTGTAATGATGGGGAAAGGAAGGGAGAAGCTTTCGGAGACAGAAGTCTCTCAACTTGGCTTCCATCCCATTCCTGGGAAAAGGAACGATCGGCTGGAGAGAGAGGAGAGAATGACAGTCTGTCAGAACGTGTTTCCTTTGCTTTTCAGAGAAATTCCATTTTAATTCCTGAGGAATGATTTCTGCTCTGAAAGCCAAGGGAAAGGATGGATGCAAAAATCGCCTTTCAGGAAGTTTTAAGCTATTCTTGGAACAAGCCTCACCTTGCTTCCCTTTCCTAGGGCAAGCCGGCTGTCCCTGAACGCCTCCTCGGTGGTCAGGCTGAGGGGTTCCTACCTCACACTGTGCACATTGCACAACACGATAGAAAGATTTGTTTATATTAAACAGCTTATTTATGTATCAATATTAGTTGGAAGGACCAGGCGCTGAGCCTCTGTGACATGTGACTGTCCACTGAAGACAGGACAGAAAAAGAAAAAAAAAAAGGAGGAAACAGTTCAGATTACTGCACATATGGTAAAAACAACAACAAAAAACAAAAAGCCGTGATTCAAAGTGGCGCTTTTGCACAGTATTAGAAACTGTAAAGTCCACAGATGTTATTTGCACAAAAAGAAATATTTTTTAATGGGGGTTTGGTGGGGGCAGATCTTAAAAACTAAAATAAAATTCATATTCTATTTCTGTTGTCATGTTATTGAGCTAGTGATTTATTGGAAAAAATGCCTTTTTATACTCTTTTATCATGGTACTGTATACATATTACAAATAATTATCTTAAGGATTTTTTAATTATTTTTTTATGTCCAAGGGCCCACGTGAATCTGCTGGTGAAATTTAGCACTTGTGTGTAAATACTATTTCCTCTGTGTGTTTTACCAAGTATTTATACTCTGGTGCAACTAACTACTATGTGAGGAATTTGTCCATGTGCAATAAATACCAATGAAGCACAAAAAAAGATGATGTACTGTGTGTCTGTAAGGGGGTCTGTGATCGTGGAAAAGACAGTTGGTTTTGTTCAAAATATAGGCTGGACTTCCCATAGAGCTCTTTTAATAGCTTTTCATGACTCAATAGCATAGCAAAATGCCTCTAGACCAAATAAGGCATGCACCTACTGAGAGCCACAGACTTGCCCTAAATTTTCACAGCCGGTTTCAGAGTAGTCCAGACTACTTGTAGGGGTTTTCAAGATCCCCTCTGCCACGCTTGATTTAAGAAGTAACATTTGGGATTGTGCATCTTCTAAAAAAAATTAAAAACTCGAGTCAAATAACTCAGCTGCAGCTTTGCAGAGAAACACCCGCAAAGACGACTAACTTGTGGAGCCATCACTGCCTGCTTGGGATTCGGTAAGTGGCATCCACAACTGGTTTTTGTTTTCCAACAGAAAATCACTGCTTGCCGTGTGTGCACAAATTTCTCCAGGGGCTGTTGAGAACATAGATGCTTTCTCAGTTAAGCAAACTTTTATAAAAGAGCCTTTACGTGAAGAGTTTTCTCTTGTGTAATTAAACAGGCTGTTTCAGTGGAAGTTCTGGGTATACAGGTCACTGATCCAAGTAAATGTGAAGTTTTAAAATTTTCTAGCAAGATTAAGACTCCTCAATGGGTGGTTTTCCTATCATTGGTTCCTAAGGAAAGTACAGTGAAATGATATCTAGGGATTAAGTCTACATTCTCCAAAATAAGCTTAAGTATTTCTAAGCAAGTTTTTCATTTCACGATAGTACCGTAAGGAAACCAAAGTGAAGAGGACATAGTTCTGGTTTATACGAGATTAATCATGAGAAAACCTCTTCTCCACCAAAGAAACTCAGGACCGATTATCCTCCTTCTGCAATGAGATATTCTAAAGACCAGGAGAGTGAAGAATCTTCTGAGAAAGGTTAATGTTGCTGATGTTTTTAAGAGACCAGCAGAAAGTTGCTTGAACAGTAGCCCTCTCAACGAAAGCTGCTATGAAGTTTAACCCTGCTTTCTCCAGGAAAACAATGGGAGGGTAGAGCGAGGGGCAGGAGATGGTAAGCATTATTTTAAAATAAAAGATAAATACCTGAAGAAATATATTTTTGGAGAATGTAAGAATCAATTTCATGATGAAATTTCACTATCCTTTCCCCTAGGAACAAAAACAGTCCATTTCTATCCCCCATCCTCCCTCCCCCTGCCGAGTATGTAAGCTGCATTTTGTTAGGGGCTTTGTTCCTCTTTATTTTAAATCACATGAGAAGATTAATAGACTTAATGTCTAGTTTTATCTGAAGAACACTCAAGTACCAGGTAGTGCTTCTGCCACGCTTGATTTAAGAAGTTAACATTTGGGATTATGCATCTTCTAAAAAATTAAAAACTCGAGTCAAATAACTCAGCTGCAGCTTTGCAGAGAAACACCCGCAAAGACGACTAACTTGTGGAGCCATCACTGCCTGCTTGGGATTCGGTAAGTGGCATCCACAACTGGTTTTTGTTTTCCAACAGAAAATCACTGCTTGCCGTGTGTGCACAAATTTCTCCAGGGGCTGTTGAGAACATAGATGCTTTCTCAGTTAAGCAAACTTTTATAAAAGAGCCTTTACGTGAAGAGTTTTCTCTTGTGTAATTAAACAGGCTGTTTCAGGGAAGTTCTGGGTATACAGGTCACTGATCCAAGTAAATGTGAAGTTTTAAAATTTTCTAGCAAGATTAAGACTCCCCAATGGGTGGTTTTCCTATCATTGGTTCCTAAGGAAAGTACAGTGAAATGATATCTAGGGATTAAGTCTACATTCTCCAAAATAAGCTTAAGTATTTCTAAGCAAGTTTTTCATTTCACGATAGTACCGTAAGGAAACCAAAGTGAAGAGGACATAGTTCTGGTTTATACGAGATTAATCATGAGAAAACCTCTTCTCCACCAAAGAAACTCAGGACCGATTATCCTCCTTCTGCAATGAGATATTCTAAAGACCAGGAGAGTGAAGAATCTTCTGAGAAAGGTTAATGTTGCTGATGTTTTTAAGAGACCAGCAGAAAGTTGCTTGAACAGTAGCCCTCTCAACGAAAGCTGCTATGAAGTTTAACCCTGCTTTCTCCAGGAAAACAATGGGAGGGTAGAGCGAGGGGCAGGAGATGGTAAGCATTATTTTAAAATAAAAGATAAATACCTGAAGAAATATATTTTTGGAGAATGTAAGAATCAATTTCATGATGAAATTTCACTATCCTTTCCCCTAGGAACAAAAACAGTCCATTTCTATCCCCCATCCTCCCTCCCCCTGCCGAGTATGTAAGCTGCATTTTGTTAGGGGCTTTGTTCCTCTTTATTTTAAATCACATGAGAAGATTAATAGACTTAATGTCTAGTTTTATCTGAAGAACACTCAAGTACCAGGTAGTGCTTCACTTTCCTATTCTGTCTAGATAAGTCTTTGCATTTAAATACAATTTTCCAGCCCCAAACTTATACATAAATCTGTCAAACAATAGGTCTCAAAATCATGAAAGTCCTATAAATTTTAATGACATATATATATCAGATAGATAGATAGATATAAAAGTAACTGTTTAGTAAACAGATCTAAACTCTCTAGTGGGTTAAAGGAAACTACAATAATTCTGGGGCCAATTTATTTGTTGTTGTTTAGTTGCTAAGTCATGTCCAACTCTGTGACCCCACAGACTGTAGCCCATCAGGCTCCTCTATGTAATTTCCCAGGCAAGAATACTGGACTGGGTTGCTATTTCCTTCTCCAGGGGATCTTTTCGACCCAGGGATCCAACCTGCATCTCCTGCACTGGCAGGTATATTCCTTACCACTGAGTAGATATTTATATGTATTTGTAGGACACAGGAGGGGAAAGAAAGAGCTTCCTGTGACCTCTTGAGTTCTCTAACTAAGGATTATGAGGATTCAGAAACAGACCTTGTCAATGATTCCAAATACCCATGAAAACTACTTTCTGTTGTTTCGAAGAAGACATTGGCTTATAATAGAAATATAGGAATCTGGACTTTCAATCCCCATAGCTGCAGCATTCTGAGGAGAAAACTGTCCTGTTTAATCTGGTGAGATAATGCATAACAGAAGTGACAAGAGGCGGGCAGCGAATAGACAGAAAACTAAACCTTACCCCATGGATTTGTGCGTAACAGTACCAAAGGCATAAACCTTAAAACAGTGAACATATGACCAAGAATCACTTATTTGCTAATTTTGAGATTATGTTTCAGCTGCACACTGTACACTTCTCTAGATATAACAAGATATTCCAGCTTCTATAAATTCTCCCTCCAGTGTAGGACTGTATACTTGGTATACCAGATAGCTTCATCCTTTGGTGAACTTACCAATATAGAACTTTGTAAATAGAGCTTATTTTTTCTATCCAGGCTTTCTTTGGAACTGAAATTATTAATAACTTCTAAGCAGCTATTGTGAAACCTTTCCTTGTTAAGCACATTTTCCTAGCTTATTTTAATTTTGCATTTTGTTGAACGTGCTGACTTCCTCTGGCAATATGTAAAATTGCCGGGTTTAAATTCTGCACTCAGAGTCTCTGGATAATATTAGCATTCAAGTTTTGAGGAAGAACTTCTAAGCAAGGGTCAAAAAAATATATTCTATTAAGTTTTTCTGTCATTTTTGAAAGACTTAAAAAAATTTTTAACAAAGCTGGACCCATTAGTTCTTTGGAAGGAAAAAATTTAACCTTAGTTATAATTCAAATAAAACACATTGGCACAGATAATTTAGTTTTATTTGTACATTTCTGGCATAATGTGCTGAGAAATACTAATTCTTTTGACTCCCTGCCAATTTGCTACTAATCAAAATGGAGAAGATATGCACTGTTTGGATTATACCTAAAAATAGTTGTGCTACAGTCACATCAGCAAATGGAATTAAATTAATTTTTCTTTATTCTCCTTCACACACACCCTTCATATTATTTAAGTTTCCAGCTAGAATATTGTTTCTGAATCTCAGAGTCTGTGAATGTGTCCCAAATTGCACTACTAAGTTGCAATTTTTTTAAAGCAAATTCTAATCAAATGACTTTCTGAGAAATACACCTCTCCTGAAATTCCATCTTTTACCCTGCTCTCATCTAAAGAGTCTGTATAATGTAATCGAAGAAGTATTAATACTACAAATAGATACTCTGTGGATTAATTTACCTCCCAGTAGTCTTTTTAACCTTTCATGGGAGGAGGGAGACAGTTTCTGAATCAATAAGGCTTGGGCATTTGATGGGACAGTTAATAAGCTTCCAAATCCAATTACTTTTATGATAGACTGCAAAACAGCAGCCCCAAGGAGAAGCTGACCCTGGCAATATTAGAGTATGATCTCAGCAGTAATCTTAGCAGCACCCAAGAAAACATGGAAAGCCACTGTCTACATCCCTTAAACTTTTGCTTAACTTACACGTTGCCTTCATTCTGAATGCATCTCTACCTTCTGTGCCCGAAGCCAGTTCCTGTCTCTGCCCTACCATATACCCATCAGCCCTTCTCTTGAGTACGTCTTTATTTCCTCTTGAATGAACTACAACCATCTAGAACATCTAGTTTTAGATAAATTGTCTTCCCAGTAGCATTAAAATCTCATAAACAGTTTCCCAAAACTCTGGCTTTCAACATCTCTCAATACTTAGGATTTTGTGTGTGTGTGTGTGTGTGCACCCACACAGTCCTGCACATTTATACTTCCTTTTTTTAGTTTTTATTTATTTCTTTATAATTATTTTTGGCTGTGCTGGGTCTTTATTGTTGCCCAAGGACGTAATTGCTCAGGATGTGGGATCTTCCTCAACCAGGAATTGAACCTGTGTCCCCTGCATTGCAAGGCAGATTCTTAACCACTGGACCATGAGAGAAGCCCGATACTTAGGACTTTTATCCTCTTCTCTCTCTCCATTTCCTGGCTCAGAGCTTTTATTAGTATTACCAAGATCATACTGTTTTCTTCCTATTTACAACATAGAACTTACCTATGACACACTTTAAAGGTCCGAAGTTTGAATTTTAGAATTGCTCATGAGTAGAAAAAAGGTAAACTCCTGTCTGTGCCTTTCCTGTAAAAAATAAAAAGTCTTCATGTTGACTTTAATATTTGGGTTATGGGGCTTTGTTAATAGGCTTTATTTTCCTGCTTTTCTTTTTCATTTCTTAACTGTATGACTTTGTCAGTTTTTCAGCAACCTGATTGCAAAAACCAACATGGGTTGTTCTACCTTCAGTTATTTTGTAAACTAATTTTCCTAATCATTATGACAAATAGATACTCTGTGGATTAATTTACCTCCCAGTAGTCTTTTTAACCTTTCATGGGAGGAGGGAGACAGTTTCTGAATCAATAAGGCTTGGGCATTTGATGGGACAGTTAATAAGCTTCCAAATCCAATTACTTTTATGATAGACTGCAAAACAGCAGCCCCAAGGAGAAGCTGACCCTGGCAATATTAGAGTATGATCTCAGCAGTAATCTTAGCAGCACCCAAGAAAACATGGAAAGCCACTGTCTACATCCCTTAAACTTTTGCTTAACTTACACGTTGCCTTCATTCTGAATGCATCTCTACCTTCTGTGCCCGAAGCCAGTTCCTGTCTCTGCCCTACCATATACCCATCAGCCCTTCTCTTGAGTACGTCTTTATTTCCTCTTGAATGAACTACAACCATCTAGAACATCTAGTTTTAGATAAATTGTCTTCCCAGTAGCATTAAAATCTCATAAACAGTTTCCCAAAACTCTGGCTTTCAACATCTCTCAATACTTAGGATTTTGTGTGTGTGTGTGTGTGTGCACCCACACAGTCCTGCACATTTATACTTCCTTTTTTTAGTTTTTATTTATTTCTTTATAATTATTTTTGGCTGTGCTGGGTCTTTATTGTTGCCCAAGGACGTAATTGCTCAGGATGTGGGATCTTCCTCAACCAGGAATTGAACCTGTGTCCCCTGCATTGCAAGGCAGATTCTTAACCACTGGACCATGAGAGAAGCCCGATACTTAGGACTTTTATCCTCTTCTCTCTCTCCATTTCCTGGCTCAGAGCTTTTATTAGTATTACCAAGATCATACTGTTTTCTTCCTATTTACAACATAGAACTTACCTATGACACACTTTAAAGGTCCGAAGTTTGAATTTTAGAATTGCTCATGAGTAGAAAAAAGGTAAACTCCTGTCTGTGCCTTTCCTGTAAAAAATAAAAAGTCTTCATGTTGACTTTAATATTTGGGTTATGGGGCTTTGTTAATAGGCTTTATTTTCCTGCTTTTCTTTTTCATTTCTTAACTGTATGACTTTGTCAGTTTTTCAGCAACCTGATTGCAAAAACCAACATGGGTTGTTCTACCTTCAGTTATTTTGTAAACTAATTTTCCTAATCATTATGAGAAGGAAAAATGGCAACCCACTCCAGTATCCTTGCCTGGAGAAATCCAGAGGAGCCTGGCAGGCTACAGTCCATAGGGTGGAAAAAGGGTGGGACATGACTTAGCGACTAAACAACAATGTCGTTATTAGGCTAACTGATTTGTGGGGATTGTGGGTAATGTTCTGCCATGGAGTGTAGAAAACTTGTTCAAGCAGACAGTCTAAGGATGGCCTGTTCTGGTCCCTCTGTATTTGCTGCTGTGCACAGTGACCTTGGGAAAGTTAGTTGGTTTCCCTGCTACTCAAGTTCACTGCCCACAAAGCTTGATTGGTAGCCTTTGTTTGGAAATCCCTTGAGATGCTCTGATAGAAGGAGTTCATAAATTTGCAAAGTCTATCATTTTGAATACTTCCTCTCGACCTTCTTTTCCTTTCTCCTGCAACTTCACCCACAAAATTCCTATTTTTTTAAGTGAAAAGAACAACTAAGAATAGCAAAAACAAACAAGCAAACAAATTTATATATATATATATATATATATATATATATAATACCCCATGCACCCCAACAAACAGTCCTTTCACTTATTGTTATACTTAAAAGTTCGCAAAAGTCACAACTGAATACAAGGATCCTCCCAAACATCAGATTAAAAAACCTGTTTGCTCTGTTCCGAGCAAAACTTGCTGTTTAATGATTCTAAACCTACAGCCACATTGAGAGAAGAAAGTCAGTTTGGAAAGTTACTCAACTCTACGATTTTGCGTTGAGTCATAAACTATAAAAGCAACTCTCTAGATTGTTCTCTTTTTTCTGGAAAAGCAATTCAGAGATGAACAGTGCTGAGAGAAAAGGCAGTTGGTACTTCTGTTTACCTCTTTTGTGGCTTACAGGGCATTGAAGTTCTTTGTTCCCAACTTCATAAACAGTGACAACCTACAGGAGCTTCACTGACTTAAAATATCTGTTACATTAACTAAAGAAACTCATCTACTATCTTGAGGTCCTAGTTAAAAATGCTTCTAAAGAGTAAAGATTAATAGATGCCTCAATGACATTTTCTGCACTGCAAAGGCTTTTTTTCCTAAAACCATTCAAGGCAACGGTTTAATAAGATGCTCTTTTTAAAGAGTTCCTGTGCTTAAATGATTCTATGGTCTATCCTGAAATAATGTGTGAGGGTTTTTTCAAAAAACCTTAAAATATTTGGCATGGGAAGGACCTGATATATCTAGTAAATAACACTCTTCCAGGCTTCCCTGGTCGTTATTAGGCTAACTGATTTGTGGGGATTGTGGGTAATGTTCTGCCATGGAGTGTAGAAAACTTGTTCAAGCAGACAGTCTAAGGATGGCCTGTTCTGGTCCCTCTGTATTTGCTGCTGTGCACAGTGACCTTGGGAAAGTTAGTTGGTTTCCCTGCTACTCAAGTTCACTGCCCACAAAGCTTGATTGGTAGCCTTTGTTTGGAAATCCCTTGAGATGCTCTGATAGAAGGAGTTCATAAATTTGCAAAGTCTATCATTTTGAATACTTCCTCTCGACCTTCTTTTCCTTTCTCCTGCAACTTCACCCACAAAATTCCTATTTTTTTAAGTGAAAAGAACAACTAAGAATAGCAAAAACAAACAAGCAAACAAATTTATATATATATATATATATATATATATATATAATACCCCATGCACCCCAACAAACAGTCCTTTCACTTATTGTTATACTTAAAAGTTCGCAAAAGTCACAACTGAATACAAGGATCCTCCCAAACATCAGATTAAAAAACCTGTTTGCTCTGTTCCGAGCAAAACTTGCTGTTTAATGATTCTAAACCTACAGCCACATTGAGAGAAGAAAGTCAGTTTGGAAAGTTACTCAACTCTACGATTTTGCGTTGAGTCATAAACTATAAAAGCAACTCTCTAGATTGTTCTCTTTTTTCTGGAAAAGCAATTCAGAGATGAACAGTGCTGAGAGAAAAGGCAGTTGGTACTTCTGTTTACCTCTTTTGTGGCTTACAGGGCATTGAAGTTCTTTGTTCCCAACTTCATAAACAGTGACAACCTACAGGAGCTTCACTGACTTAAAATATCTGTTACATTAACTAAAGAAACTCATCTACTATCTTGAGGTCCTAGTTAAAAATGCTTCTAAAGAGTAAAGATTAATAGATGCCTCAATGACATTTTCTGCACTGCAAAGGCTTTTTTTCCTAAAACCATTCAAGGCAACGGTTTAATAAGATGCTCTTTTTAAAGAGTTCCTGTGCTTAAATGATTCTATGGTCTATCCTGAAATAATGTGTGAGGGTTTTTTTCACCCTTAAAATAGGCATAACTAAATAAAACTGAGTCATTCAGAAAAATTGCAGGATCTTTGGCATGGGAAGGACCTGATATATCTAGTAAATAACACTCTTCCAGGCTTCCCTGGTGGCTCAGTGGGTAAGGACACAGCCTTGCAGTGCAAGGGGTGCCGGTTCCATCTGTGGCCTCGGAAGATCCCACGTGCCACGGAGCAGCTGGATCGATGTGTCTAACTACCGAGCAGGAGCTCTGGAGCGTGTGCGCCCAGAGTCAGTGCTCTGCCATGAGAGAGGCCACAGCAATGGGAGGCCCACACAGGCCAAAGAACAAAGATAAATAAATGAAAGATCAATAGAAGCGGCCAAAAAAAAAAAGGAAAAAAAAAAATCTAAAAAAAAAAAAAAAAATAACACACTTCCTATGTATAAAACAGATAATAAACAAGAACCTGTTTAGCACAGGAAGTTCTACTCAATATTCTGTAATAATCTATATGGGAAATGAATCTGAAAAATAATACATGTATGTATATGTGTAGCTGAATCACTTTGCTGTGCACTTGAAACTAACATTATACTCCAATATAGAATAAAAATATTAAAAAAAATAAAATAGTCAGTAAAGCCCAAAACACCCCTATATTCACATAAGGGAACACCTAGATCAGCACAGACCAAGACGAATAAGATTTAACTTGAGATACGAACCTAGTCCTGTTGCCAGTTCTATCAGTAAATGTTTCCTTTGCAGTTAACCAGAATCTCTCTTGCTGTTTTAACTCATGGCTTATCTCAATGGAATCTGAAAACTGATGACTGAGCCACTATATTCTGTATTAAAATCCTCCCCATGATATTAATATGGATGAACAACAGCACCCTTCCCCTCAGTTTTCTATGTGTTAATTCCATTTCCTCTTCTAAAATATCTGTTACATTAACTAAAGTAAAGATCTAAAAATGCTTCTAAAGAGTAAAGATTAATAGATGCCTCAATGACATTTTCTGCACTGCAAAGGCTTTTTTTCCTAAAACCATTCAAGGCAACGGTTTAATAAGATGCTCTTTTTAAAGAGTTCCTGTGCTTAAATGATTCTATGGTCTATCCTGAAATAATGTGTGAGGGTTTTTTTCACCCTTAAAATAGGCATAACTAAATAAAACTGAGTCATTCAGAAAAATTGCAGGATCTTTGGCATGGGAAGGACCTGATATATCTAGTAAATAACACTCTTCCAGGCTTCCCTGGTGGCTCAGTGGGTAAGGACACAGCCTTGCAGTGCAAGGGGTGCCGGTTCCATCTGTGGCCTCGGAAGATCCCACGTGCCACGGAGCAGCTGGATCGATGTGTCTAACTACCGAGCAGGAGCTCTGGAGCGTGTGCGCCCAGAGTCAGTGCTCTGCCATGAGAGAGGCCACAGCAATGGGAGGCCCACACAGGCCAAAGAACAAAGATAAATAAATGAAAGATCAATAGAAGCGGCCAAAAAAAAAAAGGAAAAAAAAAAATCTAAAAAAAAAAAAAAAAATAACACACTTCCTATGTATAAAACAGATAATAAACAAGAACCTGTTTAGCACAGGAAGTTCTACTCAATATTCTGTAATAATCTATATGGGAAATGAATCTGAAAAATAATACATGTATGTATATGTGTAGCTGAATCACTTTGCTGTGCACTTGAAACTAACATTATACTCCAATATAGAATAAAAATATTAAAAAAAATAAAATAGTCAGTAAAGCCCAAAACACCCCTATATTCACATAAGGGAACACCTAGATCAGCACAGACCAAGACGAATAAGATTTAACTTGAGATACGAACCTAGTCCTGTTGCCAGTTCTATCAGTAAATGTTTCCTTTGCAGTTAACCAGAATCTCTCTTGCTGTTTTAACTCATGGCTTATCTCAATGGAATCTGAAAACTGATGACTGAGCCACTATATTCTGTATTAAAATCCTCCCCATGATATTAATATGGATGAACAACAGCACCCTTCCCCTCAGTTTTCTATGTGTTAATTCCATTTCCTCTTATAAACAACTTCAAATCCTTTCATTCCTCCTGTTCAGATGGGAATCCCATTACCTCCCAGGTAGAGGGGTTTTTCCTGGCTGGAACCTGGAATGGATGACAACACAGGGTTGTGTTCAGAGCAGCACCAGATCTGGTGGCATCAACATGCCATCCTTCTAGTAACTGTGCTGTTGATACTTTTCAACCTTGCTGAGTCACAAAACTCTGCGGATCTGAAAAAATACTGTACCAAGGGCAACATGAAAAATTTAAGTCCTTACCATATTGCAAAAGCACTCTTGCAAGCACTGGACAATATGTTTTACTCACACAAGGAAACCAGTGGAACCCCCTCCCCAAAGAGCAAATGTTTACAAGTCTCTTCAAACCGTTGGAGGCTAATATACCTACATGAATAAATAATTTTTCACAATAGAGATGCTTAGAAGGCCTCTGGGGAGCCTAACTATTTGAAGAGTTTCTGTGATTAGTTTTTGAGTTGTGATTCATGTTTTCCTGTTCCTAAACGATTGAGGTTGCTATGTCCTGAGTGACTGTGCCGCATGGGGTACAACCAGCCAAAAATGCTGGGCCTGTTCTCGAGGCACTCACACTGTGGTTGGGGAGATCAGACACCCACAAGTGAAAAGTAACCACGAATGAGGCAGGTATGGCCGCATGCCATGCGTATGGCCAAAAGTCAGGGCTCTAGGGCAGCTGTCTAATAGAAACACAGTGCACGTGGAGTTCCCATCTAAGATGGCAGAGTAGAAGGACATGCACTCATCTCCTCCTTTGTCAGTAAAGCCCAAAACACCCCTATATTCACATAAGGGAACACCTAGATCAGCACAGACCAAGACGAATAAGATTTAACTTGAGATACGAACCTAGTCCTGTTGCCAGTTCTATCAGTAAATGTTTCCTTTGCAGTTAACCAGAATCTCTCTTGCTGTTTTAACTCATGGCTTATCTCAATGGAATCTGAAAACTGATGACTGAGCCACTATATTCTGTATTAAAATCCTCCCCATGATATTAATATGGATGAACAACAGCACCCTTCCCCTCAGTTTTCTATGTGTTAATTCCATTTCCTCTTATAAACAACTTCAAATCCTTTCATTCCTCCTGTTCAGATGGGAATCCCATTACCTCCCAGGTAGAGGGGTTTTTCCTGGCTGGAACCTGGAATGGATGACAACACAGGGTTGTGTTCAGAGCAGCACCAGATCTGGTGGCATCAACATGCCATCCTTCTAGTAACTGTGCTGTTGATACTTTTCAACCTTGCTGAGTCACAAAACTCTGCGGATCTGAAAAAATACTGTACCAAGGGCAACATGAAAAATTTAAGTCCTTACCATATTGCAAAAGCACTCTTGCAAGCACTGGACAATATGTTTTACTCACACAAGGAAACCAGTGGAACCCCCTCCCCAAAGAGCAAATGTTTACAAGTCTCTTCAAACCGTTGGAGGCTAATATACCTACATGAATAAATAATTTTTCACAATAGAGATGCTTAGAAGGCCTCTGGGGAGCCTAACTATTTGAAGAGTTTCTGTGATTAGTTTTTGAGTTGTGATTCATGTTTTCCTGTTCCTAAACGATTGAGGTTGCTATGTCCTGAGTGACTGTGCCGCATGGGGTACAACCAGCCAAAAATGCTGGGCCTGTTCTCGAGGCACTCACACTGTGGTTGGGGAGATCAGACACCCACAAGTGAAAAGTAACCACGAATGAGGCAGGTATGGCCGCATGCCATGCGTATGGCCAAAAGTCAGGGCTCTAGGGCAGCTGTCTAATAGAAACACAGTGCACGCTGTGGAGTTCCCATCTAAGATGGCAGAGTAGAAGGACATGCACTCATCTCCTCCTTTGTCTCTACTTTCTCAGGTCATCTTAGGCTGGAGCTGTGGGCAGATGTCTACGAGTCGAATCATGTTTATCCAGGGGAAGAAAATGGTGATTTTTGTAATGGCACTGAGGAATTCGATTCATTACCTAACACGTTTTATAGCACACTTTGAAATTTGCGTGAAAGGTGATTATACTCTTAGACATTTTACTTTCAACCAATGCAATAGTACATGGTCATTTGATTAGATCGCAAATCCACATATAATCATTTATTCATTTATTTTACCGACTACGCACCAGGTCCTCTACAATATGGACAAGACAGACACAGGCCTCAAAATCAGGCAGCTACCCTTGCTCATGCTTCTCCCACCTGTACCTTCAAAGCATTAGTAGAGACAGAGAAAACAAGTGCTTTTTCAAGTTCGTTTCTCAAAGATCAGAAATAACTTACGATGTGCCAGTCCAATTTGAAGAAAGAAGTATTTTGTTCTTCTCTTAAGTGTGATCATATATATACCTAGACACAAACCTGCAGATGCTTTTTTAGACAAAATATATGGTCTTGGTTCATAGACTTTTCCCAGAGGCCCCATGGGAGCAGATGTGTTTTGAAATTTATAATCTGGGGGCTTCTAGGAAGACAATACGGTGCACAGATGACGTATTATAGAACATCCTAAACAAGATGCAGGTCATCATTCCACTATCAAATGTGAATGCCTCTGCAGTGAAATGTATGATTATTCCTACTGAGTTGATAATAATGACTATAAATAGCCTCACGCCACCTCAGGTCAGATCTTGCTGCCAAATGAGTTCAAGTCAGGTCATGCTCAGTCTCAAGTGAGTTATGGAAACATCTCCGTCTTCAGAGTTTTCTAGATTTGGGAATTGAGAGTGAGAAATTGTGGACCTGTATGAAGGACTATTCCTTTGTAGAATGTCATCTACTCTTTAGGGAAGGCAATGAAACATTTAAACCTACCAAATAGATTAAATGAATTAATTTACAAATAGTATTATTCAATAAATATTCATCCAATGAGGAATAAACATAGTTATTTGAATGAAAACGGGTATCTAAACAATGGCAATTACAGATGTGATATAATAGGCTACATAATGTTATCAGATATTAAGGATGGCCACAGGTTTGATAGTGACTGGAAAACAATAACATTGGGAACAATTAACAAGAGTCAATATGCTATATAGCCAACTCACTGCTTATCAGAGGCAACATATGAGCTATAAAAATATCCTTGATTGATACAAGGCTGATTTCAGAGAAGCTCAGGATTAGACTCACTTTAAAGTCACTGTAGTCCAGCCACCTCTTAGAGCAAAGAAATCTTATCCTTAGCTCACCAAGCCCTTTTTAAAGACTGCAAAAGAGAAGAAAAAGGTGGGGGAAAGGTTATGATCTTCACCCCAGAAAGATGCACACACATGATGTGTCACAATCTTTTCCAAGGGATCTATTGACTCTGAGTTAAGAATTCCTGCCTTAGATGCTTGCCATATTTGAAAAGAAAGCTAATGTTTTATAATTCAAAGCAATCTTAGTACCCTGGAGAGCCTCTGTATTTTAAGTTGCTCATAAATTGACTGTGGTCATCTGTTTCAATGACTTCTGTGACATTTATCTCAACTTATGGTTTTCTAGGCAATATTTATAAGACAAATATTTTTGAACTCACTGTGACCCTTTATCATAAAGGTTGAGAAGAACAAACATGATGACAGTTTTTTGGCTTTTCTCTTTGTATTATTATTTTTTCTAATTTTGGCCTCTTTTATTGGGTTTTCGTTTATTTATTTTCATCTGTCTTCACTCTTTGGCCTGTGTGGGCCTCCCACTGCAGTGGCCTCTCCTGTTGCAGAGCACCAGCTCTGGGCTCATGTACTCTAGAGCACTGGCTCATAATTGGGCACACTGCTCCAGCCGCTCCATGGCACATGGGATCTCCCCAGGCCAGGGATCAAACCAGTGCCCTTGCACTGCAAGGCAGACTTCTTACCCACGAGATTTGGGAGATTGGACCTGTATGAAGGACTATTCCTTTGTAGAATGTCATCTACTCTTTAGGGAAGGCAATGAAACATTTAAACCTACCAAATAGATTAAATGAATTAATTTACAAATAGTATTATTCAATAAATATTCATCCAATGAGGAATAAACATAGTTATTTGAATGAAAACGGGTATCTAAACAATGGCAATTACAGATGTGATATAATAGGCTACATAATGTTATCAGATATTAAGGATGGCCACAGGTTTGATAGTGACTGGAAAACAATAACATTGGGAACAATTAACAAGAGTCAATATGCTATATAGCCAACTCACTGCTTATCAGAGGCAACATATGAGCTATAAAAATATCCTTGATTGATACAAGGCTGATTTCAGAGAAGCTCAGGATTAGACTCACTTTAAAGTCACTGTAGTCCAGCCACCTCTTAGAGCAAAGAAATCTTATCCTTAGCTCACCAAGCCCTTTTTAAAGACTGCAAAAGAGAAGAAAAAGGTGGGGGAAAGGTTATGATCTTCACCCCAGAAAGATGCACACACATGATGTGTCACAATCTTTTCCAAGGGATCTATTGACTCTGAGTTAAGAATTCCTGCCTTAGATGCTTGCC